>CM074180.1:50971800-53371800 GCA_037179385.1 Holothuria scabra
CACTGAGGACTGGTTTTCCGTAACGATGAGCTGAACTAAAAAAAAAAAAACGTCGTCCGCTCCACGTGCGACACTCATGGAGCTATTACTCCATTTTATCACACAACATTTGAGAGCACAGGTGACTGTAGGTACAGGCCTTTGTTGACCAACTGTAGGCGGTTTAGTGAAGAAATATTTTGGGCTACAGAGTTGCTATAGCAACTCATTGCTTACGGAGTATGTCATACCTTCTTTAACTTAGATTATGTCTTTCAGGAATAATGTTACTGGATGTATCATTCTTTCAGAGGCTATAATTAATATACATTTTCGGTTATTAGAAAATCTGTATCCCATTCATAGGGCTCATTTTAATGGTGTAATGTTCCATTTTAGCAACTCTGTCAACTAAGCTAACTCATGGCTATCCTCCCGCTTATTCAATCGATCTAAAAATTTGATCGCGTGTCAGGGAAAAACATGCCACATTTCCGTCAATGTTTGCAATTATGCCAACCGTCCAACACGAACATTGCAGGCATATCCCGTAAACATCATATCAAGCTGTCCTCGTACCCCAGATTTTCAGCTCTTTCACTTGCTTCAGTCGAATGGATACAGGCCGCATTCATGTGCCTCCACCCTCACACATTGTAGGGAAAATATATTGAAATATTCTCCCATAAACCAGGACGTTTTCCGTCAAATAGTGCCGGTATAGCGCCTGAGGCTACCGCTCCCTTGCACCAGTGGCGTCATCAGACTTTTCATTCTAGGGGGCACTGGGGGCACTACAATTTTGGAGGGGGTTCTGCTAGACTCCACTCATGGAGCGAGGCCTAACGGGTGGGTTCCAGGGGCCCGCCTTATGGCTCCTGGTGGGGTTCAGGGGCAAAGGCCAGGTGGAAGCTTCTGGGTATTAGCATGTTTATGAGGTATTAAAGTCGTTATTTCAGGGTAATTTTATTGACTTAACACTGGTCTAAAAACTACCTCCAGGGGAACTTCAAGTAAGACTTTCGGGTAAAAAACCACTGATTCAAGTACTAAGAGTGGATCCGACTGACATTTTGAAGAAGGGGGAGATGAACTATAGAGAAAAAAGTTGATGGGCAGTTCAATGTGAGTCTTGGTGGGGGTCCAGGGGGCGAAACCCCTGGAAGCTCCTTGGTTTTAGCGTGTTTGTGAGATATTAAAGTTGTTTTTTCAGGGTCTTCTTTCCTATACACTGGTCTAAAAATTACCTACTTCAAGTGAAATTTTATTATTAGTAACAACGCTAACGTTAGTGAAACTACTATCAAGAGCGGATCTGGCTGAAATTTTGAAGGTGAGCTGAACTAGAAAGAGAAAGAAAAGGCAGTTGATGGCCAATTAGCTGTGGCCCTTTTAAAAAAATGTCGGCCTAATCCTGTTTAAACACTTACCTGATCTGTGCACCTCCTTCAATTTACGGAGTCGGAAGTGTGCAGAAAATTTTTGAAAAAAACACAACCCCTCGGACAGCCAAAAATGGCATTTCCCAGGTTTTTGCGATGTTTTCATTTGGAAAACATGATATTTTACTGCCTTTTCTTGTCAACAGAGGAGTCGAATCGTAAAAAGTTCATAGTCACATTTTGACCACAGAAGACATTTTTTAAAAAAAAAATCTCAAATCTCAGATGGGGGGGCACACGATTTTCAGGTGGCACGTGCCCCCTGATCCCCTCCCCCTTGGTCACGCCACTGCCTTTCACTGCCCTTGCACTCAGAGATGAGCTGAACGAAAAAAAACCTTCGTCCGCTCCACGGAATAGCCAAATAGTGGTATCTGTCAAACCGTTATTATACTTTTCGTAGGAAATAAAATCTAGGAAGGTTTTAAAACTTGATATTGCGTCAGAACTACAAAAGTGATAGGTAAAGATAGGAATATGAAGGAAGTAGAGGGCCTACTTATGAAAGTTACAAAAGATGGGCTAACTAATTGTAAAGGTCTTGACCAAGACTAGGCAAATAGCAAAATCCTGCTATTACTGTTCACAAAAAATACTCCAAAAGGACCCAGGTGACATGAAAAATATATCAGAAACTTGAAATTCTAAAGGTTTTGTGATTTTGAGGTTTCACAATGGCAATCACCGTGACGTTTTTATGTTAACACTTTCTTCTTGAATGTTTCAGATACATGTTTTTCTGGGAAACTCGGAGAGAGAACTTCTTTAACTTCCAACTCTCTTCCGATTATCTACAAACAAAAACAAGGACGACGATTTTTCTTAATATTGGGAGGGGAGACATTCCCGCATATAATAATTTTTTTCCTAATACCAAGATCGTGATTAAATAGAACTGTCACCTCGACCTTCAAAGAGAAAGACACTCTATTAACCACAAAGTAAATTCACGTAGCCACCCCGGTTCTACAGAATGACATATTACCTCAAATGTTGGAACAGTGCATAAAAATGCTTTTCAGTGATAAGCGCTCGCACACAACTTCCTAACATAAGCAATTCGCGAAGCTTTTCCCGGATAACCCGATAAACTGCCTACAAATAGGCTAAAAATCATAAAAGTCTCTGAAATATTGAGATCTTAAGTTTGAGAACGACTCAATCTTAGAGGGAATAGCTTCAGATGATACTTTACTCGATGCTCAACTTAAAGCAATCGAGAAAGACAATATATAAATATTTTGAATATCCCAAACCTACACAGAGTAAAATGTTTGCTACTGATGAAGCTCCGCTATTATAACGCATGAGAGCAGAAACCGGTCTAGCTTGATCATAAGAATCAAACTAATTTCATACCCCGCTTATTAAAAGCGCCTTTGCATCCACCAGCCAAAGAGCTATCGTGGAACATTAATGTCTTAAAACCCCCGGCCAAATCATAAAGCCTAAGTTTTCTTTTGCATGAGTCACACGTATGACTCGGGCTTTTCCTAAAAAATGTGCGGTTCGACGGCTGTCAAGTGACGTCAGATGGTGGCACCACCTACCCTTATTTTACTTTATTTTACTCACCCTGAAGAAATAAACTGAGATTGTTCCTGGACGGGGATGAATTTCAGACAATTGCGGGAGGGGCTTAAGTAAGAAGATTAGGGAGAATTGTCACTGTTTGGGGTGAGAGAATCGGACCTTTAAGGAAGCGAGAAAAGTGTGGTTATGAGATGGGTTTGCGGAAGAATATATATATGGAAAGATTGGGTCAAAAGTCGGGGTTAAAGATTCGGACAAGAATCGATAGAAGAAATTGAACTTTTTGCAAGTTGCCATCTATACATACGCAATACAATTTCAGTTTTAAAATGCTGTCATTTTTGTCCTATAACTGCAAGCCAGAGTTAAAGGTAGACTGTCTAAAAATATAGAATAAAGAAACTTTAACTGGAGCTGAAAAAATTAAATAACGTATTTTCTACCACATTTGCGCTTACTCTAAGGAGCATACCGAAGACTTGAAAAATTGGAATCTAATTGGAATAAACTGTTGTTGTGCTTGGTGTTCAAAATGAGCAAAGAAAAAGGGAAAGCCAGCCAGCGATCCACAATTGAAAAGGGGCAGTTGCCAGTCCGACTTAATTGATTCAGCTATTTGGAAACTGCAAAAACTGAAACCTAACCTATCTAACTAAGTAAAGTAGGTTATATTGCCTTGAACTTAGTCTTCTTTCATGTCTTTAAACTGATGGAGGGAATAGAGACAAATTTATTTACCTTTGCAGCAGGGCAATTCCATTTCCAACGTTATCTATTGATATTCATCAACGCACGAGATTATATACGAATTCGACAGTCAAGTGTGGTCTGATTTTGGTCGGACATAACTGGGCTCAATTACCTTTAGTCTTTAATTTCCTTGCTTTACTGTATCATGGATGGCATATACACTTAATTATATCTCGATTTTCTAAATTTTACTGAATGTGAGGGTTTCAAATACATGTAGACAATACATGGAGACGAACTAAGGCTGATGGACCACTCTAATGGCAACCTATGGTCACTAAACATAAGCTCTGATCGGATTCGTCTATATTTTGTGGTCAATGCCAATCGGGAAAGATTAGCCCTGGTGAACGTTGCAAAAGAGCACAATCAGGTAGGTGTTCCGATAATTAAAAGACACGAGAAATAGGTAATTAAAAGACGTAAAGAACTTATTTGAAGACATCTGTGGGCAAACACTGATCATGGCAATATTCAGTTATGCTTTGAAATGCATACACCTTGTGTATCCATTGATTAAAAATAGAATTGGGTAATTCCAACGGGAAGTTTTAACCGTTTGTTACTAAGTTCTCTTCTAGAACTGGTAACTGAAATGGTTTTTGACAATAGGCAGTAATATAATGAACTGCTTTTGCCTGGATGTATTACTTTTGACAGGAATTTTATGAAGGGCACAGGAAATATAGCAAACAGAATGAGACGCTTTCACATCCCATTTGCTACTGCGTGTGCATGCTGTCCGTACTGCTGAGTATTTAGTTGGTAATGCCACAGTTCTTTCTGCTATTTTTATGTTAATATATTCATTTGCATGTTATGTTATTCATTTGATATAAAAGCCACCCCTGAATACAAAGCAGTGCATTACAATAATAAACTCTGAGTTGTACGTTTGCCGTTGCGTTTACAATCATCGTTTATTTGTATGTGTCTGGTTTGTTCACGGGGACCGACACTACACGTACCACTACAGATGATAAATCTGGAACTAACCACAAAGAATGTATAGCTTATGTTCAACGGCAAAATGTCATCACGTAAAAATGGCCTTCACTTGCGCAAAAATAAAACATATTTTGTCCTAGTGGAAAACGAACAGTGGCGTAGCTACTGGGGTGGGGGTGGGGGCAGGGGCAAGCTACCCCCCCCCCCGAAAATAATTTGGGGAAATTTGATGAATTTTCTTACTCCAACAAAAATTTCTCAAAATTTTTGTAAGAATAAAAAATTCTGAGACATTTCTCATACATAATTCATATTTTCATGCAACAAATCAACCCAGATTTGAGATTTCGTCATTGTCCCATGAACCGACCCTACTTGCGTTCCACAGAAATGTCCTCGCCGCGTAGCAGATTGAATGTTCTCTTGTATACGCGTGGTTTTTATGATAAGTGCATTTCGGTGCACATGAAGTTGTTATTCGGGAATTTAACAACAGCTAATACAGTACGAATAACACTGAAAGGCTGTAAACCCGAAGACACAGCGTTGTACACTTTGGGAATTCAGTAAAAGGATATGAGAACTGACAAGTCACTAACGTAGACCCCCCCCCCCCCGAGTTTATTATATTGTCCCGCAAGCTAGCAGTAGCTATACCGATTTTATTCTGTGTACATAATGATGGATGGGGCTGAAACAACCCATGGCCAACAATTAACTTAAAAGTTAGTCTAGAAATTAGAATGAACGGGATCCATTGACATACTTAGATTTTGTTACTTAGCCTAATCCTTGGAGGTTTACAGGCTAGTTCGGGAAAAAAGCTTTCTGCTCACTTGGGGTATAACAATAAACGGGTCCATGAGTACCTTGTAGCCTTCTTCACTTAACAGAATGCTGTTCTTACAGGATATCCTGTGTGATCGAGCCACTGTTAGGCCTCCTTTTAGTGGTCTACGAAGGGGGACCATTGGGCCATGCCTCCCTCACAGATGCCACTTTTTCTTTGTTCTTAAAAGTAAGTAGTTATATAAAACACAGATTTCACTTCAAAAGATAGCATGTGTGGCACCAGGTTTCATATAAGGACACCAAATTTTTCAAAAATTTTCAAAGGAGAAGGATTGTTTCTGCAAGTACGTCCCTCAGTGATGCCAATATTTTAATTCCTACAAATAAGGAAATTCTGTCAAGTTCCAATTTTAAAAGGTAGACTCTGTTTCCAACTGGTGGTATCGAAAAAAAAAACCTACATCTTTAGATTCTCTTTACAAGCATGAATACGCTATTTTTGACCATCTGAGGGTCTGATTTTTCCGATTTTTTTCTACGCTCCGCGCCAACCAATGGTGGCGTTTCGCTCAGTCTTTTGAGAAAAATTACATTTTGGGGTCAGATTACCCCTTAACTCTCTGATCACTTTTCAGTTTGCGAACATATTTTGAAGGACGGGTTTTATTTGCAAACGACAAAAGAAGGTAATGACTGGGTGAATTCTTCGTATAAGTCTGGAAAATGCTATTTCCGGCCATCTGAGGGGTCTGATTTTTCGAAATTTTCTCTACGCTCCGCGCCAACCAATGGTGGCGCTCCGCTTAGATAATCTTTATGACAAAGTAGCGTTTTGTGGCCAAGAAATACCATAAATCCTATACCGATCAATGCTCTTTTATTTTGACTCCTAATAGTGTGCAAATATAATGACCAGTTTAACTTTTTTTAAAGTTTTACCCTCATGAACCACCACGATTCAACTTTTTACACTGTTCCTGTCGAAGTCGCAAATCTTGCACCATTTTGCATCTAGGTTCCTTGAAAAAGTCTAAAAATTTCTGGACACCCCTCCTCTTAGACCATACTGCTTGCTCCCCCCCCCCCCCTTCAGAGAAATCCTGGGTACACCACTGCGTAAGTACATACAAATAAACAAGTATTGTTGACCAAAATAATATACTAAGAGCTGCTATTTCCAATTGCTCTATGTTTTACTTTAAGATTAAAAATGCGGGTAATACAGGAATACAGGGACCGCGGAGACGGGGAGGGGGAGGGGCTAGGAGGGCTTTAGCCCCGCACTTACATAATGACATTGTAATGTTGTTATACTTGTAAATTTGCATTTTTTATATGAAATACATACACATTGACCGGGGAAAATTTGGGGGAAATTTCATACCCTTGCCCCCCCCCCCCTAGAAAAATCCTAGCTACGCCACTGAAAGCGATCCTTCGAGTCTAGGATTTCGTGTGCTATCGGTCCTGCCTGCATTTTCCTAAACCTCTACTCCATTTCCGTATCACCTGCCAGTGCCTGATTTCTGCAGCATGGATGGTACAAGTAAGTGACAAACGACGACTCTCTTTCTCTCCATTATTTACAGTGTTGGCAATCAATCAACGTGCTTAATTAGTGAGTGACCATAATCAGAAGAACACCGCAAGCTCGTCGACTATCTACTTCCCCAAGCAAAGATAAAGTACCCCTTAAAGGTATACGGTTATGTTTCTCTTAATTTTTAGAAAGTTTCTTATCTTTTCAGGAGATAAAATCAATCATTAAGACATTCCCTTCATTGTTGAGTGCTCATTCTTCAGTTTTTACTGCATGTTCAAGTGGTTGGAACATCAGACTTGCAGTCTGGAGGTTGGGAGGTCGAGTCCTGGCCGGGTCATGCCGAATACTTAAAAAAACGAAACCCGAAACGAAAATAAAATGAGCATGCAGAAGTGGTTATCAATGACTTCACGACATACAGATCATTTAAGCATGGAAAAACGGAGTTTTCAAATCTAATTTCATGTAAGATTGATGGTCCTCGCGTCTAGAAAACCTGCCCACTGTGTGTGTGTTTTTTTTTTAATTTGGTAAAGTAACGCAAACTAACAGGCATATGCGGCCTTGTCAAGGTCCTTTGTTGACTACGATCTTCGTTTTCAATGAACTTAAACCGATTTGCTTAAGGCTAAGTAGAGTTGATTAAAAATAGAAAAAGGTGATTCCACCAGGAAGTTTTAACCATTTGGTTACAAAGTCCATTTACAGAACTGGTAACTGAAATGGTTTTTGGCAATAGGCAGTAATATGATGAGCTACGTTGAAGATGTATAAATTTCGACAAGAATTCCATAAATTTCGACAAGAATTCCATAAATTTCGACAAGAATTCCATAGGGCGAGATCTGTCACTTATTATGCATACTGTCCGTCTTACTAGTGATAAAAATTCTAAAACTTAAAAAAAAAAAATATGAAACTTATTTTCAGTTGCATAATTTCATCCAAAAATGGAAAATGGCTAATGTTTGCTCGAAAATAAAACATACACCTTTAAAAAATATGTTGTTATTTTACAATACCCGTAATACTAGCAGCTTGGATTTTGGTAATCGACCTGCTACTTTGCAGTTATGCTTAAATGCAATGCAATGCAAACGGTACCTATGAAGTCACTCAAATTTTGAACACTCAAATGATCTTCAAGTGTAACATTCAAAGTGGTTACATACGTGTAGTTCCTACAGACAACTCCGATTAGCGCTTGTGTTTAGTGACTGTAGGCAGCCATTAGTGGGGTCCATCCATAGAACAGGATAATAGGAACTCCAGCTCTCTGGGTCCATCAATTTTAAATCGTCGTTATTTATTGTCTACGTGAACTTTAAACCCTCGTATGCAGCAAAATTGAAGGAATTGAGATACAATTTAGTGTGCAACCATCCATGATACAGATAACATTGACAAATTCGGACAGCAAGTGATGGTCTGATTTCAGTCGTCCATAACTGAGTTCTTATACCTTTTAACCTTTCAGTTTCCTTCCTTACCTGTACCATGGACGGTTGCTTACTGAAATGCCTCTCAATTCCCCCAATTTCACTGAAAATGGGGGTTTAAAATAACATATAGACACAAATGAAGACGATTTAATGCTGATGGACCTCACTAATGGCTGCCTACAGTCAGTAAACACAAGCGCTGATTGGATCCGCCTATAGGAAGTAGCTGTCTAATGAAAAACTGTAAAAAACATTCCCTGTCCAGAACCCTAGCTGCCAGTATTTCAACTGTAAAATGACATTTTCTTTTACCTCTGTATTTTTATCCTATTGGGACGACCCCTTCTGGTCTAGGATTCTGCATGGTAGATGCCATCACTTCTCTAAACATCTTTTTTATTTCCGTGTCAACTGACAGTGCCTGCATTTCTACAGCATAGACGTCTAAACAAAGTACAAAATGCGTAACACGAACGATTTTTCTTTCTCTCCAGTATAAAGAGAGTGTTTGCATTCAATCCCCGTACTCAATGACTGACCATCCTAGGAAGAACAATTCAATTTCGTCGACCAGCTTCTTCCACAAGCAAAGATAAAGGTGCCCCACATTGCTTCTTGAAGGTATACGGTTATGTTTCTTTTAATTTTCCAAAAGTAACGATCTTTTCGCGAAATGAAATTAATCATTTAGACATACCGCTCATTGTTGAGTGCATATTTCTGCAGTTTTTACTCACAAAATGCCTCTATTTATGTTTTGCATGTTTTCTCACGCTATCATATTCAATCCATTTCCTTGTAAATACGATATCTCAAGATAACAATGACCAACACTTTAGTACTTTGCTATGTTGTTTATTTTGCCTCTTGTTTTTGGGCGAGACCAGAGGTCATTTGAGGTCTCCATAGGCCAAAAGCGGAAAACCTTATAAGCACGATATCAATCCATTTGATAAATAGATATGTCAAGTTAACAGAGAGAACACTATTGCTGTTGGTTGAGGGAAGACGTCATTTGAGGTCATCAGAGGTAAAACTGCGAAAACTTTAAAAATAGCTTGTAAACACGATACTTCGAGATAGGAACCTCCGAGACTTTCACACTTGGTAAACATACTTGTCGTGTTGAGTAGAAGAACTTTATTGTTTTGGTGTGGAGGTCAAAGGTCATTTTAGGTCGTCATGGGTCAAAACGAAAGCCTCGTGAACACGATTTCTCAAGGTAGGACGTCCGACACTTCATTTTTGGGGTATAGATTTTTCACTTTTAGAAGTAAAACCGTGTTGCTTTGTAGGGCGAAGGTCATTTGAGGTTCCTGACTGTAAAACTGCGAAAACCTAGAAAATGGCTTGTTAACGAAATAACTCAAGAAGGGAATAACTTTTCATATTTCGCATATAGATTTGCGATGTTGAGTGGAAAATCCCATATGCTTGTGGTTGGAGTAAGAAGTCATTTGAAGTCAGCAGAGGTAACACTGCAAAAACTGTGTAATTGGCTTCAATTTTCCATTTTTTGGCTCCCTAGGGACTTTGAAGTCTTCCTTCAACATTTTTGCTCATTTCGCCCCTAAAAAACTTTCCCTGCCCCCCCCCCCAAAAAAAAAATCCCCAGCACCTTGCCTACTACATCCCTGAACAGATTTTTATCCCAATATCTCAAGATTGCAATGATGGACAAGTTTCATATTTGGTTCATAGGTTTGCTGCTATTTTTGGTGGACCCCAAAGGTCACGTAAGTTCACAGAAGCTAAATGTACGAAAACTCCGTAAATGGCTTGTAAACACAATAGCGCAAGATAGCATTGATGGACTTTTCATATTTATAATGCAGAATTATTAGGTTGAAAGAAAGATACCTATAGTTTTTTGGTTAAGGTCATATGATTTCACCAGGAGTAAAACTGTGACAACCTTGTCAAACACAATGAGAGTATGAACTTTGTTTTGTTGGAGATCAACTAGGTCATCAGAGATCAACTACAGTTCACCAGAGGTCAATTATCATACAACATCACAAAAGGTTGAAAACTTTGTTTACAAGGTATGTTCAAGGAGGAAAGTTGGAAGAATTTCATACTTGGTATGTGGGTGCAGCTTGGTCACCAAAAGCATCTTAATTGTTTTGGGGAAGTCATCTGGGGTCACCAGCCATCAAAAGGTACACTTTCCAAAGAATTTCCAAGGTTTTGACTTGAGGTTACCAAAGGTCAAAAAGCAAAATTTCCTAAATTTTCCTTTCGGCAAAGAATCAGTAAGTCTTTTGGCTTTCTGGCTACTACAAAGGTTTTAAAGTGCATTGGTAATGTTCCTCATGAAATGTTTTAGATGTTAAAACAAGTTCTATTTTCAAAATGGATTTCTACTTCAATATGGACAGCTCCTCTTGCAGAACTTTTTCCCCATTTTGACAAAATTATAGCCAAAAACGTTATCTTCATTCTCTATTCAGTGGGAAAAGGACCAACTCCTTGTCACACATGCGACAAGGAGTCGCGAAATATTTCTAAAAGGACGTTCTCCCAGACAAGGACAGACTCTTTGTCGCAGGTGCGACAAGTAGTTGGGATGAACGGGCTAACTACTTGTCGTACATGTGACAAGAAGTCAAGGATTACTGCCAAAAGTGGCACTCTCTCTGGGTTTTTTCATCATAAATCCCAAAGGTAAAAACATATTTGATGAAAATGGTGACAAAACGTGGATTTTGGAAACCCATTTTGAAATTAGAACTTGTTTAAAACTATTTGTTTAGATTTAATGAAAGTCATATGATCCCTTAACAAGGGTTCAGGGTTAACCTAGTTAGCACGGGGGTGTACAATAACACAACCAACCACACTGGCTTGCGTTAGCGTTAATAGACATTAAAATATCAGTTCTTACCGTTCCTTGCTAAAAGTATTTATTCATGAGTGACATTTATATTTATTCCTTTGAACTTCATAGCCTGCGCAGTAAAGTCATAAAGCGTTGTGGAGAGCATTCCTGCCGTTCCTGTGTGTAGCTTCGTTCCCTCTGAAGGGGTTTAACAAGTATTGAAAAAAATGACTCATTTACGATATCATAACAACCTGTACATAGATTGATATATATCAAAGCGCTAAAATTCGAGACAAAACGTCTTTGTTACTAATTACCTTACTGTACCCATTTTCTATTCCAAAGAGAAAATCTCTGAACCCGTGTAAACCATCTGAGCATATTTTTTTCAACTAGAATGTATACAAAACCATGTGGTTAAAATAAAAAAATTTTAACTACATTTTGTTTGCCTTTCAAATCTTCGCTTTGCAATAGAGTTATTTTATTTTGGTCTTTGTTTGTCGACTTGTGTTTTTGTTGTTACAATCGAATTGCCTTTTGGAATGTTTTCTTAAAATTGGTAACCAGAATATCCTTTTGAACTGAGTGAGCATGCAGTATTTATATTGTACTTCACTGTGTCCTCGTAAAAAACCCCTTCGTTTTTTATTTTAATTAAGTGAATTAACGCAATAGTACAAGCATATGCAGCTTTGTTTCGGACCTTTGCTCGCACTGCATGGTCTTCGTTTTATGTGAACTTTAGACCTGTCATGCTTTCAAGGCCGAATAGATTGTATCCAGTGAATAAAAATAGAATCGGGTAATTCCACCAGGACGTTTTAACCGTTCACTTAAAAATCCTTTTACAGGACTGGTTACTGAAATTGCTTTTGAGTTTTGACAACATACAGTAATATAATGAGCTGATTTTATCAAGATGTATAACTTTTGAGCGGAAGTTCACGAAGGGAAATATGGCAAACGGGATGAGTTACTTAGTTGGATGAGATTTAATAACACCTCAACTCGAATGTGTCAAATAACGTCACTTAGATAAAACGGTCCACGTACTTCCCTTTAGTAGCCTTCCACAACAGGCCGGAAATAACGTGGGCATATTCTACACCCCAGCCCACAAAGGGGATGAGAAACTTCATATTCCATATGCTACTGCGTATGAATACTGTCCGACAAGTGATTAAAGATCTGGAATTGACCACAAAAAGTATGAAACTTTTTTCAATTGCATAATATCAACAAAGCAACCTGAACATGGTTTGTATTTGCCCGAAAATAGAAAATACTTTGTCCAATTCCCTTCAGGTCTAGGAATCTCTATGCTATCAGTCTCGCCTTTACTTTCTCAAAACTCCATTCCATGTCTGTGTCACCTAACAGTGCATGGATTTCTGCAACATGAATGTCTAAACAAAGTGTGGTGCTTTCAAGGAAGTGCAAAACGACGATTTTCTTTTCTCTCTGGTATAACGAGAGTGTTAGCATTCAATAACCGTACTTAATTAGTGACCATCTCAAGGAGAACACGTCAAGTTCGAGGTTGATCTTTGTTTCTCGGCTTGTATTGCTGTTTTATTTGTTGC
Organism: Holothuria scabra; assembly: GCA_037179385.1. Classification (NCBI taxonomy): domain Eukaryota; kingdom Metazoa; phylum Echinodermata; class Holothuroidea; order Aspidochirotida; family Holothuriidae; genus Holothuria; species Holothuria scabra. The sequence goes on from CM074180.1 coordinate 50,984,640, forward strand.
TATCATACATTTGCCTTTGAGAGTATTGTTGTCTTAACAACTTTTAACCAGAATATCCTTTTGAACGTTGGACTTAATTTGCTCGGATGAGATGTACCGACACACCAACACGACTGTTTTACTGTTTTATATTGTGCCAGTCAACTCGATAGAAAGTTCAAAATTTAAATTAATTTTCAACTTTGGTTGAAGTTCAAGTTTTTTTTTTCCTTTTAGTCGCCTTTTACGACAGGTGGGAATTAGCGTTCCCGTATTCTACAGACCCCAGCCAGTGGCGTACGAGGGGGGGGGGGCGGGGGCTTGGGCAATGCCCCCCCCCCCTCTCACGGATGCTCTTAAAAAAATCGTAGCCCTACTGACTAACACAGATTTTACTCCGAAAGGTAGCATTTGTGGCACCAAAGCGCATCTTAGGACAGCCAATTTCTCAAAAATTTTCAAAGGGGAAGGATTGTCTCTTCAAGGCCCTCAGTGATGCCATTTTTTAATTCCTTACAAGGGCAAATTTTGTCAAATTCCAAATGAAAAGGTAGACTCTTTAACACAGATTGCCTCTAAGGACATCTATCTTTAAAAAAAAAAATCCAAAATGAGAGGAGCCCATCCCTTAGACTCTTTCCCCGGCCGACATAGACAAAAGTGAGGGGGGCATGTAAGCGGAGCGTTCGGATGCGGTGAGCAATAGTTTGCCATTTACCTTGCAAGAGATGTTAGGAGTAAAATCATTAACAGTCGGGAGTTCGAGCAGTCACAGACAATTTCATCAATTTAGCGGATCTTTAATTTAGCCAAGGAGTCACAATAGAGAAGCATTATCAAATTTTCAATTCCGTTGAATTGTTTCCCCGAAGAGAATCAAGACCATTTATGTAATAGTGGTATAACATTTCATGTGGTAATATTTTGATCTCTTAGCATGTTTCTGATTTTTTTTTTTGGTTATTGCAAACAAAAGCTAAACATAAAGATTGTTTAGATTCTCTTTCCAAGCATGAAAACGCAATTTTCGGCCATCTGAGGGATCGCAATTCTTCAAAATTTTCTTTACGCTCGACGCAAACTAATGGTGGCGCTCCGCTTAGATCGTCTTTCGGGCACAGTTACATTTTTCGGGTCAAAGTATTTATAAACTCTCTGATCACTTTGCAGTTTTTCGAAACTTATTTTGAAGAGAGCATTTTATTGCAAACAACAAAAGAAGAAAGCGACTCGTTACATTCTTCGTTTAAGTCCTGAAAATGCTATTTCCGGCCATCTGAGGGGTCTGATTTTTCGAAATTTTCTCTGCCCTCCGCGCCAGTCAATGGTGGCGCTCCGCTTAGATAGTTTTCTATAGCAACATGCCGTTTTGTGGCCAAGGAAAACAGAAAACTGAAATGCTCCCGTTTGCCTATGCGGTTGGATGTTCTTTAATGTTGGCTCCTAAAAGTATGCAAATTTTAAAAGCAAATTTTACTTCAAAAGGTAGCGTAAATAGCATTAGATTGCATGTAAAGACACAAAATTTTCAGTTTTATCCTCATGAACCACCACAATTCAATTCTTAACACGTTTCCTGTCAAAGTCGAAAATTTTGCAACATTTTGCATCTAGGCTCCTTGAAAAGGCCAAAAAATTTTGGGGAGGGGGAGAACCCTCCCCTTATACCCCTCTCCCAAGACCGGCGATAACTCAACATACTTCATGTACCCCTGCAGAGAAATCCTGCGTACGCCACTGCCCCCAGCCCACATGTTTAACCGAAGTTACATGCAGTAGTGTTTTACAGTGCCCGCTGCACGGTATACACGAAACCTGAAAAGTAACGTTTTTAAAATTTCATTGTTTTGTAAGTTTTATCGTCCTAGTTTAAAAATCCTGTCCACAAAGTTTTTTTAATTTGATGAAGTAATACAAAAGTACAAGCACATGCATTATGAAGCCTGGGTAGGTCCTTTGTTGGCTCTGCGCGGTCTTCGTTTTCGATCAACTTCTAGCAGAGCTAGTAGAGCAAACATCTAATTTGTGAAAGTTGAACTCTGATGAAATTCCCATTTTTCTCTGAGGTCTGATTTGTGATTCTCAAGAATACAGAAGGGTGATCAGGACAAATTTTGTGGTTGCAGAAGAGAAACATGCAGCGTTCATTTCTGCAGTACGTGCTTTAAGCTTCCTTTAGGTTGGAAATGGTGCCTTTGCAAATGTCTATATCATGAGTTTTCTTACAGCCTCGTTTAGATAAATAACCCACTCGAACCCATCGAACCATCAAACTCCCCTTAAAAGTTTTAATTTTGCTAACGTATGTAAAAAATTTTTCTAACCCGGTACAACGTCCAGATCTCCTTCTGAACAGACGTATGAAGACAATGGACCATGTTTAAGAATATGGATACAAAGATGGACCTCCAGAAATAATAGAGGTTCTTGAGTTTGAGTCAGATCAAGCGCTTTGACTTCTGTAAGAATCGTACGCCTATGGTCGACAGATTCACAAGTCCCTATAGTGCGTAAGTCTGATAACAACCTTCCTTTGGACTTGGGGGAGCTTGGGGTTGCAGGAATGCCTTCGGTATTCCTCCTGTCGCAAGAGGCGACTAAGGGAAGAGAGGACTTAAACCGCATTTAAAATCACATTTGGACTTAATTTCATCTACCTGGTACTATATAATGCGTTCGTATTAGTGTGTCGTTAAATCCGTTCTAATCAACTAACTAAAAACAAACTGTACTCTGAAAATAAAAAGAGAGAAATTTCACTCGTTGAAAGGTAAATTTGACAAAGCTCATTCTAAAAAAAATGGAAAATTCATCTCAGGAAATTTGAAATTTTATTTACTCTCGATCCAAAGAGCAAAGTGGAGGCGCGTGAATTAACCCTCTGTTGGAGTGAATTCACACTTTTCACTCTATTAGAAAGCGACTGAGTCCACCCTTTTGTTTTAGCGTGTATATTAGTGGTCAAAGATCATTTCAATTAAGTAGGGAGTTGTAAGGGACTCCCTGAATTAAGAACGGACGTCGAGGCCGTTGAAGCAACTGAAGGCAGTTGTGGTCTCCTGAAAATGAGAACGTAAGTTTGAACGGCTCTTGAAACGTAACAGTATTATGGATAGTGTGTTGTAAAATAAGTTGAACACAAATTGTTACTGAACATGTGACCTGGGTGAAGGACGACAGATGGGGTTAGTTAGGTAATAATTACAAACAAAATGATCATGCTTATGTTAATCATGAATTCAAATAGCTATATAATATTGAGTGACTGTTGAATTTTAATGTGCTAAAGACGTGTCTTTACACTGCATTTACTTTTTAATGTCCATTTTCCTACAGGACCAAAGAAGTACCTACGATTGTTTCAAAGTTAAGGAAATCCAAGAATTACCAGCGGAAAAGTTTTGAAGTCTTTGTATTCCTGTGGAGGACTGACGGACACTACTCACTAGTCAAAGGAAAGTCTCACAGAATATTTTATTAATTTCATGACATTTCTCTTAATACAAAGTATCTTAGGGGAAAATGACCTCGAGACAGAACTTTCCGGAAGCAATTAGGCTTCCAGCCTTGAACAGAAAATTTTCTTTGGGTCAGTTATACGACGTTCGGTCGGACAGGTTAATTGTAGGAAAGCCTTTGTGGAGCTTGCAAAACATTTCCAAAGCCTGCAAGACAAGGACGCAGAGGTCATCCGAGTACGATATTTTGACAGATCAGACACAAGCGGGTAGGCTAGCTGCTTTAGGTATTTCGAAAGGTTTAAAGTTAAGCATTCATTGTAATCTGGTTCATCTTGTTGGCTCGGCGAGATACCTTTCAAGCATACCATTCTCTAAGCAACAGGAAAGAGTAACATTAAAATACAAATGTACAACTAAGGTCGAGCAGGTTGATATTGGCAAACTAAGTGAAGAGAATGTTCAATGTACTGAAGTGTTTTCAAATGGCACGGCGACTCACATCGTGGTCGCTATCGTTTATGGGGGTCAAGCTTTTTTCGTTTTTGACAAATATTCTTCCAGTAGGTCACCCGTTAACAATGGATTGCGTGAAGCAGTAAGAAAGCTGCCAAAGTTGACTTTTGATGAATATGGACGTCTTGACTTACCAAAGGACATTGATTCCGATGTAGGTGGCATAGGATGTCAACTTTACAGTGATTTTCGAACACCTTATAACCCAAATAGGTATCGAGATGCAGCCCAGCTGTTTAAAAGCTTGTCTCACTTTGTCGAGGGGAGTGGAGCCCAAGCAGTGCCTGTTGAAGTTTGGTTATATCCGCTGGAAAAACTTAACTTCCAAGCAGCTAAGATGATCAGAGAAGTTGGAAACACACTTGTTTCTCAGATCGAAACTGTCATGGGCCACTTTGACCAAAAAATCGTCGAGTGCAATGATTTGGTCAAGTCAGCACCAGCTACAAAATTTCCAGGAATGAAAAAAGACATTCAAGAATTTCAACAGCTGATTACCTCCTACAAGAAACTCCTTCAAAACAGACTGGGTCCCATTGTTACAAGGATAAGGACTGGAAGTTCACACGATTCTGTTCTTGGGAAAATCTTGGGAGAAAACGAGTCTTCCCCTTTTACCCGCCATCGCCTAGACGTCTGGGTACAAAACAAACACGTTCAACTTCAGATACTTGGACAAAGTGAACTACCAAATGACAAAGAACGACATCAGCCTTCGTCCTCTGAATTTTATCCATCGTCTCAATCTGCAGCTTACTCATCTTTGCCGTGCGTGTCGCCCTTCTCGTCGTCGGTCGACTCTTTGTCGCCCTTACCAAATTTATCTTCACTGACAGAATCAACTTCGTCCGATTCCGACTTTCATTTTGGGGACGATCGAAAGAATGGATATAAGAAGGAACAGTTTGAAGTTTGTTTTCATGTTAATGCTGGGGGGAAGATGTCCCTAACGAAAGTTATGAACTCGTACCTGCAGCACGTAAAGAGTGGCTCCCTGAGAAGTTATGCCTCTACTAGCTCCCTCCTACAACCCAACAGTGATGTTCACCAGAATAAATTGAAAAAGGCAAATCAGTTTAAGGATTTTGTAGAAGCCAATCGTTTTAACGACAACATCAAATTTGCTTTTGCAGAAGAAAGTTGGGACAACGATAAGCCTGACGTGTACATTACTGTTCATAGGGACGGGACCATGCTAGAAGATGACTTTCAACCATTGACTGCTCCTTCGGCCGTACATTTGGTCCGATCCGTTCATGATAAAATCACGTTCAAGTGGTTAGAGCCAGAGAGTGGGAGCAAAAGTATCGTATTTTATGAAGTCTTTTACAAGAAAAGCAATGGAAATTTTGGCGAATCCCTACAGGTTGATGCTCAAGGTCGTGAAAACACTTTTACGATGGACAAGTTAGAGCTCGGTACAGCCTACGACATCCAAGTCCGGGCCGTTTGTGAATTTGGAACAAGCAAGAAGAGTGAGATGTCTTCGTTGTCTACCCTCCCTGCAACACCTCCAGGAAAGCCTATAGCTGCTCACATTGTACCGAAGGGAGTTCATATTCAGTGGGTAAAACCGCTAGAAATAGCAGGGGACATGACGGGAAAAGGATACATTATAACAGTGCAAGATGTCACAACTGGTAAGAAATTTGAGGTTCCATCTGATCCGCGTACCGGGGAGGAAATGACATTGTACAATCTCAACCCATCTTCGAGCTATCACTTTAGAGTGCGGGCGGTCTTTGATCTCGGAGAGACAGAAGATAGCGAGATGGGTGAAATTTTGGAACCAGAGCCTAAAACTATTATGAAAGGTGAGCTTCTTTCAATGTCCACTAAAGTTAAGAGAGGTAAACCGTCAACTCACCGTCTTAAGATCAACCAAACCCTTCTTAAAAGAAATGACAGAATCAGGAAATGTGAGCTTGGTCAAGCGAAGAGGGTAGTAACGGAGAAGGTGATAATGGTGGTTGGAGCAACTGGTGCTGGAAAGACGACACTCATAAATGGCCTGGTTAATTATATTCTTGGAGTGGACTGGAAGGATGATTTTCGTTTCCAGTTAATCGTTGATGATGACGAAGCTAAGCAACGGTCTCAGGCACAAAGTCAAACAAGGTGGATTACGTCTTACACTTTGCATTACAGGGATGGTTTTGAAGTTCCATACACCCTCACTGTCATTGACACGCCCGGATTTGGAGACACCAGTGGCATCAAGAGAGATCAAGAGATCACGCAACAGATTAGAACATTCTTCACTACTCAAGGAGATGAAGGAATAGACCACATTGATGCGATAGGGTTTGTGACACAAGCATCTTTGCCCCGACTGACACCTACGCAGAGGTTTATTTTCGACTCTGTATTAGCTCTGTTTGGGAAAGATATATCTGACAACATATTTCTTCTCGTGACTTTCGCCGATGGACAAAGACCCCCTGTCTTGGAAGGTGTTAAAGTGGCAGAAATTCCATACAGAAAATTTTTCAAATTCAATAATTCTGCTTTGTATGCAGCAAATGGACAGCAGAATCAAGACTGTAAGGGAGCAGGCAACAACAATTCAGCTGATAGTGATGAAGATGAAGGTAGCTTTGACGAAATGTTTTGGGAAATGGGCGAGAAAAGCTTTGCAACTTTCTTCAAAAGTCTCAACAATACTCAAAGTAAGAGTTTGGTATTAACGAAAGACGTCTTGAATGAACGACACCGTCTGGAGACACACGTGTCTGGTATCCATCAGCACATACGCACCGGTCTGAATAAATTAGAGCAACTGAGGATCGAAGTTGATGTTTTGAAACGGCACGAAACAGACATAGAAATGAACAAAGATTTCACGTACACTGTTACAGAAGAAGCAGTAAAGACAGTAAATATTCCCAGTGGAACATACATCACAAACTGTCTGCAGTGCAATTTCACTTGCCACTATCCTTGCTCATACTCTGATGATGCAGATAAAATGTATTGCGCGGCCATGAGTAGAAATTCGGGAAACAGCGTTTGCATGGTATGCCCTGCACGATGCGTGTGGAATGTTCATAAAAATATGACATACAGATTTGAAATACAGACCATCACGAAAACTAAAACGGCAGAAGAGCTCAAAGCCCGATATGAAGCAGCCAGTGGTGAAAAGTTGACGGCAGAACAGTTGGTTAAAAATGTTATCGATGAGTTTGAATCTGTTCAATTACAGGTGATTTTTTACACGGATGAGGTAAGAAAGAGCCTAGACCGTCTGAAGGAAATAGCTTTGAAGCCAAATCCTCTGTCGACAGTGGCATACATTGATATTCTCATTCATTCAGAAGAATCACAAAGATCGCCAGGATGGAAAGACAGGTTGAAACAACTGGAGGACGTTCGCAAGCAGGCGGAAACATTACAACTTCTCGCTAAACCAGGGTTTGATCCTTTCGAGGAATACAAGAAGATGTACTTTGACATGAAGAAGAAGGGAGAAAAGGAAGAAAATATTTACCAGACGATAAAGAAAATGTTCAAGTCTTTTTTCTGATTTTTTTTTTTTTTTTTGCTGAATGGGAATTACTTTCTATTTAACAAAACACCGTGAGGGCTTGCCTTATACTCATATTTTCAATGAAAAAGATCTTTATTCGGGAGCCAAATGTGGAAAATGTTTACAGAATCATAACAGCCACGTTGCAAATACATTTTTCAAAGACAGTCGCATATTATCTCTCTAGATACGTAAATATCAATTGCATTTATGTATCAGCTTCTAGTTTTTGGTTTCACCGGGGTATCAGGAAGTTGAACTCCACTTTTTAACTTTTTTATTCGGCGTAATATTTGCTCCTTCTGTGAGAGTGTAAGAAAGAAAAGCGGATTTGTTTATATGTCACATTAAAATTAAAAATTGCAGTTACTTACAGCATCCAAGGGGACAGTGTAGAGAGGTAGTGTGGGTGGAATCATTCTGATGAACGTGTGTGTAGTATATATACATAATTATATACCTTTTCATTCAACTTTTTCTTTTATTTCAAGTGATAATTTTCTTAAACAATACTTCATCTCAATAAGTGAGTTGTAAATACATTAACAAGTTTATATCATATTGAACTCGTACCAGTATGTTCAAGGTAAAACGTTTTAATATTGCACCCGTAAAGCTCTGGGCACGTAGCCATGGCCCCAAGTTACGCTTACCTTTTCATGGCTTCTTTGGAGCAACCCATCCTCGCGGCTTTCCCTAAGAAACCTTCTTATGTTCGTTATATCGATGACATTTTTCTAATTTAGCCTCATGGCCTACAGGAGTTACTTATGTTCAAGGATATTGTAAGTTCTTTTCATAGTTCCATTAAGTTCACTACGGAATATTCTCTAACTCAATTACCGTTTTTTTCTAAGAATCAAACGTATCTGCTTAACTGAAGCCGACCAACTACGACACATGGTCGATTTTGCTGTATAACTTTTACATAGGGTGTATCCTTTTAAACTTATTGACTCGTACTCCAGAAAGGTTTAGCAGTTAGATAGAAACAATCTGCTCTGTTACCGTGCCAGGAATGAAACTAAACGAATCCCCCTTGTAGTTACCTATAACCCTAAACTTTTCCTCCCTACATAAAAGAATCAAGACTTCGTGGCGAAATCTCAGCCTAGACCCCACTATCAGAGATATTTTCAATGAACCCCCAGTTACTGCTTACAGACAACCACCCAGTTTACGCAGAATTTTGGTTCGCACCAGGCTTAATCCTTCCCTGGCTACCCCTCCCAGAGGTAATTCTCCTTGTGGTAATAGTCGTTGCCAAGTATGCAACCATATGATCACAGAGCGTACTGTGCTCATCCACCTCAAGGGAATTCAATTATCACCGGGCCCATACTCTTGTAATTCCTCCAATGTTATTTACCTTCTTTTTTGTGATAAGTGCCCGGCGATATCTTACATAGGTGAGATCTCCAATTTTAGGCTAAGATTCAATAACCACAAAGCCAGCATTCGCAACAAAAGTACCGGGCTCCCTGTTGCAGAACACTTCAAAAAACCCCTCCACAGTGTGAACGACTTGAAATTTGCTATATTGATGGAAAGCTTTTTTACAACCGAGGCACGTAAAAAACAAGAATTAAGGCTAATCTTTAGGTGTGAGAGTCACGTCCACGGTCCTAACCGTGACCTTTCATTCATGGCCAACAAGCGTGACCGCCGACCTATATATATATATATATATATATATATATATATATATATATATATATATATATATATATATATATATATATATATATATATATATATATATATATATATATATATATATATATACATATATATACATTTATATATATATATATATATATATACCACTAGATTGAACATTAGGTTGAAATTTGTATATCTAGATACGCTTAGGCGAAACTTAAAACAATAAAATACATAACTGTATATTTCGCCCTTAAGGAAAAATATATACATGTACGTAAATTGAATAGTCCATTAGTGATACGTGTTAACAGATAGGCGTCCGTAATTTGGTCAATATTGAAGTAATGAGGTTCATTACTTACCCCCATATGTATTTTACTATACACTAACGTATTCCCATTAAGACAGTGTGTGAAAACGTAAAAGGGAACGTAAATTTTCATCCTAACGGTAATTTTCCCCCAACGTTGATATTTTGCCCAAAAATTTCCCCTTATTCCACAATTAGATAGATATATATATATATATATATATATATATATATATATATATATATATATATATATATATATATATATATATATATATATATATAAGGTCGAAATGCTGCGGAGCACTGTGGAAATGTGTAGGTCGAAAAGACGTAGTTAAAAGTGCTTAAAAGTTTGGTAAGTTTGGGTATAAACACTTCATCAGGTGGCAAAAACCACACGGAACATCCAACAGTAACAATTGGACACGATAAACATCAAATCCGAAGCGATCGCTGTAAAAACAGAACCGGACGAAGAGTGCCAAGTTTAAGGATAAGACGGTTTTCAGTCGTGAGACGATCAATATTTCACGACTGAAAACCGTCTTATCCTTAAACGTGGCACTCTTCACCCCCATGGCCTTAATTCTAAGCTAGAATCACTGCTTGAATGATTTTAATCTTGTTATCGACTGGTGCTCTTTCCTTGACTTTGACTCCTCGTTTGTGTGACTTCAGTTGACTTTCTGTTACCGTGTTGAAGGGTATGTAACCCGAAACGTCGTAATTTCTATTTTTCGTTCAACTCCATTTTTGGTTCAATTATATTGCACTGTGTATTACCATGTTTTTGCATCGACCTATATATATATATATATATATATATATATATATATATATAATATGACAGGTAGCGTGTGTTGGAAAATAAAGAAACCAATAAACAGAAAAACAAAAAAATGTGTTATTTAAGCGCGAAATACTTTGTATTCACGGATTTATAATTTAGTTGGACATGAATGTAGCCTTTTGTTTTGTTTAATGGTTTATATATATATATATATATATATATATATATATATATATATATATATATATATATATATATATATATATATATATATATATATATAAATATATATATATATATATATATATATATATATATATATATATATATATATATATATATATATATAAGTCAAGTTTACATCGTATCGTACTGAAGGTTTTACATTGAAGGTGAACCATTTCAATAATACAGCTAAAGCTGTTTCGAGAAAAAAAAAAATACCAAGAAAATGTTACGCCTTATTAAGCTACCTTGTTCTGACAACTATACAAGAGGAGGGTTATCTAATTTGTAGCTATTGTTCGTTTTTAATTATTTATAAAAGAAGTCACGGTTTTCATGCTGAGTATGGAGTTTCCTTTGTTTTGCGAATTTCAGATATAACTAAAGATGTAAGTGAACCTATGTGTAATTTATGGTAAGTGCAAACGCTAAGAAGTTGAACGAAGAAGTATAGTTTTATGCACTGCAAGTGTTAAAAGGTATTAAGGTATCAAACAACACTTGTGTTTTTCATTCTGCTTTGATGATGGGTTGTTGAATATTCACGAATCACAAGAAAGCAAGAAATTATTTTAGCCACAAGTTTGAAAATGAAAGTTGATTTGGAAGGAGGTTATTTTGGTGCTTGAAATAAGACTATTTTGTTTTACAAGCATTTTAAATTAATTATATGAATTAATGTAAATCTGATATATCGAGTAAAAGTTACAGTTATGTTATTTGTTGTTTTCTTGACTGGTAGCTAGAATTTTTTGTAATCTACAAAGTGCCTATGCCATTTGAATAAACCTAAATGTATCCTTTTACTATCCATACTTTTGAAAGAACCACCGACGAGTTCCTCGAACTTTTCCTTTCTGGGGCCCAGCAGGGCATCCGGACAGGCACCTGGAACCCAAGTTGTTTGAAGTTGGGTAGGATCGGGTAAGAAGAACAAACAAGTTACCAGTGCGTTGTTTGGTAATTAAAATCAATTAATCCATGAGGTTTGTTATCTCCTCAACCTCCTCTGGAAAATTAAACGTCAAGGAGAAAAGCGTCTTTGGACTCCTTGCCGAGTTTTGTCACCTTTAAAAATATGGAGAAATGAGAAGTTTTAAGAAGTATTTTACCTGCACCCTGCAGCTCGGCTGCATATACTTTCGCGTGGCTTCACTTTATTTGCGATTAGTTGTACCGTTTTACGTTTACAATTAAAGTATTTAGGCAGGGCTGTAACGCCCGAGTCCGGACTCAATTCCGGACCGTCGAGTCCGGTTTTTCTTGGACTTGGAATTAGCACGAAATGGAGGGCCCTGGAATCAGAACTGGCCCGGAATAGGCTGCCACTGGACTCGAACTCGAAGCCGAGTCAACTAAAATGAAAATCAGATGCCTCCTCAACATACAACGGACCATATTTACCACTAGGCTATCAGCCAATTAATTGTCTGGGAGAATTGTCCAAGCCTGCTGAAGTTGCAAAAGTGGGGGCATCAGAGTGTTTAATATATTTAGTATCAGCTGAAACTATTCAGGTTGGAATTTGGACTAAATAAGGGCAGCCACTGTACGCCAGCTTTTTTTAGGAAAAGATTTCCGAATTAAAATAAAGTACAATAATGTATAGGCAATTAAGCAATGCACCTAAAACCCAACACTGGGAGGGTCATTCATTATGTTTAATGGTTAAGCACACCAAATATATACTGCTTGACCTTATAGAGGCATCAGCTTTGGCTTTTATCTTGACCAGAGATTATTTGTTCAGGAACATAAACACATGGCTGCATGGTAAGGTTAAAGAGCTCGTAGACAGGCTCTGCCTCTCTTTGTATCCCGTACCCTAATTATGTTTTCTGCAGCTGCCGTCGGCTTCTGCCATCTAGCTGGTTGTATGGACATGTCCATCTAGTAGTAACACCTACAAAACCAACTTGACAATGCCCACTCATGCAAGGCCAGCCGCCATGATTTGTCTTCATTAATATATGTACAGTGCAATAGGTATATCGTAGTATACAATACACAACAATAGGCTACTGAATGTAAACTTTTCGAGGTATAGCATTGGCTGCATCAAAGCAATTATACTACACGTAGACCCACAGTACTAGTCAAGTAGCAGTTGACCTTTTGGCAAGTGGCCAGTTATTAAGGTAAAACAGTAGTTCTTAATACCTGCTGGATAAACGTTTTTGCCCCATTGTGACTGTGCCGTCCACGGGATAGATGAGTCGTTTTAGCAGCCTAGCACGGTGGAGGAGGGATCCCGGCCCCCTGGACTTGGTGAGCAAGTGCTGAACCTGAAGGATGACAATGTCACAACAAACAGCAGTGAATTAGCTATAAACAGTAGGCAGGCGTCAGAAAATCAAATTTTATCAATGTTCTAAGGTGGTTTAGGCAGGTGCAATTTGAAATTGTAGGAATATCTAGGGACATATTTTTTTAAAGGGGGGATCTACATTGCTCCACAAGCCTTATGATAAAGTACTGTTAGAACAATTTCTGAGTGGCTGGGAAAGAATTGAAGCCCCCTGAGAAGAGCACCCAGTGGGTATCCAACTATACCTGAACTCATGTGAAATTTTAATTCAGACTCGTAATACCTTTACTCCTGATATCTGTACTCCTGACCTGATTCCTGTGCCCATCATACACATGATCCTGTACTTGAACATCTACCACACTTCCAGTGGCTATACAAGAATGTCAAAATTAGTGGCGGGGACAGACTAGGGGCATTTTTTTCTCGCAGAGTGAACAAGAATTGAACAGTGCGCTCCTGTGGGTGAAGTCAAGGCTACATGGGGTGAAGCCCCCAGAAGCTTACATGTTATAGCATATATCTTGGTCGGATGCAATGGGGTGGCAAAGGGCAAAATTTGGGGGAAAATGTCCCAATGCGCTTCATTGAGCCGGCTGCAATTGGACAGTTAGCAGCACATTTACTTATGAGATGGACTAGGGTCCGCTGGACTCGAGCTCGGCTTGGACTCGGGGGGGGGGGGGAGGGGGGTACTGGACTCGGACTTCGTCCGGAATGTGGGTCACTGAAATCCGAAATGGCTCGGATTCGGATTAGGCGGACTCGGTTACAGCCCTGTTTTTTAAGATGCAGTATTGACCAAAGGTGAAGGCTGATTTTGGCATATTTAAGGAGAGAAGTAATTTTCCTAATGTGGATTTTGTCAAATCATAGTGTAAATGCAGCCGTCGCGGATTCAAGTGGGGTAAACTTTTCCGTCTCAGTCCCCACTTTTTTGCCATTCCAACGATAACAAACACGCAAAACTTAGCATAATGTCAATTAAGGAGAATATTCAAGGGGGCTTTTAGCAAATGCCCACTCCTTTTCGAAGTGACTGAATTCACGCCTGTGCAAATTTTCTGGAAAAGTCAACTACACTTTTATAACTACCCAAAATGCTATCTAGCCACAATATTCTCAAACTTCAAAACTAGGTAAATGGTATATATTGTTGTCCTATCAGCCTATTTTAAGTACTAAGCTATGATAACATATAAAGAATTCGCTTTATTCTGTTCCACTAAGAATGTTTGGGATTTTGTCAGCTTCATAAGGCCATAACAGCAATAAAACCAAGCTAGACGGTAGTCTTTTCAACCGGAAATTATAAATTGTGTAGTTCCAATGAGGTGAAAGTAAAAACGCCTTTTAAGGTGTGTGGTGGGGCTATGTATGACATTTGTATCGTATCCTGAGTCACGAGAGAAAGGTTGACTCAGAGTTGACTCAAGTATGAAGTACTGTTGTGTTTATTTTGTCAAGTTTTAATTTACCGCGTTAAGGTTAGTTGATCCAAGTATTGTTTATTGTTTATTGTTTATTGTTTATTTTTTTCAACTGTACTACATGCAAACGTACATTCATTATCATTATTATTATGATACAATACGAAATAATATTTACAAGAAACGTGAGTATGAAGACAGTAGAAAAGGAACCAGATGAAGCTTGCAAGCTTTTCTAGTCTGGCCCTAATAACTGAGATGTTCTTAATTGCTTACACAACTAGAATATATAAATACGAATATGACTCCTATAACATTTACATGATTGTATACAAAGAATTGCTGCTAGTTTGATGCTTACTTTTAGCCAGATTTTTAATTATTTATTTATTTGATTATTTATTTATTTTTTTGCCAGATAAAATTAATTATCCACATACAATAACAAGAAGGATTTCTTTAAGTACTTCTTGAATAGATTAAGGTTAGGGGCATTTCTTATGCTAATGTCAAGAGAGTTCCAGAGAGATACCCCGCTACTTCTCACGTGAGAGTGCGCAAACATTGTCCTAGTATATGGCTGGAGAAGATTATCTCTTCTTCTTGTTGGATAGTTGTGATGACAACTATTAAGGTTGAAAAAGGAATGGAAATCAGGAGGGAGTTGACCGCTGTTGTGCCTATACAAAAGAACGCCTAACTGGTAATTGTAGTGGTCCTTTAGAGTTAGAATATTATAATGGTGAAAAAGTGGAAGAGAATGAGTGTATGGTGAAGCTTTTGATATAGTTCGTACAGCCCTCTTTTGAAGAATAAAAAGCTTGTCTGTATATGTTGGCAAGGCATTACCCCATAATAAAATACTATAAGTAAGGTGTGGTAAAATTAATGCATTATAGATAGTTAACAAGGAACAACTAGGAATATAATGTTTTAGTCTATTCATAACACCGACGATTTTAGAAACGGATTTAGTAACGTTATGAATGTGATCCTGCCATGTAAGTTTATTATCAATTGTAACCCCTAAGAACTTAGTAGAATTTTCACTACTTATGATGGTGTTCTTAAAATTTATAGTAAACTGTAGTAAATTTATAAGTAAACTGTAGATGTAAGGCTGTTTATTTTTTTATTATCCTACTTGTAGTTTTACCAAGAAAAATATTTCCTGCTATTATTATTGTTCAATAAAACAATTGAAAATGAAAATCCTAATATATTCATTTGTGGTTTTGAAAGGCTTTCGAATTTCTGGTGCCCTCGTGGAATCGCTCTCTAATAACTCATATTTTGACACAATTTTTTTGATACGACTGTTTTATTTGAAACAATGTTTAAGACTGTCTTATGCCTATATAACGAAGTCTTGGTCAAGACCCTAACGTCATTTAGTGCAGCATTCTCTTTTGGGTGCGCTCTCTTTAACCTTCAGAAATTATCTGCTCAGTCAATACTGAAGCAAATCTTCCTGCAAAATTGTGAAGTTTGTAGCGCGCTGTCGATTTTTCTTTCTCGAAAAGAAAAGGTGTAATGACGTTTTGACCAAAACTGAATATAACGTCGCCTGATCTTCATTATCAGTAACTCTGAATACATTGTCACTTCTTTTGCTCTTAGAGTCAGTTGACAGGAGAAATAATGTGTCAAGAGCAGTTCGACCTACGACTATAGTAACAAGGATAAAAAATCTCTTTTCAAGCCTCCGTGAAAAGGTTTTTTTAGAGTAAGGGGGAGGGACCATCATCAGTCTCGGAAGGCTGGGCCACATAGATGGATTTTCCAGTTTTTATTTTTAGGAGACGGTAATGTGCAACCAAGGGTCAACCAACTTTTATAAGGGACCGCTGCCAACGGTTTACCTGTTTTGCCCTAACAAATGACAATTCAGGACAAAACCAAAATTTCCACACTATACAGTAGTTCATTTGTTTTTTTCCTAGTTCAGTTTTACAAGTCCCTTATGTAGTGTTCGGATTTGTCGTTGTGGTGCAGGCTTCCGAGGAACTTAAATGATCCATCGGACACTATCTTGGAGTTGCAGTGATACAGTCCCTGATATAATGGGACACTAATATATAAATAAACTGAGAGATTGGGTCAGAGGCAAGCCCGTAGTCAAGGGATAGGAATTTTGGAATCTGTAAGAATAACTCTTTGACTTCGTACATTTTCATGTGCTTCACCTCCGAGAGAAATGTTTCATGCACTGAACCTGTTTTGTCCCCTTCTTTCGGTACTTTGTCTGGCCAAACTGCAACAGGTGAGTTCCGTTGAATAATGACAATCAATGAAGCATTTACCACATTGATTCTTAATATCAACGATTTAATTGATGCTTGGTTTCAAGGAAAAATATCTCAACTTGAATCAAATAGCCCGTATAAATAAAAAACAAAAAATTTAAGTAATGTTAAAAGGCTGTTGTGATTATAGGTTGTTAATCAGGTTATCAGGCCTTGACCGTGACCCGCCCGACTTGCACCAATTGGCTGGAAACTAATTGACTGTCTGACTGACTAACTGAGTGACTGATTACTAACTCAGGTTATTAGCTCAATTCAAGAAGTATGGGTATGCTTTGTGTTGCAGTGAGCTGAAAATGTCTCTCTCTTTAAAATCTTTCATAATCTGCAATTGGTTCTCAATTTTAGCTCAATCCATGAAGTAAGCGTCAATTCAGAGGTCAATTATTGGAATTAATTTCTGTTTAAAAAGTAGGTCTACACAAAGCAGCACTTCCTACAACTAAGGTACAACACTGTTCTACTGCTAGGTTAGTTGATATATGCTGACGAGCCCAACATGATTTGAATTGTATTAAGTGTAGACCATGATTATCATTAGTGAACAGTTAATTCCATCAGAAGGGTTGAGCGACTCAGTGCAGCAATAGTTGCTCTAGTTTATCAATCAATTAAAGTCCGACCCAACCGTCGAAAAGCGGGCCTTTCTTAATTCCTACAGTCTCTATGTCATAGTTCCTGATCTCAAGTGCACAAATACGCATGCTGAAATACGCGTAATATGCCCCGGTCATAAGAGTAACTTCCTCTTCAAAGTATCTTTTATAATATTTTAGAACTTCAATATTGCACATGCATGGTAAACCAAGCAGTAACTCTTTGTAAATTCCACATTTAAGGACAAAAATATCGTCACATGACTCTCAAAAGCCAATCATGAAACAAGACAGTCTACTACACTACTTCAGGTTGGGGGGACTGCTCTTTACCTTTAACGTCTAGGACATGGTAAGTCGTCGTTACACAGGACATGAACATGAACAGAGCAGATTGCCCCAGTCAAAATCTTTGCCTTGCAATTGCTCTCATTTAACTCATGAAGTAGTGCTTTGATGGGAAATGCTAAATTGGTCCAGGTCAATGATCGATCATAACGACGACTCAAGAGCTATTATGTTTTCAACCAGAAATAACACTCTTCTAGCTGTTTCAAATTAGAAAAATATTCTTGTAAATTAAATATATTTTAAATCTCTTTGCAATGGATGATGTATTATAAAGACACCATTCCTGACACTAAATGTTTTCCCAGAGATTTGCTACAACTCACAACTTTAGGGGACATGGCCCTGTACCCACAGTAGGGGTACTAAAGAGGGTAGTCGGATCCCATCTGGTAGACCCTGCGCTTGGGTCAATTTTGCGTGCAAAGAGGTTTTTAGAACAATCCCAGAACCATCTTCTATTTCTCTCCATCCAAACCCTTTAGCACTACCGCGACCGGGGTGCGTGCACTGTTAAAAATAACATAGCTACGTTACAGTAATACTGACAGCTGGCATTCCGGAGCTCGATCTGTTATTTTACAGGTGTGCGTAAATTCAATATTAACGGTACTTATAAATCCACTTTTATTTCTGAATACTTAAATGACCTCCAAGTGTAGTATTCAGGTTATAATGATTACACACGTGCACTTTCTTTAAGATCTAGATGTCTAGTGCTAAACTGTGAAACAACGTTCTCTAACCGGAATCCTAGCTGCCAGTATTTTCACTGTAAAATTACATTTCTTTTTTACAGGGCTGCCCCCTATCCAACTCGCCAGAGCGACGATAAGGACAAAAATATCGTCTCAAACATATATAACTTATGCATTAGCCCGATTAGGCTGATTGTTCGTGTGCATTCCCTTTATTTCCTTAAGTGTTATTAAAAGCTTTTAGACCAGGCAGTAGGTTCACCTTGTCGAATAATTGAAAACACATTTTAGGGAACTGACAATGTGTTGGCGGAGAGTCTGCTTTCAACTTTTTTCATGGAAAGGAATGATTGGTAATGTAACAATGCTCATGCGTCATTATTTACACCTATGACCGTTGTTAAGAAGAGGTCTGGGATAAGGGTCTAAGGGGTGGGAAAGGCTTTCCCCTTCCCTGTGAGAAATTTGGGAATATTTAAACTCAAGCGCATGAGCTTACGTCGACTTACGGGAGCTGAACCAACTTGTCCGAAAAAATGTAACACGAATTTTTCAAGCGATCGGAGAGAAATTTTTAAAGCCTGGCAGGATGTAAGGCTTTTTAAAGGTCCCTTATATCAAATAACGGCGATTACAACGCATACCGCCCTGCTAAAAATTCCAATCTACCTGTTACTGACGTGTCAGGTTTAGTCATGTTTTGTTGGGATTTTAACGGGTTTTAATGGGTTTTAACTGGTTTTGTCAAGTAATTGACACCAATTACTTGTTAGTTACCTGACTGGAATTTACTCGTGGCTGTGAGGTATCTGTAAAAACCTGAATCCAATTCCCTGTTACTTGTCCCTGTCTTTTCAGGTACCTGTTAAAACATAACACCAATTACCGTACCTGTTATTAACTAGAATTTTCAGCAGGGCGTGTCATTTCATTTCATGTGTATTGAATACATTTTTCGAATTCGGGAAATACGACATGCATAATGCTTTGTGTTGCGAGAGAGGGGATGATAAGGAGAAAGATATCGTATTTGACAAAACACTCCTTTCGTAAAAAAATTTTAAATTTAGGTATCCAAGATGCGAAATAGTGGCATCCTCGAAAAAAAGTTTTAAAGTATTGCTTAAGTTACGGTTTTGCTGTATCGAATGTTTCGCAAGAAGTCAAAATATGGTGATGAAAGGACAACATTGAGATTACGTGTGAAGCGTGAGTTAGTTAATAACTTAGATGGAGTCATACGGCTCAGTGGAGGGCATGTGCCCCAATTTACCCATGTGGTGTCACTGAGGTATGGAGTGTAAGCCATGGCAATTGCCATGCTGCAAAGCGGACCCAATTTTTGCATTCGAACTGTGATGGAACTCATGAAAACCGTTTCCAAAGAATAAAAAATAGAATCGAAGATTAAAGTGTACACAAAGCGCACTCAAATGTTTGGTGATTTGAGAAGCATTTTTGATAAAAAAACGGTTAAGACTAATCCAAAATTCCTTCGAACGACACTGCACCGTTACCCCCTGAAGACAGAAGATGGAAGTGTAACTCCATTTCGGATAAGTGTCCTGTCACAAAACGTTCGTGTCATTATTTTTCCCTATTATATAATGATAGCAAGAAAAAAAGTGAGAATTGTGACGAATGTCCGAGAGACATGTCGAAATTTTAGAAGTCATTTAGAAGTCATTTATTTCGATCACAAAAGTTCTATGCAGACCGCATCGAGACATCCACAGTTCCTTTAAAACACGATTGCCAATTACAGGGGGAATCTGCTCCCTTGTCACCCGATAAAGTTTTCAGATTTCATTATAGACATGACAAAAGAAAAACTCAGGAAAATTCGCCTACTTTGGAGCACCAACCACGTAAATTCAATGTTTTGTTCAATTAAAAAAGAATTCGACTGAGGCATGAACACCTGCGGCCCCCATCCGTGCGTCAATGGCTATAAGACACTCATCCCAAATTAATGGTACATCTCCATCCTCTGTCTGCAGTGAGGTGTCTTTTAGACGTATATTATAAACGTGTAATCATTGTCTTGTATAAAAAGCATTTCCCAAATCACCGAAGTGTTCTTGCTCTTTATGCCTTTTGGTCTTCGGCTCTATTGTTTTATTCTTTAATATCTTTCAACGAAGTGAGTTAACTTTTCTAGTGCAAGAATTCGACCTGCTTTGCACAGTTTACACCCACGCTTTCTCACATGTGTGGGTTAATGAGTGTTCATGCCTCTTTCATGCATGCTTTGAATTATCCCCAAAACCACGCGTGTGCGAGTTCATTCAAAAATTTTAAAGAGAAACGCATCATAGCCATTTTGAAATATTCAGTCGGAAATGTCCAAAACAGAGTGACAAGTGGCAGCACATTCTGGCAGCCTAGTATGAAAAAATCAATTATTCTTTGACCTAGCTTTATATGCTTTCAAAATAATTTTCAACTGTCAGATTACACAGGAAGACAAGAGGGTACCCACATGTATACAGATCCCAAAGTTGAAAATTGTTGCAGTATATAATCATCTGGTAACTTTCTGATCGTACTGCCATTTGCCCATTTGTTATAAGTAAGTTAAAAGTTGTTACTGCACATGAGCTATGATTGAGTTTTATAGTCTAATGACGTATGACCTGATGAGTTAGTTAGTTAGATGGTCTTTTGCGCCCAGTTTCCAACCTATTGGTTTAAGTCGAGCTGGCAACGGCCTTTTCCCCAGTTGTGGCTCACTGGCTTGTTTTCCCTACTCCATTGCGTATGCGGAGCATCAAGCACAACCTTGTGAGACAAGCCATGTGTTACACATAGTTTTATGCACTAAGCGCTATGCTTTGCTAGAACAAGCGTTGGCGCACTGGAAGAGCGCATACCCTTCAATCCTTTGACCTTTAGAACAAACCGTAAATCCTGAACTGGCTTATAGAAGTGAACGGCGTTTGACACAATAGATCGCAACCTCCTTCTTGATTCTCTTACCCGACGTTTTGGGGTTGAAGGCACAGTGCTCGACTGGTTCAAATCTTATTTACTACATCGTCAACAGTATGTCATGATAAACAACGTGCGGTCAAAACCATTCCCAGTGAGTTTTGGGGTGCCACAAGGATCTTGCTGTGGACCTCAATTGTTCACATGGTATGCCAGTTCTCTGTTTGGCGTTGTTGCTGCTCATTCACCAAGTATACATGGATATGCAGATTGATCATAGCATATACTTTAGTATGAATGCAGGTGACCAAACTGACGTAAGTGATTCAATCGCAAAGCTTGAAATGTGTCTGAAAGATGTCAAGAACTGGATGACTTTCAATAAACTAAGAATGAATGACAGTAAAACGGAAGTAATTATATTTGGTTTCAACCAACAGTTGTCCAAACTTACATTGAAAATATTATTGTTGGTAACACCCCTGTTAAAGTCTCGTCGTCTGTGAAGTACTTAGGAGCTTGGTTAGATCAGGGTCTTTCTATGTCTGATCATGTCAATAGAAAGTGTAAAACTGCTTTTTAACATCTGTATAACATTAGACAGTGTGCTAAATTCCTAAGCAAGACCGCTATCGTTGCTCTTGTGAATGCACTGGTTCATATCTGTAACGACTATTGCAATATTTTGCTAACTGGTATTCCGAAATGTATGCTGTACAAGATACAGCGTGTGCAAAATTACGCTGCCAGACTAGTTGCTAACAAGAACAGGTTATTCCCATCCTCAGCCTTGCTGAAGTAGTTGCATTGGCTCCCAGTGTTTTACAGGAATCGATTCAAGATCTTGCTTCTTGTTTATAAATCCCTACACAATATGGCACCATTCTACCTTTCCAACATGTTCTCCTTTAAGAAAACAAAATATGAACTCAGATCTGAGACCACTCTCAATCTGGTTGTTCCTAGATATAGATCCATATTTGGTGAGCGCGCACTAGCTGTCCAAGGCCCTAAGTTATGGAATGATCTGCCCCCTTCAGTTAAGACAGCACGCTCTCTCGAACATTTTCAGTCCTTATTAAAAACCCACCTATTTAGCTGTGCCTTTGATGGTATCTGATAGTCCAACTTAGTCTTTTGTTTTCCACTGTGGCTTGTAAGGCGCATTAGAATAACTATTTTAAATAATGCGCCATATAAATTTCTTGAACTTGAACTTGAACATTTGTTTCAAACGAAGCTCAAAAATAACGACTTCTCACAGTCCACTTACAAGCCTGGGCAATCTCTTCAATGTAACCTACATATTTTTAAATATTCTTTCAAAAGAATAAAAATTTCGGCCCATTCTGTGTCCCCAAAATTGCAAACCCTGATGTAGTACTGCTGGCTCTTTGAAAATCAGTTACAGGATTTTTTTTTTAGAAATTTGGGTCATGTGACACCAAAGTATGAAGTGACACCGATCAACTGCAGTGCTGTTTTCCCAACTTTTCTTTTCATAAAATTCCAAATTTTCTCAAATACAAGTTCTTGATTTTGAAATATTTTTGGAAAATAGGCAACAACTTTCCGGATAATTTTTAAACGTCCTCGGAAAGCCTCGATTCGCAGGCCTTAGATAACATTATGTAGCAACAGCAATCTGCATTCGCCATACCATCTCGGATTAGCTTAAAGAAGGGCACATTCTTCAGCATTTTCGAAATTTTCAAAATTCCCTAAAAAACACAATAGCTTCTGCGCGTAATACAAGCTCCACATTTTCAGATGTTTGTTTAATAGATGCAAAAATTTCGGCGCCATTCGCTCACCTCAAATTGTGTCCCTAACACAGTACGTTCACAAAAATGAAATGAACCTAAAAAAAGAAAAATGGAAAATTTGAACTGTCGGCCCCCTGGAAAAGTCTAGCTAACCCACCGTGCATATAATAAGGTACGATCATTAAAGGGGCGTCGATTTGATTTTCAAAGTGGGGGGGGGGGGTGGACATCTGGCATAGATTTTTCTCCTGTCCTGGTAAGGTGTCTACACCGGCGTAGCTAGACATTTTTGCGGGAAGGGGGTGGGCAAGCATCTAGAGTTTACAATTTTTTAAGTGTGAACACCACTATGCTAGGGACGTAATTTGCGACGCGCGAAGCACGCTGTAATTTTTGCCCTTTTCAAATATTTGAAAATATGAAGCTTGTATTGCAGAAAAGTTTGAATTGTGGGTTTCCTGTAAGAACATATAAAAAGTTGGGGGATAACCGAGAAGAATATGCATTTCCTATTGGCAAATCTGAGACTGCACGACTACCAAAGATCGTTGTTACTTTATATGATATTCTCCAACGCCTACGAACTTACGAAATAAGTCTCTCCGATGGAATTTTTGAGTCAAGCGCTTATATTGGAGAAAATCTGGAATTTTATGAAAGAAAATTTATGAAAATAGCATTGTAGTCAGGCGCGGATCCAAGGGGGGGGCTTACCCCCTCCCTTTTTGGCCAAAACAACAATAAAACATACGGGAAATTAGCAGTGCAACTCCCTCACACCCCTGCTTTCTTCTCAGCCCCCTTTTTCGAATGTCTCGATCCGCACCTGGTAGTAACCGGTGTCACTTGATGATCTAGTGTAACATAAATCAAATTTCCGATTTTGTCACTTCCAGAACTCGGAAAAGTTTACCAATGGCAAATTTCCGAATTCTTCATTTTTCAGAGCCGCCTGCCCCCTTTAGCTACGCCTCTGGGTGTCTAAAAGAAAGGGGCCCTGATGTAAAATGGTGCTTAATGGTTCAATATTATCAGTTACTAGGAAACCTCCAAAGTTTTCAAAACATTGTCTTGAAAGTGTAGGTAATCACTTCAACGGACTACGGTCAATGCGAATTTAAATACTGGGTGTATTCTTTAAGTAATTAGAATCACAACGAAAATTGTGACAAAGTGCGAACGATTTGTACAAAAGTTCTAATAGTAACTAATCATTTGTGATTAGGTAAAATTAATTCATGAATTGATCTAAAGCACAGTTCAAACTGCTGCGGGAAAATCACTGATCGGGGGAATTAAGATATATCTTTCGAACGACACCCCATCATACAATATCTGCAGACAGAGGATGGGGGTGTAACTCTAATTCCAGATTGAAGTCTCTCATGATCCAGCAAACATCAGTCTGATTTTACTTCTCTGATATTGGTTTAAATACGAAATGGCCGAATCATTATATGAATTTGTGATGTGGGCGTGTTGAAATTTTGCATTAGAAATCCTGTATTTTTCTGAAATAGTTGCATGCAGGCCGTGCACCGAGCAATTTAAGTTTCCTTAAAATGTGTTTGCCAATTTCAGCCTGCCAGGCTGATCATTCACTAAATATTACAAAAACTTATTAAAACAGAGCATAGGGGACGATTCCTCCTCTTCTTCAAATTGCTAAATGTTATGCTCCTTCATAACCACACCTGCTGGCCTATGCACAAGAACAATCGACAAAATCATAGAGACCGATGAATAATTAATGTGAATATGTTTAATGAGCAACTGAAAAAAGAACCTCGCTGGAACTGCAAGCGCGCCGAGCTTTCCTAACCCACTGTATAACCCTTTTGGCAGTGCCTAACTTTTAAGTTTCAGGTCACAAAGGTTTTTTTTTTTTGGGGGGGGGGGCTTTTACGTTAGGGTCCCTTCCACTCAAAAAATGGGGGAACATGTCCCCCTGAACCCCCCAAACCGACGCCCATGGTTCATCATGAGTAAAAAATTATGAAAGATGGCTGAATTTTTCTATTAATTTTATTACAACATTTGTCACTTCTACTTTTATCTTTATTTTCAAGCTGACACCCGATCAAATATTTCACAATTTGCTATCTACCTTCCAAAATTACATTTTTTGCCAAAGGGGATGGGACATCTCCTCCTGTAAAACCCATCTCTAAGGTCCTCAGACCAGTAAAGTCGTTTTTTCCCCCAATCTAAAATGCCTTTGTTCGACCTTGCTTATACAAGCCTGGGAAATGAAATTTCGGCTATGTGAGGGGTCACCGCGATTTTTCAAAAATTTCTGCCACCTTCGCGCCAACTAGTAATGACGCCTCTTAGATAGTCATTTGGGCGATCATGCAATGTACTGAAACAAACCTCGAAAAAATCGTGGATAAGCCACTGCTCTCAAGCTGTCTTGACTGGTGCTTTGGTGCACTTTTTTCTATTTCTTGTGTACAATGATTCTTTTGCAATATAAAGTCATACTCTTTATTTGGCTGTTAAAGAGAAAAGAACAACCGTTACCAAGTGAAATATAGCACCGTACTGAACTAAAAAGTTGTTTAGGGATTCAACGATTTTCTAAAAACTTTTTGCCCCCTCTTTTAAAAACGTCTAGGTGCTAAATACAAGTATTTAATTCTTGAACATTTTGCGTTTAGACACGTTCTATTGCTAAACACTTAGTCTTTTATAGCTAAATATGTTTAGAATTTAAACATGTTTACGAAGAGCATTTTTTATTCCGACCAGTCCAAAATGCAAAACATTTTCGCAGAGGACGGGGAGACCCACTCCCCTTAAACCCTCCCCTCAGAACAGCAACAGACCACAAACTCTCCTTTTCTTCTACTGATTCGCTCGGGATGAAGCCCTGCACATACATGTAGAAACGGCAAACAGAACTGATGAGGAAACACATGAGAAAAGTTGCGGTATTCGAACTTCACGAAACTAGCCTGACAACTTACCCCCTGAGTTGAAAAAAGGACCTTGATGACAACAACCCAAACATGGCACCCTAGCAACGGCCCTGACCCTCATTAATGTAGTCCCAGTGGCTCATGGACGAATGGACTATTTTGAGAACTTTTAGATGAAAGGAACCTAGACTCCCAGTACATGGGCACGAAAGGGGAGGTGTAACTTATATGTACTTGTATGCAACAACTTCTTGATCAGAACTAGAACATCAGTATAAACTCGTTACCTGTAAGTATTGTCTACACAGTTTGAGAATTTCCTTTTCAATCACATCGTTGAGAATATTTTCCCGCAACTTTTAGTTGCCGATTTTTTTTATTTCAGCTGCCCAGGCATCATACGGGCAAAATTATCTTTGTCAACATTTATTAATCAGCAAAAAACTCATATAATCTTACGACCATCTATTGGGGTCGAAAGCAGCTAATATCGTTGGCAGAGTGCGCTAAAGGGCATATTGAGCTTTTATCTCCCCCTTCCTTTTCGTCCCTTTTCCCCTCTCTTTGATTTCCTTTTTGTTTCTTTATTTTTATTTTCGTCCAACTCATTGTGCGTTCCGTAGCTCGTGTAAGAAGAGAATGCCCTCGAGTTGTTTTGCGTTATATACCACCGAGTCTGCCCGTGGACTGCTTTTGAAAAGTCCATATTCACAAAATTTACTTACAAGAAAGACTTTCGTAAGTCTGACGTGGGTAAGGTATCTCCCTTAGCAGATATTCAAGAAGACAAAAGACTATTTTTAATTATTTTTTTGTAACTTAACGCAACCTTCAGAGTCAACTCACCATTACTCACCGGAGCCCACCGGCATCTGATTGGGTGGTAAGAACTGCGACAGACTGCCGATTTGATTTATTCAAAAAGCTTTCTAGTAACTCCCTGACTTATTTAGAGTTCTCTTCTTCCTCGGAAAACATGATCACTCATACTTTATACTAATTATTTTTGTCATAAGTGCAAAAAGCCGTGGTAACACGTGAAGAGGCTAGCTGTACCGAGGAACCGTGTACCACATTAGGTCCACGCGTGTTACTTAAAAAACAGTGCCTGTCATTTCAACGTCTAGAGAAAATGTGATTGACTTAAAATTATTGTGATAGCATAACCTGCAATCACTCACACTATTGACTAAAAATTATTCTTTTTATTTGGATACCAATTGGTGACATTACTTTTTTGGCCCAAAATTCATGCTTTACGTTTCTTTTCTTATGACTCAATGTTTTAATTTGTCTTATACGAATTTCTCTGATACTGACGAGAAATAATTTCCAATAATGGGTGCAGCAATTATTTATATCTTCAAAATGACCTTACATTGAAACAATTATGGGTTTCACATAAAAGGTTGGACACCAAATTACATTTTTTGACATAAATACCATAAAAAGGTCACTTTCATATCGCTACAATGTATATAAATATAGATTTGAATATTTTGAACCCAGGAAATTAATTTATTTTTCAATTTGTCATTTGTTCTCAATTTTTGAGGACAAAAACATACGTTTCTTAAGTAAACAAGTAGGTGAGTTACCAAAAGTAGGTATCCTAATATTTGAAATTTTAAAGCAGTCAGCAAAATTTTACAAAGTGCATGTCAAATTCCACATTAAAAATGTGCACTTTTACAAGACATTTAGTTTATCAACTTTGGAAAATTAGTTTGTTCCAACTGTGAAGTTTCACAATGTAATATTTCAATGGGACATGAAAATTGAAAATTGTCTTTGCTCTTTTTATTTTTGTTGAAATTTTTCTCTAAACTATTTACTGCATGAAACAATGCCCAGGTCTTAATAATCTACAAACTACTCAAGAGGGTAACAACACCTACTGAGAACAATATTACTGGGAAAGGGTAACGAAGTTCCACGTGTAAAGTGGGAAACCCAAACTTACATGTGAACTTCTTTGGTCAAATTTCCCCAATCGACCAAATGTCAATATTTTTTTAGAGTGTGTGTTTGATTGTCATAATTTACATCATCGACGGTTTTATTTTAAACAGTAAACAAAATACTCCTTAAGAAATACAAATTGTTTATGCTGCAGCTTAAAATGTCACACTTTGTGGCCTAATATTATCTAAGTTTAGCTCATTTTTGTCCACATTATTAAGGTTAACTACCATGACACATTTTTTGTGATCTTATGATCATTCTTAACTGCAGTGACAAAATAAAAACACACACCACCATGTGAATTAAACTTGCATGGCAGTGGCCTCTGACAGTGTATTTTATCATCGTTACCCTAATTTATGGAATTACACATTTCACGTTGAGCATCTTTTCAAACTGCAGATGTTGCTTTCGTGAATGTCACTCAAAAAGTACTTTGTTCTTACATACGAAAATGGTCCAGTGGTTAGAGCATCCCCTTACAGTCTGGAGGTCTGAAGTTGTCTCCTAGCCCAGTCATACAAAAGACCTTTAAAGAGGAACATTCTGCTGTTTTGTTTGGTGTTCATCATTCAGCAATGGAGTCTGGGGAGAACAAGCTAGTGAATCAGAGTGGAAAAGCCTATGGCCGGCCTAACTTGAAGGCCTAATCCTCTCACTCCAAACTACCAGTTTTGCTGTAGTCCACAGAAGTTATCAATTAGCACCGCTCTTTGAATGACAGCAAGTTAAAGCAAATTAAAAAAGAAGTAGATCATCTCTTATTTAAACACCATGTACTGCACTGAGAGTGTTTTGATTGGCACTGAAGTCTTTTATACTCACTCTGAGACAAAAATTGGAGGTTGTCTCTTGATGAGGATGAGTTTAAGATAGTTGTAAGAGGGACTTGAGTAGGTAGGTTTTAGGAGAATTCGAGTTGTTTGGAGTGACATAATTAGGTCTTTAAAACAACTGGTCAGAAACTGATCCGTTCAACCTCATCTAATTGTTAAAGCTATGTCGTGAGTATACAAAAAGGAAAAACATAAGATTATACTTCTTCTGATGTTTCTCTTTATCCATCAATTTGCAACGAGGGCAATGATGTATTGAAGAACACAAATCGAAACCACAAATTGATAGGAATAATCTCTGGAACTAACCTAAACAGTTAAAATTGGTAAAATTTTTGAAGGTCCTTTTTCAAGGACATTCATCATTACAAACCGTTAAATAACTAACCTGGGGTTGAATATGCAATAGAATTAAGGTGTCACTCAGTAAAAATCATACCATACCAATCACACTTGGACATCTCTAACTGTACAGCTGTACGCTTACGACCGAGAGTGGCGTTCCTGCATAAGCGCTTGATAACACTAACTTACTTGTGTACGCCCCAAAATGCTTTCTTTCACTACAGAAAATGTCACTATCTTCCACTCTTTGGTAGGCCCTACTTACTAGTTACACTCTTCTAGCCCTGCTTAGAGTACATAGGCCTAGTGCTTGATCCCTGGTGCTCTTACTAGGTCGTTTACGTGAACTCATTGCACAGACATCGCGAGAAAGTACAATGGAAGGCACAATAGGCTACTGTGTAAATGCAATATATAAAAAGACCACACACTAGCGTTAGTCTTGTTAACTTGTGTCGTTGTGCCAATTCGGTCAGCTGTTTACACCTTCGTTCTGATTGGTCTGCGCAACAGATGGCCCATGAGAGATTGAATAACGTTTTTGGGTAGAACATTTTCTAATTCCTAAAGTTTAGTCGTAATTTTCACGATAATTTAAACATTGACGCCGGAATTTGCAGCATAGATCCTACTTTGTCTTCTTTGCTGTTCAAAGGGTACAATCAGACAAGTGACTAAAATTTTACACTAAATTGTATAATTTTTTTCCTTTTCGCAATCTCACGGCATTGCATCATTAATACCCCCACAATCTACATAAGTGGCATTTGTGACTCTCTAATAATGTAATAACACTAAACCCTTTTGGCGTTATATTAAATCTATTCGCCGTGAGGCTTTCGGTGTAAGTCCTGTCCAGTGTATTGATCGCATTGTATCAAGTGCCAAGGAAAAGGCTGAAGTTTTGAATTCCCACTTTTGTTCTGTTTTCAGTAAAGAGCATCTAGATAAAATTCCTATCCCAAAAGGAAGACGCTTCGCTAATATACCAGGCATTACCATTACTACCCCTGGCATCAAGAAACTTCTGAGCGAGCTGAAATTTTACAAAGCCGCTGGCCCGGGCAACATCCCCGCAAGGATCTTGAAAAACTGTTCTTCGGCATTGCACCAATCTTACAGAAGATATTTCAGAAGTCAATCTCCACTGTTACATGGTCCCCCAGGACTGGCTTACAGCAAATGCGTCACCAGTTTTTAAGAAGGAGATCCATCCATACCTTCAAATTATCGTCCTGTTTCTCTCATCAGTATTGTTTGTAAGCAACTGGAGCATATCATCGTTAGCAACATCTTAGCCCATTGTGATAATTACTCGATATCACTGTGAGTGAAAGGCAGCATGGATTCAGACGTGGCAGATCATGTGAAACTCAACTAGCTGGTCTTGGAGATGATCTTGCTCAAATCTTAAACAACCCCAGTCAAGCGGACCTATGTATTATGGACTTGCTCTTAAAATTGGACCACATAGGGATTAGAAATAACATAAATAAATGGACTGATAACTGTAAACAAACAGATCACAAAAGGTTATAATCGATGGCGAATCCTCTACGAGTTCGAATGTAATATCAGGTGTGCCCCAAGGTACTGTTCCGGGTCCTTACTGTTTTTAGTTAACATTAATGACCTACCAGATTGTTTGTCCTCTAGTGTACGATTATTCGCTGGCGATCTGATTCTGTACCGCCAAATTGATTCGATTGACGACTGCACCAGCCTACAGCAGGATATTTCACCTCTTTGTGACTGGGAGTCGCTCTGGCAGATGAAATTTAACAAATCGAAGTGTTTCATCATGCATATGCATATGTCACACAAAAAGAAGCCAATTTCCTTCAGTTACCTTACGGGAAATTTCAACCTCCAAGTAGTTAAACACTACCCCTATCTTGGTGTCGAACTGTCTCATGATCTCTCCTAGTCTATACATATTAATCAAACCGTGAATAGCACCAACAAAGTTCTCGGCCTCTTAAAAGGGAATTTATGGAATTGTTCACCTTCTACAAAAGAAATAGCTTACAAGAGCCTTGTCAGACCTAAGTTGGAATTTGTCAGTTCTATCAAGGACCCATACTTCAAAATCATGTTGGCTCCACAGTCTCACTAGTAGCGTCAATGGTATGTTAAGGGACCTCAACTGGGATAAACTGGAATCTCGCAGGACCAAAGCTCGTCTCATCACTGTTTTAAAGGAAAGTCATGGATTTACTCCCAGTAACGTCGCCCATTATCAAATTGACAGTTCTCGTCATATGACTCGTTCTAATCATGCTTTAACTATGTTATTCCCTCTGCTCAAAAAGACTGCTATAAGCACTCTCTCTCCGCGAACCATCCCCATGTGGAACAATCTTCCACTAGAGCTAAAATCCGCCCCTTGTGTGCTATCTTGTAAGCAGTTGCTGGAAAACCACATCTAATTCCCAACATATAAAGGACCACACGTCAACAGCCCCCATGGGCATGAGGATTCACCCTCAAGATCAAGAAGATCAAGATCGCTTTTAACTCTTACGCTTATGTTGCTTGAATTTTGTGAAGAAGTTTAGACGATGCACTTTTTATATAGTAATGTACTACCACAGTTTGCTGCCCCCATTATGTTGCTATGCACAGTCTTCTGAGAAACTGAACGCGGTCCAGTCAACGATTTCGGTAATGATTACAGATTACTAATTTTTCACAAGTATTTACCAACGTTTTACCTTACACCATGCGATATATTGATAAATTTTCGTTGTATTTGGGAAATAAAGACTTATTCAAATGTAGAGTCGTCTCACGTTTTACCTGTTTAACTTAACTTTAGATCATGCTAGCAACGTTATTGAAACTCAAGACGCCGCATGTCTTAATCGTGGAGACTGGTTGCGCGAGGCGCATAATCTACTTATCTACACAGTGTGTCTGAACTCACAGCTCGGTCGTTTGACCTAACTTACATGTAACTTACAAAGACTTGCTAGGCCTATTTCCATTACAACCTGTGAAGTTTACTAGGCTAGACTTTGTCCTCAATCAGAACCTACCAACCATGCTCCATTGCACTATGTTCACAGTTCAGTGTGGTAGTCCGAACAGTAACAGTTAGGCCTAGGCATATATCCTTATAGTTATAGGCCTATGCTAGGCCTGGGTTGTGGGATCTAAGTCTGTTTGATGTTTATCCTTTAGCCCTTTGTCACCTATCAGATTGGCATGTTATAGTCTATTATAGAGGCAGTGCTTCTGCATTACCAGCTGCTGCATGTATTACATAATTATCATACCATTGCTGGCTTAGGCCTGGGGTCTCATTGTGTTATGTAGATCATCCTGTATGTATGTAAATGTCTTCTAGGTGTGGTCATGCACTGAGCATGTCCCTTGTGTACCTTTGTATCCTTGCACTATATATGTATTGTGTTTACTTGTACTGTATTGTACTGCATGCACTGTGACTGAACCTTGAATAAACAGAGTTGCACCAGACCCCGGAGTGTGTACATGTTCTTCTTTGCTCTCCATTATTTCTTAGTTTCCAGAACTCGGTCCCTACAAGGTTAATTGTAGCCTAGCCTAAACTAAAGTTTGACTGATTCAAAATTTAGGTAGGACTAATGTTAGGTTTCAGTTATAGAATAGCCTAACAGTTACCCCACCTTCCAGGAGATCTGTTTATCAAGTGGATTCAAAGTCACAGTCATGCATGGTCAAAGTATGAAAGGGCGCAAGCCACCTTCACCAGGACTCTTGACTCCACTTTCAAATATATCTGGACAGTTGCTGCCTTTGACCACATTAGCCTAAATGCTGTCACTGCGAATCAAAAAAAAATATAAAAAAAAAAAAATATCTTGATAGTTGTTGTCAATGGGACTCTACCTCGACTTTCAAATATATCCTTACAAATGATGTCACTGTGAACCAAATCCACTTTTAAATACTTCTTGACAAATATGCTGTTACTGTGACTTCAACCCCACTTTCAATGTTGATAGTTGTCACTGGCTCACTGCTACTTTGACTGCACTTTCAAATATATCCTGACAGTTGATGTCACTCGGACTCCCAACTCCACATGATAGTTGTTGTCATTGCAACATTGATTCCACTTTCAAATAGCCTATATTCTGACAGTTGCTGTCACTGCAACTTCCACTTGAAAATCTTGGAAAGCTGTAGGCTTCAAATCAGTGGACTTACAGTATTTTTGAAAAAAATCCCTGGGCTTAATATATGTGTATTTGTACACTTGGAATATCTTGGAAAAATCCCTGGATCTTACTCTTTACAAATGAAAGCAAGTGAATTGCGGTTGCTCCACCCCTTCAACCACTGCAACTCCACATCCTCACTGTCTAAATACACCTCCTTCTCAGTCAAGCTCTTTGATTAACAGCAAGGCTAGTTCAAAAAGTGCAAAGTACTGGAACTTTTCATGTTACACAGCATTCCAGACTGCATAGTTTGCGAGTTGTGTGGAAGATCTTTCAAGAATCGACTGTCAGCTGCAGTGAGAAATGGAATTATTTGGGGTAAGATAAAGATGCACTGACCTGCACTGTCCAGTAAAGACAAAAACACTGAGTACTGAGTACTGAGAGTATGAGAAGTGAGAGTGAGAATGAATTTTAGACAGTTTTGTGAGGGGCTTAAGTATATTAGTAGTTTAGGAGAATTGGAACTGCTTGGGGTGGGAGGATCAGGCCTTTTATTCCTCAGTGTATAAAGTACTACAGTAGCTAACTTGCCATGTGACGTAGCCAAGGCCGGTAACCACAGGCATTGGAAACCTTATACAGTACATGTAGGCCTATACTACACAGTGTATATGTTTTTAAAAGGTTGGTCACATGATAAGGCAATACATTATAGCTACACCACATAATGTAGTAAAATTTCTCTTCCCCCTAAACCTCACTGAATGACTTAGTCAATCACATCAACTGTTTGAAGAGAACAGTCAGGGATATTCAACGCTTTGTGAAGTAAGCAGCGATCTCAAACTCCATATAGGGAACCGTCCAATTTTATCCTACATTCATATGCAAGGCATATATCCAGTGACCCACAACTGGGAAAAATGTGGGCCACATCCAGAATAAAGCAAAAAAACAAAAAGCTGAGGCATAGAACTCCTACAGACCAAACCAGATCCATACTGTATAGTGTGTACTTATGTACAATTATCACTCAGCACTACTGTACCTTTAATAATCTCATTGTGAAAATTGGAGTAGCATGCCTTGATTTTCTAAATCTTTACCATTGTCCTTCAGGTGAACATTTCACAATCTTTAGTTGTCTGCAAGGAAATTTGGTTTTCCAGAACATTGTTTGCACATTTTTGCACACCTAAAAAGCACTGTGTTTTGTGCTGCTTTGTTTTTGAATTAAGAGTGTGTTTATTCATTATTATTTGTCTTATGAAATGAAAATGTGAAGTTTCAAAGACAAACCTTCATTTAATAATAAGTCTGAATGATGGTAAAAGTTGAAAAGTTTATCAGTATTGAGTCTTGAGTCAGATCAAAGCAAGCTCATAGTGATACAGGAAGACATTTCACTTGGGTAGAGGGTGTTTGCCCGAAAAGTTTTAAAATTGCCTTGATTTTCCCATTTTACCATGACAGCCCTCAGAATGGGTATGAGTTAGATGCCCCCCAAAGGAAATCTGTAATGAAAGATGTTATCCCAGAAATTTTGTGTATACTTTGCTGCATCCTTGAAAAAATAAAGATGAAACACTAGAAGTTAAAAGGAAGGACAAGTGAAGCAGAAGCATTATTGTATTGGTGCCCTGCTATGTTTGCTGAATATCAGTTTTGACAAACATTTTCT
The DNA here is from genome assembly GCA_037179385.1 of Holothuria scabra. NCBI lineage: Eukaryota > Metazoa > Echinodermata > Holothuroidea > Aspidochirotida > Holothuriidae > Holothuria > Holothuria scabra. The sequence goes on from CM074180.1 coordinate 51,019,397, forward strand.
ACTCCTTTTATTCAACAGTTATGTGTTAAGCAACTAGTAAGCATTTAGCCCTGTTTACAAATGCAGCTGTCCACCACACTGCCTACCGCACAGCCCCCTTGCCCAGAAAATACAAGTGTCAGTGCCCTGTAGTAAGCACTTTCCCTGCTGTGGGAGGGCTGCACACTCCTGGCCTTGTGCACCTACTGTATGAGCAAGCTGCTTTTTAATTCTTAATGTTACTGCAAAAACAATCGTTGCCCATTGGACAACCAACTTCTAACTTTTGGTTGTCCTTATGGAATATTATATAAGTGGCTCTGACAACCATGAAAATCAAGCCCTGTGCTATGGGGTAAAGCTCTAAAATGTTCTGTTTCTCTGGAATTAAGTTATTGCCATGCACAAAGGTAAACCACAAAAAGTCTACCTGCTCACAGTAAAAACTTCCCATTCTGGACATACTTTACAGCACACCGTGGACTAGGTAATCTGGGGTTATCAAGGTCTAATTGTTACAGTAGTCTCACACAGTACCTTTCAGGGAATGCTGCCAGCATAGTCTTGATTGGGCAACAGTATAAAAGTGCTGTACTTGAAGGGTATTAATTACTCCAGTGACTGTTGCTTTGTGTATAAATAATGTAAAATAAAGTTAAGCTAGACCAGCTATGATGTTATTGAACCATGCTTTGTTTCTTGTAGATGTTTGATGGTGCAGTTAGTTATAGTACTTAGATGAGTTTTTATGACTCAGTTTCTATCTGATTGGTTTTAGTCAGGCTGGCGACAACCTTTTTGCCAGTTGTGGCTCACAGACTTGTCACCCTACTCTGTTGCTTATCCAGCAGAGAAAGCACAATGGCAAGGTTCCCTTTTTAGTCCTTGGTATGTTGGTGCAGATTTCCTAACAACAATAGTAAGCAGTTTGGAAAATGAGAGATGCTATTTGTTACATTGCCTTTCTCCTTACTGATTTGTTAGCAACCTCACTGTCTAAATACACTGCCTTCTCAGTGAAGCTCTTTGATTAACAGATAGGCTAGTTCAAAAAGTGCAAAGTACTGGAACTTTCCATGTTACACAGCATTCCAGACTGCATAGTTTGCAAGTCATGTGGAAGATCTTTCAAGAATCAACTGTCAACTGCAGTGAGAATTAAATGGAATTATTTTGGGTAAGATAAAGATGCACTGACTTGCACTGTCCAGTAAAGACAAAAACAATGTATGAAGGTTTGGTAGATTGTTCTAGAGTTCAGGCTGGTGCTTTGCTGCAAGGAAATGGAAGAATTTTCACTGGAGCGCGAAAGTGGGCAGTGCGGGAAATCTAGTGTGTTAACAATATACAGGTAGCGTCTGTACTGAGAGTGATTTGATCAACACATTTGAATCAATAAAGTGAGATTGTGTCTGGATGATTGTGAGAATGAATTTTAGACAGTTTTGTGAGGGGCTTAAGTATATAAGTAGTTTAGGAGAATTGGAACTGCTTGGGGTGAGAGGATCAGGCCTTTTATTCCTCAGTGTATAAAGTACTACACTAGCTAACTTGCCTATGTGACATAGCCTAGGCCTGTAACCACAGGCATTGGAAGCCTTATACAGTACATGTAGGCCTATACTACGCAGTGTATATGTTTTTAAAAGGTTGGTCACATGATAAGGCAATACATAATAGCTACACCACATAATTTAGTAAAATTTCTCTACCCCCTAAACCTCACTGAATGACTTCGTCAATCACATCAACTGTTTCAAAAGAGCAGTCAGGGATATTCAATGCTTTGTGAAGTAAGCAGGGACCTCAAACTCCATATACTGTAGGGAACCGTCCAATTTTATCCTACATTCATATGCAAGGCATATATCCAGTGACCCACAACTGGAAAAAATGTGGGCCACATCCAGAATAAAGCAAAAAAACAAAAAGCTGAGGCATAGAACTCCTACAGACCAAACCAGATCCATACTGTATAGTGTGTACTTATGTACAATTATCACTCAGCACTACTGTACCTTTAATAATCTCATTGTGAAAATTGGAGTAGCATGCCTTGATTTTCTAAATCTTTACCATTGTCCTTCAGGTGAACATTTCACAATCTTTAGTTGTCTGCAAGGAAATTTGGTTTTCCAGAACATTGTTTGCACATTTTTGCACACCTAAAAAGCACTGTGTTTTGTGCTGCTTTGTTTTTGAATTAAGAGTGTGTTTATTCATTATTATTTGTCTTATGAAATGAAAATGTGAAGTTTCAAAGACAAACCTTCATTTAATAATAAGTCTGAATGATGGTAAAAGTTGAAAAGTTTATCAGTATTGAGTCTTGAGTCAGATCAAAGCAAGCTCATAGTGATACAGGAAGACATTTCACTTGGGTAGAGGGTGTTTGCCCGAAAAGTTTTAAAATTGCCTTGATTTTCCCATTTTACCATGACAGCCCTCAGAATGGGTATGAGTTAGATGCCCCCCAAAGGAAATCTATAATGAAAGATGTTATCCCAGATGTTTTGTGTATACTTTGCTGCATCCTTGAAAAAATAAAGATGAAACACTAGAAGTTAAAAGGAAGGACAAGTGAAGCAGAAGCATGATTGTATTGGTGCCCTGCTATGTTTGCTGAATATCAGTTTTGACAAACATTTTCTACTCCTTTTATTCAACAGTTATGTGTTGAGCAACTAGTAAGCATTTAGCCCTGTTTACAAATGCAGCTGTCCACCACACTGCCTACCGCACAGCCCCCTTGCCCAGAAAATACAAGTGTCAGTGCCCTGTAGTAAGCACTTTCCCTGCTGTGGGAGGGCTGCACACTCCTGGCCTTGTGCACCTACTGTATGAACAAGCTGCTTTTTAATTCTTAATGTTACTGCAAAAACAATCGTTGCCCATTGGACAACCAACTTCTAACTTTTGGTTGTCTTTATGGAAAATTACATAAGTGGCTCTGACAACCATGAAAATCAAGCCCTGTGCTATGGGGTAAAGCTCTAAAATGTTCTGTTTCTCTGGAATTAAGTTATTGCTATGCACAAAGGTAAACCACAAAAAGTCTACCTGCTCACAGTAAAAACTTCCCATTCTGGACATACTTTACAGCACACCATGGACTAGGTAATCTGGGGTAATCAAGGTCTAATTGTTACAGTAGACTCACACAGTACCTTTCAGGGAATGCTGCCAGCATAGTCTTGATTGGGCAACAGTATAAAAGTGCTGTAATTGAAGGGTATTAATTGCTCCAGTGACTGTTGCTTTGTGTATAAATAATGTAAAATAAAGTTAAGCTAGACCAGCTATGATGTTATTGAACCATGCTTTGTTTCTTGTAGATGTTTGATGGTGCAGTTAGTTATAGTACTTAGATGAGTTTTTATGACTCAGTTTCTGTCTGATTGGTTTTAGTCAGGCTGGCGACAACCTTTTTGCCAGTTGTGGCTCACAGACTTGTCACCCTACTCTGTTGCTTATCCAGCAGAGAAAGCACAATGGCAAGGTTCCCTTTTTAGTCCTTGGTATGTTGGTGCAGATTTCCTAACAACAATAGTAAGCAGTTTGGAAAATGAGAGATGCTATTTGTTACATTGCCCTTCTCCTTACTGATTTGTTAGCATTTATGAAATAAAGCTATTCACATTAAGAGAATGTTTTTCTGTTGTCATACAATATATTCAACTTTGTTTTCTTTTTGGTACACTTTGACAGATCCATGGTGATCTCTAAAATGTGGAGGACTGTAATGGAAAATTAAAATGGGTTCTGTGCATAGAGCAACCCATGGCAACAACGATGTACCACTGCTGCCCTATCAAAGGAGAACTCTTGCTAGTGATAGCACCGAATCACTTTGTAACAAGCATTTTTTTAAGACAGTGTGCAGTTGGTTTGAGGTCTGGATGCCATGGCAGAGGAGGGTTCTTCTGTGTGGTGTAACCAGCCGTTGCACCCGTCAGCAGCTTGAATACTTGACCACAGCTATGGAACCTGTCTTTCACCGTGACTTTGTTACATCTCTTCATGGCCTGTATCCAACAAGATCGATGTCCAGAAAGAAAGGGAATCTTTCCAGAAGTTATATTTGCAAGCATTATGGTTCAACATCTGATGTATTACCCAGTCACAAAGGTGGACCAGTGATAGGACATGTAGATGTGAACTCATTAGATGAATATGCACAAACATATGTCCAAGGTATATTACAATCAGCTCTGGAAAGATTACAGTCTGAAGAACACCAGGATACTTCTGACTACCACATCAGCCAAGAGGAAGTCAAAGAAAAGCAAACAATGATTGCCAGTGTTAATGAAGATCATATTGACCCTGTCAAAGCCCCCTCTCCTCTCCCTCTTGGTAAATTTAGACCTGTAAACAAATATTCCTTTGAAAGAGAGAGCCAGTCATCTAGAGCCATCAGCAAGAACTTAACTACAGCAAATATACTAACTCAGCCGAGAACAGTCTTGCCACCTGTAATGGAAATAAGTTCCACGTCTCTTTTGAAAAATGGTGCTTCCCCAGAGAGAGCTAGTCTCTCACCCAACCGACAAAGCTTTAAGAAACTGTCATTCCATGAAAGATTTGGAACATTTCCTCCTGATAATCTTGATCAAATTTTGACACACCATGATCTTGGTGAAAGTAACTTTTCAGTAACAAATCTCAGTGGGAAGTTGACCCCAGATGGAACTTTAAATCAGTTATCTTCAAGAAGATTATCCATTTTTACCTGGTGCATGGACCATCAGTTGATCCAATCTTGTCCTGCTTCCAAGGCATCCTCAGCAAGGAGTGGGAACAGCAGTCACAAACACAGAAGCCGTAGCAGTTCCTTGACTGCTTCAACTCAGGATTTCTTTCCATCAGAAAAGTTACACAAGCTAGGTAAGTGTGATTTTCAATTCTAAATTCTTAAAGACCGATTCATGTAGTGCTTTGAATTTGTGGAAGTTGCGTGCCGTGACATTGCTTATTGAGAAAGCAACACAACCACACCAGAAGATCAAAGGCAGTGTGGGGTGTAAATGTTATCTGAGTTTGTATTCGTGCCCTCAGGTGATCTATGCTTTCATTGTGTACACACTGCGTGAAAAGCAATTAACACTTACTTGAATGGCCTGCTAGTTAACCCCAAATGTTATGTAACTTGTTGTCTATTTTAATATATCTGTTGCTGTCAATCAATTAATCAGATGTGAAACCTAACTTTATCAAGTGTGCATGTATGTAGTGAGCTACATTTCCTCCCTGAAGCAATAACAGGTAATCAGGCAAAAAAGGAGGAATTAACAAAAAGTAAGAAGGAAAGTTTCATAATGAATGCTGTTCATTTCAGAGGTATGTGGTTGATTGGCCAAAAGGGGCAAGAGCTGGCCATTACCAGTGCTACAAAAAGTGTTAATTTCCCTGCCAGCGAGTTTTCAATGCTTGATTTCCTCTTACAGAACAAGCCAAATTTTCCTCAGAATGGCCAAATTTCCCTTCAAATATCATAATTTTAGCTATTTTGAATTCTAATTTCATCCTATTTTATTGAAAAGTGCTGACCCATTTTTTTCCTACTTTTTAAGTTGGGTCCACTTGAAAGACTGGAATCATGTTAAAAGTTCCTTGAAAAGGTATACAACTTTTATTCTCCTTTAACAGTGAGCTACTGTAATGGTGTGTAAATTACCTTAATGTTGTGAGTGTATTAGGATAGTGTTTTCTGTCAGGTAGCATATTATTTCAGATAAGAATCGGAATAACACTTTGAAAAGTGTGTCAAAAAGAAAGTTCATACTTGGCTGTTACATTGCCAATTTCTTCCCTGGTAAGTGACAGGCTTTTAAATTATGATTACATGTTGTGTACCAAATCTTGTGGATTAAACCAAAAGTGGTTTCAGAATGACTATTGTGAGGCACAGTAATTAGCCTACATTCATCTTGAATTTTATACCTTGGTTATACTGTAATTTACAATTCTAAGCCTTGTTGCCCTTATTTTGCAAATATGATTTATAGTAATTTCAAAAGGTTTAAGAACTGAAATTTTAAGAAGGGTTGACTCACACTCATTTGCAAAAATATACTGACCAAATATTTGACTAGTCCATACAAACATTTTTATGTTCGTCAATGTCATGTGGAGTAGGCTTGCTAAAATTTGCAAAAAAGGCACATTGTATTGTCATGATTATTACACTCATAAACTATTGATGCTCCCCAAAATATTAATCATTCAAAATACTTTGTTTGCCTTAAGTTATATCCCATTTAAATTCTTAGTCTAAATTCAACATTATTGGTACAATAGTATTGATCAGCTTTTTTTGTTTCTTTGGTATTGGCTGAATGGAAGGGACTTTGTTGAGACAAAGATTAGGCGTTTCCATGATGAGCCCTGTCGACACTATACAACACAACTTACTGCAACAAGGCAATCTTGTCATGGTGAGCGACTGACTACTAACTACAGTAGTTTTAAAAGCGTAGTGTCCACATTATGCAACAAGTTGCAGTTCCATGAAGTGATTCACGCAAAATTCTAATGTTTAACATACTCGTTATTTGTTATGGTACATTGAAGGGGCAAGAATGTGTTCTGTCCATTTGGATTAACTGATCTTCTCAGTTAGCTGATCTTTCAGTAGTTCATCCTTGTTGTCAGTTGCACATTTCAGTTTCTTGGGACTGAACATGTTCATTCGCATGAAACAGGGTTGTGCGTCTGCTTGCAACTAGCTGCAAAGCATTCCACACTTTCACTTTGCAACACATCTGAAAATCTCGTTGTGAGTTGCATCGCATTGAGTGGCATAGTGTGGACAGGGCTATGAATACAGTAGGTGATTTTAAAGGTATAATACATGAGCGTTCAACTGCATTCTAGGGGCGATGCGCACTGTTTAACAAGAAATTCCCTAACTGGCTAACGATATCCCTAATCCCTAACCTAATCCCTAACCCTAACAAAGAATGCAAGAGATACAATACAATGGCCAATCAAAAAACACCTTGTTAAACAGTGCGGATCAACCCACATTCTGTGCTTAAGAATTTGTTTCACCTGCTTTCCATATCTCTCTATTTTCAGGTACTTATCATGGTGTTTTACGCACAGGAAAGGTTAAACACCCATGCCATGTTCAGGAGATCCCTGTTTCATTGCAGAAAGCTTACAAACCATCCCGTCTGTGGGACATTGAACAGATTAAGAAGAAACAATATTTAGTGAGAGCAACTAAATCAACCTTGAAACAACACTTTAAAGATCAGATTGAAAGTGTCTGGCAGGTAAATATTAGAAGGTAGACAGATAAATACCCATACTTGTCAATATGACTTTCTGCTGCCTGTATGGATGGAAAAAAAATAGTTGGGGTGGAAGGGGAAATCTCTTATTCATATTTTAAATCCAATTTGGAGAAACAGTCACATTTGTTCTTAAAAAAGCCAAAGGACACTTTTATGGTGTTTTTGTCTTTTTTCATAAATTTAGGATGAATTGTTTCTCATTTAAGAATTGGGGGGATCTCTTGGCCCTCTGAGAAGGCTGTACTATAAACCATATTTTCTAAATTGTATGGCAGGTGTTTTATTAACTCATTCTCCCCATCTCAAGAAACTGGAAAACCCCAGGGTTCTAGCCAGAGAAAAATGTCAAACTGGGTGGGATTAATAGACATCGATCATTCTCACATGATGTTGGCCATTTCTCAAGATCTAAAATGACTTTGTCTGTGGTCAGTTGCCTGATTTTTGGTTACTTCCAATATCAGTACAATCATTCAATTTAATGTTTATGTGTCTGATATTGTGCAGTGTAACCTATGTTTAGAGTTTTAGTGTGATGAAATTCAAACTGGGCAGTGAAATTCAAACTGGGCAGTGAAATTTCAAACTGGGTGCTGACTTAAAGAAGTAAATTTAAACTGGGTGCAGCACCCAGTTTGAATGGCTTGGCTAGAACCCTAAGAAAACCATGCTTTATAACACAGAAAGAGGAAATTGGAGGAGTTGAAACACTACATACCATTATTTGGTAGTGACCAATAGCAATTTGATATCTGGTCAGATATACTTTCAAGTATGGTTGCAAATGTCATGTAGGGGTTTAGTATGGTTATCAAAATCTGAAGTACTTGAGATAATGGATTAAAGTGAGTATGAAGAAAGTTCCTTATTCTGCCAATGTTTGCACCTATTGTCCAGGAGTCTTTTTGTTTATGCATATCTTTGTTTGAATGGGTATTTATTTTTGTGGTATGACCATTATTGTGCAGTTTTTTTTTTATTCTTTTCTTTGCAGTGGATGAGCAAAATGGAAGATCATGACAAAGTAGAGTTTCTAGCAGAGTTATTGAAGAAGTGTGATCAAGGCCTCTTAAAATTCTTCTCTAAATGTTTGGCCAAAAGGTAAAAAAGTCATTGACATTGAGATTTTGACTTGTCTTGTATGTGAAAGTTGAAATTTGCAGTGGTGGGTGCTACGAGGGTATGAAAAAGGTGGTAAGGTTAGTAGTCAAGTCAAAGAAAACAGAAATTAGAAACATCAATTTTGTTGATGTATTCTATTCCCATAGTGAGTTTATTGCTTTGTTTTGCACAGGAGCAAACTGCAAGTAAGAATGCTAGAGGGGGAAGGAGCATTGGCAGAATACTCTGCATGTTTCCCTGTAGTGGCAATCATGGAAAGCTATAGGCCTAATAAGCAATCACAGCAAAATCATTTGAGGAGGGTTAGCTACCATTCCTGGGGTGAAAGCTGAAATGTGGTACAAACTGTTTTTAAAACTAAAAAAAAAGTCTTTGGCATCCTGAAGTACAATTCACCGGAGTCTACCAAAATTTTCGATTGGCGCACTCTGTTTGATATCAAATTTAAAAAATGCAGAGTATTTCATACTATGCAGCATGTACCAAGAGTGCTTTAAGGGCCTCGTGTACTCACCAGGGTATACCTTGAAGGTTTTTGTCAGGATTGGGATGAGTTTCAGACAGCTTTGGGAGGGGTAGATGCCAGTATGTAAGTCCTTGAGAATTATAACTATCTTGGACAATGACTCTAAATCTAATAATGCTTACTGTACATGATTTTGGAGGAAGTGGTAAAGGACAAAATGAAGTCCTGAGGGAATTTCCAGTGCTTTATTTCTTGTAATGGCAAACTATATATGTTGCATTAGTAACGTATAGTATATTAGTGCAGAAGTGCTTGCTCAGTAAAACTGTGGGTAAACTTGGTGTATGTAATATTTCAGATGGAGACTGAGTGTATATGGGGTAGGGGAACCAGACAATAGGGGAAAATAGCTGCAGTTTTATAAGTTGATTTTTAAAGAAAACCTGAACAGCTACCTAAATTTACTAGTTAAATGTGCTCTTTGAAGAAATTGTCTTTTGATCCATTTCTTTTGAAAAATTCAGACAACTCTCTCTTGAAAGGAGGTAAGGAATCCTTAAGCCAATTTCACTTAATCTGGACAATGTTGTTGTCATGGTCACTAACACCCTTCCTTAAACTACTGTAGAAGGTCATAACTTTTTTCAGCTGCAATAATTTGTTGCTTGTAAAAATAGCAGTGATTGATCAATAGGGATTGGTGAGTTTACTCGGTCTTTGTTGACAGTCATTCCTAAAATCTATTGGGAGAGACGTAACTCCCAAAGTTGATTGCAAACATAAAGTGGAATCTTCTTCATTAAATTGTATCAAATGCACTCAATGCTAAGGCGATGGACATTGGCACAGGTCAGATGCCTTGCTTAATTGTTTTACAGGTGTGGTTGTATGGTCCACTGATCATCCCCTCTTTAATTTCACACTCCCCCTCTGGTGATGGTTTTTTGCAGCCTGCCCCTCTTTTTCTCACCTTTTCAATTTCCAGTTGGGTTGCACCATAAAGTAGAGCTGGCTTTCACTGAGGTGAACGCTACTGAAGTTGTGTATGAAAGACCATACAATCATTTGTGTATGAAGTACTAACATCTCAAAACCAAGGATCCCATGGGAGCTTCCTCTGGTCCCCTGGCCAGTGGTGCATGCACACACTGTATCCTTCAGCTGTAATTCCCCTTGCCCCTCTTTCTTTGAAGGTAGTGGTATGCAGACATCTGTCCATATAGGGTTGCTGAAATCCTGGCACCTCCTGGGCCCATAACAAGGGTGCAAATTTAAGCTTTCATACAAGTTGTCTTACACACCAAATAGAGAGAGGGAATGGGCCTAAGCTTGAAAGATTACATTAAATTTATATCATTTCAATAGAAGAAAATGTGCTAAACTTACACTCTGCAGGGTCTAGTTTTGTACTGTAATCAAGCACCTTTGTGTTCTTTTGTCAGAGCCAGGTGATTATTAATGCCTTGGTTTATTTCTAGAGGTGGTAAGCTGACAGGTACATATGCTGGGAAATCAAGAAAACACTAAGTTAATGTTTGCACCGTTGGATGAAATCTTAAAGCTAGTTAACTGAAATCTGTCTTAACAAAGGTGTAAACAATTTTAATTGAAATCAGTCCTAACACAGACTCAATATGGAAGTTTTCCATATGATTTTATAATGCCCCCTGGCAGCCATGTTGAAGTTAATTTAACTACGTAGTAGACCAAACTCAACATGCTCCATGAATGTGTACTCAAGTCATAGTGGGAACAAAGCCATATGTACTTGGCGTGACTGTCCTCGAGCATGGTGGATCTGTGTTGTAATACCAAAGCCTGTATAGAGGGTGTGTGTTGTGCTTCTCATCTTCTCAAGTTATCTGTAATTAAGAAAATGACACAGATAAACCTTGAAACCAGAGATACTTCTTGCCATCTCTGAGATGGGCAAGGGTAATGTACCGCCAAACTTTCTATATAGGACTTCAGATTTATGGGCGATAATAAAGGGACAGTGAAAAAACTGATAAAACCTAATTAGATACAAGTCACATGTAAGTAGGCTGCTCAAGTACTACAAAATATATTAGCTGGAGGCATGAATTTTGCATTTAGTATGTTAGATAGGGCCAATAGGGCTTTGTGCTTGTGGTAAGTTTATTATCAATTAGTTTGTTAATTAAATGAGGTTTTACTGGCCAGTTTCTTACCAACTGCTTTTAGCTGGGCTTGCCATGGCCTTTTTACTAGTTGCACCTCACTGGTTTGTATCCTCTAACCTCTTGACCATTCAGTTATTATCAGTAACAACTGAGACCCCAAAATCAAAATGCTGTTTAAAAGCCTGCTGTAGTACAGAGTTCTATGTATACTTTGCCTGCACATTTTGGTATCACTTTCACTTTAATAGAGATCAGGGATTAGGTATGTTTGTCAGCAATTTTCACTATTAACAAAGTCATTCTTTGTGATCTTTATGACATTTCTATAATTTGAGTGTTGTGCACCTTATTACTCTCTTCCATGCAGTGTTTGACTTTCTACTTGTTAACTTCATTATTTAAAGACATCATACTACCCTAAAAAAGTGAAGCAACAAGACCTAATAAGGCCATCTCCTTAAAAAAAATGAAAAAGAATAGTTATCTGTTTAAATGTGATAATTTTTTGGCAAACTTGACCGTATTTGGGAGCCATAGACTTTAATCAAAGGATTGCCCAAACTAGCGATATACTTACATAAACTTCTGATTTTTTAAGGAAAATGGAAAAATTCTTACAGTGCCTTTGTTTTATAAGTCATGGCATCATACTTTGTGCTTAACCTCAGTTGGATAATTTGAACATTATTTCTTGTCTCTTTCACGCCTTGATTAATGCCCTCTCCAGCACCTTAGGGCAAGAAAAAATTCTGTGGGCTATGTACCTTCTTAATATCATAACCTTCCAGACAAGTACTTGAGCCAAGGCAATATGTAAATTGAAACTGGATACATAGATATTTATGTGGGCAATGAGACTTCACAAACACCCAGCCCAATGGACAAGAAAGAAAAAGAATTTGACAAAGCCAATTCCTCATATTATTTTAAACGTTAGTGATGGAGTGCAGTACTACAGTGTTATTGCTTGTCTGCTGCATACTTTTTTGAATGACTCTGTTGCTGAGGAATCAAACTGAGGTACATTTAAGTCCTTTAATACCTTGCATTGTAATTAAATTTAACTTTTTAAGATTTAAGTGATTCCCTTTTCTTATAGTACAGGTCTCATTGTCCTCAAGGGTGGCTACAGAAGAAATCAATTGCCTTGTTTTGGGGAGGGGAGGGGAGCATGGGGTGGGCAAATTTTAATTTTGTTGTCAACTACTGTCCCTCTTGCTCAATATAGTTTGGAAGAACAGAGTTACGCCAACAAAATCTAGTACGGCAATATTACAGTTTGGTCAAAAATCCTACATATGATTGTATTTTAACATTTTTACATCACAGGTTGGAAGAGTGCAGTAATATCAATGATCTCTCTGACAAGCTTCTTCTGGATATATTTTCCTTCCTCCCTGTTGATGACCTCAACTCTGCCAGGCTAGTCTGCAGGAGATGGTATTACATTGCTTCACATGATGAACTGTGGAGGCTGAAAGTGCTTGAACTAGGTTTGTGAGGATATAATATCATATGTGCTTGCTTTAAGTTCATTTTTGAACACAGATCTGGTAAACAGACTTCATTGGTTGCATTAGATAGGCAAATTTAGTTACCAAGCCACAATCCAAACATTAGTCTCCTGTTAATTCTCTGCTTTCTCTCATCTGTGAGCAGGACAATTTTTTGTTTGAATGTACTCAATAGGTGTGTGGTAAACAGTTTTAAACCAACTATCTTCCTGATGGCATCTCAAAAAATACATGTCCAGTTTGAATGGAATTTTTACCACATTGTACGAGTTAGTTCCTCTTCCACATATGAAAAGGAAATTTTTCGCTCACTGGGTATTGTGGTTATCCACTATTCAGTAATATATCATTATCTTGTTGATGATGTAGTGAGAACTTGCTTTCCATTGCCTTCAATGACACCATGGTTTTCACATCTTAAACTTACAGTTAGTTCACTGTTGCGCCCATTATTTTTTCAGGTTTGCTCTTAATAAATTTGATTTTCTTTAAATTAAAGGATGATTACAGGTGATATATATTTGCATACTTGTCTGCCAGATTCAGCAATTGCTTTGAGTAGTGAACGCATGTTTTCTGAATGGTGTTTATCATTTTTCATTTTCTCCCAAACTTTTAGGAGCAAGTGAGGGTATACAAAACCTAGACGAGATGCTCCTGGATTTTACAAAGGGCAATTCTATCGATTGGAAGGTAGCTTATGTAGAACTTTCCGTTGTGATAGCAAATGCTAAAAAGTTGAAAACACCACCACAACAGAAGCTGTTACAATGTATGTTGCTATTTCTCATAACCATTAAGTAGTACTTTAACCTGAACATATTTTGTTGAAGAAAGAAGTTTGTTTCTGCCTTGACCAAACAGTTGTGGGGACTGCAGCAATACAACCCCACAACAAAAAATTGCATCTATGCTGCGGTATTGCTTAGGCGGCTTCAGCTTTGAAACTGACATGGTGCCTGACTGACCTTATTTTAATGTGATAAGATTAAGTTAGTTATTTTGTTCATCTGTCTGTCCGTCTGTCCCTCCATTCCTTTGTCAGTTCGTTCATTTGTTCTTGTGTTTATTCATTGGTTCGTTTCTTTGTTAGGCTTTAAAGGTACACCAACACAAATGTGTTATTATATAGCATCAACTAGATAAAGTGGTAAAGGATTGATATGGTTTTGACTGATACAATAATAATAATAATAGTAATAGGAAAATTTATAAAGCGCCTTATCCAATTAAGAAATAAAAGCTCTAAGGTGCTGTCAAAAAAGGTAAAATGCAAAACCAAGCAGTTGATAAGAACAGCAAATAAACTTAGGAATAACAGAACAAAGGAACTAAAATAACAAATGAAAAGAATCTACAGTAAAATCAACAAACAGAGAGAAACTATAAAAACAAGAAAAAAGTAAAGTGAAAATGAACCAGGAAAATACACAAGTCAGAATTAAAACCATAAAGAGCAGGCAATTAAACAATAAAATAGCTAAAGAAGGCAAAACAAAAAAACCCAGTTAACTAAAAGCAGATTTAAAAAGGAACATTTTCAAAAGTTTCTTAAAATTATGAAATTTACTGGATTGCCTAACTCCATTGGGCAAATTGTTCCAAAGTGTTGCAGCGCATCTATCAAACCGTCTGTTCTCGTACGTGGACTTTCTTACTCTGGGGACAACCAGGAGGGATTTGGACTGAGAGCGAAGGGATCTAGACAGCTGATATTTTTGAAGCTGATCCCGAATATAGACTGGGGCCGAATCGTTAAGTACAAGTTCAGTTTCAAATACAGATCAAACATGGTGCAAGTCCTTCCCTTATAGTCTCCTTTTGTTACAGACTGGAAATACCATGGACATATTCTACAACCCTCAACCAAGGGGGAGGGGAGCAACCATAGACCTATTTCAAAATAGCAATTACAATGCATTGTGGGATACGTTTTGGGTGTACGTCAATTTTCACCACAGTAAAATTCCATTGACAAAAATGACAAACACCAAAACTCTATCCCACAACCCTTTGTAATTGCTATTTGGAAATAGGTCTATGGAGGAGCTTGCTTGGTTTTGTGGCTCCAGTAACCTACCAGTAGTGGGATGACTAATAATGGTCTATTTCTCAACAAATTAGGAGCTTACTTAGGCCTAAAAGGGTAAAAGAGCATAAACTCACTCACTCTGTAAAAGGATTAGGGACATAGTTATAACTATGTGAGGAACTTTTTTGATAATGGTCTTATCTGATAAAATGAATAAATCAAATAATATCTTGCTGCCTGGTTGTGGACAGTTGGTTGGGGGGAGCAGAGGTTCTTTGGTTTTGAGTAATTGCAAGGTGTGTACTTTATAGCCACAGACTTCCTATATACATGGACAGAGCGTTTAACGCGTATGTCCCATCCATAGGTTGTCACCACCGACTGGGACAAAAAAGGCACACCAAGATGGCCGCTGTGAAGCTATAATTTGTGTGATTTGACGACAACACTGTAACATTTTAAACAAAAATTGGACTTGAATGAGAAACCATATCATATTCCTGCATTTGTGTGTAGTGATTTTGACCTTACCTTGTATCATTTTGAAAATATTTCAACTTTCTTGCAAAATCTGTTGATGGACTACTTGAGCAAGTCTAAACTTTCACACACACAAAACCAAAGCAGACAGCCATCTTGCTATGCCTATACTCACATGTACGTTGGCGACAATCTACGGATATGCTCTGTCCATGTATAGGAAGTCCATGGTACAAGCCCATAGTAAAATTGATGCCAGATTTGACACCAAAAGGGCAAAATGTTTATCACTTTTGCAATAGCTGGTGCAGTGCAAGTGACATTTTAGAGCAATATTGTGTGAGGTGGTAACCAACTGGAAATTATGTGAGGTAGCCACCACATGAAAACAAAGCCAGGAGAAATCCTGTTATTACACAAAACACTGATATAGTAGAAAGATGTTACTCGCACAACTGTCTGTCTAGTGTCAATTTGTGTAAAAATGAATTAGGAATAAAAAATTAGGTGATAATGAAGCTAGTGCAGTGCAACTTTCTAACTTTGGTCATCAGGACAATAGTTTTGATCCTTGATGGTTTTGTCATGTCTGTTTTTAGGTACATGAAAAGAAAATGCAGTGCAAAATGAAGGTGTTTTGCCACAGTTAACCTGTATTCGATTCAGTTTGACTGATTCTGGCAGCACAGTTTAAGAAACATTTTCATATAGATGTGCTAAGAAGGTATTCCCAGTAAAGTTTAGGGGTGCACATGATTATGTACTGTAGGACATCATGTTCTTATAAAGTATACACATCACAGTCATGGACTTGAAACGTACTCATCATGTTTCAATTTTGAAGTATCATTTCATGTTCAACCTGCTATTTCATAATTTTTGGTCACATTTTAAATTTTTGTTCTCTGCGTCCTGTCCACAGTGAAAGAAAAGTTGAGGGATTTCTTTGAATATCGTGTGAGGGAGTTTTTGGATAGGATCAGACCCAAGCATGTTGAAGATGATGCAGGTAGTATATATTATTAGATTTTTTCTTTAAGATTTGATATTTCATCATTTCACTTGTAGCACTTCATTGAAACACGTACAAAGTTGGTAGCCTTCGTAGCACCTCTGTGGCTGCAGCCCCCTTTGCTGCTGCCCCTCAAAGCCTGCCGGTGATAGCAGGGAGCAATTTGTTTAGAAATTTTGATTAGCAGTTTTGCTACTCATTATTCAAAATTGATTAGCAATCCCCCAAAAATGATTAGCAACTTATATATTGACATTTCCTAGTTGTACAGAAGCTTGTAAAAAACTACAGAATCAAAGACTGAAGGGTAGGTCTGATGTTTCAGGTAGTGAAACATCATGCATTATGCGTCCATATGACCCGTATCACATGCAGTATAACTACACTCAGGCAAAAAAGATCCCCTAGATGTCTCCAAGGCAATTCCTGTAAAACAAAAATGCTGTGTAGACAGCAGCTCTTGAGGACAAGTTTTATGGGGCATCCTCAGCATTATTCCTAATGTTTTGCTTTGCTTCCTTTCATTTGAAAATGTTTGTCAATTCAATGACCAAATAAAGCCATGAAAATAAATTGTCTATGACACTTCATGACACTTCAGCAATGTAATTCCCTCATTGGATTGGTTTGTACCCAGTCCTAGAAAGCCCAACAAAATGCATCCTCTTAATGGCATTCATTGTCCTGCCAAGTGCCATTTTAGAACAGGAGCAGTAGAATGACATATGAAAGCAACCAATCAGAGAACAGTGCCATATTTTATTGACATTCATCAGATGCAACCACCCTTAATCCCCCTCATCATCACTGTCCAGATTGTCACTAGGTGGTTCTCCCTTTTTGCTGATTTCCCTCACCTAAAATTAGGCCACCACTTAGGACCTGTAATGACATACTGACTACCAATTAGTCTACCCACACCCATTTTTTTATGAATCAAAGCTCCATCTCCTACAATTGTACAACCAAGCAGAGTAACTGCCAGTGTGCATAATCAAGCTCATCCTGTGCCTGTAGGACAGAGATTCACCCCAAAATGTTCCCAAACATTTCACCCCCTTTTAATGACCTACTGTAATACAGCTATGAAAGAAGAGGTCATCAGGTCCATTAATTTAGTAGCTTTTATAACTTAATCTGAGCAAGTTTTGAGGTTTCAGAATTCCCTTCGTAAGTTGTCGACAGCATGTTGAACCTACGATCTCCTCATCCGTGTCCCTTAAAATTTGACTCCAGGATAGTGCACTAGTACATTCTACTGTTAAGCTATTTCCTTCTCAGGGTAGCCACCCTAAAATGTAACGCTGATAGGCATACAAAATTATCTAGATGACATTCATTTCATTAAATGGTTTCAGAGCATGTGTAAAATACTCAAACTAAGCCTTGTCTAATATTTTTAAAAACTTTACTTCAGCAATTTCCATGTACGATATGTTTTCCTTCAGAGTTGCTTGCTTTGGCTCCTGTGCTATCCTAACAAGGTTTTACATTAAGATTTCTGAGCCTAGCTTAGTCTCGAGGGCAAACTTGCATTGACCGGCAGTTTCCGTTTTGGAATGTAGTGTGGCTTGGCGCTAAGTTTCTTTGCATGCAGTAGAACCGTACAGCACGGAATCGTGAGTTTATGCAACGTAAACAAAAGCATGAAATATTTATGGAGTGATCTATAATTTGAAACCATGTTTACGGCCATAAATATTCATCCTTTTTAGGAGTTTAAAACATAGTGATTTGAGAATGTAGAGCATGTTTGACTGAGAATAATGTAAAGTTTGATTGACAACAAAAATCTTCTGTCGTCACCAGTATAATCAAGAGCAAAACCAGGTGCTTTCCGAGGCCTTTGCCGTCAATGCCGTGGGTTATTATTTCCCCTGTCGAGCGAGTTCATGTGTTAGAACTCTTGAAAGCGGAAAATTTCCGGTAGTTTTATTTAGAAACAAACACAGTTTGCGGAGCAAGTTTGCGATTTTTTTTTGGGGGGGGGGATGATCTGTTTTCATGACTTTCAGTTTCTGTTTTTTTTTATTTCCCCTAACATTATTTCGTTCTGTGAACATTCAAAATGACACAAGACCTGCTGAAATTTTGCATCGCAAGTCTGCTATTCAAGATTAAATAATGTATCGCAATTATCAAATTTTCCTCATTTTTGCATCACAAATTGCGATGCGAACCCGAACAAATTGCTCCCTGGATAGTAAAACTTTCCTGTCAATGAGCCCAAAACTTGATGGCCTTAAAATTCATGAGCTTTCACCACAATTGGTCTATTCCTGAGGTAGGTGGTGCTCAGTGACTCGGAATCTTCGCAATGCTACTATGACCACAAAATCGTTTAAACCAAACAAAAGCATATTAGCTTAATACATCCGTTAAAGCTTCTAACTCACATGGAAGTCTTGATCAGGATGACAACTTTTCATCCAATTTTTGGTTTAAAATGTAGACAAGTAATGTTTGATTGAAAAATATCGCACTGTCTTTTCTCATGGCTGTGTGCTATGTTGTTAGTAATAGTCCCTGTACTGTGCGCATGCTTGCACAATAAAGTAGCAACACAATACCAGTGTCAAATTACATTGACCGCTATGACTCCATGTAAAGTTGTTCAACGGTAGCAGTGTTTCTCTTTTGAAATAAACGTTCAACAGCCTTGCTTCAATCAATTCATGTGCAGCTATGTAAATGAAGTTTTCATTGGATTTCTATGCAGTTAAAATGATTTTGGCTCCAGTGCCGGCATACGTTGGTTTCTCGTAGTGATGAGCTGAACGAAAAGCTTCATCTGCTCCGCAGGCAACACAGTTGGTTGATCTGCAAGTGAATTGGAGAAAAGGAAAAAAGCAAATCATGAATGTAATGAACTTTCATGAAAAGTACCTAGTTCAGGTCACTTGTGAAGTAATCTGTGATTGCAGTGAATAAATGATCTTAAGATTTGTCCTCCTTTTGTGGGATTCACCTTCTCATTTCATTCATGTAACTTTACCTTGAATTATTGAATCCAATTTCTGACTTTAATCTGCTTCTCTTTGATTTTACAGTTTTGCAGCCATCTGCAGTACTGGTAATCAAAATGATAACTAAAATAAAAGCTGATGGACTCCATCAATTTCACACCATTACTTGACTGCTAGATTTGTCTATATGGACACTAAGACTTCAAGAGAATTTTTATTCAAAATGTATGATATGTTACAGTCTTACAAGGGGTATCATTTTCGTGCAAAATTCTCACTGAATAGCCTTTATCAAACTACCTTTAAAAACATAGGCATCAGATTTTTCATGGTATATGAAGACATTGTTTGTATAGTACATACTGTGATATTTACACAGAAACACACATTAGCAAGTGTGAATGATACAGTTGAAAAATGTGTTGAAGACTGCATTTGGGCAATATAACATTATAATCATTGCTAAAGTCATATTTTCATTTAGTTGTGGCCTGAGCTATGACTTGAAAAATTCTGGTTAATTTTCCCCAATGAAATAGCACAGTGGCTTGAGTCATGGCTTAATCTGAGTCACTTACGAATGTAGTTGCCTTGACTCGCCATAAACACATTAACATTATTGCAATTCTGATTAGGGTTCATCCTCTTTTGTCATTTTAACATTCATTCTCTTCATTTCTGTTCATTCATTTCATTCCATCTGGCACCATCCAGAATCTTCAAGCTCCGACAGCCCACCACCCCAAGATGACATGAAGACAGAACGGACTGCTAGTGGTGTAGGTAAGTTCATAGCGCCCTTGCTTAAATGTTTGGTACCATTTCATTTTATTTCAGGAGTAAACAAGCATTTTTCCTTTCTCATTCAATTCATTTGCATTCATTCCTATTTTCATTTATTTTCACGTCATTCATTCATATTTTTCCCCATTTTATTCTATTCAATTAATTCATATTGAAGGAAAAATTTGCTTATCGCAAAATACCAAACTTTTTGGCACGAACCTTTTTCGCCATATGATTTACAAGAATAGAATGATGATCAGAAAATGTGGTGGGCTATAAGTTTGGGAACAGTGTTTTCAGCAAGCGGTTTGAACTGTCTGCAAGATCTTAAACAAAACTTTATAAAGCTGAATTCATTTCATCGTGTATGGTATGTTGTGTATGAGGGGGCAATGGGGCATTTGCAACTGTAGAAGAATTTTCAACTGAAGTTTTTGAATTTTAACTTTTTTAATTTTAATTTCTCACTTATCCCAGGCTAGGACAACTGACTACATGGTCAAATGTTTAGAGCATCCACCTTTGCAGCCAGGAGGTCTGGAGTTAGACTCCTGGCTGGGTCATACTGATTAAAGACTTTAAATATGAAACTTACTGCCATTGTGCTTGGTGCTCAGCATAAGCAATGGAGTAGGGAAAACAAGCTACTGAGCCACACTGGAAAAAAAGACCGGCCAACTCTTAATTCAATAGAAACTGATCCTCATTTAACTTATTTCCACATGCTCGGACAAGTTATGAGTTCAGATTAAGCAAATCTAATTGATTAGGAGCTAACTACAGAAACAGTAATTATTTCATAGAAATGAGGAACACTACATCTTGAGGAGGGTGGAAGATAATCAGGTTTATATGTCCATATTCTTTTTTGTGGAGCCTTTTTGCTAGAATTGAATACTTTCTGTGTTTTTTGTAGTATTGATGCAGATTTGTGCTGTCAATTTTTAGGATTCTGAACAAAATCTCACACCTCATTTCTTTTCTTACCTTGTATTCCTTCTGTAGTGGAGCTTCCAGTTACTTTCATGGCCACCACCCAGAGTCAGATAGATGCCATCACAGGAATGAATGAAGAGGACAAGAAAATACAGACCCCACAGGAAGAAAGGTTAGTCCAAAGAAGAATAAGAAACAGAGCCTAAACACCATCAGTCTATGGTTTAGTATAGTAATCTTGAACTTGCAAAACTGAGATTTGGTTTATTACAGTTCTGCCTCAAATTAAGCCTTATGGTCTAATCTACTGGTGCCTGCAGCCTTTTTTCCAGTTGTGAAGCACTGGATTTGTCTCCCTACCCCATTGCTTATATGAATATCACACACAATGGCTATCTGAAAATGAAAAGTGAATTTCAACAGTTGATTTTAGAAAATGCAATGGAATGAAATTGAAGTTTCCTGAAAGTGCTATTTTGTGCAATAGTTACTTATTTATTTGTCCAGTTTTAGACTAAAGCATCAAATAAATAAGAAAGGTTGCTACTCTAACAAGTCAGCATTCCAAAAGGTCAGCAAAATATGGTCCTCTCCAGAAATTTGGGGCATTTTTTAGAAATTCCATATTCAAGATACAATGTGAGTTTGGCAAGTGATATTTCAATTCAGGATACTTGAGAAATATTGATTTAAAAGAAAAAAGTCTGTCAACAGCCCCTTTTTAAGTCAGTGGGTTTTTTTTTTTTTCATCTTAATTGAAATGTTTCAGATTCAAAATCATAATACTACATTATGCAAGGCGGGAAAGTGCAACCTGTGGCTGTTTTAGAACACCTAATCTATCCTCTCTCTCTATTTCATACTATTGGATCTTGTGTGCCAGGTTTTGGATTCAATTATATGGAGGAGTAATTTTGGTAACATGATTTAACATAATGCTTACCTAATATAAATACTGCCAAAATACATAGAACAAAGACTTAAGTAGAAAGATGCATAATTTACACTTAAATGGAATGTTTTATATTCTGCACTATAGCTAATAATTATCAGACTTCTACTGTCTTGGAAACCTAGAAAACACTCTCTTGAGGACTGGGAAAGTTTGGATATTCATAAAAATTGCATGAAACCTTAAAAATCCTTGGAAATTTTTTCATAGTGACACTGTTCAGTTCTCACTTGTCATATCAAAGTTTTTTAGCTATATCAAAAGTTATTGTTGTCTCCATGTCAAATTTGATGTTAGCTGTCAAGAGGAATTTCAAGGAAATTCTTTACTTGGTCCTGGGAAAGTCATTGAAATTGATCCCTCAGAAAGTGCAGGAATCTGTAATAATGGTACACCTGATGAGTATGAGAGAAAAGTTAGGTACAACTTCTGTACTTGAATTTGGTATGTTATGGCTCTGCTTGATGCTCAAACCTAGGGAAAGAAATGGCATTGTACCAAACCTAGTCTAAGACTTTATTGGAAGAAGTCATAAGTACACAAAGTTTTAAATATCTTCTAGATATTAAAAGGAAAATTTTTGTAAATTCCACCCACCCCCCCAGGGATGATAGAAAAGCTGCTGCTGAGAGAAGAGCACAGAGGAGACAAGAAATGTTAAGAGGGGCTGACTTTGCTCTTGATGTGAGACCAGACCCTGTACAAGCAGAGGACCTATTGGTAAGAAGCTTTCTTGTACAAAAAAAATAAAGGCATTTACTCATCACCCCGGACAGCTTCAATTTTCCAAACCTACATATTTCTAGCCCCTTCTGTAACTGTCTATTTAAACGCATCCTCATCTAAACATAGTCCCATTTGATTGCTTCAGGTTGAGTACACAAGACCCTATAATGAGTTATCTGAACACTCAGTATGATACATGTTGTGTAATATGAGCTACAGTACTCTGTTTTGTTTTTTTAATATGATGTCAATCAAAGAGCTTCTTACCCTGCAGAGAAGCAGGCAACTAGTGGAGGTATGATTAGAGCCTGGCAGTTTTTTCCAACAAACTTTTGGCGCAAGGACCTTCTCCTATTTCGCTCCTAATCTCTGTAATTCTTTGCCCAACTCCATCAGAAATGCACCTACTTTAACTACTTTTAAATCGCTTCTTAAGACTTACCTTTTTCGAAATTGTTTTTACTTTGATAATCATTGTTTTTAAGTTGCTATGTTTTGCATTGTTTGAATTATTTTACTGTTTTTAATTTTGTTTATATCTCATTTGGTGTATTGCTTTGTATTCTGCTCTGTTTTACGTTCTCGTAGGTAAAGCGCTTTGATGTCATCTGTTGATGTAAGGCGCTAAATAAAAATAAATTTTTATTTTTATTATTAAAGAGCTATGGCAATTGAGAATTTCTGTAGACTACTGCAAAAATTGTAGTTTGGGGTGACAAATGACTCTCTCTAAAGAGTAAAATGCATGTCATCCCTATCTTAATGGGTATACCTTGTTATGTTTGAATTTGAATATATTCCTGTTAATTTTTTGTGGCTTGATGTTTGTTACTAATATCAAAAACTGTTGATTACATTGATCATTTGGTACTAATGTTGGTCAAATTTCATGAAAGATATTACAGTGAAATGGGAGAATTTGCTTGATAGAGAATATGTTTCAAAGTAAATTTGAAGTGATTACATCTTCCCTTTAACCATCTTTAGAAACTTTGGCAATGGCAGATTTTTTCTGTTTAGTGTGTACTGCGACAAGTCTTTATCGTTTTCTGAAAGAAAAAAAGAAAACACGAATCTGCCATCTTTATAGCAAGGTTATGGTAAACATTGCATGGGGGAGGGGGCATTGGGGTGCCTGGGGGGCTTCTGTTTCCTTGAACAATCTTAGTAGTGCCCAAAGACTAATGGTAGCTACTAATCTTAGCAAGCCAGAAATTAAGGTGGAATTGGTGGAGAAGGAAGGTGCTACCCTGTATAAAGCTGTCAAGATTAATCGGAACAAATAAAAAAGTTCAATATTGACATCTCATGGAATTATTAAGGTGCTGCAGTGTCACTGCTTCAAGAATATTTTTTTGGCAAGTTTGTTCTTCATATGACATGCACTTAAATTTGTAATTTTATTTTTCATATTACATAGGGCAAGAAAGCATCAGCTGGTACAGATGGGTTACACAAAGTCTACCCTGCCAGAAATGATGGTATTAAACCTATTAAAAGAGTTCGAAGATTACAGGTAAAACGGATCTTTTCCAATTTGGGGAATATTACCATGTCTGTCTGTCATAAGCAATACCTCCAACTTTTGTTTTTAAGCATCCAATAACTGTTGCATATGTATTTTTTTGCTTACCATGATGTTTCTATTCATAACCAATTTTTAGGATATTAGTAATTGAAGAACTAACACTTTGTATGAGATTAAAACTCTAGTAAAAAAGCAAACAGAAATGGTCACATGACTAGCAATCATATATGAATTAGCATAGGGCATTTTGAAAATTCTTCCTTCATCAAAACTCATCAAGAGTTGCCTTCAGTACCAATATGATGCTCAATCAAACATTTTTTTATGGCCATTAAGGTCGACATTCGATGACAGTGGCATCTCAGATGAAAACTGGAACATGATCCTACCCTTCAATGCACCATGAAAAATTTTATCCCCTTTTTGTCAGCACTTATTTCAGAATTTGTTGCTAGTCATTACGTTAATTCGTTAAGTTGTTGTGCTTCTGTTGTAACAGAATGTTCATCCAAGCTGCTGCTCACTGAAGCAGCTAATTGGTGTAATAAAGGAACCAGTGGTCAGGTACTCCTTTTTAAAGAGCCCATGAAATGACTCATTGACAACGATTTGGAGTCATTCTCTGACACTATCTATCACCAAAAAAGCATTTATTTTAAAAAATTCTGCCCCACAAAAGAGAAATGCTCAAGTGAAATGATACCCCTTTCAGCACAACAGCTGAAAAATGTAAAAGATGTAAAAGTGCATTGAACCAAAAATGACATCATCACAGGAACCCAACTTCACAGTGTGTGTATTATAATGCTATGTTTAAGTAACATTTTGCTCACAGATTGCGTAGCATGAGACCGGTACTGGTCAAATAATTTCTGAATTATATATCTGAAGAATGTCCCAGTATAAAGCCAAAAATATATCAATCAAAATTTGAAGGAATTTTATCATTATTCACTAAAGCTGTCCCATTCATCATATGAGGCCTATCAGTTTGAATTTTTGGTTCCAGCAATCTAGTCGATCTATTTCTAGACAGCAATTCTTCCAACCAGAAAAAGAAAATATTTCAACTCACATTCATTCAGATTGTTGAATAAGAAGACTGAGTTCTCACCCAGATTCCTTTGAAAGACATACCTTCCAAGTAAAATTTGTCACAAACATTAACGTAGAAATCAACCAATTGATGAAGTTGAAACAGTAACTTCCTGCCGACTTTTGATAAAAATATGGAATACTTCCTTAAATAACCAAAATATCAGCTAGTCTCCTTTCCCATTACATTTTCTGTTCCTTTTCTTTGAACCAAGTCAAATTGCAGCATTAGCACATGCATCCAAAACAACACAACCTGTTGGCAGTATTTAAGCCACTGTGCAGAATGGTATACAGTATTGCATATGGGCCTGTGTAATGAGAGAATCACTGCTTCCTCCCCAATAAAAATAATAGTTACATAACACTGGAAGACAAATGGATGCGGTTACATCCCCCAGGAGCCTGAGGTATTTTTCTGTGTGTATAACCTCTTACCACGGAACTCCCAAACACTTGCACCATGTATTATATACCAAACAATTTTCCCTGCTAGTTGGCTCAAGGAATATTGAGAAGTCACAAAACTCCATCTGTTGAACAGGGGTATTCCTAGGTGTTACAACCCCCTTTTTCACTGGTTTTGAGAAGCAAACATAGGTTTAGGTTTTGTAATGATAATTTGTTGATTATGTCAATCATTTTAGGCCGTCTATACATGAAAGATTGTGTAATATCAACAGAGCAGGGTATACTGCAAGTGCACTATAGTACACACACTGTGAAGATGGGTTCCTGTGATGATGTCATTCTTGGTTCAATGCACTTTTACATTTTTCAGCTGTTGTGCTGGAAGGGATACCATTTCACTTGAGCATTTCTCTTTTGTGGGGTGGGATTTTTTAAAATAAATGCTATTTTTGTTGATAGATAGTGTCAGAGATGACCCCAAATCATTACTAAGTCATTTCATGGGCTCTTTAAATCAAAATTGTACTGCTAGCTATGATGGATTTCTACCAAGGTTTTTTTCTCATTGTAGTATCTAAAATCACTTCTCCGCATTCTGACTAAGATCATGTGTAGTATCTGTTCTTTTCATCCCATCAAGAATAGAGTCATACACGACAGACCAATTATATGTTAGCAGTCTGAGGGCTCTGAGGTCCGTCAGTCAAATGTTGTCCTTCAGTGGTCTTAGCTCCCTTGGGAAGCAGAACATCTTCAGGAGTATATGTTTGGTTTGGCTGCAGGGCTTTTTTTTGCCAGAGAGGTTTTGAGGAGGTTAGAAAGGGTATCTAAAACAAGGTGACTGACAACAACAGCTCCCAGAGTTTGCACAGTGCCTTGAAAGTGTGAAATTTGAATTTCCAGGCCCTGAAAGTGGGGGAAAGTCAATAACTTTTTCAGAAGGTCCTGGAAAAGTGAGAGAAGTTTAGAAAATTGATCTTATTGCTCCAATCTTCTTCATGTGCATGTGCATTATTTTGTTGGCAAGAAATGAAAAATATGGTCTGACTGTTTTTAATGTCCTGGAAATATCAGCCAAGTTCCTTGAAAGTCAATGGATAATTCATAGCATTTTATCAACTTTGAATGTGTACAAACCCTGGTGAAGTGTAGGAGTAACAGTCATAGTTATCATCTGTGTGCAGGGTCATATGGATGCTGTGTGTACATTAATGTTTGACAAACGAAGAATTGTCACAGGATCTATGGACCACAGTATTAGAGTCTGGGACATCCGCAGTGGAAGAAGTATTAAGAAGATTTATGGACACCTTGTGAGTATTTGTTTCTTAACTGTTATGGGCACTGAACTTCATATCCAGTTTGAATTTGAGAATGGCAAATGGGCTGGGGGGGGGGGGTGCTTTCTCTGAGGTCCCACAGGAGACTTTACCACTCATAGTCAACATTTTCTTCTTTTACATGCCAAATTAAGAATGAGTAATTCTTCAGTTACACTGTGCTGATTGTGGAAAAAGAGCATCTCAGGTTGGGGGTCGTAAACCTGCAGACTAAACTGAATCCTTTAGTCTAGAAATGTACTATTTATGCCAGATGTTAGTGTGGCTTTAACTCTCTTCATAGCATTTGCAACACTCCATCCTCCTTATATAAGGGTGACAAAAGAAGCTGTTATATATATAGATGTAAAAACTTGAACTTGTAAATGGAAGTGCAGTTTTCAGGAACTCTCTCTGCCTCAATGCCTTGTATATCTTTGGTAAGATCTTTATTTCACCTGTAAGCAAAAAACACAATGAGTATTATCACAGGGAGTTTCAGGAAACTATTCCATTGTTCCATCTACAGGTTTTTGTAATAGGCAGTCTTAAAGCAGTATGTTTGTGCTCTTGAATGTCACTTACATTAATGCTTCTGCATACATGCTAGCATTCATGATTAGTATCGAGTACGTACAGGTTGGCAGGGCTGTAACGGGATACATTAGCCTGATTCTGACTTAATGCTGATTCCAGATTCAAAAGGAAATGATTTACAACCACATTGGAGACTGCATTTGTTGTGTACCACATTTTTAGACCTATTGAATGATGCATATTAAAATGTATGTTGCTATTGAAGTTCTCAAGACATTACACACTGAGACCAGGCTAGGCCCTAACTAATCGGAAACACATATGGTGTATTCACAGCATAGACAAATCCGGACAGAAAGTGATGGTTTGACTTTAGTCGGCCATATAATTGGGGTCTATCACCTTTTAATCTTCCAAATTCCTTGCTTGCCTGTAACATAAATGTTTGAAATGTTTGTACACTGAAATACCTCTTGATTCCCCCAATTTCACTGTATATGAAGGCTTGGAATTACATTTAGACAATAAATGAAGGTGATTTAACGGCTGATGCACCCCACAAATGGCTGCCTACAGTCACTAAACACAAGCGCTGATCGGATTCATGTACAGCTGGTTGCTCTTAAGTGGTTCAGCTAAGACTTATTTCTGTCTCAGAATTTTAGGAAAGGCACTAAATATACCATATTTTTGGTACCAAATGAAAGATTTTTTGAACAAAAGTTGCATTCACCAGATTTTTGTTGGAAGGTTATATCCAATAGAAAATTGAGACTGAAAATGCATTTCCATATTTCATTACACAATAAACAAAGACATTGGTCTTGTGACAAGGGTACCACATAAGTGCATTGTCCCTTGGAGGGTAAAAGAGGACTAATATTAAACATACAATAGTAGAGTAGTTTTCAAACATTGACTCAACTAGAAATGACGGGAGCCTCTAATCTGCATTTAAGTTGACTCGGTTGGACATGGCTCAAAGTCTTAGTTAGTCCAGTGCCAGCCTACTACAGAACTATTTTGATTCCAGGATATCCCATTCTGGGTAAATTCTAAGTCCAGAAAGAGATTTTCTTAAGTCTAGAAATTAAGCAGACCAGGCTGGGGATATTACAACCTGCATGTTGGTGCTAATACTTGATTTTATTTTGATATTCAAGGTCTTAGGTTTAAGTTAAACCTTTGTATTGGTTCAACTTACCATGAGCACATATTTTGTGTTAAGAAAGATCTGTGTTCATATCGGTAAACTAGTGTGAATTATCAATAAAGTTGTTTGTGCTCAAAAAATCATGTTGTTGTTGATAGTTTCATATACCTTTACTCATGGAAAGGATGTAATCATTTATACGTAATTCAAAAATACTTTTTGAGAATGCTGGCTTGTAATTGGTCAGTTACCCATGTTCTAATCCAGTGTAGAGACATAGGGTGTATAAAGAGCAATTTTTGATCAATATGACTATATAAACACAGCTTCATCTCGGATCTCTCAGCCCATATGCGTGCCACCGTAGGCTGTTCAAATCTGATATAAAGACATGGGCACCATTGACTTTATTCCCTAAATAAAACAGTCTCAAGATACTTCAGGATAGGTTGTACTCTATAACTGACCACATACTTTTACACCAGATTATTCCAAAAATTATTTGTCCTCTTGAACATGGTGTAATTATTTTACATTGTGTAGACCAGAACTCAAGATACATGTACTAGTGTAATATATATAATTGTATTATATGTACTTTAACTTCCCACATTTCCTTTTCACCATATTTATATTCACAAACATTTTAAATGGTCCTTCTCCTGCTTTACACTACTTAATACCAACACATGAATTCGATCAGTGCTTGTGTTTATTGACTGTGGGAAGCCATTAGTGGGCTCCATCAATCTTAAATTATCTTTATTTATTGTCTTCATCAACTTTAAACCCTCATTATTTACTCTATTAAACGCCCCGGGGGCGTAAAATTTTAGTTAAGGGGGCGTTTATTAGAGTCAAATTTACAGGCAAGGAATCTTACCTTAATATCAGCAGCAAGTTACAGGCGCTTTCGCAGACGTTTTATTAATTTGGATTTTCATATTAGGCTGTTCGGATAGGCTAGCGAATATTTGTATACCTACGGTATGTACAGTACCACTTTCGAATCGCAAACGAAGCAGTACAGGTTCGCGGTATGTGATAGCGTGATGGATATCAACAGAAATTAGTTGCAGAAACATGCCTTTCACTTCAGGATATGGGACTTTAGGAGATTTCGTGGCTTCAAGGTAGGACTACCGTATATTCTGTAATAAACGCTCCCCCTCTAATAAACGCCCCCCCCCCCTCAAAATTTTTAACAACTGCGTAGGCCAAGGCCTCCCGCACTACAGGCCCAAACCACAGATAAAACTAGTGTTTGACCAGTAATGCATAATCTTCATTTAATTTAACAATCGGCCCGATGCCGATTACCGATTATTAGAAAGAGGGAAGACACGTGTTTGTCCCTAAAGTACGTGCCCCTTGCTTTGTTCATATCGTTCAAGTTGGAAAATATTGGGAATAGTTCCGTTTGTTTTGCGAATGGAATATCATTTTTGTAGGCCTGACATTTTCTTTTTAAAAGTGGAGATATAAACCAGTCGTTGATACAGTAGGATTGTTTTCAGTCGATGTCACATACCCTTTGATAATTTAGCTCTTAGGCAAACATCATGCTCTGTTTAGTTTTCATCCCCCAATCATGTCGGAACATTTGCAGTATTTTACTGTACTGGGTTGTAGTTGCGTTAATGTACTGTAGAATCCCGCTTTAATGAGGCCATGTAGAAATACGCAATCATAATAATCTTAGCGGTTCTGGGGCAGCAAAACAATTGCACCCGATTAACGTATCCTATGGTTCCTTACGGATATAAATATCCCCGTAAATTTTTAGCAGTTCTTGTCCAAAACTTATGTCTTGTTTGAAAATAATCTGCAATTGAAATGCACGCAAGTGAGATCCCCGAAAAATCCAAGTACGCAGAGATTTGTGATGTCGTTTCTTGTTGAATTTAGCACGGGGCTCGCCCGGCTGCGCTAGCCGGTTATATCAGCATAGGAAATGTGATCGTGGTAACACATAAAAACTCAATAGAAAAATTCGTCTCGAGGCTTAGTATTTTCACACACTAAATCACATAGGGGATGGCGCGAGTTGTGATTGGCTGGCTAGAACCTTCGCATTTGAACCAATCACGATGCTGGGGCAATTTAAATTTTGCAATGGATCGTATGCATATGATGTCACCGAGCAAAACATGATGCCTTGTTTGGCGGTAAAAACGGACACGCACGTAAGTGCGTGGGCGATGAAGTAGCCTGCATGAGACCACGTGCATCACTGTTTTCGTTGGCGATGACGTTTACATTTCATAAGTCCTATTGCAAATAACATTTCGGAAGGAATGCGAGAAATGGCTTAATTTATGCAGGATAATAACCACCGAACTTCCAAAGATTCTAGGTGCTACGTGTACAAAACGTGCACAGATATACATGGTAAGCTTTGGGACTTGGAAATACAGCCAAACACTGCAGCTCGGATAGTCTGTACTTGTGCTTTTGTACAGAACAAATTGCACAGCAACTTACGCGGCACTTTTTCCAGACTGCAAGGAATACAATTCCACGTTATTCTACATTGTTATGGGGAAAATAACCAACGACCGCGCTCATGGCAGGGGTATAATTTATATGTTTGTGCTTATCAATGCATTCCGTTTTGGCGGGAAGGATTGAGTACGGTATTCACAGGAATTTTAACGAAATTAAGAGCAAGTTTCAAGTATATTTGTGCCCTTTTTTCAGTTTACAAATAATCGGTGGTAATGATGGGTTGAATGGCAGAATTTTACCGGTGCCGATTAGTTAATTTTTTATTCCAATATACCCTCAAATAAACGCCCCCCTTTTCAAAAATGTAAAGCCCCCGGGGGCGTTTATTACAGAATATACGGTATTTCATTTTACTTTTACCATGTTGTCTTTGGAATTAACAATTTCACTGTATGCAATGTGACGAAAAAGTTGGGGGGCGTTTATTAGAAAGGGGGCGTTTAATAGAGTAAATACGGTATGCAGTGAAATTGAAGGAATCAAGACACATTTTAGTGTAAAACCATCCATGATACAGGGAAGTGAGGAAATTTGAAAGATTTAAAGGTGATAGACCTCAACCGTCACTGAAATCAGACCATCACTTGCTGCCCAGATTCATTCCCCCACCCCTTTCCATCTTGTCTCTGTAGAAAACCAGTTTTGCAATACCACTATGCAGGTGGCCACTAATTGCATGAACTATTATCCCCACACCCTGTCTTAAAGGGCTCATTGAGTTGATAGTAATAGACCTTGTGCATATGATGTCACAGACAGAAGTAGGCCCTCCTTTTGGGGCAAAACAAAGCAACACCGACAAATGCAGACAGCTGATTTGTCAGTCAGTCAAATACACACACAGTCTACTCCACATGCATGCATCTAATGTGCGTGGCCACATGTCCCATTGCTCTGCTCAAAGGATGATGTCAGTGCCGTGTTAATGCACAAGGTCTATAACTTAATGAAAGTGTTAAAGGTTACTAACACATGAAACTGCTTGTAATTAGGATAATAAGTCAAGTTTCATATGCAATATTTATGGAAAAAGTTAAAATTTGAATGCTGTGGTGTATTAACTTGCAACAGTTTTGTGCATAATTTGAAAAAATGTCTGGTCACAAATTTTTGGAAACTGAATTGAACTGTTAAGTACTCACTCATAAAACAGTTTTGTTTATGTAAGATGTGAGGATTGTCTAAGTTTTATCATTTGTCATCGGTATGTGAAAAATCTTAACATGTTTGACATGCTAAACAATGGTCTTAACATCGTTGAATTTCATGAACCAAACTCAAAGAGCCACTTTTATATTTGGAAATCAAATTCCAACAAGCTAGATCCTCTTCCAACCATGATATTAGACTGCCAGTGTATATAGTACATTATCAAAATGTCCAACCTGGAATGTGCTTTTGCAAAAAACAAACCTGCACAATAAATGTAAAGAAAAACATAATTTTGGAAAAGTTTGGAACTGGTTGTGCTGTAAATAGAATCTTCTGGCATTTTGAACAATGAAAAACAGAATTTTGTGATTTATACAATTGAAAATCTGTGGCCTTAGCATAAATATCCCCTAATCCTGTCTGATGGACAAACATTATTTATGAATACCCAGGTGATTCACACTAGAGGATGTGTATTCCTGATGTTAAGGTCTTGCCAAAGTCTGGAAGTTAAAGAGAACTGTTACTGTAGTTAGTTAGATGGAGTTTTACAGCCCAGATTCCAACCTATTGGTTCAAGTCGAGTCGGCCACAGCCTTTTCTTCAATTGTGGCTCACTGCCTTGTTTTCCCTACTCCATTGCTTATGCTGAGCATCTTGCACAATGGGGGTAGGTTCCATTTTTAGAGTCTTTGTTATGACTTGACCTTGGAATAGAACTGTTACTGCAAATTGTGACCTTATGGCTCTGTTACACCGTGCTCTAGCAGAAAATACACACATGACCCAGGCTGGCCATGGCAATATTCAAATTGAACATCCTGATTAACTAATACAAACATAGATTTGAAATCTTTCCAATGCCACAGGAACATTTGATTAGCACCTTATTAATTCGTCTTTGTCTTATTGGAGGATTATTGGAGGATTGGTGGACACATGCCAGGGGCACCGTTATGGACACTGATTCACAGTAGTGGGTTACCGTCAACTAACCTACTGCACTGACTTGCTATTACTGTAGTACACACAACCAAAATTTCATAGAAAGTTAGGTGCTATATTTTTCTATAATGAATATAATGAATGTTTTTCATTCTAATCATTGGAAGATTGAACGTCCTTTTCAAAATTGCATTGCTACACATCTTTGAAGGGAATACTTAATCTCTTGAGGAATGAAACTTAAAACTGGATTTACTGAAAGGTTCAAAGCTGTATTTAGTTTTACTCATTGGAAGAATGTTCCATCTTTTAACAAACAAAATGATTCATACACATATTGCACTCATAAATATTCTTTTTTGTAATACTTATAAGTACAAACAAGAATTTAATCTGTTATGCATCATATCATAAAGCTTACTCTTTATCCACCATGTCAGCAACCAAAAACCTGCTAAAAATTGTGCTTTTTTCTTTTTCATGTTAAAGTTGTACCTGATACCATGAGGAACAGCTGTTCTACAGTTGCTTTAATAGTGACCAGGAATGTCAGCCAGGCCTATAGACCTTATGCATATAATGTCACAGACCAAAAAGAACACCCTGTTTTGGGGGCAAAACAAACTAACACAGATAATTGCAGACAGCTGATTTGTCAACCAGTTGAATATGCATATAACCTGCTGCCTGTGCAGGGCAAATTTTTATGCCTGCATCCATGTGTTCCATTGTTTTGCCTCCAAAGATGACGTCAGTGTGTCGACAATGCATAAAATAATTTGTAAATTACTTCATGTCAAAGGGCCATCAACTCAAAAGTTTCAATCAAATCTGTTCTTTCTTTGAAAGGCTATTTCAGATGACAAAGCCTTAGATCACTTCTGGATTAACCCCCCTTCCCTCCCCCACCATCCCTTTTCACATGTCTCTATAGACTGAACCCCAAACTGTCTCTAAAATTCATTGTTTCAAGTGCTAACCCCATTGTCCATGTGGCCAAAGCTTTTTACATATTAGTACATATGTGCACCATGGGACAGTTTGGTTGAAAGGGCGCATTTTTTCCAGTGGCTTAAGTGCCACCCCCTCCCCCAAATACCAGATGTGTGCTAAATTATTTTTTGTAGTATGTATTTTACCATGCTTTCTACATCTCTCTTCAGCTTTCCTGTTCCTCATCTTCTGACAGTTATGGTGTATTTGACTTTTCTTCTGAAGTCAAAATGGCATGTTCAATATTTTCTCTTTGATGATGGACAATTTCTTGAAAATTAATCTCCACAGGAATGAGTTTTAACTTGTACATCATCAGATATAAGTAAACAAAGGAAATGAGGTTTACATATGTACAATTTTTATATCTTCTTGTTTTATGACAATTATCATATTTTCCAACATGTTGTTTATACACTACAGTGACAGGGTTCAGGAAATTTAATGACAGATAATTCCAAAGCTTATGTAACATGATCAAAACAAACTAAAAATGTTTCATAACAGGAGGCTTGCAGTAATTGAATTAAATCCTCTGTTTTCAGGCAACATTGGTTGTGCAGGTACTGGGAAGGATAAAAGAGTTTACTGCCCATTGGCATCATCTGACATCATTTTTGACCGAAAAGCTTCAAAATGATTGAAGTTCAACAACATGGCATAGACTTTGCATACATGCATAGTAGACTTATGCATTATATCCTGCCACTGTTCAGCTGCCTGTCTTTGGTGGTGTATAAGTTGCAATATGGACAATACCTCCATCGGGAAGGGGAGGGGCAGGGATACACTTACTGTGCTATGACATCATATAAATAACATCTAGTCATCTGTTGACTGCAAGCGTTACGTAATTTTTCCAGTTTTCTGGAAACAAATACGCTCTGAAATGGCCTACCAATCAAAGAGCAATGGTAATTAGTTATTCGTTTGGTTAGCTTCATAGCAGGTGTTAAAAGTGTACTTCTGTTTTGAAGTACATACTCTAACATTGGATACTGAATACCCAATTATTCTTTGCTCCTGAGCCCAAATTGAAATTGACTCTTTACTTTTGATTGGTTTCATTAAATGATTTTCACATGATAAATCTTCAACTGTGACATGGTTCTGGGACAAAACTGATGCTTGCTCACCGACTGAAAATGCAACTTACCATTGTGGATGATGCTCCACATATTAGGGAAAACAATCCAGTGACCCGCAATTGGAAAAATATCCTTGCGTGTGGCTACTCCTAAATTAAACCAGAACGTTAGAAGTTGAGACATAAAACTCTAATTAACCAAACTAGACCTTTTAAACTGAGAATTTTTTTTCTCTTTTTGAGTTTGTTCTTATAGGCAGTTATCTCTCACCTCAAACTACAATTTTATCAGTGGTCTACAAAAACTCTCAATTGGCACAGCTCTTTGATTGATTGACATCAAATTTTAAAAAATGCAGAGTAGTTCATTTTACATAGCAAGTAGTAGGAGTGTTCTGTCAAATTACACATTAGGACCTTGTATACTCACAATGGTATGCCTTGAAGCAATAAGCTGGATTGGAATTGTTTCTGGATGAGGATGACTTTTAGACAGTTGTGGGAGGGGCTAGAAGTAAGTAGGATGGGAGAATTGTAACTGTCTGGGGTGATTAATAAGTGACTTTAAGGACATTTTTGTCATTGGGACACAAAACGGACCTGCAAAACTTATTGAAAGCCTCTCCAACCAGCCAACATAAACTTCAATTATGTCTACTTTTACTTCTGAAAATTTTGGAACTTAAATATCATGTGACTCTTTTTTTTAATTTTATGGCCTAAGAAATTCACATGCTGAGGAAAATCTTGATGAGCTGAAGACTAGAATTAACCGTTGTGATGCATTTGTTTAGTGGAAGTATTCAAATAGCGCCATCATCTGTGGGTAGTTTTTCAACTGTCTTTGTTGGAAAGTGCTTGATCAAAACTTTTACTGACAGTTGGATAATGGACCTCAATATGCTGCCAACATATTATTTCCCTCTCTGTCAAATCTGTCATAACACCAAAAACATATCATTGGTTTGATGCTTAATTATTATTCATTAAGTTTTTCTTTTTACTTTTTATTGTGTTACTGTGTAGTATGGCTCTTGGATTGAATTACTTATCTGAAGGGATTTTTGACAACTAGTCAACTAGTATGATGTAGTTGAATGCAATTTATAAATAATTGTCAGAATTAGGTCATGTACTTCAGCAGAATTGACTCACTGGTTCATTTTCTTAAGTAAAACTCATTTTCTGATCTCACAGGGTTTTGTTTCATGTGACATCATCACCAGTTATCACTGCTGAGTCATTCATCTTTTGAAGAAATGAAAAGGGTATCCATCTTGAACAATGTTTCAAAAAAAAAAAAAAAGACAATAAAAAGTACTTTCAACTGTAACAAACATAAATGTGCCATAAATTAGTCCTTTGTGTGTGAGAGCATTATGTCAGAGATGCTTCAAAGTTCATTTCCCAACACTTTGCATTTAAACAAAGACATTTTCACCCTTTCAAAGTGCATGACTGAATCTTTGCTGAAATTCTCAGCTGGTGCCAATATTTTGTGTACTTTTTCAGAGGTACCATGTGACTATTTTGTTTACAGAATTGTAAACAGGGAACTTAAACACAGCAATACCAGTTGCTCCTGTTTTTCAGTCCAGCAGCCAGGACTACCAATTTTGGGAGACCAAGGAGGGAGTAAGAGAGTGGCCTCCCCTTCCTTGAATATATTTTGGTATTTTTAGAATATTTTACAATATGCCCAGTGTTACACATTTATATGCTTGATCTTACAAGGCTTGGAAAGTACCATTCTCAGTCAACTGGGTGACATTTTTGGCCATTTTTTTTTTTTTGGGGGGGGGCCACTTCACGCCAACCCATGGTTCTAGGCATTCTTGACAAACTCCTGGCTATATGCCTGGGGGAGGCACGTAATGGAGATAAGGGTCTCCCTGTGAGTAAGCCTATTTTAAGAAGCCTTGATGCAAAGTAGTGAGAGATTTTTCACTTTGACAGAGTTAATAGTCCTTTTTATTGCAACATTGACTAAAACCCCTGTTGACTTGTCAGAGCTGATGACACACTGGCATATAGCTTCAAGAAGGCTAGTATTAAATGCAACTACCAAAGTTGGTAGTTTTTGCTGTAAAACATTTAGGTAGGAAGTCAGGGAGGAGTTACGTCTCCCTCTAACTTTCATGATGTGGTAAGAATACTGTTTTCTACATGCCTTTCCTAGTAGAAAGTATGAAATAATGGCAACTCCAATTAGAAATGACTGTAGGCCTACTGCCTTAATTTCCCGGGGTCCTTAAAGCAGCCTAGTGGGTTGGACTGCATTGTTTTCATTGCGTTCTACAAGAATAATGGTGTGGATTCAGCTCAAGGTACCAAGATTTCATTCCAGGTACAAGAGTGTACATTTTACTTGGCACAGCTTACCATCAAATTAGCTGCCTTACTGACATAGCCTGTGACACTTCAAACTGGAGAAAAAACAAATTAGGTACATCAGCTAATTTGCTTTTTATGAAACTCTCTTGTAAATGTGAGATCACATATCCTGATCTACATTGTGCTATCTCATGTAGGCAAGGGTAAAGGTGTGGGGAAAGCACAAAGGTGAGGGTTTGCACAACAGATGGGGAAAGTTAGAAGTTGGAAAATGTACATCTACTTTTCTCCATAGATTCACATCACATTTGCTTGTGCTTCAGTCACACAACAACAAATTCAGATTGGATTCCAAACCTGTTTTTCATGTTTTTGTTAAAATCGTCACCATCTCTGCTTGGAAAATGGCAAATATTTGTCACCACAGTGTAATTATATGAATTGCATCTTATGTCTTTGAAAATAAAATGCCAACTGACTTTTTTTTTGTGATGTCAGACAGCGTTGTCCTTTAAAGTCTGTACGTTTATGTGACATCATGACTAAATTTCATAGTCTTGGGGTACAACTCCTATATTTGAGATGGAAGAGATTTTAAAAAGAAAAACTCACAAGAATGGGATTGGAACCCGATCTGAATTCATTGTAGAAGCTTGGAAAATGTTTAATGGGGAAGGGTAAACATGGCACCCCAACTTTGCACAAATTATAGATTCTGTTGTGTTTGGAGCTCTGTATTTTGTGATTTTATGTATATTGTCATTTCTGTATGTCATCACCAGTAACAACACTGCAGGGGGTCTGGTGGGGGGGAAGCCTCCATGTCAATGCGTACTTCCACTTGCTTCTACTAGTCACCTCATGACTGTGTAAAGTTATAAACCTAACACTTTACATGTACAGGAGTCATGTGCAATCATATGTTGCCCTTCTCCTTCATCTGAATTTCTTCTTTCCTATCCGCTTTTGAAATTTCAGCAGCGTCTCTGGTCATCCCATTGTATTTTGAAAAATGAAAAGTTATTATGATTCCACGTCTGATATTTTCACTAAACCTCATGTTTGTCTAACGGTAGAGCATCCTCTTGTACACAGAAGGCCCGAATTTGATCCCCAGGTCTAGTTATACCAAAGACTCTAAAAATGGAACCTACTGCCGTTGTGTGTGATGCTCAGTATAAACAATGGAGTAGGGAAAACAAACCAATGAGCCACAACTGGAAAAAAGGCTGTGGCCGGCTGGACTTGAACCAGTAGGTTCGAAACTCGACAGTAAAACTCTATCTAACTAACTAATTAACTGAGATTTTTACTATTGTAATGGGTAAGTCTTTTGTATAATATAGTCAGTACCTGCCATATTATACATGATTTAGGAATGTCAGTGCCAAGTAAAAAAAAGTCACTGACTGAACCTCAATACAGAAAATAACATGATCAGGCCACCAGAAATTAAGCAGGAATATGATAGCGGAAAAATTTGTCAGATATCTGAGAAATCAAAAATATTGAGTGTTGCTTTGTAACGATTTGACAACATGTCACATAGCTGTGTCATTGGTTTGTTAGAAAGTACAATAACATGAGGCTTGAGGCAAGGCAGCAACAGTGCTTGACAGAATGAGCAGACCCCAAAGCCAGAGAGACTCTCATAGCTAATTACATTCCTCCTGGGCAGGTATCAGAACAGTGGGTGGGATCCAGCAGAACAAAGTTGTCAATAAAGCTCAACTTTTTTGAGAGAGAGAGTTTCCTGAATTGAGGAAGTCATTAAGAAA
This sequence comes from Holothuria scabra, assembly GCA_037179385.1. Lineage (NCBI taxonomy): Eukaryota > Metazoa > Echinodermata > Holothuroidea > Aspidochirotida > Holothuriidae > Holothuria > Holothuria scabra. The sequence goes on from CM074180.1 coordinate 51,058,653, forward strand.
TCTGGGTGGGACTTGGAGCAAAACTTTGAAAAGGCTTGACAGTATAATAGTAGCTGGCTTTGTCAGGGTGGTAGCATGTAATTTCAAAATCTTGGCATCCCCTGCAGCAAGGGTTGCAGGGAACACCCCCTTACAATTAGAAAAGTTTACATCTTAATTCCCTGGGAAATTGGTCAGATAAATAAAGCAGTCTGGCTTTGAAGTTTGATATTTGCAAGGGACACCAGGTCAGCTCTATGAGACAATCATAGATGAATGTGGTTAAATGGCACAAGATCAAGGAGAAATTGCCATTTAAAGTATAAAGTGAAATATGCTGTTGTTGTTCGTAAGGGGTTTCTCCATACCATAAGTTCTCTTTTAAGGTATGCACCCATAAGTATTTTATATGAACAAAAATTTTTTGTGAGGTTTGAAATTTGCATTTATAAGTCTTTTGTACGTAATATTATGATCAAAATGAATTGAGCTGAATTGTTTGTAAATTCTTTTAAACTTTTTTTCAAATGTACAAAAGTTAAGAACCCTTAAAAATTTCAACACTTAAAAGCTGTTTCCAAGATTTACCTTAAAACTGACATTTCAAATTTACTTGAAAAAATAAACTTAACAGTTTACTCATTTGTGTGAAAAAAACCCCAACACACACTCTACTGACCTAATATATCATGGGCCTAAAAGTGAGTTGGACTGTGTTAGGTATGGGGAACTTTGTTTCCAGCAATAATGTGCACCCACAGCGAGTTCTCATTGTGCCTCAATAGACGAATTCGGACAGATTGTGATGGGCTGATTTAGTCGGCCATTACTTGGGTCCATCACCTTTAGTCTTTAAATTTCCTTCCTAACCGGTTCCATGGATGGTTTTGCACTTAAGTGTATCTCCATTTTATCAACTTCACTGAATATGAGGATTTGAAATCCACGTAGACAATAAATGAAGACAATTAAAGGCTGATGGACCCCACCAATGGCTGCCTCCAGTCACTAAAAAACAGCGCTAATCGGATTCATCTATAATCCAAACATGTTTTGTATTCCTCATAGAGTTGGAGGCAGTTGTGTTTCTTTTCAGTCAGGTCATCCTTGCAGAAAATTCCTTCCGAGACCTTTGTCCAAATTCGGGTAACTACTCCAAAGAGTTTTGATTGGTCAGTCCAAATGGTTCAAAAGGGTTTGGTGTATGCAAAGCGTATTTTTTTTCTTTTTGCCTCTGTGATTTGTCCAGTTTTCATCAACAACCACAGGGACCCCTTTGAATGCAAAGGGTTTTTCTAAAGGGTGCCATTTGGTACAGTACCTTTTGAGTTCAAAGGGTTTTACCCCGAAGGGTTCCAAAAGGGAATTTTCATCTGGGATTGCAGTAAATAGCTCTCACTAAATCTGAATGTGACCCAGTTTATTTGGATACTTGATAAGATGGGCTAGGAAATCAGTTAACAGTTATAGAAAACTAAAATTGCAGCTTCTGCATGTGGTAAAAAAGTGAGAGATTCAGGCTGCATTTGCCAGTCACGTCAGCACAGAGCTGGAAAAGTATGAATCTGACAGTATAGTTGATCGGGTTAGGGGTCACTTATATCTTGGAGTATGGTTAAGTTGAAAATTTTTCATTTAGCCTTTTTCAAATGTCTTTTGGAAAGAAATATCCCCTCTCCCTCTCCTTCTTCTTCTTCCCCCTCTCAAAAAACAAAAAAATAAAAAGGAATAGTTGTATTGTTTGTGTTGGCAACTATTTAGAAAGGAGGATAATTTTCATAACCCTTGAGTTCTGTGCCACAATCCTCTACTTATTTCTGGTGGTGTTATTGTCTGCTATAGGAAAAAGTAATTTGTTGTACCAATGCATTTTTGTGTACTGCTTTATGGGAAGCATTTTGTATGAATTTGCCAAAACCTTGGCAAATATAAAACAAAGCTAGGCAGCAAAGCCCTCTGAAGCCTTTATGTCCTTAAGGTTTGCTTAAACCCATATTTTCTGTGCAAGTGTTTTGTTGGCCCCTCACATTTGGAGATGGACCCCTCCCTGGGTCCCCCCACTCTACCACCTTTTTTGAGGGACCTTACATGTGTAGTGGACACTCGATTTGTAGTGTCATGGAGAGCGGCTGTACAACATGATCGAAGTATTCCCCACACTCCATCAGGCTTGCCATGTATGTGACGTGCATGCGATGACTTACTGTTTTACAGCCAGAATATTGAAATGATTGCCCTTTAATAGGTTTACAAGGGGTAAACATGGTAGTCATTAAATGGTTACTCTTGTTGAGTCATCCTGATTTATAAAGTGTTTGTGAGAGTAACTCTCATGTTTTAAGACCTTTGTTCAGTACCCCCAACAGAGGTCCATTTGACTGTTAAGTACTAAGTTTATCTTATTATCTGATTAAACAATGTGACCCCAATGCCGTGACCCTGTAACATGAAGACGATGTCATGAGGGCACTTTAATTTCCGTCATACATGTAACTGTTGAATTTTTTTTACAACCGTCGCAAAAATTGAGTTCAATGCAATTTGAAATAAATTTATCATGGTGATATGACATTATAAGTCATTACTCACATAGTAATTCCCATCCTTTCAGCTGAGGGTGCTAAATCACTTACTCAACCTGGCCATAAGAAGTACTTCAACCAAATTTGGACTTGAACAGCAGCCAATCAGTTTATTGCTTCTTCAACTTTTTAATTTTCCTCTTAACAACATGTGTCTGCCATCTGGGATTGTTACACATATCATGCTGGTCTGACTAGTAAATTATGCCTCAAGTTCATGGGTCACCTCATTAAGTCATCTACTGCCATTAAAAAGTCACAGGCCTGGGCTGCAGCACTTTGTGGTCTACCGCCAAGAGAAGTCCGAGGGAGTTCCAGAGGCTCATTCAGAAACCTGAAGAATGGGAGCTTAATTAAATTGTGTAAAGTAACAACACGGCACCTGGTGGGAAGTGGCCGGCCAAGCATTCAGCAGGGGCAAGCTGGATTGCCATTGTGAGAAATTGTAGAATTGCTAACCTTGAGAATCTGTCATACCTTTCAATTTTGTGATGTCTTTTGGCTTTTCAAGTTTGGCGCCCTCTTGACAGTGACATCATTGCTAGATTGTCTGTTCTGAGCAATGAACAGTGCATTCACTTTGTCAAGTCATGGTGATACATATGATGAAAACACATTATAACTAAAAACTCTAAAATGAAACAATTAAATTATTATCTAATGATAATAATTTAACTTATGACTCCAGCTAATAACTTGACTGACTGTATTGCCAATTGGTTAGAGCATCTGACTCTCAGCTGGGAGGCCTGGAGTTTGAGTCCTGGCAGAGTTATACAACATACTTGTGCTTGGTGCTCAGCATAAGCAATGGAGCAGGAAAAACAAGCCAGTGAGCCATAACTGGAAAAAAGGCTGTGGCTGGCCTGACTTAAACCAGTTAGAAACTTGGCTGTAAAAACTCCTCTAACTAACTTGATTAAGTTTGAATCCACATCTCCCCTGATTTCCTGCTGTTTACATATTTGATACTAAAGGCTTTAGGTAATCCTCTGTTGGATGGTTTTTGTAACTGGCCAGTTGGTCTTTGATGGAAGGATGCAAAATTGTAGAGACACAAAGAATGCTCTTCTGTAATCAGGGCTGTAGTCGAGTCCAACAAGCTCGAGTCCAAGTCCAAGTCCAAGTCCAAAAGCTCAAGTCCGAGTCCAAGTCCAGGTCCAAGGGGCTCGAGTCCAAGTCCAAGTCCGAGTCCAGTGCTCTCGAGTCCAAGTCCGAGTCCAAGTCCAAAAGTAGTAAAACAACAGTATTATTTTCTGGTAAAGATCTATAGGCCTATGGTTGCTATAGCTGTATGAACAGGGACAAACTTGGACTCAATTCCTGATTCAATCTAGGTTTTCCTGTACTTGGAATTGGCCTGGAATGGTCCTGAAATTGGAACTGGCCCGGAATGGGTTTCAACTGGACCTGAAATCAAAGCGGAGCCCATGCACTGCAGCTGAGTCCACTTATCTGGCTAAATGAAAGTTGTGCCTCTCTTACATACTAAGGAAACAGTAGCTCATATTTTTCACTTAAAATCAGCCAATTGTCTGGGAGAAATGCCCCAACCTGGGGATGTTTACAGCAGTGCATGGGGTCCTGATGGGATTGCTCAAATATACTCAGGAATTTTGTAAGTGGACAAAGTCTTTTTGTTGGGGTAATGGATTTTTTAAGTTGTCCTGGAACTACAGGCTGCCTATAGAGAAACACTGTGAAAATACAGTCTGGTTTTAAATTTGTAACCCAACTGGACAAGCTGTTTGAGAATATGGTACAATATAAAGGCTATTGGTGATTATGCAGGAAGTGCATGAAGGGTTCCCAAAAGTGGGAATGCACTCAGTGCTTAAAGCAACCTGAAACCAATTTTGGGAGGGCACATCAAATATTTTTAAATAACAGAGGCATCAGCAGGGCTTTAATTATACGGCCTGTCTATGGTTAGTTTGTTAGCCAGACAGAGTTTTACGGCCCAGTTTCCAACCTATTGGTTCAAGTCGAGCCTGTCTAAAGCTATACTGCAGACATCTGGTTGTATGGACAATCCCTTAGTAGCTGCTCTACTGGCATTAAGCCCACAAAGCTATGTCTGGACAATTCCATATATGCATGCAAAACCAGCTGCCATATTGCCCATTTGTCTTCATGAATATCATGTAGTACAGCACAAATGTATACAGAGGCTAATGAAAGTTGCACATGTTTCTTGTTAGGACCAACAACAAAACAACATTGTCATACTGTACTGTACATTATACTGTTCAAAGCATTGTATGTATACAGTATTGACATACAACCTGTAAATGATCCGACTCGCAGATGGCCTGGCAAGTTATTTAGGTAACTTTACCGGCCACCATATTAACTGTTACTTGCTAGTTTTTTACCTGGCTGTGTCTAGTCCATGGGAAGCATGAGGTGGAGCAATTGTTCCAGCAAGGTGGAGGAGGTATGATGATGAAAACCATACAACTTGTCAACAGGCTAGGCAGGAATTCGAATAGGCCTATGTACATAATGACGTAGTAATTTAGATACTGAAATAACATAGTAGGCCTAGGCCTATGTACAATTGCGTTGGTTTGGCAGCCGGTTCAATAGTGTTAGTGGCTCTAGAAGGTATGATGGTCTCATTAGAACTTGTTAGAAACAAAGCCACAAAGGCAACTTGGCTATAGTCGAATATGCATAACTTCCAGGTCAATTATAAGGTATGTTAAAAATACAGTGTAGATTGTTTGGAAGCCTTGTCAATAGATCTCACACAATTTTCTCGCAGAACTAGTGCCACCTGTACAAACTCTCTGGGGCATAACTGTAATTGCTATACCTACCACAGTAATTAATTTTTTTTTGGTTGTGCCCCCTATACTGTGACCTGCATCTAAGTAGCACTGTAACTGTGTGATGCAAAAGGCCAAGGAAGGTTACCATTACTAATTCAGATCATGCAGGTCTAACATTTGTTTGAAATGGGTTAGATGTATGTGAAGAATGTCTTTGAAGTTTGATGGTTAATTTTGTGACATTGACAATCACCTTCCTGTAGGCCTAGGCCTTTAGCTACAAACTCTCCTTGTTGATCCCCACATGATGCAAAAGCCCAAAGTTGCCTAGTTAACTGGTCCACCCAAAGGTGCTTCAGTCCAGTGCGCAACTAACTTTGTGCAGCTGGGCAACTGATTTTAGTAGCAAGCCTGTTAATTTCCAAGTACTAGGAGGCGGAAAGCCGGACTACCGTACAAAAACCCACAAACATTGAGCAGGAGGACTCCATGTGAATATGCACATGCATGTACAACACAGTACTGGTACATGGCAGCCCTGGAACAGCTAGACCACCTGACCACTTTGCCACTCCATGACCCCACATAATGCATCACCCCATGATTATAAACCCTCATCAAACTGTTATGGTAAACAATGTTCCAGAAATAAAGGGCAAGCGCAGTTGCCGCAAATATTATTTTGAAGCAACAGCTTAAATGTCACAATAATCCCCTTATTTCTTTTCAAAGCATCTTTGATAACATTTTAGGACCCACTCCATATTGCATACTCAAGGTAAACTAACCAGTTACTCTTACAAAATTTCACATTTGAGTACAAAAAATAATGTAACATATAATAACATATAATTCCAAAGAGTCATCTCATGAAACAGGACAGTATACACTACTTCAAGTTGGGGTGACTGCTCTTGCCTTATATGTTGTAAAATTTAAGCTCTAATGTTGTGTATTTACCTGACTTACATATTGTTAGTATTGCAAACTTCATATGAAGATTCAGCAGAAGCCAATTGGCAGGTTATTTATAGACCTATCTTACAGTATCCCAAAATAATTAACAAAGGCAATAATTTCCTTTGTAGAAGTAGCAAAATGAGCAGCTGTGAAACCCATGCAAACTTTTTGTAAAATGTGTATGAAAAAAAAAAAGAAACAGGATGCAAAAAGTATACAGGCCCATCTTTGGAATCCATAACAACAAAGAAAAGGATTTCAGAAGATTTACTGACAATGCTGCAAGGCGCAAGGCACAGCCAGACCATGTTCATTGTTGCTAATTTAACTATTTTTAGGAGTCTCATATGCCTTCCCTAGCATTTTTATGGCATTTGTCTAATTTTTGAGGGACAAGGAAAATTTTAGGGTTGTTCCCCAGAGCATGGCACTGAAAGAAGAGTACCATGTTGTAGGTGTTTTATGTTAAACACTGTTTACATAATATTATGCAAGAAACAAACTTCATGCGAATCATGTTAACAACTGGCATGTGACACTTGAAAATTATCAAGTTACATAAAGATATGCAGGCCAATATAGTCCTGTATACTACATTAAGGATAATAAAGCCCAAGTATATGTTGAGTGCTGGGGTTTTTGGTGGATCGATCATGAAGTTATAAAGAAATAAAGAAACAGAGAAAATGGCTGCCGGACTTGAAGGACTCGACTTCAAGTCCAAGCCAAAGTCCAAGTCCGGAGAGCCTGAGTTTGAGTCCAAGTCCAAGTCCAGAGACCCCGAGTCCAAGTCCGAGTCCAAAAAAAGTGGACTTAAGTCCGGACTTGACCTCGAGTCCGGACTCGAGTCCTACAGCCCTGTCTGTAATATTCATCAGGTAAACATACAAAGTATACAAAAAAGATGGTAAAATTTCAAACAGTGGTAAAAATTCTCTCCCCCAAAGAAAAATAGAAATAAAAAAAAAATAAATAAAAAATAATAAAGAAATACATAATTAGAGATTTAGTGTGTAACTTATCTCATCTATGCACCCTGCTTTGAGTTTCATTTGTGATGTAAATTCAAAAAAGTGGATGTTATTTTAGTTGTCACTGGACATCTGATCATACCAGTTATTGGTTCATACAATATCTAAAAAAAGCCTACAGTCTTTCTGATCATTGCTTTTAAATGAAAGTAAGATCCTGTCACTGCATCATGTATTAGCACTGCAGACTCTGTCTAGCACCTTAAATTGGGTTTGGTAATAAACTGACGGGTGTCATGAGCAGGCCCATAGCCTCGATTGTTGTTTTGGGATGGCGGTGGCACCAATATATTGATCACCATTCTGTGGGTTTAGAAGTAGGCCTATAGGGGAGAGGTTAATTGAAGAATTAAAAATGGATCCCTACTCTAATATTTGGGGGTATGTGCCCCCCCTGCCTCCCCTCATAGCTATGACCTTGGTCATAAGCCCATCTGGGTGTCACTGGAGCCACCTTTAAAATGTCTTTACAAGTTGTGTTTGTAAAAAGTGATTTAAACAATGTAGTCAACAATTTAAAATTGTCTGTAATCCATTTTTAACATGCTTTACCACTCTCCCCTTTTCTGATCACTTCATCTCATCAAATGTATACCTCCCAGCAGAAATCATTTTATATGCCCCTTGTTTGGGCATCTGAAGGATACAATTGTGAAATCTAGGTTGCTTGAAAAAATTTGTAGTAGTTAGGGTCCAGCAGATTTGCTGTGCGGAGGAGTACAAGTGAAAGGGTCTAGTTGTGTGTACAAGTCTGAGTATTCATTTTTTGCAATGGCCACAAGGAAAAAAAGATGTCTTATTATTATACATGCCAACTGCTCTATTTTAAATGGAGCTGTTATGTTTTCTGAGCAAAAAAAGAGAAAGAAAAAAAAAATTATTGTCAGTCTTAAAGTATTAAAAACAGAGTAACACTAAATATGATTAAAAAAATTGGAAAGCAACAGATTGACAAAAAAGTAACTTTAATTTTTTCATAAACCCAACCTTCTAGGAGTTTTATGAACATCTAGAGAGAAAAAGAGAGTTTCACCAATTGGACAATATAGGAGCCATTTAGGTTAGCACTAGTGCGCTTGTCTCACAGAATGGATCATCTAGTGCTGCATGTACCATTTACTGAGATGACAATGTTGACAAGAATGTTTTATTAGTTTTGATGAAAGAGAAACCTTTGCAGTTGTGCATGAGTGTTTGTATGTGTGTATGTATGTGTGTGTGTGTATTTGTGACACTTAGCTTGTGCACAGGATATCTCAAGAAGGGAAACTTCTATAAAGCTCAAACTTGGTATGTGTGTAGCCCATAAAAAAAAAGATGTACCCTATCATTTTTGGTGGAGGTCAAAGATCATTTGAGGTCATCAGAGGTCAAAAACTGAAAACTTTGTGCATGCAATATCTCAAGAAGGGAAACTTTTTTGAAGCTCAAACTTCGTGAATGTGTAGTCCAGATAAGGAAGAAGAACCCTAGTGTTATTCATAGAGGTCAAAGGTCATTTGAGGTCACCAGAGGTCAAACACTGAAAACTTTATGCATGCGATATATTTCAAGAAGGGAAACTTCTTTGAAGCTCAAACTTGTATGGGTAGCCCATTCAGAGAAAAAGAACCCTGGTGTTTTTGGTGGAGGTCAATGGTCATCTGGGGTCACTGTGGGTCAAAGTCTGAAAACCTTGTTATTGTGATATCTCAAGATAGGAAGCTTGGATAGTTTTCATATTTGGTAAGTGGATGCATTATGGTCAGAAGATGATTTCTGATGTCCTTAGGTGGAGGACAAAGGTCATCTGCTGTCACCGGGGGTCACAGTCAGAAAATCTGGTTAACACGTTATCTCAAGATTTTGGATAGATTTCATAGAATTTGGATAAATTTCATATTTGGTATGTGGATATGTTATGGTCTGAAGATGGTTCCCATTGTTTTTGGTGGAGGTGTAAGGTCATCTGGGGTCTCCAGGGGTCAAAGTCTAAAAACCTTTTCAAATGTGATCTTTCAAGATAGCTGTCTGTATGTCCGTATGTATGTTTGTTGGTCTTTCTATCTATGTATGTCTTTATGGAGATCAAAAGGTCATCTGGAATAACAAAATTATTTTTGAACATGCTAGTATAACATTTGAGTGAGAAGATAATGGTTCATGATGGCATTATGTGAAATGGAAAATTCATGTATCATCAAAACCTCAATGCATTTTTGCATTCTGGTTACTAAATCCCAGTGAATGATTTCAAAATTCTGTAAGTATGAGAACAAGTACACTCTAAAATCAAAAGAGTGAACTTTGTCACTCTTTGATAGAGTGAAAAGTGTGAATTCACCCCATTAGAATGACAATTCATTCCAAAAAAGAGTGAAACTCATTACAGGAAGAGAGAAAATTCACTCTTCCACGAGCACTTGCAATGATACTTTTTTTGAGAGAGTGATCACTGTAGGCACTCCATCAAGGGTGAAACTTTGCTTGTTTAAAGGGAATTTCACTCTTTTTGGAGAGAAATTCACTCTTCTTGGAGTGAATTAACACTTTTCACTCTATCAAAGAGTGTAACTAAGTTCATTTTTTGATTTTAGAAAGTAGAAATTCATTCTGTTTTATACAAGTACAGCAGTTTTGTGCAAAACTGTGAGTGTAGGTACGTATTTATTGCAAGTCTCCTGTCTATTAATAAATACCCCAGTGAATTATTGAGGTCAGGTAAATGAGGCGCTCCCTGTTTCTTTTCATCTTGTGAAATAAAATTTCATTTTGCAAATGAATTTCTTGTCTTCTTTGGTCTCTAAAAATTTAATTCAAGACCACACACATTTAAATCCTTTAACTCGCCCTTTTTTCTGAGTCGAAGGCTCTTTTCAACATTGTATGCATGAATGTTTATAATATCATTAAAAACTACAAAGATAACTTGGAACCTTAAGATCTCCAGCTCCTGTTCTGACTGCAGTATTTTCTCGCTTACTCCAAACATGTTTTGAGTGTGATGGGAGTCTTATTTAAACAATCAGACACGGTTGTTGATAAATCATTGGGGGTAGTTGGATACATCCCCAAAGTAACCATTGGCTGTCACACCCTGACTTGATCAATCAATCAAACAGGTTTCGCTGATGCCTGTAAACAAATTGTCAGAGTTCCTGAAACTATCAGCTGAGAATAAGCAATGGTATATGATTTAATTCATCGCTGCGCATGACTGCATCTTGATCTATGATTTCATTTCTTTACTGTCTGTCTGTTACATTGCCCTCAAAGTTTGGTGACCAAAAAATGGATCTAAACCCAAAACTGGGGACTTGAATCAGTGACTATAATAAATTCTACTTCTTTGGAAATAATGGGGTGTGAGTATTAAAAGTGTCCACAAATTAATTGTTTGTTCTCCTGTTAGTTCTTTTTTTGTTTTTATCTTCCATAAGTTTTTTTTTGATTGATATTAGCTGTGAAACGTTTTACCTGTGGTAAAGTATTATATGGTGAAGCTACTCTCTGATTTAGGTAAATTTAATGGTCCAAATTGTCCAGATGCTCATTATTTTATTCCATATCATTGCTTTTACCTTAAAATGCCAAGAAAGACCACTTTCTTAAAGTTCCACCTTGAAATGTCTGGATTACTTTTTATGGTTCAAGCAGTTTTATCAGTTACTGACTTTAAATTACCATATAACTTCATTTGTTCACAATGCCCGCTTTTCGTCACAGGACCTCCATAGCAAAATAAAAGATCAAGTGACATCTTACATGGTAAGTTAATGTGTCCTGCCAAATTCCTAACCTTCATAAAATTGGACAAGTCCCCCTCCTTCCTCTCCCCCCCCCCCAAAAAAAAAAGTTCTTCTGTGAATGGCAGGCAAAGATATAAAGTGAAGAGGTGGCAAATAAAAGGTCTGAATATTTGTAACAAAAGGTGAAAGTTCTTCTTTTTTCGTCACACTGCTGCAACAAACTTTCCAGCAAAATTAGGCTATTGTATGTTGCATTGGCTGTTGTATGAAACAATTTTGGATTAACTGAACCATTCTCCTGCAGGAAAAGTGAAGAGCGCCACCGAGTTAATATGACCATATGTATACATATACATGTACATGTGTATGCAGTTCATCCCGCTTTTGTATATGTATTGTTCATAAATTAAAGGGGTGCACCAAGGCCATTGGATAGGGATGGTAGGGGGCAGGGGGCCAAAGGGGATGTGACCCATTAGTAATTTTGGATTGAAAGTTTTTTTCTTTGAAACGTTATTTGGAACTTTGCCTAAGAATGGCAAACTCCCATACCTTAGAAAATGCCAAAATCCCAGAGCTTAAAACATAGACCTCCCTCCCCCCTTCCATTGAATGAACTTCTAAATGGACCGAGTTAACACACAAATTAAATGTGAAGGAAGAGAGTTTATGGCTTGTAGACTATATTTGAACTTAAAATTAAGTGGCTTCTAAAGTAGACATCTTGAAAAAAGCTTATCAATATTTGGTATGGATATTTTTAAAATTCCCTTAAATCGTGCTGTGCTCCTGCCTTTCTGTCTTGTCCAGCTATTGTCCTACCCATACCTCATTATGTACTTTAAGTCACATAATTCCTTCCATGCTCATTCCCAGTCAATATTACATATGGGCCCATATTTTGTAGGTGGATGTGTCATGTTCATACATTACAGACCTGCACTGAATGCCAGTATTCAAGTACTTAACCTACAAAATTTATCCCTTGAGAATATCTCCTGAGGTCTCTAAAATACCAAGAAGTATCTTCCTGGGGCATAACCACCTAGAAGCCCTGCCCCTTGGGTTTTGTCCCTGGACCCCTACAGGGACAGTGGCATGAACCCCTGTACCCTGTCTGTCATTATCTTTGGGCTTGCCATGCACGTCATCATGCACATTGCCGCTCCAAATCCCTATTTCAAATTACTGAAATGTTGGGAGCGCTGCTGGTGGATTTTGCTAAGGTTTTGGTTTGTGTTATAGTTTGTCTGAGGTTTGAATTACGGGAAATTTTATGGGGCTTTAGCCCTCCTTTGCCCTTAAATTGTTATGTTATATAATGAACCATTCTTTTTGCTCTCACCAACAAACTCTGGTAATAGTACTCTATGCATTGCAAGAGTTAATGTTTCTTTTATCAAAAATCGAGTTGGTTGAAAAACTAAAAGCTTTTTTCAAGAGGTAAAAAACAGTGAATTTTTAAAATTTGCTATTTCTTGAATAAGTGACCAAGCTATAAATGTAACCTATGATTTTGTATAGGTCTACTTGAAATTATTCAAAAGGTGTGATGTTTTGCTGTGCCAATAGACTATTTCCCTCCAAGTTTAGTTTTACAGCTTCATGCCTAACACTTTGCATTTGATATCACCTGAGATTGTTTTTCTTTTAAGGGGACCTTGACATTACAGAGTGCAAAATTATCACCAAATGTGACCCATTTTATTTCACCAGACACACATTTTTAAGATGTTTGATCAAATAATTGGTTGCATTTGCTGTGAAAATTTGACTCATTTCTTGTCTCTTATTACCTGTACATTCTTGTCCGTTTCTACACACATTGATCTGAACTTTCTGTGCCCTGAACAAATCGTGTTTGATATCATAATGGCAAGTTCCCACTGAGCTGACCATATTTTGGGTCACTTCAATTACATATCCTGCTGTTTGACCAGACCCACCTACCTGTGACTCAGCAAATGTGTACAAGAATTATTTAACCTGGGAAAGTTTGCTCTGTAATAATTTGCTCTGCGTCAAGTTCAACACAGAAGTTAAGAACTTGAAGTGTTAGGACTAGCAAAAGCTGTATCCAAACAGATGTTTTACAGGGGGACTCCCTGGGGTCATGTGGTTGCTTCGAATACACTTTGCATCAAAGATTTTAAATGTGGAGTGTGCCCTTCTTGGTTACCCCCCCCCCTTCCACTTGATCTCAAAATCATCCTTCTTTTCAAGTGTTTTGCAGCTTTTTACTATTTTTATTTTTTACTATTTTAGAAATAGTTTTATTTTCTTGGAAATAAGTACAGTATCACAAACTTATCTATTTTTAGCAGTTCTCTTTTGATGGGACAGTGTTCCATTTGTTTTTAATTTATTTTGCAGGGTGGAATTAGGTGTCTTCAGTTTAGTGAGAAGTACATTGTTTCAGGCTCGTGGGATATGTCTGTCAGAGTTTGGGATATCATCCGCTTCACTGAGGTGGCCGTGATGACTGGTCACTCAGGGGTGGTGTCATGTTTACAGTTTAATTCAAAGTACCTGTGAGTATAAAATGTTTTGATAAATATTCATAGATTGCTCTGCTGTTTTGTACTTCTGAAACTTCAACAGAAATTAAGGACATAATCCAGTCATCCCAAACTACAATTTTTGGAGTAGTACTCAAAAATTCTTCATTAGTACAGCTCTTTGATTGACACAAGTTCAAAGAAATGCAGATAACGGATGGCTCACATTACATAGCATGTACTGTATTGAAAAGGATTTGATTTCACATGGGCAGGCCTCAAAATTCACAAAGGCCATGGAGGCAATGGCTGTCGTAACTTCTGTTGTGGCCTTCGACAGGCAATTTTCACACACTTATCAAAGGCCACTTTTGGCCGACGATGTGTCAGTCAAGCTGCTCTGTATGTGTTGAACTACCGTAAATTTTGTACCAAGTGCAATTCCTTCATTTCATTTCATTTTTGCAGGAGCATTCACAATGCAGTGCATGGGAACCAATATTTTTTTCACTTTCGTACTGTCCTGTTGATATTTGATTTGCACGCTATGCAAAGCAATCATTCATGGCCTATTGTACAATCTCCTGTTCTGTTCTTCTTTGGAGCATATTATATTTTGGCCTTGGATGAAAGAATTTTGGCCTTCGTTTAACCAAATATTTGTTGTTTACGAAGGCCACTTTGGCCTTAGAGTGGGAAAAACAAATTTTGAGGCCTGCATTGGGTTTTGTAAACTCTCCTTGAATAGATGAACTGAGATTTTGTCTGGATGTGGGTTAGTCTCAGACAATTGTGGGAGGGACTTAAGGGTGCATTTACACTTGATCCGGATCTGATCACCTGGGTGGGGTCTGATCCACTGCTCGAGATCAAATTTGTAGTGTAAACGCAGATCAGACTCGGATCTGATCACCCGATTTTGATCCTAGTAAGCGGGGAGGATCAGACCCCACGCAGGGGATCAAATCTGTAGTGTAAATGCTCGCCGGATCAACGGTGAGGCAAGGTACGGTATGCATGGTACATGTACAGGGTCTATTTTTTGTTTACACTTTGGTGCACACGAGCGTGTGCCTGTATTTCGTAATGCGACTTCCGCTTAAGCATAGAGGAGGATCAGAGTACGAGACAAGTGTAAATGCACCAGGATCAAGCCATACACGTAATTCGATATGCTGATAACGTCGGGCGATCAGACCCGGGTCAAGTGTAAAAGCACCCTAAGTAAGTAGGTTAGGAGAATCAGGACTGTTTGCATGGGGTGAGAGAATTATGCCTTTAAAGGGAGATATTGTGTTTAAAATGCTCCAAAGAAGAGTGCAAAGAAAATGGCTCAGACACTAACCAACAATTCAGTCTTAATCATTTACCCCTGCAATCATTAGCTACATCTCTTCAAAGTACTATGTGCAAGAAGAACCATGGACGTTGCATCATTTGAAATGTTGAAAGGTTGGGTGGACAAATTATTCTTAAGCAACAAACAACTGAATTTCTTTCTGTTTGAAACTTATTTCTTGAAAAGAAAGCTACCATACTGCCTTATTTTTATAATCCATCAACCTCAGTCAATAAATATTAGTTTTAAAAGAATGCGTTATTCTTGCAAAACAAATGCAATATGTCCCTTTAAAACTTTTAACTAGAATGTCACCTTTACTTAAAGTCATCCTCATCTGGACATGCTACCTTTTAAAACATTCATTATCATGTCTCAAGTTTCTTCAAAGGGTAGTCTCTTGATTAGAAAAAGTACAGAATATACTCATACTCACGCTTAAGCACATTAGACCATATACTTAAATTTATCAGTATTGTTTTATACTTGCCCTTCTATTGTATTTATTTTGAAATAGTTTATTGTTATGTATTGTAAATATCAGATAAAAATGTTGTTGCATTGATTTTTTTTTTAAACCAACAAGATTTCATGGAAGGAAAGGGTGAGAGAATTATGGAAGGAAACAATTGGACTTTTAGAATGGTTTAATGTTTGGTGATAATAGATACATTGTTGTAAGTCTGCATCTAAAAAGGTCAGGTATATATAACACTAACTTGAGCCTCTGCAACACCCAGGGTTTCTGTTGTGGGGAGTGGGACTTATCTCACCTTTCTAGGAGAAGGGAGGTGGAATCCCCCCCCCCCTTCCATTTCTATAAAAAATATAAACAGAAATATTTAAAGAGAAGACACTTTTGCAGCAATGTTTGAACTTACATAAATGAGTAGCCTTTTAAAACTTTGACAGCTCACCCTTACAGTGCCTTAAAGCAAGCTTTTGTCCCACCTGAACCTGCTTGTAAATTTGACCAAGGGCAGCATCAGTTGAGACTTGGGGTTCGGCAGTAATGAATTCCCCCCCCCCCCCCCATTTTTTTTTAAGTTTTGGCAGGAATCCCTGACAGCCATTAAAAATGTACCTTCTGTGTGTAACTTTGTGTGAGCTTTGCTAAGATAGGTGCATCACTAACACATCCTGGTTGTAGACAAATGTGACATGCAAATATCCTCCTTGAGTTTTAGACCTTGTGCTTGTGATGGGATAAAGTATGCCCTTCTTTGGGGGCAAAGCAAACCAACACTGACAAATGCAGACAGCTGATTTGTCAACCAGTGGAATATGTGCATAGTCTGCTACATGTGCAGAGCAAATTCTTGTGTACAACCATGTGTTCCATTGTTCTGCCCCCAAGGGTGGGGTCAATGCATAAGGTCTATATATGATGAACAACTCAGTGGAAACAATGGTGTGACAAGCAAATAATTGGGGGATACAGGGAAAGAGGTTCAACCTGGTATGGGGAGAATAGATCAAAATCAGTCATCTTAAATGGCTAAAATTGACAGTACTTGTGAGAAATTCTTTTAAAGTGTTCCACAATTACAAATGGGTATAAAGGAAATCATGGTGTATGAATTTTTTATTACATTAAAGTTGAATTTATAGAGATTGAAGTGCAAAAGAAAAATAGGTTACTAACTGAACAACCATTTACTGGATGGGAGAGGCCACAAATATGGCATCATTAGCTGTTTGTGTACATGTCCGACACTAAGATTTCCCATGGCTATAATGGAGGCAGGGCAAACACCTTGTAACTCCCCCTCCCCTAACAGCAGCACAACCCAGTACAAAGTTAACATAGTATACGCAACCTAGACAGAGGCAGTCTGGTTGGTTAGACCCCTTTGTGCATTTATTATATACACAGAAAAGTGTAGGCTGTCATCTTATAGCATGTCAGGCCAAGGATCAGATCTTTGTGGCGGACAAGATTGATTTATCATTTACATTTATTATCATAACAATAAAGAAACATAAAACAAAAGTCAAAGCTAAAAAGATAATGAGAGGATGTTTAGATGATGGAATTTTGATTTTTGTTTCATTTGTCATCACCCTCTCAAAGCACTTGAAACAAAAAAATGGAGGAAAGAGTTTTTAAAAAAGCAGGGTAGGGGATTTTAAAGGTGGTCATTGGTCAGGACCACACAGAAAAAACAGAGTTCAAGACAATGTTACAGTTTCTGTAAGTTCATATAGAGACACTGGTAAAATACTTTTAATACCATTATTCTCATAAATAGCTCAGTCTGAATGATTCTTTCCTTTCATTTGTTATATATATATATATCATGTCATTTGCCGGGTATGCTAATGTGAGAAATTCAGCCTGCATTTCTATTTTAATACTCATCATGAAGAAAAAGAAAATGATTCATAAAATTCTCTGCCTGATATTTTACCTGTTACCCCTGGATGTAAGGTCTACACAGGTGTTACATGTGATGATTGATTCATTACACTCCCTGAGGTAAAATACCTGGTCTTTATGTTGGCCAAATGTGACCAGAATATTCACCAACATAGATTTTGTTACAATGAGCTGACTTCATTCCAGTGTTTGATTTTCATCGCCAGGGTTACGGGCTCACATGACAAGTCGTTGAGGGTGTGGTCGATGGACGACTTCAGTTGTAGAAGCATTTTAAAACATCACAGCAGTGCCGTCACCTGCCTGGTTTTTCATGACCAATTTGTCGTGAGTGGATCTACTGACAGGTTAGTTTCATCTCTAGTTTCTCTTTGGTTAATTCTTCCTTTGCTTAACCTCATGCCATGTTCGTTCCTTCCCACCCACTCGCATATTTTTGCTTTAATGAATGTTGTCTATTTTTAACATCTTTCCATCGGATGAGCCTCATCACCTCAGAGGACATGGTACCATTTAACTTCTGATTTGAGTTTTGAGTCACTTCTGTTGGCAAAACATCTAGCTACTAGATGGTCTCATACTTTCTCAAGTGTCTTAAATTACAACAAGACAAAGGGGTTACATCACTACCAGGTTTAGTTGTTATAATATGTGCATTGAGTGGTATGCAGGCAGTGAGGTGTCTCTTTTGTGAATGTGTTGGGGGTGTGGGTGGGGATAAGACCTATCTCCTGGATTGCAGGAGATTTCATTTTCTAGGGTAAATTGTAACCATTCGTAGTTAAAGGCACTACTGATTACAAGAAATTCAAACTGATTTTTGTTCCAGGAAGTGGGGGGAGGAGCGGGTTGGGGTGTGGCACACAAGAAGTAGGAGGGAGGTTAGAGGATAGGGAGGGGTCCTCCTCTTCGACAGCAATGCATTTCTTCTACAGTGTTGGATGGAATTTATATCAGACCCTGAGTTAACATTAACAAAAAAAGAAAAAAAAAAGGTCAGTCAATACAATCTGGGATTATAAAAGAGATTATTGGATTCACTGCTTTGTAAGGAAGGCATGAATGGTCCCATTCCCACTTTTTCTTTTCCCCCTCCCTTTCCACATATCTGAGCCAGTGACTACTGTTGCGTTTATTGATTTATAGCCATGGGATCATTAAATTATTCATATCTAACTTTGACACATTTGAAAGAAAACTTCACATGTATAGCATAATTCACAGTTCACAATATTGAAGACCAAGAGTAGTCACCCCAAAACAAAGGCTAAATATTGCAATATTTTTCATATTTCTCTTTAAAGTATGATCTCCATAATGTTTTAGGATGTCATTATTGCACATTCAATGTAAACTAGGCAGTTTTTTTTTTGTAATTTTCACATTTGAAAAGAAGAAGCTTTGTCTCATGACTCTCAAGAACCAATCAGAAGAGTCTACTACACTACTTTAAGTTGGAGTGATTGCATTTCCCCTTTAACAGTTTAAGTTGAAAAGGAAGCAAACATTTTGTTAACATGAACTGTTCTCATCTTTGAATATTTTTATTGAAATAGCATTCTGTCTGTAGAAGTACAGTACACACATAACATCAATTTTTTTAGTAGCATGTGAGAACTTATAAATGTCATTTTAAAATTTGGGTGAAGTTTTCTTAATTTTGCAGGAAGTGATTGAAGTTCATGTTTAATGCAGGTCATCCTCATTTTATATAAGTACTTTTTAAATTGCGATCACGCATAACTTGAGAGAAGTGTTATGGGAAACAAGAAGACTTGTGAACAAAGTCCTGTGTGGCAACTTGGAACAAAGAAAGAAATGCAATGTTATAAATCATTGTAGTAGTTTAACGTGTGTCAGCTGTTGAACTGCAATTACAAAGAGCGCCCTCAGTTTTTGAGTGAACCTTATTGCTACTTGTAGTCCACCAGACAGTGTTTATTTAGGGATACAGATTTGCATTTTTTCTCCAAAATTATGAAAAATTGAAAAAATAAGCTTTCTAAAACCTTTCTGGAAAATTTCATTTGGTGGGCACTGGTGTGACAGAAGTATTTAAAACCCTTCAAAAAAACAAAAAAAAAAACCACAAAAACAAAAACTGCAAATCAACTGTCTGTGTGCAAGTTTGCATTCTAAAAGCCTTTGTAGTAGGTAATGGAAGAAGTAAATGTACAACTGTGGTAAAGGGTGCTAGCAGGTTTTGTCTTTGTAGAAATTGTACTTTGGTAAACATTGGTGTGATTTTAAGTTTCAAATTTAATCACAAAACTTTCATAACATCGCCCTGGTCAAACAGATGTGGAAACAGCCAACGCTAAGTTTATTTTGTAAGAGTTAATGGTACTGTACACTGGTATAGAATTTCCTTGGTAGATCAATATCATTACTTCCCATATTTTATTATTTTTTGAGTTGAAGAAGATTGGTTTACTCTTCCATCCAAGGTTAAAGTGATGGAAATTATCTAGATCATTTCATCATTTTTGGCCCAGTTTCAGGAATGCATGAAGTGTGCAGCTCGGTTACTTGCCGTTTGGTCTACCCCCGGAAAATAAAACAATATTCCAGGTGTCACATGATCGACGAAGACACCAAATCTGACTTCTTTATCTCCAAAAACACAAAATCAAGACACCAAATCACATGATTTAGTGTTTTCAGAGATAGCGAAGGCACATTTGGTGCCTTCATTGATCACATGACACCTGGAATATGGTTTCATTTTCCCGGAGTAGACCAAACGGCAAGTAACCGAGAAGCATGGGTAATGTAGTCACAAGTACTTGTCTTTGTTAAATGTTATCTCCTTTTTTGGATCATTTTAAAAGTTTGCTACTGGCAGTTTATAGCCCAGTATTTTCCTTGATAGATTTAAGTGAAAGTCTGTTAATCCAAGATATATATTAAGCATCGTCAGACTTGAATTGTTGAAACTTGTTTTCACCTTTTAGCACATTTTCTTTGTGCGTAAACAAGTGTACACTGATGTCATTAATAGGTTTTTTTTTTCAACAATTGGTTTCCAAGCAACAGTCATCAATGGTTAAACTAGGTTTATTCCCTGTTTCATTGTTTATAGTTCCTAACAAATCTAAGTCTCTTGGAATCTAGCTGCTGGTTCACATTCATTACAACTCCCTGGTCCGACGACAAAGTGTTTCCTCATCGATCCCCTAATAATAATAAATAAGTAAATAAAATAAAAATTAAAATCTCTCAGGGTCTTCAGGTAAGCAGAACTTCTGGTCATCAGAGGTTACTTTTCAAACTATGGAGATTCTAAAGAATATTTGATTACTTTTATTGCCCCAACTGTTGTGGTGACTCTTCTTCTGGGATACCTTTATGGAATATAGGGCATCCATGAAGTCATTTATCAGTTAGTTCATAAGTTTTGCAGACAGACAGGTCATCCTCTATGCCCTGAAAATATTAGTTCTCTGCCTTTGTTTAAAGATCCTCTCTGTACCATTTGCAAGACCATTAGCAGTCACTTTGGTATGGGGGACAAGATATATGCTGACAACTGCTCCTTGCCAACAAGTCCACTGGGGACTTTCCATCTCTCGTTGGCTTGACAGGTTGAAGCACCCAAAGTTCAACCTCCTCCGATGAATGGGCTTCTTTTCTCTCATTGGGGAAACCTGCATTCTCTCCAACGCCAAAGGAGTTAGTGGTAAAATATGGAAATGTCTTGGGAAGTCATTGCCTCAGTTTTCTGGGGCGGGCACTTTTCAAACCCTCTTTAGTACCCTGGCCTGGAATGTGATATTTTGAAGACAGACATGGACGATTTACTCTTACCTGGGGTGGTACATTTATATTGACTGGGTGATGTGATGCGACAGAATTGGGAACCACAGCAGCACCCTTCTGTATTTTATAATTTTAAGGAACCTTGGATGTGTTTGTTGGTGGTTTCTTCATTAAATTATTTAAAGTGGCAGTGTCATTTAAATGCATGCTTCTGGGGATGGACAAAATTGTCCTCCACTTTGCCAGCAAGGGTTTAAAATTAATGATGATAAAAGATGAAACCAGTATGATGTAGGAAGACAACCAATGACAAAGCATTTTAGTCTCACCTGTGTCCCAAAATGTAAAAAAAAAATTGATTTTAATTACTTGCACATAAATTAACTGTTGTAATATCACATAGTGAAAACTATATTTGCATGCTTCATAACTCTGTAGTCTTCTTTGCTTCTAACTATACGATTAGTGTTGCAGGCTATTAAAGGTCGCTATCAAAATTGTAACCTTTGACTGTTTTTAGCATTTAAAGATATATTTAAGGTTGGCTAAGGTCCATTGCTTTTCATAACATAATTCTCATGACCCTGTTAACTGTTAAAAGTGGGAGAGTCAACAGGGAAAGAGACTGGGGGGGGGGGAAGTGCTGGTGTTGTCATCTAAAGGACAGTCTTGATTGACAACGAGGCCAAATTCAAAGGAGTCAGCTGGCCCATATCATAGAATGAACATGTTCACTTTTATATTTTACTCTTTTAGGTAATATTCTGAAATGATCACCCATCCCTCATCCCCCTCCCCTCTCCACGTGATCTGATTTCAATGTAGACCCTCAGCACATTACAGCATTTTGTATGATTATTACTTAGTGCATTGCATGGCCTGTTTTGTAAATCAATGCATTCAACAGAATGATGGAATGACTGACCTTTAGGATATTGACCTAAATTAAATTAAACCAGTTGCATTGCCATATTTTATTGGCTGTAAATAAAGTACACCTTTAAACAAACTATGGAATATAGAAGCTACAGTACTTCTTGACAATGCTTAAGTTTGCATTCTCGTTTAATGAGAGGCTGTTTAAATGCTCTTCATAAGATTCCAAGATGCATTGTATTGCCACCAACGATCTTACCAACTGCTCGCAGTAAATTTTCTATATGTTCACGATTAGTTTATAACGATTAGCCCACACATTGCATGGTTTGTAAATCAATTAAATAAAATTTGAGTCACTTGATTGAAAGACCATCTGGTAAAGGTGGAGATAGTTGATTGGGTGCTGTTATTAATATAACCATGACTATTACTATGACTATTAAGATGTTCAAGTGCAGTGCAAAGGTGCATACAGTGAAGCTATTAGGAAAAATATCAAAAAAGAAGAACTATTTAAAGGTCAAGAGCAGTTCCCCCCCCCTCCCAAACTTATTTTTAAGCATCAGCTAAATGTCACATTTTCCTCTTAATGGGATATTAAATGTAGAACAAGCATTTGCATCTTGTAAATTCCACATTTGAAGAGAAAAACTGTTGTCACATGACCCTCCACAGCCAATCATGAAACATGACAGTCTACTACACTACTTCAAGTTGGGATGACTGCTCTTGACTTTTTACAGGCAAGAGCAGTCCCCCAAACTTATTGTACAGCAACAGCTAAATCTCATAATTTTCTTCTAATTTTTCTTCAAAGTGTCTTTCATAGGCCTAATATTTTATCACTTTAATATTCCATGTTCAAGGTGAACAAAGCAGTTACTCCCAGCAAATTTCATACTTGAGGAGAAAAAAATATTGTCACATGACTCTCAGGAGCCAATCATGAAACAGGATGGTCTACTACACTTCTTCAAGTTGGAGGGACTGCTCTTGCCCTGTAAACATAAAAGCATGAATGCAGTTGAGATGAAATGCAGGAAGGAAAGAGTTTGAAAATTGTGAAAAAAGAGGGCAAATTCTCTCCAAAAACTAAGAATCATTTTCTGAAATTTCTGACACTTTTTGTCAAACCATTACCTTCCATACCACCCACTCAATACAACTGCAAAATTTACCAATTCCCCAAGCAAAGTAAGGAAAAAAATCCTGCGGAGGATGCAATTACTTTGGGTTTGAAGTTAATGATGAGCAAGTTGGTAACAACATCTGGAATAAATGAATAGGTTTTGTTCCAGTATATGATACCAGAGTGAGATATTGCGACCACTGGTTGTGGCACTGGCAGTGATGGCCAGGCGTGTACCCTCCATGACAGGTAACAACCATGGTGATGATGACAGGTAATGGTGACATCTATTGTGGTGTGACTGGCATGTGGCAGCAATACACCCTAAAAATTGGAAATGCAACCACACATCGAAACACCAACAGAGAATAATTTATCAGGTATGGCATCGCATTTTGCTACACAAAATGGACAAATTGCTGTACCAATTGAAAAATTGTGTCGCAGATGAAGCACATGAAATACATGGGTTTTTAATGATTTGTGATAGAGAATCCCAGAAACAGCAAAATTTCTTTGCAAATATTGAAATCAAAATTATTTCCTGACCAACAGCACTGAGAAGTTATGATTGGAGTTTTTTTTTCGAATGAAACCAATGAAAACGATGACACCTGTTGATTTACAACACAAATAACTAGAAAGATTTGAGAAATGTGTAAGGTGTGCAGATTATAGCTGTTTTATGTTTATGGTTTTGGGCTGTGTTTTCTTTTTTCTTTTTCTATTTTTTTTGGCAAGTTAGGTGGGCAGGAGAAAAGATGTGATATAGGATTTGAAAGTTGAATAAAATGGACTACATGGTCAAGAAGCATCTGACTTGCAGTCAGGAGGTCTGGAGCTCAAGTCCAGACAAGGTCATACCAAAAACTTATAAAAATGGAATCTACTGTGTTTTGTGCTTGGTGTTCAGCATAGGCAGTGGAGTAGGAAAAACAAGCCAGTGAGCCACAGCTGAAAAAATGGCCATGGCTGGCCCGACTTAAACCAATTGGTTAGAAACTTGGCTGTTAAACTCCATCTTACTTAAATTAAATAGCTATGTATAAAATTGTTGTGGGGCCTCTCATGATCCACTGAAGTTGAGGTATCAAAAACAAAAAATTTCTGAAAAGTTAAAAATGTGTTCCTAAATGGTTGGTTATTTGTTGTGTCCTATATATGTATGCTGTGTGTCAGTGATATCCAAGTACACATCAGATTAGTTCAGGTTTGGATCCAGACATTTCAAAAAGGGGGACTAGTGGAAGCCTCCTTGAGCATTCTCCTATGAGTAACATTATGCTAATTTTTGCATACTCTGTATTGTTGATGTGAGGAAAAATTTGTGGCTGGTGTGGAAAAACTCTCCCTCTGCCCCGATCCATGCCTGCAGTTACATGCATGTTGTATGCATTCTATTACCATTTTCAGTTCACAGCTAAACGCTTGAGATGCCTTTTCTTAAAGAGGGCATGACACGGCCAAATTAAGTTTATCAGTAAATATTCTTTGGGTACAACTTGACATAAAGTGAATGTTTTCCCTACTAAATTATCTCCATAAATTCTGAAATACGACCTAGGTAATTCCCAATTACAGAGCGAAAAAACGTATGTGAGCATGTTTCAAGATGGTGACGTCATTGGAGGCACGGTTAGCAACACTGTACCAGGGAGCTCACAATCATCGAATCATGTGCATGGTAATGCGTGTTAGCGAGTACATCACTGCCAAACCGGTGCTACGATAGCAGTGAGCGTGGCCACTGACTACATCGTGAATTGTGCATTGCACAATGACTGCATAGTATTCACAATAGCACCTCCATCAAACAGCTGATACAGTAAAGATGCGCTCGTAGTAGGGATGCGCTTGTTTTGGATTGTCCATACATGTTCTGTACAGCGCCTGAACTGCATCTTTCTTGCACAAAACAGAACTGTTTTTACATGCGCGCTTATGCACTCGAACATATAATTGGTCAATGATTTGCTCCGAATCCCCACCATGCTCCGCACGTTTCCCTCTGTATGTTGGACGAGTATTGTGATGCAATCGTTTTCATGAAGTTGCTAAGATAAGATAACTTTACCGAGCTTTACATTAGTTCCACATCTAGATGCATGTTCTTAAATAGGGCGAGGTTTGTGCCACCAATTGCGTCATAAAAACAGGTGACCTGTTGCGGCATTTTTCGAAATTGGATTTTGAAGTTTTCCTTCAAATATCATTTATGCCGAATTGTTCAGGTTTTTAATCGGGTATGAGATGATATTTGTAAAATACTGTATCGAATCTTTCAATACACAAAAGTTTTTGTGGCCGTGTCATGCCCACTTTAAGGAAATAACCTAGATGACTAATTGCTATTTAGTTATTTAAAATGAAGATTACTTTGTTAAATTGAGCTGGGAGGAAATAGATAATATCATCTGGCTCAATTATGAAGCAGAGTGTGAATACAACGGATTGTGGGATAAGGGTTTATGGTAAGCAGCAATTTTGTGTAGGGCATTAAGTTACAATAAAACTTGATATTGTAGGGAAGAAAAAGGTTTGCACCAAACTTCTATATCACAAACCTTTGCAAAGTTAATATTGAAAATGGGTCTGTAAAGTATATTTCTGTCATTAGGTGGTTGTAAGGGGGATTTGTCCCCTTTCCAGAAAAAGGAAGGTAAAATTCAACCCCATTTTCATTTCCATATAATAAAAACATTTCAGTATCTTGACTTTTCTATATAAAAGCAGTCAAAGCCCAGTCAAAGCAACTAAAATTTTTGTAGTAGTCTTCAGAAATCCTCACTTGGCACGGCTCTTTGATTGACATCAAGTTCCAAAATGCAGAGTATACTGTAGCTAGTTACACATCATGTACATACTGAGAGTGTCATATTAAAAGTAAAGAACAGTCCCCCCAAACTTATTTTGAAGAAAAAGCTAAATAACTCAATTTTCATCTTATTTCTCTTCAAAGTATCTTTAATTACATTTTATGACGTTACTATTGCATATTCAAGGTAAACCAAGTAGTTATTTCTGGTAAACTTCACATTTTAAGGGAAAAAACATTGTCACATGACTTTAAACAGCCAGTCATAAAAATGGAAAGTCTACTACACTGCTACAATTTGGGGTGACTGCTCCTGCCCTTTAAATACAAATTGGAGGTCTTGTGTACTCACTCTGAAGCAATAAATTGAGATTGGTCTGTATGAGGATGAGTTTTAGACAGGAGGGGGTTAAAGGGCCAAACCTCTCACCCCAAACTACAGTTTTGGTACGGGGGTACCGAAAATCTCAATTGGCTCAGCTCTTTGATTGACAGCTAATTTAAACAATGCAGAGTACCAAAGCGTATATTAAGTCCGGTTCACACCGCCACGACGACCCACGACACGACGGCGACCACCCAACGCGTCGGCTGGGGTATGGGCGGTGTGAACACTCCAACCACTACGATTCCGTCGGGTCGTATGCCGTCGGCAAGATTAAACATGTTCAATCGTAGTCGGGTCTAGGCGGTACTCGTTGTGTTGGTGTGAACTCATCTTCGACGCGACAAACAGGCCTCATGCGGTTTGTCCAATCAGAGCGCAGCATTCACCCATGGTCTGTTCAGCGCCAAGCCAACTGCATGTTTGCAATGTATGCCTGCTAAGCGGACTGTGATTTTGCGTTGATGAATTGCCCACAATGGTTGTGCTGTACAGCAGGATAATGAACGAAATGACTCGAGAATAAGGAGCTATTCATGTAGGGACCATCTTTTTTCTTCATTTTAACAAGTTTACAAAACGTAAGCGTGTTGGAGGCGAAAGACATACGAACACTTCTTTTGAATAGTGGGGCGATGAATTTTGCGCTAAATCAGTCAGAGTAGACTAACGCCATGTGATAGACCTACGAACTGGTGGTTCGAAGACGGGGTAAACCCCAAAGATATTATAAGCATATATTCCACACGTTTACTTACACTGTTGCTGAAATTGATTCCTCATAGAGACGTAAATATCGGGGTGGAAGTGTAGATGAGACCTAGCGTTGACCAGTCTAACCGGTGATTCGTGTAAAAACTAAAGCCGCATTAGCAAAAAAAAAAAAAAATCCATCGTTCAAAGAGGTCAGTGTGCGTACGCTTTTACAACGCATTACATACGCGAAGAAGACATTTCCCAGTGTGTTATCAGGATTTTAGTTGATGCAAACTTCTGCGTGCTTGGAAAACGAACGCACTTATAAAAGTGCGTCACTTGAAGATACTTTGCACAGAAAAAGACGGAACAAGTCCATTAACTTCAAACCAGTCATTGTGCGTTCATGTTCAAGCATTTACATAGGCCTAGAATACCGAGCCAATTAGAAATTACTTCCTTTTTAAGGGGAATATTTTTCTTTCTATATTTATTTTCAAAATAACAAGTGTTAATATCTTTGTAAGACATTCGTTCACCTACGAAGGCTGGCAGATAAATCTGCAATAGCCGACTTGTATTCATCCTCTTGCATGTAGGCACAAGCGTGCTTGGTGGAGACGGCAGTCAGAGCAGGGAGGTGTTAGAGGTCCTAACACCTCCCTGGTCAGGGAGTAGCACCATAGTCTACTTGAGCTTCTTTTTTCGCCTTATGTTTTTTGAAGAATTCTTTTGCCTCATTTTGAGCAGAACTCCAGCTGGTGCCGCAGGGAGGTGTGTCCGCACGCATCCCCTCCTCCAGCCTACGTCCCAGGGAAATCACAGCCCTTAAGAGAAGCAAGCCACTGAGCCACAACTGGAAAAAAGGCTGTGGCCAGCCCGACTTTGACAATTCGGTTAGAAACTGAGCCGTTAAAGCCCATCTAACTTACTAATTCATATACCGAGTTCAATCTTTTAAAGGACACGATACACAAACTTTGGACAGTGTAAAAGGCCTACTTTAGAGCCTGTACACGCCAACAATTTCTTAATTGCAACCCAGAGGCCAAAAAATGAACCATTTCAAATTTATTGTAGGGCCTAAACCTCAAACCTGGAATAGCCTGATTGATGGCACGCCACGTGCAGCGTCGCTCCATCGATTAGTGTCGGAGCGGTGTGACATGGTATTTTCGTGGGTTTAGGAAGGCGCCAGAATGTCTACGATTTATGCAGATTGTCTACGACAGGTGAAGTCTTGTTGCGTCGTAGGTCGTCGGGGCGGTGTGTACCGGGCTTTACACAGCATGAACGGTACTGGGAGTGTTTTGATAATATAAATTAAGTTTTTCTGTACTCACCTTGAAGCAATAAACTGAGATTTTATCTGGATGAGGATGAATTTCAGACAATTGTGGGAGGGGCTTAAGTAAGAAGGTTGGTAATGTTTGGGGTGAGAGAACTGGGCCTTCAAGTAAGTAGGTTAGCAGAATTGAAACTGTTTGAGGTGAGAGTATTTGACTTTTAAGAAGAGGAAACATTTGCAGCAATGTTTGAGCTTTCATTAGTAACTGACCTCTAAAACCCTCCATCTGTGCAGCTCATAGATGCTTTGAGGCAAGTTTTTCCACCCTGAACCCACCTGTAACTTTTGTCCATGGGTACCTTGAATCTGGGTTAAGCAGTAATGAACACTTCTGCAGCTTCTGGTGGAATCCTTGCTAGTAAATTC
The DNA here is from genome assembly GCA_037179385.1 of Holothuria scabra. Taxonomy (NCBI): domain Eukaryota; kingdom Metazoa; phylum Echinodermata; class Holothuroidea; order Aspidochirotida; family Holothuriidae; genus Holothuria; species Holothuria scabra. The sequence goes on from CM074180.1 coordinate 51,087,301, forward strand.
AACCGTACACTTTGTGCATGTGCAGATTACAATGAACTCAATTGACTTTCCGGCTATTGTGATCATTAAAGTACACTTGTCTTTAAGATGAGGTACCGTTTGATCTAGCAATGCAAGCCTGCCCTCAGCTACATAAGTCTTAGTTCTTACTGGATTGTTGATGTCATTTCCTTGTCCATTCACTAGGCTAGAGAACTGTTTTTTTTTTTTTCAAAACTTTTCCTTCAGTGACAGGAGTTTTAAACAGCAACAAATCGTCAAACATGAAAAGTCCAGGTGAGGAATGAGTTACAGTTTAGAGGGATTTTATGGATCCATGAAACTGAATTATAAACAGTATTTGTCAAGTAATTAGCAATCTTCAGGAGTCATTCATCACAAAGGTTTTCCTCTCCTTTTATGGTAAAGTTTCTTGTCCCCCTTGCCTCTCTGCTCTCAGACAACTCCAAAATAAGTGACAAGCCTTATTGAGAAATATCCTGTGAAAAGACCTACAAAACAGGTAATATTCTTCAGGGTGAGGGGAGATTGGGATATTATTTGTGCATTTAATTGATCTGCACTGCTTTTAAGCTGCAATTTATGAGCCCTCCTGTGGAGTTCCTGGTGACATGGCCTTCTTAAAGAGGCTGCTCTCAGTCATCTTTCTAACACTGCCTGGGATATGCAAGGATCAAAATTTCACAAGAAAATAAAGTCCATTTTATTATGCCCAGGTCAAGCAACTGAAACCTGTGAGAAGTTTAAATACCTTTCTTGGCTTCTGTAAACAAATTTGTTATCTGAATGCTACTGGTTTACCTGTCGGCCCCCTTGCAGCAGACGATGAGCCATTTTACTGCAAGCCTTTTTACTTAGATTAGAAAGAGCATACCAGGTATTTTATGGATACAGGTTCAAGTTCACATAAGGTAAAGTCTTTTTTTTTTTTTTACCAGATTGTTGTTTCCCTCAGGCATATAGCCAGGATTGTGTCATGGAGGGGGGGGGGGGCACGAAATGAGGGAAAAGTCTAGAGGATAGAGAGAAAAAAGATGCTATTTTAGGTGTATTTTGCATTGCAAGGTTGAACCACTGTTCCCCTCCCTTCACAAGAAAAGAAAAATCACACATTGTAGTTATGGTTTATCCAAACCTCTTTGTGAATGATTTGATGCCTGTCTCACTTATGATCATGTAGTGTCTTGGGTATGATGTTTAATTGCACCCAATAAGGGTGGGGGCATGCAGGGAGTTAAAGAATATGCCCACAGTATTTCCTGCCTGTTGCAAGAGGCAACTTAAAGGGAAATATTCCATTTACTTTACTGAAAATTTTCATATTCTAATAATCCAATAGTAAAAGATACATAGACAGTTCAAAATAGGCAATTATGGTAGCTTTCTTTTCAGCAAATAAAGATCCTGCAGGGTATAACTTGGTTACTTCTGTCTAAAAAAGTATTTTGTTCACCCAAATTTTTCAAAATTCAAATGATGCAATTTCTGTTACTCTTGCATAACATTTTGAGGAGATAAAACTATTGCTGCATTTAATTGGTGAGACTGAATGGTTTAGTAATGATTTAAAGTATTTCTTTGTATGTCATATTGGTGCATTTTAAATGCAATATTGCCCTTTAAGGGAAGGACTTGCACTGTATTGAAACCAAACTCATATGTAAATCACATTCGAAACCATAACAGAACCGTACCTTTTTACCTAGTTGACACTACATTCATGTTGGTGTGTCATTAAATCTTATACCAAATAAACTCACCCATGTTGCAAAATCTATACTTCTTTAGATACTGAATTTAATAATTGGAGGGAGGGGGTAGAAGGGTGCAGAAGATGTAACATAGGAGGATAATGTAGCTAGCATGTCTTGGAAATATGCCTTTATGATTTGGGCTGAGAGTCTCTCTTTAAAGTGCTACCAGTTAGTAAGTTGGTTGGACTTTTAAAGACACGCCTACACAAATGTTTTGTAAAGTGTCAGCTAGATAGAAAAGTTCAAAAGTAGTTTCAAGTACAGTTCAATTTCAAGTTTGATTCAAATATGGGTGAAAATAGGTCCAAGACTATTAGTTGGGAGACAAAGTAGTTGCATGGAAAATGATTGGGACAACCAGGTTTCCTTGCAGGCAGCTGATAACAATGAAATGGTTGTCCAAAGGACAACCATAAATTTTTCTGAAAATCGACTGAGGCCTGCCAAGTACCCTATCTGAACACTTTAACACTTTATAAAGATTACAGTCACCTTACCCAGCCTGGCAAGCTCTAGTTAAATAACCAGCAAGAAACAGCAATTGAATTACCCTGAAAATGTAATATTTGGCCATTGTTGTTAGTTCATGTTCATTTAAACAGGATAATATTGATGGTTCCTTATTTTTTTTTTAAAGAGTATATAATTTTGCAAAAGTATGTTGCCCAAAAGAATTTAAGAGAAGGTACCTGGGAAAAATGTTGGCTTCCCTGGTTTAATTTATTTGATTTGTAATCTAGGATATTCAGTATTATTTGTTGAAGTTTAATTTTTGTCATTTATCATTGTATTTCACTGTATAATTTTTAAAGGCATATTTTCATCATCCCAAACAGTTCCAATTCTCCCAACCTACTTACTTCTAGCCCCTCCCACATTTATCTAGAACTAATCTTTATCCAGACAAAATCCTGGTTTATTGCTTCATGGCTTGTCCCAGTGGCCATACAAGTCCATAATGTGTAATCAAGACACTCTCAGTGCCCATGCTGTGTAATTTAAGCTATGATGCATTGTTTGAATGTGATGCCAATCAAAGAGTTGTACCAATTGAGAGTTTTGATGTATGCATACTGAAACTGAAGTCTAGGGTGACGAATGACTGCCTTTAATGTCAAGAGCCTAAAAGAGCAAATTAAAAAAAAAATAAAAAAAAAAAAAAGGGTACTATGGAAGATCTGCTGGTTATTTTTATTTTGGGGTTCTAGTGAATTTTTGAGATTGATGTTGAACTGAGGGGAGCTCTCTGGCTTCCATCATGATGGGTACAAAACTAGTAGAGGTTTACTGCCCAGTTTTCAACCAGTTGGTTCAAGTCAGCTGGCCAAATGATTGCCTTTTTTCCAGTTTCTGATGTACATCCAAACAAAATGTTATTTGAAGGTAGAGGGCCACGAAAGATACACTGCACTTTTCTTTAAGGTACATTATTAGATCACGCAGCTACTACCTGTAAGGAGTATCTGTGTGAAATTAATTCCAGGAACAAAGCTGCACTTCTGTTAGCTGGATTTGTCTGACATGTTATTAAAATTTACTGCTTTTGTAAGGAGTAATGAGAGATTGTAGGCAAGATCATAGGCAACTGTTCTTTCCAGGGGGTAAAAAGAAGGTTTTGCAATTTGGCAGTTTTGGGACACTGACTCAGAAGTTAACTGAAGTATGTAATGAATTTAAAATTGACAAGCAATTAGGTTTAGGGAGTACATTCAGGGTTCAAAAAAAAAAGAAGGAAAAAATAATGTTTTGAGTTAACCCTCCTGTGCCTGTCCCTTTGTTATTGATGCATATTGAATGAAAGAAATATGTGCAGTAGGTAACATATCTGTTGAACATGAGTTAAGCCCACACCATGGTGTTAAGATTGATCTTTCTACTAAGTTCACTCTATTTTACACATAGCAAAGTTTGGCAGGTGGGGAGGGGGGGGGGGTGTTTTGACTTGACTTCATTAATTTTGAACAGTTGGTAATTTATTTTATGCATGGGCTGGTAGGAAGGTAGACAGTGCACAATAGGGAAACTTAACTACCTCAAGCCCTGCTTCAGAAGGAAGAGGGAATATACTTAATAAGTGTAACTGAAAATTTTGGAGATTCAAGAATCTGTGATATTACAATTAACCTGCAGGCAGGAGAACTACTAATATAAATGTGGTCTCCAATGTATTGTTTGGGCATATCTTAGATAATGAAAGTTACCTGGAGTCAGGCTGGAAAAGTGGAGATAATGTTGAACATCTAGCTCAGACAGGAGTTGTGACTGAAAGATTGAGATACTCATTCAATCCTTCTTCTGATGGCTGAAGGGGGGATGGAGGTTGGGGTTGCAGCCTCAGTGCTTTTGAAACTTCATGCATAATTCACAGTACCATTACAGGACATGGAACGACTACCTCTTGTAATCTACATACTTTGAAAGCAATGCATGTTCTTAAGCTTTCATCGCTAGAAAATTCTGCCCCATGAACTCTGGACACTAATACTTTGACCTTGATTTCTGAATCCAGAAGTGCAGTTACCTATTTTTGTTGTTTACTGTTTAAGATATCTGGCATTTTGCATTCACTTTCAAAACATTTTTAAGGATCAATTTGTACTTTCACATTTCATCTGACTGTTAGAAATAATGCTGGCATAAAATTTGGACAAACTCCTTTGTTTAGAGACCGACATGAAAGCCTAACCTTGGTGAATTCTTGCGGTTTAGATGGTCGGAACGTATGTTACTGTGCTTGATAGAGTTGACCTAAAATTTCTTATTTTTTGCATTTTTTATTATAAAAATGAAAATCTTGTAACAAGTTGACACTGATTTAAACCTTGAAACGAAAAAATCAGTTAACTTTAGTGAAAATAACAATCATATTTAAAAGCAAAGTCTGCCAGAATTTGAAAGCCAACAGATCCCAGTGAGATTTATTCTTGTTATTTTAATTCCTCATGTTGTTGTTTTTGTACATATCAAGATGGGAAATAGATCAAAATTTAACAACAAATTCCAGAGTTTTCATATTTTCATAGTAAATGACTAAAAAGGAATGTTTTCAGACTGATTGTGGTGATTCGGTGGATTCCAAGTCTGCTTCTACTTGAGTTTACAACTTTACACCAGCCAAGGTCATTTAGTTTCTTGCAGTCGGATGACGTCAAAGAATCGCCCAGTTTGAAACTCTATCGCCCAGTTTGAGTGCCAGTTTTTCATGGCACAAAATTTCTCATGACTGGAATCAAATTCTAGGCTGATTGAGTTACCAAACTGAATCTTGAATCAGGAAAATTAGTTGGTTCAGATTTAGTGAAATTATGCATGATAATTACATTAGAAAATGTGGGAATAGAATTAGAAACTTCCAGACCAATCTGTCAAATTATTGATATTTGCAACAAAAAATGTATCAAATAGGTACTTCATATTCTGAAAGTAACAAAAGACTGGTTTAAAAAGACCTTCAACACCCATCCCTTCTTCCCCTTGCCTCCCTTTTGAAGGTAGTCACATATATTTTCATAGTTTCCTAGCTCTCTTTGTACTTCATGATCACAGAATCCTTTTTTCTGCTATGAAGTGATAGCCCTTTACAGTGCTCTGTTAGATTGTGCAGACACTGTCTGAATAGGTGCTTAGGCTTATCTTGAAGTGTGGTGCACAATTAATTTCAGGGAAACCAAGGAATATTAGCAACACCAAGTGGACCTGATGAAAAGTGGGGCCATCTGAGTTAAAATTGTAATCAGTTGGCTTTTGGCCTCTTCTTATTTTCAGCCTTTTGGCCATTCCAAATTTCCTGAAGTATTTATGGAGTCTTAGATGCATGGGGGCATTTTTTCAATTCCTACTCTACTTGGTTCTGTTTCCATGGTATCCATCATCCGGGTAAACTGTATATTGTCATATACATGACGCTGATGTGAGAGACTTCCTTTCCACCTGACACAGTCCCTTTAAGTCTTCCATCTTCATTCAAGACAGAAGTTCTGCTCACCTGATGTAACCTTTGGCCTTAGGATAGCAACTGATGTCAATGACTGTAGACATGCAATTGATATTAATGTCCATTTAAGTAGGCAAAAATATCATTTGAAATTCCTTTATGAAGTTTATTGCACTATAGAAATTTATTGACTCCCAGCCCATTGGTTTGCTACAGGCCTGTAACTCGAAACCTGGCCATTAGTTTTGTTTGGGTGTTTGTGAACTTGAGGTAGCCTCAAAATAAACCACAGGTGTGGATCTGGTATGTCTCAAGGCTCCCATCTACCTGGGTTCCCAATGATTACCTTTCAGTCCTAATTACCCACCTGATCATTTAATGTAGGTGGGTGGTGTCTGAACAGTTGGCTGTACAAACTTTGAAGCTATCAGTTATGGGGACTTGTATCGAAGTCGCAATACCACCCTCATGCTTCTGTGGATTTCTGGATAGGTTTTAAAGATTTATACACTTCTTTGGGCATTGTAAAGCTGGTATCAAATTTGTTGTTTTTAGCCCCCCCCCCCAAAAAAAAGTGGTCCCCCCAAAAAAAAAGAGAAAAGAAAGAAAAGTAAGTGGTGTAAGTGATTTTATATCTAAAAATTAGGCCTATATTTACTGAGTTAGCCTGGCTCTAGCATCAACAGGTGTTTGAGAGGGAAAAGGTCAGACTTGTTACATGCTGAAAGAGATCAACAACAGATGCAAGTAATTTGTCACCAGACCCTGCTAGTTGTTTCAAAATTAGTCTATCCATTCATGAATAATTTATAATCATTTGTTATAATTCTTTTGTTGTAAGGAAAAGGTTTAATTTGTGTTCCAAACAGTAACTATTTGTCACTACAATTTTGTGTGCTACAAGTTATCTGATTCCTTCTCTTCTTATGAATGGGATCTACCAAATATTTTCATGGTTCTGTTCGTTGTTCCCGATCCTATAGGCTACTCCCCATTTTTTGCATGATTTCCATGGTTGGCAATTTTGCTCTGTGTGTTATTCACTCTGTTACATGTTCCCTGTTGTATATGTTCAATGTTCCCAGCCTGGAAATAATGAACCATGGGAACATTAAAGTGGCTCATTGAGTTGGTTCATAAAATTCAACAAATTTTTCCAAACCTGTTAAGTTTTATTCACATACCAGTGACTAATGGTCAAACTAAGACAATCTCCACATCCTACATACAAATAACTGTTTTATGAGTGAGTACTTTGAGGTTCAATTCAGTTTTCAAAAATTTGTGAACAGACACTTTTCAAAATAGGCACAAAACCATTGCAAGTCACGACACCACAAAATTCAAAATTTTAGCTTTTTCCTTAACTATTGGATATGAAACTTGGCTTATTATGCTAATTGTAAGCATTGAAGCATTGTCGTGAGATAGTGACCCTTTAACCGGCTCAATAAGTTATCGAGACCAACTCAATGAGCCCCTTTAACATATTCCCCTTTGAATGGCTAGCTATTTTGAAACATTAGGCTTTTTCCATATTTTTCTTTTTTTTGAGAGGGGGGGGGGAGAAGTAGGGCATGAATGCCATACTGGCAAAGGGATCTAGGAAAGAAAACAGATAAATCAGTGAGGTGATCATAGACTGGGTTTATGTGTAGCTCAGCTTTGTTGGAATATTTTTAGTGTCTTTGTAACAAGGGGCAAGGGGGAAAGAAACCCATTCCATGGTTAATTACCTTAGTTGTCCTTTGCAGAAGACTGAACTTACATGAAGTTACAGGAGACATGACTTTTGAAGAGGCCCAGTAAGGTGACCAAAAATACAAACATGTGATCCAAATTTGTAGAAACTCTGTTATATTAATGTTATAGGTGGTGGGAGGGGGTGGGGATGTGTAATACAATGTGTGCAGTTGATCACATGGTAGTATTTTGGATGTGATGTGTTTATATCATTGTCACTGCATGTTGCTGTTTTCCTGTAGCCAGAGTCGAAAGATGAATGGTATGTTTCCGATCCTATGTCAGGGAGGAAATGTTTAGCATGGGATTCACATTTGTGAAAACAGTCGCTCAATCACAGGCTGAAGATTTGTGTTATGTGTAGATTGAAATGCCAAATAAGGATTACGTCCAGAAGATTAATCGTACTGCATTTGGAGCTTGAAGAAAAACCTTGTGACCCGTAAAATAAGTGACATCCTTTCCCTTTTGAGGTCACAAGTCCAGTAGGGGAGGGAGTTTGAAACAGAAATAGCTAGCTAGTGAGAATATTGTCTTTCACTTGTTTTTTTCAAACATGTTTATTTTTACACCACTGTGGCAGGGCTCTGATTTTTACCGTCTGGTGTAAAATGTGGGGGGCATATGACTTACTTTTTTGTATTTACTTATTCCTCAAAGGTAGACGAAGTTGCCAAAATTGAAGCGTATTAAAAGAATTGCACCTGGGAACCAATTTTGTTTTATGAAGCATCATCATAAGATAAGGTAACCTGTAAACATGTTAAGAAATTATTGTCATGTCGTGACCCCAGTCCACTTGACGTGTATAAATTGTGCTTAAAATATGTGCCAGTAGGGCACTTCAAAGGGCCTGCTTCCAGAGTAAATATGAAATATTACCTCTGCAGATAAATGTTTGAAATAATTCACCGCAAATGGATGGTTTGATGAGTCTCTGTCAGATCAGAAAAGAACTGTTTGTTTAATTTTGTTTGACAGGAAGACTTTGAATTATTGGTGGCGACTGGTTGGTGCATTCGCTAGGATAGTAAAGGTAGCTTAGAATAATTATTAGACAGTACAAGTTTAAACATGAGACAATAGAGAAAGGAAAAATGTTTGGTTGCAAGAAGGCAAAAAATGAAAAACAACTACAACATCATTGAGTGTTAAAACAATGATCTTAAAAATTTTCCACCTTTTGTCACTATAACTGAAATAAATTAAGAACCAATAAACTTTGCAATTATTAAACTCAGTGAATCAGGTTGTTTTAAAGAGACGCTGGATAGAAAGGCAGCACTGTGTACTTGTATAAAAGTTTTCATTTCCCGAAACCTAATGGATCTTAAAAATGTAAATTCAGCAGCAGTTCTGTGAAAGAGAATACAGTGTAGGGGCTATTTATGAGATAAGGCAAGGTCACCCTTCCTCTGATGGGATGGGTAACTCTGCCTTTCATACCCCTCAACATCAGTGAGCAGATAGCAACAAAAGTGGCTTCATGAACCAAAAAAGTTTGGTTCATCAATCAGGGTTGAGATCGCTCATCTTACATGATAATTCATATCATCTTGAATTCTTCACCAATGGGGAGGACAAATGGAAAAACCTTCATTTCTGATCAAAACTTTGAACAACAAACTTTTTCATTGAATTTGATCCTAACCAAGATGTTTAGCACATAAAATGATGACTGCATATGTTTCATACTTGTCTGAATGGCTCATGTTAGCATTATCTTGCATAATATTTGAAAATATTCGGGATAGACTTAACAAAAGTCATAGGCATTGGTATCGGAATAAATACTATTCAACTATTATGGAATACAACTATTACATAATACCTGTGATTTAAAAACAGCACTGACTTCCAGATGACCAATGATATCAGAGCTGTGATCTTTTCTTGAATCTTCATCAAGCAAGTACCACTGGCCCAATTACTTCTCATCCTACTATCCTCCCCCAGGACCCACCTTGCTCATAAAGTCCTCCGGGACTAGGTGGGGCATAGGCCAAAATTGCATTGCTGTGATAGTTACATATGTGTCAGCTGGATGCTCCACTCTCATTTGAAGTCAAAGTTAGTACTATCTACTTCCTGAAGTTTAGGGTTATGAACAAGTCAGGGTAACCCCATGCCCTCGACGGAAGGGTTACCCTGACTATTTATGAGGTAGTTAGATGATGTTTTAGGCACAGTTTCCATCCTCTTGGTTCAAGTTGAGCCAGCCACAGCCTTTTTTCCAGTTGTGGCTCACTGGCTTGTTTTCCCTACTCCATTGCTTATGCGGAGCAGCTACTAGGAGCAAGCAGGTGTCTTATACTGGCTAAACAGTGATACTATGTACTTGCGTCAAACTTCAATTTCATGAATATGCACAAAACTCAACTTCAGAAAAACTGCCAGCTATAATTTTTTCTTTTTTTTTTGGGGGGGGGGGGGTTGGGGGTTGGGCGAGGGATTCCATCAGGAACCTGGAAAAGAGGGGATTTATGACTGCCAAACCCCAGTCCAAATTGATGCTCCCTCTGGCCAAAGTAACAGGTGGGTTCAGGGGGGCAAAAGCTTGCTTCAAGATCCTAAAGTGCAATCTAAATGGTTTTAAATACTTTATCCATGGATGTAAGTTTGAACATTGCTGCAAAGGTTTCCTTTTCTTACAAAGGAAACCAAGACACCTACATTTATCATTCATTATATTTTCATTCTATAGAAATGACAATGGGGGATTTTTCCCTCCTTCTCAGGCAGAATGGATCCCCCTTTACTTACCTTTACACAAACCCTAGGGGACAGAAATTTGTTCTGGGGGTCTAGAGACTGTAACAGTCAGCAATTTCAGTCTGACTGTTTAACATTCACTGTTACAGTTTTCTTCCTTGGTTTATTTAACAACAAACATCCTTCATTAGTTTTTTTTGTCTTTTCCAAGCCAATTAACCAGTTGGTTGGAACTGGTCCCTAAACTCTATCTCACTCCAAACCTTTCAACTATATCACAAATTTTGCCCAGAATGATTTCAACTTCAAATAATATGGATGAAAGTGAACATTTTTTTCAAAACCTTGACACCAAAATGTTTTAGCTCCATTCAGAAAAAATCATCAAATATTCTCCCAGAGAGGGCCACATTTTGAGCTAGCACAGACCACTATTTGTAGGATGCAGAAGTGGTAAATCATGTACAATTTCCCCAATTTAATAAGGGATAGAACTTCCTTCCAATCGCTTAAGAAGATGACATTCGTAGAACTTTTTTGATTTAAAAAAGTAACATTACCAGACCTTTAATTCCAGAGTCTTCCTGTGGGGCTCACTAGAACAAATTTATAGACAGGCTGTTATGTGTGACCCCCTGAACTATATGACTGTTGCCAGGAACTTTATTGGCCTGAATATTGTTTGAAAGTGGGAACATGTAGAAACTATTTGACAGTTTGGCCTCCCCTAAGCAGGAGATCCATTTTCTTTCACAAATTGGAAGGTAAATGCTCTTTTTACTGTTCTTTTTGAGGAGAAATCAATAAAAATAAATATGGCCAGCATGTGTTTATTTAATGACATATTTTTGTGATCCCATTAAGGGTATAATGCAATCAGGTGGGAAAGCACACAGAATACTAGTCAGCCTTTCTCCACCCACTTTGAATGGGTATATTTTACAGCCCAGTTTTGTTACTCTTTTGTTGTAGTGTGACAAGATGTCTCCTGTTGTTACTAATAAATGAATTAATACATTTCCAAAAGGTAATATGCAGTCAGTGTCTCTTAAACATCTAATATATGGGAGTATATCATTTGAAGTTTGTTGTTCATCTGTTCCATTTAGATCAAGCAAAAGTAAGATGTACCTCATTACAACTTTGCAGTTTTAATTTTGTTAGTTAGTTAGATAGGCTTTAACGACACACCAACACAAATGTGTTGTATAGTGTCATTAAGTTAGACATAGAAACGATGTTGGGGTAAAACTACATAAAAAGAAAAAGTAAATGAGACATGATGGGTGGTCAATTTCTACTAAAAGGATAGCAAGGCGGGAGTCATGTCAGAAACCTCTATAAAGTTTGCTTTCCCTGAGAAAGCCAAGATTAAGGGAGGAATCAGTTTGTTCAAACGAGGTTTTTAGGTCGGGCACGGTGTATTATTTCTGGTGAATATGGGAGTATTCATAACAGTCAATGAGAATGTGACTGACGGTGAGAGCACAGTCACAGGGTACACAATATGCAGTTTTTAATGATAAAGTACAATTTTATGTATAGATCTTGGGCATTTGATGCCACAGAGCAGAGAGTATGCCCTCCTTTGGGGGCAAAACAAACCAACACCGGGGGATGCAGACACCTGATTTGTCAACCAGGCGAATATGCTCATAGTCTGCTACACGTGCAGGGTGAATTCTTATGTGTGCGGCCACGTGTTTCGTTGTTTATTCCCCAAGAATTCTCCAATTTGATGTATAGGACTCCGGAGTTTTGATTGAGATGGCTCTTCCAGATGGATTGCATTAAATCTTATTGAAAAATTGTAAGTGTTGGTATGTGCATAATAATAGGCTAAAGTATAAAATTAGTTGACACTCAGGTAGACAATTATTACAAGTCAGGTGTTTCACTGCTAGTCTTAAGGAGTTAGTTTGGTAGATGATGTTTCCCTGTTCAGTTTTTCTGTTGGGGCACACCTTTTTCTCCAGTTGTGGTTCACTGGCTTGTTTTCCTTACTAAATTACTTATGCTAGGCACCAATCAAAATGGGTGAATCTTTACAGAGGATGTTCATGTCATGGATTTCTCTTGGATGAAATATGCATCTTTCAATACCATGGTCTAGCAGGTAATCAGCCATCTCAGCCCCACCCCTTCCCTCTCTCCAAATGCCAAACTTTCCTCACTCCAAATGTTAAGCATCACTGCTTGGTATACCATAGCCTGCATAGCACCTCTGTGGTTGCAGCCCTCTTTAGGCTGCCGCCCCTCAGAGCCTGCGGGCGATAGTCAAAACTTCCTTTCAATGAGCCCAAAAGTTGGTTGCTTAAATATTCATATGCATTCACCACAATTGGTCTATTCCTGAGGTAGGCGGTGCTCGGTGACTCGATCTGCACAATGCTACGTTGAACACAAAGTCCTTTAAACCCAACAAAAACACATGCTTTCTATGTCTGCTAAAGCTTGGAAGTCTTGATCATGGGTAGCCTCTTTCAGACAATGACATTTTTCATCAAAGAGTTGATTTAAAAATAGCAATCTTGGTTGAAAAGGATCAAAATGTTTTTACTTGTGGCTGTGTGCTATGGCACGCCAAAAGGCTCACCAAATATGATGATGTTCTAAAAATACACGTTCATGTACTAAAATTACACGTTCATGTACCAAAAATATACGATGATGTACTAACTTCATATGATCATGATGTAAATTTACACCATCATGTACTAAAACCATAAGTTCATCATGTTAAATGTTACGTTGTACATGTAAAATCACTCGTTGTACATCTACAAACACATGTTGTACATGTAAAAACGTAAGATCGTCATGTTATATTTGTATCTTCCGCACACCATACAGAGTGAGCCTTTCAGCGTACCAGAAGTCCGCCAAAGGGCTCATCGAATTTGATGTAGTAAAAGTACACGTTCATGTACTGATTTCATACGATCATGTACTAAATGTCAGTACATGATCGTAAGAAATCAGTACATGATCGTATGAAATCAGTACATGAACGTAAGCAAACAGTACATGAACATATGAAATCAGTACATGATCGTAAGCAGTTAGTACATGAACGTGTACTTTTAGTACATCAAATTCGGTGAGCCTTTTGGCGGACTTCTGGTATGCCGAAAGGCTCACTCTGTATGGCGTGCGGAAGATACAAATATAACATGACGATCTTACGTTTTTACATGTACAACGTGTGTTTTAAGATGTACAACGTGTGATTTTACATGTACAACGTAACATTTAACATGATGAACTTATGGTTTTAGTACACGATGGGTGTAAATTTACATCATGATCATATGAAGTTAGTACATCATCGTATATTTTTGGTACATGAACGTGTAATTTTAGTACATGAACGTGTATTTTTAGAACACCATCATATTTGGTGAGCCTTTTGGCGTGCCATAGTGTGCTAGGTTGTTTGTAATTAACTGCTGTACTGTGTGTATGCTTTAGTGTTGTAATTGAGTCACTATATTAGTGACTCGAGTCACCAGTTGTCAAACAAAGTGACTCAGGTCGAGTCATTGACTCGAGTCACTGTACTATTTCAATGGGGAAATTACTCCTGAATTCTATCGAGTCACTATCATTTTGAGAGGAAGTGACTCGAGTCGTGACTTGTTACAACGCTGGTATGCTTGCATGGTACCACACAATACCAGTGTTTAATAACATTGACCACTGTGACACAGTGTACTGTTGTACAATGGTACTAGTGTTTGCCTTGCTTCAACCAATCCACTAGAGCTAGGATTTTCCTGACAGGGGAGGGGGAAAGTTCTCCATCAGGGGTTTGATTCAACCCTGCGAAGATGTGACAAAGGGAACACGTTTCCAAAAATATGCTGAATGTGAAACGAGGGCAGACTTTCATGATGGGGATCCATGGCCCCCTGCCGCTATCCCTACCCCACTTGCACCTTACCCTGATTTGTCCATGATTACCCTGGCTGCTTACACCTTCCTCACTTCAAATGCCACCTAGCCACAACATAGACCTGTTATACATCATAGGTACATGCAGGTTGTTTTGCATCTCAAGATGAGAGAGCTGATGAGTTTGCACCTAGCCTGTGAGCAACTTCATTAGCACTGTCAACAAAAACTCTTCCCTAGCAAAACATGTGAAATTGGTTGTGGATCCAACCACCCAACATTTGCTAATTGTACCCAGGATGACATTAAATGGAAATGACAGGGCTCCTAGCACTAAACCATCTGTAATGTGTATTTATACAAAAGTTAAACTTGTCATCTTGTTCACCAATTATTTATGCTGTCAAATGTAGAGACTTGAGTTTTCTGTCTTATAAAATTTGGAAATAGAATTTGATGGTTTGGTGTTACACTATTTTTTTACGGAAATTTCTGCAAAATGAAATTACATAATGAAATGGCTCTGTGCAGAGGATTGGCATAAAAATATATTGTAACCCATAAAAAAGAAGAATGATCATGGAATCAAAGTTTTCAAATTCTGTCGGAAGCTTTTGAAGTTGAATAAATATTTAAACATTTGTCAGAGGCTCAAGCCGCATTTTTACCCTCCTTTACGTTTCATAAATTCCTGAAGAAATTTTAAACTGAGTTTTATACGTGTGACATTTCTTTAAAGGTAAAGAGCAGTCCCCCAAACTTATTTTGAAGAAAAAGCTAAATAACTCAATTTTCATCTTATTTCTCTTCAAAGTATCTTTTATTACATTTCATGACTTTCCCATTGCATATTCAAGGTAAACCAAGCAGTTATTTCTGGTAAATTTCACATTTGAAGAGAAAAAACATCTTCACATGACTCCCAACAGCCAATCATTAAACTGGACAGTCTACTACACTTCTTCAATTTGGGATGACTCCTCCTGCCCTTTAAACCTATTAACTTCCTCCATTTTATGATACCACTGTATTTGAAAACTTAGAATACAGTGCCAAGTTATGATTTTTGATATAATGGTGAGTGCCATGTCTGTTTGGATAAATTTGCAAGAAGTAAAATCATGAAATTTAATACTATTGAGGAGCACGGAAACTTCTTGTGTTTCCCTGTACATGTAATATTTTAGCTGTGAAATATTTTGCTTGAGAGGGAAATACAAAGAAATTTGTGAAATTAGTTGTTGGTTAAAGGTAAGTCTGAGGTGATTGCTTTTGCCCATGAGCTGAGGGGATAGAACAGTGTGGTCTTGCATTACCCTGTACATAGGCCTTTTTTTGCTGTACAAATAGTGATCAGCATTCTCTGGATTACCTTTTTTTGAAGGCAAAGCTTATGGTCAGCCTTCATTTTGTACTTAGGTCAGGAATGATGCTATATTTTTTTTTTATTCAATATTAATCCAGATGTTTACCTTCCTTCTTTAAAGGGCAAGAACAGTCTCAATTTTGATTATTGTGGAAGTCTGTTAACCCTTTACCGTTGTTTGGGTCCTTGTGGATCCATGCGGAGAGCTCAGCTGTCACCCATCTTTACTGTTTCACGCAGAGCTTGAAACTGCGAGTAGCTACCCGAAAATTCGGCCACAAGAACGAGAGAGACAATAGTTTAAGGTCACGGGGTCAATGGCCTACGGAAGCCAATGCGGGGCGGGCTACATCCACTTTTCGGCCCACTCCCGAGGCGCGCAAATATGCCCTGATCGGAGCACAACGGTAAAGGGTTAAGTTACATGATGGACTCTTGAGAGTCATGTGACAATACTTTTATGAAATTTAGTCCAGGAGCGCACGGTTTACCTTCAGTATGCAATGTTTAAGTCCTGAATTTGTGATGAAAGATCCTTTTTGTTTCTGAATAAGTTTGTGACAACTGCTATTTCCCTTTAATGAAAACTTTTTTTTGAGTCAGTTTGATTGCATATGACATGTGCAAACATGTTTGTTAAAAGATGGGTGACACATTACTGTATCAAACCTGTGTTATCACTGGTTTCTTTTACACATGGATATTAAATTTCCTCTTCATCTGGGATATCTCAAGACAGATTTGACAAGAAAACAACAACTTAGTGAAAGATATTAAGCAACCCTATTTTGTCAGCCAAAGTCCCAAGAACTATCCACCTCTGTAAGGGGAAACAGGTTCCCTAATTTTATCTTTCAACCCATTATTAAATCTGTAGATGGTATAGTTTGGTAAATTTAAAAATTAATTTAAAGCTAGTTATCACAAATTGTTGAGATAATTGGCAGCATCAATCATGTGATTATTATTTGAATCAGCACCTGTTACAGTATATATTATTTGAAAGGAACAAGACAGTGTTCATTAAGATGAATGAACATCAGGATAACCTTTGCAATCTCATTCCCTGATCTGACAGTTTATTTATAGTGCCCTCTAAACTGTAAGTATCTTTGTGAATGATTCTTGTCAAGGATATACAGTGTTTGAAAGGAAAAAGTATGTAGTATTTGTCTTATGAAGGGGTTGAGGTAGAATTTCTCATATGACACTTTTCATTGCCAAATTTGTGTAAATTTGGCATAAAAAATATAATATGGCATTCAAGATTATTGTTTGGCAGAAATTTACCCAAAAGAATTCTTGCAGTGACATTTTAGCCTACTGTAATAGGCCTACGTTAGCGTGTAACACTTTTGTCAAATATGCTAGCATTTGTGTCACTTGGTAGTTAAACATGATTTGGCATTTTACAGCCTGGCTAAGAATTTGGCTTCAATATGTTTGCAGTTTTGTCATACTTACTTGGCAGTGAAACACATGAATTAGCATTTGGTGGGCCAAGTTTGGAAGTGTTATAGGATGTGTCTCCCTCATTCAAATAGTGATTCCTGATGTTATTTATTTAAAAAGAAGGTGAAATTCATGTTGGCCAAAAGGACTGAGGATTTGTAACAAATTTCTGTCTGCACAGTCTTGAGAGTGTCAAAATATGGCATAATCTAAATGATGACCTTAAGCAGTGGCGTAAAAAGGAGGGGACATTGGGCCATGCCCCCCTCCCTCACAGATCCCAATTTTTTTTTTTTTTTTGAGGTCATAGAAATATGTAGCCATACTTTAGTATTAAACACAGATTTAACTTCAAAAGATAGCATATGTGGGACCAGCTGATTGCTTGTAAAGAAACCCAATTTCTCAAAAATTTCAAAGGGGAAGGATTGTCTCTGATACAGTGGTATTTACACTTGAAAGAAAATTCGGAAATCTTAGGTACTACTTACAAGCCCGAGATCAGCTAAGGCATCTCGATTTATGCTCTCATACACACCTATCATCAGATACCTTTCCACCCTGTCAGTTGAGTAGTCTGCGTAGTCAGGTTCTTTAGTTATTGAAGTCTCAAAATGTTATCAATGATCAATGTTGCAGAGCAGTGTCTTAGCTATAGGAAAGGGGGGTGACTGCCCCTGGCTCGAAAAAGTGAAAAATTCAGAAATTTGATATTTGAGACATCAGTCAAACACAATGTAGTTTTCCCAACTCTTCCTTTACAAAAATCTGAATCCTTCCTTAGTGAAGGCTTCATATTTGTAATTATTAGTTTAAAAAAAGGCAAATTTTTCTGCACACTTTGCTCACTCTAATCTGCAACCCTGTCTGCAGTAAGTGGTCCCTCATAAAGCAGTCAGTGGTAAACTCAGTCTTCTGAACCGCTACAGTGCAGTTTCCATAAAATTTTCTTCAAGTAAAGGCTTTTAATTTTTAAATATTTTGCCTAAAAAAGACAACAAAGTTTTGGAAACTTTTTGAATGTCACCAAGAAGCCTCAATCCGCACTCTTTAGATAACAGGCACCATCTGTCTTCAGTCGACATGCTATCTCAGATATATGCCAATATGGAAACGCAGATTCTTCGATGGTCCCCCAAATATTCAAATATCCTTACAGGGAACCCTGAATCTGAACAGTTGCTTGCAATACAAGCTCCATATTTAAAAATGTGTAAAAGGATCCAACTTTTAGACGTGCACAGTACAGCAGTGTTCAAACTTAAGAAAAAGTCAGATTTTTTTTTATTTAAAAAAAGAAGTTCTTGCTTGTAGAAAAAAGCGAAAAATTTAGCATAAAATATGCACCTTTTGGTCAATGGGGTAGGGAGAGGGGCATGGTCTAAAATTGTTCCACTCCCCCCCCCCCCCCCACTTTGATATTGCTTCCTACGCCAGTGAGATATTCAGACAGAAGATCAAAGTACTTCCTCATCACCAGCTTTCCCTAAGTCCAGCCTCCCCTTTTTGAAATGTGTGGATCTGCGCCTGCTCAACATACTGTATGCCCCCCCCCCCTTCATAGGCCACTGACCGTAGGAACTCAAAGGGTAAATGTATGTAAATGTAAGTGGGGAATTATTCCCTGGGATTTCCTATGAAATCCCCTTAGAGCTTATTTTGGCTCATCTGTACCTCCATTTTATTGTTTAGTATGATTGCTAAATGTTTTTTTTTCCTCTTTTAATTTCATTTATGAAATTGTATTGTTATTGAAGGTGATTGACTCAGTCAATTGCCTGATTCTGTCCAGCATCTGAATGGATAATATTTTGATGGATTCATTATGACCACTTCTGGCTTTAGAGGACTTACTTGGGGGAAGAAAGCTTTTTGTATCCAGACCAGATTTCTCTTCACCTGAAAGGCTCCTGGACCTTTTGTCTCCTCTTGCTAAACAGAGCTTTCTTTTCCCAATTAAGTCCTCTTAAGCATTCTAGAATTGATCATCATGAATCTATCCAGAAATTGTTTTGTAATTTGTTGTTATTCATTTTGTTGTTTTAGATGGAAATAAATTGAACAAACAAACAAACAGAAAAAAGTATTTATGGCTTAGCTGCATTGTTCTTATAATTGTATTTGACTTTTTTGTTGAGTTTATTTAAGACATTTAGGAGAATGTTTAAGTACAGTATGTTTTTAAAGTAATTCCCTTTGAATGGACTTGATCCTTTCTTTTCCTTTTCCCCTTTTTTCTTCATGAGTGTAATAACATTGTAGGAATAGGTACATTAGTACACAAAAGATCTTCTTGGCATTTTTTTTTTTTTTTGCTCTTACACAGGATTAAATTGGAATGATCTGTCTCTGAAAGACCTCATATATCGAAGATTTGAGAGTTCAGGAAATTTCCTCATTTCAGGATATTGGAACTCTGAAGCAAATTCTCAGGCAATCTGTTTCGCTAAACAAAACTTTTGCTGTGACCACTACTGGTGAAATGGTCTTGGGTGGGGATAGTTTTTAGGGTTTATGGAATCAAGCCTCAAAGAAAAAGCTTCCTTAGTTCTCTCCCCAAGACTAACAATCCAAGAAAACAGAGTTCAAGGAAATGAACCTTGGCTTTACTTACATCTCTGATATCTGAGGTATGATTATTGACATGGGCTACACGCTCTGAGGTAGTAGTCCATTCTGACCAGGGAGATGTTTTAAGAGTAACAGCTCTCCCTGGTTTGACAAGAAAACAGCAGGAGTTACTCTAGTTTGTTTTAAGTAACAAATGGTCTTTTAGTGAGACTTTGTAGATAGGTCAGAAGGTGAGCTTCTCTCAAAATGGGGCTAATGTATCTCAAGAGATGATGGACCCCTTAGGTTGCCATATGTGAGCACCATAACGGTGCTACCTTCATTACCCTTTCTGTAATATATGAGGATCATCAACAAGCCATGAAAACTGTAGTTTTCTTTTTTAACCTGTACAAAGAAACTGTGACTTTATATTCTGAGTTTTTTTTGCCCTTTGAAACTTAGTCCCCTGTAGATCATTCAAAAAAACATCAATTTCAAACTAATTTTGGCACCTCAAAATAAACCCTGCATATTATAATGCAATTTCTATTTTCCACATTTATTGTCAATGAACTTTTATTGGGTAGGAGAATTCCCCAAATGGTCATAAATTTGTTTATGCATGTGGGCTTTTGAAGAGTGCCTCCCTCAAGGGATGGTTGTTTTAAAGCCGTGACACCTTTGCAGTTCTGGCAGATGACTGAGGGTAACAGGTGGGAGGGTCAAAGGTCATATCAAATGTAATTGACTCTTGAATTTGTATCTTATTTTCGGGCAATTTGGAATTCATACTTTTTTTGGAGGGCCGGAAATTCGACAGGTATTTTTTCTCACCAATTTAGTTTCTTGAAAGAGAGGTTGTTTGACATGAGGAATATTTTCACCTTTCACCCACCTTGTTAATTTCTGATTTAGGAAATATGGAAGAGAAAATATGTGCTTGAAAATGCTTAGCTGTCAAGGGACAAGTACATCGTAGGGATTGAATTTCTATCCTTTATAACAGTGACTTCTGATATGAATTAAACAATATGCTCAAATAATCAAGTGCCACTTCAGTGGTATTGAGGAATCATGCAAACTGTTTTCTTTATGGTAGTTTTGTGACATGCCATCATTATTTTCTTCTGCTGATTATGTGATACTCTTGACAAACAGATAACAGAGAAAAATCAGCTTATCCAGATTAAAGGGCCAAACCTCTCACCCCAAACTGCAATTTTGGTACGGGGGTACCGAAATTCTCAGTTGGCTCAGCTCTTTGATTGACAGCTAATTCAAACAATGCAGAGTACCAAAGCTTATAATACACAGCATGAACGGTACTGAAAGTGTTTTGATTAAATAAATTGAGTTTTTCTATAGTCATCTTGAAGCAATAAACAGAGATTGTGTCTGAATGAGGATGAATTCAAGACAGTTGTGGGAGGGGCTTAAATTAGAAGGTTAGGAGAATCATACTGTTTGGGGTGAGAGAACTGGGTCTTTAAAGTGTACCTCAAGTCAAAAAATTTAAAAATATACATTAAAGAGCATGAAAAATGAATGCTTACAGTCCAACTCCCATCTTCCTGAGCTGAGATACAAAATGTTGAAGTTTATTCACTGAAAACAAATTGGTCAATTGTGCAATAATTTGTGACTTTCTTGTTGCACAACTCACAATACCAGCTTTGTTTCTCTTTAAAATTAAAAGTGTTTCTAGTGTCCTTCATATGTATACTATGTCATATATTACAATCTGCACAAATGAATTGTACATACTTTGTATTGAGAAATAAATTTGAACTTGAAAAATATGACCTTCAACACTTTCTGTTTGCTTGCATTACGTGTTGTACAAAGAGGGCTTAATTAAGGACATCACCTCATAAGAATAAAGAGTGCTATCACATACCTGTGCAAGGTGCAGTAACTCACAGAAAAAACAAAGAAATACAAAGATTGTAATTTGAGTTGTGCAACAATGACATCACAAATTATTACACAATGTACCATTTTAAGTTGAGTGAATAAACTTCAACATTTTATATCTCAGCTGTGGAATGTCCTGTGAAGATGGAAGCTGGACTGTTAGAATTTATTTTTCATGCTCTTTAACATATATTTTTGAAATTTTTGACTTGAGATACACTTTAATGTAATTGTCAACTGATGATTCTGCAAACAGTAAATTTTACAAAGGATTGTGGGATGGATTTTGTGGTGTGCATCTGGCATATTTGTGGGTGGCATTCACTGTAGCATCAATAGTTTCTACCCAAAACTGTATCCCAGCATACTCTGTTTTTGCTTTTTGGGAAAAGGGATGTCTAGTAGACAGGACATTACTCTGAAAAGCTCTTTGCATCAGCAAATCATTGCCACTCATAAAGAATTTCTTACCCTATTAGATATTTCACCAGAGTCCCCATCAGAAGCAAGGTTTGGTGGGGTAATGAAATTTAACCCAACTTCTCGATTAACTCACTCAAGCACACTCCAGAGAAACTGCTTTGTTTGATTTCAATATGCAATATTCGAGTCCCAAAATGCCATGTGCAATACTTGAAAGAAAGAGAAAAAAAAATTGATATGAAAGGCCCACTTCTCTCACCCCAAACAGTACCAATTCTCCTAACCTTCTTACTGAAGCCCCTCCCACAATTGTGTGATATTCATCCTCATCCAGATACAACCTCAGTTTATTGCTTCAAGGTGAGTATAGAAAACTCAGTTTATATATAATCAAAATACTCTCAGTACTGTTCATGCTGTGTAATATAAGCTTTGGTACTCTGCATTGTTTGAATTAGCTGTCAATCAAAGAGCTGAGCCAATTGAGAATTGTGGTACCCCCGTACCAAAATTGTAGTTTGGGGTGAGAGGTTTGCCCCTTTAAGCTGTTGTTTCAACATAATGTTAGGGTGACTGCTTTTGCCCTTTCAGGGTAGCATCTAGGCAAAAATGTTTTGTTTAATTATATGTGAAAGAGCAACTTGATTGAAGGTTTGGGTGATATTGTCAGTTACTATCAATGTTCAGTTCCTGAGATGTTAGCAGATGAAGTCACTAAGCAGATTTTACATTATTTCCACATATCCCCACATCTAAAGTTGGTGATTGGTTTAGTTTTTTGTGTTTTAATATGTTGTTTGACCTTGAGGTTGATACCACTATGAACATCCCATTGGGAAATTTGAACTTTGATATTAAAACTTGATTGCTGTATGTTTGTCTCAGGTATTCACAGTCTGGTATAAACATGAGAGAAAGTTAAGTTGGTTGAATAGTTCAAAAAGGAAGATATGATCTCAAGAATGTTAGATTGTGATGTCACACATGCTTGCTTCAAGTTCACCTGAAGCTGAAAGTGTGACAATTTATTTTTTTATTTTATTTATTTATTTTTTTGAGAAACGTTGAAACACACATCAAGTTTTAATGCAGATTTCACCCTTTCACTTAAATCAAGTAAAACTCTCACAAAAGAGCAATGGAATTTATTCACTGTATTTCATTTTTAAAGTGAAAATACATACCCTTATGTGAATCACTCCATGTACCCCACTATCCTATTTTATGAACAGTTCTTGAGCAGTGAATTTTACTTAAAAAAGGTAGCATGTAGTGTGGCACCAGATTACATACATCTATGGACACCTAATTTTCAAAACTTTTTAAAGGGCCAAGAGGGAAAGTTCTCCCCAGGTCAGCAATGACACAACATAATGCATGTCACCCTTTCCCCAATTTCTGGCTATTCCACTGCTTTTAAGGATCATAAAGCAATATTTTCTCACTGATATTTATGAAATTCATGCAGATGAGTCACTAGATTTTCCTTGATTATGCAATTGTGTAGATGAATATTAAAAACATGTAAATGAATATTAAAAATATGTGTATGAGTATTAAAAATATGTAGATGAATATTAAAAATTTTAAATGAATATCAATAATATGTAGATGAATATTAAAAATATGTAGATGAATATTAAAAATATTAAAGAACAAAATGTAAATATTACTTACAAGTAATCCTTCAAGTTTAACACTGTAAAAGTTTAAAATCTCATACCAGTTTGCATCTATATGCTCTATAGTTGAAAAATGCAAATATTTTTCTCTCTAGACTCATCTCCAGGCCAGAAAACCTCATACTTATGCACCCTTTCTAATCAGAAAGTCTGGCAGGTAGCCTCAATGTCCTACCCTATCTGTCCTCCAGTGTCATTCATATTGCTGGCTTTTTTATGACACTCTGCTCCCATGGCATTCTTTGTTTCCTTGTCACTGTCACATCTATCCATCTATGTATGAAATCTCTCATATTTTCTGATAAAAAGGTCTTGGAATTAGTAAAAAAATATAAATATTACCTCAATAAAACATGGCAACTACTTGAAACCTTCAAGAATAATTCTGTCAAAGTTGAAAATCTCACACTTTTTTGCAACTTATCTGCTGTAAGCTTCTTTGAAAGTGACAAAAAATCTGGGCAGATGCAGTCTGTATAACAAGGTGTTTCTTGATTGACTGTTGCCATTGTATTGTATTGATTGTAATTTTTGTTTAGGGTTTTGGATTAGGTGAGGGATTAGGGCTATTGTTAGCCAGTTAGGAAATTGCATTGCCCCCAAAATTTTCCCTTAGAAGCCACAAATTTCCCTCCCCCAGACTGGCAAGATTGGTAAGTCTGGCAGTGGCCACATTGTCCTACTCTCTCTGTCCTCCAGTGTCATCTGTAAGGATGATTATTTTGATGACACAGTGTATCCATGGCATTCTTTGTTTTCTTGTCACTTTCACAGTATTCATGTAACCTCCCAAAATTTTTAAAATGGTATTACAAGTTGGAATTAAGGCTAAAATATAAATGTTACCCTAAAGAAAGTGCCTAAACTTCTCTTCCAAGGTTAATCCTGTCAAAGTTGAAAGTCTTACACCTTTTTGCACATGATCTAGGTTTCACGAAAATGACAAAACATTTTCCCTTAGACCTACCATTTTCCCATCCCTCTGCTGTCATGACTCTTCCACTCATGTGCCCTCACTTAATTGATAAAACTGGCTACAGTCACATTGTCCTACCCTTTGTGTCCTCTGGTGTTATTTGTAAGATTGGTTTTGTAGATGTCACTGTATCTCCATGGCTGCTTTGTTTTCATGTCACTGACACATTGTCCTTGATTCTTTACCTTGAGACATCCATGGTCATTAACCTCTCATTTACAACATGTCATGCTTTCCTTTATACCCTGCCTTTCATCATTGTTTACTTAGCTTTTCAGAAATAAGTGTTACAATGTTGTAACTCCATACTTCTCAATCTTTCGCCACCTTTCTCTTTAATTGTCTTTTCGGAACATAAAAATGAGTAAGGGTTACCTTACTGGCTGTCATTCCTGACATCTTACTTGTCATCCAACAGGACAGTGAAGATAAGTGACGTAGAGACAGGGGAATGTGTTATGTCATACACTGATGCCTCCGAGCCTATCTCCGCCGTTCATGTAAGTATTAAAAACATAATCAAAAAGGTTTGAACCGATAACTGATATGTTCTGTCCATAAAAAGTATAAAAAACAATGTCCTGCACTAAAAAATTTTACCTTTAAAGACTCTTTGTCTGTTCCAGCACATCTGGTCTTGCCACCTCCAGCGATAAATCTGAAAATTTCATTTTCATACCTTCTGTCAATTCATCTTGATTGCATTTTAATGTAATTTACAAACGTGGTGAAGTGTAAATTATGACTCTCCTTTCTGCTCGTATTGTCATTAATTATGTCTAATACTTTTCTTTTTTGGGAAAATAGAAATTTGATTTAATGGTGATTTCATTTATTTGTTCACACTTTTAGTTTTGACAAAGTTGGAAAGCAATTGATGTTTGGATTGCACAACTGGTCATAGAAACATTCCTCAATATCAAATCCTTTCGTAAATTGTGGTTTGAAAGGCAGGCCATACTTACCTGTAGGGGAATTAGACCTGCTACCAACTTGCCTAATGGGGAGGGTAAATTTCTTCTTCAAATGGAACTTTGGGTCCAATTTATAAGATTTGAGTGTGTCTTGTAAAACTTTATGAATGCCCACAAGTGATATGAAGTGGGGAAAGGCATTTAGATGCAACTGTTGCCACATTTTGTAATCCAAGTTGTGAAGCACATATTGTTAATTCAAGAATCAAGAATTCAAGAAACTTAGACCCTCACCCATACTGAGAGGGGTTGTTAGAACATTCATATTACCTTTACTAAATTATGTTAATGTCAAAGGCCTATTTCTCCCACCCCAAATGGTACCAATTCTTACCTTTTTACTTTAATAAGCCCCTCCCACAATTGTCTAAAATTCGTCCTTATCCAGACACAATCAGTTAATTACTTCAAGGAGAGTATAGGAAAGACCAATGTGTAATCAACACACGCTTTGTGACTGCCATATAGTCAGACATCCCTATGTTCCCACATTTTTATGTTCCAACAAACTCTATATTCATCTAAGATCCAGTTGCCCGACAAAGGGGTGACGGAACAATGCCTTTGTTGGAACGTAATGAATTTCTCGAAGTGAAGGGGTGTTGGACCATAGGGCTGTAGCCACGCAATTCATGCTTAGTGGTATAAGCTTTGGGACTCTGCATTGTTTGAACTAGCTGCCAATCAAAGAGCTGAAACAGTAGAAAATTCTGTAAACTACTAAAATTGTTGTTGGGGGTTTTACTGTAATTACTTTCCTCTCACATAATTTTTTTATTTTAAAATTGAATGTTGAAATTTTGATAAAATTTCAAAGTCATTAATACAGGGTTTGAAATCTTCCCCATGCCAATTTGTTTTCAACATCTTCATTAGTTGGATCCACCCTTGTAGATATCACATGTTTGTTCATATATGCCACAGTTCAGTGGCTTTTATAAGAGGCAGGTGAACCCTTTAGACTACTGAGTGCTCTCAAAAGAAAGTCGGAGATGAAAGCTCAGTGCAAGAAAGACAAGAAGAAAAATTGGAAAAAAAAGAAAAAGAATTGTGTGAATATGTTCACCATATGCTGTTAGAGTAATGCGTCTGGGAAGTCAAGAGCTCCCAGTTGGCTGATCACCCTGATGAGAGATGAAACCAATTCTAAATTATTCTTTATTGTAGTCATGAGAATGGTCATTGGGTCATTGCCTTTTAAAGTTCAAATATCGTACCAGTGGTCTGATAAAGAAATGGGATGGCATCATTTGGAGACACCAGCAGTTTCCTTAGATGAATAATGCTTCTTTTGGGTCTTTTGTCAGCTGGGTGAGGTCAAGGGGAGGTACCATTATGTTATGGATAAATGTAACTACAGAAGGTCTAATTTGGAAGTGACAGTGACCATAACCTTGCAAATTTGATTGCAAAATTGATAGGAAAACTTGGGAGAACAGGACAAAATCTTCTGGCTTCTACCCATCCTCAACCCCCTTCCCAGGTCTTTTCCCACCCCCGTATATGGCTGATGTTAAGAGATTTCAGGTATAAATGAGGTAAATTTTTCATTTTACACCAGTAAAACAGTACTTCTGACTTTCCATGCAGCAAATGACAGTGTCATATGTATTCACACTGTTGCCACCGCAGAAACAGAAGAAAAAACGCAGGGTAATATTTTATGTTATCCTGCAATTAGTATTAGTATTCCCAAACATCCTAATACAGAAACAGCTCCTTTCAGTCATGTGACAATATATTTGTTACTTATTTGATATGTCAGAATGGAACTCCATGGTTTATCTCCACTATTCAATGTTTTTTCATACAGAAGCAAAATGAAATACTTTGTGATCCAAATGAAAGAAAATCTGGATGGTTTGCCAGATGTTGGAAAATAAATTTGGGGATAAATAACTGCTTTCTTCCTTTAATCAGAAAATAAAGCATGACAATGCACTTGTTATTACAAATTGGTATTTAGACTACATTCAGGAAAAAATTTTTAGTGAAATTTTGGTTGTATTCCTCTAGACGACAATAACTGGCTTGACTTCTCTCCAATAAATAACAGAATTCATCATGGTGCTTGAAAAGTATACCAAGTTTTAGCCATTCTTAGTTGACAACTATCCGTTGCCTACTAGTGAGGACCCTATTTGACTCCTTTAGGATCAATTATGTTAAAGCCATTTTCGTTGTTGTATGGCAGTAAAACAACATGTCAGTAATTAACTTCATCACTGTATAACGCAGCTCTTTCCAAAAGAATTGATTGAAACCTAGGAAAGATTCTCTTTGTTGGGTAATTTTGGCTAAAATATCCTTCTCAATTCCAGCAGCATGGAGGATCAGTGAGTAAACTACCGCAGCTCTATAAAATAGTTAAATCAGTGGTAATGGTAGAATGTCAAAATTGGAAGGGGGGAGGGAGAAACTAGGGGCAAAGAAAAATGTTGGAGGGAAAATTTTTCACACACAGAGGGAACAGAACATGAAGCCCATGCTCCTGTGGGTGGAATTCAGGGGGAAGCCCCTGTGGGGTCTAGGGGGTGAAGTTCCCAGGAGCTCACACCCCCCCCCTCCCCCACATACCACCGCCACTAAGTAAGAGACATGGCCTATTCCAAAAGCTTTAAGTTTTGACATGTTTTCATCCTGTCATTGATCAGGGACAAAATCTAAAATTAGATTGCCGATTTAACTGGAATAAATTTTTTCAATTTAGAACCGTATTGACAGGCATAATAATGTACAAACACTCTGTGTAAGTTCAGGAAATATTAAATCCAGGACATGTAATGTTATCAATCATTTCATCATCTTCCTCTTTTGGAATTCCTTCCAATTTTATCCTTTGACCTTGAGGTATGGAATTTCTTTTCTATGTTATAAGACTTTGAAGGAGGTTTTGGGGTAGGCAAATGTACTTTTTAAATAGTTAGTTGACAGAACTTGTGTTTGAAAGTTGTTTTTTTTTTATCTGTAGCATGCTTTGATGAATTTTTCATCATTCGATATGAAAGTTGGAAAGGTCAGCCTGCTAATATTGGTTCCACATTTACTCATCAAAATAGGAAATCAAGATTGATTTACAAAATGGAATCCTATTGACGGACAAGAAAGTTGGTTGATTGCACTCTCTCGGGGGTCAGCTAGCTTTCTGGACTGTTTTGGACAGGGCCAAATTGATCCAGTTTAGTTTTGAAGTGAAATATTTGATATTAACTAGCCGCTCCCCATGTGTTTTTCATCCCCATGGCAAAATTCATTTTAAGGTCAAAAATGATACAATTCAAGATTTGTATGATTCTGAAGTGAAGCTATACAACAAATAAAACTAAAAAAGTCATCGCAAAATGGACCCAATTATTCAATACCCCAAAAATCAGGCTCATTATAGCCTATTTGAGCTTCATGACCAAATCTTTTTTATGTGAAGGACAATTTTGTTTCACTTTTTAACCATGGTGCTTCTAAATATAATGAGATCAACTGGGAGCTAAGGCTTCATGTCAAAATCTCAGTCTGCAGCTACCTCAGGGAAGCTGCAGTAGATAGAGCCATGATTTCATTGTAAACATATTGCAATAGTATGATCAATTTAAATATCCCATTATAGTGTACATTAACAACAACACAAAAACAGATCAAGAAGAATCAAGTAGAAGACATGCCTTTAGCATAGATATAGAGTTTAAATGTTCATATTCTGAGGTGCCCTCTCCTCAACGAATTTCACCTAAAACATTTTATGCATTAACTTGCATAGTCCCATGGAACTTCTGTCAGAAACTTGCAGTAGTGTCAATGTATTGTTTCTATGGAGGGAGTGATGAATGTAGTATCAAACCTTTGTGCAGAGCTTGGTCATATCCCTCTATTGCAATGAAAGTATACTGGAATTACCAGCTCCATAACATTATATTCTGCCACAGTGTGATCCGTAATACTGTCAAAAGTACCCTGCAGGGTATTATAAAACCCATTTCCTGCCCTAGCCATCATCCAGAAAAGCTTTCAGAGAACTTAAAGCTTCTAGAACTTTACAGGAATGGAAAATAGAAAATTTGTTTCCCCTGAACAATTAACATGAATTTCATTGCTAATTTATCGCTCCTCTGTGTAACATTGCCTGTCGTTTGGTTGAGGAACATGGTGTAAATTACTCCAATTGCAAAACTCAGGACAGGTGCAGACTCCATTCAGAATGGGTCCCCATTTCTGCTGGTTTATCAAGCACACACAACTGCACGTTTATATGCTTCCTCCATTTCCCAATAGTTTGTCTTAGGTGGAGGTATTTTTACTTCAAGCATTGAGGTTAACAGTAAAGGCCTGATGACGTTAAAGACATTTCAAGACAATTTGGAACTAGTAAGCTGTTCATAAGATGTCTAGCTATTAACTTGTGATACATCAAAGGCATTCAGCAATCAGCAGTTTTAATGTTTTAATGTGTTTCCACTTCGGAGATGATTTAAGATGATGACATTCAACATTGTTTTGTTCTTCTGTTGGTTTCCAAACCTGAAGTAAGAGGCATCTCAACCTTCAGAGACATGGGTTCGTAGCCAAACAAGGTACCAAAAGGGGGAGGTGGAAAAATTTTTCCAGGGGGTCAAGAATGTATTAATTCAATGACAACATGAAACTTCTGGAGGGGGGTGAGCAAATTCTGACCCTCCCCACCACCCCTGCAATGCACCTGACTACTCTCTTAAATTAGATTTAAAATAAGTCTAATAGAATTAAAATAAATCTAAAAGAATGGAATTGGTGACCAATCGAATGTCCAATTGGTCACTAATTCAACTCTTTTAGATGTAAAGTATTTAAGAGAGTATTAATAAACCAAAAGCAAAATTACATGGAATTTGTGGTAGGTTAAGCGGTGCATATTTTCTTTTTGTTAAAGTGCGGGGTTGGGGAAGAAAAAGTCTTCAAATGGGACCCTCCAGGTACTTTTCAATATTATTGGTTCCTTGCATTAGCAAAAGGAACCTATGTAGTCACGTTGGCGTTTGTGTGTGTGTGTGTGTGTGACGATGGCTTGGGTACGCAGTAACTCGACAAGAGAAAGTTGAATTTAATTGAAACTTGGTATATAGAAGTGCCGTAGTTTGAAGGTGTGCCCTATCGTTTTTGGTGGAGGTCAAAGGTCATTTGGGGTCACCAGAGGTCAAAAACTAAAAACCTTCTCAACATGATATTTCAAGGTAGGAAACTTGGATAGATGTCATACCTGGTGTGTGGGTGTGTTATTGTGTAAGGATGAAATCTGATGTGTTTTGTGAAGGTCAAGGGGTCATCTGGGGTCACCAGGGGTCAAACACTGAAAAATGTTTTAACATAGTATTTTAAGGTAAAAAGGACAGATTTCAAGTCAATCTGTGTTTGGTTAAGGTCAAAGGTCATCAAGGTCACTGGAGGTCAGCCACTGGAAATGTTATTTAGAAAATGTTGTAAGCTAGATAAAGATAGGTTCAATAGATTTTTTATCTCACCTGATTTGCATGCTTACACACCCAAACACCTTAGAAATTTGGCCTTTACATTCGTTCAGTAATGATTACCTTGGGTTGTACACAGATTTTGGATCATTCAATTTCGTAAGAGGGCAATAACCGAAATCTGTAGATTTCAATAAGCACAGGTCACACTGCATTAAACTGGTCTCTCTGCCAGTGGAAGCAGTGCATGGATTATACAGTATGTCTCTTTAAAACTACTGTGCTCTGTGGGGTAACCTAATCCTCATTCTATTATCACACGCCATTAATCACTTGCTTTAGGCTTAACTGCTGAATAAACCCTGTTTTCTGTGTAAAGATAGCAAACAGGACAAATGCTAGTTCGTTTTAAAGTATTAGCAAGTTTTATTTGAGAGCAGGTAAAAATAACTTATGAGAGAAGTACAAGGGGTGTTTTTCTCTCTCTAACCACATTGTGTACTTTTTATTAGTGATAATATCAAGTTTGATTACAAGCATAAGTACATATGGAAATGAGGAAATGTTTGTGAAGGATCACCAAGCATTATACAAGTTGAATGTAAGTAAGGCCACAAAAATTTAATCATTGATATCATGTAATATAAGTACTAAAATACCCCTTGTGAAGATGTTACAAACATTGAGTATGAGCTTTCGCTTCGCTCTATTTCGAAGACTGGCTGTACACTAGTTCTTATAATATCCAGCAAGGAACCACAGTGCCCATTGGGCTCTTGTTTATAATTATAAAATGCTTGTAAATACACTGTTAACATTTTCCAAAAGGATGGAAAAAATATCATTGCCCATAAATCAAAGTAATGCAAGTTTGTATCTATTCAGTGTGTTTATATTCTTGCATTGTTTGCTTTATTTAGGATATTCTGTAAGAAAATTGCAAACTCAGGTCATTTGATGTTAAGCTAGCCGCAAACTACATGACTTTGCACACTGCAAGTCAACTCAATTGTCGCTGCACCTGTGATTGGCAATGTTAATACCAGTTTTAAGTCATACGGACTTCAGTCAGGAAGAACCAACATGTTGGTCATGTAGTGTGCGACTAGCTTTAAGGAATATGCTTGGTCATGTGTTGTTGAAGAACCAACATGTCAGTGGTTCTCCCGGCCTGAAGTTGGCACGTTCTTCCTGACTGAAGTCAGCCGGCACGACTTAAAAACTGGTCTTGCAAATGTCAGGTGCATTCGTAAACTCATGCACATAAGATGACTATCCGAGATCCGACAATCAAGTTGAGTTGCACTGTGCAAAGTAGTGTAGTGTGGTGTGCGACTAGCTTTAAGGAATATGCTTGGTCATGTGTTGTTGTGTGGTTTCATCGATCCATTCAAAATTTCTTAAGATAAACCCATAAAAGGGGCAGTCAGAGTATTACTATCTTTTTTTCCAGCAGATTTCAGGTTAGAAGAAACAGTCATTTTGTGCTCATACTGTTGGATGAACATTTCTGAATATTTGTCAAGTAAAGACGGCTTCCACCACTAAACTGTAACCAATAGGGGCAGAGTCATTTAACTAACTGGTGGTTATGACTGAGTCACCTATGTATTTCCTTTGCCCACCTACCCATACTGGCCGGTTAGAAAAATACCTTCCCCTTTTAACAACGTTAGAGCATCATGAATCATTAGTTTTCAGTCCATGTATTGATGTGGTGCAGAATTCAAGTTGTGGAAAAATTGTAAAAATGATTCAAAAAAACTCTTATTCCTGCTTTAAGCCCACATCAACGAAAAAGTAACCTTTACCTTTATTTTAATAGGTACAAGGAGATTTGATACTGGGTGCAACAGTTGCTGGACAACTTTTCTGTTGGAAAAAGGATAGTGGTGAAACAGTGGCTGGACTTCAACTTACTGGTACTCCCATTTTCAAAATTTTGTTCACACCCGACACAAGTTTTGGTCCTCGTTTCTTGCTTGGACTGGGGTGAGTGGCTTCTGTACCCTAGTTTATGAATATTAATGAACTGTGTTTAATATCAAGGAGTCAAAGGACTTATTTTCCAATCATCCATAGGCAAACTTCCCAAAGATAGATGGTGATGTATCTCCCTCTCCTACCGAACCTTCCTTCCCATCTCCCATCACACATTGGGGATTTACTCAATGATTTGCACTTTTTACAGTAGTAACCCTTGCTTTATAGGAACCTGTGTTGACCTTATGACCCCTCCAAATCTTACATGTATGTGCCAGAGGAAGTTTAAGAGAGGCTGGGGCATACCCTAATACCCCTCCTCCAATTTTTATCAGCCCTCCCCCAACATAAACGAAGGGTAACATATATAGGCTGTCAGTTGTGAAGACATACATTTGCTAGGAAAATAGTCCTTATCCTGTTTTTGAGAACTAAGAATAGTGTTCCTAGAAGCATGAATGTGTGTGCGTGTGTGCTTTGAGGTGTGTATTTCCTGTATGTTCTGTTGCATTTATAATTTCCATCGATTTTATCATTTTATCTTCTAGTATAAGGCTGGATATTTGGTAAAACAATTTAGTTGTGTGGCCTCTGCAGAAAGCTCTGCATATCTTCCATTTCATATTTTTGCAAACCTTCCTTCTTAACTACAATGAGATAACCAAATAACTGTTGTCTGTCTTCTATAACAATAGGGATGGATCCATTCAAGAGTGGGACCTTGTGACAATGACATGTCTTCGAGCATTATATGGACACAAAGGCCCTGTCAGAGATGTACAGGTGATGAATTTTTATGTGACATTTTTATGAAGAGGCTTGTTTGTATTATTAAAACTTTATGCTCAATTCAAGTCTGTGCCTCAACCAAATGCAAACACATTGAAATGTCTTTGAGCCTTTTATCTAATTTTCACTAATATATTTTAATGTTTATTAATGGTTTCTTTTATTATTCATTAAATATGAGATTCCATTTTAAAACATGGATGAATTTTTTATATGGCTTTTCAATAGACCCTTTTCTAAATAGCAATTGCTAAGGATTGTGGGATAGAATTTTGATATGCATCTTTTGTGCTACAGTAAACTGCTGTTGATAAAAACAACATGTGCCAAACCCACAGACTTCCTACACATAGACAGATCAAAATAGATTGTCGCTACCATATGTGTGAGAAAAAAAAGCGCACCAAGATGCTTCTCTGCTATAATTTTGTGTAAGAGTTTGGACTTGCTCAAGTCAATTCCCAGATTTTGCAAGAAAGTTGAAATATTTTTGAAATATGGCAAGATAAGGTCAAAATAATTTCACAGGCTCTGTCCATATATATATAAGTTTTTGACCAAACCCATCCCACAATCCTTTGTGCTTGCTATTTGAAAAAGGATCTACCCCCACTCTTTACCCACACCTGAAGGAACATTTCAGTCTGTGAAATTGCTCTCTTTAACGTGTACATCAAGTCTAGAATATGAGAAATACTTTTTAAGAGATTGCAAAATGAATCTCATCCATCCAACTCCCATTGTCATAGCTCATTTCATTGTTGAGATATTTAAGGTTGAAACTTATTCACTTATTACAAAATAATATGTTGCACCATAATTTGTGAATTATTTGTTGTACAAGTCACATAATCTGCTTTATTTCCTTTTGAAATTAAAAATGTTTTTATGGCTTTGAACACTTCCTATTTGGTTGCATAGCATATGGTACAGAGGGGGCTTAATTTATTACATCACCCCATAAGAGGAAGAGTGCTATCACAACTTTGTACAAGGTGAAGTAACTTTCAGAAATACAAAGATTGTAACTTGAGTAGTACAACAATGACATCACAAATTATTGTCCAATGTACCAAAATTGAGTGAATAAAGTTCAACATTTTATATCTCAGCTCAGGAATGTGATGAATGTCCTATGAAGATGGGGTTTAGACTGTTTGAATCCATTTTTCCAGCTCTGTTAATATCGTGTTTTTGAATTTTTTGACTTGAGGTACACTTTAAAATGGGAAAAAATTTGTTTAATTCTTTGCAATTCTCTTAAAAACCTTAAACTTTTACCTTTCCTACAATATACCCCCCAACAATTTTTGCAAATCATCCTTCACATTAAGCATGCTTCCTTAATGAAAGGAAAAAATACACCTCTCTCAGCCTGTCCAACTTGACACCTCCCTTAGATATGGATGTTATTTGCTGTAGCCAACAGTCAATGTGAGTGGCTCATGTTGCACACATGTAGTTCCACTGTATAGTCAAGTGGTTAGAGCATCCGAATTGGGTGGGATTTGGGGGACCTCTAGTTTGACTCCTGGCACCGTCATACCAAAGATCTTAAAATTAGAACCTACTACCATTGTGCTCAGTACTCATCATAAGCAATGGAGTAGCCAAAACAAGCCAGAAAGCCACAACTGGAAAAAAAAGGCTGTAGCCGGCTTGACTCAGTGGCGCAGTCACAGGGGGGGAGGGGGGGTTTGAGGGTTAGATTACCCCCATATCCCAACCTTGCAATGCAAAAAACACCTGAGAAGCATTTTTGTTCTCTATCCCTAGACTTTTCCCTCATGTCATGCCCCCAACCCCCCATGACACCAACCCCCCCCCCCTTCCCCATGACACAGTCCTAGCTACAGGCCTGGCTTGACTCAAACCAGTTGGTTAGAAACTGAGCCTTAAAACCTTATCTAACTATAAACTGACCGCAAAATTGTAGAAATCAGATCAAATTTCATCATTTTCCAGTGACATGGCTTCCCTAGTTGTTTGTTTTCATATATGTCTATTAGGATACTTGTATGCTGCATGGATACTAATGGTACCCTAGTTTTGACAGCTGCAAAGACATTTACAATTTCAAAATCAAATTTCCTCTTTTGTCAGATGTAATTGTCTTCATATATAGTTTGAGCAGTTTCTAAGGAAAAAAGAAAAAATTAATTCTTTCTGTCTGTCATGGTGAAGGCAGAAATGCATCTTAAAGATGGTGAGATATGGTAGTGAATCTAAAACAACATGCAAAGACACATCTTGTGGGGTTTTTGTGGCCAAGGGTGAGTCTTAGCATCATGAAAATTATGAAGAGCCTCAAGATATTCAAGTTTGACTGGGTTTGTTCATGTACAAGTTTTAATATAATTATGCAACTATTGTCTGTGCTAAACATGTGAAGAACTAGGGCTTGTTTTAGAAGATATTCAGTTTCATTCTCTTTTTTCCTTCCTTTTGGATCAAACCTGGAGGTATGAACGGTTACCGTAAAGACCTGGGTGCTGCGTCATGAACAGTAATTGTATTTTTTTTGTTTTAAAGTCTAAAAATTTACCCCAGAGATGTTATCTGCCACAAATAATTTGTACATTCTTAAAGAAAATGAGTGAGCTTAGTCACCCTCTAATGGAATGAAAATTGTGAAGTTACACCATTCAAGTGATAATTCACTCCAAGAATAGTCAAATTCACTCCCAGAAGAGTTAAATTCATTCCAAGAAGAGTAAAAATTCTCTCATTAACAAGTGCTAGCCTGTAACCTTTTTTTTGAGAGTGATCATGGCAGGCACTTCATCAAGAGTGTAATTTTGCCTTTTTTGGGTTGCATTTCACTATTCTTGTAGTGAGTTTACACTTTAATGGAGTGAACTCACACTTTTCACTCTATTAGAGAGTGGCTAAGTTCATTTTTTGCTTTTACTGTGTATTTTGCATACTATGAGTGAGTGCAGTGTAAAAACTCAGGAATGATTGAATGAAATTTACAGTTGTGTCCCTATGCAGTTAATCTTAAGGGCACAAAAAAGGAATAATTTTTTTTAATCTTGTATTGAACAATTTGATAAATTTCTTTTTGTTTTACAGTCTTCATCTGACAGAATTGTAAGCTGCAGTGATGATGGTAATGTTAGAATCTGGGACTTGATGCCCCCTCCCCTAAGAGTTGGGGATAAAGCTGATAAGGATACTATAGAAACAACAACAATTCATCAGAGACGGGACTCTTAAAGAAGATGGAGAAAACTTTCCTGAAACTGCGTAATGGAAGAAATTGGAAAATGCATTATCCAATAAGTCCAAAAAGGTTACAGCTAATTTTAGATTTTTTGAAAAAAGGAGACTCTCCTATTGAAGGACTTAAAGGGGATTCAGTCACCGATCTAGACATTCCAGAAAGAGGGGCTGACTTAAGGGAAAGCAGGGGGTTAAGGGAGCTGCAACACTAATTTCCCATATGTCTTATGTTGATGTGGCGAAAAAGGGAGGGCTGAGGCCGTAAAAGCCCCCCCCCCCCCCTTGGATTTGTGCCTGCAATTGGCATTTATTAAAACAATGAAGTGTTTGTGTTAATGCTTCAAAAACCATCTTGGCTTTTACCTCAGTTCAACTTATTTCAAGAGATTTGATATGAAAGGACACTTCAATACCAACTCCAGTTAAAAGCAATAAATGTGTGTGTTGATAACAAGTTAGTCAAGTTTCATATCCAACAGTTACAGAAAAAGTTTATTACAATTTTGAATTTTGTGGTGTCTTGGAGTGTAACCTTTTTCTGCATAATCTGAAAAGGTACCTGGTCACAAATTTTTTAAAATGGAGTTTGAACCATTAAAAATTCACTCATTTAAAACAGTTACTTGTACAGTATGTACGATATGAGAATTGTCTTAGTTTGACCATTTGTCATTGGAATGTGAAGAAATTTAACAGGGTTGGAAAAATTTGTTGAATTTTATAAACCATCTCAGTGGACCATTTTTTAAGCAGAACATCAAAGATAGTTCAGGCCTGAGATAATTCCTTTTTTAGAGGATTTCCTTTTTTCTCTATTCATTCCCCTTGTCCTAGGAAAGACTCAAAAAGTTTCTGTTATAAATGTCTTATATATCTAAGCTATTAAACTTGTTTAAACTTACACAAATAGCCTTAGGAGTGCTATCCAATCAGAAGTCTGTATTATAATGACATCAATGCCACCAGTGGCCCTTTGAAGGGCCCCCAGTCCCCATGTCTGTTTCTGAATTTCCTCTCTTTTTAGAAGTCTCAGGCACATTTTCTCTTTTTTAGGAGTCTCATGCTTATCCCTGATAGATGGAACAGTATTCCTTTACGTAGTGATGGCAAAGAAGCCTGAGCACAAAGATCGTGATGGATTACCAGATGTTGTCTTATCTCAACTTTTTAAAACAACCTTGATAAATATTTTGTTGAACTTTTAACATAGCAGTGACAGAGGAATTTGGTGCCCAGTGTTTACATACTCTACTCTTACATGGCATAAAGATGCCTTTAGAAGGACATGTATTAAAGAAAAATGCCAGACAACATTCACACAGAGAAACAGGAATAGAAAAATTGATGACAGACTTGAAATTGACAGCAAAGTCATTGTAATCAGTTGAGTGACATTTTGTTAAGAGGTAAGATTAGGCTGGATGGAGTTTTACAGCCCAGTTTCCAACCAGTTGGTTCAAGTCCAGCTGGCCAAGGCCTTTTTTCCAGTTGTGGCTCACTGGCTTGTTTTTTTCCTACTCCATTGCTTATGCTGAGCCAAGCACAATGGCAGTAGGTTCTGTTCAGTAAAGTATTTGATATGATCTGGCCAAAACTGCAAGTCTGGACATTTTGATAAGAGGGAAAACTTGTTTATGGGAAGGAATGGG
Organism: Holothuria scabra; assembly: GCA_037179385.1. Classification (NCBI taxonomy): domain Eukaryota; kingdom Metazoa; phylum Echinodermata; class Holothuroidea; order Aspidochirotida; family Holothuriidae; genus Holothuria; species Holothuria scabra. Next base: position 51,125,759 of record CM074180.1, read on the forward strand.
GCAGCATATTACAGGTTTTGTACTGTTTGTGGAAATCTTAGGCCCTGGTCTCAGTCCCCCACCTTTCTTCACATCAACAATTCACAAGTGTGGGAAAATAAGCGTAATGTTGAGGACAATATATAATCAAGGGGGGTGGGGCTTACATTCCCTCATTTAGAAATACCTGGATCTGTGCCTGCAATAGAATTATAGAATTGTTTCACAGTCAAAAATAGGTCAAACCTTCTCAAAAACTATTGAAAAATGAAAAGGTAGATTCGGCTTATTACGATGCCGTCAGATGACTGCCACCACAATTTAGTGAGGCTGTTTTTTCAGACCTCGAGAACAACGTGCATGGATTGTTCAAAATAATGTTTATGTGCCAAATGCTTAAAGAAATTTCCTATATATATAGGCAGGGATCAGCAGGGTTCTGCAGTTTTAAACACTGTGTTCGTTTTAATCAACAAGGTCACAGGTGTTTATGGCACCGATGACAGGTATTTTCTAACATTTTACAGTAATTGGTAAGTGAAATATTTGACCTTATTACTATGGTAGCAGTACCCAATCAACCAAATTTGGGGTAGGTGAGAGCAAAACCTGGAAAACATGAGGTGCAATTGCGGTTTTCGTCTTATTGTGAACACAAGGTAAAAACTGAATGTCACATGGTACGTGAGACCAAACCTTTAGTGTCTGCTGAGATTAAGTTTTTGCAGCTTTTATGATGTCATTGTAGGAGGCAGCGTCTAATTCAGACAAACCCCAGCTAATAGGGCGACTGGTACCCAAGCTTTAAGTTGCCCAAGCCTATGACTATTTGAGTGTGTTTGGGACGAATTGGATAGTGTAGCCAATATTTCACTTTTGAACACATCACCTTGAAACTTGCTTAAAATTGTTGGCTTTCAAAGCCAAAGTTTTTATTCCTTTCCTGTTTTCAACATTTCATCATCATTTCAGTATATTTTGTCGTTTTATGCATCAGTTTTTGCAAAATTTTTATCATTTTTGATTTATTCAGATGTACAGCTCAATGTGATGTTTGTGTGATTCTTTATTCAGATGTATAGCTCAATGAGTTGTCTGTGTACTAAAAATTTCAAATCTCAAATTTGGAAACTGAAATGCTACCAAAATTTTAAAATATCTTTAGCACTAAGCGACAAAAGCTACGCAAAGAAATGGATAATTTTAGAACAAGTATTTGAAAGAGTTTACTAGAGCTTCTTTATTTTGATATTTACAATGAATGGCATAAGTTTTATATACATATCATATAAATGCAAATGAATCCAGTTTTATTAACATAAAATAGCTTGATTTATCTATAAATTAACCAATGAAAACTCATCTCTGATCAGATTGAAGTACAATGTGGTACAATTTTAAGTAAGGGGGAGGGGGCAGCTTATTCTTTCATTCAGAAGTAAGAGTGCTATTTATGTACATGATTCAGTATTGACAATAGGTCTCTGCAAATGAAGGGTGCTTCAATGCTTCTTGGTTCAGTATTTTGCGGTTCACAGTTAATTACATGAAAGAGACCTGTGGACTTTTATTTCAAATGATCACATCTGGAATAAAGTTATTTTCAGCTAAAAGAGAAAAATTTTGAGTGTCTAAATTTTTAAACAAAGGTTACTGCCATTGATATAATATCAATTTTGTCTTTCAAACACATGTTACTCTGATTGCCCAGGCTAGATTTTTTCAGATAACATGAGAAGTGTGCTCAGCAGAATATAGCCATGCACAGTTGAAGAGCTTTCTCTCATAGATGCCTGCCCCCGGTGGGCTGGGGGTTGTAGAATATGCCCACGGTCATGGGCGTCCGCAGAAAAAACTCAGGGAGGGGGCAAAATTTCTAGGGGAGGCAAAACCTCTGAGTCACCATGAATTGACATGAACCGTGCAAAAATTTCAGCCCAAAATGCCTCCCAGATCACCGGAAATGCATTTCTAAAGCCTATTTTTCCGTAGAAACTTGGAAAACACGTTTTGTTCCGGGTTTTTGCTTTGATTTGTATACGTTTTTTCAAATTTTTGATTTTCCATGGGGGCAAGTGCCCCCCCCCCCTTGCCCTTACCTGCGGACGCCCATACCCACGGTATCTCCAGCCTGTCATAAGAGGCGACTAAAGGGAAACCAAATTTGAACTTGAACCTTACTTGTAATTAAATTTTTAAAAATTTTTCATCGACTTGACTGACACTATATATCACATTAGTCTTGTTGTTGTGTCATTAAATCTCATCAAACTAACAAACTAACTCATAGATGCCTAGGAAAAAATATATTTATAAATTATAGAGGTACTTTATTTGACCATACAGTGGACTAAAAGTAAAACCTGTTTTCCCTCTGCCTACATATTTAGATGGCATAATAGGGCCTTTAAACTTACCGACTTTATTTACTTTTATTTTGATTTACTTTGATTGAAAATAATTTAATGATTTAATACTATAAGAATCTTTATGACCGTGACGTATGAAGAAGCTTTGTCTGTTATTATCAGACAGTCCAGTATATTAAAGAGCTAACCCTCTAACCCCAAACTACAAATTTTTGTAATAGTCCACAGAAATTCTCAATTGGCCCAGCTCTCTTATTGAAAACTAGTTCAAACAAACGAAACGAAGCGTACCTTCCTTATCTCAAATTACACAACATTTACTGTACTGAAAATGTTTTGAATCCATATTGAGGTCTTGTATACTCATGATATTATGTCTGGATGCGGATGAAATTTTATCAGTTGTGGGAAGGGATAAAGTGAGTAGGTTTGGAGAGTTGGAACTTTTTGAGGTGTGAGGCCTTTAACTCATGGTGGTGTATTTTATACCCACACGGCTCCTTTTTGTAGTTTTCTTATTTTTTACTGAAATACTGTGATTTTACTGATGTCTATTCCTCCCAAAATAAAAACTTCAGTACATGACTCTAGTAAACTGAACTGAATACCATCTCAGGAATAAAGATTCGTTGTCACATACTCCTTTCATGGCGGTACTTAGGTTAAATTCTCATTTGTAAATCGAAGTTGATTGTTAATTTTTCTTATGTCAAAATATATCATTTGCACTTGAAGTAAATCATATCACTCGTTCTCTTTTTGTGTCAAATCTGTCAGTTTGGCCACATGAAATGAACAAGTTCCCTAGTAATCGAAACAAGCTGAAAAATTTTCTTAATCGCAAAAGTCAGTTTTCAGGCTGCTTCTAATTACAGACATAGTTCGAAAACTGTCATTCAAACAGCAGTGTGTACTCCTTAGGGGTGACAAGTCAGTACGTGGTTCCCATGATAAAATTTGACGACTGTTTCTGAGTTCAGGAACTTCAGGTGTCGGAGTTATAACTTTTTCTTTTTTTGAAGCCGGCAAACCGTCGTTGAAAACCGAGCCATTTCAGCTACAAACTTCCGGTGCGTCTTCTTATTCGACGTACTGCTTATGAAGTTACAAGGGGAAAATCTGTAGTTCCCAAAGCGTAAAGACTTCTTTCGTTTAACTTATCGCTGCAAAAAATACATAAGTTGGTAAATTAAATGCGTGTGGGTGGGGAGGGTACAGAGATGCAAAGCAGCCGGCTGGAAAAAAAAAATGCCCCTTCGTACTGTATTGCGTAGTAAGACGGGATCATCCGCCGGATTAATCGGTGGGCCCTGATTGAAAGGATTAACATTTCGCAGTATAAATAACAGCTTCTGTACATCACCCCTCATTATCATCTATTCCATCCTCATGCCTCCCATACCCATCTTTCCTTACCGGAAATATGACGTCATCAGGTGACCTCTATTCATAGGCGTACGGGAGCATTTCAGTTTTTTTTGGGGGGGGGGGGGAGCAGAGGATTCTCTGCCCGAAAAATATAATTCTGCCCGAAAGGCTATCTAAGCGGAGCGCCACCATCAGTTGGCGCGGAGCGTACAGAAAATTTTGAAAAATCGCAACCCCTCAGACAGCCGGAAATGGTCTTTCCCAGGCTTATAAGCAGAATCAAAGCCGTCGATATTTTGAATTTTCGTTTGCAATAAAATTTTCACCAAAAATGAGCAAATCTACAAAAAGGTCAGAAAACACTCAGATGAAATGTACCACTACCATTGGATGACTACATTAAGCTATAATCATTGGAAAAGGTGGTTTGCGCGTTCTACAAACTATTTTACGTCATGCAGCATGAGATTATCATCAATATAATTTTGAAAATTGAAAAAACTTCAGAAACGCTCGGAAATCCCAAGGCTTCTCAACTTCGAGGGAGGATGGCATTGCATCGCATTCCGGCTGCCTATTAAATATAAGTTTCATCGAACTTTACAAGGATCCCGTGTGTTTAAGCAGCCTGTTTAGCTCAGATTCAGAGGCCCGAATTACCTGAGTGGGGATGCCATGCAACGAATTGGCCCTTAAAAACCGATTAACTCCGATTAACCGATTAATTTTCACGCGATTCCCAATCAAGGTAGCAGCCTGTTTGTATGCATTTTAACAAGGGCGCAAATTATTTCCTAGTGAGCAAACGACCGAAGTCCATATCAACGGTTTTTGCACACTTGATCCCCACAAACCGTACCCATTAAATAAAAAAAGAAAGGAAGGGGAAAGGGCGTTGACAAGGCACTATTCATATATTCTCCCCCGATCCAGCAATCGGTAACTAAGGTTCGTCCTTAAAAACATTTGAGATGTGAAAAAAAAAACATAATATAATGATATACCGCACCTGGGAATGTATAAAACAGTACCTGGTCTTGTATCTTTCCGGGGAAAACTGAACGGAATTAAAAACACGAGTACCTTTTTTCCTGTACTGTGTTGCGACTCTTGCCCGAATTCCAGTTCCTCTGAACTGATACAACCGTCTTTATGACTCGGCCCGAACTCCCGACTATATATAAATGATTTTCCTACTAACGCCGTTTGAAAAAAAAACCCGGCTTGTCATGTTGCTAGATGTTTTTACATGAATTTGTGGGCAGACTTACGTGCAGATTTGTTTACACTAAATTCGTATTATATGAGTGAGCAAACAAGCTACGCTGATTTGTTTATCATTGCCCGAATTTCGCTTCCACAGCACTGCATGTTGAAAAGTTTCGCACAATTTTAAGAGGATCATTTTGAAAAGTGCAAAATCGTCATCTTATTCATATGCTGCCCAAATACCTCTCGACCAAGTACGTTTCAGCCTTCTGGTGACTATTGGTGATTGTCATTTAGTAATATGGTGCGTCACAAGAAAGCTTTTGATTGATTTGTTCGGGCAAAATTTTGGGGACTGTATACATCCTCTCTCCCCTTGTAATCTGGCAATTAAAAGTATCCCAGAACTTTTTTGCAACTTTTGCCCGAATATTGTGTCATTTCGGGCAAAGGCTTGCGCAAGAATATGAAGTGAGGCTGACGAAAAACTGTTTTTTCATAAGCTGCCCGAATGTGTCGCGAATTTTGGTATCTTTTAGAGATTTCATGAAAATTGTACCGTGACTATGATGCTTTTTTATTATTTTTTAGGCCAAGTGTTTGAAGGAATTCGGGCGCGCCTAGGAGTTTTCTGTGTAAATAGAAACAAACCAGGTTTTAAGACTCAAACGGCTGCCCGAATTTTTCCAGATCCCTGGACGAATTTTAGGTCTTGAGAAAATTGGGGGGGGGGGGCAGTCTTCCCCCCTCCTCGTACGCCTATGCCTCTATTGGAGGTCGCCCAGTGCCACTGCGATAGTTAGAAGCTTGCAAGGGACTTACTGCAGCTAAGTGTGGATTACAAGTATCGGGGCGCACAGATCCCCAAACCAGGGCGTTTTGGAGGAACAACAATAGTAAGTTGACTTTTAATGAGCCTTATTGTTTTAAAAGTTAAACGCTTAGGCGCTGTACAAAAGTAAAAAAAAATAACTTGCTAACGAAAAGGGCAGTTACGTCGCCATAACATACACTTAGCAAACATAGAAGCATAGGAAGTATTACAAGCGTTACATGGCATAAAATCAGCAGACGGTAAAAAAAAAACGATAGAAATAAAAAAAATTTTAAAATATTCCAAAGACGGCAAGCTGAAATAAGAAAGGATTAGCACCTGAAAGCATACAATAAAACAAAATAAAAACCTAATTGACCGGTTCTCTTTCGGACCAAGTCCTGACCAATTTATATTTCGAACAGGCTTTCGTCATCAGGGGCTTAGGACTGCAGGCGGTCTTTATTTTCTAGAGCAACTTCAATTTGTAAAATAGGTCTCATGAAAAGACTAGTGCCCTTATTTGCTTTTCAAAACTGGCCCATTTCACAAAGGTCCTTGAACAGTTGAAAGATGAAACTGTAATTATCGACTTTGGTTCAAGTTTGAAGCATGCGGAGTCGATTTCAATCAGTCCTATAAGACCAGCGTAGTGAACTGAAACAAATGGCTACAGATAATGTACCGGCATATCGAGGACATAAATTTGCGTATTTAGAGAGATAAAATGTTTTTGAAACCCGACTGACGGTAATATAATGAGACAATAGAATGGATCACATAGCAGACATATTCCTGTCATCCTATTAAGAGCTGATCGGCTTTGTTGATGTACGTACCCCATCACCTGTTGCAAACCACACACGTCAAGTCTTCTCTACCGCCGTTGCACCGCTGACGAACTGGCATACGTGCCGTGCATCCTTCGTCTCTGTCTGATATACGGTCGTTAATGGTACAACGTGACATTTTTAAGGGCCCTATCCTGAACCTTTTATTAATATCATAATGGTCTTGTTTGCTTAACATGATCAGAACGACTTCTGTCGCTCGTAAATTTTCAATTAGTCTCAGAGATAGGGGCATTCTTTAGCAAAAAATTGAAAATATGTGGAATGCAAAATAAGCTCTGGTAAAAGGCGGTAATTCTGTACTATAAATACAAAGTTATGTATTGTGTTAACCTCCGATTGACAATATAATAATGGATATATGTCTTTATCTCGTATTGGAGTTCTCATCACGATTAAAATCGAATCGAAGCTATCTACAGAAGATGACAAGATTCGATAAGACACTTCCGTTGTGCATGTCTTTCTAGTTTCACGATAGCAGTTGCTTCGAAAAATTCGCGCCTGGCATGCTTTCATTACTTCTTCCTTTTTACTCGGAAAATTGTACCCCTTGCGCAGGGTAATGCCGTTTGTTGATAAATTGCTTGAAACCTGTCCTTCCACCTTGCCTTTGAGGATTCCAAATTCACTCACCACGGCTGCAAATTCCAAAACGTAGCTCATCGAATTAAACTTTGTCACCCGTCTGTCAGTATAGAACTCGTAAAGCTGTATACAGTGATTTCTCATTTCGTGTTCGAATTTAAATTGGCACGGTTTGATTTTGCGAATGAAATTAGGGGACTCTGGTAGAAGTTTGCTTGTAACATCATACATCTTTATCGCAACTTGGTCCTTTTACTTGATTTGTTTGTAAATAGAACTAAACGTTTTACGTTCGTACCAACATTTAGTTAAATATATATATATACCTCCTCTGATAACGGATCCATTCAACTTAAACAGGTTTTGGAGTGCACATCCGTTCACCGCTTATTGCCTCTTTTGGGAGGTTGGGGGGGGGGGGGCTAGATCGAATCTCACCAAAAGATATAATATTTGCCAAAAGTTTTGCAAGTACGGTAATGACACATTTACAAGCTCGAGCAAAATGAGGAAAATGGGAAGATTGATGTTTCTGGTGGATCTTTTTAAAAACAACAAACTAAGATGAAGTTCCACTTCGACAAAATATGTAGATCTGCCAGAAAGACTACCGGTGTTTTAGTAATCATCAGTTAGCGTCGAGCGTACAGAAAATTTTGATGTCGCGACCCCTCACTCAGAAGGTCAGACAGCGGGTAATGGTATTTCACAGACTTGTAAGTAGAGTATGAGCAGTCGTTTTTTAGTCTTCGTTGAGATAAACCTTTCCGTTCTGTCCGAAAAATTGCATCGCTGCCCGAATGCATCCATTTTGGAAAATATAACATAAAAGTACAACCTCCGAGGTAGTACTTCCATTATTATAACGGGCAACGGTTCTCCTCTACAATCAAAGTTAAGACCTATGTCCATAGAAAATATTACATTTTATATAGGCCAAACAGTGATTTGCAACGAATGTCTTTCAATGGTGATAGCTTCTTTTCTCTATTTTACTGAAATTTATAAACTGGTATATCATGAGGCAGACTCATCTCAATGTTTGGAATGGAAACCGATGTCGAATAATTCTTCTTTCAAACCACGTAGACTTATTCATGACCGGCTGTTTTTTCTCATAAAGAAAATTATCTCATGCATACTCGAAGAAGTTTACATAAGCGTTCCGATTACAGCAGCAATATGTAAATAAATAAAGTCTTATTTTTCACGTTTTAATGGTTCCATAATTGGAGCGTTGGATTCGACGAAACCTATTTATCTGCGGATTATTCTGTGGCACGCACGTTGAAATTAGTTACCGTGACGTCTACTATGCACTAAGGGCAAAGTCGACGCAAGGCGAAGAGTGACTTTCAGACAGGTACAAGGCGCGGTGAATAACGTTATGTACGGTACTCCGCCGAATTCGGCGGCACCCGACTTTGATCATTTCATGAGCATGTAGTGTCGGGGTAGGCTAAGATACTGGGGCTGATAAAGGCTACCGTAAGTGTCTGTGTCTGGTGTCTGTTATAAGCAAGGACAGAGCTGCGATGTTTTGATGGGGGCATGAGTGTCATGCTCCTTTCCTTCTCTTCCCCATCATTTCCCTTTTCCTTCCCTTTTCACATTTTCTTGCGAAAATAGGAGGCGGTTTTTCCCTGCAACCCCTGCCACCCTGCCACCCCTTGACCTCGCCCCTGGTCATAAGTGTCAGAAAATAATAATTCGAATTTACAAAAGGGCCTTCTTGAATGCCAAATACAGTGTTGATCTGGTCCACCGATGTGATTCTTGCCTTTCACCTGTTTCAGAGTTCCTTTTCACATGGAATAGGCAGTAGGGGGTAATGGTGCAGAGTTGCAACGATTTTGAAATTTTCCTTATTATAAGCGAATCCGAATGTGCAAGTGATGGTCTGCTTTAGTCGGGCATAACTGGGGTCCATCAGTTCTAATCTTTCAAATTCTTTGAGTCTGATGATTGTAAACTAAAGTACGCCATGATTTACCCAATGTCACTGAATGTGGGGATTTAGAATTCCATGTGGACAATAAAATTAAGGCTGATGGACCCCACGAATGGTCGCCATCACTGGATGCTCGCGTTCGTCTATTATGTTCGTTTATTCAAGTGTGACTTGAGTCACTTTTTTATTTCTTTGAGGAAAATAACGATGTAATTCCTAAAGTCATTTCCCTTTGAAAATTAGGGACTCAATCATGAGTCAATTACAACTATGCATGGTAATGGTCACCCTGCCCAACTGCCGAGTAAGGTAATAGAGGGTGACTGTTGTAAGTAGTCTAGCGGAAGGGGCATACCCCTTCACTGACCGAAACCCTTCTTGAAGGGATCCCTCAATTCCAGCGCCCTGTATCAACCGTTGAATTATGCGGCTTTATGAGAACTACTTTTGTTCACTCTCACATGGGCCTAACTAGTTACTATATTGTCTATAACCACTGGATCAAGTTACGGTGGATTTCAGCTTTACAGCGCGAAGCCTTTTACCATCTACAACCTAGAAAACTTCACGAATTTACCTGAAATACTTCACATAAAAACGGTTTACCTAAATTTCGATCCTTCCGGTTCTTTGCGTTTTTTGGTCAAAATCGGCATATTTACAGCTGTGTAGATCTATGCCTACCAAATCAGGATAAAACTTGAGTCCATCAGTTTCATCCAGGATCAAAAAGGCCTACATGGGGCGCATGTATCTTCAAAATTTGACTAATGACTTCATTACATGTTCACTGTGTGTGTTGTTTCCCCTTTCCAGTTTTTGTTCAATGCTATCCATTTCTGCTATTGTGAAATCTGACTTCTAATGACCCTTAATTTGGCTAAATTACAAAAAATTAAAAATATACCAGTTCCATACAAAAATTTCTCCAGCTATCCCGCATTGAGCTCACTTCTCTTCAGACATGCTTTCAAAATTCATGTTCCGCAAGTGCAATGAAGACATTCTATAAACTGCATGGTATGTTTGGTGGTTCAACTGAAAACTTGACATTAATATAGGTCGTGGCCCGGTATACTGAGAGAAAAGTTGTTCTTCAAAGTGACCCATGGTCAAACAGGCAACAGAGGGACCCATTTTGGTTCCCATGGCCACTCCTTTAACTTGACACCTTCCTGCGTTTAACGAAACTTGTTCTCACGCAAAATTGTTTTCAGTTTCAGTTTAATGCCCGTTTTTTCCGTCAATATACTACGTAACTGCGACTCATTTTCTCTGTGGGCAGGTGGGTTGGACAAAGCATCAATCGGCACCAAATCAACAACACTAAAGACCCGTAGCCATGAAGGACGCCAGTTCAAAGAGAACGGTCACATTAGAAAAATACTTGATTATGTTATTAGTTGTATGTTTTGCATATTTCATTTCATTTGTTTATTTATTTTTGGTTTATCACAACACAAGATTGAAAACAAGTATCACAAAAGTAAATAAGTAACAAAAAGTGTGAAAGGAAGTGCACTCAGAAACCCTTTTGGGCTTGTCGAGAAGTGACACTTCCTAGAAAAAAAAATAATAAGAAAACAAGAAGCATATGATAGAGGGGACATGTAAAAATCAATGATGATGCGGTGTTGGTGTTATATGTATTGGAAAATAAGGTAGTAAAGTGAGGTAAACAAGTGTTTAGGACTTACGACAGTTTATACTTTCCTATGCAAAATGTACATTCGGTCTCTGTCTCGAACCTTGTCCTTGTCACGATCGTCACACCAAGCTGGCGGTGGTGACGTCACCCATTAGCACAGCAAAGAGAACACGCTAACGGAATCTAGTTTTCTTTAAAAAACGGGCTGTATTCCAAGGCTTTCGTCCTTAACCAAAACATATATGCAGTCGAGAACGTCAAATCGGTCCCATGACCAATAACAAGACCATCTTAAAAGAAAAGAAATAAAATTACATAGTCGTACTCCGAGGCCTTTGAAGCTTCGATAAATTTGCTACCGAATACCGCACATATTCCTTTTGTGCGCACTGATTTGGAATAACCAGTTAAACGGGACAAATCGGCAATTCCGTAAACTTTCTTCCTTCCCTGTAATTCTAGTTGTTTTATCATTCTAGTTTCTATTAGCTCAATGTCCCCGACCTACCTGCTTTGCTCGTACTCTTATTTACAATGCAGAACTTCTGCTAAAAAAATAGACTGAGTAGCCCGCCTATTTACATTCACTGTGAACACACATACACGCCTACAAACATACCGTAGATCGCACAAAACATAATACATAACTTAGTCATTTGAGCATTCGACCGTAGCTTAACATTTTGGCTTAATTGACGGAAATACCACCCCCTTGGTTCACACAATTTATATGAAAATCAACATAACTATGCTTCCTTACCCCAGCTAAAAGGTGCACTTGAAGAGAACATGAGCTTCAGTCCCTCAAACTCAAATTTCCCGCCCTTCTCACTACATACAAAGACACCTATCAATTTTAGCAATAGAAAGTACTTACGGCACGCTTTTCCAGAGTTTTACACGTCTGTATTTGCAGCTCTTGCGGCCGCCTATCAGAATTTCTCGCCCGCTTGAACCGTCCCTTGCGAAATTGACCGCTATCGTCGTAATTCCGCCCGATAGGTACTGGTTTTGGGCGCAGGAAAGCCTAACGTTTTCTCCAGAAAGTTCTGGCGCTCCTGGAGTAACCACTCCTCTTCAGCTTGTCTAACGCTTGTCTGCCGCTTACTGCTCTCTTACTGCTCTCGCTTACTGTTCTCTTTCAGAAAACCTATCTTAATTTGCATAATATGCCGCTTTGCATAGTTCTATGCGTTCTAACATGCACTGCTGCCTAGCTCGCATCCCAGAACAATAAGGGAATTAACCTCGTGCCATGGCCTAGTTCTATCAGGATTTAGTCATTCATGACAGTCCGTCTCGGTCTCGTTTTCAAAGTTTTGTTCCTCGTCTCGGTCTGGAAACCTTCTGGTCTCGGTCTCGGTCTCGGATATACTGGTCTCGACTTAAACAATGGCACTCAGTGCCTAGGTTTAATTATTGGTGAAAAACTCCCCTCGGCCCCTTGTGGGTGGAACACACAAAATATGTTTCCAACTAACTTTTCACATACGTTGATACTTTTATCAACAGCAAGCAACTGTACCATGAGTGAGAATTATTTATGTTGAGTGTTATTCTTTTTTACTTTTTTTGCCAATTAATTTATAAATATTTCAATAATATGACACAAAGTGTGATTTCTTCCGCCATTTTTCCTCAACGTAACTTAATTTTAATAGGCCTAGAGATGTAAGTGGTACATATAACAGCAATCCCTCTGCTGTGTCTTATCATAATACACTGCGTGGCAGATAATTATTGAACAATTTTTGCTACCGATTATGGCCACATTTACACCACTCGGTGTAAAATCATCCAAGTCCTTAAATACTTTCCAAAATTAAAACACTTTCATCATAACTAAAATGTTTTTTGCTCAGTAAAAACCTTTCTTTTCTCCAGATATGTTTGTGTGTTTGTTTAAGGCAATTTTCTCTTCCTACCTGTCCATATGTTACTTTTACCTGTTTTTGGTTGGTCACTACCTTTGTAAATACGCTTCTGTTTTTCTAAAGAAACAAAAATGTCCCTTGCTATTTTTACGTGTAATAATGTTATTTTTGTACTTTTCAAAATCATTTTTTAATTTTAATTTGAATTGAAAAAATGTGTTCGATAAACAAGCTCTTCTTCGAGTAGTACAGTGGAAGTTTAAGGACTTACTGAAATAATAAAACACTGCCAAAATTTTAAAAAAACTTTTTTGATAACATGTCAACCAATACAATTCATTTCACCTTGCTTTAATTTCAACATCGTTTACTTCCACCCACTTCCGTTAGATTCATTCTCTTGTGGGTGGAAAAGGGGATAAAAATAATCGTTGCGTGCAACAAACGTGTGGTTCCCCTTTGTTGCAAAACTGTTGAGGTTTTTTTTTCTTGCCTTACACATCGAAGTGTTAAAAATGCACGTGACTTTTTCAAGGTACCTTAGTCTTAAGAAGATAAACCGAGAAATGTAACAAAAAATGTTTCAAGATATATCCAAACATCACAAAACCACTCACAGAAACCCTGTCGATTTACTACCAAATTTAGTACCACACCTGCTGAGCTGAAAACCCTGTGTATTTCTTTGGTTGTTTCTTTCAATATGTTTAACTTTAGTCAACCGGTTCGTAGAAAAGTCATGTGACCAATAAGTACCAACATAACAGCTGTTTCTCTAAAGGACCTCTCCGCTTTGCGTAACTTTTGCCCAGTGCATGTTTGCTATGAGTAAGCGATATCAAAATATGTGGGTTTTGTTGTGGGAATTTTGATTATAATGTGACAAAGTTGTCCTTAAATAGCAGTAATTTTGTTGAAAACTGGCATACATTATAAGTCGAAGGGCAGTGCCGTATCCAGATGGTGGGTCATTGTGTCATGTCCTGACTGATTCCAATTTTTATTTTTAGCTCCTAACAATACATAAAATATTTTAACACAACTTTTAGTTAGGTAGAAAACGTGCCGCACGGTTCTTTATTAAGACACCCAATTTTTCAAATATATTCATAGGGGAGGGAACCCGCTAATTTAACCTCTTACCAAGCAGTCATGCCTCCTTGAGAGAAATCCTACTACGCCACGAGGGGTCACTTTTACGTCCTGTGTGAAAGACGAGAAGTTAAGTGTAGAACATTAGCTCAACTATTCGTTAATCCAAGTAAAACTGACAAATTTCCAAGGGAATGTTCCTTCAAGAGTCAAGAAAAAGTCCGGTAGTTCGACAAGAAAAGGAGGGATTGGGGGGAAGAATAGCTTCCGTGCTGGACGAAATACTTCATCACCCGCGAGACATACTAAGGTGCAAAATTGAATTTCTAGGGATGTAGGTTTAGGTGTAGATAGAGTTTAATGCCGCACTCCTTTTATTTCTAGAGGACGAAGATAGTTTCCTGGGAGAGCCAAGTCCCCCCCCCCCTCCCCTTTTAGTGTAACCTTGAGGCCGGATCAAAGACAGTTTCGTATCACGGCCCGAAGAGGGGTTTTTGCATGGTCTCATCCCTATTTTCGCCAAATCAAGAATAACAAACATGCAAAACCTTGCGTAATGTTAAACTATAGGCTGATAGGAGAATGCTCAAACCCCTGGGCCCCCTTTTTCGAAATGTCTGAATCCTAAGAGCATACCCCTCATGACAGAGCCGAGGTATAGCCAAGAAAGGTTGACGTAGCAAATGTCCAAGGTTTGTCGATGTTCACTCCTCCGTTACAACAAGCAGTAGATGCCATGTTGAATGTGGGCACCCAATCAGTGTTACCGTGCACTCTAAAAGGAGTTTGGTAAAATGTTCACCAACCACTGGTCGCGTATGCGGAAATAATGAAATTGGATTTTTTTTTTTCAATAAATGGGCAGTCAAGTGGTGGGTTACCCAAGAAAGTGGTATCTAACCACAAAATTCACCCGTAAATTCAGCAATTTTGGACACGTTTTACCCAATATCAGTATCGTTACATTAGTGACCAGTGTTGGTGATAATTGTATACCCAACTGTTTTTTTTAGTGTAGGTTACAATAGGTATAGGCTTACTATACAGGGACAGATCATACTGCACGGTAGATTGTCGCTACCGTACGTGTGAGAAAAAGTGCACCAAGATGGCTGTCTCCCATGGTTTTGTGTGAAAGTTTGGATTTGCCCAAGTAAATCAACCGATTTTGCAATAAAATTGAAATAGTTTTGAAATAATGCAAGGAAAGGTCAAAATCACGGCATGTATTGCGGGAACATGATATTGTTTCTCATTCAGGTTTAAATTTTAATGAAATTATTACAGATATGTCGTCAAATCCTACAAATTCTAGCTTCACGGCGGTCATCTTGGTGCGTCTTTTTGTCCCAGTCGGTAGAGACAATGTATAGTAAAGGCACCGATAGTAACGCGTGCCCGGGAATGATGCATCCTCAAAAATTACCAAGTAGCACATTAGTACCGTAAGTAATACGAGCCAAACCCTGTTGGAACTATCTAGTGGTTCGTTTTGCACAATGATGAATCGATTTCAGGTACGTTTGTATCTAAATGTGATTAATTTTCAAGGTTTTCCCAACTACTTCGTACATTTATGTTTATTTTTAACATTTGGAAATACTACTCCACCAAAATAACGAAAATTACCTCGTTGTGGTGTACACTGCTCGAAGTATACTCCTTCATCTGACGTAGTTACTCGTGTTTAATGTGATGAGTGCATAAACTAAGTTATTAGGTTATTTAACTGTGTTTATAACTTGACCAAACTTAACGTCTTTCTTTGGCAGGTTAGGTCAACAAGCGAAATAAGTTTTGCACGGTAGTGTGTGTAAGACTCCAAAACGCCTTACTGCTGAGCAGACTCCATTGCTCAACACTTCTTTGCTACACTGTTGATTCGCGTCAAGGACTAAACCATACGACTTGCTACGTAGGTACCTATACGTAACTGTACAAAGTCAATGTAAATGGTTATACACTTCTCACTATCGGTGCTATTTCAAGGTTGACGACGGAGAAAATTTCGGATTAAATCGGTCTCTCTTTATTTAAATTTTGGATTGGGGATTGCGAACTGTGGGTTTAAATACATCTGGGGGTTACTAACCATTTGAAAACGGCAAGCAGGACAATGTTAAGGTTTGTTTCATTCTGTATAACCATTTTGAAATGGTCGGGGCGTCATTCAGCGACCCTCCATGCTACAGATAGGACGTACGCGCTACATGCTCTGTCCATGTATATAGGAAGTCCGTGGTAACCACACACTACGGATGCAACGTTAAATGTGCGTACCCAATTTGTGTCATTAGCCCCAAATTCACCTCTACATACACAAATGAATTACTGGTTGTTAAGTGCTGTAATAGACAATCATCAAAAAGATCTTCTTCCAGTATATAAAGGAAGAAATCATTTGATAGCAAACAATTAAGTTCCAGTGAAAAAAATACGACACACTAGTTGTGGCAAGTGTGTTCTAATATCCGCGGTCTGAAATAAAGTTCTACGGCCCATGAAGGGCTTAAAGAACAAATTGGCATTTGTTTTTGTTACACATGCAGCTTTCCTTCTTTAGCTCTCCCTAAGTCCCAGCCTTTGCTTGGCGAGGCTCTCTTCGAATTTTGGTGAATTAACACTATTAAATAATATGGGTTTGTACTTAAGCTGTCCTTACACTCTTAAAACACTGGGCAATATTTTCGTTGGGTAAAACGCTTTGGTTAAATGTTGGTCAAACTTTGCTCATTTAATGGTAAAAACGTTTCTTCGATTCACGTTTATTCCACTATCCAATCATTGGGCAAACTGTTAACAAGCTTACACTCAACGGTTGGGCATATATTTGGTCTATCTACTTGTTGGGTAATTAATTGCTAATTAGCATAATGTTTGCTCATTGGTTGGGCAATAAACTTTGCGCGTTCCGCATACGTAAATGTGATAAAAGCATTGCACACAATGAACATGTGAAAGTTAAGAACAGGCGCGCGTACGTACGTATTTCTCAGTGGTTCAAAGTCATTAGCAGCTCATCAAACGACAACTATCTCGCTGATTAATGTCTCAGATTACCTTGAGGAATGGAGCTTGGGGGGTTCTTGAGTGTGTTTGAGGCTAAATACGAGTACAAGGAGTTGTGTGGAGTATTTAATGTTTATATCGAAGATATAATCAACACGATTTAGGAAGAAACTGGTGCTGCTACTGAGCCATGGCCGAAACGTTCGCCTGCTCATCCAGGCTAGGCTAACATAGCCTAACACTATGTTTGGTACTGTAATGTGTCAATGTGAGTTTGATTAGCCTACAGACTAGGCTAGCCTACATCCTTTGGCTTACTATGGCAGCATCACGGTTTCCTAATCGTTTGATTCTATCATTGGATACTTCTCTCCTTGCCATGTGCTCATATTTATTTCAACACAATCTTCAAGTCTTCATGATGCCTTATTGTCGGATAATCTGAGCCTGATTTATAAATGGCCACATTTACTAGGGCAATGCACTAGGGATTAGCCCAACAGTTGGTTAAAGAATATGCCCAACTGATGTTGAAAAAGCACCCACGGTTATGGAAAAGATGATTAACGTTTAACCAACGGTTGGTGAATGCATTTGCCCAACATCTTAATAAAAGACGTGCCCAACAAGTGGGTATGTTTTAAATGCTCATTTACCAAACAGTTGGGTAGTTTCCTGCCCAACAGTTAGGTTCAAACTTTACCAAATTTGGTTGGTTAAAGTTTTGCCCAACTGTTTAGGTTGTTGAATAGATGCCCAGTGTTGGTCAAAAAGTTGGGCAAATTTTGCCCATTTTTTTTAAGAGTGTAGCTGGAGGGGAACATTAGGCAAAAATTTAATTTTCACATGTGAAAGAGGAACCAAGTCCCCACAGTGTAAAGAAACTTCCATTCAAATCAAACATATATTTAGTATGTAGAACCTCCTTGTGGGGGAGGGGGCAGGTGGAAATTTTATAAAGTTCTCATATGGCAAAAGTTCACCACATACCGCAAGGATACATGGCAATCTTTCCATTGACTTGATAATATGTTTCAAATTTCCACTTGAGGTGAAAGAGACGTTTGATGCTACTTTAAGAATGTATACCAGTATACAATGGAATTTTTCCTTCTACTGATAATGTGTGATTAATGACACTTTCCAATTGTAATTTCATTAAGGTTTCTCCTTATGCGTTTCCTGGAAAAGTATCATTACCCTACTCGTAGAAAAATTAATGTTCCGTGCCAACATTACTGCCACATGACTAAATACTGCACCACCTGCACAGTCTCGTCTCTAGGGATTATTTTATCTTCGCTCTAGAATCTTGCAGCGGTTCTTGGTTTGGCATGGACATGTGTACAACATCTTATGTAGACGAATTCTTCTTCAAAGCACAGACCTCGTTTCATCGAAAACCAGATGGGATGCATCTGTACTCCGTGGGTACTCTGCCAAAGTGTGGCTTTTTGGACGTGTGGGATTTAAACAGTGCGAACTTTCGATGGTTGACCACACGGATGAAAAGAGAAGTGCTGAAGATTCTCTGTATTTATTTGATCATGGATATTTTTCCTAATGCGATGAAAAGTTGAACAACGTCAAAGTTTTAAACAATCAAATCAGATCAAGCTAGACAATCTGGTAGAGTTATAGGTTTTCTGAGAACTTCGCAAGTGTGTATAGGCCTAGGTTGTGTTGCAAGAGGGAAGGTGAACGAACATTTCTAGTGGGAAAGACTTTTTAGTCGATCAGGCATTTCCTCCAGGTGCCAAAATTAAAGTCAGGGTCAGAAAAGGGAATCCATGCAGGCCTGGGGTATTTATGACTCATACTGAGCGCATTTGTGCTTTGTAACTCCGTGTGCGCATGCGTCCAAGATTCTTAAGCCCAGATCACACTACAGCGATATCGGATCGGATTTCGCTCCGATTTTTGTGAGTTTTACTTCAAATCTCCTCCATTTTTGGTCGCAAAGAAACAAAAAGTTTCCACCTGTGTAAATATATGATTTGTATCGCGGGACTACGAAAATTTAAGTTATACTAATTATTCCGTGACGTCGCATTGACAAATAGCTTTTATCGGATACGCGTAGACCGATAAAAGCTTATTGTCAATGTGCCGTCACGAAATAATTAGTTTACACTTCACTAACACTGGATGGCAAATTTTTGCTTCTTTTCCGACAATGGATGTACGAAATTTCAAGTAAAACTCACAAAAATCGTATCGTAATCCTGTCCTATATTGCTGGGGTGTGACCTGGGCTTTACCTGGACATATGTAAAGTTCATAGCTGGCCCTGTCTTTCAAGATATTTTGCAGAATATATTTTGACTTAAGAGTAGAAAAAGTATCACAAAAGAAGATGCCTTTGAGAAGACTTATCATGAAAGAGGATCCACAATGACATTACGTTTTTGTTCTAACATGTCTTTTCCGCAGGTAGTATTGTATCTATCGATTCATATGTACATCTTAATTGTGTTTATCTTCTTCTTCAAGATTTATATAACAAGAAACAACTCACACGCGCTCACGTTGCGAGACAAAATTGTCTTATTGCTTGAACTGTTTTCACCTGTTCACCTTTCGAGTAGGCTGAGATTTAATACTGTATTGACAAATAGCCTGCGAAGCTACCGTTTGTGGAATTTCCTATCATGGTATGTTAACGCTGCACTTTAAGCAAATCGAGGCAGAAAGTGGACTGCGTGGCCGACTTATTCCAGACGGGGAAAGATAAAAGTTATCCAAAGACATGTAACGTGCATTCAGACGTGTGCTTGGCCTACTTGATCAAGCAGGACAGACATGCGCATTATTATGTGAAGAATTGTAGGTTACGGTCTAATATCACACATCTAATCCTCGACAACTCAAATGGCAGTCGGCCCTCTAGAAGCTTTTTAAAACATTCGGTTCCTCAAGGAACCTTGGCGTTGCTAGTAAAACACAATTAAAAATTTCTTTATTTTCCTTTGTCGATGTAATTGCAGTATTTACAACCCACTTAGCTTTCTCAGGTGTGTATTTAAAACTATTAAAAAAGAGCCGTTTTACGACCGTTCGTTTACCTGTACACGTCACTACCACTCCACACAGGCCTAGCCAACGCTTAGCTCTGTGACATCATGGGAAGCGAAAGCAGGGGATCGTATGTTTAAGTTTACCACCGCCGTAAATGTGTCACGTGTCACAAAGTGGGCAATAAAATGGCAGATATATCAAGTTACCAAAATCTGGGTGTCAGTATCTCAAGATTAGACTATCCCACCCGTCTCTCGGCATCGTCGCAAATACTTCCTACTGCTGGCTCTGATATTCGACTTAAACAGGTGATTATTGCATTTTGAGTGTAAATGCTTCATAAACATGCTTTTATATGCCTAAAATGTTGGGTGGAAATGACACAAACCACCGCCTCTGAATTTTTAACGACGAACAAAACGGAAGAATGACAAAAATGCTTCAGAATGGTGACGTTACAACTAGGCCGAGACTCAAAGAAACTGATGTTAGGAGGAAGGTGATGACGTATTTACGGTCACAATGTTCGAATTACGCAGGTGATATTCACCTGCAACATTAGCATGTCAGGTATACTCAGGTGTGACTGTTCTTCGTTCATAACACTAACCTGATATGAAGAACACTTCAACGTAGACAAACATGCAAGGAATAATATAAAAATGAAAAAGATATTTTCTCAATAGTTTTCAATCAAACGCGACGTTTATAGGTTCAGTAGTAGTAGCTTCCATGAAATTTTTGAGCCCGCGGAAAAGATCACAGCGTTATGATGTGAAATCAACTTGGCACGAAATGCCACTTTACCCTCATGCGTGCAACGACCGAACGACATATATACTTACCTGGCGCATGAGTGTCCGTGATCACGGAGGCGGAGGCGGATCGCTTCTCTGCCTTTTGGCTACGATCATGTGTAGTATCTGTTCTTTTCAGCCATGCAGTCTAGAATCATGGAGACATACATGCAGACCAATGATGTAAATGGTCTGAGGGCCGTGAGACTGGTTTAGTGTTTTCCTTCAGTTGACGTATAGCTTCTTTGGGAAGCGGATATAGTTTGGTTTCGCCGAACGGCTCTTTGCCATAGAGTCTAGAGGACTGGAAAAACCGAACGACATATATGAAAGAGGGCCGAATAAGGTACGTTCTTAAATGGATTAAAGAACCCTTTTCCATGCATAGCCTTTCAAATGATATGATCATTGCAACTTTGACATTATTTTCGGCTATGTGGTTTACCAAGTCGCCAATGACCATGACTCTAAGCCTTATTTAGAAATCTTGACCATTAGATAGAAAATTTGACAAATTTTACAGTTTGGCCTAGTATAGAAATAAAAATTTGCCCCTTTGTTAGATTTACGCGTACTAACGATTTAAAGGGGAAGTTTAAGCAAGAGTATATTTTCACATATAAAAAAGGGAACCGAATTTACACAGCGTGGTGAAACTTCAGTTCATATCGGACATGTCTTTCTCGAGACATAAATGAATAAAATCTTCAGATTTGTGTTCTAAAGTGGGTTGAGGGCAGTAGAGGTTCTACCACTTCCTCACATTGACAAGGAATGCTCTGTTTCCCTTTTTTTCGAGGTTGTTGTGTTGACTTTGAATTTAATAGAAATAGGACCTCCCTGTGGCGAATGCAAATTTTTTTAAGTTCTCATGCCAATTATGCAATCACTTCCTGGTAATACGGGGTTGCGGAGGAGAAATTCGGTTGCAAGGTTTAAAGAAAAACAAAAGAGACTGTCCATTAATGTGAAGATATGATGTCATATTTGCTTGCTTGAAGTTCACTTTTTGTTGACAATGTGACAACTTTACCAGTTCATATCCTGAGCTGGTAAACCCGACCACACGTCGGATTTCAATGTAAATTTCGCCGAAATGGCTTAAAATAAGTACCCTTTCTAACATATCAAAACTTGATGTGACATGAAACCCTTCTTTTAACGACTGGTAGTCATTGGCGTAGCCACCAGGGGCGGGGGTTGAGGGTTAGAACCCCATGACCAAACCTTGCAATGCAAAAAACAACTAAAATAGCGGGTTTTTTTTCTCACAATCCTTAGATAAGGCTCACGTCGTACCCCAACCCCCCATGACACCACCCCCCCCCCCCATGACACAATCCTGGCTACGCTACTGCTGGTAGTGAATGATGTGATGGAGACGACCAGTTATGTTTTAAGGTTTGAAATAAGCTTTAACGTATATACACTCATGCTGCAGTGCTTACAGTGTGGGAGTAATGATGAGACAACTTCTTTTCAGGTATGCCACAGAAGCCAAAAGTTCGACCCAACTGGTTTAAGATGGGCCGGCCACGACTTTTTTCCAGTTGAGGCTCACTGGCTTGTTTCTCCCTACTCCATTGCTTATGCCAAGCACTGAGCAGAATGGCAGTAGGTTTTATTTTTGATGTCTTTGGTATGACCAGGGGCTGCCACTAGCACTTGCAATTATGACGAAAATATCCATAGTATTTTCTTCGGAAGTAATGGGAAAAGGCTGCAGTAAAGTGAAAAAACCCTGTTTATAACTTCAAATAGGTTAGGCTATGCGATGAAAAGGGCCAACGAAAATGCTTGAAAAGCAGTTTTTACAGTTTTAAAAAAAAAGTCTGATATAAGGATTTGGGAATTGTATTGAAGTAAGCGGTTACAGTAGTCCAAATCTGATGAAAGTTGGTCTTGAAACAACAATTGTGGAGATTATGCCTACCTTTAGAAAAGAGATCTTTTCATAGAATAACTAGATGCGGTCGAAGCGCGATAAAATTGTAGTTTTAGCAACATTTTCTGCAAGTTAAACCCCATTTTTGCATATACGGTTACAATAGGTCCTCGTACCTATATATCGATATAGAAACGATGTGCTTGTGCATAGGCTTTATCACACCCCAAATCTCATTGGGGTAGGGACACATGTGAAACGCAGAGAGCCGAAGGAAAGAACATAACTTAGTGTGACCTTTGACGACCTCAGTTAAATAAACATTGCATAAAAGGGGCAACAGAATGCTTGAACAACCTTGACATGTAGGCTTACCCGTGATATCCCTCTGTAATATGACTCCCCCTATACAGGCCCTTGTGTGTAACGTTTGTTCTCGGAAGTAACAATTTACAAATCCGCTCCTCTGCAAGCCTGCTTAATAAAATTGACATTAAAGTATTCTTTCCGAGATAACTCATCTAGGTTTTGTTCCAGAGTAGAGCTTATTCCTGCGATATTTTGGTTTTGAAACTTAAAAGATCAAGGTGCTACCAAGAAATGCCACAAAAATGGCGTCAGTTATGACCAACGTCGAAAATTAATCAAGGGCGACAGATATTTGTACCGCATATTACTTTTCACGATCAGAATTTTTACACCGACCGATCAATTCATAGTAACCTCTGAGAGGGCATTCGCCTGACGGATTTGTCGCATCATAGGAGATTCACCCCTGTACAGGAAGCAACGCTATCTTCCTTTTCTTCTCAACTTCTTTCTTAGCGGTGCAGGCAAGCATGAACTTCTCCCTTTCTTTAAGATTTGACCTCGAAAAGAACTACTTTGGAAACTGAGGGCGCTATTACAGGTCATTAACTTTTGGACTTAGTCTTTGCATCACCAACGAGTTTTAGTTCTGTTTTCATGAGATACTTTACATGGACAGAGGACATGTGCTTTTCTGCGGTCGCCTGTAAAAGATACGGCTTCGACTTGCAGCATATAGGCCACTGAAAATCACACATCAGTTTGCGAATTACCGTATGTCAAATGTATTCAACTGTTGACGTCGATATGAGTAAACTAGCCTACTTGGAAACACAACCATACTTTGCAGTACCGTAACATCCAAAAAAAGGTGTCCAACTTCTTCCCCAAAATAATTCAAACAAGCAAAGCGTCGTTTTTAATTCTAATAGACCATTTCCAACTTGGTGCCAAAAATAAAGCCATATTTCTTCGAAAATTAATAATACGCTTAAAAACTTGAACCGAGAATTTACATACTTCCACATTTTCGAGTCAACTTGATCCAGAGTGCATTGTCGCTCTCATCTAGCGGTTATTCCGTCACACCGTGGGCCTAATTTAAGTGGCACTCTTCCTCGTTAACCCTTTGACTCTATGTGCAAACGATCTCGAATTGCCCAAAGCAGAAGAGGAAAGATTGGCATGTCAGAGTTCACACTGGCTCCTCTTTACCTCCGTGTACCTGTACAAACAGTTGGGAGAAACCTTAAAGTGGTATAATGTCACGTAAAATTGCCACTTGCTCGTGAAGAATTTCTGAGTTTGTTTGGATGTGAAAATACTGTCCTATGTAAGGAGGGGGAAGGGCGCGACTGGACACAAATCACATGATAATCCTACCATGATTGGAGTTGTGGAGTAATATTATTTGACGTCACCAATACCCTAAATATGACCAAAGTATGAAGACACAAGTTGTAGACACCTGAAATATTTTTGAGGCAGGTTTACAGTTTAGTTGGTGTTAGGGTTGGGTTGATTGTTTTTCCCTAAGTTTTCATGCACAAATAACAACTGCCAAGCACAGTTGAAAGTTTGAAACAGATCTTACAGGGGATGTTTAAGCAGCAAATTAATTTTCATACGTGAAAGAGGAACCCAATCTAATTTCCATTCAAATCGGACATATCGGAGATATCAGCACATGAAACTAGTAGATGTGTGTTCCAAAGTGAGCTTAAAGGGCCAATCCTCCCACCTCAAACTACAATTTTTAGGGGGTTACCGAAATTCTCAATTGGCTCGGCCCTTTGATTGACAGCTAATTCAAACAATGCAGAGTATCAAAGCTTATATAACACAGCTTGAACTGAACTGAGAGCTGAGTGTTTTGATTATACACATTTAGCTTTTCCATAGACTCTCCCTGAAGCAATAAACTGAGATTGTGTCTGGATGAGGATGAATTGCACAAAATTGAGGGAGGGGACTTAAGTAAGAAGGTTAGGGGAATTGGTACCGTTTAAGGTGAGAGAATTGGACCTTTAAGGGCAGCAGAGGTTCTATCACTTCCTCACATTGACAAGGAATTCTTTGTTTCCCTTGATTTGTCACAGTTTTGTCGACCTTGAAGTTGATAGAAAAAGGACCTCCCTGTGGGGAATGCAAAATTTATAAAATTATCATTCCACTAATGCAATCACATTCTGATAATATGTGATTGTTGAGGAGAAAATGGGCTGTAGAGTTTTTAGAAAAACAAAAGGCTGTACATTAATGTGAGGATATTATGTTATATGTGCTTGCTTCAAGTTCACTTCTTTTTTAAAATTTGACAATTTTACTTGCCCATATCTTAGTTAAGAACTACACGTCAGATTTCAATGCAAATTTCACCAAAATGCTTAGAATAAATACCCCTCTTATTTATCAACACTTGATAAAACCTCTAAGCCTTCTTTTAAGGAACACCGGTCCACTACGGTTGTCATGTGAATAAATCACACTTAACCTATATGCTTCATGTTTCTTGAGAAGGAACCACGCTACCGATACGATAAGTTTTATATAATTTTTGAGGATAATACTGGATGGAAGCGATTTAAAGTCGATTCTATTTTCAACTGAAATTTAATATTACCAGAAAATCTAATAGAAGCTAGATTCTCAAGTGGGTCGCCCCTTGGATTAATTGTGGCTCTCGAAGTGCACTAATAACGAGTGGCCCGCCAACCAAGGTGGGGTCGAGACTTTTATAATATCAATAGAGATATTGATAAGAAAATTGAACACCCTGCTATCGAAGAAGTTAAAAAGGTTTAGATATCAGGAATTTCATGGAATCTATTTTGCTTCAATTAAAGATGGTAACCGAAAAATTTCTTTCGTTTGTACTACACTGACAGCTAAAGTCAATCGGTCTTTGTCTTCATGTTCATACACAGAGTAATTATCTACATATCTCCATATTCATGGCACAGAGTAATTATCTACATATCTCCATATTCATGGCACAGAGTAATTATCTACATGTCTCCATATTCATGGCACAGAGTAATTATCTACATATCTCCATATTCATGGCACAGAGTAATTATCTACATATCTCCATATTCATGGCACAGAGTAATTATCTACATGTCTCCATATTCATGGCACAGAGTAATTATCTACATATCTCCATATTCATGGCACAGAGTAATTATCTACATATCTCCATATTCATGGCACAGAGTAATTATCTACATGTCTTCATATTCATGGCACAGAGTAATTATCTACATATCTCCATATTCATGGCACAGAGTAATTATCTACATGTCTTCATATTCATGGCACAGAGTAATTATCTACATATCTCCATATTCATGGCACAGAGTAATTATCTACATGTCTTCATATTCATGACACAGAGTAATTATCTACATGTCTTCATATTCATGACACAGAGTAATTATCTACATGTCTCCATATTCATGGCACAGAATAATTATCTACATGGAACAGAGAAAAACTAGTACCGGTATGTATTTTTTATCCGGTACTACTTATAATTAAATGGAATTCATTGAAACGCAAAACTGCTTAATTTAAAGGTAAAGAGCAGTCCACCAAACTTATTTTGAAGAAAAAGCTAAATAACACAATTTTCATCTTATTTCTCTTCAAAGTATCTTTCGCTACATTGTATGACTTTACTATTGCATATTCAAGGTAAACCAAGTACTGGTAAATTTCACATTTGAAGAGAAAAAACATTGTCACCTGACTCCCAACAACCAATCATGAAAGTGGACAGTCTACTATACTTCTTCAATTTGGGATAACTGCTCCTGCCCTTTAAAGATGAAGTTTTGATAAAATGATTAACGGTGGATGTAAATGTAAATTATTATTTATTGTATAATAATATTTCATATGCGATCTAAGTTAAATTTATCAAACTGTAAATACTTGTACATGTTCAGTTTATTTCTGAATATTTTCTCTTTATTTTGCTCCCACTTGGTAAAAACATGTAAATTCTAAACATGTTTATCAATGAA
The DNA here is from genome assembly GCA_037179385.1 of Holothuria scabra. NCBI lineage: Eukaryota > Metazoa > Echinodermata > Holothuroidea > Aspidochirotida > Holothuriidae > Holothuria > Holothuria scabra. Next base: position 51,152,548 of record CM074180.1, read on the forward strand.
ACAGTAAGTGTTTAGCAGTTAAATGTGTTTTAAAATGAAATATTTAGGAATAAGACACGTGTGTGTAGAATCTACACATGTTTATAATGTGGGGACAAAATAGAAGTCTAGAAGAGCGTTTAATTCCTGAACACCTTTTTAGATTGTAAAGTTCTTCCTTCAAAGGGAAAAGAATCTGATATTTGCGTCGCTTTAACCCGAACACACACAGCCGTGGTTACTTAATTTCGGTTTTTAAACTTTACCCGAAGGTCAAAAAGGCTTCGCGTATTGCGGCACGATCACGTGAGATCTAGTTAAGCGACATAGAGTTTGAAATTATGATAAAAACTTAATAACCCCAAATTGGATTTCTACGAAGTTGTATCCAACAAACACTTTGGATAGCTCTTCAACTTTTGCATTTTAATTTGTTTTCACCAAAAACGTCTCTTTATGCTCCGCATTTATTTTTGAAGATGTCATCACCAATTTGTCAACACCGTTTTTTGACGCATTCCACGCAGACATTCTCCTACGATTGTCCCTCGCGGATACCTTATCGAAATGTCTCCACTTTGAAATCTAATTCGGACGTATATTTTAGGGGTCACTCGAATATGCATCATGCTCTAAATTATGAAAATCCGGAAAAGAGATGTATTTACGCAAAACTATGCAGAGCTATGCTGTACAAAATAAGCGCCCGAGGGTTGCTCATTAAATCAAACTGACCATTTTGAACTTTCGGGAAACTTAGTACATGTTAAGGGGAAGTTGAATTAAGGGGACAAACTAACAAATAGTATTGGCGGTATCTATTGCATATTGCTAAGTTTCTAATTCTAAACTCGTATTAGAATCCAACGTCCACTGTCGAGTCAAAATACTAAAGCAGAAGCGACGCCAAAGTTTAAAGTGTACGTCAAGAAATTTCAATGAATTGTAACAGTCCAACTCCCACCTTCATAGGTCATTCCTGAGCTGAGATATATAATGTTAAAATTTATTTCAAAATCAAACTTGAACCCTATTTGAACTTAACTTTCCCATCTAGCTAATATTATATAACACGTTCGCGGTAGTGTGTTGTTAGATCCATTCTACTTAGCTATAACTTCACGAGTAACCTTTGATATTCGCACTTCGACTCCTCAATAGAGATTTCAGGATGGATGTGGAGAGGAGGGGAGGACGGATAAACAAACATAGGCGTGGGGGGGGGGTTATTTTCTATGAGGGGCAAGAACATTTTTTGCCCGAATAATGTCCCCGTTTATCATGTTTTTCTCATGTTTTACCCAAATAGACCAACTGCTTTTGACCGAATTGGGAGGGCGAGTGCTCCCCCACTCCACCCGCACCCCCGCCTTGAACGCCTATGCGGATAATAATATTCTCTACTAACTGACTCACACAGGTCTTATGCGTCTGTTACTAGAATTCAGTCATGTGCCAAACACAGACAAAAGTGACGTAAGTCTGGAGTTTGAGACATTCTTCACAACCTCAGAGTCAACCTCACCCTTCTATCCAACCACATGGCTGTGAATATGTGTGTATGATTTTAAATGTATGGAGCATGAGATTTTATGAGAGACGAGTGATAAAATGGGCTGGCACAAACAACTTCAAAAGCCGTTTGAAAAAAAAATTGGTTTCAAAGTTTCACAGAAACCCGTTGATTTCCGTTGAAATCCCATGATTTAACCTTCATTTAACCACATAAGACAGACGTATATCTAAAAGCCGCAAAATGTTGCGAAACGAAGTTTAAAGTTTACCGAATATGCTGTAACGTATTAACTGCTTATTAAAGTCCAACTGTAGCAACCACCTTACTGCCTTACACTGATGGTCTCCATATTAACATCAGTAAGTTTGGTCTAACGGTAGAGCATCCCGGGTTCCGATATCCAGGTTGAGTCATACCAAAAATGGAACCTGCTGTCGTTGTGCGTGATGCCCCGCATCAGCAATGGAGTAGGGAAAACAAGCCAGTGAGCCACAACTGCAAAAAGACCGTGGCCGACTCGTCTTGAACCAATAGGTTGGAAACCGGGCCGCAAAACTCTAACTATCTTCCTAACATTAGTATACGTTTTTTAGCATTTATTCATCTTGCTTCCCTCAGCTGTTTATTTTTTTATTCATTTATTTTTTTTATTTTTTATCTATTTATTTATTATTTTGGGGGCGGGCAAAATGTCTCAGTGGTTTATTTCTTACATTCAATTGTTTATGCAAGGAAGGCATGTGAATAAATGATATGATACATTAATCTGGCGTTTAGTCACAAAATAAATTTGGACTGGTAGCCTGTGCCCTTTAAATGATGCGACAAAACAATAAATTTGTAAGTCAACAGTAAGCCGGTAAGTCGCTGCTGTAATTAAATTTTGTCAATTTCCGAGAAATATAAGGAACGTTAACCTTTTCATTTGACGTACACATAAATGTGTTTAACAGTTTTTGTGAGTACGAAAAATTTGGGTTTAAGGGGTGGGTGGGGTCTAGAACATTTCTGCTAGAGATATACAAAGAAAACAGACAAGATGTAAACAATTTAATACACAGCTGGTAGTAAAGGAGAAGGGGAGGGGCTATAAATAACCTTTGGGGAAGTGCGATATGCTTCAATCGCCTTTTCAACTTGCCTTATATAGACGAATCGGATCAGCGCTTATGCTTAGCTGCCTACAGTCACTAAGCACAAGTGGGGTCCCTCAGCCTTACACCGTCTTTATCTATTGTCTGTAAGTATTTCAAACCCTTATATTCAGTGAAATTGAAGGAATCAAGATGCAATTTAGTGTACAACCATCCATGTTAGGCCTACATGTAAGCAAGGATATCATTAAAAGACTAAAGGAAATGGACCTCATTTATGTCCGACTAAAATCAGACCACTTGACTGTCCGGATTTGTCTGTAACTTGTCCTGGTTGTAATTGTATCAAAGCTGAAAAAAAAAGAATCTGTTTTGTCTCCTTGATCGGCTTCCTCGCTTTTCAAACATTTTATTAGCCTGCGTGGCGTGACTGTGGCTGCATCCCCGTCACGATGAGCTGAACGTGATAACCTCGTCCCTCCTCCCTGGAGTGACATTCTCTCTGTCACTGACTTCATCTAATTTCAAATTGATTATACAGTCTAGGCATATATTCTTAAAGCACGGTGAGGAGCAGGTCCATAATAACTTCGCCAATTCCGTTGAGTGATAGAAGGCATTTATTCACTAATTAAAATTAATAAACAGTTTCTTTAGATCGATATAAATGGACCCAATGGATGTGTTACTATAGAGGGAAAACCAGCTGGCACAAGACCTGTCATAGCTAAATCAACACTGTACTGGTTTGATGCCATAGGTCTGGGTGGTTCACGTTTGATAAATTAGCATAAAGAATTTCACAGACGTCACTGCGCAGCGCGCCCCTTCTTTTGTAGGTCATTTACACGACCAGATATTCATTGCATTACAGTTGCGTTCGGGCATCCTGTTGCGCGAGCTTATCGCTAATAACCATTCTGCATGATCTCTGAAGGCCCGCATGCCAAACTGAATCGTCACATAGACAACTCCCAATTGTGTGTCAGGGCAAGGCCTTTGGTTATGGACCATTTATTACTTTGTCGTTGAATTTCTTCATTTGGACCATTCGAATGATATATATGTGTGTGTGTGTGTGTGTGTGTGTGTGTGTGTGTGTGTGTGTATTAAAGGCCCAAATCTCTCATCCTAAACAGTACCAATTCTCTTAATCTTCTTTTAAGCCCCTCCCACAATTGTCTGAAATTCATCCTCATCCAGACACAATCTCAGTTTAAACTGCTTCATGGCGAGTATAGTAACACTCAATGTGTAAAATCAAAACACTCTCAGTATAGTTCATGCTCTGTATAATATAAGTTTTGGTACTCTGCATTATTTGAATTAGCAGTCAATCAGAAAGCTTAGCCAGTTGAGAATGTCTATTATCCTCTACAAGAAGTTTAGTTTGAGGTGAGAGGATTAGCCCTTTAAAGGGCATGAAAATGAATTCAATCAGTCCAACTCTATTTCAAAATGGTAAATTTGTGGTTTCATTGTTGTACTACTGAAACTCGGTCTTTGTATTTCTTACGAGTCGTTTTTTGTGCCAATATGTGATAGCAATCTTACTGTTATGCGATAATTTTACTAAACAAGCCTCTTCCCTCTGTTAAACATGCCATGCATGAAAACAAGAAGCGTTCAATGTCATGAAAACGTGAAAACATTTTTTTTTACTTCAAAGGGAACCAAAGCAAGTAATGTGAGTTTTATACAAGAGGAAAGTCACCAATCATTGCGCAATGGACTAATTCGATTTAAGTGAATATTTCAACATTTAATATCTTACCAATGGAACATTCTATGACAATGGGAGTTAGATGATTTATTGTGCAACTTCCAAAGTACACATTTTTAAAATTCTAGACTTGGTTACACTTTAATTTTGAAGGCTCCGATAGGAATTCCTCAGAAATGTGAAAGCTCAGAAGTTATATCTGTAGGAACTTGGCCACTCTACATTATCAATTTCATTTTCATTTCAGGCCTAAGAACCGGGACATTGTTACAGACAAATAATTTGCATGGTGCTTAAATACTGTACATACCTTCTGGACCACTCAGACGTATGCCATATCATGGATGCCGGATATCCCTCACGCAGCGCGGTTGGACTGTACCATTTGAAAATTAAGTTCATTTTGATCAACGCGATGATAGCAAAAGAAGGACCATCTCGTTAATTACTTGTTAAGAAAAACTGTTCACAATGATGCTGACGGGTGTAAAAATTGATGAATTTTAGTTGAGCTTTTCATATTATGATTTTCTATTTCAGGAAGTATTCCCACTTGGGAAAGTTGTGCGATCATCAGCAAATTGTCCTTTGAGCTCGATCCAGCTGTCGAGGAAAGGAACTGAAAAACTGCCATCCTTTGCCAGGGACCGTGGCCAAAGACATCGGATGTATACAGTCACGTCCTTCACATCAGAGAGCTTCTTCCAGCTCCCTGTTCAGTCGGAGACGAGTAATTCAGACAATAGTTCAGAGCCAAATTTACTATATTAAAGAGGATCATATTTGAAGCAATGTGGTGAAAGTATCATTCATTTCCCATGTTTGGTTCTCGAGATATTAACAACTGAAATTGACACATTTTCTATAAAAGTGAACTTAAAACAATCAGGTGTGATGTCATGGATTTTCATTATTGATGAATGTTTTGTTTTTCTTTATTTTCTATCCTATCAGTTTGACCTTGAATTGATCAGGGATGCTATTTTGTCCCTAGGGCATAATTTGTTTTAAATATCATTGCTCAAGATGCACTTGTATCATTAAATCAAAGATTAGTTGCATAAAATTGGTGTTAAATTATAATTAAAAGCAAAACATAAGCTAACAATGACCATGATATCACGCATGCTTGCTTCAAGTTAACTCTGTGTAGGGAATTTGACACATTTAATTGTTAATATCTCGGGAACTGAACATGGAAAAGGAATATAAACTTCCTCTGAATGCTTAGAGTATGTTCCTCTTTAACAGTATCAGAAATAAATTTGGCTCTGGACTGTTCTTTTAAATGGCGACCAGGGATCAGGCCCATAGATGAATCCGAACAGTCAATTGATGTTTTGATTAAGTCGGCCATAACAAGGGGTTCGTCAGGTTTAATCTTTCAAATTGTTTGCTTAAAATGAATCATGGATGATTATAAATTGCCTCTTTATTCCCTAAATGTCACGTAATGTGAGGGTTTAGAATTGCATGTAGCAGTTATTGCATTCGTCGATTACTATAGGTCAAATGATGAAAGTAGTTAATATCGCGAAATGCTAAACCTCCACTGAAAAATTAATTGGTCCAAGCAAATAAAAAATAGTCGAATAAGTTAAGAAAATTATCATAGTAAAAAGCACCTCATATAAAGCGTTGCCACGTTTTTTTTTTCATCGAAACGAGCGTTCAGTCATTTTATAGTTGAACGATTCCACTAATATTCTAATTTCTCCAAAAAGAAAGAAATGTAGCTATTTAAATCACCAACAGGAGTCTTTATTTCCCTGATTGTATTTCAAACGATTCCTGAAATGGCGAAAAGGGTGTTTTTACTTCTAAAATAATGAAAAACCAAACTGTTCCGGACCTTTAAAAATGTGTACATGGCGGAGCAAGTTCAGATAAATTTTGCCCTCTCTGGCGGATACCCCACGGAGCTGACTCTGTTTACTCAACTACTCAACTTCCAAAGCCGTATTACTGAACAAAATATATGCCGCTACGTAGACAAGTTGGCGGCTGACAATGTAGTAAAACTAACTTGGAAATAGGCCTAATCGTATCTCAGTGTGGCAGAAGATGGAAACAGTAAGCTAGTTAGTACTTGTCTACTGCGCATGCGCGTCTTTGGTTTGTGACCTTTCGTAGTAGGTCACATATTCACTGCTTATCCCGTTTACATTTAGAACAATGATTTCAATGATTTCAATAATTAGACAATGTGAAACTCAAGTGTCGGCTACGAGCAATTAAGTCTCTGCGTCAACTACAGTTCCCTGCTCAAACTGCTTTCAGCTACAATCCTCGACAAAACGATGGGACAAAGCAAGCAAAAAAAAAAAAAAAGCAATGAACATATCACCATATCCCCAACTTCGCCATTCAATGTTCCGGCAGTCCAGCCGCGTCCTGAAACTTCAACATTGATACGGGGAGCGGGGTTTGTCCCATGTATTTATGTCGAGGATTGTCAAATTGTAGAAGAATATAACATACGTGACAATCGTTATGTAATTCGGGAGAAGGACGACTGACCCCAAAGTCTCGAAAACTGTATGTTTATAGGGTTTACTAGGAACTCTCAAAACTGCACTCACGCAGGCGAGTGGCAACCCCCTCCCCCCTATGAATGGAAAGCTCGACCAAACGTTCAACCATTTCTTCAAACGACCCATTTGTATGAAGACATATTTTGCAGCATGTTTAACTAGTTATTCTGTAAATCCTAAAGAGTGAGATTATGGACCGAACTTAAATTAAAAGAATAAGAAGGAACATATTTGAAACATTTAGGTGAAAGTTTCATTCGTTTCCCATGTTCGGTTCTCGAGACGTTAGCAAGGGAAGTTGACACATTTTCTATAAAAAGGGAACTTGAAGCAAGCAGGTGTGATGTCATGGATTCACATTGTGGACCAATGTTTTGTTTTTATTTGTTTTTCATCCTTTAAGTTTGACCTTGAACTGATTATGGATGCCATCTTTTGCCCCTACGGCATATGAAGTTTTTTAAAATTCCATTGCTCATGATGCACCTATTGTATCAATATATAAGAGCGTTGGTGGTAAAATATATAAATACAAAACATTGGCCTACGATGTGAATCCATGACATGACGCCTGCTTGCCATTGCTGCAAGTTCATTCCATGTAGGAAATTTGAAACATTCAGTTGTTAATTGACCTATCACAAGACGTAACATAGGAAATAAATACAAAATTCACAGGAATGATTGCAGTGTGGTCCTCTTTAACACATCAAAACTGAACATGCACTTATAAAAAGAATGACTCTCTTTTTCGATTGAAACTTTTCTCTCCAATTTTAGATTGGTCCATCATTTCACTATAAAAGAGTGATTTTTCACTCCAAGGGATTTAGAGGAAGTAGTCTCAATTAGCTAACAATGTAGTGGCCTCAATTAGCCAACCAGGTGATTAAGCAATGATGAAGTAAGCCCACGCATCGGCTATGCAATGTGTGACGTGTTTCGTTTTCGTTAACCGTACGTTTCCCAGTCTGCTAATTCACAAAACCGCAATTCAGGAAGCGCACAGCATGGCTTCGCTTAAGAGCGGATAGTCACGTACAGTTTCCTTCCTAGAGACGTAGCCCCTGAACCCCCTTCGGGTCAATTATTTGCTTTCCGCATCTTGTCCTGCAGATTTTTTTTTAATAGGAACCCTGTATAAACCTGCCATAATTGAATCCTTTATTGAAAATGGAAGCATTACCACGGCACACCTTCCACGGATACCGGCGTAGTAGCCAAGATCTCTTCCAGCTGGCGGGGGTAAAAAAGTGATATCTTGTGGAGGGGGCTTAGTGTCTCCCCCCCCCCCCCGTTTGAGGAATCCTGGCTTAAGAATGGAAGGCTAGATGCACAAAATGGTACCATATTTCACGAGAGATTTGAATTGAATATCTCTGGGAATTTCTATTTTAAAGGTAGTGCTTTTTTATTCCGTGGCCCGGGCGCAAACGTAGAATTGTCCCGCCTGGCTACGTCAATGTCATGTTGGACTGAATCAAAGAAGTCAAACTACACTTCTTGTAGGGGGGGGGGGTACCAAAACTCTCCACTGGCCCAGCTTTTTGACTGACTGTTAATTCAAACAATGCAGATTGCCAAAGCTTACATTACACATCATGAACTGTACTGAGAGTGTTTTGATTATACACAAAGAACTTTTCTATACTCACCCTGAAGCAATAAACTGAGATTGTGACTGGATAAGGATGAATTTCAGAAAATTGTGGGAGGGGCTTAAGTAAGAAGGTAAGGAGAATTAGTACTGTTTGAGGTGAGAGAACTGGGCCTTTAAGGGCCATTGATGAAGGCCCATTTAGTTTTACCAAGTGTGCAATGAGGTTTATCCTGAAAATGTGTTTGAAAACCCTTCACGTTCAGAGTTAATAAGAGCAGCCGAAGCTATGGCATTATTTTCACCTCAAAATTCAATTCTTCGTACGTTGCCTCCAATATTTCCACCCAGTTCACCAAGATCCCAGACTTACCAAAAGTAACTAATACATTTGACATAACTTCCCTATCGACCGCATGGTCGAGCTTAGAGCATCCGTAGCCGGGAGGTCTGTAGTTCGAGTCCTGGCCGGGTCATAACGAAGACTTTAGAAATGGAACCGTGCTACTGGTGCTCAGTAAAAGTAATGGAGTAGGGAAAAAAGCCAGTGAGACACAGCTGGAAAAAGACCGGGCCGTGGCCGGCCCGAATTAAACCATTATTGGTTCAGAAACTGAGCCGTGAAACCTCCTCTAACTAACACTAGACCATGTTGCCATTTTGTTTCTATGGACGGACGGGAAACTTGGACGGGAGGGATGGACAAAGACCGTCTCACATCCCTCCTCGATATCTCTTCGACAATCACTTTCTTGAGAGGTTCCAAAGCTACACCGTAACTTGAATGAATATTTATTACATATTAATTACTGAATCCGCGAAAAGTATCATTTAAATGTGGGTAATCTGACCTTTTTCCAAAGACTCCACCCAATCCTGGTTCGCATTCAGACGTCATACATTTGACGCTAGTGGCGTGGTTAGAAACTGAGCCGTAAACCCCCACCTAACTAACTACTTAACTTGAAGCTAGTAGCTTTGATTTTTTGCCTATGCTACATGGTATTTATCTCTAGCCCCCATATTCCTCTTTTTAAATCCTAGATCCGTTCTGGAAAAACTGATCCCCATTTTCAAAAATGACATAAAGCAAAATGTGGTTCTCTTGATCTAAAAGCTTTCAACTGACTAGAAGCTCTATGCAGAACATTTAAAAGGTGGAGCACGAATAGATTGCGTAGCTCGTCAAGTGTGTCAAATAGAGGACGATTTACTGTGTTGAAGAGCAACTGCCAAGACGGCCTCCAAATTCTTTCAAAACACGTCATTTAAGTGTTTGATAACGTGTTTTGCTTTTGCTTTAAATGAACAGAAGTATTAGCGGTAATTGAGTTTCTGTCAACTCTATTCATAAATGCAAACGGTAGGTTACCTACGAGTTAATTGTAGATGCATAGTAAATTCTGCAAATCCTGCCTTTTTGTATTCTAGTCCAACAAAATGTACTTTCCATAAAATACCAGAAAGCATCCGTGTTCGTTTGTAGCTTTAGCAGGGAAGATTTTAGAATCCAATGGAAATGTGTTTTGGCAGTTTCACCACATGTTAACTTCTTATTTACCTGTTTACTCATTTCTTCTTGAAAGGTTCCTGTTGCAAGGATATAACCCACATCTCAGTTGCTGAGTCGGCTTAGTTTTTCCCACAGATCATCGATACGAGGAAAAAAGAAAACCCGCACTCGAAAAACAGAGAGCGAAATTTACTCCAAAAAGAGTGTTACCACGACTGCTCTTTATATAAGAGGGCATTTCGTCTCAAGAAGAGTGACAACTCGCTCAAAGAGAACAGACACTTCACACACAATGTAATAAAATACCGCTTTGTTTGGATTTGAATTTTTACTCTACCACTGGTAGAATTCACTCCTTCCATAGAAGTGGTCACTGACACACTCGTTTTGGAGTGAATTTCGCTATTTTGTTTTCAGCTGATGTGAAGCATCCCAGTGCGACAAAAGGAGCTTATTATGTGGTAGCGATGTGCCTTACGAAATTCAGGGAGTTGCAACTCTCGGCTCATTACATTGGGTTCACATAATAAATTCGTAGTGACCATGCTGCTTGGTAAGCCCATGGACCTTCAAACTGCATATCAACATGCATGGCCATTCGGGACTCTTTCCGGTGGTAGGGCGGTGACTTTTTTTCCGACTCAAGACCCAGGGCATAATCTCTGCTTGACTGAGGCACCGAAGTCTGCACGATTCAGCAAGGTTTTGCCCAATGCGAGGGGGCGGGGTGCAGTCTCCAGCCCTCCCGTCCAGTAAGTCCATATGAATGTGTTACTTTGAAATCATGATGTATGAGCGAAGATCTTGTTTGTGGATGGAGGGGGCAAAAATTTTCCAACAGCCGGAACCTCAGATCGTGTCCGTGACCAGACTCGTCTATCCTCTTGCTTTTTCAATCTACTAAAATTTTGGGGGCAAAACGATATGTCTTCCCCCAATATTTTTGTTGGGGCGATTTCCCCTGCCCCCACCCCAGGATCGACGCCCCTAGTACGGGACTACACTATTCTAAATGTAGCGTTACAAATGTCACCCCATATTCATCTCACAAAATTTCCGACTTCGGATGAAGAGAACGATGGAATCACACTTTAGTTTCTCTCAACTGTAAGGCACAATAAGGATGAACAGAAGTGGGTTATCAGTGATCAACCCGCGGTCAATCCCTTCCACCCCACATTCCCCGTCCTCCCCGTCCACACCGGGTACTTTTCCCACCCCGCTACTTCATTTCAGCTCCACCATTGCATGTATCCCTCAGCTAAACCATTTACTAATGGAGCGGAAATAATGTCCCCAATGGAGATTTTGACAAGTGAGGCTTTACGTACTCCTGTTTTACACCATGTTCGTCAGTCCGTGACCAATACAGCGTGAACTTTTCTTCAAATCGTTCCTCTGATCAAGGTAAAAATGAGTCGTTTGTGACATCTTAAATCGACACTAATACTAATCCTTACCCATGGGAAGGACTTGTAGGATTACGATTTCTTTAGGTTTTGTCAAAATAGGAATCCTAGCCCGCGGGGCCTTGAAAAAAGAGCAAAAAGTTAAACCAAAGTTTTGATTTAGTTGTTGTTTTGGATAAACCTGTCAATTCTCAGGAGCTACAAATTTCACAATCTCCTCTGCCACTCGATTGAGTCGAAGCCAATCGGTAGTCTTTATTCACTCATTCATTCAGGCAATGACGCCCCACTGTAACACAGCACTTATAGAGATTCTTGGCCTTTACCAATGAAGTTATCTACCTACTAGTACAGATTCTTGGTAGCCAAAGGTTGCAGTCTGCAATCATAAAGTGATATAAATGTGTTACAGTCCTCCAAGAGACAGAACCGGTGGCGTAGCTACAGGTGAAGGGACTATTGCCCCCCCCCCCCCACCTCCCGGCGCGAGAAAGTGAAAATTCGCAAATTTGCCATTTGAGACACCAGTTAATTACAGTGCGGTTTTCCCAACTTTTCCGTCATAAAATTCCGAACTCTTTTCAATAAAGGCTCCATATTTGTAATGATTTGATTAAACTTGAAAGGCAAAGTTTTCCGCGCGCTTCGTGCTTCCCCAATTGCAATAGACCTATCTAATGCAGTAAGCTCATATATCAGTATAGGGGTAAATTTTCCGAACCGCTACGGTGCTGTTCTTTTAAGTTTTCTTTAAAATAGGCAATTAATTTTGAAGTATTTTGTCTAAAAAGTCAACAAAGTTTGGAAGCTTGTTGAGTGTCGCCGGGAAGCCTCAATTCGCACTCCTCTGAAAACATTATGTAACAAAAACGATCTTCAGACGACGAGCTATCTCAGATATATGTTAACAGGAAACGCAGTTTCTACGATAGTCCCCCAAATTTTTCAAATTTCCTCACAGGAACGCTAGAAACTAATCTATTTTCTGCATTACAAGCTCCATATTTACAAATAATTTTTACAAGAAGCCAAATTTTCGGCACGCTCCGCTCGTCGCAAATTACGGTCCTAATACAGTATTGTTCATACTTCAGAAAAAAATCGGAAAATTTGGGTGCTTGACCCCTCTGGAAAACGTCTAGCTACGCCACTGACCAGCACTACCGGAACCTGGGAACTGTAATGAAATCCCCGTTAACAAACATGAGTACTAGTTCAGTTTGAGAAATGGGAAACTGTACTACCCGGAAGCAAATTTTCTTTGCTTAAACGACAGTGGAAAAAAATAGTTAAAAAAGTTAAATTTGTTTTAAAATTATGGTTACCGTTAGGGTTTGGTGGACTGGGAACAGATTTCCTTTTCTATCATAATCTGGTGTTAGAATTAAAGAAAAGATCCCAAAGCCTTTAGTTTGGAATTAGGGGCGTGGCTAATATTCGTCTATCTCCAAGAAGCTGATTTCCCCCATCGACAAGGCTCTTCTATTGCTATTCTGTGAAAAAATAACGGAGGTCCGGACAGGACGCATGTAAGCCAGCTTGAAATTCAAAACAGGACGTCCACAGAGAACCTGGAACCATGAGTAACTTTGTCGGAGAATTTCTTTTTCATCGAAGAAAGAAACATTCGACTTTTGACAGTGGTCAGCATTTCAGCATATTCTGTGATCTCCGACCTCCAGGGCGGGTACACTACATTTGAGAGAACAAAGTCATCCTCTACTAGAGTGAAAACTGTAAGCGTCAATTCACTTCACGAATATTGATATTCACCCCGACGGTGAAATTCACTTCAAGACAGCCTCGTAGCCAGGGTTGTGGGTGGGGGGGGGTGGTGTCATGGGGGTTGAGGCACGACATGAGGGAAAAGTCTAAGGATAGAGAGAAAAAACGTTATTTTTAGATTTTTTAGAGTTTATGCCATTAAGTTTAAAAATAATTAGGGGACACGGATCCTCCCAAAACCTCGTAAAGAATGCCCCTTTTGAAAATGCAACTGCAGCTGTTCGTTTATTTTCCCAAACAGGAATTCAGCATGCCTCCTGCATGTTACCTTCGAAGGAACAGTAGACTTACGTGACAATAGGTTCATACAAGCAGGGAGCTCCCTGATACAAGCTAGGCTGAATGACGATCAATGGCTCCTGTTCATCTTCGATTGTTAAAACCGTTCGCCCTTGAAAATTGCCCTCAGATATTGGGCCCACATTTTGGCAAGTTGGTACACCGGACACCCCTTTAGAGTTAATGATATCCTCTATCCAAGAAAGTGCATTTTGACTGTAATACTTCACCTTCGATGGAAAGATAGTTTGTCGTCGATGCTTGGGTTCACGCTTGAGCCCATAACTCACTCGAAGAAAGTTACAAATTTACAACCGACGTTTTGTCACCGTTTTTGTTGTTTTCGAAACCAGCCGAGGCTTGTTGGTAACTTTTGGTATACACTGTGAATTTTTATCTTCCATTGTCGTATGAAGATAAATTTTTCCCTAACAGCCTGTAAGATTTACAACACCAGGGCAAATAATTGGAGCATTTTGGTTGTTTTATTGCCAAAACATTAGTGGCGGTCTTTTGACAGTTGCTTTCGCGGAACACAAACAGTCATTTAACGCGGACCACTGAGTGACGGGGCAGGTCAATGATACACCTCCTAATCACTCTAACTGTCATTCCATGCCTCTTATTTATGAAGGTCCGGTATAGCGCAGCCTTCTTTATTTTAAAGACGAATGCAGAAATCAACTATGAGAAAAAAGAGAAATACAACAGTCTAAACATAAATGCCACATTAATGTCACAAACATGATGAATAGATTCAAGTTGGTCCGGTCCCCACCTGGAACAATCAACATTCATTTTCCGTCGATTGTCTGCCGATCTGTCTGTCTTCAAAGGTATCTTCAACTATGCCCTTTGACCTTCTCTATCTTCGATTTCAAACGGAGGAGACCAGGATACTCTCATCCAATGGTACATCTCATCAAGTCCAAAACGATTTTTGTCCAAGCTTTGGTTTATTTAGTTAAGTGTGTTTGGATATTTCTCATGACCTATGTATATATGTTATAACAATTCGCTCTTGAAGAGAGAAACGAGAAAAAAGTGGAAGGAAAAACTCGGTCAATTAGTATAGTCTTATGATTTGGGTGGTCCAATGAAATTAATTTCATTGTATATCTAGGGGTCGACCTTCCACATTGTGTGCTTTTCTTCTGTCAATCAGCCTCGATTTAATACAAAGAGAGACGGGTAAAGACCATGGCCGTTTAGAAGAGAGAATGACGAACAAAGATAGATTTTAGTCAAGAACAAAAAGAAAGTTGTAGAAGCCCCTGCGTCACTTTAGGCGCTTCCAAGTCCGTAGCTCAAGGGACAAGGGGTGTTGTACTCTCGAAATTTTCCGACTCCCTAGCCTGAGAGAATATATGAAGTTTGCTATTGACTTTATATGTTTTTGCACATTTTGCCAGCCTGGAATAATTTCCCTTTGGAAAAATTTTCGATCCCTTCAGTACGGTACCTTGTGTGACCACGGACCTAGACTTGTCACTTGCCTCAGTACCTTACTGACTATGCTGATCTGGGCTTGTCGCTTGCAAAGTGGCATACGGTAGAATTAGTAAAGCTCCAAGTAAAGTACGTTCTCACTAAACGCTTAGATTCTCTCTAGATTTGAAAGAGGTTTAGGAATGAGAGATGTGGGGAATGGAGATAGGAGAAAGTTTATACTGCTACTACTACGTTGTGACGCTCCTTCTGCACCCTACCCCTTTTCATTAAAATTCCAAGGTGAAGACATTGTACTCGATATTAAGAGTGATCCCTCCAGGCACTCCGTCAAGAGTGAAACCTGGATTTCACTCTTTCTTGGAGTAAATGTATGTCCTTCTGGATTAAACTTTATATCGTCCACCCTTCTGATTTCGCTCTTCAATTTTTAGAGAGTATATGCGAAGTTGATCATGTTTTGCAACTTACAAGCGACACATTTGTAAGGCTTAAATTTGTTTTAGATATTGACAACGCTGAAGGGAATGTTTGACATATTTGTTCCCTATACCCTTTTCATAGTCACGGTTTTCGTTTATTGGTGTATCGGTATGTACTAAAACGATATTCAAACATTCAAACAGCAACAAATTTCAAGGACAAATATGACAGGCAATTACGAGTTAGTTAGAGTTTTACTGCCCAGTTTCCAACCTATTGGTTCAAGTCGAGCCCGTCATGGCTTTTTCCAGTTGTGGCCCACTGGCTTGTTTTCCCTACTCCATTGTTCATGCGGAGCATCACGCACAATTACAAAGAGAAAATGGAAGCTGGTGCAATATGTCCACATTACATAACATTCTGTACCTTGAAGAGAACTGCGGATACTTTTTCAAAAGATTTTAGTAACAAATCTTCAAGTTTTGACATCTGTCTTGAATTAGAAATATAGTACTTCTACATGGATTGCGGTTTAAACAAGTTGCAACCCAAATCCTATGACAGCTACGGACTTAACTGTATATACTTGAAGGGAAAATGATCATCTTTAACTTGATTTAGTTTATCCGGGTATTGTAAATCATAAATGGCTCCATTTAGGGAGGTTACTGCAACATTGAATTACGTCATATGGTGGGACTGGGATTTCGAAAACTGTAGTTATAACGTCTAGTTTATGAATCAGACCTTAATTCTGCTAAATTGAGCTAAATCGACCAGTAGGTGAAGTCAGAGTGTGTCTTTCCACCGTGCATCCAAACCGTTATGTAGTCATTACTGATTCACGCAAAAGACGACCGTCGGGTCGTGACGTCAGCTCTGTGGCAAGACAAGGCAACCTACTGCGTGAAGGGGGGGGGGGGGATTTCTGGGGAAAAAAGATTGCAGTTGCGAGACAGATGTGTAAAAATATGTTCAGTCAATGAGAACCAAGTTAAATTTGTCTCCCTCTGCTTTTGACTAAGGGTCTGTGTCACCTGAACACAAAGCTTTGGTTTCATCAGTCTCTTGTTGTACTCATGGATAGAAAAGGTTAGGTCAGATGGAGTTGTACTGCCCACAGGGGCGGGATTTTATCTCTGAAAGTGGGGGGGGGGGGGCAAATTCGGCAGACTACCAAACGACGCCGAAGGCACCGCGGGAGCGCGAAGCGCTCCCCCTAACGGCGTGGGGTCCGCCTTAGGGCCCCTGGTGGGGTCCAGGGGGGAGAAGCCCTCGGAAACTCCTGGGTATTTACGAAATTGAAGGCATTAAAATGATGCATTTTATCTTCAACTTCAAATTACATAAGATGGGCACTTAACAAGTCGGCCGGAATCGATAATGCAGGGGGTACGGGGAGGGAAAATGGATTACTTAAAATTGAGGTTCTTCAGGGACTACTTCCTTGGTGCCCCAGATCTTCTTTTTAGAGAGCTAGGGGGCTTTTCATGTGGTGTGAATTAAGCCCTTATCTATGATGGGGTGAAAAATTTTACATTCAAGACATCTCAGTAATGAAACTGAATGAAAGATAGAGAAAGGATGGGCCACTTGTAACCTTAGGTTAATAACGGTGGCCCCCTAAAGACATTCTTACCGAAGCACAAACATACTCTGGTTTCCTTTATAGTCTTTTTCAGGTGACTTTCACAGAGCCGCTACCCGTAAATGGGCGCGCGGAGCGCGCCGAAAAAATGAAATTTTACTTCATCTCAATTGTGAAATTGAAATAAAATTAGACAAAGTGTGGTCCCTTTTAACTACAGCTGAATAAGGGTGACCCCTGAGGATATTTGTACTAAGCAAAAATGTATCGTTGGTTTCCTATAGAGTCCTTTTCACAGGATGAGATTTTTATAAAGTCCTTATCTGTCCCCTTTACACATCAGCCGAAAAAGAGTGGAGCTCCAGACAAGGGTCACAAAATATCATCGTCCTTTCAGAAAGCTTGGGGCACTCGGTCAGGGAAAGGGACCAGAAGACAACCGCCTCCCTGCCCCCCCCCCTTTCACTAGTTACAGTAGACCTTCAGCTGTGTATGGCCCGAGCATTGGAGATAAGGTTCAGTGACAATGGAAGAGGTGTTCTATAAGAAGTAACCCCGAATCCTGACATATTTAAATTAGGTGCACGCGAAGCGTGCGCAAAAAAAAAAAAAAAAAAAAAAAACACAGTGTTGAGACATTTATTGGAAGAATATTGTTTTTATTTAGTTTTCGATACAGTATATGACCTGTTTAAACGTTCTACAGCTTGATTAAGTATCACTCGCGTAGCTCTGTCAGTTCCAGTTTGTATTTTTGTAGCAAAAGCAACAAGACTAAGGTGTAAAAAAAAACTAAGTTCTGGAAAAAAGTGGGGGAGTGCCTCTCCGTGCCCCCCCCCCCCCGTAATCCCGCCTATGACTGCCCAATTTCCAACCAATTGGCTCAAATGGAGCTGGCCACGGCCCTTTTTCAGTTGTGGCTCACTGGTTTGTTTTTCCTACCCCATTACTCATTATACTCAAAGATCGTGTCTCTCGTATATTTGGTATAGCCTTTTGGGGAATATACTGGTATTCTTTAAAAAAAATCATTTGAAATTCTTTTTTTTTTCTGCAAAGTTGTGATTGAGGAAAGTTAAAATTGCAAATTCTTATGTAAAAAATGTCTCAGTGTGAATAGTACTTTTGAATAAAATGGTTCATTAAACTTTCCATAATGCAAGTAGATTAAACGCTGTATCGGATTAAGGGGTGGCTAGGATTCAGACTTAAAATAACTAAAATAACATGTTGTACGACTTCTTATATCACCTCTTTATAAATGTTATATGGACGTTTGAAATTTACCTCTGTTACCCTCTCAGAACAATTACAGTAAAGTAAAGGGAAAACTATTACTCTAAATTACTACTAAACTATATAAAACTCGAATTTTACAAACATTAATTGAAGACCTTATGCAAACGATGTCACAATTCAAAAACCACGCCCTTGTGTGGAGGAATATCAGAGCCATATCAGCATATGCAACGAGAGGATTTGGTCAAATAATCCCATACTTAAGTGTTCTACACACGTGGGCGAATTTTACTGCGTGCCCGCCGATCTATTTATGTCCTATACACAAAGTCCAGTACTGCGAACATGTGTTTCATTGTCATTCCTCCAGAGTGACGTCATTGTGTCATCAACGCATGAGGTCTATAGAAATAACCTTTATTTTGTCTAATCAATGAAGAAAAGCATAGCATAAACGTTTTTATAACGTATGATTTTTCTTGTGTGCAAAAGATTTGTGTAATTTTGACCAATGACTCATTTTGACCAATGTGATTTAGAGAAGTTTTTTGAGCACGAAGAAGAACAAAACAATTTACGATTTCAATCCCCATATGATCTGACCGTTCAAAAGAAACTAAATATGATATAAATTGTTGATATGTTAGCTATTCCAAGTAAAGTTGTCGTTCACATGAGAAGACTCAAGTGGCATTCTCCGTCATTCGCGCTTTTTTAGCGATTAGTGTCTCAAAAAAACGTCATGTAAGGCATGAATTGATAACTGCATCATTCATTCACATTATCACAAGTTAACTCCATATGGAGTGGGGGTTTCGCATTGTCTGAGGCCTCTTCAACTTATCCGTAGATCCGCTCTGTGGGGTCTGATTTGAGGCCTTTGCACAACCTGCTATTTTTATATTTTATAACACCATATTCCAAACTTATACAATCGTTTTTTAGTTGTGGCAAACTTCAATAGTCCGTAGATGGGTTTATGTTTTATTTCCAGCCAAATTTGCGTTCGTAGCAGGGGCAACGGTATATTCTTTGCTCCATTCATACAGTACAACGGGCTGAACGAGCAAAGTCAACAAAGTCTGTTAGTTAGTAACGACCATGCAGCCTCGGCCTAGATGATCATGGATATGTCATGTGTGTTCTCTAAACTAAACAGGTGGGTAAAATAACCACTAACGCTGGTCACGTTTTCTCAAAATGCTGAAATTAAATAAAACCCGTCCAAAACTGTTGAATTTGTTGAACTGGGGAATTATGTGGTTAGATATCTCTTTCCGTCATTAATTGGCTGACCAATTATTGGAAAAATTGCCCAATTTCAGTATTGCCACATACGTGACCAGTGGCTGGTGAAAATTTTACCCAACTTTTATGATAGGGTGTAGACCCAAGACAGAAAAATCAGGGACGAAACCTAATTTAGGTATGAATAATTTCTCCACCCTTAAAGCTTGAGAATGTATTCCCTATTTCCTAATTTTACTCCAACAGAGTGATTTTTTTACTCTAAAGGTTTTAATGAGTAAAGCACAGTGTGTAATTAGGAGCATTGCTTGACGAAGTGATGACTCAGAAATAGTCACAGTCTTGCAATGACACAGTTTGGAACGCTAAGAGCTCCTCATGTGTCTCTCACAGGCTGAGCATGATAAACAACAGTTGTATAAAACCGTAATGGGTTGCTTGGAGAGCGCCACTGTTTTGCTCTGCGACATTCAGTTGAAAAGCGACCTGCTGTATGGACATCATTGTGTTTTGGACCGGAAAGTGAGGAACTGCTTGGCTAGTCTGTCAAGAAGTGAGCACAATTGTACACTCCAGATCCCCCCTCATTAAGCTGAATAACAGAGATGAGTTGTTCAAATACTCATTTTAATTTCCCTTGGTATGTTGTAATGCGTGGCGGAACTATTTCAGCTCCTTTGTTATCCGGCTTGCCAAATTACCCCCGCCTTTTCACGACTATTACTCAGCGGCACATATCGGGGACTCGAATCGACCTTCCTTTCAGACTAAATTACCCTACTATTGAAGACGTACGGTGGTCCGCGAAAGAGACCCTTGTTCGAGGAGAATTCGGTCTTTTAACTAACAAGCCAACTCAATTCACTTGTTTCTCTTCAACTTAGGAACCTTCGAACATTTACCAAAAGGAAAGATATATCCCATTCAGATGGTCTTTTAACTGCCGCCAAGATTGTAGGGGATTGTTATCCGTCCACACTCTAATAGGTGACTCTAATCGTATTGAACTAAATGATAACAAATGTGGTGTTTTCTTCTGTGTAAGGCTTGAGACGACAATTATTACTTTATTTAGCGGATTGCCTTTTTGCTGCTTTTATTTATTTACTCACTGAGGAGGTCGAGAGACGTTTTCCCAGTGGAACGATGCTTACAACATGAGTTGTTCTAGATGGTTGATGATTTCCTTTATCCATAAACATCATACACTGTAACCAACCAAACTTAAAAAATATATGTACCATATTTGCCTACATAACAAAAATTGATTAAAAATTGGTGAAATTTTGAGCGTTTTCCGATTTAATAAGAACTTTCTTCTAATCAATAGGAAGGAAGCATTGCATTGCCTACTTAAAGGATTTCGTTTTTCCTAAGATGATCGTCATCCGAGTGACGGCTGAAATCTCTATTTTAAAAGGTACCCATGTAAGATCGTGTGTGGTCCGTAAATCACTGGGGCCGTAGTTGGCAAGTCTAGGTCTACTTTTATTTTCTGTCTACGTTAGTTGATAGAAGGAATAAAACTGTGGGACATAATGGTTAAATACGATTGAACACGTGATCCACCTGCCCACTGGACTGCTGCAGGAAAATTACAGTTACGGAATTTTCCCCGCGTTTAATTATCATGTAATGAATGAGTCTTGTCACACTTGGTTTGCAGGAACAATCCAGACGTGTGTGTGTGTGGAGGGGGGGGGGGGGTATTTCAGTCCATTAGATTAGGAGCAATTTGTTACCCTCACCCCCAAAAAAGGTTAGATGCTACTTCTGGCGCAAAAATCGAGTGAATATCAAGGACAACAACTGTTTTCATTCAATTATTGTTTCGAGAGTAAAATTGCCCACTAAGTAAGCTGGTTTAGTAAATATGATATTTTTTCTGAGAGGTTTTTGTTCAAAGTTTATGATTTTCAGGGGGCAAGTATCCACTTCCAGTCCCTCCAAACGCCCATGTCTTGCATGAAACAGTTTTGATAAAGCTATATCACCTATAAAATGTAGGATAGTAGTCTCTAATCTCAAGGCAACAGAAAATTGATGTTTTTATATTGATTCTAGTAAGGAACCTAAAGGATAATGATTAATAAAAGGCATACTTTTCTTTAAATGTGTTAAAATTTATCCATCTTGCATGTCTCATGGGTTCTTCAAATTCACAGAAAACTGGGGTGCTAACCAATTGCTCTATTCAATATTTAAAAAAATCATGTCATAGTGTAACACAACAGCCTTGTTACTATGATTAGTTGAATTTTGTACGATTGTTATAAGATGACACGTAAGGCAAAGTTATGGTTTTTCTGGGTTTCTCAATATTAGCAAGATTACACACTTTCGGTATTTTTCAGTGTGTGTTTGGGAGGAAGGAGGAGTATGACAGACCAGATTAATGACTGAACGGGAAGATTTGAAACTAATAACTGAAATTTTTGGAGTTTGATTCTCAACCAGGTCAATGCAAGAAGGATGGCGTAGGACCAAATTTGGGACCTTTTCAAGGTTTTTTGTTTTTACTGGGAGCGATATACATAAAGGTACGGTACCATCTACGATGACGGCAACCATAAGTCAGCGTGTATTTTATGGAAGAAATTTTTCAAACACACCCCCCCCCCCCAAAATGTCCGTAATGATGCTTTCGGTGGAGTTTTTCGATGTTTTGTTAAAATCTCCTCTATCTCTTGTCGGAGAGAGCCAAAATCTTGCAAGCTAGAGTAAATTGAATCTTATGTCGATGGAAATAAAATGCCAACTGGTTTTTTTTGTGACGTCACACCTAATACATTTTGTATTTGACAGATTTGACAGATTTTTTTATTTGACAGATTTTACCCGATAAAATCTGTCTTGATGTGACGTCACGAAATAATTAGCAAAAATTTAATTGTCATAGTCCTGCTGAACATCTCATACATTTACAGTTTACAATTTTTTGGTCACTTTCCGACCGGAGATGGAGAGAATTTTAACAAAAATTCACTAAAATCGGGTGGGAATCCGATCCGAATTCGTGGTAGTGTGACCGCGGCTTTTCAAGAAACTAAGTCGTTCAACCCATAGCTACGAAGAACTAAGTCCAATGGACGGGGGGGGGGGGGGGGACAACAGATCCATTACGCAGGCTATAGAAGTAACTGCCTATGCGTTTGATCAGGCGTCAGGGAGGTGGTTTGATCGAATGATGACTCGCACATTTTGAATCTTTGAAAAATATATCGGTATGTAAGTTGGTCACAACCGCTTTGCACTGGGCTCTGCACGTGAGTCACGAATAAAGTAAACCATCACTTTGAGTGAAATGTTACCCCAATCTGTATCAATTGCAGCCTCGTTTAGGTCATTATATAACCCGAATTTTTGTTTTTCTGCATTCTGACCCATTTTGGAGTTTAATTAACCCAACGGTTTTTACATTATAGGGACTTAATGCAAAGGACTGAAAGATTATATATCTATTATATGACTCTTCTTTCAAAAGTGAAACAAGCGATAAATGACGAAAGCACATAATTTCATAGGCTTTCCCTTTGTCTGTTTGAAAATTGAAACTCTAGTACAGAAATAACTTAAAATGGGAATCGGATCTTTATTTTAAATTGAAAGTGTAAGTCTAGAATTTTAAACATATATATATATATATATATATATATATATATATATATATATATATATATATATATATATATATATATATATATATATATATATATATATATATATATATATATATATATATATATATATATATATATATATATATATATATATATATATATATATATATATATATATATATACAATAGAGATTAAAAAACAAATTTTATTGAGTCAAATCCTATTGTCACAGTTTGTTCCATTGGTGAGATATTAAATGGTAAAATTTATTCACCTAAACCCAAATTTGCCCAACAATTTGAAGAAATTTTTTAAAATTTTGATCCTGAACGCTGCCTGTTTTCATTGAAAAGCATGTTGTAAAGAGAGGGCTTGTAAAGTCAATTCAGCCAAAGGCAGTAACAGACTGACAAAGTGATCACATTTTGGCACAAGACGCAGTGGGTTTCGGAAAAAGAAAGATACAAAGACAATAATTTGAGTAGTAAAACAATGACATTACGAATTTTTGAACAATGTATCATATTTATTGAGGGACTAAAAGCTAACCTTTTAATATCTCAGCTTAGGAGTGTCGTGTGACGATGGAGGGCTTGGGCCGTTTGAATTCCGGGTTCAGGTTTTGTAATATATTTGAAATTTTAGACTTAGGGTACACTTTAATCTACATTGTTTTGGAGAAATAATTACAAGAAGCAGATGTGCAGATGTACAATTTTAAATATCAATAAAAAGTATATCATTGTACATGAATGTCCAAAATGGCGGAAAGAGAAGTTAAAATATTTACTCTGTTAAAATGTACATATTAAAGATCACTTGTTTGATTAAAATGATTATTTTTGTCCCAAGAGGAAAGGGGTAAAGGCAAAAATTTCGGAAAAACATGTCTTATTTTATGTTTAAAGTCTTAAGTCCTAAGTCAGAGAAACTTTGGACTCGCTTTGACAAATCATGTTCGTAAAAGACAGTTTGATGAACATAACTCAACGTCTCTTATAATATTCAAGGTGGTAAGAAAAAATTTTTTGAAAAGGATTGGGAAATTCAACATATGATACTAAATTTTACAGAGATACGACGTTACATGATAGTTTACCATCGGCTAAGTTTTACAAAACTGCAGCAATAAAATACTAAACCTTTATACACTTTATGTCAATAAGTGAAAGGTCACTCGAATCTAAAGCCGCGGTCATAACGTAACGAATTCGGGTCGAATTCCGATCCAATTTTTGTGAGCTTTTGTAAAAATCATCTCCATCTCTGGGCAGAAAAAGTTAAAAATTTTCCAGTCTGTTTTAATATATGGCCGTAGCAACCGTAAGGTTATGAAAAGTAAATACATGCTTATTACTTCGTGACGTCACATAGAGAGACAGAGTTTGTCTTACTACGCTGTCGGATAAAAAATATATGTCGATGCGACGTCACGAAAAATTCTTTTGGCATTTTATTTTCAGAGACATCAGATGAAAATCATGTATTTAATCTGTTCGACAATTATTTGGTTCTTTCCGACCGGAGATGGCCGAAAGATTTTTAACAAAAATCCGAAAAAAATTGAATCCGAATCCGATCCGAATTCTTTTTCGTGTGCCAGCGGCTTAAGACAAAATATCGATTTTTGGTCGTTCGTTAAAAAAATCACAGGGATTAATGGACGATGCAGCTCTAAAGGGCTTGCCCAGGCAAGAGGATTCCAAAGGCCACGGACTTATATACATGGACAGAGCATGTACCGTGTACGTCCTATCCGTAGATGGTCGTCACCGGCTGGGACAAAAAAGGGGCACCAAGATGGCCGCCGTGAAGCTATAAATCGTCCGATTTGACGACGAGTCTGTAATATTTTAAACAAAAGTTTAACTTGAATGAGACACAATATCATATTCCTGCAATAGGTGAAGTGATTTTGACCTTGCCTTGCCATATTTGAAAAACATTACACCTTTCTTGCAAAATGTGGTGATATACTTGAGTAAGTCCAAGCTTTCACACAAAACCATTGCAGACGGCCATTTTGGTGCGTATTTTCTCACACGAACGGTTGCGGCAATGTACAGTGCAGCATGCTCTGTTCATGTATAGGAAGTCCGTGCCAAAGGCACTGTGCTAAGCTGAATTCACGCTCTTTCAGGATTCCCTTTTAAGACACGTCTCCCAAAGTGAACAAGATAGGAGAGAAAAGATGCCTTTGAGATAAATGACCACTCCATGTATACAACAGGTGCAAAATGTGTAAGCACCGACCATTGGGATTGCATAGCGGAAAAGGGAATCGTAATTACGATAGAGTTGATCCTTAAACTTTTCAAAGTAATTAATGCCCAGTTTGTCGCCCTCTTGAGGGGGCCAAGTATATCAACATTAACAGAAATGACACAGACAATATATATTTTTGTTTAATCTTTGGCGTATTAAATCCAATATTTGCACCGAAGAACTCGGATAATATCTTTACTTCCACGAAGAGAATGTTGCGTCTTTTAAATATTTGAAGGTTTGGGCAAAAACTGTGTGAAAAGTTTCTTCCATCTGAGAATCTTCGGGATTTCCTAGACACACGATTTTCTAGCTACCTTATTTTAAAAGTTCCGTATTACTGTAACGATTGAATTCATATAACATTTTATTCGATTGGGGGAGGGTCCAACCGTTCTGTCCATTTTCAACACGAAATTCCGAAAAATGATGAGTGTGTGTGGTTGGACCTTGCTTAATTAAACCAGATTTCTTCTAAAAAAGCAAAATAACACTTTTCTTTTCCTACGGATGTTGTTTTTATAATGGAATCAGTGTACATAGATAAAATGTGCACCCTAAGTAGATTCAGTAACATGTCCTAAATGTATCTCACAATCACAGTGTGTGAGCACCATACAGTTGATATTGCAATGAAATAAAAAACGTTGTGTCAAAAATGTTAGCAGAAATACGAACAAGTGCAATCCAAAATGGTTTTAATATGTCGGGCATATTGAATAGAAAAACGCCATTTCACAATCAGTGTTACATGAATAACATAGCACTAAATATAAAGGGAAATCAGAGTTATGCAGAGAAAATTACCCCTTTTCTTCCAGCGCTTGGTTTTCCCTTTTTTAACAGAAAAGGAGGGGTCTTTCAAGAGGGAAAAAACGTACAGTAATTCTGTGTTTATTACTGTTAAATGGGAATTTCGGATATTTTGAAGGTAAAAAAAATCCATGTACAGAATCACAGGCGCTAGACTAAAGTGCCTCGTCAATATGGAGATCAATCACAACGTCAGACCATGATGACAGATAATATTTTGTTACTTGAAGTCAATGTATGATTGTAGTGCAAAATTAATTTAAGTGGAAAACTTTTAAAGACAAACTCTGATTGCCTTTAAGTAGGCCTATCCAACAGTGTATACACCCGAAAAAGACTTACTAAAATATATTTCCTCTGACATATTTACCAATATGGTTCATTGTCCAACACATGCAACAATATTATACTTATGTTGTATTCTCAGCATTATATACATTATAATTTTATACATATGAGCATATATGTGACCATTTTAGAGACTAACAGAGCAGTCACTGCTTGTTCAAGTCGTTTTTAAACGTTTATAGATTACAGTAAGTAGTAAATGTACAATATCGCCCTTTTGGACGAATTTTTCAAGACGTCACCGTCTGTGACTCTAAAAGGGCCTGACTTAGCACATCAGACGATTCCCTTTTAAATGAATGATACGACCGAGTGTTTCTTGTTACTGTGGGCTTACAACGGATACACAAGGCAATCACAGGCTCCGGGAACATCTTTACATCATTCACTTATAAATCACCGGACATGTAAATGCCACTGGACAGTTAAATGTCAATTTGTATCGTATGTGCCAAAATGATATAAGGTGAGGATTTGTTGATGTATGCCTATTGCTTTTGTTACGGTGGCTTAGATACACCGCAAAAGGAAAATTTACTGGGATGGTTTTGGGAATAAAAAGGGGACAGCTTAATAAATTTAAATAACGTACATATAAGACTCGCTATGCTATGGGTCAATTTGAAAGTAGAAGGAGAGTTGTGAGACAAGGGAGATGATTTGGTGTTTATCACCCTTCTCATATTTGAATATGCATTTCACTCTTTGACCAATCAAAGACAGAATGCATCGTGCGCATGTGCAATGCAATGCAAGAGCCATCAACAACAGCTCTCAATGGCGAAATCATGGAAAATGTTAATATATGCATAGGTAAAAGCCTTACCCACAAATACGAAAGATTTTCAAATCTTTTTAATTTATGAAATTACCACCAAACACAACTAGCTCAGATATTGACTTGAGATCTACCACAAAAAGCGAGCACTATGCCAGTTAACACCATTTGGGCATCCCGGACACGCACAGATGGTCACCCTTATTCGGTGTGGTCGTGCGTATTACTGGCGTTCCTTTGAACAACAAGACCTATATACTTCTTGTTTTGACAGTAGCCTGTCAAATACAAATAAAAATGAAATAGCATGAAAATATGATCACATTAGGGATTTTCCCCACCCCCTCCCTTAGTTTAGTATGGGAGAAAAAGTTACCTTGTAACCGCTCTCCAGTACATATAATGTCTGTATGAGCCTAACGAAACTCAAGCGCAGCCTTGAGGTACTGTACACATAGCGTAAAAACGGCAGAAGATGACAGCCTTTTACAAAATGTTTTGACAATTAGACCAAATTTCTTTGGTTGGACGTTTTGATCAGTATGCCAAATAGGGGAACCGTCCTTGTCGCCTTTAGATTAGAACTTCAAATTTTTACTTTCAAGAAGCCCGCCAATTTTATAATGAAACAACCTGCAATTGATTGAAAGTACGTCTTTAAATATCTCCAGTAATTTTAAATTTATAAAGTTGGGGAGATGATTGTTCTTCCCGTTACTTGTGTAGTTTACTTTTCAGTTCCAGAAAGAGAGGCAAAGGTTATCAACATATGAATGCCATGTATGCATTGAATGGAAGTAAAAATGGAAGTCAGGCCCTTTGCCCCGAGGTTGGCAGGGTGAGAAATATTTTCGCTCCCCCCCCCCCGAGAATTTGAAGTTTGCCATTGGCTCAAACATCCCTACACGTTTGGCCTCCTTGAAAAAAATCGCTACCCCCTGATTATTGCCCCCCCCCCCCCTCCAGTGTCTTTCCTGTCTACGAGCCAGTGTAGTCTGAGGTAGAAGGTTTTTTATTCCTTCAGGGAGATAGTACAACCATCGTCTAACTGCTTGGTGACAATATAAGTCAGGAGGTACTAACACTTTCTACTAGTTATCACTGGCCATATGAAATGAAATCTCCGTTTCATGGAGTTAAATCAATCAGTAACACAAGTGCAGCACTAAAACTTAAACGGCTGACAGATACGGTGACATTCCTCTAAACGAGATCGTCTGTCTTTTTTGTATTGATAGGTCAATTTTGAAGAATTCGATAAAATATACCCTTGAGTAAATGCAATTCATATAAAGAAACCTTAAAGCAAATATCTCCCTTTACAGAGAGGTACATACCTAAGTACTGTTTTCACACACACTATTCCTGAACGAAGAAAATTTCAACCTTTGCCCCTGTACTCTTGAAAATGGCGCCGCCACAGATAACGGTATAATGGTACTTATTGTTCCAATTTCTTTTCTTCACAATCTTTTGAAGTACAACAGCTTAAAATTCTCAAGACAAAGAAATATGTTAAAGTTCTTCATTAATTGTGTGCATATATGTACCAATAAATCACATCCTTGTATAATTATCATGGCAACCTCACGCCGCGCGTCTCTATGGTTTCGCGCCACTAACGTTAAAGGCTCACTTCCGGACAAGAACAGTGCCCTCTCCAATCTGCAAGTATACCGTGCCGCCAGCCACCGCTCTGCATCGTGTTCCTCGTCGTTGTGCCGGTGTTCAAGCAAACCGTTGACAGCACATAAAATCGATAAATCATACCTTTTTCATGTACATAAATATATATATAAATAAATAACTTTATCTATCTATTTATCATCAGCGGCACCCACAGTTGTCCACCACCATCTCTTTGTAATTCTTCAAGATAATTTGTTCCTTTTCATTAAAGTACAACATATTCATGGGGGCAAGTTCCGTGGGGACACAACATGCCCGCGGCACGAGACTCGGCTCGGCAGAGTGGACGATCGTTTGCACGATTGCGTGGTTCGTCGAATTTAGATGTTCTGGCATAGGAAATGGACATTCTCCTTGGCAATAGTAAGCTTGGTAACCATCCGGCGCCACGATCCAGTCATTCCAACCAACGATTGCAAAATCGACATATAGTGTCTGCTTGGCGCAGTTTGGTTTGAGTCTTCTTTGACG
This sequence comes from Holothuria scabra, assembly GCA_037179385.1. NCBI lineage: Eukaryota > Metazoa > Echinodermata > Holothuroidea > Aspidochirotida > Holothuriidae > Holothuria > Holothuria scabra. The sequence goes on from CM074180.1 coordinate 51,181,909, forward strand.
ATTCTTGTTCTTTTGTCGTTTTATCCTGCTTTGGGTGGACCTCTTCGACCGTCCGTCGTCCGTATATGCCACAACTAAAGGTCGCAATTGAAACCACTGATCCTCATCGTGTATATCCATCGAAGGATCGTGATTGACTCTCCTCTTCGTCCGTACATGATCCTTGCCGTGAAGAGAAGGACCCCCCTTGGGATCAATGATCTCGACTTCGACCCCGAAATTGCTGTTGGGGTCGCTTGTCCATGACTGGACGGCAGGACCAATGTCCAGCGACTCCCAGCTCGTGTTCCGTACATCGACAATGATCGTATCGATTAAGCGTTTGATAACGTCCCTATTTCTCGCCACAGGTTTTAATATTTGATATAGATTTATCCTCTGCAAGATTTTTGTATCTGCGTGAAGTTCTGAAGAATTCAGTGCATGTCTCTTTAAAATCTTGTGATCTGGTATGGCATGCCGAAATAATCTTAACTCTGCTGCTGTGAGTTTTTCTTCTGTTCCTATGTGATGGCTAACGTTGAATACTAGTCTATGCCTGTGGACATCATCTTCATCGTCATATGTATCTTCTGTCGAGTGAAAAAGAAAAAAATGTTTTAAGTAGGTTAGGTCAGATATAGTTTCATGGCCCAGTTCTAACCAATTGGTTTAAGTCGGGCCGGTTCCGGCCTTTTGCCAGTTTTGGCTCACTTTTTACGCTGAGTACCTAGAGTACAATCATTGCGAAGGCTCCATTTTTAAGTCTTCGGTATGACTCGGCTAGGAGTCGGAACTGCAAGTTGAATATTACAGAAAAAGCAACTTCGGGAATTCGCTGAATCAAGGAATTGTAGGGCAAAACGTGAGTACACAAATCGAGCTCAACCCATAGCGTACGGTTTTCTCTTGTTTCGTCAGTAAGTGCATTCAACGCTCAGTGTCTAGCCGACTAGAACCGAAAATACAGATTTCAGTCTTATTTTACGTTTGATAAAAAAAAATTACACCAAAAAGACAATAGGACACGATCCTTACCACATATAACCACACTAGAGATCCCTCTTCATGTTATGGTTGGATTTAGAAAGAATGATTTAACGTAAATTTCATGAAAACTCAAATTAATTTACACGTAGAAGAGGGTGCGAGATGTTTTGCAGGATGTGCGCATGTGCATAGCCACCAAAACGAATTACGGAACTAGCTTATCAAGTTTCTGCTTGATTGTTACTTTGTTTCAGATTCTAACAGTTTTTCCGAATTAAGGGCAGTGTACAATCAGAGAGTTGCAACTCTGTTGCAACTCTCTTGTACAATGCAGAGGTAATGGACGTTACGTCATCCTTTGACATAAAGCGCTTTCAGCTGCATCATCAATGGACGGCAAGTTTTTCAACAGTACAGAGAATGGTTTTTCGGCATTCGATGAGAAAGAGTTTTTAGGCATTTTCATGCTGATGTCAAACCTGCTTCTGTAAGGCATTAATGTAAGACTATGAAAGAATACCGTGATGCAATGAGTGTCAAGAATTAAAAACCGACTAATCATGCCACTATTACTGCACGATGGTTTGCAGTCCGGCATGGCGCGGGACCGCTCTCTGACGTCATAGCTATGACGTAATACACGACTCATATATGCCATGCACATTTACTTCTGAAAATTATCGTTTCCGGACCCGTTGTCGTTCTTTTAAGTCTAATCCCTTTAATCAAGATGAAAATGTGAATGTTAAAGCACACACATTTTTATAAATAAAAACATAAGAGACGCAACTTTTGTTTTTGGCTAACCTTAGCTTATATAACATAACATAACAGGTTAAGGGGCAAAGGAGGGTTATGAAGGCCCCATATGATGCTCTGTAATCAACCCTCCCCCCCCCCCCCATTAAGCAAAAGCAAACCACCAACACAACGAGCCCAGAGCCCCAGAATTAGATTCTACCACAGTCATGGAAAGACTTGTCAACTTGTCAATGTTTACCTTAAAGCGATGAACTGATGTGGAGTTAGCAACCCACACAGGCAGGCTATTCCAATCATTAACAACCCTATGAGAGAAACTGAACTTCTAATGTCAAGTCTAGCAAAAGACTCATCAAGCTTTTAACAATGGCCTCTACCCCGATGATTACTTTGGACCTTTAAATAACTACAAGCTTATGGCTCTTCACTTAAAGCGAAAGTACAGTCGGTTCACACTTAATTTATGACCACTGTATACCGGTATGAAAATCATTCATTACAGGATTTTGAAATAGTATGAAAATATTTAGCTTACATTTCATGTAACGCAAAATTATCCATTTGATTTTTAAAGAATGTCACATTAATACTCTAAAACGTGGTGAAAGATACTTAGGACAGAATTTAACAAAAAAAAAAATGATTCATTCAAGTTTATGCCTCAACGTAAGTTTCTTATCTCGCAGTCTGATAAATATAAAAAGATTCTTTTCCGGTAATTTTCTTGCGAACGTGACACCTTTGCGAGCCCTTATTGTGGTTTGCTCGGTCTTACTGTGTTGACATTTTACGGAGAAAAAAAAACAAGTCTTAAAAGTTAACACATGCACTGCTCATACACATACGGTAATTCCCAAAGAAATTCCCAAAGATAAACCCTAAACGCGCGTTTGTTACTGTTTCCCTAAACAGCTGCACTGAGTAACAAAATCAATCAGAATCGATTATTATGGACTTGATTAGTAAATAAAGGGAATTAGTTCTCTCATGATAAACCGGTCTGACACTTACGTACATCTCCAACAGTACTTCGGCCTTAAAGCTTAGGCCAGACAGCTAAATGCCCAGACAATGGAAGAATCTATACTGTATAATGTTCTTAGAAGGGGGTAGTTACAGATAAGCAAAGCGACAGTTACGAGGGTTAATTTGGACAGGTGAATGCCGTTTGGTATTGGAAGCGAGCACCCTAGTGGGCGCATATGTAACCTTGCTTCCAGGGAGCACCGACTTCTGATTCAAACTACAAAAGTTTGTTAGTGACGTTCAATTTCACCATGGTCAAAAATAAAATGGTGGCCTCGCTGTGTCTCAAACGACACCCCACTGTACACGTCAGTAAAATGTTATTCGTTAAAATGGAAATTGTCATATTTTGAGTTTTTTTTTTTTTTTTTATGGAATTGCCAGTTTGAAGGCACAGTACAGTTCAGCGGCCAACGACCGCTGGTGTTGGGCGAATAAAAAACGAGGTATCAGACACTTGCTTAACAGAGAAGACATGAAAAGAGTAACTTTCTTGTTAAAAAGTGGTAATATATTTTCCATATGACTACCGCTGACTTTTTATTTATTTATGAGAATAATATGTATGAATGGGCTGCGTTTTTCTTTGTAAACAAGTACGCTACGATGGGACTAAGCTCACGCAAAGCGCCAGCCTCTTTCAGGAACATTTCTGTACACGACATGAGAATGTGTCACGATAACCTACAGGCCGTAACTTGCGATATTGAGGCATACCTGTAGCTGCATTACATGGGTACTCTACACGGGATATTTTGCACTCTTCAGAAAGGTCTCGGAAGTTTAGATTTCAAACTCACTAAGCTGACATACACTGTTGTTTAAGCCTACGTTGAGAATATACAACACATTCAAAGTCGGAAGCAAAGAAGGAACCTTCGCAGTAAAGTCTGTATACTATTGAAACGCATGCCGGTATATATGACAATATTTTTACATTGTAAGAATGGTCAAAACCCCTTTCCAGAGATTTTCAACTTCTTTTTAAAACTGATTATATGCTTATATTTTAGGCTAAGGCAGTGAGGAATATTTAACGCGTTGTTTCATAATTCTAGTGTCGGAATTAGAGGTGTGGACGATTCAGGGAAGCTGATTCGTCCATTTGCCTGATTTGGCCATTCTCACCCTGTGAAAACCACTCGGAACGGGTAGTCACTAGTGTGATTAGGCACCGTACTCAAGGTTCCACAATAGCCTTCAGAGGGAAGAAAACTTAGTTGCCGACACATTTAAGCTAAAAAAGTGCAATTTTCAATAATTCTGGGATATTTCCAAGGGCTCCGTCGTCTCCTCTCCCCTTATCTATACGGGGTTGTTGCAATTGCCCTTCAAAATAGCAAGTGGGATTATTATAACATAATTATCACAAAAGATCTTTTATACGTATATTAACACACAACTTTCCCTATATGTAGATCGTGTTTTAGCAAATGTGCACGCTTGTTACACAAAATTTGCAATTATGGGGTAACTACACCAGCCCTTAAAAACGTGTTGAAATGTGCTGAAGGTTTTAGATATACGGACCTTTCTACCTCGAATATTATCAGAACACTTTCAGATATAATTTCGGCCAACGGCCGGCATGGCAACTGCTCTTGTGCAACAATTGATTGCAACTTAATTGAAAGTCACCTGAAAATGGTATCGGCGCATAATTTGAATTCGGTTGTAAAATGTTCGATATTGGCTGCAACGGTCGACCCCCTCCCCCCCCCCCTTCGTTCTAGACTTTTTGTTCATACTCTCGAGACAGTACAACGGAAAACGTTTCAAAATCTGAGTACCCAGTTGATGTGACAACATGCCAGTACAAGAAGCAGCTCTCGCTTCGTAATTACTGGTCGACTGAAGCCTGAAGTACACTAGACCTTTATGTAACATAGCTAGCTTATACAGTGCCGAACAAAATCATACATATATGCTATGAGTGCGTTTATCGTTTCGCATTCGGGGAATTTACCCCAGGATTTGCCCGAGAAAGGGGGATCAACTTGAAGCCCTCAGGATAATCGCGTCTAGACCAGCTGCTGTGTACCGATGTGTTTCACTTGTGCAAGGGTTCAATTCCCGCTCGACGTACCGTGGGTTTTCCTCCGGGCACCATGGCTTCCTTTCCACTTGGAAAAGGCTTGCCACTAAAACCGGTTACCTAACCGACTAATTCGATTGCTCGCCGGATATAGAAGCACCTTCGGGCCAGCCTCTATCGCCTCTTAACTTGGTGCACATACGGTACTGAATAAAAAAGTCTCGCTGAAACAAAATCGTTCAAAACAAAGTTCATGATGCTCGCGGTATAAGCACGTTGCACTTATAGATAAAACATATTAAGCAACATACAATAAGAAATTTTGAAGTGTCGATACACAATTCGCATTTTTACTTACAATGACACTCTGATGTGCAGCAAGGTTCTGTTTTGAGGGAATATCATAAGTTACGTTACGGTACTGTAACACGGTAACAAGTCAAACGACAGGGGCTAAAGCCCCATAATATGCTGTGCAGTCCAAACCCTAACCACAGCCTGGAACAATTAGTTTCTACCACCCTACCACCCGGTTATGGAAAAACTTGTCAAAATTAGTTTTAAAAGGTCAAACGCAATCCCCCGAATTTATTTTGAAGCAACAGCTAAATCTCACAATTTTGTCTTCACCTTTCTCTTCAAAGTATCTTTTCATCATAGTTTATGACGCAACTATTGAATGCAAGTTAAACCAAGCAGTCCCTTCTAGTCAATTTCACATTCGAGGAGGAAAAATGATGTCACATGGCTCTCAATAGCCAATCACGAAACAGGACAGTCTACTACTCTACCGTACTTCACGTTGGGACGACTGCTCTTGTCAAGAGCATTCCACACAAGCCTTGCCTTACAGAATGAACACCTAAATATTATAGTCTTAGGCCTACACATTTCTACTTTATTCTCTGGAATAAGTGAAATTTAAGATGATTTAACATGGAATGTCGGACAATAAATTTACAGCAAAGAGTTATGTAGTTCTAATTGACCAGATATGTTACATGGGTATTCAGTCACGTGGTATGAATTAGTACAAAGGGGTATACTTATTAGTAAAGATGAAATGAACCTGCAGCATCATGTACGATAAGCTATGAACTGTATGCGAACAGACTAATTTGCCTAAAACCCTTAATGAACATGGAGCATACGAACGCATAGTCTGTACTAGTACGAACGGATATGTAAGAACTTGACCGTCGGGTAGTCTGCCTTCAGGGGGAACACTTAATAGGAAGTTAAATATTTTAAATAATCGTCATGCAGGAACTTTTGCTGTTCTCAAAAACACTATTTTTCATGCAATTGAAAATTCATTCTAAGAATCCAATTTTAATAATGATTTATAGATGGGATAACTCACATACCGACAACTTATCTGCTATGGTCCGATGCGGTTATTCCTGGCTATTACACAGTTCTGCTAACAACAGAAAATTGCCGCCCATTTTGTGGAAAAGGAAAGAAGCTTCATGGAGAAGTTTCATCTAATTGCGATTCACATTTAAATGAACGCTTCAGACCACTTAATAAAATGCAACTAGCTGGTTTGGTTGACCATAGTAACTTCTTGGCAAAATGAGATGGACTCACCGATATGATGGAAACTTCTTATCGTATTGGCTGCACCCGTTGATTTGCCTTCAACATGGAAATCATTGGTTGTGTCCTCCCCTTGCGAGTGTCTCCGATAAATATCCATTATATATTCCGGTACTAGTTTCTTGCCTCGCGGCCTGGGCCTCTCTTCAAACCCGAACATATTTAACAGTGTTGATTCAAATGCTTGCAACATTTCCTTTCGTTCATGTGCAGATAAGTCCGAATCTGACGGGAGAGGTGATAAATTCGTCCCTCCTTTAAGTCCTGTCGATTGTAACGTTGCTAAGTTTTTCCCTCCTCTCGTCATTAAGGCACAAGAACACACTGATAGAACTAGTTGCCAGATCCGAAATAGTGATACCATGGTGAATCTGCGGAAAGAAAAACGAAATCATCCTTAGGTGTGAAGACTGATGCATTCATGATGTTTAGGCGCCAACATGTCTGATCACCTGCGTGATGTGTAGGTCTCAAAGTTCAAGGTGTATATGACAAGTTCCTGTGTGTGCACCTTTAGTCTTCGTATGGCCTATCCTAACAGCTTAGTGTTTTGAAGCGTATCGCATTAAATAGGTTGTCGTATACATGTGTACAGAGAGCAAAGGAAAAAAAAACCGGCTTAAATGTGAAAAGACTTTCAATTAGAGAATACGCTGGAGAAAAGTCGTTTCATTGGCTGGTCTCTTGAAAAAGAAACCTAGTAATTACCAGAGGTGTTATTGCCGATTGTTCGGGGATTGTAAGGATCAGTTTATCTAAGGGAAAACTTACAGGTGTGGTGAGAGAGTTTACACCCTAAGGGTTGGTATGTTGATTTTTCGTTTCTTATAATGGTCTTTCCAACTGTGCATGCGAATGAATCGTAAAGGTGTGGAGGAATCACTTCTTAGTTTTGGCATGTTTAAAGGAATCCTTTAAAACATTTTCGAAGAAACCTTCGACTTTCAATACGGCTTAAAACTGACAGACGGGGAATAGTTTATTCAATTTATGTTGACGTGACGACCGAGTGGAAATAACGAAATTAACCAAGAAAAAGTGTTTGAATACCGATAGTCATCTTGCCATTCAAGCAGAAGCCACATCAAGATGCTATACTGACAACCTGCCTTAACTGCTTCATTCAACCTGTCGAGACCGGAATTTTTCTCGAGCAATAAAATGAGAAACATTTCACCCGGTCACTGTATAGTCATACAGAAAGGTGAATTAGATTGGAATGACATATAAAAACACAATATAAATTCCATTTACTTTGGAATAAACTGGTGTCGGATCACGAGTCCTATAAACCATTTCTATGTGTTATTTTTATCTATGTTTTCATGTACATACACACATAAAAGGCTACAAATCAATATGACGAAAAGAAAACAGTTCACGTTACCAAAAGGTTAGCACAAACAATACGCTACACCCAATGGATCTATTTATCTACAACATGCCGTTCAGCGAAGTGCTCGTTAACCGTGTACCCTCGACCGCTGTATCAGTCACACTGTGTAGCCTACCTTGTTCTACGAGAAACCCAGGAAGTGCGGACCATCACAATAACTGCAATACGACGTTTTGCAGTCATTCATTGTATCCAACCGAAGGCTATTAAAAAACAAATTCGCACGACGGCCGGGAGGGAGTGTTTTCTATCAACGGTGTGAACACTTGTCACACCTGGTAATTTTATCCCCGTCTTTGGAAGTTTTGACTGGGCGTATGTCATGTGTGATTTTGGGAAGGCTGCCGGGCGGAGGCCTTGCATTGTATCCGAGTGTTATCCGATGCGAAGACACACCTGGAAAATAGCTACAACCAATCCGTGTAATTCAAGTGGTTTTGTTTTGGCTGTAATTGTCACCTAGACCGTTTCGCTCCGGGCAAAATATAAAATTTCATAAACTTGAACAATATAGCTATTCGGAAATCGCCGATTAGACAATGATGTCCCGCAATTGTTCCTTTGAAGCAGAAGAGTCATAGGGGAGATAGACGAAAATCTACTGAGAATTCTAAACAAACTTTGAGGTAACTTTTCCCTTGCATTGCTTAAAAACGACTGACAGAGACAGAAAATTTGTCAAAAGTAACTGGCTGGAATTATTTACACAAGACGTGGTCCCAGCCGATCATCTCTTACAGCATCACAACGAGATACGGCACTTATATCGGTCTGTCCAAAATTTTCGGGATGCCAAGAAACGAATAACGTTGTTAAATCTTACAACCTGCTAATGTGTCTTCAGTTAAAATCCTTTGTAAAGTAAATAGTCGTAATTAAAATACAATAGGATGTTTATTATGATATCATTGATATTTAAATACAATGGGATATTTTTTAAGATATTATTGATATTAAAATACAACGGGATATTGTTTTACGATACTTAGGAGTTAAGAATTACGCGTAGAAAAGTTATTTTGAAGGCTTAGGACCCTCAGGAATTTAATCACATGGATGCCCCATAGTCGTGTTCTAAAACTCCATCTAACTCTACTAGTTAGAGTTCTTAGTGGGCACAAACTGCTGAAAAACCTTTAGGCAGTCACGTTTTAGGCTATCACCTTGCGATTTTGTCATTCTTTTTGGAGACGGACGTTATTCATTCTCCACAAGAAAGAGAGCATTTTCTTTTTGGATTTAATTAAAGCAAATGGCCGTTGCTATCAAAATGTCCGATGCCATGCACCACCAGGCACACGTTTTCCATATCCATACACCAAGCAAAAGATTTTGTGATGACCTGGATGAGTTAGGGACAGTTCCTAACCATTGACGAGGGGATGGTGAGACAACGAAGAACGGCGGGCAACAAGTTTATAAATTTCCTTCCTCCGTTGGGAAGAATTCAGCCTCTGCCCTTCTATCATCAGTTCAAGATCGTTTCAAATACGCCTCTCTATTGACACTTGCAAAAACGGTGAGATTCTACGTTTTTTGCCATAGTTTACACCCTCCACATACCGTACCGTATAAATACACTCTAAAAAAACGCGTTATCAATTAAATACATATTTTGCGCCCACTTGGTTAACATGTTTTACAATTAAAGGGCCAAACTTCTCACCCCAAACTACAATTTTGGTACGGGGGTACCGAAATTTACAATTGGCTCAGCTCTTTGATTGACAGCTAATTCAAACAATGCAGAGTACTTAAGCTTATATTACACAGCATGAACGGTACTGAGGGTGTTTTGATTTTATATATTGAGTTTCTCTACACTCACCTTGAAGCAATAAACTGAGATTATATCTGGATGAGGATGAATTTCAGACAATTGTGGGAGGGGCTTCATTAAGAAGGTTAGGAGAATTGATACTGTTTGGGGTGAGAGAACTAGGCCTTTAAGCATGTGTTGAAAACGTAATATCTATGATTTAGACAAGTATGTTTAGCATCTAAGCACTGACTACACATGTTTACAAAGTGAGGATAAAAAGTGTTTCGATTTTTTTTTTTAATGTTTTAGACTTTTCAGGTTAATCATGCCAAACCACAATTGAACATATGACGTCACAAAGTTGAAAACATAGTAAATATGTAATGTCGGTGTCGGCTTGAAAGCAAAAATCAAATCCTTTAGAGTGACGGAAGAATTTAAATTTCGAGCACGTCTCAATGTATCATCGATATTGGATGAATTTTAATACAAGGTCCCAGATTTACCAGGTGATCCCGTCGAGTTACGTCTGTTAATCTATATTGACTATACTGTCGTGGACTGCTTGCAATGTGGTTTCTCCGACCACACAGTCCAATGATGAAATTAGGCCTAGCTGTCACTCTTTTTGGAAGAAAGTCTGAAATAAAAATTTTGAAAGCTCACGTGGCTTAGAATGAAAAAGCGTTGAAGTCAGAATGCATCTCCTTTGAGTTGACAACGCAGAGCGGCGGTGTCCACGATCTATTAGCAAATTAGTCATCTTTACCAATGCAATGCTCAAGGTTGCAATGCGATGGAGGCAATGATTCAGATTTGACCTCAAAATATTATGATTGCATTTTGACATGTTTATGCAGATAGTTTACAACTTTAGGAACGACCCATCGATATCAGCATTGCCGTTTAAGAGAAACGAGCTCATCAAGCTAAATACGGCGAGTCATACTAAACACCTACCTACTAGTACTAGGTTGTTCTTACTGACAAAATCATGAGAGACTTAAAGACTGTGAAATCCACATTAACGTTTCATCGCTGCTCCCAAACGCGTATGATCCTCGTGTAAATATCATCAACGGGATCTTACCCGACATCTTCCAAATAAACTCAGAAAATACATCTCTCAGTATTTAGTTATTTTAATACTCACCTGTACGACTCTGGCTGGCAGATATTGACATACTAGCATGGCATACTCCTTAGCCTCTTGAGGAAGAAGAAACCCCCAAAAGTCTTCCGTTTGTTTAGTTGCGAAGCTTAACCAATAACCATGCGCTGACGTAGAATGTTTAAATAAAACTTTCCGTTGGTGTTCTCGACTAGTTCTTGTTAAAGAAATATCCCATTTTCTCCTTTTTCAAGTCTACACATATACACCTTTCCAAACAATTCGGGCAAAATTTCTATTTGGAGAAGACTTTACCTCATGTAAAAGACAGATTTATACTTTTCGACGCCTCATCAAAGATTCCGGTAATGGGTTACACCTGGAGAAATTGGGACGGCCCGTTTAATTTGGGTTCACCTTGCTCGATGACCTGAGCAAGGTGTTTACTGTGGGCTGACAGACTCATATCGACTTGACACGGGCCATATGCTCGACTAATGAGTTTTTTCAAAGTTGATCCAGGCAGTCAGAAGTGTATAGAAGATGCAGTTACACAGGGAACCAACATAAATCAGAGGCAGACAGGTGTGGTACCAGCATAGATACGATCCAGGTAAACCGACGTAATGCTGCCTGAGAATGGAGTCAACTTGGGCATCGTAAATCCCGGGCGAACGCATACCGCTCTGTCAAAGTTATGGCTTCATTGTTGTCTTCAATCGTGAAGGGGTTGCAGTCAATATTTGGCTCTCCTTTGAAGATCGTCTGACTTCCACGGTCGACTTGTTTACACTACAGTTCAATACACGTCAAGTCTCGCAGATAGAATTTAATACATCTACCTGGAATTTATTATTCCGAGCACTTCGTCGCACTGTTTCAATTGTTCATAAATTTTTGCGAAATGTCGACTTAAAAAATTTCCCATTTCAGTGATCCCTTCATCTTTACCTGCCGGGAAGACGCTGCGAGCTCAGGTATTTTTATAATGGCCGATGCACTATACGATAAAGTTTATCTGAGGTTGGAATCCTCTTCGGGGTGAAAAAGTCACTGGAACATGAATCTGTTTTTGTCGTGAAAAAAGAGAAGTATAGTCCCCCTTTCCAATGTTCCTTTTAAAAAGTAATAATCCGAGTTAGGTCGCGACCATACACAATGTTTCCATAAATTATCACAGTGACATAACACTCTTTCAAAGTTTTGAAGAGCTCTACAGAGAAGATAGACAAGGCATTGGCTACGTGCATTTTGAGGGTTGGATAATGAGAGATTATTCCAGAAAAAATTGTCATGAGTAAGTTTCAATGAAGAAAATCCTTCCCGAACAATTCTTCAACTCTATCAGCTGTACGTATATTGCTTCTAATTGGTGAAAACAAATTACGTGTGTGGCACTTTGGAGCAGAAGTACATGTCCAAGTCAAATAATTAAAAGCGAGGCGTTAGCGTACCTCGAACAGCCATCATTCGTTATGAACGTCCACCAACTGGCCAACAATGCAACAACCAACTACACTCCTCCCATTTTGCTCCCCATGTCTCCCGTAGTAACTGCAAGGCTTCGCAAATTAGAGGTGGACATAGGCGGGATTACGGGGGGGGGGGGGGGAGGGGCACTTCCCCCCACACACACTGACCCACACACTTTTTCCCCGACCTTAGGTTTTTTACGACTCGCTCAGGCTGTTACTTGCTACAGCAATACTAATTTATAACTGACTGGGCCAATCGAGTGATACATTAACCAGGGAGCTGCAACTCTCTGCAAATAACAAAATTGTATAGGCTACCTTTACACAGGCTATGTAAATGACCGGACAACTCTTTCTTTTTGAAAGGGTGAAGTCATAGCCATGCGCAGTCATAGTTTTCATTCCATTTTAAATGTAAACCTCTTTTGCATGTATTTACTGAAAACTTGGTAGCCTACATTCCTTGGCCATGACGCATAAACATAGAACGTAACGCAATCATCTGATCATGGGTGTGAGTCTCTTGACTCTGAATGACGTTCTGCGGGGGTCTTGAAGAGAAATTTGAATGAATCTTGATGTGAATGAAAGGTACGATAAAAACGTATACCATGTCCACATTTTGCCGTCGGTTGGATGCTGTTTTTTTATTTTTTATTTTTGTCTAACCGGTCCGATTGAGGCCCGGTAGTGGTTTGCCTAGGTTTTACGTCGGACTGACGTCGCTCTAAGAAACAACTTTTTGAGGCATAAGCAGTCATCCAAAATTTATTGAACAGCTAGATCTCAGAAATTCCTTCTCATTTCTCTTCTTAGTATCTTTCCGAGATATGACTCAAATATTTATTTCATAATCAAGATGGTAAATCAAGGACTACTCGTAAATTTTACATTTAAGGGAGAAACGCATTGTCACATGATTCACAAGAGCTATTCATGAAATGATAAGGTAGCCTACTACAATAACTCAAACTGGAATTAGTATATTTTCCCTCTGAATACGTCAGATAGAAGTCTGAAAATATCAAGTCTAGTCCCTTTGCTGACGTTGGAATGACGTTGAATTGATATTGAACAGTTGGGTTTAAGCTCAAATGGCGTTCCATGGCCGTTTTGCAGAAGTCTATTTGCAAACGCCGACACAGAAGACTTCGGTCGGACGAAAAGGCCTCCATAAAACCGACGTCGAACCGACGGAAAAAAGTTTTTGAAGATAGTGAGAATATTCATCGTGTCTGCGTGACCAGGCCACAGCCTCGGCAGGTCTTGTAAATGAAATGAAGCGCATGCACACTTGTGAAATTCAGTAAAATAACAACCACATAAGGGGAAATTACTCTCGTATACTTTGAAATGCTGCAGATAATAGTTTGCAGCTTAAATATTGCATCATATTACATCTACAAGCTTTTCAAAGAACAAAAAACCTCTCCAAACTAGTTTCAAAGCCTCGGGACCCCTTCCACTTATTCGTTTTCGTTCCCCACGTCCTCTTGAACGATCCAGGACGACTGATATTCATACGGAGTAGGAATATGATTACAAAAGTTTATGTGTGATTTTTGTGATCGCCTTTAATGTTTTGAAGTTGAACCTAAAATGATTTATTTTAGAGCCTACAATTTCGTAAATACCTCAGAGCTTCCGGGGGCTTCGCCCCCTGAAACCTCCACTGGGGTTTTGTCCCTGGGCCACATACCGTAGGGGGAACGCTTCGCGCTCCCGCAGCGCCCCGGCGCCTTTTGTTAGTCCACCTTAGTTTGCCCCCCACTTTCAGACATCAAATCCCGCCCCTGGAGGTGGACGTCCACCATGCTTACAAAAATTGGGAAGTAGACTGATAAAGGTCTTGTTTAAATGTAGTTCTGCTATTCTGTTGATCAAAGTCCCTAATTCTTTTATTGCAGTGAAACCTTACTACAGATTTTTGAACTGTTACGATTTTCATGATTAACCCGCCTAGACTGCTAAATGACCATTACATAAAGCTTTTAAATTGAAACTGGTACCTCCTTTACTCATGTCAAAGCAGTTTGGAGCTGCTTTGTTCAAAATTTCTTAGTGTGTGCCTGAAGTGAAAAAAATTAAAACTATATATTTAAGATCATGCAAAATAAGTTTGAACAGTCCAACTTCCATCTTCACAGGACATTCCTGAGCTGAGATTTAAAATGTTGAAGTTTATTCACTCAGCTAAAATGGTACATTGTGCAATAATATGTGATGTCATTGTTGTACTTCTCAAATTACAATCTTTGTACCCTTTTGTTTTTCTGAACGTTACTGCACCTGATAGCACTCTTACTTTTAAAGGGTGATATAATTAATAAAGCCCCTTTGCGCAACATCTTATGCAAGCAAACAGGAAGTGTTCGAGATTATGAAAACACTTTTAATTTCAAAGGAAAACAAAGCAGGTAATGTGAGTTGTACAACAAGAAAGTCACAAATTATTGCGCAATGCACCATTTTAATTTGAGTGAATAAACTTCAACATTTTATATCTCGGTCCAAGAATGACCCATGAAGATGGGAGTTGGACTGTTAGAATTCATTTTTCATGCTGTTTAAAATATATGTTTGAATATTTTGACTTGAGGAACACTCTAAGTTCAATATAACTAGTATCAAAGTTCAACATTAAGTTCTGAAGTTAGATGCACTGGCGTGTTACGATTGAGAATTACTACTTAAAGCAAAGATACCTTTTTTCTTAAAGTCCCCACGACTCTCTGGCGAAGAGCCAAGGGGCGAAAACCAAACGATTACTACCGGAGGAGTTCTGCTCCCTTAAGGAGCTTAACGTCCCAAATGGACAAGTACGCCCTCCAAAGGGCAAACACTGAGTGGTCCTGCTCTAGACTGGCTGAATAGAGCAGAAGCCACAACCTGGATGTAGTTTAACGTCATGCCCAGGCTAATCTTTAACTCAGAAGCGTAATGATTTGAATTCACAAATCACCATTTGTTTGCGTATTGCAATTATTCACGTGGTCCTCCAAAGGAGGGTGTCCTCCAGTTTCCTCCTTGACGTCATAATGCACAAGGTCTTTATTCAGTAGGTGTGTTGTTCAGGTATTACAGAAAAGCTACATTCTAATCAGTTGTTCACAAGGCCATTTTAGAGGAAAGCATTAGGTCTCAGGTGGCCTTTGTTCTTGGTACGTTAGGAATTTAGGCTAGACGCGGTGTTACGCTAGGATCAAAGCATTTCCCACGAATTGCATAATTTTCCCCAATCGGGAGAATTTTCAGGTTATAAACAGGACTGTTTTATCTCTGGAATCAGTTTACCCAAAAGTATGAAGCCCTTTTAAAGGGACTTTAAAGTTTCAGGAAATTCCATCGCACATAGCGTAGGTTAGATAAAATTAGCATAGTAGCATAGATGAGCATACAGGCTATGTTCAAGTCACCGTCAAGTTTAAATATAGGCCTAATCCTCAATGAGGGCGCTAGAATTTCACAACGGGGGGGGGGGGGTGACATAGAAAATATTGGGGAAAATATTTTCGGACGTAGCGCGAAATCGAGCCCGAAGTGCGCTCCCGTGGGTAGGGTCCAGGGGACGAAGCCACTTGAAGCTCTGAAATTTTAGCATATCTCTGGACGAAGAATTGATCTCAGGAGAGGTATATTAGGTCCCTATTTTTAACCAAACTCCTAACTTGTACCTGGGAGGGGGAGGGGTTGGTGGCAAGGACAAATTTGAAATCCTACCGTAGTTTATACTTTCAGTAGAGATATGATCCCTTTTTATTTCCCGAAATTGCCACATAGTCCACCCACCACGTGTTATGTGATGGTTGCGCGTTCTGCGTATCCATGCAGTGTTTGAACTGCCCCCCTCATCGAGATTTTGCCCAGGCGACCATGGCCTGTAAATTGATCAATTTTGTCGTTAACGGCACATTTTCCTACAGGTTCGATATGTCAGGAAGATCTACAAAAGCAGTACTTACGAATCATTCAATTTTACAGTCGAGTCTAATCATTTAGCCCTATTCAAATGTGACCTATCGAGGTCTATTGCTATAAAAAAAAAAATATGCTACAATATCACGAGCAATTTCCCTTTTGAAAACAAGTGACTTAAGTTGCAACTCTGAGATATAGAATCCTACAACACTGACCTCATTTTAGACCGGTTCCCCTGACGCCACGGATTTTGAGCAAAATGGATGGAGTAATGAATGTCGGGAGGATGAGCTAGATAATTCGGGTACATTTTTGCTGGCCCTCGTCAAAGCAGTACAACCTATTGGGGCCTAAACTACTGATTTTGAATTTCAGTTTTAATTCTAGTTTAAATTAGGCCCCTGACTTTGTAGGATCCCAAGGCAAAATTTGGTCTTCCCATGCGATGAGAAGGGGTTACTGTTCGAGCAGCCGTGTCTCTCCATTTGCAATCACAGACTTAGTCAGCTGTTCCTACATTTCTTTAGCTGAGAAAAAACAAATATATTACGTAAAGTGACATGGAGGGTAAGTGAGGGGTAAAAACATGCTTTGCTGTGGTATAGTTTACTCGCGTGCTTTTTAGGCTGCAGTTTTTTCAAGCAAACGAGACATACCTGTGAGGAGAGCACAGCAGTAACACGTTACTGCCTTGTCATTGCCCCAAAGTTTATTATTTCAAGCATTAAAGACCGTACCTGTAACTGAGCTGTGGGTTTACGTCCCGCTAGGAGTACTTAATGTGTCGTTATTATGACAATATGTTAAAATATTGTCACCTCAAAAGGTTCTCCTCGCACCTGGTAAGCTACATGCATTTCTTACCGTTCGTATTCTTCAAAAATTTTACAACTCATTAAAGGTTCTTGAAAACGCCCTTTTCGATTCAGGTCAACCGTAACGTACTGCGCCTAAACGAAAAGTTTGATTCACATCTCTGAATGAAGTGTTGTTTTGCAAATCGTAAAACCTTGGACGACTCACGCAAAGTTCACATGTATTTATGTAATATTTAGCATTTGTCATAAACACCTTTCTTCATCTCTGTAAATTACCCTAACAAACAGGAATGTATCGCGAAACAGGATACAGTGTTACGATGGGGCAATTCTGGGTAAGGGGCATGTTAGTTTCCGTTGCACAAAAGAGTGCGACCAAATAAAATTCAATTCCGATGGCAGGTATGATCATAACAATAATTCTCTTTATAAACAATAAGAAGGTTACAACACTCATAAACATGCTACATGATGTTCGGAGTTTTGATTGAAGACCGAGCTTGCTTAGGCTTGCATGCTGTCTATCCTAACACAGTGACTTGATATTTTGCTTCTTCGTTGTCTTCTCTTGCTGGAGAAAATTGAAATTATACCTCGATCGATTTTTGATGGAACAATCCATTAGGAAACAGTCATCAGTTTCAACCTTTGTGCTGCTAGCAAATCATTGTGACATTCTGTATCAGGTCAGCGACCAACTACGCATGGCAGACTCATGATTTAGAGGTCCAAAGGCTGAGAGGTTAATGATGGTAAGTTTGGTGGACTCTTTTAGGGAGTCGTCGTTGCTCCTTTGGTGAGCAGGAACCCTTCGATAACTGCTTGGTTTTCGTCTGGTCTTCGGCTGTTGGGTATTAAGTATACAATCAGGTCGAGGCCCATATTGTGGAAGTGAGCCTGAGTGCCCGAAAACATTCAATCATATAGGTTTTTAGTCAACTGTTTGAAATAAAACAATCTGCTTGGCCATTATTATCAGGCTACGTTTTCTTTCGAACACTGAGATCATAGACAGATTCTCATGCCGGTCTTACTGGCGGAGTACGGTAGCAAGCAAGACAAAACACTGTGAGGGAGGCGCGCGAGGTGTCTTTTAAGGAGGAAAACTTGTTTTAATAAATCCGATAAACTTAAATGCATTAAGGCAACGATTACGGTACTGATCTTGGAGGAGAAAGCCACCATTGGCTTTGCTGGATATATTCGTGGTTTACGCATAAGGTTACCATATTCATTTTCTAAGACAGAGGACAAGGATCGCCGACCTGCTGGAGGGGTAAAAGGGAAGGGGGTGGAGAGTGGAATGTCACTCTAAACTGGCAATGGTCATTGTAGTCGATAGTTTTGATAGATTTCCACTCTTTTACATTTAGGTAGTGAAAATATATGAACTCCGGATATTGACAATCTTAAAAACCGCCTGGACACCACCGCGAACTTCGCAGGTATTGGCCTGAAAAGAGGACATGTCCAGACAGTCCGGGTAAATCCGAAAGTCTGATAACCCTGTACATGTAGCTCTCACGACTGCGCAGTGGCGTAATCACAGGGGTTGGGGGGTTAGAGGTTAGAACCCCCACCCCTCCCATGGCCCAACCTTGAAATGCAAAAACATCTAAAAATAGCGGGTTTTTCTGTCTATCTCCTTAGGATTTTTCCTCGTGTCGTGCCCCAAACCCCCTCATGACACCCCCCATGAAACAATCCTGGTTACGCGCCTGCGACTTAGTGCACCTGGTTGGGACACCACTCACTAAATGCCTGGTCGAGAGGCTGGGGAGGCTGTCTACACTTCGACCTCTCCATTGCTCGCCGTCTCGTAAGCGTATATGTTTACCATGATGCATGGTCTCTGGCAACCACTTGAAAACTTACATCGCTGTTGGCCATCACATAACCTACAGATATGAAAAGACTTTTGCGCAAGTCTGCTGTAACCAGTAGGGTTCAAATACCTTAGTATTTTATTCCTACATTTCTTGGGTACCGGTATACCTTTGTTGTATACAGCATACCTACATGTCGGTTTCGATACGTCGATTTTTACAAGCTTTGACACACAACTCAGGAAGCAACCCGTCGCATTCGATCTAACCCTGGGTTCGAATCGGTTCAGTTTGCGTGTGTTCCCCGTTTTCTCTCGAGACTCGACCTGCCCCGTAAAGGATCAACGGGTGCTATTCGGAGCAAATCAAAACGGTAAAATAGATTTCCTCTTGCCTTTTTACATGGAAAAATCGTCGGTAGAGGAGTCCCCGAGGATCCCTGCTTGGTACGCTGGTTAATGGGAGGTTACTCGTTGTAATTGTATAGTATTACAAAGCCAAGTGCATTCCCCTTATTCTTCCTCTGTCAACATAGGGTAAAACTTGGAATCTTATTTCATCGCAAAAGCTATTCCAGTGCATGGAATTCGTAACATAACTCTCAAGGAGGCACCAGTCAGAAGTATAGGACTATTACAGGTATAGCAATGCTAACGGAGCCAGACTGCTATAGTCACAAGTACCGAGTAGCCCACACATCTTTCCTGCATGTTGATTGTCTCTTACACCCCAGTATATAAGCTCGGTTTGGTATTTAGCAGGCATTTAATAGTTTAATTTTTCATCAAGACCTCATTTTATTTCAGTTTTGGTACGCTGTAGTTGTTTTGTAATTATTATGTAGTTCACCTGAATTTCTTATAGCACTTGAACTTAACGGCAGACCTGTCAGCACGTGTACTGTAATGAGAACTGAAAGGGATAAAAACAGTCGCCCAAACTTGTTTTGATGTAGCAGCTAAATATCACAATTTTCCTCTCATTCCTCTTCAAAATTATCTTTTCTGATATTTTAGGACTTCAATATTGCATATTCAAGGTTTAGATCAACCAGTTACTTCTCGTAAATTCCACATTTGAAGAGGAAAAATGTTGTCACATGACTCACAAGACCCATTCACGAAACAGGACTGTGTACTACACTACTTAAAGTTGCCCTTGCGCTTTAAAAGTATAGGCCTAACGGTCACAGCCTGGGATGTCATTGAGGGCAAAATTCAAGAGACAATGGAACTTTCAAATAACAGGCAACGATGTGTAGGGGAAATTTGTCACGATGTTGCACGTGGAGAATAAAAAGGTTAGACCTTTAGATTCGTCACGGTTACATGTTATCGGAAATAATGCGACATGAGAGGTTTTTGGGTCGGTGTTGTATCCGAATGGTAAAACACTTAACGTAACTATTTCGATTTAAATGTAATTAAAACTGAATCAAAAAGGAAAGAATTAAGGACCACTTGAATGATTAACAATTACAAATTGCGGATAACCTATCACATATGGAATGTGCGACATTTTCCTCCTGCATATTTTCCGACCTAAATATATTTTGTTCCCTTATATTTTTGCACGCGTCGTGGTCCGCGACGGGTTTTGAGGGTCTGTCTTAGACACTGGAACCGGTAATGACATTTAGGAAGTATCTACTTATTTCCTGAGTATATGATTCATGCTATTTTATTTTCTTGGAGACTTGAATCTTTTCCAAATACTTCTGAATCATCACTCCTAAAATGGTTTGCTGAATTCTTGTAAAGTTATCACAAAGGGACAACCAGAAAAAGAGAAAATTAACCTTTTTTCCAGTACCTCGATATTTTCAAACTAATCGGCTACCAGAATATCCGATGATAGAGACCACAGTGATTAATAAGGTCTTGTAAAGGAGAGGAAGAAACGTTAATTATTGTGTTTATTCACACTCTGAAAATAAAGGATTGAACTAAGTAACTCTCTAGTAGAGTTAAAACAGCGTATTCCACCCATTACAGCGTTAATTCTCTCGTTAGAATGATGAAATTCACCCACAAGAAAAGTGAAATTCACTCCAAGAAGAGTGAAAATGAATTTCACTTTTTAACAAGCCCCGGCAGAAATCACTCTCAATTCAGAGTGGCCTATGTAGACACTCCGACAAGAGTGAAAGAGCTCTTTAGGAGTGAATTTCACTTTTCTTAGAGTAAATTTCCATTCTTCTGAAGTGATATTCGTATAACTTTCACTATTATAGCTATTAAAATTTAACTCTCTTTATTTTAGGAGTGTATATTAAATCAGATTTTCCAAATATTATCCGCGGGGTAAGCAATTTGACGTCAATTTACTTGCCATACAATTTTACATATACGTGGTGACCAATCACAGCATTTGACAGTGATGGACGACAGATCATTTTATTTTTGTTAGTTACAACTGGATATACGATAATTTATGGTTCAGAATTACTTTGAATGAATGAGTAAAACAGACACTAATTACCATTCTAAATAGGGCTGCATTTGAACTATTTTTGAACATTTTTGCCAAACTTTAGGTTAAAAGCTTCCCTATCTGGTGAACTTGGAATTATTGTGTTTAATCATTCAAAGCAGGTAATGTTATTCCAATCATGTATCGAGTCGCTATCTTGTTGGAACTTTAACTCCATGAAAAGATTATTTTAAATTACAACGCACCGAAAGGTTGCTTTAAATTTTTATTTTTTACTGATAAAATAATATGATAACCAGCTAAAAGCTGTAATTAGGAAAGTTTTTTCGTTAAGTCGCTGGTAAATATACTGTAATTAAACGAGGATTATGAGGTTTCTCGTATAGTATAAATAAAACAAAGTTTGCCTTTTAAATATTGTCGACGATGGTCCATAAGTGGTGGATCTACCTCAAATCACTACACTGGAAATTAACATAAGTTTAGAAACTAACCACTGAACAAAATATCAATATGAATATGGAATTGTGCGTCGGTCATGCAAGTCAATTTAAAAGTTGGTTTTATATATTGCATACATCAACTGCTACTCACTTCTATGAAAACCATGCATGATCTTGAGTTTTGTTTGCAATTTATGAGTGTTTAGGCTTAATAAACTTTACCAGTAATCATAGGCATAGTGGTTGTTGCATGCAGACCTATCAATTAATCATCGGTTCCGATCAACTTACAAATTTACCTGTACAGTGTTAATCTTAAATCAGCATTTGATTTGGGTAAATGCGCTGCTTCCTAACAAATATCCAAAACAATTCTGCAGTGACCCCTTGGAACTTGGAAGCATTATTTCAATCATAGAAATAATTTAGTAAAAATTACATGTCGAAGCGGACAATGTACGGTGTACTATAAGTTTTAATATTATCGAGATAAAAAACATCCTAAATCGTTTTAAAATATTTCAACTACCTAAGAATTCGTAAAGAATAAGCATTAACATTTTTTTTACGATTCTGAAATACTGAATTGGTGTCCTCTTCAATATATTAACCCGGAGAAACGATCAATGAACCCAATTGATGCAAAATGTATGAGCAAATATGTTCTGTGCCGTCATATACTACCCAACAAGTGGAATAGTACGTGGTCGAAGCTGTATAACTGTGTTCTCTGCTTTTTGAAGAAGAAATATTTTTTACGGTCACAGAGGTACAATGAACTTGGCAGTACGATTCCCCCTTCTCGATTTTTTTTGAAAAATACTCACAAATCGTTTACCAGATATGTTTCGCATGAACTATGTAAATAATGAAAATAGCAGTGAGTTGTGTGTAGAAGCATACTCCCTTGATTCTTGAATGGCTCCCGGGGGATCCGAGAAACTCAGAATTTGTTATCCCTCTTCCGATGGTAGCGACACACGAAGACATATTCTTATAAAATAAAAGTAAAACGCTACAAAAGTGTGGTTATCACATTAATAATCACAGAAGCCACAGGGTTGGGTTCCGGCTCGTGCAGATAATAGTCGCCATGTACACCGGCTTGGTTGCCTCTCTGCTTCCGCTTGGCTCAACTTTAATATACCCGCTTATTAACCAGAAGTTAACTTTTTTTTCGGAGGCTTACCGATTCGATGCCATGCATCATTTACATTAATTTTTTAACTTTGGCGACATAAAAGTTTCTTGTGACTCAAAACTTTGCCTAGATTACATGCAGATCTGATATCTAACATGGTTTGCGTTTAGCTTTGATTTACAGGACTGGATTCGTTTAGCTGATACCCTTTTTTAATCGATAACATTACTAGCTTTATGGTAATAAATTTTACAGACATCCCCTGTTCTACTATATATTGGCCCTAATATCAGCCGTTTGGAGCTGAATTCGTCCACTGATGAATTTTAACTTAAATTTAAATAACTTTGACTACAACCTGATAAGAGTCTAGTCAACAACTCCACTCCATTCAAATTTGTGGAAGAAACAGAAAGAGGAGCATTTTTAATGTTTGCATGTAAGAAAGAAACTGAGGATTTCTATCGCATGATATAAATCAAGACTCAATTCCAATCTGTATCACTGGTGTCGGTAGGGTGGTCCAAAAAACGCTCCCAAGTGGTCAAAAGTCGCTTTTGAATGGCTCAAGAAAATATCCAAAAATGAATTTTTGGTAGGTTTGTTTTTAATTAATCCAGACGATAGGTTTGTTTTTCAATTGGCCCAGTCCTTCTCTATCATCATTGCATATTGCACACGTAATAGACAAATGATCAGATAGGAATTGTACCAAAACAATTAAAGTGCCGAGATTCCGGAAAGTTTAATCTTTATTTGGCGGGCCATTGAAGCCGGGTGTGTTAATGGTTCAGTTTTCAGTTTGAAGTTTTAAATTGTAATTAGACGTACCCGAAAAGGGTAGCATTTCCCCTGGAAATGCTAAAAAGCAGGTAGGCCTTTACAGACGGTTACGGAAGTCTCATCGTCGCGCTATCCCCCCCCCCCCACCCCCCGCCACCCATTTCTCTCAATCGAGTAAAAATGTTGAAAGGCTGACTTGATTCAAATATACTACAACAAAAGTGTGTAGCCTTTGTAGAAATGTTTGAAATGAAAAAATCACAACCCCTTATGTTTGCCGTTGCTTCCATTTTACTCCCAGAAAACAAACAGATTAAACTGACATCATTAGAGTATTTTAGGGTTGTATCTTGGTGAAGGCGTGCCATCAAGATATTACTATATAATACTTTAGCATCGACCACGAAATCGACCGACACCTGCAACCATAACTGGCAAGATGAAGTGTCCAGGCGGTTTTCTTGAGGTTTGTCCCCAAACTTGAGCCGCAGGTAAAACAGTTTCCGTTTTACCAGCAAGCAGCAAAAATCGGAACTGTTTCCGTTTTATCAGCAGGGAGCAAGGATAAATCAGAAGTGACTCAGATGACATTTAATGAACTCATTTCACAAACTGATATAACTTTTAATACCTCTTGCCTGATTGTTGATTCTTCGAATTAAAAGACAAGAACAGTCGCCCCAGACTTATTTTAAAACAAACACTAATTCTTACAATTTTCTTCTTATTTCTCTTCCAGGTATCTTACATGATATTTCAGAACTTAATGCATATTTAAAGCAAACCAAGCATCTATATCCTTGGTTAATTTCACAACTGAGGAGCAAAAATATTGTCAAATGATTCTCAAAAGCTAGTAAAACCAGAGGGTATTCTACCAGAGGAATTGCTCATTGAGTTGACAGCATTTTCCTTTAATGTAAAACAAAAAGCAATAGCAATGACAAATTCAAAATGCAGAGTTGAATTTGAGGTATACGTGGTTCAGGCAGTGTAGAAATCACTGAGATATGTATCAACGGGATCGTTAGACAGCGGGGATATACCGGTGTTGGTAGCAATTTGATACATCATCATCCCACTATTGTGTTTTGTGTATCCTCGTATGTTCGCGTACAAGCTGTGGGACTAAAAGACCCTCAACTAGTTTAAAGGGCAAGAGCAGTTGCCCTTAACTTATTATGAACTAGATACGGTAGAGTTTTACGGCCCAATGTCCAACCAATTGGTTCAAGTCTAGCCGGTCACGGCACTTTTTCCACTTGTTACAATGGTTTATTTTCCATAATCCATTGCTTATACTGAGCACCATGCAAGCCTGGCCTGGCCTGGCCAGGACTCGAACTCGCAACCTCTCAACTGCAAGTCGGATGCTCTAACAACTTGATCATGCAACTTATTATGAAGCAACAGCTAATTAATACAATTTTGGATGCTTCTTTCTCTTTCCAGTACCTTACATACAATTTTAGGACTTCAATATTGCGGATTCCAGGTATGTCAAGCAATAACACGTGGTAAATTTCATATTTTAGGAGAAAAAAGTGAAATGACATGACTCTCAAGAGCCAGTCAAGAAACAAAAGTCTACTACACTAATTCAAGTTAGCGTGACTGCGTTTCCCCTTTTAAAGCAGGACCGAGGTCCATTCGAAGCCCTGGACAGCCCTGAACCCCAATCAGCCCATCAATTCAGAGCAAAAGGACAGTGATGTTAATTTTTCGTGGCAACCAGAGGGTGCTACGGGAGGATCACATCAGCATATGACTGAATCTTTTCTGACTTCGCCAAAAAAGCAGGTTTCGTGTGGTAGCGCTCAAATAACTTTATAAAGCAATCTTTTATGTAAACAAAATGCAGAATAAAACTTGACATGGTCTAAAAGCTATATTAGTAATTGATTATTTCAGTTCGGTTGCTGACCTCAAGTAAAAGAAGGTGAGATTGGGTAAATTAAATGATGACCCGTTGCAAAAAAAAAAAAAAAAAAATGGAGAGGGGTATAAGACAACCCATGCATACGAAAAATATAATTGCAAATTTTAACGACGATCCTGTATATTGTGAAGCTAAAACAGCAAACATGACTGATTGGTTTTTATATGTTGCTAGTACATATTTCATTTAACCTTATACTTCATAGGGTTATCATTTACTGTAGCCGAATCCATAATATTGATAAGGTGCATTTAAAACAGGGCCATGATGGGGTAGCAAAAACGGGGGAGGGGTAAGCTGAATAAGAATAGCGTCAGGTGAGGGACAGGGCAGTCCCAGAAAGCAACATAGTCCGTGACACTGACATCCTGAACCTGGACTGACGTCCTTTTTAAAACGCTTACAGTTTGATCGATGTTAAGGAATTGCGTCCTTTCTTTTTCTTGGACCAGCCTGGCAGGCTAGTCGGTAGGCCGCCTCTTCCCCTCTTGCACATTTGCCGCCATTTTGTTTCAGTATTTCAGGGATTCGATAATACATACCTTGTCTCACTAATGACTGCCTCGATTTAACCAATTGTTGCATTATCCTGTTGTAATCATAAAGGCACCTTTCACGGTAATGGGTATTATTGACTGAAGACGACTGAAGTCGACGTTTACATGAAAATCCCAATCGTAAAATCGAAGCAAAGAAGATGGGGGACATTGGGTAGTACTTATACATCATCGATTCCTGTCAGATGGCCCTTAGAACTAAGGCAACATCAACTGACAAAATTCAGTTTGACTTTTAAGTTAGTGTCACTTGTAAACGATTCGTCATTTGCCTGACGTAATTGTAAAAAAGAAGAAGAGAGAAAAAACTGACATTCGATTTTCTCTCATTGTACGTTTTAAAAGATAAACTGATACCAGCCGGTATAGTGGAAGTCCTTTTCCAAGTGGTTATTCAAACTTGGCAAGTAGTTTTTGTTGCCCTTAAGTGCAGGATATAGTGTTATCGACCGGGGCCCGTTGGTCTTTTGGGTGTTCTACATGATTAGGATAGAGATGGACTTTTCCGTTTTTTCTTCATATTAGGAAGTTGTCTGTTCGGCTCATATTATTATTTTTTGACCAACATGGAGAACAGTCACTTGTTGCTACATTTCACGTGTAAGCATAGTACCTTGACCTTCGCTCATTCGCTACACTCCTCCTTTCCCAATCTCTCCTTCTCGCTTCTTACACTGGGGTGTTCACCAACTGCAATTTTTCTATTTTGTACATCGTGGACAAAAAATTCAAGGAGGCCTCTCACACAGTTTCACGAAACGAAAATCAGTTCTTTTTTGAGTAAATATTGAACCAGATTAAAGAAAAAACTTTATTCCAACTGATCGCGTGATTTAGGTGGAACTTGCGAATTGAACGGAGGGTCTGGCTTATACAACCACGAGTTTTTTTTTTTTTTTTTTTTTGAGGTTCATGCATGCCTCGGGGTTGTACCTCATTTACATGAGGAACAAATGAATATATCATGAGAGTGAGAACAGCTGTACCCTCTGTTCAGTGCATTTAAAAGATTCGAAGAATTCTTCCTCAAATAAAAGCCCTGGCTTTACAGAAAGTATTAAAAACATTCATTAAGTTTCAGAATGCTTTTATTATTTTCCGCGGAACGCTAGCATTTTCGAGGAAATGAGAGAGTATATTTACAGTACCTTCGCAAATCGGGTAAAAAGTTGGAGATGGCTAACGGCTAGGTTTATTTGGTTGGATATCACCTCATTTGTCACAAAATTGCATGCATACGAACAATTTTTAAAACTTGACGAAGGGTTTAAAATCGCGTCAACTCTCGCTATTTCAATGAAGAGTAGAAATTTTCTCTTATGTTTAAATTGGTCAGAACACTTCCCATTGACTTCTAAATTTCTCTCCAGCAATTGGGAGGGTTCTACTAGTACTACTGTTGTAGTATAGCGTCTTAGCTCCGAGAATTTTAAATTTTCTACTGACAAATCTTGGGCTTTTTTGCACCGATAATGATTTTTTGAAGAAAACTTTCAAACTGAAAATTTGTTGAACTGTAGCACCGATCCTCCTGTCTACCTTCCTTTCCCCCTCGGCAGGCCTGTAGCCAGGGTTGTTGTTTTGGGGGCACCGGATATATTGATCGCCATTCTGGGGGTTCAGAGGTTGACTTAGGCTACAGGGGAGAAGTAAATTGAAGAATTAAAATAGATCCCTCCTCTGATATTTTGGGAAGGCACGTGCCCCGTACTCCGTAGCTACGGCCTTGCCCTTGGCTTAGGACCATGTTCCGCTCCCAGGTAGGAAATGCCAGCGGGTAGGCCTATAATCAACTACCACATCAGTACAATAGTAGATAATGTTAGTAGATATTGTGGTGGTAATGTAAGAGGTATTAATGTTGAAATCCGTTGCATGTGTCCATTTAATTAGTTACATTATGTTACGAAGTCCTTTTGTTGTAGTTTCGTTTCGAGTTATTTGTATTTTTTTGGGGGGGGGGGGGGGGCGGGTTGTTAGCCCTATTTTGATTGTCGTGTGGTGTGGACGCTGTGCTGAATGTGTTTACGTTTTGGAGGGTTGAATATATTTGGAGTCAAATATTAATAACTGAACCCTTGTCTGAAGCAGTTTCTTCTTTCCACGGCTTAGTTTTTTAGTCATTTACGCCACTACATAGGCCTTGATGACCTGCCAGCAGTTGTGACCCCAGTTATGTCCGAATAACAGACCCCACCCTCCCGACTGTTCGGAGTCGTCTTTGATACCGGAGTCGAAAGAATTATCAGCTGAGGCATATGCACCATTCCCCAATGAGAAAAATTCTCATGACTGTAATTTAAATAATAGGCCTGTACTAGTATTTGACTTAAAGATTTGTTTAAGACTCACTAACTGAAAAATAGTGGCAGGCATTAGAAAATAGAACACCACACTTTTCAAACATTTAGTTAACCTTATAAGGCAGAAAGCACTTACCACGTACCACTTGTCTCGTAAGTTGTAATAAACAATAATAGTACTGATTTTTATATTCCATATTCCGTCGCGACGAGGGTATTAAAAACACTACGGTATAAACCACACCAAACCACTCTATTCTCTGCAAGCGATTTGAAGACTATCGTCGTATCAAGCATCGTAACAACGATGAAATTACGGCTAGTCGCTTCGAAATTACCGCTAGTCGCTACATTACGAGTACTACGTATTGTTATTTTTATATAATAGTGACAATATTTCAATGGGTTTCGTTTACCTTATAAATGTTAGATACGATAGTGAAAAGTAATCAGTTCAATCCGTTTCCGAAAGACAAGAACTAATTTTTGTGACATGTATGTATGACGAGTCAAACGAAGTTCATGTTACTTTTGTATTGATTTAAATGATTAAACATACACTTACTTATCTCAATTTTGACATGAAAACCAGTATCATCGTGTAGGTCGTGTTACTGGAGGAAATATTTAAATCATTCGAGATGATTACTTTTGAAAAAGTGCAATAACATATAAAAATAAACGTCGGGCGTACTTTCACGATGCACAATGTTGGTTAAGTTCTCAAGTCAAGACCTCCAATGTGTCCTACATACAAGTTACAAGGTACGTTTGCTACCCTTTTTATTCAAAGAAAACACTGTTGATTCATCCGAAAATAGTACCCAAAGTTTAAAGGTTTTGTTTAATGTTATAAAAATACTGTGACGACAAACACAGTCGAAAGAAAGAAAAACTGCTTTACTTTATTT
This sequence comes from Holothuria scabra, assembly GCA_037179385.1. Classification (NCBI taxonomy): domain Eukaryota; kingdom Metazoa; phylum Echinodermata; class Holothuroidea; order Aspidochirotida; family Holothuriidae; genus Holothuria; species Holothuria scabra. Next base: position 51,211,119 of record CM074180.1, read on the forward strand.
GGAGACTGAATATGTGAAATTAGAAAAAGAAACATGCAAGTTTTCACTCACCGTTTTATGGTACCTCTGTTTTAAATCCACGAATAGGATAAATAAATATCTCCTTGCTAAAATTTTAATGCTGCTTCACTTCTCTTGATCTGTGTGTAAAATTATGATCCACGCAGCCTGAATGACTCGCTATTTTCTATTTCTATAATCGTAATATCCAAAACAGTTGGTGAAATACTTATTAATTCCTTATCTGGTCAAGCAGTCGACTGGAAAATGAATTGAAAATGCGGTTACACACTCTGTGATATAAAAACACTTCACAAATCGATGAGGCACTATAAATCACCGATGAAACAGGATTATGATCCTCACTGCCTCAACAGAAATAACAACCATTGTTTAGGAAGTAAGCACGTGTGCATGTAACAAACTTACTTCCTCGTAACCAGTTTCCTATAGTAGTACTAAATACGTTATTCGTCCGAATTGTCCGGCTAGACAAAATTGTTACAGTAGTTCACCTGGCTTAACCAGGTGTCTCCAGAAACGGCGATCGACTGACTGTCGCCCGTTGCGCGACACGAGTCCTTTTAACAATTACGATTTTCAGAGTGCCCACAGTCATGGCCAAATTTAGGTCGTGTGGGGTTTGTGTCCCATAACTTGAGATCGTTCTAACAGCGGGGCGTGATCAAAACTGACTTCAAAATTAACATGTGTGTACTTGATGGAACTGACACATTGCGTTATTTTTCCAAAAGTCTATACTCGTCAAATTTTTCTTTCCTCATTCACGTCTGAAATAAAAATCTTGACACTTTGATTACGTCACGTCAGCTTTGCCACGCCCGGTGTTCACAGTAGTTCCATCAAATTGTGCGGTTTGATTATATTGTCAGTTAAGTGTTCCAGTTTACAACATCATATAGTTGCAACATCGAATTGCTTTTCTAATTTTGACGGAAGTACTTTTCGCGTGGAAAAAGAATGCTTCAAATGTATCGATAAAACCGTCAAAATGTTATAGAACAAAATGCAAAGCTCGCCTTCTAAATGGCTAAATATTTTATCAGGTAAGCCGCTCATTAAGCTATTGATCACAAGAAAAATTCCGAATTTAAGACGGAGGTAAAAACTTTAAAGAAATAATGACTTGAAAGAAGTGTTTGGGGTGAAAAGAGATCAAATTAGAGCACCATAAATGGGGTATGGTAAATGGTCTTGGTGGTCGCGTCCCGATTACTTTGCCGAAAAGAAAGGGTAACAGTAGACCGTTTTTTGCTCTTTTTTCTGCGCCCGCTTTTGTCTACTTCTTCTGAATAGCGCAGCAAGTGATGGGGATGAATAGAAAATTCCAAGAGAACGAGCTGTTTACGACTAGTAGGACTATTACCGACATTAAACACTCAGACCGCCCACAAGCGTAATAATATCACACCCGATTGGCTCAAAAATACAGATCATCACGCCAATAAAAGACATGTTACACTTCCACTTAAGTCGACTTTTAGTGTACACTTCCAGTAATGAGCCGGTGGGGAGCCTCGTCAGTAGAATAACTCCGTGAGCTGGAGAACGTAGGTGGATGATAGTGGATGATAAATATTCATATTTTTCAAGAGACGTTCGTCATTGGCTTTTCAAAAGAAATTCCATCGCTTTCGTCACTTACACTTTTCCTTTGACTTTGACCCGTTTTAACTGACTTGAATATTGCTGTGACGTACTTCGACCATGACGAGTGCCACCGATGACGATTCCGTAAGCTATCATCCAAAATTAGGAAACGGTAGAGACCGCAGAGGAATTACTAGTCCACATCGGATGTAATAAATTGATTGGCTCAGCACGTCTCCAGGTGGGGTGCTAACCCGCCAAATCAGTAATTGCTCTGGTCTTGGTGCGCCGCCATACGTGCAAACTTAACTACATGTGAACTTCAGGTGTATGTTTCCAAACAATGTTCTACTAGTAACTTATTACAGGCGTTATTTTCACCTCCACGTTTGTCAAAGTGAAGAGTACACGCACACACGCACCCCCCCCCCCCCACTTCCCACACACACACATTACGCAACGAGTCTCTTCTAAACTTGGAACTGAATATAAAATATATTTCAGGCGATAAGGGGAGGGCAGTGGTGTAACCAAAAGAGTGGATAGAAGAGAGAACCCCCAGTCAAATGCCTTTTTCCTTCCCCCTCCCCTTTGGAGGTAAAAAAAATATTGGACAAAGCGTGTTGAAGACAAAAACTTTGAAAGCTGCAATTGAAAGTATAGATTTTATTTGGGTTGGAAAAAGGGACGTAAATGTCATTCCCGGCAATCTGAGAGGCAGTTTTAGTTACCACTTTCTATGTATTCTTCATGTCAACCACTCAATGATTTTTACACCCCCAGCCCCCAATGAAAAAGTTTGGTTACTCCACTGAAGAAAGTGTTGAGGCCCTGCCCGTGGCCCAGTCTTGAAAAAACGAAATAATAGTTACAAATTTATCTTAATAAACTCAAATGCAAACCTAAACATTCCACCATTTTTCACCCTTAAACTTAAAACGTAAATTTTCTCTAAAGGAAAGGGGTAGCTCCTCCTCGAAATTCTTCCCTCACGTAAAATCCCAACAGCCCACCTCATGGTACGATTCCGGCTACCACCTCATATAACCAAATGGTTTTTCGTTGCCCGTTAAGCATACTATGCAGGCAACAGTTTACTCTTTTCAAAGGAGTGGTATATAGCGATAACTAGCCTATGCAGTAATCAAATTTAAGGAAAGGTGGGGCGGGGTGGAGTGAGGTGCAGTGGGGTGGAATGAGGTGCAGTGGGGTGGAGTGAGGTGCAGTGGGGTGGAATGAGGAGTTCGAAGGTTCGGGTGCACTATAAGAAACCTGTAAATATTAAAATATCGTAATAGCTATGGACATGGTTTCGCATTGAGGTTATGTAGGCCGTAGGGATTAGGCCATGGATAGACTATGTCGCTTTTATTTCACGTGCGGATTGGGGGAAGGGACTTTCCCGATTTCATCCTCCTCCATCTTAGGCCACAACAATAACAAACAAAAAAAATAGCATAGGATTAATGTATAGGAATGTGAATTTGAATATGAATTTATTAGAATTATAAAACACCTGCTTTTTCAACGTTACGTCGACAAAATTCTTTCATCAAGACACGGGGCAAATCATGGTAAACCTTGGCAGGGATTACGGTTGTTCCACCACTTACTAAGGTAAAAAAACTTTCTGATATTGTAGTTAGGTTAGTTAAAGATGAGGTTTCACGACTCAGTTTCTAACCAATTTACGTCGGGCCTGCCAGGGCCCTTTCTCCAGTTGCGGCTCATTGGCCGATTTTCTTTACTCCGTTGCTTTTGACATTGTAAATATATACTATATCTGGAAGGGTTATTCCTGATTTAGGTTGACAATTTGGACATTTTCTTGACATGGAGTTTCTGGTTCTTAAAAACACTTTTACTTTAACGAAAAGATTCTCCAATTTCAACATAGGCAACTTCATACTCAATAATTGGTTTATCTGCTGGAAACTTCCATAGTTCAAGTACCTTGCGAGGATCCTTAAAAATGTTAAAATCGTTTCTCTCAACCAATTAACTGTACTGCTTTTACCAAGACTAGTATTTAATTTTGGTAAAAATATAAGACCTATGCCTATTCTTGTGTAGACAACATTTTTCATAAAGCCCAAAATTTAACCATGTGTGTGTGTAGCCCCGAACACACTATTCGACCTCGAGGTCAATACCCGTGACCTTAAAGATCTCACTGACAAATTCAAGGTACTCGACGGAACAGGCGAAACGTTTCAAATATGCTACTTTTGAATAACAATTTTAAGTGGTGGATTTTGTAAAACAAACAGAGGGTTTTCGGCAAAATCCGGAGGGATTTGCCACGACCGATCAAAGATTTCAGTCACCTGTACCGGAAGAATGAATATAGAGATGGCGTTCTTTTGTTCGCGTTTGTTCTTTTCTGGTAGTCGCTATGATTACGTTGTGATTTTTGCCAAAAGACTAAGGAAATGTATGTAGAAGGCAGACACGTTAAAGGTAAAGAGCAGTCCCCCAAACTTATTTTGAAGAAAAAGCTAAATAACACAATTTTCATCTTATTTCCCTTCAAAGTATCTTTCATTACATTATATGACTTTACTATTGCATATTCAAGGTAAACCAAGCAGTTATTTCTGGTAAATTTCACATTTGAAGAGAAAAAAACATTGTCACATGACTCCCAACAGCCAATCATGAAACTGGACAGACTACTACACTTCCTCAATTTGGGATGACTGCTCCTGCCTTTTAAGTTTATCTTGAATGAGAAGTCACAAAAGAGGTTGGAGAGGGATAAAAGGGGGACGTCACGGAGAAAAGTCATGAAAGGTAGTCATTAGAGAGTAAAGAGAATGGAGAGAGATTATGTAGCCTAACGGTTATTACGATGTAACGGGCGGGGGCCTGATGATGAGAATAACCGATACGAATGGTCATATATGGTGCATTCGATTTAGCGGCTCGAGCCGTCTCGATTGGCTCAGCCAGCGATCGATCTTTCGGAAAAGTGATCTTTACGTCATCAAAACGTCACAACTTGAGCCGGCCAAAACGACCAGCCCTCCGAGGTGGTCTACTTGAACCGGTGACGTACTTTACGTCACATTTCATCCAGTCAAGAAACTGGTTGAGCAAGTTGAGCCGGCTCGAGCCGCTAAATCGAACGCACCTGTAGAGGAATCCGATTAGCGCTTGATTTTAGTGACTGTAGGCCGCCATTCGTGGGGATCCATCCGCCTAAAACCGTCTTTATTTATTGTTTACATGAATTTCAAACCCTCATATTTAGTGAGCTTGGAGAATATAAGATACAAAAGGTACAACCATCCATGATAGAGGTAAGCAAGGAAATCGGAAGACTTAAAGGTGATGGACCCCAGTTATGGCCGACTGAAATCTTGCCATCACTTGCTGTCTGGATTCGTGTATAGAGATTATGCACGTGACGTCAGCGCTTTTCAATTTGACTTACTCGATGGAAATGATCAAAGGCAACCGTTGTGTTACCGAAACGGGCGCACAACAGCACCTTAGTAACAGTTGTTGTAAAATGCACGTCGGGGGGGGGGGGGGGGACGGAGAGATACGCAACGCATTACATAACTTTCTCTGGCTTTGTTGAAAATCGGAGGTAATTTTTAACAGAAATAACCAATCTTTGAAGTGAGATATCTTGAGATAGGAAAATGGTATTGTGGTAGGGTTTGTACCACAATTCTAGAGGCAGGTATTAGTCAACACTTTCTATGTATTCTTCGCGTCAACCATTCAATGCTTTACACCCCCAGCCCCCAATGCAAAAGTTTGGTTACTCCACTGAAGAAAGTGTTGATGCCCTTCCCGTGACCCAGTCTTGAAAAAACGAAATAATTGCTACAAATTTATCTTAATAAACTCAAATGCAAATCTAAACATTCCACTTTTTTTGAAAACTACGTACGAAGCACCGTTCGGAAACATGTTAGGCATTTTCATTGGACAGAGGTTGCCATCGGTTTAAATGGATAGGTGTTGGATAAATTCTTCCATTACGCTACTAGTATATGGCACTGCATTACCTACAAGAAAAAAACGGAAAAGAAAAAAAAAATATTACTAAAAAAACGTTTAGATGTAATAAATATAATGACTTGTAATATGTAGGCTTAACTGCGGTTTTAAAACGGCTCTTTACTCTTTATTCACTTTGACATCAAAACGGTGAAACGGTCTTTTCCTCTCATAGGGCCGTGATTTTTTGCCCTACCCCAGGTCCCCAACCAGGGCATAATCTCTACCCGACTGAGACAACAAAGTCTGACCGTTACAGCAAGATTTTGGCCAGGTGGGGGCTGCATCCACCCAGTCGCTTACAGCCATGTATATATACTTTCAACTACAGAGGTACCACGTAAATGTACCTGATTTCATTTGCGTAAAGCAGTGTGCAAATTAGTAATAGGAGAAGGCATCGATGAATGTTAGTCTAGACTTCGTATACATTATCTAATAGGCCTATGCCTATACCACTTTTCATCTGACGGCCTTATTCGACGAGTACACATTCGGGAGAGGCTGGGGAAATATCGACGGTCGGGAAAACTGCGGTGTTATTTTCGGAAAAACTAATCCTTAACGCTTGTGCAAATCCAAGGTACTTGTTGTAAAAAAAACACTTATAAACCAAGTAAATAGCCGCAATTCCTATCAAAATCTATCACAAATTGACCGTTTTACAGGGAAATTTCTGATTTGAACTTAATCATTAATACACATGAACTTAAATGCAAACCTTCGTGTCTAGAGATGGACATGCCATATATGGCCAATTTTATCCTTTGTTTTTACATTCTTCATTATAAGAAAAATTGTAACTTTAGTGTGTCATGAGTGCTTTATTTTGGAAGAATAAATTGTGTTTCTTGAAAATCGCCAGTATCAATTTTTTCCCTTAGGAAAGATTACTCCTTATATAACTGGCAGGTAAAGTCAGTGTTCTTTCTGACATGCCACACTATCTTTAACTGAAACAAAAATTCGAGCGCGCGTATTACTCTCTATAAAAGAGTGAACTTTGTCACTCTATGCTAGAGGGAAACCTGTTAATTCACTTCAAGAATAGCCCCTAAGAAGATTAAAATTCACTCAAAGAGGAGTGAAATTCACTATTTTTAAGAGTGATCCCTGTAGGCACTCCATCAAGAGCGAAACTTCGCTCTATTGGAATGAATTTTACCGTTCTTTGAGTGTTTTCACTCTTCGTGGAGTGAATTTACTCTCTAATGGAGTGAATTCACTGTTCTTACTCTAGTAGAGAGTGACTATACGTTCAATATTTCATATTTATCAATAGAGAGTAATAGACATCACCTACATAGAAGAATAGTTTGTACTTGTACAAGTTAACCGCTATTTGATATACGCTCAATTATGGAAAAAAATCTCAGATGCCATTCGCCTCGGTTCTATCTTTCTTGATGTATGCCCGAAGCAGTCACAATTTTAAACCCTATGCTCCTCTCAGGGATGACTTGCGTTAAGACAGACTCATCGTGTCTCTTTAAACTTTATAAGTGTTTCTTTCTTTCTTCCTAAAAACACCTAACTTTCTTGATTTTGCGAACAAAAGTTCTCTGTATTTAAATTATCTAACTTTGGTAACGTTTTAATGAAGGAAGCGCCTTCTTTTTGTCTAGAAGGTTAAAAATTTTAATCAAAGTATATTACTCTTAAAATAAAAAGTTTAACATTTCACTCCTGAGAAGAAGGAAACTTGTAAAAGTCACTCCAAAAGGGCGGAAGTACACTCCAAAAAGAGTGAAATTCACTCAAAAAGAAGATAATTTCACTTTTGATGCATTGTACACAGGGACCACTGTTAAAGGTGGAAGTGCACATCAAAAAGAGTGAAATTCACTACAAAAAAAGAAAGTTTCACTCTTGATGGAGTGTACACAGAGACCACTCTTAAAAAAACAGTGATCCCTTCAGGCTGCAGCCTTTCACTGGAGAGTGAGTGTTCACTCTTCTTGGAGTGAATTTCACTCTTCGTAAAGCGAATTGCACTATTCTTAGAGTGAATTAACACTCCGACGGAGGGAATCCACACTTTTCACTCTCTTATAGAGAATGACGAATCCATTCTTTTGATTTTAGAGTGTATGGTCCTACTCAATGGTTACTCAGGATCCAAGGGGGGGGGGGGGGGGCTTTTACGGCCTCAGCCCTCCCTTTTTCGCCAGATCCCTTCTTTTTCTTAAATCAGCCCCTCCCTTTTTAGAATGTGTGGATCCGCCCCTGTTACTGTCATACCATATAGACAAGATGGGAAAGTTTATTGGGCACCTAAAAAGATCACGTGGGGTGCTTAGGTTATCTCTATAAAATGAACTATAGAGGGCGTACTCATTTGCAACTTTGTAATGTAGAAATGTCCTGGTATTTGTCATAGATTGGATTGTCCGTTTCATATTTAATTGTTTGCTTGACAACTATTCTTCACCCTCGTGAATAATACAGGCGTTTCCACACGCTTATGGAGTCGTATCAGGGTAAGCCTATTACTTGTAAAATGGAAACTTATTTGTTCTATGTCTTTTAAAGGACACTGATTGGTTCTTTAAAGGTACTGAGCTTGATAGGAATGTCAAATAAACTATATATTTCGATATCCTTGACTCTATGATTGTGCGTGTGCAAGACAATCAGTCTTCCCATGCAACTTACCCTTTGTTTTGTCAAATTTCTGGTAGCCAAGTTTGTTTTCTGTTTTCCCCCTGTTCCTGAAAAGATTTTTCAGTTTTACAGGAAGGGTGCTGTACAAAGGATGTGTATCCATTTTTTTCAAACCAAACATCAGATGTTCTGGCTAGTGAAATGAGTTGAAAATGTCAATGAGAGATACACTTGATGCTTTCTTGATGCTTTCCTTATTTATTCCTTAGATCGCCTTTTGATGAATTTTGATTTTTGTGCACGCTGAAATAATACTATCGTGACATCTGCGTATTCACCCCGAATCGTCACTCACGGAAACTTTAAAATAGAGGGCGCTCGTAGAAAATGGTGAACAGAAGCAATTGTGAAAAAGTTGACGGCATTACCCTGGAGTGCTTGTCCAGTCTAGCCGTTAAGCGCAATATCGGTTTGTTCACTGCAATTGCTTAAGATCAAACATTTGTAATTCTGAGTGATTCATACTTAAATTCTTTGATTTCGGCTAGTTACGGTGATGTTTATAGAAACAAAGCAGCCAGATTGCCTACGTATTCGCTTACTGATTATTGAAAGCAGTTTCAAACATACTTTTCACAGCAGGTCAAGTAACTTTGTGGCCACCAGATTAAGATTTCTCCACCGCTAGAGAGTTACAGAAGCAGTCCATGGGTACCTTTATATCCGTGTCAATGAAAGCTTCCATGAAGTTTCATATGAGGTCAGTTTGTGTATTTTGGAACGATTGGATAAGTAAGCAATAATAGCCTACCTTTACTTGCCAAAAGTTTGCATTTCCCTTATTTATTTCGGTAAACCCCTTTTCTTTCCATTAGACTGAAAGGTAAAGAGCAGTCTCCCAAACTTATTTTAAAGAAACAGCTAATAGCACAATTTTCGTTTTATTTCTCTTCAAAATATCATTCATTACATTTTATGAATAAACTATTGCATATTCAAGGTAAACCAAGCAGTTATTTCCAGCAAATTTCAAATCTGAAGAGAAAAAATGTCACATGACTCCCAACAGCCAATTATGAAAGTGGACAGTCTACTACACTACTTCAGTTCGGGATAACTGCTCCTTCCCTTTAAACAGCTACATTATCTCATTTGTCCCTACACGAATATAAGAACAAATGCGTTGGTTGGACATTTCATCGAAATAGAAAGTTGCACTTTTGCATGCCGACTGGTGTCCTCCAATTTCCCGAGACCACGGCGGGCTTCGTGTTTATTTAAGGTAGCGGACCACTAACTCCAATACTCGTGCCTGGGAAAATGTTTACTGACAGACAAAGCGCCATAAAAATTTAACGGGATGTTGTTTCTGACTGTGTTACTTACAAAATATGATCATTTTTGCATTTGGATTTTGTAGACAATGAGTTGATATACAGATTGTGCAAAATTCAAGGCAATCTGACCAATTTTAGTGTCATTTTTTTATGGTATTACTCCGCTCTGTGAATTCCGTTTTTGAGTAGCTGTTATGGAGGGAAACACGTCCCTATCATTCAAGACTCTCTAGATCAAAATTTCAATGGTCATGGTATGGAAATTTGAAGGTGCCATGAAAGCCGTGATCGCGAGCTTCGATCAGAGAGGTGGCATGTCCTGGTTGAAAACTTTTACTGGGAGCTAGGGGGCACGGAAGTAGCCACATTTAGTGTGTATGTCAATGGGACTTTTAGTTAGTGGCCCGCTACCTTTACAGTACCGGACATACTGATTATGTCTCAAGAAGAAAAGGAAAAGTTCTAGCTGACAAAGCTACGGTTTCCTGCTTCGCTTTTGCGCTCCATTTGATATTATTAATATAGCAAACCAACATTTCACGACTGGCGAAAAATGGGGGACATTCAATCATTGCAACATTATTCGGGCATGTTTCGGAGAGCATGCGGTACCAATAGTTTAAGGTGCGGAAGAAAGGGGGCGTGTGTTTCAGTTGCTCTGAATCCCTTTCAGGCTCCGGAACGTTCACTTGCATTTCGCGCAGCTGCATACTTAGGGTACAAGTTAAACATATATTCCAACTGATATCCAACACCGCAGTAAGTCAGTCGGTAGGTCGAATTGACCAAATTAATAACTTTTTCTAAAGTCCTCTCGACTCTTTGGCAAAGAGCCGTTGAGCGAAATCAACTTTGAAACTGCCTCCTAAGGAAGTTACAACCACTAAAGGAACAAACTTAAGTCTTCACTTACGTCTTTAATCAAAACTCCAAAATGCCACCACCCAACCCCCCCCCCCCACTTCCGCCTCAAAAAGGAATGAACCGTGGCTGAGTGGTTTGCTGTAATGTTCAGGTTTCTATTGATTTGCTTAGAGCATTTAACAATTTGTAAGTAGTGTAGAAATGTTCATGATAAAACCATACAGTTATCTCTTTAAACTGGTGTTAATTCTGTGTCCAGTGCTTCCAAATATAGAACTGTCGATTTTTTTACAGGGATTTTTCTTTTTTCTTTTTTTATTCCTCCTATATTTTATCGATTTCTTTACATTCCGACTGTCTTATTGCTTCTTGTTTTCTTCACGAGGCTTTCTTTTCCTAATTATGACCTGCTGTAAACTTTTCAATCATGTTACTTTGGACGTTATCATATATAACTTATATGATAAGGTCGGTCAACGTTACCCCCCAAGAAAGTGTTTTTGCTGGCTGTTATAAATGATTTTTAATTAAATAACTTCCCATTTTAAGATAAATACTATTCCATTTTTACTGTAATTAGCATTTGATTCGAAAGGCCTCAATATGATCAGAAGCCCCGGCTACGAATGTAGCCGGGGCTTCTGATCATATTGAGGCCAAATTTGTATATCTTTCGAGAGCGACTTTTGCTTGTAGTAAAAAGCGCTCTGGAATGAATATTCATTAGTCTTCGATGCGAAAAAGCTTTTTTTTTCTATGGTAACTATATTCATTAAGACTGTTAGGGGGTAGGCTTAAGCACCTAGGTGCCTATTGTCCTCGTGGCATGGATTGCTGATTTGTAACAAAGACAGTGGTTCTTTTGAACTTGACCAAGTCTTCCTCTGTGTACTTATTGCCGTCTCAATACAATATACGCCGTCATCCTACCAACATATTATCAAGAGGGAACGTTGGGACAACTTTTGCAAACTATATTACTAAATAGGATGGGGTCTATCGTCAATTTAATATCAAAGTTGACTAACTGAAGTGCCTCTTATGCTAAAATGTGGGCCATCTAAAGCAATTTTGAGGAAATTGGGGGATTGAAAACTGGCAAGCATATATCAGCCTAGTGTTTGATGAGTGAGCTCTTCTAGCAAAACTTCTTTGGGACATGGTTGTAATAAATCGAGATAGTATCAAAGGATAACCTGTCAGCTTTTTGCGCGAGGGTGACGTCGACCTTGTCAAACTTCGACGAGTGTTTGAGAGGTCATTTCACTCGTTCAAATTAGAGTGTAAGTCATTAAAGATTTTATTGCAATTTCGCTACCTTAAATAATCGAGAAAATCTTTCGAAAGAAGTCGTATAGCAATTTTAAATTTTAGGTAGACCATAAAGCAGCCATCAGCCCCTCATTAATTGACGTTCTTGGATTTGGTCATTCTAAAAGATTTTTGAAACTTTTGGCAGTGATAAAGTCAGAAATTGAGTATTTATAAAGCAAGAGTTATTGCAACACTTATTATATTTCTCTTGGACTTACCCACTAAACGAGGCCCCTTCTCCAGGCCTTAGTTTCTTGTACAAGTTTTCACACCTGGAAATACCAACCCTCTGGTTAAAACTCAAACTGTGGGCTCTACTATTTATTTCATGACCATTGAAATTTTCAGCTCAGTAGAGAACCTGGAATGATCGGTAGGCTACGTGTTTCACCATCCTTGTGGATGCTCAAAGGTACATCATTACACAGCGCAGTTATACAATCGACAAATGACACTGAATTTCGTCAATTTTTTCTGAATTTTGCACAGTCTGTATTTCAGCTCATTATCTACGATGAACATTGAAAAAAATGATCCTGTTTTATAAGTTACACAGTTAGAAACAACTTCCAAAATTATTTGGAACCACTTTTTTTTCAAACAATATTTTTCGGTGTAACAATATTTTAATATCTCGCTGGGTTGTCGAAATTTTGTCCAAAGCGACATTTAATTGGGGAGTAAACTTCATATTTAGTCGAATTATGGCAAATTTAGCAGACCATGAGGAATCCTCAAACGGTCGTCATGTCCGCTACGTATCACGAGAGTCAGGTTTTCTCCACGTTTTTGCCTTTTTATTGGTTTCAAACTAGAGGACAAATAGTCAAATACGGACACAATACAAATATAGACGCTCTTGTTGCGCGGTTGTAGGCTGGATTCGTACTTTGAGGAGCTTGACACTCTTGTCGCGCAAATCTTCGCGCTTCCCCGGTGTTGAGGTTACGCACTTTAAGGTAGCGGACCACTAACTCCAATACTCGTGCCTGGGAAAATGTTTACTGACAGACAAAGCGCCATAAAAATTTAACGGGATGTTGTTTCTGACTGTGTTACTTACAAAATATGATCATTTTTGCATTTGGATTTTGTAGACAATGAGTTGATATACAGATTGTGCAAAATTCAAGGCAATCTGACCAATTTTAGTGTCATTTTTTTATGGTATTACTCCGCTCTGTGAATTCCGTTTTTGAGTAGCTGTTATGGAGGGAAACACGTCCCTATCATTCAAGACTCTCTAGATCAAAATTTCAATGGTCATGGTATGGAAATTTGAAGGTGCCATGAAAGCCGTGATCGCGAGCTTCGATCAGAGAGGTGGCATGTCCTGGTTGAAAACTTTTACTGGGAGCTAGGGGGCACGGAAGTAGCCACATTTAGTGTGTATGTCAATGGGACTTTTAGTTAGTGGCCCGCTACCTTAATAACAAACAAACTTACATAAAGCACGCCCCCTTTTTGGAACTAACAGTCCGAGTTTTCCATAGAGCTTAAGAGGTCCTGTTATGTTGGTTTTACTCTCTTGCAAACCCTGGAACAAGAGTAATGTACCTGTATCCACCATCTGCTGGCTACAGTAAAGGCATCCTCCACACTATGTTAACATATCTGGAGACAAATGTTCTTATAAATACAATTTTCGCTATAGCCTGATACCTTGTTACTTTTAAAGAATTTCTATCTTTGGTTCTTTAATTCACGTTTGACAGTTTGGTATGTGGTTCCATTCGTGTCCCTCATATTTGACTTACAAGCAGCAATCAGTTAGTTTTAAAAACGGAATTCAAAGTACTTAATTTTTCAACACATCAGTACATTGACTTAAAACTAACAAAAATGACATTCCAACGTCGTGACTTACAGTGGAGGCTGTCTTGTCTCCATCTGTGTGGAACTTTTATTCGCGACAAATATTCAAAACATTTCTTTCAACATTATTTAACCCAAACTTAGCGTTTTTCAAACTTGAAAAACCGCTCCAATGTTTTATATATGTATATTGTGGTAAACAATTTGTTCAGAAGGGAAAACGATAGCCGTGTTCCCATTTGATCCAGGGAGGTGGATCTTGATCTACCGAGGTGGATCAAACACTAATGGGAACGCAGATCAACAACACTCACTCAAGATCAAGATCCACCGATTTTGATCGACCGTTCGGGGTAGACCAAGATCCACCGCGCTGGATCAAAGTTTGTAATGGGAACACATCGGTAGATCAAGTGACCCTGGATCTCCGGTTACACTCATGTATGTTTTTGTGATACATCGATACGAAATGCATGGCAGGCCGACTTGTAAACATTGGTGACCTTTTCGCGCTTGCGCAATGTGTTCATAAAACACGTTTGATCTACCGCGCTCACTCAAATGGGAACGCGGATCTCGATCAAGGTAACTGATGTTGATCCACTTCGGTAGATCAAGATCCACCTCCCTGGATCAAATGGGAACACGGCTGATTTGCTGGAGTAAGCTGTTAATATTCCCAGTCAAAATAAGATTGCTCCTTTACTGAACGTTTCAAACTGATTCAAATGGCACATCGTTATTGCAATATATTTAGACAGTCGTGGTTATCTCAAAGAAAATATGGTTGGGTGGTTACATCTAGAAGTAGGAACTTCGGAGTTGTTACTGGTTTTTGCCAGACGGTCATTGCAGAAACAAATGGAATACACAGGTAAAAAGGCGGTAATGAGGGGTGAAATAGGTTATTTATACAACCGCTATTTTCTTTGGGTCAGTGTAGTTTTGATATCATTTTCTATGTTTCCAGTGTCCTGGATATATGTGTTTACTTTCACATAGGGTAGCATCGTCCCTTCACATGTTTGTTTTAACTTGTTTCTTTGGTAAAAAACATGTGAACAAAAAGACTTGAATCAAAAGAGTTAGAGGCAAATAATGACTACACGATATGTATTATAATGGAAGCGAAATTCGTGTTAAGTATATATATTTTATAATTTCTTTTCACAGACAAAAAGCTAAAACTTGGCAAAGCCTCCAACCTTAAAAACATAATTCCATCTTCTTACGGTTAGACGGACTAAATAGCGACATCACGATCTGACGATAAAGTTAAGTAAAAAAAAATCAGAAGCATTTTTGGAATAAGCCGTGGTCTTTTGATGCATGGTGCAATAAATAAATTAAATCAAAATTAACAAATTGAAATAAATTTTCACGACGTGTATCATTTTCCCGGTGACATTGATAGCGCATATTATTATTAATCATCAAGCAAAAACGTGTCAACGAACCGATTTCTACCAGGGAGTTTCCACACAGCATAGTAAAATGGATCATAAGAATTAGGTTTGGTATGCGTCATTTTGGTCGAGAGTTTCCAAAACTATCCTACAATCCTTCTAAATTGTTATTCGACAAGGTTTTATGAATAAAAAAATACTGGAAGGGCTGCAACAAACAATTATTTTATTTTCATATGTGAAAGAAAAACTAAATCTAGAAAATTTGATGAAATTTCCATTCAAGTAGGACATGCATTGCTCGCGATATCCTAACATTGATAAGAAAAGGTTTGTTTCCTTATGTTTTATGCTTCAGTATATATTGTGTTGAACTTAAAGTTAATATGTAGACCCCATAAGGCCATCCCACTCTCGAACTTCAAATGATTTGACATTAGTCTAACAGTTTAAAAGAAATGAAATCGTTTTGAATTAGTGACGAATCGACCGTCCGATTGGTCACTAATACCAATAGATTTTAATTCCAAATTTTAAATCTTACCCTTTAAGAGAGCACGGGAAATGAAAAATTTATAAAGTTCCGTCCTACACACATCCCATGCCACGTTCTAATGAAAGGCTTTTTTCAGGAAAAACGGATGCAAATTTCAAAATGAAAAAAAAATTCTTATTAGTGAGAATATGATATCATATGTCTTCATTTCATGTTGAAATGTGACAAATGTATATAAGGGCTTATATGTTAATATTTATATCACGCATCGCTGCGATTTCAATAAGATTGCGCAGAAGTACCCCTGAAATAACAAAACTTGATTTGATCTTACACACTTCTTGTAAGAGCGTGATTAGTCGCCTTTCTTTTTGATGTGGTTGAGAGTATGCATTTTTTTTTGGGGGGGGGGGGGGGGTTACAATACTCAGAGGATTTCGTAATGGTGCGGAGGTCAGTCCAATTAAAAGGCTTCGATTCAAGCAAATTTCAATATTAAAACGTGTCATTTAAGACATAAATTTCATGCAATTTTTCTTCAAAATTGGTCTCGGGCCTCTTACACTGTTCAAGTTGATGAACAAATTTTAATGTATCCATTCAAGAAATTTTCTAAAAGACTGGCATAATTTCATAGGCTAAAGCCGCTGTCACACTGCAACCAAGTTGGATCGAATTCCGATCCGATTTTTTTCGGGTTTTTGATAAAATCTTTTCTATCTATGACAGGAAAGACTCAACACTTTGTCAACCAGTGTCAATATATGATTTCCACCTGATGTCTATGAAAATAAAATGCCAACTGATTTTTCGTGACCTCACACTGACGTATATTTTTCATCGGACAACATAGTCCGATAAAATCTGTCTGTTGATGTGTCGTCACGGAATAATTAGCATAAGTGAAATTTTCATAGTCACGAGGTACAACTCATATGTTTACAAAGGTTAGCAAATTTTTTGCTCTTTGCCTCCAAAGAGTTAAAAATTAGTTAACGAAAACTCACAAAAATCGGATCGAAATCCGATTCGAGTTCGTGGTAGTGTGACCGCGGCTTAATGGTCGGTAAAATAAGTTACTGTGGTTAAAGAGATATGTTAGTTTCTTTGAAAGCCTCCAAAGACCCCGAAGGAGAGGGGGTAAACCAAACGGAATAGTTTCAACTCTCATAGATCGGTGTAAAAATTCAATTAGAATGAATTTACTCATGACATCAAAGGCATACCATAGCGGTATATTGGTGTTATTAAAGTGTAACCAACCCTTTAGTCTAAAATTTCAAAAATACTGTAAATGATATTAAGCATGAACAATAAACAGTGATTCATCTCCCATCTTAACAGGGTATTCCTGAACTGCAACAAAAATGTTGATTTATTCACAGAATTTAAAAAAGCTGGTTGTACATTAAGGTTAAACAAAGATACACCGTGTATTAGCGTAGTATAAAGCACGAACGGAGGTTCACGCAAGTGATGTACGAGGGCGCAACCCGGGTGCATCCAGAAATAACATTTATCCCAGAGAATACAATACAAATTATTTTGTTCTAATACACAGGCCCATAGTTCTTTAACCTTGTTCATTTATACACAATAATATTTGACGGATAGGGAATACAATTTCGTGTGTAAATTACCACGTTAATATAGTCAACCATGAGTAAAATGGAATAGTCCATGTTGAGTTACCTCGGGATAATACACGGTCACCTGACCTTTATAGGCCAATCAGTAGAAGTTGAAGATTATTACCAAGTATGAAAGTTTTGGGGATATCATTCTTGTGCTACTCAAATCATCATCTTCGTTTTTCTTTTCTTTTATGTTTTCGGAAAGCTACTGCAAGAAGGGACAAAATGTGAGGTTGGTCAAGTGCTGTCCTTCAGTGGACGTAGCTTCTCTGGGAAGCAGTTCAAAGTTTGGTTTCGCCGAACGGCTCTTTGCCAGAGAGTCGGGGAACTTTAAAAAAAAAGTGTATGATCACTTCCTTCCTGGTGCCGGAACTGCATGTACAACATGCTATGTTTAAGAAACAGTTTATTTTCAAGGTCACATAAACATTTAATTTAAAGAAAACAAGAACAGATAATCGACTATTTTAAATCCTGTGAATAAATTTGGCAACATTCTGCATCTTAGTAATGGAAGAGTTGCTAGTTTCCCTGAATGAAGTAAAAAAGGAGTTGAACAAATGATAAGTTTTTTTTAATTCTAGACTTGAGGTACACTTTAACTGTTTAACCTAAGACAACAAATAGCAAAAAATAGACTTATCCCAAAAAGTTTTCCTTAATTTCTTTTTTGCGGAAAAGCCTCCCACTTTTGATTTTGGGAATCGGGAGATGTCCACTGGTCTATGTCAGTATGAAGCATTAGACTTAAACCAACCAAAAAGGAATATTTTTTGACAATTCCGCCTTTATATAGTCTCTGCTCCACAAACTTGTCGTAAATGTACGATTTTCTTCAAACTTTCCTTGCATCTGTTAACTTGCCACTACTGGAAATAATCCACATTTCATCTTTTACTCCAGATAAAGAAAAATTGAGTTAAGCTTTCAAATAAAAAGCATCAGCACTTTAAAGTTATGAAGATCTCATCTATCGACAGCCACACGACTCTACGATCATATCGTCATACCGTCGCAAAACTACGTTGTCGTTGTCGTCGAAAAACAATAGCGAAATCGGAGAGAGTCTGACCGGGGCGCAGCACACATCTGGGACGGTCCTGTAATGAAATCTCCTAACTAGAGTTTGGATAACCGCATGGTTGGTGCCGTTTTGTTGTTCTCCAATCGGAAACGGACACTCCCCCGCACAGTAATACGCTTGGTAGCCCGTCGGAGCAATAATCCAGTCATCCCAACCAACGTCGCGAAACCCAACGTAAAGCGAGTGTCTCTGGCAAAGATTTGAGCTCATTTTGACGGGCTGGTCCTCGTCACTGGCGCTTCGTCTGCTTCTCTCCTTGCATCGTTCGCCTTCCATTGACACAGTGACAAGATTGACTGATTGTTGCTGGTAAGGTGATCGACGAAGTTTGGCCATGACACGCTCACACTCGGTCTTTTTCACCCTTGAGGTGCATTTCAAGGAGACCACTAGCCTATGGAAAGGTACATCACTCACTCGCCAGTGCTGAACCAAAGAAAGAACATCAACACCTAGCTCTCTCTCGGGCCCTGTGTGGTTTCCAAAAATATCTGTCAGAGACCTGACGTCTTTTGTGAAAGCTCTTGACCGTTTAGAAGTAGAAAGGTCGGCGATAGCTAACTGGAACTTTTCTGCAAAGTTTAAAACGCGCATATTGATCAAAGACGCCAGACGAAGATCAGCTTTGGTTAATTTTTCTGTGGATTTTATGGATGATAAGTTAAAATCCAAGATCCAGTCTGTCTGGTAGGAAGCCTTGACACGACTTCGTGAACGTTGAACTGAAAAAAAAAAACAAAACGAAAGACACAATAATAGTTATGAAGTATTGCAACATTGCTCAATCAGTTCAACTTTCACTCTGACACATGTGGATTCTTTTTCCAAATAAGAATGAAGAGGATAAATGTTTTGAATCTTGGAGACCACAAACGAATGAGGACGGCCTGTAGATAATGCCCCTATGGCAGCCCCCTCCATTTTAAATCATATTGAAGAATATTTTAGGGTTAATAATCCACTAATTGATATAGTTCCTATAAAAAAAAACACCGCTCAACTGTGACTCTGCCAACATTGAAAGTTCTCATTTTTCTCATTTCCCGGCCACTCCACTGCCTCAAAATTATCAAACGTCCGACGATGTTCTCATCATTTGGATGACCACTTCCGTATGGACGCACAATGCTGTTTTCTCGGGAAGAGCGGTAACTTTGTGACTCTCGACCTCATATAGCCAGGTAATTGTTGATACCATCTCCCTGAAGTAGTATAAAAATTAAGAAGATCAATGTTCTGTCCAACTGGAACAAAATATCTACCCGATTAGATTTCTGACATTTCGGGGTACCGGTAGTCCCCAGTTCCACGCGGTCACATCAGTATATCGTAGGAGCAGTTACCTATCCTTAGAAAGATGACGTCAGTCAGATCCTGTAGGCGTTGATTTCAAATGAAAATCGACTTTTACGCATACAAGTCTACTCTCTCAGTAGCCTCGGTAGCCCCTCCGTGACTGCCGCCCCACTTCGTAGCGCCTACATGACTGCCGTCAATTGTAGCAATGAGTTGAACGAAAAAACTTCGTCCGCAGCAGTCCGCGGGGTAATCTCACAGTATATCTATAGCGGCAAATGAGGGGTACCGGCACAGGAAGGTGGGGGCATTTGGTGTTCCCTAATTGATTTTCGAAGCTTTTCTGTTTTCTTTCTAAATAAGACAAAAGGCATTTAAACCATAGAATTCTTAAGTGTATTGGGGAGGGGTGTGCAAATTTTCCATTGAGTGTAATGAGTATTTAGAATTTTACTAGATATTATCATGGTAGATAAATTGATGGATAAAGACTACAGTTTTGTACATTATGTCGAACTAGGAACTTATACATGACTACTGAGGCTAATTAGAAGCATTATCATTCGATTTTTAATTTTTCAAATGTTACGTTTTTTAAAATTCAATGATAACCATTTCTACTTTGGAAGCAACCTTGATAAATTTGATTTCTTCAGGGATATTTTTAAAGAAATGATAAAAAAAAACGGAATCCATGATCAGAAAAAACACTGATTAAGGACTTAATGATGTTAGGAATTAAAAATATGTCAAAAATGTTTACGTTTCATCAGTCCATGGTTTTCATGTATAGAAGAAAACCTGCCCAGGTATGTATGAAGTTATCGTCAATCTTTGAGATAATTGGGTAGTAATGACGGAAAAGCAGACTAAGGTCGTCCAGGTCACGTTAGACTTATTAACAACGAATGCACAACTAGCTCTAGTAAGATGAATTTCTTTGAGGCAAAGAACGTCTGGAAGTTGCCGTGCAGGGGTTCTGAACAATAGAGGTAGCTGACCGAATGTAGCGCTGTTTGTTGATCACTGAAGACAGTGTTCAACATGTAGTATGATGGAGTATTCTGCCACCCGTAAAACATATGACCCCTTTCCTTTACCTTTGACAGAACTGTGTTCTGTTTCTTTCCCCATAAATCTTTCGTACAACTGTTAGCACACATTTTCTTTCCGTCACGCGATACTTTCTAATCTACGACAGTGACCGATCACCCCTGCACATCGCTCCTTCAAAGGCACGCCGAGACCTCTCTTGTCGCTGTCAAAACACACCCGTCCCAGTTAGATTCGTTTGTGACAACTCTTTGACATAGGCACGCATTGCTCGCAACGAGAACAAGACGCACCTGATCCGTTTTCATGTAACTCACGAAGCGCACAATTCTTCTCCTACTCTCTTTTCAAACCCTTTTAAACTCAGGCGTATTACTTATGGCGATGAAAATCTATACGACCAACTACGCAGGTTATGTCTCTGAAACACAGGGCCACCCACTTAACACGACCATTCCAAAATATTTGAAAATATCTTGCGCGATATCCAGGGAAGAAAAATGAAGTCAGAACTCAGGGGGGTTCGATTTTTATCTTTGACGAGAATGACGTCACCCTATGATTAATCGGTCCACGATGTTTCATGCTCCGTTTACAGACAAAAACCTACCTGACGACAGACAAGCGGACGACGCTAATGTGACGTCATAGGGCAGCCAAAGAACCGAAAACGCCACCACTTACTGTTATACAAAATAAGCTGGGCTAACTCTTGTGGCTACTTAATGCTAATTTCTGGCACAAAACGCAATATGTAGGTTTGGTTAGATTCGATGGAGTTTTACGATCCAGTTTCCAACCAATGGGATCAAGACGAGCCTGTCAGGACCTTTTTTCCAGTTGTGGCTCACTGGGATAGTTTTTTCCCGCTTCATCACTTATGCTGAGCACCAAGCACAATGACATTATAGGTTACGTCTTTAAAGTCTTCGGTGTGATCCGGCCAGGACTCGAACTCCCGACCTCCCGACTGCAAGTTTGATGCTCTAAACACTTGACCATGCAGTCGGTTTATGTAATTCCATGTTCATACGTCCACGAGGTATACCAATATTTTAAGGGCAACATCAGTGGCACTTCCTCTTGAAACAAATCAAAACGGAAAGCAATGGCCAACCATATAGGTCCATGTTTGCTTGCTTGGAGGATGTGTATTTCTCACAACGCGATCCTGCTCACATAATTATACATCTAAAGGTCTGTGCGTGATGCGCGCAGAGAATTGACAGCGCTGCACCAAACCGTATTTGCCTTAACATCTGTTTTGCGTTGACCTCGAACGTTAGCAAACGGAGCGAGAAATAAATGTGTCTGGTTTCGAAAGTTAAGAATCGTTAAAAAATAATACTGCGCATGCGTATGTACTGCTTTGGCACTGCTGGTATCGTAACTGTAATGTTGCTGCAAATACTCGGCCTTTAAAAACAGTAGGTTCGAACACACATTTTTTCTTTTTCCCCCCTTTTTTTTTTGCAACCATCAAAGATAATTTCCGGGTACGTAAGACTGGGCATTTAATCCTGCGATGTCCTAGCTGACTGAAGTAATACGCGCCTGTGCACCAAAACTGAGGATGAGGATTCCTTTCTACACACAAGGGTATAAATGAAGTGATATAGCGAACGATCTGTTAACGTAGAATTTTTAGAAGTTGATAATGCGATATTATTTTTCTATGACATTGCGATTTTGAAAGATTGTGTATTGAGCTGTCAAACATGATTAATTTAGGAACCATATTGTAAAGACAAGCAAAAGTGGTTCACGTGTATATTGAAATGTTGATTGGCTGCTTGAATACTATATAGTGCACTTATATTGTATTATCAACTCCTTTCTCGAAACCCATAAAAGTCTGCGAAGATTGTAACCTTTAAATATTTAGTCTGTTTGTAATTGACTGATTTATGCGAAATGTAATCATTTGTGTACTTTTGAAAAGGAAAGAAAATCCAATTTCTGATCACTAATGAGGCATCTTTCTAAACACTGATCTAATTACGTCATAACTTGCTAACATTCTAAGCATGACACGAACATACTCTAAACTTGGGTAGAGTTGTAAATCGTATACCACATACGTGTATGAGTTAAAAGGCGGGAAATCTAGATAAATTAACTGTTTTGGATCTTTTGGCAGTTGTACATTGGAAAGTGACAAATGACTGTTATTCTTTTAACAACATACGTTGAGAAAGTAGAGCGATGAAAACAAGAGGATCCCATAAACAAAAGTTCGTCATTCCAGGGAAATCTAAAAGTTTACCATTTTCGAAAACAAGGTGCAAAGGCATAGGTCAGAGGTCATATAGTGTTTCGGCCAGAGTACCAATAATATTATCTCCTGTATCTCCTGGGTGTACACTTGAGATACAGTGTTTGATTTTCGTAAATACCCTCTACTGGTCATTTCACGGCATTTTGTGTCACTCTCGTTTTACTTCGATTTCGCAGTTACCAGTAACCGATATGCATCTTCTACTACACGGAAGTATGCGGCACGGCCAGTAGATTTTGCTACAGTTGTTGTTCAATGGGTAAAATGCGTTAGTCAAAATGATCATTTCTGCACATTAAAAGAGCAGAATAAGTTAAAAGAATTGCCCAGGACCAAATTATGTTTGATATTTTTAAGGAGATGAAACTCTAAAATTAAATGTCCATTCGTTTTCCCACGTCCAAGTCTCAGGTTATTAACAATTGAAATAAACACATTAAGTTCCTTCAAAATTCGAACTTGATGAAAGCAAGTGTGATGTCATGGATTCACATTGGCAGGCAATGTTTTGGTATTCTTTAATATTACCCAAAATTTTTTACAACCAAACTCTAGCATATTGAACCATTAAGCATCGGTAATGCTCAGCATAGGTAAAAGAGGACAAGCAGGGAGCTGCGACTCCCTGGTATAAGCCAGTGAGAGTCGCAAGTGGAAAAAGCCGTGACCACACGACTTAAAGCAAATGGTTAGAAAGCGAGCTGTAAAGCCGCATCTAATTTACTAACTACAGCGTTCTGAGTAATAGAATTTTTGAAACTATAATTTAGGGACAAGACAGCAGCTTAATCAATTCAAAGTCATAACAATAGGATAAAGAATAAAGAAAAACAAAACATTGTTCGTCAATGTAAATCGAGGGCTCAAGGGCTCGGCTGGAATAGTGACTTCACAGTCCGGGCTATTTCTAGTCTGGCGAAAAGCACACTCGATTTCCGAATCCAGTCCTAGTCCAGATTAGGAGGTGACACCGTCTATTTTCGACTACAGTGGAAAAGTAACGAGCCAAGGATGTACATTAATCGTTCCTGACCTAATCCCGACACCTTCATTTAGGCTTCTGGGACGTCCTATCCGGTAAGCTTGATGTATCTGTATTTACCAGAACGAAACAACAACGCGAGGAAATCCTTGCTTCGCGAACTCATCTTCATACAAGATACCGAAGAGGGTGAAGAGCCTCTATGCAGCGGGCGAATGTTTTCTGGGAAAGCCAATTTGTAAAATGTATTAAGTCGGGTATTTCTCGGTATTTCCCACCTACGGAAATATTATCCACGAGTGATATTGGGTGATACTTGGAAATATTGTTTTCCAACGTTCCTATCCCAGTGTAAATATATATATCTTCAACATCATAAAATTACAAGTTGACTTGTATTATTTAATGCATGAAAAATATATTCTAAGAGTTCAATTCCCATGAACTCTTAGAATATATTCATATTGACATTCTTGAGCCGAGATTTAAAATGTTGAAATTTATTCACTTACAAAAAAATTAGTCCATTGCGCAATAGTTTGTGACTTTCTTGTTGTACAACTCACATTACCCGATTTTCCTTTAAAATTAAATGTTTTCATGACCTTGAACACTTCCTCTTTGCTAGCACAGAGAGGGCTTAACTAATTACATCACCCTAGGAGAGTAAGAGTGCTATCACATTTTGGTGCAAGGTGCAGGCACTTTCAGAAGAAACAAAGAAATACAAAGATTGTAATTTGAGTACAACAATGACATTGCAAATTCTTGCTCGAATGTGCCATTTTAATTTGAGTAAATAAACTTCGAGATCTAATATCTCAGCTCAAGAATGTCCCATGAAGATGGAGTTGGACTGTTAGAATTTATTTTTCATGGTGTTAACTATATATTTTTGAATTTAAAAAAAAAAATATCCAACCCTGGTATTGTGCTCTCTAATCTGATCATGTTCCTGATTATAAAACAGTACAACTAATCACTAAGCATAATCACTGGCATAACTTCATTCTCTCATGCGATATAGTTGAAAACTGTCGGATCAGACATACGCATATAGCTCCGAACCCAGGATAATCGCATTTTTAAGGGCCAATTCTTTCACCCTAAACACCACTAATTCTCCTAACCTTCTTACTTAGGCACCTCCCACAATTGTCTGAAATTCATCCT
Organism: Holothuria scabra; assembly: GCA_037179385.1. Lineage (NCBI taxonomy): Eukaryota > Metazoa > Echinodermata > Holothuroidea > Aspidochirotida > Holothuriidae > Holothuria > Holothuria scabra. The sequence continues at coordinate 51,236,080 of CM074180.1, forward strand.
CATCCAGACACAATCTCGGTTTATTGCTTCTAAAGCCCGGAGGGTGCAGTTTCTTTAACAACTAAGGACGCTCCATTGGCAAGAAATGTTCATTTTGCTTCAAAATTATTTAATAGCGGTATCTTAGGGTCCACTTTTCATAAACTCCAACCTCTCCATTGAAAAAAAAATGATTGCTGGCACTGGTCCTCCGAGTTCGGTGGCAATGGGTAACCGAAAGGGTGTTTTACTCCAAATCACGAGTCCCAGATTAATCCTTTCTGTATTTGATTGGAACTCAACTGTCGCTAAATTGAGACATAAGACCGATGCTCATTACGCAGGTCAAATACACGCGGCGTTGGAAACAGGAGCCGGCACATTAAAATTGGCATATGGTTTTATGATAGTAGGGGTCCATGCGTCACATATTATGTCTACCGTGCGGCGAAGCTTTTTCTTCCTTTCTTTGTGTTAATAAAGGGAGATTTACAAGTCACATTCTGTGTGGCATTTCATAAAAACTTTGATTATTTACGTAATATGAGCAGCAAGGGAATGAAGTAGCCTAAATACGATTGTAAACCCGCAAACCTGTTTTATTCATGATATTGACGTCTAATTACGCTACATATCTTTCAATGCGTTCGGATCTTAGCCAAGAAAAAAGTCATAGTGCATTTATACAGTTTTTAAGCATCTTATTCCAAATTCCAAACAATAATTTCAAGAGTTGACTAAATATGGAATTGAAACGTTACTCATGAATAAAAAACTGTGCACAGCTAATTTTGTTTCAATTTACCCGACCCCTGCATGTGTATGCGTTAGAAACACAGCTCCAAATATCTGGTCTTTACCACGGTTCTGATGGTGGCAGCATCGATTTATGCAAATCTTCAGATCGTTTAACATTTACTTCTTCTAAAACGTTACTTAACACGTGTTACACGCTTGATCGATATGTTCATACTGGCCAATCTAATCAACCCCTCAAATGCTGATATTTGGGCAAATCGCTCCACGGTTCACAACTGGAGGCAAAAATTCCTCCTCCCATTACCACACTTTTGAATGGCTTTTGGCGGTAACTTAATGAATAGTGGATACAAGCCCTGCCAAAACAAATGATACAGATCGTCAAAACTGTTATGGCCAAGTTTCATTCACTTTAGGTTCTCCTCCAAGTCTAGTCTCGACAGTTTTATATCAAAACTGAGCAGGGGAGCGGAAGGGATCGGGATACTTTTGTCAAAGATTGCGGTCGGGAGTTTCGAGTCCAGACCTGGTCATACCGAAGACTTCAAAGCTGGAACCTACTGCCATTGTGATTGGTGCCTTGCATAAGCAATGGAATAGGGGAAACAAGCCAGTGAGCCACAACTGGAAAAACTGAGGCGGCCGGCCTGACTTGAACCAATCGGCTAGAAACTGGGCCATCAAACTCAATCTAACATAGCCTTACTAATCTTATATAATTATGGCTCTGCATAGATCAAACAAAGAGCGCCCTCGCATGAAAAGCCACTATTTCTGAAATTCCTTTTTTTGGTACGTGAATGTATCTTTACTGATGTCACATGACGTAAACTTTGCAACAAGAAGTGACGTGATATTATCAGCTTAACAAAGCTGTTTGCACTTGATGGTAGCAAAGTGCCATAAAGAAATACATTTCAAGAAATTTCCTGTTTTCCTGAGGGGACAAAAAAAAGACTCGACAAGACGCTTTCATACATTTTAAGGGCGGTGGTGGATAAGATGGTTCAAAGGTCTCACCTTGGAGGGTTCAGGGAAGTCGAACTTCAAGCTTGGGGACGTATTACACTCATGTTGCTACAGTATCTCAAATTAGTCCAGAAATTTAAGCTATCGTCCCAATTTCATATCCAAAAGCCCTGTCTTAAGGCAAATCGCCAGGGGGGGGGGGGTGGTAGAAACCTTCACTATGGTAGCTAACCTGGCTGGTCACTGCCATAAAATTATTTATAAACTGGTTCATTACAGAGGCTTCAATCCCAGCAGACAATGGAAGGAATGGATACATGGTTGTGAGGGTGTGGTCCAAAGATTAAAGCTTCTTTAACTTTCGAATTCTGCTATCTAAGGCCATCCAAGCAAGGCGCGAAAGGGGAGGGGGGGGGATGCGAGAAATGTTCCGAAGGGAAATTGTTGACGATAAGTCAAGATGTCTTAAAAAATGTGTTAAGTCAATAGCATCGTGCACTTTTCTTTGGGGTAATTCATGGCAAATGTTTCTCAAGTGTAACTTTACTAGAGGCGAACTTTCTACAGGGCGAAACCGTCCTGGTTCCTTGTCTGCGGGTTTGGTCTGCCACATTCTGTGTCAGTTCCCTGGTCCCACGACCCAATACAATACGTTCAAATCAGGGTGAATTGATTCAGGAGCTGCACAAACTAGCAACCGATCAGATGAGGTCACTAGTCGAGGTTACTGGGGGAGACCATTCTGTTATACTAGCCCGCGACTATACCAACCTACTTCCAATTGGCTTCTTATTTGATTTACATCAAAGAATCAGAATACCCACCTAAGGTTTCGGCAAATTTTCACACAGACTGGAGAAATATGGGTTACGCAGATGAAAAGGCCAAAGAGTCGGAAGGGACTTGTTTCAATATCTTGCCAATTTACAGAAACAGTCCAATTTGTTGTAATGTTTGGGATTAACACCTTACACAGAGTCTTTGTCTTGATATGTAGACGAATTGTAGATGAACTCTTAAATTGACTTAGATCTCTAACGTTAGTCCTACTAAAGCAGTTGAGATTCTCAACTGTTTTGTATTGTAACAATTTACTTGTATTTTACTCTATTTTCCTGATCATTTGTTTTCTTTCCCCTTTTCTTCTGTTGTTACTTTTTATGGTCACTATAGCCTAGATGAACAGAGATGTTTCTTCTAGTGTCCATCATGTGTACTATACACATACAAAATCATTTGGAAAATGTGGGAGTAACTTCACGCCTACCCTTTCTTAACCAAGAACCTTGCCCTTGCCCTTCTGACAGGGTTGCTTGAATATTGAGTCTAAGCAGGAAGGCCCTACAACTCTTATCTTGGTGTTGATATTTCAAACAACCATTCCTGGAATGCTAAGCATATCAACCGTATTACATCTTCAACGAATAGGTCCTTAGGCTTTTGGAAAATGAGCCTTTACTCCTGCCCTAAGAGTATCAAAGCAAATGCCTATCTCACACTTGTCCGACCCTAATTGGAGTATTCTACTTCTGTCTGGGATCCTTATACTGCCTCCTTGGTACCGTAAATAAAATTTAGCAAATTCAGCGTATGGCTTAAAAGGTCTGTAAATAGGCTTGTTACCCACCAAAAAGACAGATTGGGCCCTTTGGTCTTGTCATCTGCTAACCTCCTACAACCGGTCCGGCGGCCTTCTAGGCATCTCAGTCTCAAATAGCTACACAGCCATCCAAACCAACAAGGACTGCTATAAATAGTTTTTTCTTCGCACCGCCAGAGACTGGAACCTTCTTCCCCATGGTATTATTGACCTCCAGGACCTCAAATTATTCGAGAAGGTTGTCTTGAGGCCCTCAAACGGGAGGACTAACTCTATGCAAGCACACTACCCATGGGCGTCCGCAGGAAAAAAGTCAGGGGGGCAAAATTTCTAGGGGGCAAAACCTCCGAGTCACCATGAATTGACATGAAGCGTGTGAAATTTTCAGCCCAAAATGCCGCCCAGATCGCCGGAAATGGCATTTCTAAAGCCTATTTTTCGCATAGAAACTCGGAAAACAAGTTTTGTTTGGGTTTTTTTTTTGCTTTGATTTTTATACGTTTTTTCAAATTTTCGATTATCCAGGGGGGCAAGTACCCCTTGCCCATACCTGCGGACGCCCATGACACTACCCCCTGTGTGTTTGACTCCACCTGGAGTGTTGCACAGTATTCATCCAGATCCCCGCTAAAAAGAAGTAAATCCTAGGTTTTATAAACAGTCGCTTCGAAGAGAGACAAAGTAACATAATTTACTTTGTGGCAGGAAACTTTCCAATTGGCTTCTTCTTTGGCTTCTTCTTCATCAAAGATGCAGATTAGCTTACATTTCGTAGCATACACAGAGTGTGTTCTACCAACACTTTAGAGCCTTGTATGCTAACCAGAATAAACCCAAGAGATCAACTAGATTTTCGTCTGCTCAAGGAAATGAACACGTGCCGTTGTGGGAGGGACCTAAATGTAACTGAGCCTGGGGAGGCGTGGAACTGTCTGGGATAAAAAGGTATCAACTTTTAGTTTTTTTTTTTTTTTGTTACGTCAACTGTATCACACAATTTGCAAATCTTATCTTATTCCCTTAGTGCCTATCTGCAAAAGTTATTTCATAAAATAAAAACAATATTAAAGTCTTAGGTTATTCAAATTTTGTTCTAAAAATGGGGGGGGGGGATTAAAACACGTTGGTCAGTACCCTCTTCTGTCAGCGCCCACCCATGGATTGGTGATGTAAGGGCCTTTTTAATTAGGACAACATAACTATTATTCAGATTCCAGTTACTTTTCTAACATCATGAACAGGCGCGTAGCCAGGACTGTTTCATGGAGAGGGTTTTGGTGTCATGGGGGTGCACGATATAAGGGACAAGTCTAAGGATAGAGAGTACCGCTATTAAAGGTGTTTTTTGCATTTCAAGGTTGTTTCATGGGGGTTCTAACCCCCAAAACCCTCCCCATGGCTACCCCACTGATCCCGGAGCTATGCATCGACAGGTTGGACAAACATTTAATCTATCTCAGTCTGTGATGGTATACAAGTGACCATCTTTCCATATGCTGGCAATATTGATATACGGTACAATGATTTGGTAGCTTGTATTCAGTAGCTTGTAGCTTTGGTAGCTCGTATTTATTTGCCTTAAGCATCGGCACCGGGTTTATTTTTTTAATTAAAAAGTTAAATTAGCAGAGACGAAACTTGTAAATTTCCTTTACCTGTTATTAAACTGTATTTTGGATATAGGTTCACAAGATTGCTATCCTGAGGGCCCTCTATAATTTTTACTTGTTCATCCTTTACTATGTAGAATGGTTTGTAGCACGACCGTCTTACAGACTGCTGACCAGATCGAAGCTCGAGCAATTTATACAAAATTCCATGAAGGAAGTCACGAGTCCCTTATCCATGCAATATAAGCAACACTGGGGAAGCTGAGCCCGTACGGCTAACCATTTTTCAAATCAGCGCTGGTTCAAATAGACCTCACTGGCCGGTCATTTTCCTCCACTCAAATATTCCTGACAAATGATTACGAACCAGCTGTCCGGATTGCTTGGGTTTCACCAACCAACCACGCAAAGTACTGTAGCTGCCGAGCTTACAGTAGCCCAGAATTTTGAAGTATTTGGACGGGAATTTTGACATTCAACCTATCACTTAGTGTATACCTTGAGAGCAATAGCAATGTCCCAGCCTCCATTAGAGTGCCGTTTTGCCCCTAAAAAAAATCGGACATTTTATTTAGGGTAAAACATTTGTAAAACTAAAACACTGGAGCTAGATCCATTTGAAAGGCTCAGAAATCCGGGACATGCAAGACCCCATGTCCTCTTACTACTTCTGAGTTCTCAGGCTGAGTAAGCAGTGTAGTAAAATTACCCAAGGAAAACAAAATAACAAAAAAAAAAACAAAAACGGAAAAAGGTACCTTTGCAAGGAAAACTCCTTACGATATTTCCTGGAATGGCGGGATCTAGATAAACACAGTCTCGACCCCCATCTTCTTCCTCTCGTTCACTACCATCTTTGTACTGGGTCATAAGGTTGTACATGTCCCACATAAATTGAGGAGCCGTGGCGTTTCCTTTGGGCCTCGGGCGCCTCCGAAGCCCCAATATCTTCAACATTTGCGTCTCCATCTTCTCTGTTGTTCCCTTTTCCACATTTTTGTCACCGCTTTGACTGAAGGTCTGACTCCTTGATAGAGATACAGTTGACGAAACTAAAACAGTTAAAAACGCTATTGTGATCAATCGAAAACACATCGTTCTAACTCCCTTGAAGTCAACTGACCATTAAAACGACTAAAAATTAATTGGGAAAGATTAAGTTGGTGTCTCTGTATACCATTTCCAAACTTTGCGGAGCCAAATAGATTACACCCACGGAGATTCTCGACATGGAAAGGCCTTTTAGTTGTTTTCGTAGATAGCGGATTGAAGAACTGCCTCGGGCTTTAGATCCGACTAGGCTTTATGTTATAAGATATAAACGTTGAGTCTGCATTTCCTGCAACGATGAGATGCTAGTCACCAAAGTCATGGGCAATATCGCTGCGCAAACCGAAACTCCTCTGGCATACTATGCTGTATATCAACAATTGTAATCCTACACAAATCATAACAGTGTGTACTTTCTCACCACGGTGGTTGAGGTGAAACAAAAAGAAATGACCGCAACGTAAAGAAAGAGCAATGGGTGATGTCAATCAATAAAGGAGTTCATGAAACAGGAAAATCTTCTTATGTAAATAGTACACAAAACACATAATAGACACACAACCTCACTCAATAGAGGGGGAGGGCTTAATCCTATTTGCAAGTTCACCCTGCCGTGTCAACTAAAGCTAACACTAATTGCTTCCATTCATCGTTATAGCGGCACTGTGAATTGACAGAGGAGAAGAAGCAGGGTCAAGGGAGACCAGCCCTCAATGTCATTCTGCACTTAAAACTCTTGAAATCTATCAAATGAGTTTATGTCAAATCATGAATATTCAGTACGTCCCAACGGAAACCGTTTTGTTGAAAAAGCATTACCTTTCATAGAGAAGAACGATGAATTGTTTGACTTAATGAGATGGATCTCCACTAACGTATTGGCTTTTTGGCTGAAACTGTTCAATTCATTAAGCCTATCCCCTTTTCAAAACCAAATTAAATTTGTTCCTCCCTATGATTGACTTAGTAGTCTTAGAAATGTTTTGTGGAGTAAAGAATGCAAGAGAGACGGCCAATTAGGAGTCAGTGACTCTGTCCCGCCGATATAATTGGCAAAGAAAGATCAGTGGGGGACAAGATGGTACAAAAGAAACTCTTAATGGTTTTTTATTGACTGCTTTAAATGAACTTATACGGCTCTCCATTTGAAACCGATACACCCGAGGCTAACTGTTAAAAACCATTATTTGTAAATGGCCATTAAGCGTATGCGTAACGTAACGTACAAAACCCCGTTTGGCATTGAATCATATTTGCAATCTTAAAAGACAAATGCAGTCACCCCATTTTGAGTTACTGATAACTCGGTAAAGAGGCTTCCATAGACGTCACAATACTGACTGACGCCATTTAGATCTTATCCATATGATGCTACCCATCTATATGTAGGGTCCCTTTAGGAAACACGGGAAAGGCATATATAGGCCCAGTTAGGGAAAAGTATTGGATCTATTCGGAAAGTGGAACATTAATTGTGCAAATATATAAGGCAACTTGAACTTGGTCAAAAATTCTATATTCGAGCAAAAATTATCCCTGTCTCTCCCCAGAAATGTTGATCCATACAATAGGGAGCCCGTCCGGCTCCATTCATGGGTAAGCCCAACTCTTCCTGGTTACACATCCCGTGGTCACAAATGCATTAGGGCTTATGACGTCACGTAGTCTGAAAGATGTCTCACCAATAGGTTTGTAAGAAAAAGACAGAGCAGTGACGGAGTCGGCTACATAAGCAAAAGTAAGGACTATTTATGGAAGACCACCACAGTGATGTGTTTGACACGGAGCATTGTGATTAATCGCAGTGGCTTTGTCTTTGTGTTTCAATGCCATGTATTTTTGAACATCTCCACTAGTTTATCGAGTTAAATTTGATTGAGAGTGAACACTGAGAGGTGGTTGTAAAATGAAAGTGTCAAGTAAGATTAGGATGCATGCTTTTGTGACGTCACTTCCTGCAATACCAAAACTGGAGTAACCGGTGTCGTCTGCTGTGCTACTCAATGTCCAATGTCCTGCAGTACATGTTGTTACGGTTAAACATACGTTCATGCACAGTTTATACAGTTGTAAGCAGTCAGCGCAGATGGCAGTGGCGTGACATGTTTATCAAAAATATTACATCTAATGACCACGTTGTAAGCATTTGGTCAAGGGTTCCTTATCTTACATATATGCATGTGTAATATATCAACTGCTCAGTGCGCAAACCGATTAAGCTTAGACTGTCTGTGGTCAACGCTTTTTAATTTGTGTTATGCTATTAGGCCTAATTGCCTCTATTGGGGTGTGGCCCAGGTGGTAAACACCCCCAGTAGATTTTTATTGGGCCAAAATACAATTTTTCGAACAGAGCGGAATGCTTTATTGCAGCAAACGAAAACTTAAAAACTCAAAATAACGACTGCTTATATACTGCAAGCATATGAAACGTTGTTTCCGACAACATCAAAGCAACAAAAAACATGATCGCTATTTTTCATCACATCTGTTACACCAGAAACTGGATAGGCATTTAAATTTTCCTGGTATATTTCTGCATCATTTTACAACTTAATTAACTTTTATTGAAGTAAACGTTTTACTGCAAACGAAAGCTGAATATATCGACTACGTAGGTTCTGCTCAGAAGCCTTGGACATGCCACTTCCGGTTATCAATATTTCACAATTTACTGTTCACTCCTCGCGAAGCCAATTATGGAAACTCCTGTAAGCCCAGTCTTTGGATAAGAAATCTTTCTTTTCGTTCGCCCGAGGAGCGGACGAAGTCTTTTCGTTCAAGCTCATTGCTACGAAAAACCAACAGGGGCGGCAGCCTAAGTGGGCGACAGCTGCAGAGGCGCTACGCAGGCTAACATTTCGTACGCCAATGGTGTGTCCCTCACTTTCAAAGTCGATCTGCTACTCATAAATGCATCACTGGATATTATATTTAGCGGCCAATAAATACTATCATAACAACATCCACGGACGACATTTTTTCTCATTAGCAATCATTTTCATTGGGAAGTTTCGTTTAAGCTCCACTGCCGTAACATGTTTATATTCGCTTTCAGGCTGCCAACAATACAGTATACGCCTATGTTCTGTCTCAGCATTTTCAATTTTTTATAAGCTATTTATTATGTCGACAAAATGTCTCCTTAAAATTTCCAGAAACATGAAACATCTAAAAACTTGCCATCCTGAGTCTGCAGCTGAGTACCGTTTCCTACAGCAGTACAGTCTATGGGTATTTGTGGGAAAACCTCTTTCAGCGAATCTCACTTCACCAGTCTCTGGACTGTTCAGAGTCTGCTTGGATAATTTTGTGGTAGAAATGTGGTACTTTCATGATTTCCCAAAATCATAATTTTACTCCCATTATCACAATACCTTCAATAGTTGCTCTTCCCTTGACCGTGGTTTCCCCCTCTCTCTGAGGCCACCCTCCCGTTTCCGCGGGACGTAGATACAGGGAGACGCGTATAGAGGAGTTTTTAAAGATATACAGAAAAGGTACATTCTCTTGAATGAAATGTTGCTGGATTGGATAAAACGTTAAAAACAAAATTGCGTGTGGGGATAAAGGCGGGGGTGACAACACCGAGAGATACCTTGCAAAGTCAAGACAGTCTCTAAAAGTTGATAACCTTGACCCTATTCAGGTATTAGCAGCAGCATCACATATGAAAATATTGCAGCTGCAATAAAATAAATGTTATCCGCCCATGAAATTTGACAGCCACGCAGAACTACTTATTTGTGTTCTCGCTCATGTCACTGGTTGACATTGGTTTGCATAGAACATGCGCAATCACCACGCGTGTATTTCATTGGTTGGGCGTGTTACCGCTTGTTCGACTGCACGCAGAATGCAGACCAAGTAGAATTTACTTTTCATTGTGACGACAGTGATAGCGCGTCTTACCAATTTTTTTGACGCACAATCGTGACGGCATTTGTTTGTAAACACTGAATGAGTTCAGGGAGTCTCTTTGAGTCTATTGCCTACAGACAATCCTTTGTCCCCTTGCCTGGCGTAACACCCCTGTGGCTGCGGCCGCTAAGGCTGATTTTTCGTAGGCGATTAACAAAAAAAAAAAAAAACTGCGTACGCTCCGCGAAGTGTCTGTCCCCAAGCTGAGAATCGGACGTCATTGTTAAATTGGATCCATCCAAAAATTCTTCAGTCTTATTTTTCTCTTTTGCTCTAACTCACAGACGTGCCATTCTTTGCGAAAATTCAGGAAAATAATACTTTTATCCGGGCAGATTAGATCTTGCTCAACCCCGGCCTCCCCCCTTAAAGAAGGGAGCCGATACGCCCATTGCGGCTTTACAGTGTACGCGTTTTTGTTGGCGCAAAAAGTCCACAATATTGCATTTTATCAACGTGGTTGTAACATAGAAGTAGGGTGATCCTTCCATGATTGTACATAGTTTAGATGTTTAGGTTAAATTCGATACAAAAACTACCTGTCACCCAATAACCTGCGCAAGAAAAAGGTAATAACCGTGTGTTTCGGAAATTTGACCATATTCTTGTTAACAGGTTAATGCTTACGGTTTACAAGGATTTTATTATGTAAACTGGTCATTACTTTAAATTGGCATAAGTTACGGCTTTCTCGATGCAGTGTCTCACTGAAATGACGTCGGTGCCTTGATATTTTAAGGGATATTTCAGATACTCTTGATTTGGTCGTAAAAAGGTAATGTATAGTGTAATTTGCCTTTTAACGTACCATTTTTCATCGGTCTGGGGGTGACTGAAAGTTGCAGACATTTTAGGAATGCGATTCTTTTTATTGTAACCAACCCGAAGTTCATCGTTTAAGTTTAGCTGTAGATGAGGTTTTACGGCTCAGTTCCTAGGCTAATTGGTTCAAGTCTGGCCGGCCACGGTCTTTTTCCAGTTGTGGCTCATTGGCTTGTTTCCCCTACTAAAATGCTTACTGGCCACCAAGTCCAATGACAGTAGGTTCCACTTTAAAGGTATAAGCCCACATAGGCGTACGGGGATAATTTTTGTGGGGAAGGCAAGAGCAAATATTGCCCGAATAATGGCACCCTTTATCATGTTTTCATGTTTTGTCGAATGGACCAATTGTTTTTGCCCGAATTGGGAGGGCGAGTGCACCCGCCTCGTACGCCTGTGACCCCAAACCTCTCGGCTGAAAGTTGGATACTGCATTTCATCGTAAGGTAATCTTGGGAAGCTTGACCAGTTGACCGGCAGCCAAGCCTGCAATTCACATATGATTGTAGTAACAACTCTGCTGTTGTATCTTTTTAAATTGGTCATAAATTTAAAGGGGATGAGTATTGAGCTGATATCGATAATGTCACGCCGGGATGCCGGGAACTACAACATGACAACGTTTTAAATGAACATAAAAATGTCGATTTTCACTTCCCCAAAGTTACTGAAAAAGTTGATAATTTTGAATGTTTGTAATCTGGTCTGTAACGGTGGTGCACGGTATAATTTAAAAAAAAAATGTCTGACCACAAATTTTTGAGAAACTGAATCGTTTATTGAAACTTTAATTTTTCACTGATGAAAAATTTATTTGCATGTATGTAGGAATTGGGCATGGTGTAATTTTGATCATAAGTCATTAGTACAAGAAGTAAAATTCACAGATTTGGAAAGAAATGAATTTCCGAATCGCCTATAAACCAGCTCAATGTACTGAGGTGAATAAGGATGGTAGAGTCAACTTGAAAGGAAAAATCAGCCACATCAATCACCATGTGATATCGATTCTTGCGCAACAGTTGGCCTTTCAGTGGCAATCACGGGGGGGGGGGGGGGGGGCACAACCCCCATGACCAAACCTTGCAATGTAAAAACACCTAAAATAGCTGTTTTTCTCTCAATCCTTAGACTTTTCCCTCATTTCGTGCCCCAACCCCTCCCCGTGACACAATCCTGGCTACGCTCCTGTGGCCTTTAATGGTTTTGTCCAGTTCCTTACGCCCAAACTACGTCTTATTCCATCCTGAAATTACATCTACCTTGGAACATGCAGCTAGTAATTTGTTGAATTTATAACCGAAACATTTGTAGTTTGGTTTTAGATCATATGATTAAAGCTATCTCAGTCATTTTGGGGAAAATCAGAAATTGTTGCTGAGAGTATTACCCTCTGCAAGTGGTAACACTTCCGCTCCAAACAAAAAAGCAAGCAAAGTCGGCTAGTTAACTGGGCCACCACGTCGTGCTTCAGTCCGGCGCGCAACCGACTTCGTCGGCTGGCCAATCGATTGTTAGTGGCAAGCGTATGCCAAGTGGGAGGAAAGCCGGAGTACCCATAGAAGAACCCACGTACATCGAGCGGGACTTGAACCCATGCACATGTGAGACACATTGGTACACATCAGCTTGAATAGACCACTCTGCCACTCGACGACCCAACCGCTCCAAACAGTAGCAAATCTTACTTTTATACTTATTCGTCTAGCACCTCCTTCAGTTCAAAACAAATACGGTACTGTGCACTTCCTGGACAAAAGCACCAAGGGTGCTTTTACACTTGATCTGGATCTGATCGCCCGATGTTATCAGCATGTCGAATTACGTGAATGGCTTGATCATGGTGCATATACACTTGTCTTGTACTCTGATCCTTCTCTGTGCTTCAGCGGAAGTGGCTCCAAATTAATTTCGAAATACAAACACACGCGCGTGTGCATCAAAATGTAACGCCCCCCCCTCAAAAAAAAAACAAAAACAAAAACAAACAAAAAAAAAACAAAAAAAAAACGAGAAAGCACATGTGTGGTCTTCTGCCAGTTTATCTCCAGACAGGAAGACCATGAAAGGGTCACCGTTGATCCTGGGAGCATTTACATTACAAATTTGATCGCCTACTCGAGGTCTGATCTCCCCTTGCTAGGATCAAAACCGGGCGATCAGATCCGGATCTGATCTGCATTTACACTACAAATTTGAACTCCAGCAGTGGACCAGACTCCACGCAGGCGACCAGATCCGGATCTAGTGTAAAAGCACCCAAAGAGAGTGCAATAGTTATAAGAAATAGTGCGACGGTAAGTTAGACTTAGAATGTACCTTGATGGTTGCGGTGATTTCATTGGATAATGTTTTATCTTTCATTCTAAAGGGCAAGACCTTTATATTTTTTTTTTTTTTTTTTGAGGGGGGGGGTATCCCCTCTTTATCAGTGTGGCGTCACCAAGGGGGCTGGGCAGGGGGCAGATGCCTCCCTGAAAAATCGTGTGCCCCCCGTATGTCCCCCCCCCCCCCAAAAAAAAAATGAGATTTGAGATTTTCAAAAGACGATATGCCTTCTTTAGTCAGAGTGTTACTATGAAAATTTTTAAGACTGGATTCTTCTTTTGACAAGAAAAGGCAGTAATTTTCATGCTTCTCAACTGAAAATATCGCAAAAACACCTGGAAAATGCCATTTCAGGCTGTCTGAGGGGTTGCGTTTTTCTGCACACTTCCGACTTCGCCAACTGAAGGTGGCACATAGCTCAGGTAACCGTTCAAGCAGGATCAGGCCTACATTTTTTCTTAAGAGGATCACATCTTACTGCCCATAGACTGCTGTCTTTTTCTCTTTCAAACTCAGCTCTCCTTCTTCAAAATGTCAGCCAGATCCGCTCTTTAAAGTTGTTTCACTAGTTTTGTTAATTGTAACCAGTAAAATCTTACTTGAAGTTGCTCTGGAAGTAATTTTTAGACCAGTGTAAAGACAATAGAATTAACCTTATATTACGACCTTAATACCTAACAAACCCCTTAAAACCCAGAGCTTCCGGGGGCTTCTCACCTGGACCCCGACCGAGACACAAATTGAACTGTCCATCAAATTCTCTTCTCAATAGTTCATCTCGCCTTTTTCAAAATGTCACCTGAATCTGCTCTTGGTAGTTGAATTAGTTTTTTTAACCTAAAGTCTTACCGGAAGTTACCATGGAGGTTAATACCTCACAAACACTCTAAGGCTTAGGAGCTTCCTGGGGCTTCTCCCTCTGGACCCCACCAGGGACCTTAAGGCGGGCACCTGGTTCCCACCCGCTGGGCCTCGCGCTTAGCGCTCGGTGGCGTCTACGGCGCCATGAGTGGAGTCTAGCAGTGTCCCCTGTAAAATTGTTGTGCCCTCCCCCCGTGTCTCTCAGAATGAAAAGTCTGGTGACGCCACTGCTCATAATCCAAACCTGTGGCTACGTGATTGCCAGTGATTTTCTTGCACGTTGCCGAATCGAACTGAGGCATGGGAACTTGGCTCCAGCTGACTGGACTTTCATAAGCAGTGGAAACAAAAGGGACATATGCACTATCTGAGTTTTTTCTTTGCTGTTAGGCGTGATTTCAGACGCTTTCTGGAGGTTCTAGAGGTTGAGTGGGACATGGCATACATGCGTCGTTGTAAGCTGGGTTTCGTCTGTCAATGGAATGGTAGCTCCCTGGTCTGTCGGTGTACCAACAGTATCATTAGTGTTACACAAAGTACACCAAGATGAACACTTTTTAACCACTGAGGTTTGACTAGACGGTTTTAACATATTCGTTTTTTAATTTTTGACAGTTTAACTAATTGCTTCCAATCAGTGTCATTAACTGTAGAAAAATGACGTACCTCGTTAGCTATTAGAATGAATGCAGGAGAAATTTCCCGTGAAGTGATTGAACGAACACCAGCGAAGCGGTCAAGATGTAAAGGTTTTATTAAAAACCACAATGAGTCTACTTGGCGGCAATTGTTATCGTTGTTAATCGTTAGCGGTTTACCTAGACGTTTATTTCACCTCAGATTTGTCGCTAAATTGAGTGCTTTAAATAAACTATGAAACGAGATGTCTAGAAGGTGGTTGTCTCCAAAACTTATCACCATCATCATCAATGCATACTCTGCCAATGTTAGCGAAGAGTCAGTACACGTGGTCACTGGCAGGGGCGTCGATCCTGGGAGGGGAACAGGGGTTTCCTCCAGGAAAATATTGGTGGGGCAAACATATCGTTATGCTCCCAAGAATTCAGGCAAATTAAAAAACAATACTGACAGAATTTAAAAAATAGACATAACATTGTGGTATACAGATGACTGCATGGCTTCGAGAAACGTCTATTTGAGCCTATTAAATACTAATATTGCATTTACAATGCGCCACCTGTCTATCTTTTGTGTTTTTGCGTGTTTGCTACTCTGGAATAAGTTATAAGGGAAGAAAGGTTTCTCAGTCAAAAGGTTAACAATCATACTTTGGAAATATTTTGCTTTATGCAAGGTAAATATGTAAGACACAGACGGTGTAACTTTCGAAGAGACTTTACACCATGCATTGACGTTAACTTACTTTCAACTTTTGGGGATGGTTTGAATTATGACTAACCCAGAAGATGCGCACGCGAAGCCCACCCCGGGTGAGGTCTAGGGGCGCGCCATAGGACCCCTTTTGGGGTTCAAGGACGAAACTTAGGTGAGAGTAGAGGGGGCGAAGATCCGGGGTTTAAAGGCATATTTTCATCATCCCAAATAGTTCCAATGCTCCCAACCTACTTACTTTTAGCCCCTCCCACATTTATCTGAAACTCATCTTTATCCAGACACAATCCTAGTTTATTGCCTTGTGGCTTGTCCCAGTGGCCATGCAAGTTCATAATGTGTAATCAAGACACTCTCAGTGCCCATGCTGTGTAATTTAGCTATGATGCATTGTTTGAATGTGATGCCAATCAAAGAGCTGTACCGATTGAGAGTTTTGATATATGTATACTGAAACTGTAGTTTGGGGTGACGAATGACTGCCTTTAAATACATCAGAGGTCTCGGGAAGACCGCTTCAAGGGATAATTGCTCTTGGGTATTGACATATGTATACGGGTCCAGTTTTTGTCAGAAAGGAGGGGCAGGTCAGTTGTGGCGAAAGGAGGGAGGGAGGGAGTCGAATGCCAGCAGGACTATCTACAAGAGCGTACAAGAAAATTTTTTGATTTTACAAACCCTCCAGAAACGGCACTTCTCAAATGAGAGAAATATGAAAAATTCTCTTTTACGTGGAATGACTACATAAAACTATAGAAATGTCACATTTTCAGACAAACACTAACAATTGTCACTTAGAGTAAAACTTAATACGTCCCATGTGGTGTAGCTATGTTCAGAAAGTCGCCAAAAGATGGTAAGCAGGTAAGCATGATGCATAGGCGTACGGAGGGGAGTGTTTCAGTTAGAGCAGGGGACAGAAGATTGTGTGCCCGAAAAATGCAACAGTGTCCCAAAGACTATAAGGGTTCCATTGTAGAGGGTTCTCTATACGGTACAGCAACCCTAAAGACTATAGTCTAAACGGAGCGCCACGATCAGTTGATGCGGAGCCTTGAAAATTTTAAAATATAACTCGGCAGTCATTATTTTGTAATTCTGGAGGAAGGACCATAAAAGTGGAGCACTGCCATTATTTTGAGCTGACACACAGAAAATTTAAAAAACTCGCCACCTCTCATACAGACAAAAAAATTAAAAAAATCGAGACACACAGACAGTCGAAAACGGCATTTCGCAGGCTTATAAGGGAATCTAATTAGTCTCCACTTTGAGTTAGGTTGCAAAAATGTTCAATTGAAACTGAAATTCTGCTAGGAAGATTATCTAAGCGGAGGGCCACCATTAGTTAGCCCAGAACGTAGAGAAAGTTTGAAGAAATCAAAACTCTCAGGCATCGGTAAATTTTATTTTCCAGGCTCAGAAGAAGGATCTAGGTTGTTGCTGTTTTGGTCAGGAAATAACCAGATAAAATGTACCAGTGGATGAAATGGCCTTGAATCTTTTTGGGATAAAGCTATAAAACGGAACTGAAAACATGCTTATGTATACGCCCTTGTGACTCTTGGCTAACTTCAATATATATTGAATTGATGAAATTGTCCATGTGACTGCCTAAAGTTGAACCCCAACAGTAAATGATTTTACTTTTATTAGTAACACCTTAAAAGGGATTTAAACGGATTTTCAGGAAGACTTATGGGAAGACATTCTTACATTGTATCATTATGTAATTGAAAACAACCTATAGATTCGATTTTCATTACCGTTGCCCGAGTTTCGGCTGTAGGGTAGGAGATGGCGATCTGTATAGTAGACACTAGACACTGCAACTGAACACCGTTCCCGTCTGTCAGTATTATTAATTTGGCAATTGAAAATATCCCAGAACTTTTAAGTTTCAACCTTCTCCAGAGCATTTTACCATTTTGGACAAAGATTTTGCGAGACTACAGGCTAGTAAGACGAGTGGATGATGTGTGGCTAGAGGAAATTTTTTTCACATACTACCGAATGTTTTGCAAATCTTTGGTATCAGTTTTATTCTTCATGAAAATTTAACTTTGAACATACCGTTACGTTTTCTGGGTTTTTTTTTGGGCAAAGATTTTAAATTATTCAAATAACCGACCATTTCAGTTGCACAAGATTAAAAATAACTAAACAGACTGAAAACTACTTTCTTTTAATCGACAGGCTTCCCAAATGTGTCGCGATTTTTTTATCTCTTTGATTATTTGTCTATAATACTTTTCAATTTTGGGGGCAAATGCTTGAAAAAAGAAATTGTATACTCGACAATTTAGGTCATTATGTTGTGAAATACTGTGAAGCATTGGCGTATTCACGGGGTAGTTTTGGGGCTAGAACCCCCATGACCCAACCTTGCAATGCAAAAAACCAAAATAAATTACCGGCTTTTTCTCTCTATCGTGAAACTTTTCCCTCACTTTGTCCCCCCCCCCATATCGAAAAGTTTCCATCATAAACCTCACAAATGCTTTACAGTGTGTGGGCACTTTGTATATTTTTCGTTTTTTCGCTTAATATAGTACTCTGGGTTGTGTTATATCAGGTCTGGCTAATTTGGATTTGTGATGTGACTATTACACACCCAGTGAATACTTTTTTGATTGGGCACACCCTTTAATTTTGTCGTAAATCACTAGTTTATGGGAACTGATGTTTATAAGTAAAAATGTGCTTTTCACCCCAAATTAACATATTTTAAAGGATTAATACTTCCAGCCCCCAAAATATCGAAATGGCTAAAGTTTTTCTGGTATAGCTGTATGTCATAGGTAGCAGGAGGAAAAGAGTTGGTTTTATTTGGATCTATAATTTTGTCGTAAACCGAGTTTGTGTGGCATGAAATGACGCATTATTTTGGGAAAATTCCCCAAAATTATGACGTCACAAAATTTTAAAATCGTCAAAAAATAATGTATTTCGAATAAAAATCGGCAATTCATGGGTAGCTTCCATCTAGACATATCATTTTGAAGCATAACTGATTAAGCTTGCTTCAATGAGAGAAATTTAGAAATTTTGGTGTGAAATGAGCAAATGATCGTTTTTGTACAAAACTTTTCGGTATGAACCTCCCCCCCCTCCCATGACACCAAAACCCTCCCCATGACACAATCCTGGCTTACGCTCCTGCTTTGAAGTAAAACTCACAAATAGTGCTCTGCCCGACAGGGTGTAGGTATTTATGGAATCTTGTTGATTTTTCATAAAAATTTGTCAGGCATATCTTTTGGGGGATTTCGGGCACGCTTAGGAAATTTATGAAAAACGATTTTTTTTGTGGGGGAAACTCAAAGCGTGGTTGTCCGAGTTTTTTTTTTTCCAAATACCTGCTGGCGATTTTAAGCTTTGCTGGGGAAGCCGCCTTTCCCCTACGCCAGCCTCGAAAAGCGCCTTACCTGAAAGACTATCTGAGCAGAGTTCCACCCCCAGTCAACATGGAGCGTTCAGAAAATTTTGGGAATCTTACCCCCCACCCTCACACAGTCGAAAATGGCATTCCCCAGGACTTGTTAGCACAGTTTTAAGCAGGTGGCGTTACTTGGAGCTTTCATTTTGCAATGAAATTTTTGATTAACTTAACAAAAAGAATGAAAAAGTGCAAAATGATCAGAAATTTGCCTAACAAATTGCAAGGATTATTTGAAAGTGGAGTCGCAGGGAGGGGGGTCAAGGAATATAGGTCTAAGGGGAGCATGGCATTGATAAGTAAATATGACACATCACATGGGTCGATTTATATAGAAGCACAGAATCTGCACACATTCAGGTGTCGTCTGACACGTTGCTAGTTTCCTCCCAATCTTTCCGTTGCTTCTATGCCCAATGGGCTCTCTGTAACGTATAAACGATGATAATGACGATGACGATTCTATACTACGATGATGTTGGAATATAAATCCTCCAGTGGATTGTGTCCCTTGGGACTCTTCAATGTACCGACATGATGACGATGATGATGAATGTCCTGTGTAAAAAGGGCGACACTATTCCGATAACTGAATATGAGGTTGAACCTGCAGCCGAATCTGAATACAGCTTCAGGTTGGTGCATTGCCGTTTTCACGTTTGTCAGCTCAGACTCAATGATAAACCGTTACCTCTGTGCTCAGCAAGTGGAACTCAGACAATACTGAGGTAATAGATATCGGGACATGATCCTATTTCGCATTATTCCGAAACTTTTTGAAATGATACTTTCAATGTTTTCGTTGGATTGGTCATTTGAGCCATCGACTAAGTAACCTGCATTTTAGTTGTTTCGTGAAATAGGTCTCTACATAAAATGAACGTAAGTAACGAGGGTTTTCTATATGGGAACCATACTGGAAAGTAGGGCCTTTCATAGAAAAACCTTTGGCGTACGGAAATGAACGACAACAAATTTGACGTACGGTGTACCTGGCTGCTACAGGGAGAATCACAACAGCTGGCATACAATTGCAACAATTGGTATGACATGTACTATAATTCCAAACACCTCCACCTTGGCGTGATTCTTTGGCATACCCTACAGTATGGCAAATGTACTCTCTGGTGTGGCATAGGAACAGCATCAGTAATAAAGCCTTCATGAAAAGCAAATCTTTTGATGGAAGATGAAAGTCTTTAAACATTAGGGTACAATCATAGAATACCGGAGTCAGAGTCACAGTCAAGCATGTTCAAAGTATTAGAGGGCGCAAGCCAATTTCCACTGCAACTGCAACTCCACTTTCGAATGATCTTGATAGGCCCAGTTGCTGCCTTCCACAAGGCTAAGTTAGATGCTGTCACTGTGGTCCCTACTCCACTATATTGATAGTTGTTGTCAGGCTGTGACTCCAACTCCACTTTCAATCTTAATTTGAAAGCTTCTGTCAGTGTGACTCAGACTCCACTTCCAAACATATCTTGGAAGCTTTAATAGTCACAGTCCTCAAACCAGTGAACCAGACTATTTTAACTAGGGCCTATTTGTCACTGCAACTCTGACTAGACTACAAATCAGTAGACTTAAAATATTAAAAAAAAAAAAAATCACTGGCCCATAAACCATGGTGCATTCCATGTGAAGCCCAAGCCTAAGTTACGCCAAGACTTTTCTGATGGTATCCCATTGTTTTCTGTGCACATTCAATGCTACATACAGCAATCAGCAGGCTTGAGCACTTTTTAGGGATGAGTGGGGATCGACAGTAGACAGATCGATGTAAGAAAATATACTCACCCAAAAACAAATCCGAATTCCGTGTAAATAATCTTTCTGTCTAAATCTGTGGTCAAGTATCCAGTTTGGGTCAATATCCAATTAAAGAAAATGTGTGATATTAATACCAAACTTCCAAGTAGTAAATTGGTTATGACTTTCAACTTTCCTGTTGTGAACCATGTGGCTTTGCTTAGGAAAAGCTAAAAGTGAATTCTCCTGGGAGTAAAAAGAACAGATATTTGCTCAGCGATACTAATTGTGGATTACGTATGCTAAGGTGAAAGTTCGGGAATACTTTGGGGATATACTGTATAGAATATTTATTGTCGTCAATAATCAGTAATTTGCAAATAAGAAATTAATCTCCAATAAAACGTAAGGAGACTCTTGCAAGTCTTGCCTAGTCATGTCGGCGGAGTGAGAAGTGGAAGTCTACTGAATCCTTTGTTTCTCCCTACACGTGCTGTCGAAGTCTCACGGATGATGCAGACTTAGTCATGGGTGAAACAAATTTCGCTAAAATTTACCCCACCTCTTTTTCAAGAAATTTTTGTTGGGAAAGAGAGGGTGGTCTTCCAAAGTGGACTACTGTACTGGATGAAGCCGCTACAACTTTAGCACTGTATACTGTACATGTAAATGATGCATAGATGATCATTGTACATTGTTAATGCATGTACAAGTAACGTATGTGGTACACACACAGTAATTGTACATGCATGAATGTATACATATATACGTAATACACCATTCATTGGCAATACAAGTACTGTATAGCACAGTTTACTGTACGTTTATCATATGACACAAATTAACTGGCCTGCTGGGAGTACAGCTGTTTGTGGACTTTGTATTTTGTACCACCTCAAAGACAAATTACAAAAGACCTATGGATGAAAATGCACACAACTTCAGGAACTTAGTTGCAGAAAGCACTGGTCACTTACAGTAGAAGATCTTAGGCTCATATTTTGGTAGTTACCTCTGTGTTTAAGAAGTCTCTAAAAATTTCGATAGGTATGTCATCAGCCACAGAAAGTAGCAAGTAACCTTTTATCAGTAACTTTGCAAGCCATTTCAAACTATAATGTATTGTCACACTTTGGTAGGGAAGGACCTAATGTTCTGTCCTCTAGTCCAAAACTTGAAATTTGAAATCTTTCTACTATGGGAAAGTTATCCTGCTTTTGTTCAGGTTTCAATTTTAAATTTGTTTGTCAGTAGGAATCATAGAAAAGCAGCAATAGCTGATCTGTAATGGAAAATGGATATGATACCAAACTATGCATGGGCGAAAAAATGATTGTTTTAAGTATTTTCTAAATGCAGCAAAATACTACTGCAGTCTTGCTTCTTTCAGGTTTTGAACAACATCTCCATGATGAGCTTCCTTGGTCATAAGAAGACCATTGAAGATAAGGACCTGGGAATCCTGTACATTAGCCACAACAACATGACACCAATGAGAGTATGTCGTGGGGAGGTAACACAGACTAAGTTTGGTGCCATCAAACATAGTGACATCATTGGGAAGAAATTCGGATGTCGCATAATGACAACCAATGGCAAAGGTTGGGTTGTTCTTCTTCATCCTACCCCAGAGCTGTGGACCCTGACTCTCCCTCACAGAACACAAATATTGTACTTGGCTGACATCAGCCTTATAACTTTTAAACTTGACCTGAAACCAGGATCATGTGTTGCAGAAGCAGGTGGGTATAGAAGTGCAGAGATGGGTAGCAATGAATAAGTTCCAAGACAAGGTTTAAGCAATTAAGTACATAGTTAACTAGATAGATGAAGTTTTACAGTCCAGTTTCTAAGTCAGTTTCAGTCCATCCGGCCATGGCTCTTTTCCAGTTGTGGTTCACTGGCTTGTTTTCCCTACATCATTGCTAATGCTGAGCACCAATTACAATGGCAGGTGGTTTCATTTTTAAAGTCTTTTTTACAGATGACCCAACAAGGACTCAGATGAAAAGGGTTAAAGCAACCCCTTTTTCAGAGGGATCCAGGGCTTCAGGAAAATTTGCATTTCTGGCAGTTCAGTTTCTGTTTAGTTCAGAAAAAGTCAAATTCCACATTACAGTAGTTCTGTGCTGTATTCTTTGTTAACTAATGGTAATAATGTCCTCCAGGTATCAGTTTTGCCCTGCTAGGGCTAATGATAACTTTGTGGAGTGGAAGGATTTTAAGGTGAAAGGAAGGGGAGGAAGAACCAAAGTAAAATTTGGGAAAATTTGGGTGCCACTGTCAGTCAGCTGATGTTGAAGTTTCTGTAAAGCAACTATATGGTGATAATGAAAACTACAGTTTCTATGTCCACATCATCCAATAATCATCTTCTTACTTTTGTTGTATCAAAAATATCAAAATCATGATATTTTATTTTTATTCTCAAGGCCTGGAAACATAATGAATTATTGTAAAATTTACAGAAGGTATTGAAATATCGTGAAATTAAGCCCAGCTGAGTCTTAATTTTTTACAGGTAAATAAATTTACTCATTCATTTGACATGATTATGTCACCATTAAAGTTTTGTCAAATCCTGGATACTAATTTGCGATGAAATGTTAAGTCATGAAATTCTAGTTTTCTTAAGGTGCAGGAACCCCAATAAGGGAAAAATGGAGCTGTCAAAAAGTTGGGAAGAGTTTGCAGACTGGGACTTATGAATAGAGAAAAGAAGTTGAAACTAATAAAAGTTTTAAATGTATATCAATTTGTTTGTAGTCACCTTTGCTAAATTGCGAATATGTACAAGCATTTAGATTTCTTCTCCAACATTTACTTTTTCAGGTACTGGAAGTGCTTCACTATCCCATGCCCTAGCAAGGACAGTAGCACCAACTGGTCACCTGTACACGTATGAATTTCATGAACAGCGAGCTAAATTAGCTGCAGAAGAGTTTGAGAGTCACGGTCTTTCAAAAGTGGTTACTTTGTCTCATAGAGATGTTATGAAAGTAAGAAAATGCAGGATGTTAATGATAAGGGTTTTGCTTTCAAAACTGTGGAAAAGCTGTAAACAAGGAAAAACAATAAAAATGAAGATGAGAGTGAGAAATGAAAATTATGATCCAAATTGTTTAGCTTGAGAGATTTCATATCATTTTGGAAGGAACTGCTTGTAATCATAGGAAGTAGAGTTATTAAAATAGAATTAAACAACTTAACCCTTTGAGGTCATAAAAAAGAGTTATAATTTTAATGATGACCTCAACCTCACCCTACGGCTGGAAAAGGGGATTATCTTGGGAATCAAGAACAGTAATATTGACACACAAGATAGCCAAAATTTGCCTGATATTTATATCCATCCACATTTTCAAATGTCCAGTCAAGGAGCATCCTGCTTCTCTGCAGCCACATTCAAATATGGAAGTATTTCTGGATCTCTCAATGTCAATGCAAGCAAAAGAAAATAAGAAAACAAAAGGAACTGATGTTTTCGTAAAATCTAGAAAAGTTGCACAATACCTTTGGAATAATAACTATCTGATGCAGGTAGCATTTGAAAGTATATCATTTGGAAATTTTAATCAGGTTTACTTGTATGCTTATATAAACAGATATATCTGTTTAGTCCTACTGTTACTTGACTCTACTGCGTATGAGGGACATATCCATCTTGTAGTATCTAGTAGTAGACAAATTTTAATGTGATTCGAGATATTGTCATGGTTTGTCCTTCTCGTCTCTGATGATTTCGCACTGGTGTCATGTAATGTTCTTAAGCACCCAAAGCCAACGGTTGTTAAACCAGGCATTGCTACCCTTCCAGGTTTAGTTAACAGGGTGGTTCCAACTGATTTGGGGAGAGTTGGATAAAAGGGCATTTAAATTTTCCTTATTTGCTGATGAAATGGAAGTAAATCAAGAATTTATCCCACCCATTCCAAATAATTTCATTTTTCCAAGATGGTTAGATTTTTCATGTGGAGTATGCATCAGTCCAGCTACAACCCTATATCACATAGTATCACCCAGTGTATTCAGACTAGGCACATGGTACAGTTGTTGTTACCAAATGCTTCAAAGTGGGAAATAGATTTTGACTCATACATACAAAGAAACAGTTTACCAAAACTACCCCATTTAAAAAATGGATTTTACTGCACTTCAAGCAAGTGCTTTTACATTTTTGCACAGAAACCATTTGGTATATTATTTTGCTATTTCAGCTTATATGAATTCAGTTTTGGGGAAAGTTTTTTTTCTCACTTCTTCAAAGTCATGTAAATGAAAAACATTAATATGTTGTTCACTTTGTAAGTTTGTCCAGAAAGGTGAAATTTCTCTAAAGCATCTGTCTCCCCACAGGGTTTCATTATTTCATTTTCTTCAGAAAGTGCACTCCGTACATGTTCCCATCAAAGATTTGGAAAAGGCAAAACTTGTTGGAAGTGAATTACATCAAATTGATATGTAGCAAACAATAAATTTTCCCCTTGTGCCTGCCATGTAATGAGAAAGAAGGTCTCAACAAGAGCATGAAAAGACACCTTTGTCCCAGAAAAAAATTGGGGAATCTATTGTACCAGCAAATAATTTAAAACATCACTAGGCTTGGTAGACTTATTTAAATCTTCTTCAGAGTCACATTCTACTGTGGCTTGGAAGTTGCCAACAACTTCATTTTTTGTAGCATAGAGAATTTTCACAACTATCAAAAAATATGGTCATGAATCATATTTTGGAGTATCAATTGGTTTCGTTTCAAGTGTGTCAATGAAAAAAATGAAGACAATTTTAGTTGTTATTTTATCACAACTTCTTTTTAACAAGGGCCACTAAGATTCCCCAACACTGGCAGATTGTAACCTCAGAATTAGAGAAGTTTAAATGATTGTTACTTTTGTAGTCAACATATTGCTACCTAGGTGTAGATTACCTAGGTTTAATATCTAAGTTGTTGAAGCATACACATCACCCAAGCAAGAACATGTGGTCTTGTTTATCTGTCCATTTTGTTTCATTTTGGGTCCCTTGATTTCTGATTTGGCCTCTATTCATGAGCTAGGGGCCCAGTTGGTTGAAGGCTTATTACCACCTGTAGCAACTGTGCTGAAACTGTGCTTCTCTATCTTTAATTTTCATTGATGTTCTTTTTTCACAGGATGGTTTTAATGTCAGTGTAACTGTAGATGCTGTGTTCTTAGATTTACCATCTCCTTGGTTGGTTGTTCCACATGCAAAAAAAGTCCTTACAAGAAGTGGTAAGCTTTAAAGTTTTCAGACATAATAAATTATAGTTTAGAACTGAAGTGGAAAAGAATTTTGGTGGGGAAAAATAATGTTTTTTTTTTAATAAAATTTTTGCAGATTTTGTGTGTTCTTTCAATTCTTGATCCTACTTTTAATATACCTAATATATACACAATACACAAAGTATAAATTTCATATGGTATATACCAGCAGGGCTGTGGCTATGGCAGGTGGCATTTGGGCAGGTGGCACTTGGTGGTGGTGTCATTTAATGTTCTTAAGCACCCAAAGCCAACGGTTGTTAAACCAGGCACTGCTACCCTTCCAGGTTTAGTTAACAGGGTGGTTCCAACTGATTTGGGGAGAGTTGGATAAAAGGGCATTTAAATTTTCCTTATTTGCTGATGAAGTGGAAGTAAATCAAGAATTTATCCCACCCATTCCAAATAATTTCATTTTTCCAAGATGGTTAGATTTTTCATGTGGAGTATGCATCAGTCCAGCTACAACCCTATATCACATAGTATCACCCAGTGTATTCAGACTAGGCACATGCTACAGTAGTTGTTCACAAATGCTTCAAAGTGGGAAATAAATTTTGACTCATATATACAACAAAATAGTTTACCAAAACTACCCCATATAAAAAATGGATTTTACTGCACTTCAAGCAAGTGCTTTTACATTTTTGCACATAGACCATTTGGTATATTATTTTGCTGTTTCAGCTGATATGAATTCAGTTTTGGGGAAGTTTTTTTACTCACTTCTTCCAAAGCATGTAAATGAAAAGCATTGAAATGTTGTTCATTTTGTAAGTTTGTCAAAAAAGTTGGAATTACTCTAAAGCATCTAAGTGGTTGTTTTGACATGCTCACATTCGTTTTACCTAAAGTAGTCAAGCTAAAGAAGTCAAGCTAAACTTTTTGCTACTAGCTTTTGAGATAGTTTTCATGAAATCAGGGAGTACATGAAGTATTCACGTTTTCATGAAATTTGGGAATAAGTTCAATATCCACATCCAAATATGATAAAAAGAGTCATGAAGGGGGCCACAGAATTTTTTTCTTTATCAAGTCAGGGACTTTGTTGTTTTGTTCAGTACAAATGAAATGAAGTTTATGAACACCAGCAGGCACATCACCATGTAATTTGTTTATTTCCTTCACACCAAAGTACAATTGTGCATAAATGGGTAATGCTGACAAAGTAAAAATCTGGACATAAGTGCTATAAAAGTTTGCATACATTAAGCAGCTCTCAAGATATTCTCATAATCTTACTGGAAGTTGTTATTTTGCAACTTGCACCTATCATTCTGTTTTGTAGTTCCCTCTCTCCCCACCATGCCTTGTTTTAAATTAATTCTGTCATTCTTTACAGGAGGAAGAATGTGCTCATTTTCTCCATGTATTGAACAGGTTCAGAAAACTTGTACAGTTCTTTCAGAGTTAGGATTCAGTGAATTAGAGACAGTGGAGTGCTTGTTACGGCCATTTGACGTCAAGTATTCCAGCCTCCCTGAACCTGATATGGGACTGCCGGCTAAGAAGACAGATTCTGAAACAGAAGAATCTGACAATGGAAAGACAGAAAGCAACGTGAAAGCAACAACGGAATTGTCCTCAAATGAAAAGCTTAAGAATGTTGAAGGGGCAGGTTATGATGGAAATGTTGCAAAAAGAGCCAAAGTGGAAGAAGGTGATCTTCCAAAGTTTATTAAAAGGAGAAAGAATTCACACACCTATATGGGACTGCCGGCTAAGAAGACAGATTCTGAAACAGAAGAATCTGACAATGGAAAGACAGAAAGCAACGTGAAAGCAACAACGGAATTGTCCTCAAATGAAAAGCTTAAGAATGTTGAAGGGGCAGGTTATGATGGAAATGTTGCAAAAAGAGCCAAAGTGGAAGAAGGTGATCTTCCAAAGTTTATTAAAAGGAGAAAGAATTCACACACCTATTCAAGGTGTGTTGTCCCTCAGAGGGAGATTACAGGGCATACAGGATATTTGACTTTTGCATCTTTGTACGAGTTTAAGACATGAAGCTGAGAATTTTAACATGTTGTATGAAAGCTTTCCTCAGTGCTTGAAGCTCTTGACAAGTCATGTGTTACAGTATTTGTAGCCAGAATTTGGAGAAGAAGTTACATGGTGATGTAATGCTGTTCAGTCACAGATGTGGTTGGAGCACAGACTTCCTATACATGGACAGCACATACTGCACATTAGATTGTTGCTACCGAACGTGTGAGTATAGGTGTAGCTAGATGGCTGTGTGCTATGGTTTTGTGTGTGAAAGTTTGGACTTGCTCAAGTATTTTGCAAGAAAGTTAACATATTTTCGAAATAACGCAAGGTAACGTCCAAACCACTACACATATTGCAAGAATATGATTTTGTTACACAGTCATTGTAAAATCATACAAATTATAGCTTCACAGCAGCCATCTTGGTGTGACTTTTTTGTCCCAGCCTAGTCCGTGGGTTGGAATCTTTTTCCTAAAGTGTCAGTGTCAACAGTACTGCATCAAAGTCTACATGATACTAGTGTCCCAGGAACTGTGATACATAGAGCAACACATGCATTATGCTGTTAGGTAGAATGTTCCTTTGCTGATAAAGAGCCCTAACAGTTATTTTGAATGAGGCAAGTACCCAGACGGAGAGATATGTGGCTTCTGATCCCCTTTATTTTGGCATTATTTTCATAGGACTTTGAGAACATTCGTGAGTTCTAATTCTGATTACTAGATGGCAGGAAATACCAATGTCTAGTTTAAATTATTCTTCAGAGCCCTCGTGGCTCCCACCCCCTCCCATCTGCCTACTCCCATTGAAGTCTTGTACATTTAATACTGGTAACCTGGAACTTTGAAGAATTACAGTAGCCCTCCTTCATAAAATTCTGGTTTTGCTCTATTAATTTGCAACCAATTGAGGTGCAGTGCTAGTTTCATACCAGCAAATTCTTTGCATGACTTCTTAATGGGTTTTCTTTAGTCCGTCTCTTTCACAAACTTAAATAAGTGTACCATCTGAAAAAATAGTGAAATTGACAATGTTATTTTATTATGAAAATGATACCCAAGTCTTGTGACTCTGTCCCCTACATTGTACATTTCCCATGCTTGTAAAATCTATATGCAGTTGTTATGCTATGCCTAAATTAATAGTTTTGATACCTTTATGACACAATGCCTCACCATTTTAATGCAGTAATTTTCATTGCAACCAATTGCAGCCAGCATATAGCACCAGCCACCAGAAGAACATAAAATCTAGAACTTCCAGGGAACTTGCAAGGAGTTCTGCATGAAAACTAGTGCAGTATGAGCCTCTTCAAACCAGGTTGTAACCCACTGTACATTTTTCAGAGCAGCTATTTTCAGGGTTTTTGTGGGAAGTGGACTCTAAAACATTTATGATTCTTTTTTGAATGCATGCAAGCTGTTTTCATTCTTTTTGCAGTGAGTAATGAGTAATAAAGTGGGAAGAGGCCTTTCATTAACATGTGATGGTTTTTGTCACCTTCCCAATGTATTTCTGAAGATGATTTTGGTTTTCCATAAGGATGAATCACTGTCACTCCTTTAAATCACGTTTGACTGTGTACATGCACTGTGTGTAATTCAGAGACTGCTTAAATCCCTGGTTTGCAACTGGGGGGGGGGGGGGGGGGGATGGGGGGTACAGTGCTTAATACTGTAGGGGTACCTAGTAAGCCTCACACACAATAGAGAGAGAGTGGTGCTGTACAGCAATTACATGTGGTAGTGACTAGAGGTGAATGAATTTAGGGTTGCCAGATCAACTGTAAGTGCAACATATTGGGGATTCAAAACTGGTTGGCAATGTATGTACTGAACAGAACTCTTAAGTCGATTCTTATTGGAAACCTTACAAAGGTATGTGCGGCAATAAATTACTGAGATAATAACCAGTTAACCAGAATTTGTCCAAAAGCTCAAAGTCAAAAGACTAAGATATTGCTGTGACAACATGCTCTGAGGTTGATTGGATTGCCTTGTATACTCATCAGGATACTCCCTGGTGAAATAAAGTAATGTTGTATTTGGATAAAGTTGTTTTATTCAACTGTGTGAAGGTCTGGAAGTAAGTTAGAAGAATTGAAACTGTCTGGAGTAATGAATAATTAAAAGGGCAAGAGCAGTTGCCCTGAACTTATTTTAAAGCAACAGCTAAATCTCACCACTTTCTTCTTCACTCTCTTCAAAGTATCATTTGTAATACTTTAGGACTTCAATATTGCACATCAACATGAACTAAGCAGTAACTCCTAGTAAATTTCATAATTGGGGAGGAACAACAATGTCACATGAATCTCAAGAGCCAATCATGAAACTGGAAAGTGTACTGAACTACTCTAAAATCAAGCTAAGAAAAGGGCGGTACAATCAAACATCTCTGAGTTTATATAGATATGATAAGCTAGAGGGTGATGATAAGTTGGAGGGTGATACCTACAAGCACACAAGTTTTTGAGATGGAGAGAAATCCAATCAAACAACAATTTAAGATCTTCGGGTAAGAAGAAGAGTCAGAATTTGATTAAGTACCAGATAAAGATTAAGATTATGGTCAAGATGAGCCTCAGATTGAAGTAGCTTTGGATTTGGATTAGGGTAAGGATAAAAGGCCTAATTTTCTCACCCCAGACAGTTCCAATTCTCCACACCTACTTACTTAAGCCCCTCCCACAACTGTCTTAAATTTATCCTCATCCAGACATAATCTCAGTCTGTTGCTTCAGGATGAGTATCCAAGACCCCACCATGTAATCGAAACACTCTCAGTATGCTGTGTAATATGAGCTTCGGTACTCTGCATTTGTGCAATTGCTATCAATCAAAGAGCTGTTTCATATAAGAATTTCTTAATCTTTGGACTACTACAAAAATTTAATTTTAGAGTGAGAGTATTAGCCCTTTAAGTTTTAGGCTTGATCTAGGTTGAGAGGATTAGCCCTTTAAAGTTTGACTTGGAATCTTTTGTTCTAATTAACCGTTAGTTTTGTGAACCTTTGATTTTGAAAAACAATGATTTCACAGATTCTGTCAAGGTAGCTACATTTGCATTTATCACTGCTTTTTCACAACACTGCGTAATATATACATTCCATTTCCAGCATTCATATGGAAACATATGATAAAGATATGCCAAAACACAATAAGCTGTTTAAAGGCCAGGAGCAGTCGCTTCAAAATTAGTTTGAAGCAACAGCTAATTCTCACAATTTTCTCTTCAAAGTATCATTCGTAATATTTTTGGAATCCATTATGACATATACAAGTTAAACCAAGAATTTGGTACTAGTGAATTTCGCATTTGAGGAGAAAAATATTGTCACATGACCCCAAGAGCCAATCATGAAACATGACAGTCTTCTACACTACTACACGTTGGAGTAACGGCTGTTGTCCTTTAAGTATTTGAGTTTGGGTCTTAGGGGAAGAATTTACCACGAATTCTAATTTTAAAGGTGTTAGAAATCTTTTAGAAGTTAAAGCTTTTCTTTCAAATTGTAATGTGCTAAGTGAATATTGCATTGTGATAATTTGTGGACAGAACTGTTAGTATTGTCGGTAAGGTTTTCTCTTTTAAAGATGAAAGGTTTCAAATACTTCTCCATGTTTTTATCTTCATTTGTGTATGCTACGTAAAAAGGTTTGAAGTCCGTATCTCTATTATTATATTAGTGCATCGAATTGCGTGTAAATCCAATGATTGCCACTAAGTCAAGTATAGATAATGGCAGCTACGCGACAACACATAGTCATACGGGCTGGGAACTGCCGCTCATGTCACAAATCTGACTAAATTGGGTACATACTTTTTCTTAGCTAGACGGAAAATTAAACAGTCAAATTCTAGGTAGGCTATGGAATCGGTCAAAAATGACCGCCTTCCCCGAGACTTAATAACAGTTCCGCACGGCCAATATTGGTAGCCTTAATACATTTGATAAAATGCATAACCCAAGTAATCTGTTATCGCCCGACCGTGCGGTAATTTTTCTCTCTATCTAATTTTTGCGTTTTCTACCCAAGAAAGCCGCCCAAATATCTTTTCTAAGCAAGCAGCTGATTTCCAGGTCTTAATACAAACAGGCCTTGCAGGTTAGTTATTTCACAACGTCACGTGACCACGGAATGTGGGAGAGGCATTTGGATTGCGAATTAAAACTTTTCATCGGTTGGCAACAGATTCGACTCGGCAATTTAGATCAGATTTACAAATATGTGTCCAAGTAAAGCAAGTAGTCCATATTTTCGATTAACTTTTAAAAACAGTATGCCCCTCCTTTCGGCAACTCATTACCTTTGTCTCTTATTAGGAGCTTCGAATTGCAGCCCCCATTTTCGAGGCGCTTGGTCTCATGCCGGGCGATTTGTTGCGTTACCCTTTAACTATCTAAAAGAAATAACATGTAAATTACAACCTGTGCAGAGTGACTTAAAAGAAGGGTTTAAGGTCACATCAGGATTTGGTATGTTAGAGGGGAACTTATTTAAAGCATCTTGGTGAAATTTGCATTGAAATCGGATATGTGGTTCTCAAGACAAGCGCTCATAAAGTTTTCACATTTTCAACAAAAAGTGAACTTGAAGCAAGCATATATGACATCATATCCCCACGTTAGTGCACAGTCTTTTGTTTTTCTTTAAACTTTAGAGTTAATTTTCTCCTCATGGAGGTTCTATTAACTTCATGGTCAACACAGCAGTATGAATAAAAAAGGGAAACAAAGCATTCCTTGCCCCCGTGAGGAAGTGATATAAGCTCTGCTGCCCTTAAAACTCTGCTGACCTTAAACTCACTTTGGAACACAAATATACTGACTTCAGTTATAGATACCTCGAGAAATACATGTCCGATTTCAATGGAATTTTCACCACACTGTATAGATTTGGATCCTTTTTCACATATGAAAATTAAATTTTTGCATAAACTCCCCCTTTAACTCTAGCGTGCGTTTGGTTGCCAGCAAAGGTGACAATTGGCGAAACGCTCCATCCTAGAAAATTTCTAGGCTCCAATTCGGGGCGTCCGAGGGTTCGTCTCCTGGCGCTGCGCTTACGAGTAACGACACCCACGGTCATGGCCGTGCTGGAGTCTTTCTGTCATGGGGGGGGGGGGGGGGAGGAGAATCTAGATCACCCAACGAGGGGACCGGCACCAAAGTCTGCCCGATTCAGAAAGTTTTTGGCCAATTGGGGGCTGCGACCTTAGCCCCCGTCTACTACAGTCGTGCCCACTGCATTACAAAAGCTACTTTTAAGTCCTTTCCTTTGGCCGCTAAAGTAAATGGTTTACCTAATGTGACACTATGCAAAAGTTTTCAACGTGATACCGTAACCAATTCGATATGTTATGGAAATTACACCTAGAGAGGTCACATTCAGGGCATTAATGAGATGGCTCGTATTAAGAAGAAAAAAAAACAGTTGCGGTTCTAGACAGAGTTTTTTCATTTTTTTTTTTTTGGGGGGGGGGGGCTCGGAAAGGGCTCGAAGCGACAGAGTAATATTTTTCATTATGAGAATTATAAATACAACACTGTCCCTTACATATTACATTCAAAGTATACATTCATGTCATGTACATTCAAAGTATACATTCATGTCATGTACATGCATTTATTTAGGAAGATTGTAGTTGGAGGCCAAATCTTCTAACTCAAGACAGTTCCAATCCTAAGTAACCTATTTACTTAAATCCCTGCCTCTACTGTCTAATACTCATTCTCATCTAGACATAACCTCAGCTAATTTCTTTCACGGCGAATATACAAGACTCAAAGTGGATTCAATGTTTACTGGGGGCATTTAACAAAAGGGACCATCTGACGGTGACCATAAAGCGGCGCTTGTTTGATGAAGTGATTGACCATAAAAAAAATCCTTCCTAAATTGCAACAAATGGCGTTCTCTAAGGCTTAGAAGGAAACATTTTTGTTGTATATTTTGAAGCAATAGCGCACCTAGGATTTTAGTGGACAAAGGCAAGGGGCGCTAGAAGGAGGGGGGGGGGGAGGGAGCCATGGCCCCCGTTGGGGAGAAAGATCCAATTTCGTCGGGGAGCCTTCATCCATACGATTAAAGATGTAGCCTGAGTCCTATAAACTTCTCCCCCCTGACGTTCTTATTGATTTTGATTCTACGAGAAGCCCACATTCTCCAAGGAAACTCTCAAAATTTCCAAATCCGATTTTTTCTCAATATAATCTGTAGATTTTCAAACATTCTTAAAAGAAAGTAAAAAAAAAATCCATTTTCGCCATACGACAAATTATGGAACCTCAAACAACTTTAGTCTTTAATTTGCCTGTATGAAATTGGGCAGATTGATCTTCAATAACGACTTCAATTTTCCAATTCTCCATCACCAATAAAATATTTTTCAAATTTAGCGTAGACGTAGGCGAGGTTTTTGGCTTGACATTTTTCAAAAGATGTTAGAAGAAAAATCGTATGCAGAAAGTTGTTCGGGCAGTCACATGCTGTGGACAACTTCACTTCATCAAGTCAGTAGATCTTAAATTAAGCCAAGAGCCGCAGTGGTGTTAAACCGTCAGCATGTTTTCAATTTAATTGAATAGCATTTCCTTGAAAACGTAAA
Organism: Holothuria scabra; assembly: GCA_037179385.1. Taxonomy (NCBI): domain Eukaryota; kingdom Metazoa; phylum Echinodermata; class Holothuroidea; order Aspidochirotida; family Holothuriidae; genus Holothuria; species Holothuria scabra. The sequence continues at coordinate 51,270,409 of CM074180.1, forward strand.
AAATCATTTCATGCAATCGTAGTGGTACATTTTGTCTAATAATTTTCTGATCATTTAGCAATTACTGATTTTTTCCATTGCAGTGAGAATTTTATTGCAAACAGAAGCTCAAAATAACGACTGCTTCCTTCCTAGTTACAAGTCTGGGAAATGCCATTTCCGGCTGTCTGTAGGTGCAAACTTTTCAAAATTTTCTGTGCGCTCCGCGCCAACCATTGGTGGCGCGTCACTTAGGTAGTGTTTTAATAGAACAGTTACCTGAACAGAAAATCGCAGGCTTGCACATGTGTACCGTTTTACCAATATAAGGAGTTATTTCTGATCACTTGGCTATTTTTTTTCAAGTGGAAACACTTTAATGCAAATGAAAGCTCAGAATTTTCAGCTCTCTGAGGGGGGATATAACAACTTTTCCAAATTTTCTGTGCGTTGCTCGCCAACTAAAGGTGGCATTCCGCTAAGAAAATCTTTCGAGAAAGACTACGTTTTTCGTGCAAAAAGTCCTAATACCCCCACAGAATGAAATGCTTCCGTACCGATCGGTTTTCTGCTATAAAATTCGTTTAATACATAAGCTCCAGATTTTCAAATATATGTTAAGAGGAAGCCAAACTTTTTCGGGCATTTTATCAGTATCGTCCGAAGGTCTTAACCTGCATGATGATATTTAATAACCCTATTAAACTACAAGTCACCCGGCGACCTACTCAATCTTTCTGATAAGAAGGTAAGATTCTTCAATAAAAAAATCTATAATAAAATTGCAATTATTTTTCCTCTATAAGCTGCTATTCTGACATATTTGTTAGAAATGTTACAATATTTTCCAAAAATTTTCCAACTTCGGTGGATACACCTTGCAATGAAATACCCGAGCCAACTTCAATCACCCCGACATTTTACTTGATTTGCTCTCAAAAGCCAGATCACTTAATTAAAACCCACAAATTTTCGATTTCACCTTACCAAAAAGCCACATTTTCTTTCATTAAATCTTTGCTCCAGTATAAGCCCTTAATTATCGAATCTTTGTTCAACAGTTCAAGGTAAGGTAATTGAAGTTCCCGTTTCGCCTGAGAGCACAGCATGTAGGCCTACAATAAAATGCGTAACCCTAAAACGAATTTCAGCCGCCCGTACAACATTTTGGAGTTTAATCATATGAAGGGCAGATGCTTCAACAGACAGCTCCATAATTTCAATAGTCTTTACAAAAAGTCAAAAATTTTTTCCAAATATTTCAAATTTTTTTCAGAACATGCTCCGCATTTTCAATTGAAATGTTAGTTTAAAAGAAATCCCCAAACTTCGACGCGCTTCGCCCGTCACAAATTCTGCCAGACACGTCCCACAGAGTACCCATGGTGCCCGGACTTCGAAATGCTGTCACCCATGTCGGGAGCTTGGCCCCGTCATGCAAATCCTTGTTCCACCCATGGACAAAGGACCAAAATTGTAAGAAACATTCCAAGCGGAGCGTGATTATTGGTTGGCGCGAATCTCAAGAAAATGTTGACCATAAATGCATTCCAGATAACTGAGAAAAATTACTTGACAGACCTTTCGTAAAAATGAAAATTGAGAAATACCAGAAAATTCTCAATGGGAGGGGGGGGGGGCGATTGCTCCTTCCTTGGCAATTTTTTTCTTTTATTTGGGAGGTGAGCCCACTAGCTCACCTATAAGGAAACTTATATACATTACAATATTTCTCCCTCTAATTACACACATAGGCTGAAACCATCGCTGCAACACTGCTTAACATTTCATCTTTATGGTCAGACCAGACAAGATGATCGAATTAACGGTGGTGCCGTGAAGATAAACCATTAAAGTAGCACATGAATGCATGGGTCACGATTTTGAAAAACCCTGAAAATCAGAATACTTGCGCACAAGGCATCATGGGAACTGGAAGTAGAGAAAACTGGCTGCTTTGGCTTTTTTGTCTTCCCTGTTTTTCGCCTAAACATCTGCCAAAATATCCCTACAAACAGACGAACCCATGGTTTAAAAACTCCTATCCACAAGGTTCTTAACTTCTTACCATATATCAAAGTACCAAATTTCACACAAGGATCATACACAGTTAAAATGTACAATGTTAAAAAGACTTTTAGGGTGCAACTGGTGACCTTCCTGGGCTAACTTAGGTGGAGTTTAACGGCCCAGTTTCCAGTCAATTGGTTCAAGTCGAGCCGGTCAAGGCCCTTTTTCCAGTTTTGGCTCACTGGCTTGTTTTCCCAACCCCATTGCTTATGTTGAGCACCAAGCACAGTGGCAATAGCTTCCATTTTTTCAGTCTTGGGTATGACCTGGGGCCAGGTGACCTTCCTGGGAATGGTTGATACCTGCCCCACTTGGGTGGGCTACTGGTTTCTACATGACAGAACAAAACTTCCAGAACTGAAAGGGACCATACTGTGGACCAACTGTACTGGCAAGAAGCGCAGTGGTGGCTTTACGGGAAGAGGGCACGGTGGGGCATGCCCAGTGGCGTAGCCACGGGGTTGGGGGAGGGGGAGCTGGGCTCGTCAGAACCCCCCGCGACCCAACCTTGCAATGCAAAACACCTGAAATAGCGGTTTTCTCTCTATCCTTAGAGTTTTCCCTCCTTTCGTGCCCCCAAGCCCCCCATGACACAATCCTTTCTACGCGTCTGGGCAAGTCCTCAGATTTCCCTCCACTTCCCCTTCCCCTCACAAATACAATTAAGTAAGGATTTGGATTAAACGAAAAATAAATAATATACCTCTACAGAGACTTTATTTCATCCGGGGATATTCTAAAACCTCAGAGCTTCCGGGAGTTCTCCCCATTGCACCCCACCCCCAGGAACGGCCACTTTGGGCTAGGTTTCTCGCTGCACCCCCAAATTTTTGGCCCTGAAATTATCCTTTGCCATTAGATCACCTCCTCAATTTTGACATTCTGGCGCCGCCATTGTGTATAAAAACTGTGGACCATTGCCATAGGGTAGATGATAAACAGGCCTTGCAACTTTGAAATATTCCAACCGAACCTCAAAAACGGTCATAGTGTAATTGACCAAGTGGGATTAAGTGCTATATTAGCACTCCTGTCTTCTATAAAAATAAAGAAAAGCTGAAATTTACAAGGTCAGATAGACTGGGAAGTGTTATTTCCGGCAATCTATATAGTTTTAGCCATATTATTCTCTCTGCACGCTGTGCACACCAACAAAATGTGGCGTCCCGCTGAGAGTGTTAATGCTTATCCCCAAAATTCAACACTTTCCCCTTCCTCCAGTCCCGTCCACCCAATTAAAGCCTGGTTTAGCCACTGGATGGGGGGGGGGGGCAGTGGCGTAACTAGGATTTTTTCCGTGGGGGCTATGGGGGGCTGGACACTTTTGTAGGGGGGGGGGCGCTGGAGTTTACTATCTAAGCGTAGCGCCACCATCAGTTGGCGCGGAGCCTACAAAGAAAATTTTGGATTTTAACACCTCTCAGATGGCTGGAAATGGCATTTACCAGGTTTAATTGTCTTTAATTCTGGTGAGAAAAATTTATAAGGTTCAAACACACTTTTGAAAAAATGATTAGCTCAGTTCATTACTTCACTGTATGGTGTATCCTAGGATTGAAAATCCGAAATTCTGCTGTATGTTTCAAGCAGCTGTTCCAATGCACACCTGAACAAGCTTATTTCCATAGGCATAAGGGAGCATTTCAGTTTGAGGGCAGAAGATTTTTGCACGAAAAATGTAATTCTGCCAGTAAGAAAGTCAAAGCGGAGCGCCACCACTTGTTGGCGCGGAGCGTGCAGAAAATTTGAAAATTCGTTCCTCTTAGACAGTCGAAAATGACATTTTCCAGGCTTATAAAGGGGATCCAAGCAGTCGCTTTTTTGAGTTTCCCTTTGCAAAAAGTGTTCACTTAAAACTTAAATTCTGCTATGAAGCGGTCTAATTATTGCACCATCATAAGTTGGGGAGGGGGGGGGGGGGACGTACAGGAAATTTTGAAAAATCTGACCCTTCAGACCGTCAAAAGTGTAATTTTCTATGCTTATAGGGGGGTTTAAGCAGTCGTTATTTCGAGGTTCCGTTTTAAAAACTGTTCAGTTGAAACTAAAATTCTGCTTGGAAGACTATCTAACGCGTAACTCCACCACTAGTTAGCGCGGATCGTACAGAAAATTTTGGAAAATCGGACCACTGAGACAGTCGAAAATGACATTTCCCAGGCTTATAGGGGATCTAAGCAGTCGCTGTTTGATCATAAAATTACGAGATAAAATGTATCACTACCAATCGATGAAATGGTCCCGCATATTTTCTGGGAAAACTATAAAACGGAATTGGAAACATGCTAATGAATTTAACTCTATTGTGAATCTTGACTAAATTCGATATATATTGATAAAATTGTGTGACTGCCAGAACTTCCGACTGTATAAGATTTTACTTTTGAGAAAATGTGGCATTACAAGGTGTGTTTATATAAATTTTCAAGCAGACTTATGGGAAGACATTCTCTATACGGTACTGCATCATTAAAGTATCGAAAAACAAATTAACCGATTCTCATAACCATTGCCCGTATTTGTCTCTGAGCAGGATAGATGGCAAACTTTTGGGCACCTGAACACCCGCCTGTCTGTCCGATGAATTAATTTGGCAATTGAAAACGTCCCATCATTTCTTAAACCTTTGCCATTTTGACCATTTCGGGCAATATTTGCAAGACTACAGTAAGAAGTGGGGATGATGAAAACCCTTTTTCATGCTCTACCCAACGTTTTCTGTTTTTCGGCAAAGATTTGAAGCTATCAAAATAATCGGTCATTTCGGGTATTGTGTTACACAAGATTTTAAAACAGGCTCAAGAATGATTGTTTTTAAGCCACAGGCTTCCCAAATGTGTTGCGATTTTTATAGCTGTTTGATTTTTCGTAACTTTAATTGTAACCCTTACTATAATACTTTTCCATTTTCGGGCAAATGCTTGAAAGCTTGACAGCAATTTAGAACCCTGACAAAGGCAAATTTTGCGCCAAAAGGATGCCGTAAAGGGCAGGATTAATTTGCGGCGCCCGCGCCGAAATTTTCGCTCTTTTTAAGAGATATTTAAAATATTTGAAAATATTTATAGAAATTTGGAACTTTTTAAGAAAATTTTGGTCTTTTTGTGAGGAAAATTGAAAACTTCGGGATTTCAATTTGAGAATATGCCCTGCCTATGGGCAAAGACAAGAACATTGTTGGTGCGACTGAAGATCGTTGGGTTTACCCGTCGTTTCACACAGTAGCCTTTACGTATTAAGGCTTACGTATTAAGGCTCTCTGACGACATTGGATCATTTCCCCGTCGGAAGCCAAGCCTTCCCCACTAGTGCCACCCTTGCTGAAGGTGCGAGTTATGTTGGGGGTCCAAATACTCTCTCCCATTGTTATTAAGTACCAGGTAAGGTTAAAAGCGCGCGGAGCGCGCAAAAAGTTTGGTAGTTCGTGTCATAAATTGTGACATGTTGAGAACCATTTGTACTATACGATAATTGAAATATATCTGACAGTGGGTCAAAATACACCTCACCCTATCCCCTACAGATATCTTTAGCTTAAACGCCTTAAGGGATCGTGGGACTATCGCTGTGCACATCCCTTTCTTCTTCCTCTCACTGGTTTTTTTTTCTTTTTGCTCTCCTTCATATTTTTAACTTCAGCCATCGCGTCCCCAAAAGTTCTGTGCTGGGGGGGGGGGACACTCTGCCCCCTGCCTCCCCTCTGGCTACGCTAGTGGTTGCACTGGCCAATGACTGGCAACAATGGCAGTGCAAAGTGCAAATTCCTTCCAACCATATTTGACTCAAATATTCTACACCCACACCGAGTATGATTTTGGAACAAATTTGTGCATCCCCATGAATTGAAAAAAATCCCTACAGGAGATAAAACAGGCCAGTTGCTAGCAGCGGACTTTAAAACACACCAAGGTAGGCAATTTCAGCCACTCTAAATCTGCTAGAAAATTATCCATCCAGAAACCCGACGAGTAAAAAGTCAAGAGATTCCGAATAAATGAAGCTTGTCACAGTCTACCAGAATTTATTCTGAAATTCAGAGTGCGGCACAATTGCAAAATATCCTGCAACTGCGTGAATCTATCGCAAGTGTATCTATGTCATAGTAGCCGGGCAACCCCGGATTGAATACTGTCATCGGCCAGCATGAATATATTTTTTTGCCCAGGCCGCCAGTGGGGCAGGGGGGTGCTGGGGGCTGGGCGATTCAGTGGGGCAGGGGGCTCCAGCCCCCAAGCTTCCTCCGTAGCTACGCCACTAGGGGTGTCAGCGACAGCAAACTTTTTCAGCCATTTCAAACTGTGCGACTGGACTGTCTTCCCTCGGTGAGCCACTCGACTGATGACAAGTACGTGCTAACCAATTTTTAAGGCCCAGTTCTCTCACCCAAAACAGTACCAATTCTCCTAATCTTCTTACTTAAGCCCCTCCCACAATTGTCTGAAATTAATGCTCATCCAGATACAATCTCAGTTAATTGCTTCAAGGTGAGTAAAGAAAAGCTCAGTTTATATAATCAAAACACTCTCAGTAACGTTCATGCTGTAATACAAGCTTTGGTACTCTGCATTGTTTGAATTAGCTGTCAATCAAATAGCTGAACCAATTGAGAATTCCGGTACCCCGTACCAAAATTGTAGTTTGGGGTGAGATGTTTGGCCCTTTAAGGGCAAGGTGTCCGCACTAGATCTAAGAAGCAATTTCCCCGAAATTCTGCCAGGACGTGTTAGTAAACTCCTTATCTCAGGTGTGGGAGAGTCTAGGGTACGTTCTCAACTTTCTGATTAATTGATTCATTCGAGATAATTGGATTCATTCGAGAAGTCCTCCAACGTTGTCAGTTACAAGTTTCAGTTTCATGCATGTTCGGTTTCATGAGGGTGGCCCGGTTCCTCGACTGCTGCTTGCAACTTGCAAAGACTTCACACTTTGCGACATGTTCCCGTCCCAATGAGTTGCGTTGCTTCAAGTTCGAGTGGCAACGTGTGTCGGGACTTTTACTCAGATAGCAAACGTATATTGGTGCTATATGTGTCAACCCATATGGAACCCATTTAATTTTCCACCCAAGATTAATAAAGACCCCATGTATGGGTAGCTCACATGCAATTGCATGAGGTCTGGCTTATTTTTTTTTTATATCAGTCGTTTACATAGGCCCCAGAACTATCCCATACGGGTCATGTGGGCTAGCCCATATGGAACCCTTATTAATCCCGGGTACCAAATCATATGGGCCTTACATGGGCCAAGAAATTGGATCCATAAGGGTCTCATGTGGGAATGTTACCCAAGTAGGGGATACGTGCCTCCCCACTTATCTACCTGAGGATATTAGTCTGGCTATGTCTCAAGCAGGATATCGTCCAGTCTACTGTTCTTATAACAACGCCTTTTTAAGCCCATACTAGGGACGAAAAGATACCGGGCTTGGAGCTATCAACTATTGCGACTGTCTGTACTAAGTAACATTCAAAAACTTACCTAACAAACTTACATGCTTTTAGAGCAAGTTCAGAGGGAAGCCACTCGGTTTATACCTAAGGTGAGAAATTTACTTCATCATGCTGGGCTTCGAGATCGTGTGACATGTCAGTAAAATGACCTGACTTCACTTGGCAGTTACGGAGTTACCTTTTTTAAGGAAAAATCCGCTGGAATTTTTTCAATAACTTTTACGGTTCTCAAGATATACCTCTTCAAAGTTTGAATGTTTCTAAAGCAACACTGTTGCAAAAATAATGATATGGAGTGTTGCAAAATGTTGACATTTCTTTAGTTTACCCTATATTATCTCTTAATTACTTAGCAGATAGTTTATGGTTCGGAAACTGATACTACTGATTTTACAAGACACAGTTTAAACTTCCAAAATAAAACCCCCAGGACAAACTAATGTTTCAACTGTCCTTGAAAAGAATGTCTTGAAAACAAAGGATAACATTAGCCATATATGGCATGTCCCTCAAATGACTTTACAAGATTTGCATATTGAGGTCATATTAAGTGCAAATCAGAAATTACTATGTAAAATGGGAAACTTTTGACCGATTTTGATGGAAATTGCCTCTATTTTCTTAGCTTTTGATGCTTTTTACATCAAATATTCAATTTTGTCTTTATCCTGTCACATGCACAACATTCTTGGGCTTACCACATTGGAGCTGAGAAGGATAAGGGGGAACAATGCTCCAGGTTTACAAGTTTCTTTCTGAATTAAGGATTCCCTTTAACATTGATAAGTTCTTCCATGACTGTGGTAGATTCTGATTGTTTGGGGCTGCTTGTTTTGGTGTGATGGTTTAACTTTTGAATGGGGTTTGGACTTCGGGGCATCTATTATGGGGCCCTTCAACCTGTTATGTTCTGTCATATTTCCGTACATCCATTAGGCCTACTAGTAGCGTCAATTTTTTCCGAATGTTTTCCAAATGTGGAGTGGGGGAATGACTATATATCCGTCATGTGTAATCTAGTGTCGTCCAGGTGAAACTGTTCAACCTTCAATCTTTTTAGTAGTCGCCTGTTATCTGGTTATACAACAGTATACAGGTGGGATATACCGTTGGCATATTCTACCCTAGCCCACAGGAAGTTCGTCACTTCGAAATTCTTTGTGTAAAAATGTTAAGTCAATGCGTGTTTTTCAATATGGGAGAACGCCCCACTTCTTATCCTGTGCATCATATCATATAGTTTATGGTTAGATGCTAGTTTAACTATCAACACGAATTTATATTATTGAGAAAGCATTGATTAATTATGACCGTGACAGCGGATAATGTGGCGAACTGAAGCTGAATTTTGACTTTCTAGCATGAACTATACTTTGGCGTAAGGTTGCTTAGCAACTACAGTCTTCAAATTTTTTTAAAGGATTGTTACATTAATTTGTGGGTAATACATTCATAATAAACTAAAATAAGCATCCCAAATTGGGTTTTAATAGCACATATTACTATTAAAATATTTTTCAATATGTATTTGTAATTTATTTTACAACTTTTTAAATAAATTTTACCCTTTTTAAACTAATCTTACGTGTTCATATCTTAGATTTCTTGCTTTAGTCATATTGTAAAGTACTGCACTTCTGTTTCACTTGCACCTAACACCGTTTCAGTATGCAGTGACAGACCTTACGTACAATTTGTACACGGGCCCTGGTTCTACGGTGTCGAGCGCAGTGCACTGAACGATTCGCTGGCTCATATCATAAGAATGACATCGATAGTGTATTAATATTAGCCTAGCCTATGCCAAATAGGCCTAACGTTACCGTGTTCATCATTGTTTGAGAATTAACGAACTGAAGTCGAGCCGGATGATGGAAATGATTTCCTTTGATACGACTTGGCTCAGATGATGGAATGTATGAAATGGTAGGACCACTCTGTTTATTTTTATCTAGGCTAACTTAGGCTATGTAAAACTAAAAGTAAATGACGTAAAATACAGTCCGCAGTATCCGTTCGATGAGAAAATAACGTTAGGCTAGGCTAGTGGCTTTGGTCTAAAGTTAGCATAACGTTAGGCTTCTTCAGTAGCATAGCATTGTCATTAGACTAGTATTCAATGATTAGGCGAGGCCCAGGCTTCCTCAGTAGCATAGCATTGTCACTAGCCTAGTATTCAATTTCATGTAACATTAGGCACCAGTGTTGCCACTCGGATTTTTCCAATTTCACCAGATCCGATGATTAAATTTCACCAGATCACGGTTGATTTCACCTAGGCCCACAGGCGTTTGAAGCGTTCTGTATACTATACACTATATAGGCCTAGGATATATACTAACAAGGTCGGACACTCCACACATGAAACCTACACAAAGAGAGCACACCTGGGCCTACTTTGACATTTTAGCCTTGCTGCAAACCTCAAAAGACTTCGTTAGTCCATGTAAGAAGTTCAAGGTGAACCCTAAACAGCATCTATCTGTCACTCGGAGACAATTTTTCCCTTAATGTCACTTCGAAACGGTAAAAATTACTACGAAAACTTTTTTGCAGGGTTCTGGGTCAACGCTTCCCAATCCACTCTTGCCAGTACTCCCCATCACTTCCACATTGAGGTCTTAATTTACGAATTACGTTTAACAATTTCCTGAAATCCAATGATAGTTTTCCTAATTGACCAGTTCAATGACGTTTTAGGAGCAATAAATTTTCGATAAAGATGTATTTTTCATTTCAATCCAAATTTTTTAACGTTTTAACCGAAACTGTCAAACATTATTCAGCAAAGTTTCTCCAAAAGCTGGACAATCTAAAATAGGTGGGAAGGATTGGTGTTACGACTCCATTATACGCCTGCACCCTGCACTTTTGTACCTCTTTGGGATATCGTACGTATCACCTAATACATGGAGCGATAAAGAATGCATCAACAGTTGCGCAGATTATTATCGTCTGGTCGTAACAGTTATGCTTTCCACTTACAGTATTTCGAAATGTCAAGCTTTTGGCAAAAATTTGCTGATGTTCGACAGTTTCGGTAAACACGTTAGAAAATTTGGATTGAAATGAAAAAAAATCTTTATCGCAAATTTATTACTCCTAAAAAAAACCATTATATCGGTCAATTAGGAAAACTATTGTTGGATTCCAGGGAATAGTGTAATGCAATTCGTAGACATAGACCTCAATGTGGAAGTGCTGGAGAGTACTTGCGAGAGTGGATTGGGAAGCGTTGACCCAGAACCCTGCAAAAAAGTTTTCGTAGTAATTTTTACCTTTTCGAAGTGATATTAAGGGAAAAATTGTCTCCGAGGAACAGATAGATGCTGTCTGAGGTTCACCTTGAACTTCTTACATGGACTAACGAAGTCTTTTGAGGTTTGCAGGAAGGCTAAAAATGTCAAAGTAGGCCCAGGTGTGCTCTCTGTGTGTAGGTTTCATGTGTGGAGTGTCCGACCTTGTTAATATATATATATATAGTGTATAGTATACAGAACGCTTCGAACGCCTGTGCCTAGGCCTAGGCCTAGTCACTGAATGTGACCGTATAATCCGCTCCTTGTAGTCACTCCTTACTACGGTCACTGGCCTACATGTACAAAGGAAACAACGTTTTAAGCCAAAACAACAAACCAAGCTCTAATTACGATGGTATGGTTCACAGAACAGATTTGAGTTAATATAATGATTTTGAACATTCTTAAATACCACTTATACCCTCTGGAATGTTTAATACCAGCAAATTCATAGCAAAAGGCAGGAAAAATGTGGTGCCATCCTTCCCAGGAACATCGAAATCGTGATCGTCTGCTACTGTGTTGCATGATGGGAAGGACTTCCGCTCGACAAGCTGTCGAAGACCAATTAGTAAGCGCGGCTTGTCAATACTTGTACTTCATTGAGTAAGCTCTCTGTACATTACGAAATTGTACAGTCACTGCGTAGGCTTCCCCGTTTTATATGAGATCACATGACAAACACTGACTGCTTCAACTGAAAAATTAATCTGCACAGGCTTAACGTTACTCGCAGAATTATCCAGCCAAAATTTCCCTTTTAAAGGTCTTATTTGGTTAACAGACTTGTGTGGAAGGTGAATGTGATGACAAAGATCATCTGTGGAAAGTTTGGTGAGAAAAGGTATCTTTTTGGGGATGTGAGGGGTGCCTACTCACGCGTGAGTAGGCAAATGAGCTGTGTTTTTGTGTATACCGGGCAAGGGCCCAGAAATGAAGTGTATAGCATAGGAATGTAATGCTGGGTCCTGTTCAAGGGCTAATTTCACCAGACTCCATATATCGGCTATACATTAGCCCCAAACCACCCTCACGCTTAAACATTAATTTACCTGTTAAACGGGGATATGAATACACAACTTTACTGTAATCTACAATGCACGTGATTGTGGAAACTAGTGGAGTCCCCATTTATTCAACAGAGATGCATCCGGATATGACTTACGTGGTAGGGAGTGACTGTGTTCAGTGTTGCCACTGGGATTTTTCCAATTTCACACGTGGTTGTGGATACTAGCCTACGTGGCTAATGTGGTACGGAGTGACTTAGTATGACATCCCCGGATGGTCTCACTTCATGATCTTTTACCAAACCACTGGACGATTTGGTGGATGATCTGAAATTTCACCTGATTAAATTCAGTTTCACCAGGAAAAGCATTCCGGATTCAAGCATTTCACCAGATAATGACCAATTCCAAATTTATTTCACTAGATCACCAGGTGGGGGCCGATTTCACCCAATCTGGTGAAATTTCACCCAGAGTGGCAAGGCTGTTAGGCACTGGGCTAGATCACTGATCTCTATAAATAACCTGGATAGCCCATGTGGCAGTATTTTTGAAGTAACTGTGCCGCCATCTTACCACTCCCAAAACACAGAATACGTAATCGCACCTGCAACCACTAAAGTACAATGAAGCTACGCAGTTAGCCTAGTAAAACTTCATAAGCAATTGGGCACTTAAGCAACAAAAATACCTTCGTGTGCAGCTGCCAGTCGCACCAATCGACAGTGTAAAGGGCAAGAGCAGTCATCCCAAATTGAAGAAGTGTAGTACTTCAATTAGTAGTAGACTGTCCAGTTTCATGATTGGCTGTTGGGAATCATGTGACAATGTTTTTTCTCTTCAAATGTAAAATTTACCAGGTATAACTGCTTGATTTACTACTGGTCACTAGCCTTGATAAACTGTATTGTTTTTCTAGTGTCCATCATATGTACTTTGTTTTTAGTATTTGTTAGATAATACCTCTGTTGATGATTGTTGTACATATGAGAAATAAATTGAATTGAATTGAATTTACCTTGAATATGCAATAGTAAAGTCATAAAATGTAATTAAGATACTTTGAGTTTGAAGTGAAATAAGATGAAAACTGAGTTATTTAGCTTTTTCTTCAAAATAAGTTTGGGGGGGACTGCTCTTTACCTTTAAAAGGTTGCCAAAGAACATTTCACTTGTAAGTTGCAAGGTAGAAACAAAAATATGCAAATAACAAGGCTCTTTAGTAGACAGGTGGATGAGTGACCTCATGATTTTCAATCACATGAAAAACTTGTTGATAGCTAGCATCATCATTGGGGCCAGTTAATGTCCAAGTGGGTTTGGGACGGTTTTGGTTATTTGAAAAAGCATAACGTTATTTAGACAACTCTTTTTTTCAAGAGGCTTCACAGTGCACCTTTATTGCTCTTCATTGCAATTTTGGTCAATTAGACAAACACGCGGTCATTGCAGAGTGCTAGGCTAGTGCTAGGCTACAAGTAGAAATTGCCATAGTTGAGGTGGGGGAGGGGGTCCAAGGGGGGGGCAGAGTTACGGGTATGAATAGTACATAGAGAATGGTGGGGGTACTAGTAAGGGTTAAAAGAGTGTTTCAAGGGTGCTAAATAATTTTTTGAGAGACTAGCTGTGGGCTGTAAGTATTACTGTATGACAATAATTATTTTTACATTGTATCAAGTGCAACTTATTTTTTAATCTATATTTTGAAACTAAAGCAATGTAATTTGTCACATAAAAGTAATTATTTTTAATTTTGTGATTTAGCCTAGTTAGGTAAGAGGTGATTAAATTAAGAGAGCATCAAGTTTAAAATGAGACTGTGTTTTTGTTTTCTTTTATGTGTATGTGTGTTTGTGACACTTTGCTTGTTTACACGATATCTTGAGAAGGGAAGATCTGATAGTTCTCAAACTTGGTACACAGATACCCCATACTGAGAGGAAGAATCCTATTGATTATGGTGGAGGTCAAAGGTCATCTGGGGTCACAGGTGGTCAAACCCCGAAATCCTTATTTACACGATATCTCATGGTAGGAAACTTGGATTAATTTCAAACTTGATATGTTGATGCGTTATGATGTAAGGAAGAACCCTATTTTGGTGGAGGTCTGGGGTCATAGGGGGTCAAAACCCGAAATCCTTGTTTACATGATATCACATGGTAGGAAACTTGGATTTATTTTAAACTTGATATGTCGATGCGTTATAATGTAAGGAAGAACCATATTGATTTTGGTGGAGATCAAGTGTTATTAGGGGTTTAGGTATTAAGTTTTCTTTCATTTTTTCCCTTCCAGAATGAACCAACCATGTGAGTTGATGCCATACAACTTTTTTTTTTTTCCTCCATTTATTTTGAATATCAATCATCGAGTAATATTCATACATTAAATTTACTTTAGGAATATTTACAGACATTTGTATGTTTAAAAAGGAAAAAAAATAGAGCATGATGTAATCTTGACATAATATATACAAAGTATTACTGGTGAAAAAGCTGCGGGCAGTCTGAAAAAGCATTTAGTAAGTCATTGTAGCTTACCCTGTTTTTCCTAAAAGGTTGACTTTTGTAGTAAATATAGTGCTCCACGGCTATTGAAAACTTAAACTTATAAATAAATTCCTTCAGTACACAGGTGGATGGGAGTTTCTTTTACAATTATAAATATAATACTTCATGTGCAGAATAAGAAAATTAAAAGCATGAATAAGCTTGTTATCATAGCCAAACAATATATCTTGCTTCGAAAAGAAGAACTGTCTTTTAAGAATAAAGGTTTCGATGTCTAAAATAAAACTAGCTGTTAAACTACACTCCCAAAAAATGTGTTCAATTGTTTCGGTGGCAATGCTGCAAAAGGAACAGTTGGCAGAGTTACTTTTCCCCATAGACATTAACAATTTATTAGTAGGAATAATCCGGTGTAAGATTTTGAACTGAAAATATTGAAGTTTAGCATCGGAAACAGTATAACGGGGGATTGAAAAAAATCTACGCCAGTCTTTTTCTGTAAAATTTGGGAACATTTTACTCCACTTACTCAGTGCAATTGGATTACTTGAGAAACGAGACAAATACAACTTGTAAATAAACTGTGACAAACATAGGGGGTCAAAACCTGAAATCCTTGTTTACATGATATCACATGGTAAGAAACTTGAATTAAGTTCAAACATGACATGTCGATGCGTTATGATGTAAGGAAGAACCATATCGATTTTGGTGGAGATCAAGTGTATTTGGGGTTTAGGTATTAAGTTCTCTTTCATTTTTTTCCCTTCCAGAATGAACCAACCATGTTAGTTGATGCCATACAACTTGCTGAGTTTGAATGATACAAGTCAAATGATATTATTAAATAAAAAGAAACAACCAGAATGTCATTTACTACAAATCAAAGGTAAACTTAATTCCAAAAGGAGCACAAGTTTTGACAAGTCCAAAGGACATGGGTTGTGGATCATCCTCAGATAGTGTCAAGTCTGAATCCAAAGCTAGTCTTGGCACAGCTGTTTCTTCAAGGGCGAGCAGCAATACAAGGACACCTACACTACGACACAGAGGTCGCATTGCACCGGAGGTCCTCCTTCCAAATGATTCTCCTGCAGTAACTTTTAAACATGCAGACAACCTGAGTAGAGACAGTGGAATTGACAGTGCCAAAGCAAACAAGAGGCAGGGAAATGGAAAAATAGAGGATGGAGAAGTACGGGTATCAACAGGAAAAGATGCCCAAAATAACAATACTCCTCAAAAAGGTGTTGCCTTTGAGATTGACATTCAAGATGGAAATAAGGAAAGTTTAATAAAGAAACATCCACCAAGGAGACTACAGGTATAGCTTATAAAACGGAAGTTTGATTCCTTGTTTGAGTACATGCCAGGGTCATTTGAAATAGAAAATTTTAAGGCCAGCCTGTGTAAACTGGGGCTACCCAAAACAGACAAAAAAAATGGTCTGCTTTCTAAGGATGAAAGTGATCAGAAAAAATTCATGAAAGCTTGTAGTATTTTTGCATCCTTACTGGTTAACTTGGAGCGTTCATCAAAGTGATATTACTCCAGTTGTACAGTATATGCAGCAAAGAGTATCCACAAGAGTAGTTTGATGATACCTGTATTTAAAGACACACCCACATGAATATGTTGTGTAGTGTAAACTAGATAAATATGGGTTAAGTTTAAATACAGTTTCAAATACGGTTCAAGTTTGGTTTCAAGTACAGTTCAAATAGTAAATACCATGCAAGATTTCCCTTCAGTTGCCTATTACAACATACAAGAAGGAAATACTGTGGCTGTATTCCCCAACCCTGGCTGTTGGTGCCCATGGCTTATTTCAAACCCTACCGTACATGTAATACTTTTGGCAGTATGTTCTGATATAAATATTAGGTAAAATCAAACAGAAAGTTCAGTTGAGTTCCATTAACCCTTTACCATTGTTTGGGTCCTTTTGGACCCATGCGGAGAGCTAGGCTGTCGCTGTCACCCATCTTTACTGTTTCACGCGGAGCTCGAAACTGCGAGTAGCTGCCCGAAAATTTGGCCACAACAACAAGAGAGACAATAGTTAAAGGTCAAGGGGTCAATAGCCTATGGAAGCTGATATGGGGCGTGCTACGTCCGCTTTTCCGCCCACTCCTGAGGCGTGCAAATATGCCCCGATTGGAGCACAACGGTAAAGGGTTAAAGGGAGAAAGGAGATTATAATTACCTCTACCTTGTTTTGAAGTATCAAGAAAATTTACTCTCTTGCGTGAAGGGAACATTTTTCGCTTATCAATTCGCATATCAATGTAAGAGTAAGAGATTATCACATGGAAAAAAAGAGACCTTCATAGAAACATATTCAAGTTAAAGTGTATGTATTGCCCTCTAATAGTAGAACATTTTGAGAAATAATGATCCAAAATTATTTCCATGGTCTGTTACCCTCATTCTGTAACTTACCTGTTTCCTTGCTTTTGCGATTTAGAAACTTGAAAATGCACCTCGTCCAAAGTTGACATTAGAGGAGATAGAAGAACAGCAGAAACTTTCTTCTAAGAGAAGGTTACAGGTAAGTGTGGATAAACTATAAATTGACAATATTGCATTAGAAATGCACCAACATGGCATGCAAAGATCATTGATAAAAGCAACATTGATTTCATTAAGTCTCATCAGGTAGCTCCAGCAAGAGCTTTATCTTGTCAAAATAATATGCATAGAAAGAATTGTGTAAGTTGAATGGCTAGTACCTATAGTTTTGAAAGTTTGGTCTAACAAATTATTCTTAGAAAAAAAAATAAAACTGAATTTTTTTTTTTCAAGAAATTGGTTCCTTCATCAGAATGAGTAATCTTAATCCATCATTCTGTGTTTTATGAATTTTTTTCTCTAAACCAAAGTAATAATCCCTTCAAATATAACAAAATGTTTCAAGGTCAGTTTGGTTGACATTGAAAAATAAATTGGGGCTTATGACAAGAGCAATAAAACCACTAATCAGTAGACTGTACTTACATTTGTTTTGGTTCTCAATAAAGGGAGGATATTTTGAAGATGAATCAAACCTGATTTCTTGGTCTGTTCTAGGTGTTTTTCTTTTTGCTCTGTTTGATTATAGTACTAGGCACCAGTTTATGTTCAATGCTTATACAAGTTGAGAGTGTTAATCCTGGATAAAGAAAAACTTTTATAGCAATAGGTGACACCTGGTAAATAAAACAGAAGGGTGCAGTGCTGGAAACCCAGTTATGGCTCCCAGTTCACTGATTCCTTTGTCTTCACCTGCAAAGCGTAAGGCCGGGCTGTCACCTTCTAGTGACTGGTGAGAGTGACAACTACCTGTAGCTGACATGAAACATGCCCATCAGCTTGCTCATTCCATCAGGGGGACTTTTTTGCCCTTGTTTGTTGCATCATTTAGTTAGCACCATCTCCCACATCACAGGTTGTGTATCAGTAAATGTGAGATGTGCATATTATTCAGCACTCTATACTGCAACCTAGAAAAATCGACTGTCAAATCTTTTTATTCCTAACAGGCACTTGAAAAGAAGGCAGAAAGCTCCAAAAGATCATCTAGGAGGAGAAATGAATTGTTGGCAGCTGTAAACTTCAGTAAAGAACACCAACAGCAAGTAACTTCCAGGAAGGTTGGTACATCATTGTGATAGCTGTAACTGTTGTGTTAAGTGAACAAACGGAGTCATTTATTGATTCCTTGCCGTAGGCAGGCAAGGAATCTATGCGATGGTGATGTCGTGTGTGTGTGTGCGTGTGTGTGTATATGTGTGTGTGTGTGTTTGTGACACTTGCTTGTAAACACGATATCTTAAGATAGGAATGTCCGACACTTTTCATATTTGGTATATAGATTTATCATGTTGAGAAGAGAACCCTATTGTTTTTGGTAGAGGTCAAAGGTCATTTGAGGTCACCAGCGGTAAAATTGTGACAATTTCAAAAATAGCTTGTAAACACGATATCTTCATATAGGAGTGACCGACACTTTTCATACTTGGTATATAGATTTGTCATGTTGAGAAGAACCCTGTTGTTTTTGGTAGAGGTCAAAGGTCATTTGAGGTCACCAGCGGTAAAATTGCGAAAATGCCGAAAATGGCTTGTAAACACGATATCTTCAGATAGGATTGCCCGACAATTTTCATACTTGGTATATAGATTTATCATGTTGAGAGAAAGAACCCTATTGTTTTTGGTAGAGGTCAAAGGTCATTTGAGATCACCAGTGGTAAAATTGCGAAAACACTGAAAATGGCTTGTAAACATGATATCTTCAGTTAGGAGAGACCAACACTCTTCATATTAGGTATATAGATTTTTCATGTTGAGAGAGAGAAGCCTATTGTTTTTGGTAGAGGTCAAAGGTCATTTGAGGTCAATAGCAGTAAAATTGCGAAAACTTCGAAGATGGCTTGTAAACACGGTGTCTTAAGATAGGAATGACCGACACTTTTCATACTTGGTATATAGATTCTTCATGTTGAGAAGAAGAACCCTATTGTTTTTGGTAGAGGTCAAAGGTCATTTGAGGTCACCAGTGGTAAAATTGCGAAAACGCCGAAAATGGCTTGTAAACACGATATCTTCAGATAGGATTGCCCGACAATTGTCATACTTGGTATATAGATTTGTCATGTTGAGAGGAAGAACCCTATTGTTTTTGGTAGAGGTCAAAGGTCATTTGAGGTCATCAGCGGTAAAATTGCGAAAACACTGAAAATGGCTTGTAAACACGATTTCTTCAAAAAGGAGTGACAGATACTCTTCATATTTGGTATATAGATTTGTCATGTCGAGAGAAAGAAGCCTATTGCTTTTGGTAGAATTCAAAGTTCATTTGAGGTCACCAGCGGTAAAATTGGGAAAATCCCGAAAATGGCTTTTAAACATGATTTCTTCAGATAGGAGTGAAGGACACTTCTCCTGCTTGGTATATAGGTTTGTCATGTTGAGAGGAAGAAGTTTATTGTTTTTGGCTGAGGTCAAAGGTCATTTGAGGTCATCAGCGGTAAAAATGTGAAAACACTGAAAATGGCTTGTAAACATGATATCTTCAGATAGGATTGCCCGACAATTTTCATGCTTGGTGTATAGATTTTTCATGTTGAGAGAAAGAAGCCTATTGCTTTTGGTAGAGGTCAAAGGTCATTTGAGGTCACCAGCGGTAAAATTGCCAAAACTTCGAAAATGGCTTGTAAACACAATATCTCCAGATAAGAGTAACAGATACTTTTCATATTTGGTATATAGATTTGTCATGTTGAGAGAAAGAAGCCTATTGTTTTTGGTAGAGGTCAAAGGTCATTTGAGGTCACCAGGGGTAAAATTGCGAAAATTCTGTGCCTAAAATGTAAAGAAAAATCTATCAAGCACTGTCAATTTGAAAGCAGGTAAGGTATTTGATGGCAAGGAATCACTAAGCCTTTTGGCTTTCTGGTTTCTTAAAGGTTATTTGAAATTGCAATACTAACCATGATTTCCAAAAAATATTTGTGCTCAGTATCATAAATAAATGGGAACAGCTATTTTATTTGAGCTGTGAAACCTCATCTAAGTAAATACTGTAACTACAGTCATTTAATTGTTTTGTTGTCATTACTGGATATTAGCCTTTAAGGAAATCCGTTGTGGCTACCACAGTTTTTAGGGAAAAACTGCGGTCCCCAATTATAGTAGCCAACCACTGGTTCATAACTCCAATTAGCTGCTTCAATGAGCAGCAGATTTGATTACCATTCTGATACAATAGAAGCCCAACAACTTTGGGGTTCTAATAACAGCTCACAACAAATCCTGAAATTGGTGCTGGCAAAAAGGGAACCAATTTACTTTAAGTTCACTGAAGGGCTACATCCCCTTTCAGTTTATTCTGAGATAAAGTGCTATCAAATGTCAACCTTCATGGTCATTTTCAAATGCTTAAATGGGCATATAATAAGTACTGAGAACAGTTCCTGATGAGATTGTGCTAAGGGTATTTTTCCTGACACGTATGATGTGTTTCCTTTTCTTTTTAAAGGTTAGATTTATTTGGTTGGAGGGCTGGACTCTTCTCTTTTTTTGTCTTTTATTTGTTTTACTGGATGTCTTGCCATATTGCTTGTATTGTTTAGGAGGTACAGTGCATAGTCAAGCCTTGAGGGGTTTTATGTGCAGTCTCTTTCATGATAAAAACATGCATACTTTCACAGTATACATGTTTTTATCATTGCTGTGTTCCTAGCTTTGTGCATATTTATGATTACATAAAGGGTGATGATAAAACATTTAAAACGAAATGTAGTGGGCAGAAGAACATTGCAACCATTAAATCTCATAAATGGTAACCTGATATTTTAGTTTTTAGGAATTCATCACCTGGATTAATGTACAGTAAATGTAACAAATTGAAGTGTGATACAATGCATTGTTTTTGTTGCACTATGCACTCCATTGAAACTGCAAAAGCATTTTTACAAAGTTAAAAATTGAAGTATACATCTACAGTAAGTACATTCAAACAGTACACATAACGAGCTAATAAATGATACAATACCAATTAAGGTACCAATTTCCCATAAGGTTTTTATGTGGAATTCCATGGAAATTTTTTAAGAATTCTTTAATCAGCCCACTTGAAAAAGGAATGAAAAAATGAAGTAAGAAAGGTATTCTCCAAAAAGATGAGCTTTGAGGTAAAGATTTCCAGGAGGGAATATCAATGATCATTAAAGTTAACTTGACAAAGTTATTCCATATGCTCAGGGCATGGATTGAGAATATTCATATCATGGGAATACTGAACACAAAAGGTTGTGACACTTAGCTCTCTTTTTCACAGCTTATGGCCACATGTCAACTCAGAGGACCTGTCAGAGAGGTTTGGTTGGGGCATGTACAATGGGAGAAAGTTGAAAATGTTCATTTGGAAGTATTGACAGGCTTAGACAAATTTTGTCTGTCAAGCTAGCTACTCTAGGTCTGTTTTTCCTCATGAATGCCTACTTGTCCACTTTCAATATGCCTTTGAGCTCCTTGTGGAAATTTTGCTTGGGTATTTTGCCCAGAGGGCTTTGATATTACGCAGTGCACTTGCTGGAGTACCTTTTTCCTTTTCCTGGACTGCAAGGCAGGATTTGTCAAGACCTTAATACTGAGATTTTGTAATCTGGGACAGACATTTTATGGTGGCTTACAAAATAAATTTTGTGGTAATTCTAGGCTTTACATGTGTTTGTGAAAATCTTTGCCCCTTTTGCAGCTTGATGAAAAAATTGACTCGGCTAGTAAAAATAGAGAGAAACACCAAGCGGAAGTACTAAGAAAACAAAGGATACGAGAGGCCAAGGCCAGACAAGCTAAAGAAAGAAGACTTAGAGCTTCTATGGAAGATGAGGACTATGATGTTGAAAAGGACGAAACATTCAATGCAGATGATGGTAAGGATGGCATATATTATATTGTATTATCAGAGTATCTTTTACTTAAATAGTATTTTGCTCTTTCTGGGTTGTATAATTTGTCCTTTTTTATGTACTGACAAATTGCAAATTTGAAGTTTGCTTTTGCTGGGTTCCATAATTTTTCCCTTTTTTAGTGTACTGACCAACTGCAAAACACAAGTTTATTGACTGTGTGAAATTTCCATTTTGTACAGTGAGAAATATTATCTTACACAGAGGTCTATTGCTAAATTAATGTATTACGTGTTTGTAGAAAAAAACAATGCAGTAAATTGTCATTTTAATTCAGAGATTTGGATGGCCATTACTTTCATTGTAATGCCAAAATCTTCAAATATAATGCAGTATCACTGCAAAAATCTGCAATTTGTCAGCAGTGGTATTACCAGGATTTTAAAGGGGGGGGGGGGGGGGGGAGGGGGGAATGAAAGGAGAAGGAAAATGTTGGGGAACCAAACATCTTCACACGTAGAGCAAAATCAAGCTTGAAGCACAAGGTTTGTGTGTGGTTGCCTTCCCATCTTAGGGCCCTTTGTGGGGTCCAGGGACAAGCCAAGGTAAGGGTCCAGGGGTCTCGGAAGCTGTGACATTTTAGCGTATCTCTTGGAGACCAGTTGAATCTCAGGATAGCTACACTTTGCCTTGGCACTGGTGGGGTCCAGTGCCTGCTAAGGTATCCTCTTGGATTTTATGGGAGAAGAGGTTCAATAGAGGTGTGGGGGGGGAAGCCCCTGGAAGCTTTGGAGTATTAGCTTATCGCTGTGTGAAAAATTATGGCTCAGGATAGGTATACTTGGCTTAAGATTGGTGGGCATCTGGGGGAAAATGCTCTGAGAAGGTGGCATGGGGCATTGCCCCTCAAGAGAGGGGTGAATTGTTATGTACTGATCTGCCTTTAATAACCTTGAAAGAATGTTTGCATACTGCAATGGTATTGTGATACCTGAATGTAACAAGCTTTGATGTGACTTGTAAAATAATGTCCCTTTTCCCTTTTTCTTTGCCTTAACCCCATAGCCCTTATAAAATTATTATGTCAAAGAATGTTTAAAAAAATTAGAAAGATTGCCATCATTGATAGTGCACCCTGCAAATGCTGTGTGCTCTGGCCTTTGGCCTGTTATACACCTCACTGCCTATGAAACAGCCAAATTGTATCGTAACTTAGACAGCCAAAATTAAAATTACTGCTTCAGAGAAAGGCAATAGGGAAGTGAGGGTGCTACGAAATGCCTTAAGCTGGACAAATTTTGCTTCTTGTATACTATATGGGACTTTCACTACATTATTTAGGTCAGGCCCCATGACCTCACACCTATAGGGCTTCATGCTTGAGTTTTTGCTTGCTGCAACAGTGATGTGGATCCATAAGTTCATCAGTAATGACTGAGACACTCAAAATGAAGTCACATTTCTGGCTAAAAGCCTGTTTGGAACTCTGTCTCACTATGTAGTCAAAATATCTTTTAATGCTTGATATGCACTGGCCAATATTTCATGCTACTTCTTTGCATTACAATTTAGATGTTGATTCCTGGCTTGATGGGGATAACAATGTATTTACCCCACAAATGAAGGGGTCTGCGTCAACAACGGCATCAGAGAGGATATATGATGGCAGGAGTAGTCCTGCAAAACGTATGCATGGTGGAAGTGGTGACCAACGTAGGAGACATGGTGCAGAATGGAACAGTGGTGATGAGTCAGAAACAGAAGCCTTCAGCGCTCGGAAGACAACTGCACCTGGTAATGAAGATGCACTAAAAGACGATTTTTTTGATTCCTGATATTTTGATTTAACACAATAGTATTCATTGCATTTTGCAGCTCATACTTATATCAACTTTTTTTGACAAAATTGAAATTTGACATTTGTTCATATCAACAAACATGTTAGAAATAAGTCAACTAATATCTGAATTTTTCCTTCCCTGAAGTTGAGACAGGCTTGGTACATTGTGTGCCTGCTTCTGCTTAGCATTTAGAACAGGGGGCGGGATGGCAATGGGGAAGCAGAGCCAATCTTTTTTTCCTTTAGCATGCTGTTAACCCTTTACCGTTGTTTGGGTCCTTTTGGACCCATGCGGAGAGCTCGGCTGTCACACATCTTTACTGTTTCATGCGGAGCTCGAAACTGCGAGTAGCTACCCGAAAATTCGGCCACAACAGCGAGAGAGACAATAGTTTTAGGTCATGGGGTCAATGGTCTACGGAAGCCGATGCAGGGCGGGCTACGTCCGCTTTTCCGCCCACTCCCGAGGCGCGCAAATATGCCCCGATCGGAGCACAACGGTAAAGGGCTAAAGGGGCAGTCAGATAGGGAGATAAAGTTTTATGGCCCCGTTTTCACCCTATTGGTTTGAGCCGGCCATGGCCTATTTTCCAGTTGTGGCTCACTGGCTTGTTTTCCCCACTTCATTGCTTGTGCAGAGCATCATGCACAACAGCAGTTGGTTCCATTTTAGAGTCTTTGGTACGACTCGACCTGGGAATAGAACCCAGGCCTTCTGCAGGGCAGTCAGAGTTTGACAGCGAACATTAGCCCTTTGTTCCAGCAATTTGTTTTTCCTTTTTTAACTGATTATTTGCAGGAATCAATAGGTATTGAAGGGATCTTTCAAGTGGGAAGAATCGATTCAGTGTTTACTGTTTTTGTAATTTTGTTCGGGTAGCAAAATTCTACACAGATGCAAGACTAGAGATCCTCATTCATATAGTGACCAATCGCAATGTCAGATCTTGATGGCAGATCATTCGTTGTTAGTTTGAACCCAATTTATGATTGTGGTGCAGAAGTGAAGTCACAGAAAATTTTTAAAAACAAACTCTGATTGCTTTAATGATAGAAACTTAGCCCCCTCCCTCCATTAAAACTGGCTAATAGCTATGCTACTAAGAGTGTGAGTTGATATTTTGAGTGGAAGTGTCTTGTAATGGTGATATGCCATTCCAAAGCAAAATGAAAACAAATGCATGGATGTGATCTGAACTGATGTCAATGTTTTGTACTTTATATTTCAGTGTAGAAAATGTTTAATGTGGTTGCACAATGTTACCCAGACCACTTCAGTTTGGCTCAGGGAAAGTGACTTGTCCTGAGTGGTGCCTAAGCTCTGGAATGGGGGAAAGGGGTGTTTGTTTCACTTACTTCAGGGGGGGGGGGGATTGTAAGTAAAAGGGGGAGGGATTGTAAGTAAAAAAATCATGCGTTGCATTCTTCATCCATGAGTTCTTTCCTCTGAATGTGACTAAAGCATGGAAATGATGTTTTTAACTACTTTTTATCTTTAGGTTTAAGAGAGTTGCAGTACAAAGAGGTGTGGAGCTTGTAAAAAGTACAAATTGTTGGAGACCTTTGTATTCAATACAACACTAGTTTATAAACTTTCTCAGGATAAATTTCACCAAAACAACACCTTGAAAATTTGTATTAAACAGCTGACATTATATTAAGGGTATTCTGGAAATTGACTACAGCGAACATTCCCGTTTATTTAACTTTTGCACTGAAATATATTTTTATAGCATCTTTATATGTATTTTAAAGTGGTAGTATGAAGTTTTGTGGTGTTATGGTAGGATTTCTGTTTTTTTTTTTTTTACAAGTAAAACAATGGGACACAAACAGGAAGTTTTTTGAAGTTGGTTTTGTGAAAGAAATGAAGAGTATTGAGGGTAACTTGTGGTAGGACATCTTGTACAGTGCATTATTGATTTTGAAATTGGTTTAAACTTAGAATGCATGGTCTGAAAGGAGTCAATGAAATGGAACTCAGAATGCAGTTTGTAATCCCATTTGCCACAATAACATGTACGGATGAATCTCAGCAGCCAATGATGACAGTCATGGGTGGGGTCTTTGAGCCTAAAATTGTCTTAATTGTATTGTCTACATTCAATTCTAAATCTTCATATTCAGAGAAATTGAAGGAAACAAGAGGTACTTTTTAATGTACAATCATTCATAATACAGGTAAGCAAAGAAATTGAAAGATAAAAGTGGATGGACCCCAGATATGCCCAACCAAATGGGACTTGACTATTCTGATTCATTTATTGGCAAACTGTTAGTCTGTCCTCTCATGAGCAGTGAGACGTGATTCTCTATTCAGTGCCAAACATTTCTTTAAGATTCCCAAGGATTTTACTTCCAAGGATATACACATTCCGTCGACCTTTGTGCTGTTTTATGAATTATTTTGTTTTCAAAGGAGATTTTGGTGGATAGCATGTTTTGAAGTTAATGTATTTTTTTCCTATTACACTGTATTATCAGGTTATGGGTACTCATTTTGTAGTGTTGCTTCCAAACTTTGTCAGAAAATTTCATTTGCCTTCTATAAGTATTGAATGTGCGTGCAAAGATACTATATTTGTATAATATGACCTAAATTCTACATTATCCATTTGACTTTGCAGAGTCAGTGAAATTTTGCATGCATTTAGGTGAATTACAAATTTTCAGTATTTTGCAAGTTAGTATCTTCAATACATTGCAAGTTGCAAAAACATTAGATGGCAGGGAAACATTCTCATTCATGTAATTCTGAAGTTCACATCTGCCTGTTACCTTAGAAATAACATACAGTACCTAAACATATAGCATGTTTCAGTTCTTAAGGTCAGTTTTAACTTCAAAATTTCCACTTTCTAGAATAGAGCTGTAACCGTGCTACGAAAATGCCTACAAGCCTACAATCTCGAATACTTTTGCAAAGCTTGGGAAAGTTGTATCAGTGATGGTCAGTAACTTCAACATTCTGTATTTTTAGTCAAGCCAGTTGTGATAACGACACAATTGGCTGGAGCCTCTGGACAAAATTCACAGAACACGCAAGTTATTGGCCATCTCTAATACAACTTTCCTGAGTTGTGCAGAACTACTTGGATTGTAGTCTTATGGGCATTTCAATGTCTTAATAACCACACTTGAAAACTTCTTACATGTTCATCCAAGCCAATCACGAAGCTCATAGCTGAGCTATGTGACACTCAGACTTCAGTCCTCTCTTGCTCAAATGGAAAGATTTGTAATTTTCTTATCTAACCCCCCCCCCCCCCCCCCCCAAAAAAAAAGGGGGACATTTGGAGAAAGACTTTAAGGTTTGGTATTCACTGTATAACCTTCTAAATCAAAAATAGGGAGATTTGGAGGAAAATTGCAAAGAGTAGAATTAAAGTGTAAAATCATGTCTCGAAATTTGAAAATGTATATTTTAGAGGTTGCAAAATGAATCTAATTCATCAAACTCCCATTGTCGTAGCTTATTCTGTTGCTGAAGTAGTAAATGTTGAAATTTATTCACATAAATCAAAAAAATTCCATTGGAGAATACTTTTTGACTTTCCTGTTGCACAACTCACATTACCTCCTTTATTTTCCTTTGAAATTACAAGTTTTTATGACCTTCAATGCTTCCTGTTTGCTTGCATAGCGCGTTGTACAGAGGGGGATTAATTAATTACATTACCTCATAAGTGTACTAATGTACTATTTTAAATTGAGTAAATAAACTTTGACACGTAATACAGCATAGGAATGTCCTATGAAGATGGGTGTTGTACTATTAGAATTCATTCGTCAAGCAATGTATATTTTTGAATTTTTTGACATGAGGTACACTTTAACTGTATAGCCAGCCAGTCAAAAAACTGGGTACCAATTCTGAGCTTGAGATAGGCCCAAAAGGCATGAGCCTTCCTGCAAAAATTGACAGATTCCTTTTGTGTAAACGGGTATACTGAAGTATGAACCAGCTCTGAGAAAGGAACGTTAAACACATTTGACATGCTGGTCTAACAATATGTTGGAGGCACTTTTTCAGTTCATTTGTGAGAAAAATAATTCAGGTTAATGTATAGTAAAAGAACATCTAATGTATTGCAACAGGGCTATGTCAATATATGCAGGGTTCACTGTTTCCGAGGTTCAATGTTCCCGAATCTTGGGAACATCCACATTTATGGGAACATCAAACCTGGGGAACATTGAACCCTGGGAACATCAGGTACAACCCTATTTAATTTGGAATGCCTCTTCTTTTATCAATGTCAAAGTGAATGAAGAGTTCAAATTTGAAATTAAGAAAAACTTAGCCTGGGTCAACATCTTTGCTTACACTTGAAATTAAGAGGCTTCCTATGCCAGCAGTCATGTCAGCCTGGCATGCAAACTGTACCCATATCTACATGTGGCATAAGAGTGTATATATATATATAGAGAGAGAGAGAGAGAGCATATGTTTATAGGTGTACATTGCTTGCTCCAGTGCCAGAGTATATGTAAGGTTGATCAATCTGTAACCTTTCATGACATTTTCAGCAAATAATCCTGTCATTTATTATTGTTTGAGGGACACCATTGCCATCATTATGGGCACATGGCTATCGGTACCATTGGCTATTTTGAGCCCTGTGCATTTAAGTCCAGTTACAGAGCAAAATGCCAACATTTTATTAATTACAGTACTTATTCATCTAATTTAGTAACAGAGTGCTAAACCTATTTTGCTGTTGTCTTCCTTTCTCTGTTTTCCATCATTATACTATGCAAAATGTTACTTAAACATAATTCATATGAAAGTTTTCCAGTTGTCTTAACACCACTTTGTGTATCAGTACTGTAAATGTCACACTGTATATATGCAATAAGTTTTTCGTTCCCTTACTGCTTATGCAAATTATGACTAGTATTATTGAGGCATCATTTTTATTGTAATGTTGGAGAGAATGGAATACTAGAGTACTCATTTGTAGAGATGGGAAAGCAGCCAACAACTGTGTTACAAATACAAGGTAATATTGGAGGAGTCGAAGGGATAGTGGAGTGGAAGGGGGTAATGTACTTAAATGTGTTACAACAGAAATTAGGTGGGGGGTATCCCCTTCCCCTTGATTGTAAACTTTATACATGATGAAGCTGGCCACATTTGCTTCAAATGTCTTTGGTGAGTGGTAATCTCTTCATGAAATCAGGTTTCATAGCTTCCTGATTGGTTATACCAGTTTTAATTGGTACAGGTCATAAACAAATTGACAAACATGAAGACATTTTAATCATGGGTAGGATATTTGATGTAACTTATGTGTATGGATCAACACATTGACCATAAAGTGACAAAGAGACATAGGGAAATGACAGAGACACATCACTAATTTTAACATTTCTCTTTAAACAAAAGAAGTTTCAGAATGAAAGCAACACATTTCAATATAATACTCTCACAGGCTGTCTGCTTGTTTTGGTTGCTTTAAGACGCTTATTGGTATCTGTCTGTCAGACCTACAATTGTCTGAAAGAGGTAATTTCAGTAATTTTTAAGTTAATAACACTTTCATAGATTTAACTGCACTAAAACTTTTCAAGTTTGGGACAATTGCTTGTAATAATATTCTCAAGAAAGTATATGAGTAATAGAAATTCAGTGAAGATTGGTCCTCAAGTACTGTCCAAGTTTATGTTTTTATTTCTTTTGTATCTAGGAATCCTTTCATAATTTTAAATGGTTTCAAACACATGGGCTATTACCCAGGTATCACCTCCCATTCTGAGGATGTTAATAATAACAAAGAAAAAAGCTTAGATAAGAGAGCAACTAAATACATCACTTTAATACCACCTGCTGAGTGCAATATTGCTATTTTGTAATTTGTATGAAAAAACAAAGCAGAAAAAATAAAGCATAACCTTAAAAAGGTTTGCCCAAATAAAGATAAACATTTCTTTGGGTCCATGGACACCCTAGAAAGTTGTTCCATCATTTTCCCTACTAACATGTAATCCTACTACATACAGTTTGCACAACTCCTCACTAACTACCACAAACCTGCAAAGGAGAAATTGTGTTATCATGCTACAACTGTATGCAATAAGGCTGGTTTCTTTTAGAATACCCTTTTCAAAGTCCCCTTCACCCTCTGGCAAAAGAGCCAGGTGTTGAAACCAAGCAAATACTCAATAGGCCTATAGAAGTTCAAAACAAACAGACTGATTTCATCTGTCACCTTGGTCTGCCTTCAATTCATTTAGGGTTTTTTTGGTGATGAGTTTGATTTAAACAACTAGACTTACATGTCTGTCAGAGTCCTGATGTGCACTGTTCACTATTTTTTATACTCTTCACTCTGTTCATTGGCTGAAATTTATGTAAATCAGTATGGTTTCCTATCCTTTGATATTAATAGGTACCGCTCAAAGTATGCAGGAACAGGGTTGTGGCCACAATTTAAAGTGAAAAAAGGCTGCGTTATAAAGATAAAGCATTTTTTCTTCAATTGTCTAAAAGTTTGATTTGAGATAGGCTTCAACTATGTGGTCAGTGATGGTTGAATCTCATACCAGACACAGCTGATCCTGTCCAGAGGTAAAACTAAGTTGACACTGGTCTTTCATACAGTTACACCCAAGAATACAGTCAGTTCTTACTCTCACCAACTTTTCAGCACTTCTGCTATTATCTGTGAAGTTTTGTGGCCTTGTATTACAAATCCAGTATGTAAGGAGGTAACAGGTCCATGTTAAGTCTTGGTGTCGATTGGGGACATCACTGCTTTGGCAGGGTAGTTTGACTCTTGCTCTTTGGCTCTACAGTAGAAGGTCTAATGGTATTTGGGAAAAGAAATATATACAGGAGGGCATACTTTCTGTGTCATCCTGTATCGCCTGTCACAAACAGGGATGTAGCTACAGTTGGTGGTGCTGGGCAAGTGACACCAAGCACTCCACGTAAATACATCTCTCTCCACCCACCACAAATCTTCCCAATAAGACCTAAAACTAGCCTCACATGTATTTCCTAAAATAAAATGATAGAAATGAAAATTTAATGGCTGAAAAATGGCATAGATGCCATGAGAGTGGGGTGAAGTACCATACCCAGATAAGACAAATATCTGGCACTTTCGTTTGACTACCTACATCCTTGGTCCAAGTGTAATGATTATAAGTATGTTTGCTCTATTATTTACACCTAAAATTTAAAAAAAAAAAGGAAAGGGACAGAACAACCAAAAGAGTTTCTACACTTCTATAGCAAGTCAGATTAAGACACCTTGTGACACGAGTTTTCCTTTAACGAACAAAATTTCAGAGAAAGATGCACTTCAATATAAACAACATTAACACAAAGCTATAATCAATACTTTCTACACAGTCACTTATATACAGAATAGCCCACTGTAGGTTATGTACAAAGTATTCCCCCTCTGTCTTACAGGTAATTATAGGGGATGGCTTTAACTTAAGCCTTTTAGATGACACTGTATAACACATGTGTTGGTTGGTGTGTTATTAAATCCCATATGCAGTAACTTACTATGTAAATAACAAATTAACACATCATACATGTAATTTGGAACTGTTCTAAAGAATTCATTTAAAGTTAGCTTTCCAGAATGTTACAATGATTTTTATGGTAATAACATGTACACAACATTTACAACTCTTTTTGAAGCTTTCCTGAAGTGAGACAGAAATCTTTATTTTCCTTGAAGGGCAAATGCAATCACCCAAATCTAATTTGCATATGAACCATGTTTTCTGTTCTTTTCAGTTCTTAGGTCCTGAGGGAATTGCTCTCCATGACTGTTTTGGCTTCCATTGTTGGTCATGGTGGCAGTCTTTGGAGGGAGTGTTGATGGTTTAGTTACAAAAGGTTTGCTAGGTCATTGTTTCTAGTTGGCTCTCCATGACTGTTTTGACTTCCATTGTTGGTCATGGTGGCAGTCTGTGGAGGCAGTGTTGATGGTTTAGTTACAAAAGGTTTTCTAGCTCATT
The DNA here is from genome assembly GCA_037179385.1 of Holothuria scabra. Taxonomy (NCBI): domain Eukaryota; kingdom Metazoa; phylum Echinodermata; class Holothuroidea; order Aspidochirotida; family Holothuriidae; genus Holothuria; species Holothuria scabra. The sequence goes on from CM074180.1 coordinate 51,301,953, forward strand.
GTTCCTAGTCGTCAGTCATACAGTATATTTTCTTTCCTGTAGTCCTGTGTCCATGTTTGTTCATGGGAATAACATTTCTTCTAATATTTGAACAACTTTGTAGCAAGTTTATCTCTAGACTGATGCAAGCTCCACTGCTAGGCTGTGATATGGAATATTTATGTAATGTAACATACCAAAGCTACACCCTGTACACAGGTTTTCAACACTTTTTGAAATCCTGAAATTCCAGACTTTCCAGACATTTTTGAAGACAAAAATGGAACATTTAGTACTGGAACAAAATTGGCCCTTTTTATGGATTAGCCCAGCATGGAGGCATGCTTAACATGATCACAACTACTGAAAGTGTAAGGTTTCAATTTGAAGACCATATGACAATTTTTTCAGATCAAAACATCCAAAACTCAACTAATTTTAAGACCATGATAAATTTCAGATTTTTCCTATTCCATATTTAGACATCTTGTAAACTGCACTATTGATGTTACTGATGAAGAATTGGCCTGAGATATAAAAGCTGTAATTCCTGATTGTAGCCCATCAAGGGACTGTAATGAATTGTATATCATTGAAGAAGTTGTCTTCATTGTCACCACCACCAAACATTACAATTTTATCTGTCAGTGTTCCTTCATCAATTCCATCAGGTATTGTACAGATGGTATGCCCAGCTCTTGCTCCAATAGGACCTGAACTTTCAAGGGTAACCTGCTGCCATTTCAGTGTATCTAAGAAAGGAAAGGACAAGAAATTGTTATTGTAAGAAAATATTATTTTTGTTAATTGCTATAGAAGGTACAGAAGGAGAATATGAAGCTAAGATTGCAGGATGTGAAAGGGATTTGTCTGAGAACAAAGGTCATTGACTCTAAAATATGCAGAAAAATGTTTCCTTTCGGATGTTTAAACTGCATCTCCATAGCATTTAGCATTTGTAAAATTCTTTTTTCCAAAGAAATCTAATTTATTTCTTGAGATTAACAAGTATGTCAAGTAAAAAAAATTCAAAAATATAAATATTAAACAGCATGAAAAATGAATGCTAATGGTCCAACTCTTATCTTCATACAACATTCTTGAGCCAAGATGAAAAATGTTGAAATTTATCGACCAAAAACAAATAAGTCCATTGTGAAATAATTAATGACTTTCTTGTTGAACAACTCAAAAAGCTGCTTTTTTTCCTTAAAAATTAAAAATGTTTTTATGAAGTTGATCACTTCCTGTTTGCCTGTAGAGTAAGTTGCACAGATAAAGCTGAATTAATTACATCACCCCAAAGCACTCAGACTACTATCACACCTTGGTACAAGGTGCAGTAACTTTCAGAAAAACAAAGACATACAAAGATTGTAATTTGAGTAGTACAACAATGACATCACAAATTATTTTACAATGTATCATTCTAATTTGACTGAATCAACTGCAACATTTAATATTCAAGCTCAACAATATCTCATGAAGATGAGAGTTGGACCATTAAAATTTATTGTTCATGCTGTTTAATATACATTTTTGAATTATTCGACTTGAGTTACACTTTAAGTGCATGATGGGAAATCTGTGATGTCATTGCTGCACATTTATTGATACCGCATGCAATTTAATGTTGACATTGTTTACTATACCCTACATACAGTGTATGGTGCAGGGTTATACTACATCTACAGGACCACATGTTTGGTCTAACAGTAGAGCATCCACCTCTCATGCGGAAGGCCTGGGTTCAATTCCCAGGTTGATTCATATCAAAGACTCTAAAAAAGGAACCTACTACCGTTGTGCGTGATGCTCTGCATAGGCAATGGAGTAGGGAAAATAAGCCAGTGAGCCACATCTGGAAAAAAGGCTGTGGCCAGCTAGACTCGAACCAATAGGTTTGAAACTGGGCCGTAAAACTCCATCTATCAATATACTACATCTACAGGAAAAGACATACAAGCATTCCAGCAGTATCACATTTAAAGTGCAACAACTGCATGGTCAAGTGGTTAGAGCATCAGACTTGTAGTTGGAAGGTCAGGATTTGGAGTCCTGGCCGGGTCACACCGAAGACTTTAAAAACATAACCTACTGCCATTGTGCATGGTGCTCAGCATAAGCAGTGGAGTAGGGAAAACAAGCAAGTGAGTCACAAGTGGAGAAAAAAAAAAAAAAAGTGGGCCGTAAAATCCCATCTCACCTAACCAAACCACATTTCATGGGCAAACAGGTCTTACTATTATAAAGAAAACAAAAAGGAATCAGAGCCAACATGAGCACTTTACAAAGCATTTTGTTAACTAGTTTAGAAGTGGAGGTATTTTTTAACCAAAAACAAAAAGCTATTGCTATGGGATTTTGAAGAAATGGTCTATAATATTTTTTATTTTCACACAAGACCCCAGTAAAGAAACCAAAGAAAAGGAGAAAAAAATGATTGGATAACTAACAAATTGATTGAATGACTTAATTATCAACACGCTACCACATTCATATTAACTTAAACTTTATTTACATCATGGTCCCAGATCGAGTCATACCAAAGACTTCTAAAAATGGAACCTACTGCCATTGTGCATGATGCTCCACATAAGCAATGGAGTGGGGAAAACAAGCCAGTGAGCCACAACTGGAAAAAAGGCCATGACCTGCTCAACTTGAACCAATAGATTGGAAACTGAGCCGTAAAACCAAACTACATCAAAATGCACCCTGTGTTTGTTTGTCTTTTTTTTTTCATTTTTTACTTAAACTGAGGTGTTACATACAAACTAAACAAGATCAGATATTATCATGTCAGCAGGGTAACAGCTTTAAAGTGACAAATTCCAATGACTTTCAAAGACCTTGACTAATATTTCCATGACATTTTAAAACAGTCGGATCCAATAATTCTGTCTTCTTCCCACAAAATGATGTATCTGAACCCTTACAAAATTTGAACAATACAGTAGGTCAAAAGTTCAACAGTAGTTTACCCTGACTTCCAGGATTTCCTGAACCTGTAAAACCATGCAAGCTTTTGCCAAGGTTGTGCATGTCACTTTTGTTTCTTTTTCAGTAAAGCCACTGGTCTCTCTTACAAAAACAAAATTTTCATGATGCAATTTTAACTTACCTAGGGAAAAGACAAACGCATCTGAAAGAGCATGATATCCATTATAGCCACCGTAGATTAAAACTCTGTTGTCACTCAATGCACAGGATGCATGCCAGCTGGGGGACAGAGAAAGAAAAAATCACATAGGCAAGTATTCAACAATAATCAAAAATATTTTTCATTTTTGAAACGGTGTAATTTGCAGCTTTTCTTTGGGATTTGCATGTCAATTCAATTTCAACCCCTATTCATTTTGCAGGTGATTTTAAAAAAAGCAAAATTGGGGAGCACAGAAAGAGAGCCATGACATATACTGGGCGTTTCATTAAACTCCTGAAGTTTTGCAGTGCTGAGAATTCCACTGCAACTCCTAAAGTCATGAACTTGTGCAGCTTTTTAAGCAACTCAAGTTCAAATTGGCAAATGTAGAGAAGAAGATAAGCAATGAAGTTACCTTTGTATTTGACCTCTCAACCTTATGGCAAGCCATTTTAACATTTACCTCTCAATTTCACTCCAGTAAAATTGAATTTCACTTTAGTGGAATTCAATTTCACTTTAGTGGAATACAATTTTACTTAGGTAAAATTAATTTCCACGTTAACACATTTAGCTTTAGTGAAATGCTTTCCACTTGCCATACATAAACTGATGTACGTACTTGTTGACAAAGTAACGCACCATAAGCATTAACACACACTGCATAGCCTTAATTTACATTACAGGTGATTAATATTTTTTAATGTTAAATGTTTAGTCATTGTTTCAATGATTGCTTTTCCTGTTCATCCAACCCTCTCATTTTTCATAAACGTCAAACATAAACTAAGGCTATGTATCACTGCTACTGTTTAATTGTACAGCCATCCATTTCACCAAGGAGCAATGGAACCCTTCTTGTGAAGCCATGCAGTGGTGCAATAAACAAAGACTGCAGTCGTTAGAGCATTGGACTCCCAGTAAGGAGGTCGGGAGTTCTGCTCCTGGTCGGGTCATAACAAAGACTCTGGAAAGACTAGAAATGCAACCCACTGCAATTGTGCTTGGTACTAGGCATAAGCAATGAAACTGGGAAAACTAGCTCCTGAGCCACCACTGGAAAAAGCCAGGGACAGCTCAACTTCAACCAACAGGTTAGAAATTGGCAGAAAACCTCATCCAACTGACTCACTTCACAAGCTCAATGAAATTCGGTATTAATCTCCATAAAACACTATACTAGGTTATGTGCAGCTTATAATTATTTCCTTATCATATTCAAAAACAGATTTTCAGTACAAAACTGCCATACATCATTTCAAGATGGGATGTTAAAACCACTACAACAATTTGTTCCCGTGTAAATGCACAGAATGTTTGTGCATCTCAGCTTGGACTAAGCACAATACCCTGAACATGATGAAGTTTGCAGACACTTTCCTCCCGGTGATTAAGGGAACTCATTTTGAAAATAAGGGATACCTCTAAGAAAAAAAAATTGGTTTTATACTACAAATTGCTAGTTTGTATTCTTGTATGGTTAAAATCTTACTTTCCATGAAATAACATACCTCCTTGGTGAAGGAGCTTTGCCTTCCACAACTGGAGATGAAAATTCCATGAGACCTAAAAAAGCAAATAAAACAAAGTTTGAATGTAAATCAAATTGCTATTACAGAACTTTCTAATTAGCATGCACACAATATTTTAGGATAACTTTTGGTGTGTTTTAGTCATATCTATGGTGATGCTTACCAAATCTCTTATCCCATAATTAACTGTTAGTGCTATTTGGAAAAGGGATCATTTACAGATGAGACAAAAACCTTTACTTGTCCGACAGTTTATATAGCATCACAGTTTAATACTCTTCCTACCAGTTTACAAAACAAATATTTCATTTCCCTGGTGACATTTAATATGAAACATGAGCAATATCTTATGAGCCTCTAAAGCCACATTCAAGTTTTTTATTTTTTTTTTAACAGCAATGTGTGTTCTTGGTGTGGATGAATATTCCCAGAATTCACTTATGAAATTTTTCTTTTTCTACTTTTGTGTAAGATACTTATGACTATGGGTACAATTGGACAAGGATTCAGTTCTGAAGAGTTACTGTACCTTAAAGTCAACAAAAGTTAAGATTTAAAAGCCTTTTCAAGCATTCAGATGCTTTCATACTGCCAGCAAAGCAAAGGGGATTCAATACCTAAGTGAAAACTATTTTCAAATGTTCACAGCATTTACGCAGCCAGTGAGCACCTTTGACAGTGGTTTTTCAATGAAGTATTTGCTTTGCTTTGCTTCACTGGCAGTGTGAAAGCACCTTCACTTTTGATAAACCATTATGATACATATTGTTTGAACTGAAATTCTGAAACTGAAAGAAACATTGCAAAAGGATTTTGATGCTTTCTTTGCTTCCTCCCTGTAGTCCAATAGAACAACAAGTTTCAATTTTATACAGAAATTAAGTAATTTACCTACATCCAAGATGTAAACATCATTAAAACAAACGGGTGCATCCCAACCACCAAAAATCACCAACTTGTCTCCAAGGAGGGTAGCAGAATGTCTGGAAGTTAAGAAAAAAGCCAATTAGAAAAATAAAAATTATTTTCAAATATTGTAAAGAAAGGTAATCAAACATGACAACATAAGCAATATTAAAAGTAGAGATGTTTGGTCCAAAGTGGAAAGAAGCTACAAGAGTTGCAATTCTCCCAACTGAGTTACTTCTGACCCCTTCCACAACCATGTTAATCTCCTTGTGCAGGCACAAACTAATCTTTTTGCTTAAAAGAATAGTCCAGAGGCAAATTTAATTTTTATATCTTTAAGGGGAACATATTCTTAGCATTCTGGTGAAATTTTTATTCATTTTCCATATTCTGTGCTCCAGATGTTAACAACTATGTGACAAATTTTCTACATAGAATGAACTTGAAGCAAGCAGGTGTGATGCCATGGATTCACCTTGTTGGTTAATGTTTTGTTTTTATTTATGATTTACTACCAATTTTAAGCATCTAAACTAGGATGAGAAGTGCAATTTGAAAAAATTACATGCCTTAATGGTAAGATAGCATCCCTAATCAATCCAAGGTCAAAATAATACAATCAAAAATAAAGAAAAACAAAACATTGACCAACAATGTGAAACCATGACATCACATCTGCTTGCTTCAAGTTCACTTTTCATAGAAAATGTGTTCACTTCAATTGCCATTATCTTGAGAAACGAACATGGGAAATGAATGGAACTGTCACCAGAATGCTTAGAATATCTTCCCCTAAAACATATCAAACATATTAATTTGTTTCTGGACTATTTTTTTTAAGGGCATATTAAGATGAGCATGCAGAACCCTAATATGTAATCAAAACACTCTCTGTGCTTGTTGTGTATTGTGAACTCCTCTGCGTTTTAAAATTTGACATCATGTTAAGAGCAGTCACCAATCTAAAGTTTCTCTACCCCTTAGGAAAAATGTACGTTGGGGTTATGAGAGTTTGTCTTTAAACCTACAAATATACCCAACTTCACATAATTGATAATGGAGATTGTTGGTCAAAGTACTTCTAAAAGTAAATGAAGGAATCAAATATCTGCCACAGCTTACCCTGATCGTGGTTTTGGTTTAGGACCAAGCACCAATGGCTGGTACCAGCTCTTGCTCACTGAAAAACAGAGCAAAAATTAGGATTTACTTGAATTCTACTGAACTCAATTCTATTTAACTTTTGCTCAACTGTAAGTACATCCACCGACTTATATACATGGACAAAGCATGTAACGTGTAAGTCGTATCCGTAGATTGTCGCCACAGACTGGGACAAAAAAGGCGCACCAAGATGGCCGTGTGAAGCTAGAAATCATCTGATTTGACGACAATTCTGTTATATTTTAAACAAAAGTTAAACTTGAATGGGAAAGAATACCATATTCCTGCAAAACGTTTAGTGATTTGTACCTTACCTTCCATTATTTCAAAAATATTTTGACTTTCTTGCAAAACCTAGGAATTGACTTGAGCAAGTCCAAACTTTTACTCAAAATCATAGCACACAGCCATCTTGGTGCACTTTTTCTCACACATACGGTAGTGACAATCTACTGTGCAGTATGCTCTGTCCATGTATAAGAAGTCTGTGAGTACATCTAACCGGAGAGAGATATCATAATATACTTGGACAAATCCACTATGCATGATCTAAGGTTAACACCTCCAAGTACATACAGTAATACAAGTATATACAACAACACAACTTGTGTGTGGAAAAATCCCATCTAACTACCAATGTATAACTAACTAACCAACCCCCCCCCCCTCAAGTTGCTCTGACACCTCTATATTCTGACGGCCATGTGTTCTGATGGTGACACCCCTATGTTCCGACAAATGAATCGTACATCAGGCATACTGGAAAATAGGGCTGTTTGAACATAAGGGTGTTGAAATTTAGGGACATCAAAATATAGGGCAGTCAACACCTTACCAAGGTGGCTTACAGAATAATCCAAGTGCAACACCTTTTATTGTATCACTACAATATGTCATGCCATACCATGAAAATAGGTAATAACATCATATACTCTACCAAGTTGTACACAGTGGTTTCACATGTATATAGAAGCAACCTTGGAGACAGACTGTACACCATGTGTGACACATTGTATTAACACCATGGTGTTGCTTGGTAGCAGTATGGTGATACACAGTGGTGGACATCATTACCTGAACTGAAGATAAAAAGATCATTACTGCAGCTGTCTGGCTCCAGATTAGGATTTGGATAAATGCCCCCAAACACAAACATCTCTCCTCTGAAAAAGGTACTGGTGTGATAGGCTCTTGTGGGAGCATTTCCTTCAGCCTGGAATAAATACAAATTTCATTCAACACTTTATCATTTCACAGAGAGCCGTTGTACTAATTCTTGAAAAATGGCACCCACATAAATGTGTCTAACTAACAAACACTACATCAAACCAAAAGGTTATAAGGTGAGACACTAAACTCTAAACTTTTCACAATAAAACACACAGGCAATTCTTTCAAAACACAGAGGAGGAATGAGGCGGAAAATTTTGCAGTTCTAGTTTCAGGAGAATTTTAAGCCAAATTTGGGCTGCAACCAGATACTGGGTGCATCCTTACTTAAAGGACCATTTGCCCTTTCCTGAACAGCAAAAATCACTAGGTAGGGCACTCTTAAATCTGCTTACTTACAGAACTTGGATCTTAAATCCAACCACAATGAAAAATTGCATTGAGGTTTCAATGATAAATAAATGTTCTACTTAAATAATGTCATCATGTACAACATCTTCTTACTCAATTGTTATACTAGAATGTTCAAGAGGTAATTTTGTTATCCCAAATGATCTTTGACCTCCACTTACAAAAGTAGGGACCATCTCTTCACCATAATGTGTATCCACATACCACGTGTAAAATCTACATACATTCCAACATTGGGATGTGTTAACAAGGTTTTCACATTTTAACCTCCAGTGACCTCAGGTGACCTTGAACTCTATAAATAGCCATAGGTAGGCAGACGGACAAGCAATCAGCAGGCTTATGTATCAATTTTCTCTCTGGTATACAGCCCCCTGTGGGCTGGGGGTTGTAGAATATACCCACAGTATTTCCTGACTATTGTAAGAGGGGACTAAAGGGAAAACAAACTTGAACTTGAACCACACTTGAAAATAAATGTAAACTTTGAACTTTTTATCGAGTTGAGTAACACTATAAAACACATTTGTGTTGGTGTGTCGTTAAATCTCATTTAACCAACTAACTCTCTGGGATACATAAGCAGCCTTTGACTTTTAATTTCTTGGAGTTTTATAAACTCAGGTCTAATTTTGCAGCACCCACAGCCTTTGGTAGCAATGTAGCAGTGGTATGCTTAGAATTATTTTAATTCTTGAGTAGTAGCCTTGGTTATTCAGTTAGCAACATGAAAACTGATTAAAATTAATTGATTTTTTTTTAGTTTGATGATAAAGTATAATTAAGTTACAAGGTGAGTAAATATTTCATTCTGTCAAAATGACTTTTGATACAAGTGGCTAAATGGGGACATGCATTAACTTTATCAGTGCCCTCTTTTCCCTAATTTGAACCAAACTTGCTGGTATGAAAAAATGATAGCATGTCAAGTTTCACTTGAAAAGAGAAAACTAATATCTTTTTAATGCTTTCTATGGAGCCCGTAAAGGGACATGCAAGAAAAAAATTTCATTTTGTATTTTCGAAATATTATTTCGTATATTCAAAATATGATTTAGTCTATTCGAAATAATTATTTCATATATTAGAAGTATTATTTAGTTATTCGACAAAATTATTTCCAATTATTATTTTGAATTATTTCGTATTTTCGAAATATTATTTGGTCTATTTGAAGTAATTATTTTGATACGAAATAATTATTTCCAATAGACGAAATATTTCTAATATGCGAAATAATATTTCGAATATAAGAAATAATTTTTTTCTTGCATGTCCCTTTACCAGCTACGTAGCTTTAAGTTCCTGTTTTTACTTATGTACCCAAGTAGAAAATACAAATAAAGATAAAAATAGGTAAAAAACCGCATTAACTGCTGAAATGAAACTGGAAAAAGAATTTTGAAATTTTGCCGTGTTTGAATAGAAAAACTTACATCAATATATGACCACTTCTTGTCGCTAAGATCAAGGACAAATATATCGTTATACCATCTGACATTCTTGGATCCACCAAACACATACACCAGGTTCAAAACATGATCATAAGTGATTGTGTGACCAGTACGGAGTTCCGGTCTGGATGCTAGCTGATCCACCTCTGGAACACTCCATGAAGAGGTACCTGGTAATTGACAAAATTTTTACAGCAATGGAAATAAACTTAAACATGTTCAAATAATAGGTCAAGCTAGTTGTCATATCTTAAGGGTAACAAGGAGGGTGATTCAATTTGAGTAGTAAAATACCCGTGTGCCAAAACTACACATAAGACCATGCACTGGCTGGCCAGAAATTTATGAAAACTACTGTTTTAGAACACAATATACATTTTCAAATACTAGAGGAGTCTTCAAATTCATCACAAAATTCTGAACTGATGAGATCCTGGGACCCATTAATTGGTACTCTAGTTCATATATCATCATTAATAGATGCCACAATTAATCTCTGAGGGAACAGTGAGTGTATTAACTGATAGTTTGTCCCTTATTACAACCTTGATATTAAAGTTTACTTGAATATCTAAATAAAAAATATTTTGAAGGTATTACCACAATTAATTTCCCAAAGAGCATTCTTAAAGAAAATGTGACCATAATAAAATATACTTTGGAGGAAGGAAAAATATTTTGGGGATACTACCACAATTAAATTTCCAAACAGCATTCTTAGAGATAACTTGACCACAACAAAATATATTTTCATGAAAGAAAAAATATTTTGGGAGGTTTACCCACCATTAAATTCCCAAAAAGCATCCTTAGAGATAACTTGACCATAAAAAAACAAAATATATTTTGGAAGAATAACAAATATTTTGTGGATACTGCCACACTTAAATTTCCAAAGAGCTTCCTCAAAGATAACTTGACCATAATTAAATATCATTTTGGGAGAATAAAAAAGTATTTTGGAGGTATTACCACAATTGAATTCCCAAAGAGCATCCTTAGAGATAACTTGACCAGCTCCTTGTCCTCCTATCAGCATCAAGGTATCAGGACTTGTCACACACATAGCATGACCCCAACGCTGGCTTGGTTTGTCTGTAAGAGAAAATACAAAAGGAATTTGAAATGTTTCACATCATGAGAAGTCAAAGCACAAGCACAAGTTGGAACAGCATTTCATGCAAGATTTAACCAGGAAGAGATGACTCCCCTCATCTGTGGAACTGTAGAAGAGTTAGAACAGGCTGTTCTCTTAACATCCTGTACTCCCCCACACTGAGGAGAGACTGACCAATGATTTAATTCTTCAGTAACAGTTAATGAATACATTAGTTCAGTACAGAAAAACATCCATGCAAATAAAGCCTACTTCTCATCAATTTCAAGTCATATCTTACATTTTGAACATGTGGGTCAGACAGCCAACTGGTCTATTGTTGCCAATGGAAAGCATTCCCACAGGCAGTAGCTTACAGGCAAATATGCCATTTCCTGTGTTACCATGCAAGGCTGCTTTGGTATAAACTGGAAGCCACCCTCCAGAAGGTTTTGTTTACTTCAGTCCGAAAATGTACCAGCTTTTCAAGGGTGTAATATACAAGCCTTGATATGGGCTTGTATTGGAATGTGTTCTTGGTACAACATATGCTAATTATTTTGTTTCAATGAATCAATCATATCAAATTATCTCAAAATACTGCATTAAAAAGAAACTATATTTCAATTCACTAAATTCTTGGCTTTAAAAAAGTTCTGCATTGAGTATTTAATGGAGGTTGCTGATATGGCAAGCCATTTTAACATGTACCTTGCAATTCCTCTTTATAAGTAAAATACATTTCACTTCAGTGGAATTCATTTCCCTTATGTGGAATACATTTCAATTCCACTTAAGTGGAATTCATTTCACTAAAGTGGAATATGAATTCCACTTAAGTGGAATACAATACCACTAAAGTAACAGAGCAATGGAAAATGAAAAAGAGAGACATAAAAAAGAACAAAACAGAACAATTGAATCGACGCAATTCACATGCAGGAAGGCTACACAAGAACTGCAAAATAGCTGGGTAAATAGTTGCGAGATTTGCAAGATCTACAGAGCTTGGCACACTGGGGGCCTTGGCAACAATATTACTTTTGCGCTTACTCTGTAACGTAGAAAGTTACTGTAGTTTGTCATGAGTGGCATCGGACATGCCCCAAATCAAAATAGTGGCAAAAAGAATGGTATGGACTATGGGGTGAAAAGAAAATCCCCCTAAAGTTTATCTATGAGAGTCAAGTGAAGTCCTATACCAGGCTTGTCTAACCTTTGGCAGTGGTGAGCCACATGAAATCATTATGATGGACATAGGGCTGCATGCTACAGTATACTCGGTTTTTTTTATTGAAACACAAAACTGGCAACAGGGAGCTTGACATACTTATCAGCCTGTGTTACCTACAAATACAAAATATTAATGAGTGGATAATATGAGAGTGCATAGGGAGAATCTCACAGTCTGTGTGTTTTCACAGCTCGCACACATGGTAGCAGATGGGGAGAGCTTTAAATTATTTTCAATGAATCAGCCTGAAGATAAATTTTGCACTGCAGATTGTAGCTGGTGTGCTGGATGCAACTTTGTGGCAGGTCGTAAGTTGGACAACCCCATTCTTCAACCTCTTGTCCAAGCAATAAACAATGCAAAAAAAAAAAAAAACAAAACAAGCTTTTTCAGATATTAGCTGTACAACATATTATTCTGTTTCATTTGAACCACAAACTATTACCTTCAGTGCAATCTGCAGTTGGTGATACCTTTGATAAAGACCTTTTATTTCTTCTGGGTGTTTCTAAACTCTTTGCACTCTCCGACAAGCGAAGTCTTCTGCTTGCTGGTACTGTTTCTCTCTCTCTATACGGTTCCGTCTCTGGGGTCTCTAAATCTGTGTTCTTCTTCCTTTTCTTGCAAGAGGAGGATGACAGTGATGAAGATGTGTTCTGTTTGGAGGAGGAATGCTACAGAAGCTAAGTAAAAGTTTCAATACTGTAACAATGTGTAGGTAGCTCCAAGGCACATGCAATTTTAAGCCCTGCTGGAATCTTGAGGTACCACAACATAACCACTGACTTTAATTCTAATACAAAAGATAGGATACTACCCACCTACCCACTGCTGGATAAATGGGAGGAGGAGGGGATTGTTGATAAGCTTTTGCATATCCAATTGCAAACAGAAAGCAAGGGACACAAACAGTATTTTGCCATGCCCACCCTATCTCCCCCTACCCTACCCCCCAGTATTTTGTCATGCCCACCCTACCTTGCTATGGGTCTAGTTATTCTAGTTATCATTACTTTGCTGGAACAGGTCTAATACTCTGAAAATCATTCTTGTATATAACTTTAAATGGAAGCTGCATTCATGCTAAAAGCTACCAAAAAGAAGCCTTACAACAGCCTGAACAAAATGTGTTAGTTCCTATTGAGAATTTTTCTGAAGAAGTAACGTACATGAATATCTCAAGGCATCAAGAGTTCCCCCTCCCCCCCTGTTTAGTAAGTTATATGAGGTTTTACAGCTCAGTTTCTCTGGGCCCATCACTACCTTTTCCCCAGTTGTGACTCAGTAGCTTGTCTTCCCTACTTCATTGCTAATGCTGAGCACTAAATGCATCAGCATAAGATTCCTCAGTCTGTTTAAAATGTTTACATAAACATACTCTGTTAGTTTTTTGGGTGCTACGAGAATGAATGAACATCAACTGGAGAATCAAATTTGGAGAGCTAATCATAATCTGAGGAGCTTCTCTCAACCAAGTATACTTCCTGACCTTTAGAAACTATATGATCTTCTGTACCTTGGGGAAAATTGCTTTCTTCCCCTGGGTTATTGTTACCTGTAGTTCTAGTAAGTTAGTTACATGGAGTTACACAGTCCAGTTTCCAACCAATTCGTTCAAGTCCAGCAGGCCACTGCCTTTTTTCCAGTTGTGGCTCAATGGCTTCCTTCCTCTATTCCACTGCTTATGCTGAGCACCAGGAAGTAATTTAGTACTCACATTTTGCAAAGCAGTTTCGAGAATTTTTTCCTTCTACAGTGTAAAATTATGGAAAACCCTGCAGTTATGCACACAAAAGTGCTACACATTTTTGCATGTGTTGCAATTTGGCCAGCTTGTGTAGCAAATTACGATGGGATACTAGATACATTATTCCCTGCTAAGCACTAAGCACAGTGGCAGTTGGTTCTGCTTTTAAGATCTTGGGTATGACCCGGCCAGGGCGCAAAACCTCAACCTCCCGACTGCAAGTCGGATGCTGAATTGGTCCTGAGCTCAAGGTCATTATTCTGCTGGGGACACTTCTGAGTTTAATCCTCCAATCATTTGACTTGTCTGTATGCAACTGGCTACACTACAGTACCTGAAATTTCACTGGTTTGTACAACTTATCACAGTGGCTTATATTTGAAGCTTAACTTTGAATTTATGCCAAAGTCACACCATCTTTTGGTGAATGTAGATACACAGGGAGTCTTAAATATCCTTGGTTTGATGCCAAGGGCAAATTTAATTCTGTAATTTATGAGGTTAAATGATGGCTTGATGCCAGTAAATTTCTATAGAGAATAGTCAATTCTTTTAACCATGCCGACTTGTTGTTTCAGATCCAAACATATCACTAAACAGAATTCAACCCAGCACAACTGAAACTCACCTGATCAACATGTTTTTCTTGCACACGTGGTGATATCAATTCAGATCTTTGACAAATCTTTGAAATCTGATTTGAGATGCGTTTGATGGAAGTTGTCTCCCTAAGAATTGCTTTCTCTTTCATGTAGTTTGGTTTCAATACAAGCTTCACAGATTTTAATACATCTTGAAGTCCATTGTCAACACTTAAGTCATAGTACAGTGCCCTTTTAAAAGAAAGAACAGCAAAATATCACACATTTAGGACAATTAACAAGGCTAAAAATAGCTGCCTTGAGTCACACTACATGGATGAGTAGCCTTTCCTCTGAAGACAGTGGCCACCAGTGGGCTAGGGGTACAAAGGGTGTTGGGTGATATGTACAGTATTGCAACTAATATTATTTTTGCATCAATTTTTGCACAAAGATGACACAAATTTCAGAACTGAAACATGACCATAATTTCTTGTAAAAATATGAATTAAATATTCTCTGCATTTTTTCCTTTCTTCCTTTTTTTTGTAATATTGTTCTTATTTTCTCATTTGCAAATTACTACTTTTACCTTACACTAATCTTACTGTGAGAGCACCATTTTGTTCACACTTTTCCAGTGACTGCTTGAGTTTCACACCTTTAGTCCAACCAGAGAAGAGGAAACTTACCTGTAGCTTGTTCCAGGAAAATAAACGTCATTATCAAATTATTGCAATGTTTTTCATTTGATTATCATAAGGATAAAAAGTAAAAATATGGCCCAACCAGGCTTCGACAAATCCCCCGCCCGACAGCCCGGGACAAGTAAAAAATCAATCGGGCAACTACCATGCTCGATGTTGCAGCCCACCGGGCAAGACCCCCAGCCTTAAATTTTTGAGTTGCACAAAATGGCATTTGCACTTTTAGACTTAATAAAATATATGTTCTCAACAGATTTGAATTGGACAAGTAGATATTTATGCAGGCAAGTAGACTGAGAAAACAGCTAGCCTGTTGGACAAGTACGAAAAAAAAAATGTTGAAGCCTGGGCCCAACACTAACTAGGGGTTTTAGAATATGGCCAATCATTCCTGGTCTATCGTAAAAGGTAAGTAAAAGGGACAACTTGATTCACATCTAAACAGTATTTGAAACTGAACTTGAACCATACATGAAAATGTACTTAAATTAATACTGTACTTTCTAACTATCTAGATGACTTTGTATGACAATGTGTTGGTGTGTCATTAAATCCCATGTTACTATTCAACAATGAAAAGAAAATGTTTTAGAGGGAAATACTGTGTTTGTTTTGCAAGAAACATTCACCCTTTTAAAACTAATATTTATTGACACAGGGTGATAGATTATCGAAAATAAGGCAGTATGGTAGCCTTCTTTTCCAGAAATAAGGTAGAAATACAGTTATTTGTAGCTCAAGAATAATTTGCTCACCCAAACTTTCAACATTTTAAATGATGCAATGTCCATGGTTCTTCTTGTGCATAGTATTTTGAAGAGATGTAGCTATTGGTGAGGTTTATGATAAAGACTGAATTGTTGGATAGTGTCTAAGCCATTTTCTTTGCACTCTTTGTTGGAGCATTTTAAACACAATATCACCCATTAATAGAGTCAAACATGGAAAGAAAAATGCATGAACATTTCAGCTTTACAAAAAAAAAAAAAAAACTACGGAAGCAGAGACTGCATCTTGAGCATCCTACAATCCCTGACAAAACAAAAGAAACAAGTTTCCTACCTTGAGATATCTTTCTGAGTTTGACCTAATGACCCCAAATGACCTTTGACCTCTACCAAAATCAAAAGGTTTCTTCCTTACATCATAATGCATCAACATATCAAGTTTGAAATGAATCAAGTTTCCTACCTTGAGATATAGAAATTGAATCCAAGCCTACCTTGAGATATTGTGTTAAAAAGTTTTTCAGGATTTGTCCCGATGTGACCCCAAATGACCTTTGACCTCCACCAAAATCAATAGGGTTCTTCCTCACATCATAACGCATCAACATAGCAAAGTAATCGCAATCGTGGTTTCATTTCTGATTACACTGAAGTTGAAATGAATCCAAGTTTCCTACCTTGAGATATAGTGTAAACAAGGATTTCGGGTTTTGACCTGATGTGACCCCAAATGACCTTTGACCTCCACCAAAATCAATAGGGTGTTTCCTTACATCATAATGCATCAACGTATCAAGTTTGAAATTAATCCAATTTCCTATCTTGAGATATTGTGTTAAAAAGTTTTTCAGGATTTGTCCCGATGTGACCCCAAATGACCTTTGACCTCCACCAAAATCAATAGGGTTCTTCCTCACATCATAACGCATCAACATAGCAAGTTTGAATTGAATCCAAGTTTCCTACCATGATGTGTCATGTAAACAAGGATTTCGGGGTTTGACCCCATGTGACCCCAAATGACCTTTGACCTCTACCAAAATTTGATTGGGTTATTCCTCACATCATAACGCATCAACATATCACGTTTGAAATGAATCCAAGTTTCCAACCTTGAGATATATCAATAAATGACCTTTGATTAATTCCTCACATCATGATTGCATTGCAATGTAATTGCAATCGTAATCAATTACTTTCAATTTTAGCTGTAATCATAATCATAATCGCAATCGTAAAATATGAAGTAATCGCAATTGTAATCGATTACATTGAGATGAAATCGCCCCAAGCCTGCAAAATGCACTCATGATCACTCAAACTCCACTTGAAACCCCCTCTCCCCCTTTCAATGTTGTCCTACCTGATAGCTAAAAAGTTGTAGCCAACACTGGAAAGGTGAGCGAGGGAGGTGACTTGTTTCATTTACTTTAGTTGGGGAGTGTAGCCATGAATAATGACTTTCATTTGAATCAGGAAGCCTTTTGGTTTTCAGAGTTATCCAAGTTTTTTGGAGTACCATTTAAGTTAAGAAATGGAAAATGTGGAATGGCCCTTTTTGCAGCAATGTGACATTTTTTTAGTTTACTGCATGTTTTACAAATTTATCTCTTTGTTGAAATCTGATATTTCATGTTCACTTTGACAAAACTTCAGTAACTACAGTACAGTATATCTGTAATAGCATTAACCCAATTAACAGATGCAAACTTATCAAGGCTATATAAAATTGAAATCGAAAAAAAAATTTCCAAGCACTTCAACTATGTTCAAAGGCAGTGATTGAAACAGTTTCCACTGACTTTTGGTTATGACAAACAACAGGAACAATTATGAAACTTAAAGTGTAAAGCCCTTCATCTTTTGAAAAACATGGCTTGTTTTCACTAAAAATCAATTTTCCTCTATTTTTGGAATAACTGAGTGACAAATTTAGATTTTAAAATATTTAGCTACAGTACCTTAAGTTTGCATGCTCTATGTGGTATGTAGTTTGTGGCAGTTGAACTTGGTAAATGGAAAGTTTTAAAAATCCATGTGTCACATTGTGAGGTATTCACTTGCATGAGCCCATTAAATACTTAAAACAAAATGCTTGCTGTGATGTTCATGCCCCCTCCATCATACTGCAACCGAATTCAAACTACTGGGCCACATGGGCTCCAAGCTATCATTACAGTATGTGGAAGAATGCTGCATATATGTAAATTAACTTCTCTGTGTTCAATGGTCTCTCATGCTGCATACAGCCTACTGCTTGCAAATAAATGGTTCAAAGAAAGTAAACACTGGTAACGAAAATGAAACTTCCTTTACCTGGATCTGATATTACAACATGCAGTACCAACTTAAAGGAACCATCCTCTCATCCTGAACAGTAACAATTCTCCTAACCTATGCTTACTTAAGCCCCTCCCACAACTGTCTGAAATTCATCCTCATCCAGACATAATTATACTACTTTATTGCTTCAGGTTGAGCATACAGTACCCCAACATGTAATTGAAACCCAGGACAGTACATGCTATGTAAAATGAGCTGTGGTACTCTGCCTTCTTAGAATTAGCTGTCAATCAAAGAGCTGAGCCAATTGAGAATTTCTGTAGACTACTAAAAAATTTTAGTCTGAGGTGAGGGGATCAGCCCTTTAATGCAGCTGTACAGGTTATACTGGCAATCAACTACACATGAACTTACCTGCCACTACACCAGGAACATTAGTAAAGCTGGGACGCCTGGAACATCTTCAATTTTGTTTTTCATTTATTGTTTGAATTTAAGTGCATCAAGTTTTCATGGTACTACATGAGAGGGTTACCATAGCAACTAAGCAGAAACACTGCTAAGAGCTTTGTGACTGCTTTAAATTGAACAATGTGGACAAAAATTTTTAACTTTTCCCTGTAAGGTGTATACATGGGTTAAGAAAGCGCTCAAAACAGGTTTTTGAGAGACAAATGCAAAAAAGTATTGGTTTACTGCCACCTTACCTAGAAGCGGAACTAATTATGCCAATCTCTTTCATATTTTCATCCTTCACTGTGATGTTAATGCTTACATCTTTCACATCCTCCGGCCATCTTCCATGTGCAAAGATGAGGATAAAACCATTACAAGCAGTCTTCTTCAGTGGTTTGATGATATTCTGCTTCTCACTTCAAGCAAAGAAAACATGTGTCAGGTAAGAGTGAGGTAAGAAAAAAAAAAATCAAACTAGAAATTTCACTTTTGATAAATCTTCCATTACTGTAAATAAATTTCTTCAGTTTTTGTTTTTAAAATTAAATGATGTTTGTGCAATTTCCATTAAAGTTGATCTGCAAGCAACTGTACTGTAAGCAAGTTTGATGTTTCAACTTCAACCATGATTTATCTGAAAGACTGATATAAAAAAAAATATGCTTCTTTCTTAAGTTTTACTCTCAGAGATGGAAGGGAAGAAGGGGTTGCTCTGAAACTGTTCTTCAGGAATGTCAGTCTGAGAGTTATCTGTGTAGCAGGCTGTATGGCATATTCCTTGTACAGTCATACCGTATCCCTAACGCCTGTCAAAGAGAATACCAAACAACTTCTTTTGGATATTAATACAAATATGAGGCCTTGAGACTGGTTGAATGTTGGTGAATATTCATAAGGCAACATCTTGTCTTGTTTAAATCATGCAGTAGCCCATACTATCCACAAAGTTGGTACACACTGTAATACCCACGCCCGGTAGTACCCACTACATATGTGTTTACCCAGGAGTACACACACTTATGCATAAACAATAGCATGAGTCATAAGGGAGTACATGTATGAATAAGTCATATCATGTTAATGAAGTCTGCATCCAAAATTGGACACAATGCCTCTTCGCTTTGGGGGATGGTGGTTTTGAAGCTGAGAAGCTGAGAAAACAAAGAGTCTGCCCTGAGGAAGGCCCTTGTGGGGGATGCCCTTTGAAAAAACTTTTCACATGAAATGCCACCTTACAAAAGTACAGTAGTACAGTAGGCCTTAAAAATTACATTTATGTAAAGTGATTAAATAAACAAAATTTAATGCTCTAGCACAATGTATTAATTTCCAGAGAATTATGCTCAGGACTTTAAAAATCACAAAAATCAGGATATTTCCTAAATTCTTTTTGTATTTGTATTCTTCTGATTTGTCGTCCGTTTTTCTAAAGTGAATGTAACATTTGACACATCTTAACACCTATTGAAATAAAATAAATGGATCAAATTTTTTTGGTGACAGGAGAAGCAAAATGTAAAACAACTTAATACCAAAGTGCCAAAAGTCTTTCAATGAGACATATTGTAAACTTAAATACCAGGTACAGTATGGGTGACTGCTCTATTTGTTGACTCAGTCCAGACAGGGAGTTTCTAGAGAAGGAGAAACAACATTTTATAGTCTCTTTAAGACAATGTTCATTTCTGAAGATAATCTTGCTTTTATCCGCCAAATTCTTATCTCAATGCTTTGATAAACAAAGATTAGTGACGCATTTATCGAAATTCCCTAGAGACGTATCCCTAGGCTTACACTCTACTCGTTAACATTTTGTTGCCAGCTGTCATGGAAATTAGTGAAATTTATGTCATTTGATGCTATCCGAGACACAACCTATTCTTTCATTTGAAGACAGCAACAATTTCTCTGTAAATTACTTTAAATTTTTTGTTTTTTAATGATAACAAAATTGTTTAAATCTGAGGGAAAGGTATAGACTAGAACAATGCTTCCATCTAATGACGTAAGGGGAGCAACTGAAGCACCTAGTTTAACCAACTGTTTCCAGTCATTCTATAGAAATTGTCATTATAAAATTTGCCATTGGCAGAAACAAACCTCTATATCAAAGGATATACAGACAATACCATATCAAAGGATATACAGACAATACTACTGTTTAGGGAAATTGTTATTACAACCATTTGTTTCCAGTCGTTCCATAGAAACTGTTATTACAGTATAAGCTTTGCCATTGGCGGAAACAAACCTCTATATCAAAGGATATACAGACAATGTTATTGTTTAGGGATTACTTGAAGCACAATGGAAGAAATGATCATTAAAAGGACTTAGTCACAAATGATTTAACAATAGAAACAAAGGCACCTGTCAATCAAATAAAGATGCCTCAAAAGGTATAATCTGTTTCAAGTATCTATTGTCTGGAAAAATTTGTTTGTTGTATCTCCTTCTCTAGCAACTCTCTAGTCCAGGCTATGAAGTCATTATTTCTTTCAATGATGTCATCACATCAACCCTATGGCACAAACTTTTCTTTCATTGTCTATAGATGTATCTCTCACCTAATTC
Source organism: Holothuria scabra (assembly GCA_037179385.1). NCBI lineage: Eukaryota > Metazoa > Echinodermata > Holothuroidea > Aspidochirotida > Holothuriidae > Holothuria > Holothuria scabra. The sequence goes on from CM074180.1 coordinate 51,323,123, forward strand.
TTTGTCTGAACATTGAGTACAGTCAGGAAGGAAAATGAGCAATAAAATGCATATTACTATTGGAATGCAAATAAGTTTGGATCCGTGATGACCACTTGTAATGCTTAAGAGGACTTACTTGGGGGAAAGGCAGCTTACCAAATCCAGACTGGATTCCTCGTCAGTTCTAAGGCTTCCCCTGTCTCCTCTAGAAACACAAACTGCTGTGTTTGTGTGTATGCGTGTATGAGTCTGTGTCTCCAGAAGAGATATCCAGTCTGGATATGAAAAGCTTTCTTTTCCAGGTAAGTCCTATTAAGTGTTAGAAGTGCCAGTAGTCATCGTGAATCCATCAAAACAACAAATATCAATTAAGATGCTGACTAAAATCGGGCAATTGACTAATTCAATCACTTGTAAATATAATATGGAACACAAATAGAATTTATCCAATTTAATATGTAATTGTATATGTGAAATGTTCACAGTCTATGTATGGCAGTGACACATATAAAATCTGTAAAATTTCACCTTTCGCATGTCTTCTTCATTTTTGGACAACCCAAAAGTTTTCATTTTTTGGACAACCCAAAAATACTTTATAATCACAATTTGACTCCAACTGACTGGAGGACCAAATCAAAGTTTCTCAAAAGTCTCGTCTAATATAATGTTATGTAACTGTGATTCTGTACATACCTGGTCCAAGCTAATTTTGATGGTTTTTCATGTGGACTTTCAATAATGTACATCTGTAAGTTGTCCATGCTCTTTAGGTTACCATACCATCAAGGAGACCTGTAGGCAAATGAAAATCATTACAACCTAACAGTGCAATAACGTAATGACTCTGAACAACGTATTGTTAACAAATCATTATCATGAGGAAGAAGTAAGGTTCCACTTTAATGCCAAATCCATACATGGTGAACATATAATCCAGTGTTTCCTACACAAAATGGACAAATTGCTATAGACAAATCCGGACAGCAAGTGATGGTCTGATTTCAGTCGGCCATAACTGGGGTCCATTACCTTTTAATCTTTTGATTTCCTTGCTCACCTCTATCTTGGATGGTTGTACACTACATTGTATCTAAATTCCTTCAATTTCACTGAATATGAGGGTTTGAAACTCATGTAGAAGATACAGTATATAAAGATGCGATTTAAGGCTGATGGACCCCACTAATGGCTGCGCACAGTCACTAAAAACAAACGCTAATGGGATTCGTCTATAGAAATGCAAAATTGTGTACATAGCAGATTTCGTACATGAAGTTTAACCTATGGGTTTTAATGATTTTGTGACAGTGGGCACAGAAACAAGTGAAATTGCTATGCAAATATTGAACACTAAAATATTCCGTTAGCATACATAGGCATAAATAATTTTCCCACACTAAACATAACATCACCAAAAAATGTTATCTTTTAATATGGTACTACCTGAAAGATGAGGGGTTTCCAACCTACAAGGTATTTCTGACGGCAAACTGTCAATATCTTGAAGAAACTTTCAGTACCTAAGACTTAACCAACAAGTAATTTAAACTAATGGCAATTGAAAATCACCCACCTTTTGACTTGAACTAACCATTTAAAAGCAAAAAATCTGAACCCAAAAAGCAAATGCAGATGCAATTGTTTTAAGATCATGTTTTCTTATAATGGTTGGTAAGCCACATGACTTACCTCCAAATATCTTTATACCCACAATTTTTTTATTATTATTGTAAGTCAGATTTGATAAACTAAATAAAAATACTGTAGGTTGTCACAAACAGAACTTGTGCCAAAATTGTTTCTGCTTTCATTTAGACTAGAGGTTGGAAAACCACCCAACACTTTTCAATGTCTAAGGCTTTTTTCGACTGCCTAGTTTTAAACCTGCATAAAATCATTGAAATTACAGATATTTGATTAATTTTAAGTAGTACAGTTAATGGTCATTTAGTCTAACTGTAAAGGAGTTACTGTACCTTCATTAGTAACTTTTATCTCAACATCTGGGTGATAAGTACTGATTGCAATAACTGTTATTACCCTCATAAAATCAATTTTAGCATAGGCTGAAATTTGCATGATTTTCAATAGGGAGGTTTAAAATACCCTAGGGAAGGTTGAAAATAGTCAATTTTTTATCTCTTTTGTCACTATTTCATATTCCAAATATAACAAAAGACAAGCACAGAAGGTAAGTACAGGCATTGGAGGTGTTGACAAAAGGTAAGTTGGTTCAACCACTTTGCTTGATTAGATTTTGTACACCAAAACCTCTTAAGTAGTCAAAAACCCCCTTATTTACTCATTCACAAATTGCAACACAGCACATTTTCAGTACTTCTTCCTTTTTTGTAGAAAACAAAACAGGGATGTTTCAGTATGGGGACATTGCAACTGGTTAGGCCTTGCATTAGAACTAGCCTACTATAGTGCCCACAAGGAAAGGTTAGTGATGATGGTTAGACCTATAGGCCTAATAAAGCAAAGCTGGTGTGACCAGCAGGGGTGGCACCAGGAATTCCCCCGACAGGGGGACCAGAATTTCAGGGCCCCAACAAAGGCTTTGAGTTAGTTTTGGTGTTGTGCAATTAATCGTACTAGGCCTACGTACTAATGCTTCAACACAAGAATAGGTTGTCCGAAAAGGTTTTTCCTTTTTTGAACGAAGATTTGAAAATTAGGAGCTTATTTTATTGCAGAAATTTTGGAATTTAATTGAAGAAAATTTGATTTGGGTAGAGTTATTATGAAATATTTAGGTTTTTTATTAAGTGATATGACTTTAATTAGGTAGGATTTTGGGGTGATTAACGAGTTGGCTTTGGTTATTTATTGTACTGAGTATCCATCGAAATTGGAAAATTTTGCCACTTAAACAATCTGAAGCTTATACTGGAGGAAACTTAATTTTATTACAGATTCATGGGTTTTATGAAAGAATCTAATCTTCTTACAAGAAAATCAAGTAGGGTGTGATCTGTAGTTTGGTTGGGGTTACTGAATACCATCATGCAGATTAAGGCCCTCGGACCATATTGGGAAAATTCTCCCACAGAAACAGTTTGACTTCCCATACATTTGGAAGTTTTATATTTTATAAATTGACATAGACGTATGGGAATGTTTCAGTTTCGGAGGGGCAGAGACTGAGTTGTCTCTTTTGTCCGAAAAATGTAATTTTGCCCGAACGACTATCAAAGTGTCAGAGTGCAGAGCACAGAAATTTTTTTTAAAATTGAGAACCTCCAGAGAGCAGGAATTGGCATTGCCCGGGCTCGCACCTAAAAAAAATCAGTCATTATTTTGAGCTTTCTTTCGCAATAAAATTTTCGATTCATAATATTGTCCCAAAACGAAGAACAATTTGCAAGCTTGCAATGTTCTGTTATGTAATCTGTTTGACCAAAACACTCTATCTAAGCCGAGCGCCACCATCAGTTGGCGCGGAGCGTACAGAAAATTGTTAAAAAATCTAACCCCTCAGACAGCCAGAACAGGCATTTCCCAGATTTGTAACAAGAAATGAAGCAGTTGTTATTTTGAGCTTTCCTTTAAAATGAAAGTTTCACTTCAATTGAAAAAACCGAACTTGCTAAGTGATCAGAAAATTACCAGATAAAAGGGTACTGCTGCAATTAATTAGATGTAATGTCCTTTTATCTTTTCGGGGGAAAACCCTGTAATGGAATTGTCATTGTAGTCCATTGCAAGGCCCCCTAAAAAGATGAGATTTTTATGTGTAATTTCCCAAACTCCAGCCTATAAATGATTTTTCTTCCTATGTATTTGAATTTTTGAAAATATGTCACATTACAAGGTGGCTTCAAATGAATTTTCAGTCAGACTTATTGGGAGACATTTTCACACTACTGTTTATCATCAGCCTATGTGTAGCTGAAAAAACCTGTCTGATTTTCATTACCAATACTAGAATAGAATTTGGCTGTAGGGACAGGCCAGGTGGCAGAACAAAGGGAACTGCATCGAACAACCTCTGGCCTGTTTTTGTCAGGAATATAAAGAATTGTGAGTTTTCTTGAAGAATATGGTCTTCTAGTGAGCAAAATCAGGAAGACCATCCGGATGACTGAAGTTTATAAGAACAGCATCTTTTATCAGTTTAACATGGGAATGAAGATGAAGGCTCCCTGACAAAATTGGGATTTCTCAACAACAGGGGGAATTAGGGCAGCCGTCCTTAAAAATACTGTTACAAAAGAATAAAATAGTTCAAAAAGAAAAAAAAGTTCATGAATCACCCTTTCAGTAACTTCAGTTCTTTACTTTCATTATTAGGTCTCCCCGAAGCAAATTGCCCTCCTTCCACAATGGGAGAGGAGATAGGACAAGGCACATGAAATGAAAATTAACCGAGCAAAGAAGAAGTGATTGAAAATCAATTCCGATATATGTAATGAAATAACATTTCAAAACAAAAAATATGTTCACCCATCCAGTAATTTCAGTCCTTGTACATTTTTTTCTTTTTCTTTTTTTACTTCTTCATTTTTTTAGGCCTCCCCGACAAAATTGCTGACCTTCCCCAAAGGTGGGGGGGGGGGGTGTGGCAGTGGCCCGGGGGGGCATGCCCCTCCCCGCCCCCCATTGGCGCCACCCCTGGTGACCAGGTGGGCAGGATCAAAGTGCTGTTATCTTGTATACACAATGTAGGCCCTACAGTTGAATGAGCACAAAAGAGCTCTGTCATTTCAGGATATTTTCACGTTTGTAATGCAGATTTGCACTCGACAGTCACCCTGTCATACTGCATCATTTGACTCAGGACTGTTTTCATCAAAATACCTTCACTGTGGTTTTTGTCAAAGAATTCCAGGTATCGTATTTGGCATAAAACTGCATACATGCAGGGCTAAGTTTACCACAGAAACAAAGGCCTACACAGGCACTTTTTTTACTGATAGCAAGTAGGGTTGGGCGGTATACTGGTACTGACGTCAATACTGGTACTAAAGGTACAGGTAATAAAAATACTGCAGATATTTGGTTTGTTATTAATACTGGTTCTCGAAAAAATACCGGTACCTGAAAAAATTACTTGTACTCATTACATTAACCATCAAAAATAACTGTTTGGATGTGTGGAGGATTAAAGTATTCATACAAACATTTATACCCAGGTAGAAACTGAAATGAAATTATCCCCTTTTCCACCTCACAATATCACTGTATATCAGCCCATAAAATACCAAATACGGTATGCACTGTTTATTAAACTGTGCACGCACGGGCCACAGACGGTGAATTCTTTATCCCAGGGGGGTTATGGATAACCCTTAGTTAACACAATTATTCCTTATCTTTAAGGGATCGTTCCTCACTATGATTTCTTCCAGACAGAGTTCTATGTAACCTTGGCATGACTGTATGTCCCATACAACCATAACTCAAGGTTCCTATTTTCAAAATTATTCAAGAGTCACAGCTTCCAAAGCAACTTTCCAACTTTAGAAAGCTTTGTAGTTCTGCTGTACAGTCAATCATTTGCATCCTGTATCGTTCACATGTACATGTGCAGTATGTGCAGAGTCCTTGTTGTTCTCCGTAGGTCAATATTCAGTTGTCTGTATGCGTAGTGAAAATCTTGAATTGCGAGATTCAAATCTTTCTTTGGCAGACAAATGTACGGATGCCTGAAATGCATGAACAATAAACGTCCAGCGATACATAACACAGCAGCATGTTACAATGTACATAATCTGACGTGTGTAAGACAGCGTAATTTTCCCAGGAATCCTGAAAACAACCTGCAATATTATCCGTGTGGGGAAGACCAACGCATGGAACAGTGCAATGTCCGTTTCTGGACGGGAATATACACATATGTTCATCTAGCTAGGCCTAGGTGTACACTGTACATTTTCAAAAGTTGAGGTTAAAGGGCAAGAGCAGTCATCCCAAATTGAAGTAGTGTAGTAGACTGTCCAGTTTCATGATTGGCGGTTGAGAGTCATGTGACAACGTTTTTTCCATTCAAATGTGAAATTTACTAGGAATAACTGCTTGTTTTAACTTGAATTTGCAATATTTAAATCATAAAATGTATGAAAGATACTTTGAAGAGAGAAAAGACAAAAACTGTGCTATTTAGCTTTTTCTTCAAAATGAGTTTGGATGGACTGCTCTTTACCTTAAAGGTTGTGTTAAAAATATTGGAATCGATTGAAGTAGAAATGCATTGAAATATTTTGGTTTTTAACAAAAAGGTTGAGATGGGATACCAAAGTATTAACTACAAATGTGCATGACTATAAAGACATGTGTGCCCCTTGATAAATAAAGTCCGAATGTAGGTTCCTGCACAGGAATTAACCCAATCAAACACCCACCTGCATTAATTAATGTGAAGGATAACATGGGTGCTGTGCGTGGCTGAGGTCCCTTCCCACCCAAATTCCCTACCCAGGAGTTGAGAACATAATGTTATCTCAAATCTGGGCTCTAATTTAGAATCCCTGCCCGGAACTGCGTCATAGCTGTAGGGTTTGGGGTTACGTACGCATAGTATAACTGGTTACGTACGCATAGGTATAGGGTTAGCGTGGGCCATATGCAGGTGTACACATGCATAGGAACTGTATACGTAGGGGTATATAAAGCTTTACGTATACGTATCTCATACTGTACATATATGTACACTCTCAAGTACATACAGTTAGCTTTAGGTATACGTATATACGTATACCTTAGTGTTTGCACGGGTACTAAAAATTAGGACCCGGGTACCCGATCGCCATACCCGTCGGGTACCCGGGTTACCCGGTGTTACATACGGTGACTAAAAGATTGGAGCATTTTGTAAGGCATACTCCATAAGACATGCATGGTAACATTAACATCTGTATTGGATAGGTATAGCGATCACAGTTCCCAAGTTCAAAAACATTTGATTTGTTAGAAGGTTTAATCGTCTCGTATTGTTTTAGATCAAAATGACAAGTAAAAAAAAAAGGAACAGAAAACAGTCAAATAAGAAAATTATACTTCCCAAGGCCTATACAGTATCAATTTGATATTGAATTTTGGGACGCTTTCCTACTCGAAAAGCCAGCATAGTAAGAGCTCGAAGCTTCTCCTTTTAAACCACTGATTTAAAAATATCAACTAATCAGAGCCCTGTATTATGGTATTCTCTTGCACGTCAAAAATTACTGATTGTAAACAAACGACGTAATGTTTGTGAACTTCCCTCATACTACTTTGCAATGTGCGTTGGAATTATCGCTAATGGGGTATGTACGTTCTTACGTAGCTAGGCCTCGTGTCGACATCCAGGCACGGCAGCATAACTTTCACACATAAACTTCGTAGTCTGCTCGAGCGCCATTTTGGGGCAAAATAACGTAATATATACTGGCCTATTTTAAAAAAAAAAAATTGTGAATGTTTACGGTGTTATTACATTGATGTCGTTTTGCTTTGCAGACAGCAGCAAAGTGTTGATTTGCGTAAAACTGACACATTTAACCATTAAGAAATATTCGAGGATTATACTCGTGGTGGCATACCGTATTGATAATAAGATCGTATATACCTGCAAGGCTCAGTTTACCTAGCATGCTGAACGTTACGGGCACTGTCTTTGAGAGCTGGGCGGGGTGATACAGTACTGTATGTCTTGCTATGTCTGCGTGAAACAGTACGATGTTATTCTGAATCGGCCGTCAGATAGCTTGCTTGCGAGTAAGTTTATAAGCGATATACATGTGATGTGTGAGAAGTAACCCACTACGTGACGATAGCGCGATCGGGCCGCATGCTGATAAAAATTTCAACTTCAGAAACGAAGTACAGACAACTATCAAACTTACACATATTTTCCAGGGGCTCTCTTCATTCTCAGTCTCGGAGAATGTTTACCAAATTGGCAAAATATTTTAGTCCATTACCGTGGGCAATGGCGTAAATATGGGATGATCCTTTTGCATGCATTTTTTTTAAGATTCGGGTAGTAGATTTGGAACCGGGTAATACGATGGCGGGCGGGTACCCGGGTTACCCGTGCAAACACTAGTATACCTATAGCTATATGTAATAGATAGTATTATTAGACAGTACTTATATTATTTTTAACCCAACCACCGGCAACGGCGCTCGTAGCGCAGTAGGCAAGCGCGCTGGTTTTCATGATAGAATCGCTATACCGCTAGGGTTGAGGGTTCGGGTCCCGGTACTAACAATGCTTTTCTTTCTTCCACAGCACTAACCATTCACTTCTTTCCACAGCACACACTCATAGCGCTGTTCCTCGAGTGAGGAAAAAAAGAAAAGGGTTTTTTACTAAAAAAGGAAAAAAAAATAAAGAAATTAAAGTTTCAGCGCCCTCTTTTGGAAGTTGTGAAGTAAAATTATGTCTACTTCCGGGCACGGATTCTAAATTAGTACCGAAATCTGTTCTATGAAGCATACCATCATAATTAGAGCTCAGTTTGTTGTTTTGGCTTAAAATGTCATTACTTTGTACATGTAGCCTAGGCCAGTGGCCGTAGTAAGGAGTGACTACAACTTACAAGGAGTGGATTATGTGGTCACATTCAGTGACTAACAGTTAGCTAGGCCTATCCTAGTTCAAACTGACAGAGCATATAAATTGGGCCTAGGCTAGGCCTATCGTAGCCCTAAGCTAAGGCTCTTGCCTGGTTAAGTAAGTTACTGGACAAGCGTACGTAGGCCAAGACCTAGCCTAGGCTAACGTTTTACTTTTAGAGCTCAAGGCCTATGAATATACGTTAGGCCTAACGTTAGGCCTAGGCTAGGCATAGCCTAACGTTAGGCCTAACTGTTAAGGCTGATAAAAAGCTAGGCCTTCTGACAAGACTGACAGTGTATCGTAATCGCATGTCTTGACTCTTGGCTCTAATTTAGTAAATATTCATACCATCGAAAAAATTCTGAAGTTCGTTGGCAAACGCTATTGTTCTCTAGTGTTAGCACAGTAGTATCACAAGTATAAAGTTAGGAATACGTTAGTCGTTTGCCATTCAGATTGGGTCGTCCTGCGTTTTTCGATGTCGTGTATGGCTTATACAAGTTTCATTGTAACCCAGTCCTAGGCCTAGCTGTGTACCGGCTTGTGTCACTCGCAATGAATTATGTAACTGTCAAACGGAGCTAGTGTAAATTTCCCGCCGCATTAGTTGTATTTCGTACCGTTGTTTATTTATATTACGGTATCTGCAAAAGGCAAATTGCATGGTGGTATATATGTGCTACACAAGTGTTCTCTACCTGAAAAGCCCAGTCGCCGAACATTGACGGCACAGGATGAAGTTTCTTCGAATCTATCTCACGTGAAAACTCAACTTACAATTAGTTAAACGGGCTGATTGAGTTGATATCGACAACTTAATGAAATTGTTAAAGGGGACACTTACGAATTCTTAAGAATTCTTTCTGTAATAACACATGATTTGTCAAATTTCGTATCCAATAGAACGGAAAAATTTAAAATTTTTGAATTTTGTGGTGTTCTGTTTTGAAACGCTCCGGTGCATTATTTGAAAAGGTGTCAGGTCACAAACTTTTGAAAGCGGGTTTTAACCGTTAAGTAATCACTCAAAAAAAAATGCAAAATTGTAAAATTGTATGTAGGATATAGGGATTGTCTAAGTTTGACCATTTGTCTTGTATGTGAAAAAATTAACAGCGTTTGAAAATATGTTGATTTTCATTAACCAACTCAAATAATCGCTTTTAAAGGGACATCAAGTACAGGAAAGCATATCCTTTGTTTTCAAGAAGCCACAAGATGTTCTCCTGGTAACCACAGATGCTGATTGTCAAGATATATAAAAGGTAACCGCTCTATAAATGCAAACTCCTTTTCATCTAATAGTATCAGGCGTCGATCCCTACCTGTTGGGACACAGAATCATGTCTCTTATTTGGAGGGATGATCAGGCAAACCATTATCCAATGGGATGGGCGCCTGCCAACAGCCTGACTTGAAGCAAATGTTACCCCCTTTTTTATAAGAAGTGTGAAAGATCTGCCCCGGCAACTTCAGTCCCGTTTCTCTAAGTCCATTCAATGTAAGCTTTTAGAACATATTATCCATTCACATATTAAGAACAATTTTGATAAATTTAACATACTTTCAGATGTAAAATATGGTTTCCGCAAGGGGAGATCATGTAAAACATAATTGTCGACCCTTTTGAATGTTATTATGAAAATCTTGGATAACAGAGGCCCAGCGGATCTAATCGTAATGGATTTTGGCAAGCCCTTTGACACTGTACCGCATCAGCGTTTTCTTAGAAAACGTAAGCCTGTTGGTATCCGTAATGATATTTTGTCCTGAATTGAAAACTTCCTAAAAAACCGTTACCCAAAGGTTTTCATTTATGGGGTGTCTTCAAAAAGATCTCAAGTCATCTCTGGTGTCCAATGTACTGTCCTTGGACTCTGTTTATTCCTTATAAACGACTTGCCGACAAACCTTACATCAAGTGTCCGGCTATTTGCCGATGATTGTATTTTGTGTTGTAAAATTAAAAACCTCAATGATACCGATATTCTATAACAGGATATTGACAATTTGTGTCACGAGGAATCGACTTGGTGACGGGTTTCAATAAATATAAATGTTTCACAATGAGGGTCACCAGTAATTCAAACCGGCATTCTTATGTGATGGGGAAGCACACTTTGGAACAAGTACATCATTTTCCTTATTTACAGTAGATGTAGAACACTCTACAATATGAACTGGGAATCCACATTAATAAAATAGTAGCTAAAGCAAATCGGACTTTGGGCCTATTGAGAAGAAATCTTACTTATTGCAACAAATCAACCAAAGAAACCACCAGTTTGCTCTCGTCCGACCCATTCTAGATTATTGTAGACTTTGTAGTGCTGTCGGACCTTATACCAAGGAGTGCTGTTGCAACTCCCTGCTTATACTCAGTCTGATCGGTTTTCCCGGTATTGAAAATGGCCAGAGTAGAGAAGTCAGAAACAACTGCAGTCTTCAGTCTAGGGGTTTTGACATGATTAAACAACTTAAGTGAGACTTTTGTATCCACATACTAAATATGATATCTATCTGTTTCCTATCTTGAGATTTTGTATTCACCTGTATTCAACTGTGTGCCACCTGACTAGGCAGGTGGCTGACGGGGAAGGGAGTCACAGGCTCATGTAATCCCCCATTAGATGCCTCAAGCGATCTTTAGTGAGGAAGGGCTAATTGAACATGTTGACAGAGTTGCAATCGATTGCTTAAGGTGGTAACTTATTCCGAGCGTTGATGACCCTTTGTGTGAAGAAGTACTTCCTTGTATTCAGTTTACAATGACCTTATATATCATGTGGCTGTGCCCTCTGGTAACTCTGTACCTCTTTTCAAAAAGACTACTTGAATTTATTCCTTCAAAACCTGTACTAATACGGAAAGTTTCAATGAAATCTGCCCTAAACCTTCTCATTTCTAATGACATAAGACCAAGATCATCAAGTCTCTGCTCATAAGGCAAATGACGATCATCCGGTACCATACGTGAAAACCTCCTCGGAACCTTTTCAGGCAGATTAACATGTAGGATTCCATGCTGGACTACAATATTCCAAGACAGGGCGAACTTGAGACTTTGAAGCAGGATCTCTCTATCTTTAAAGGTCAAGGTTCTACTTAATATGCCAAGTGTTTTGTTTGCTTTCTTAATATTTCAGAAACATGTCTTCCTGGTTTAAAGGACTTGTGCACAATAACACCAATGTCTTTTTCCTCATCTATTGCCTGGAAAGTTTTCCTCCCATAAAATAAGAAGAACTGGTGTTAATCCTACCAATATGAAGAACTTAACATTTATCTACAATAAATTACATTTGCCAGGTCTGCGACCATTTGTATAAAGTAGCCAAATCCTGTTGCAGACAAGCAAGATCACCTTCTCCTTGAACTTTTGAGAACAACGTAGTATCATCTGCAAATTAAATGATGCTTTCACCTATGTTGTTATCTATGTCATTGATAAAAACTGTAAACAGAACAGATCCTAACACTGATCCTTGAGGTACACCGCTACAAACATGTGACCAATCAGAAATGCTACCGCCAAGTTGCACCCTCTGCTTCCTTTCAGACAACCAAGCCTCAATCCAATTACTTACTAGACCAGACACACTATGTGCCTGCAGCTTAGTAATAAGACGCAGATGAGGAACCTTGTCAAATGCCTTCTGAAAGACTAAGTATTTAACATTAACGGAAAAACCATGATCAACAAATTTAGTCACCTGCTCAATAAAAACTAGGGAGTTGGATAGGCTTGATTTACCACTCACAAAACCACGCTGGGAGTCACTGATTAATTTGTAAACACACAGGTGGTTAACCAATTCATCCCTGATAATAGATTCCATCACTTTGCAAGTGTGAGAAGTGAGACTTACTGGCCTGTAATTTCCAGGATTACTTTTGGTTCCCTTTTTGAAAATGGGTACAACATTGGTATGGTTTCTTGCTGAAAGACAATATCACGCAAGTCCTCCCTCTGACTAGCCTGGAAAAATTATTACACAATATAAAATAAATACACAAATAAATACACAAAAGTAATTGTGTTAACAAGGTTTTCAGACTTTCACCCTTGGTAAATGACCAGCCTGGCAAGCTGAAATTGGCCAACACATTCTAAGGAACTGAAAATGCTTCGGTGCAAAGTCTGCATGCAACTTTTTCAGAAAAAATTAATGGTTTCTAATGCAAAATTTCGACACGCGCACATCACAAATTCGTATAATGATTCGACCATTTCGAATTTAGACCATTATGAGAGAATTAAAATCACACTGACGTCTGCTAGATCATAAGAGACTTCAATTTGGAATTAGAGGTACACCTTCATCCACAACAATCTAAAACCGGTAGGCCTATGCAGTTGTGTCTCAGTAGCACCAGTGGGTAGCAACCCCCTAGATCTGTGATTTTCCCGCAGTATAGGTATAAGTGTGCTTTCGATCTTTTCATGGATCTATTTTACCATTTTTATTACAAATGATTCCAAACTTTAAGAACTTTTACATAAATCCTTCGAAAACTATCACAATTTTAGTTGTGATTCTAATTACTTAAAGAGTACACCCGGTATTTAAATTTACATTGACCGTAGTCCGTTGAAGTAATTACCCACTTTTTCAAGACCATCTTTTGAAAACTTTGGAGGTTTCCTAGTAACTAAAACTATTGAAATATTATATCTTAGACACCCAGTGGCATAGCTATAGGGGGCAGGCGGCTCTGAGAAATGAAGAATTTGCCATTTTTGAAACCAGTCTACTGTTCGGTTTTGACATCGTAAAATTCCGAAATTCCGAATTCTCTCCAATGAAAGCTCTATATTCATCATTATTTGTTTCAAAAAGGCAAAATTTTCCCAAATTTCAATTCCTAAACAGAAGTGCTCGCTCATAACTTCAGTTTGGTAAACTTTTCCGAGCTCTGGAAGTGAAAAAATCGGTAATTCGCTAAATGTGACACCAGGTCATCACTAAGTGATACTGGTAACTAAAGTGCTACTTTCATAAATTTTCTTTCATAAAATTCCAAATTTTCTTGACTCAAACATTTCGTCAGAGGGCCTCATTTCGTAGGCATTGGAGAACAATATGAAGTAACAACAATCTTTGGTAGCCGTTCCATCTCAGATTTGCCAATAGGATATGCAAATACTTTTCAGTAATCCCCTTTTTTTCAAATGTCCTCACAGGAAACCCAGAGTTCGAACTTTCCTGCAATACAAGCTCCATATTTTCAAATATTTGAAGACGGCAAAAAATTTCGCGGGCGGCAAATTGCGTCCCTAGTGGTGTCCACACTTAAATAAAAATCGTAAAATCTGGATGCTTGCCAACATGTCTAGCTACGCAGCTACAGACATCTTACCAGGACAGGAGAAAAAATTAGGCCAGATGTCCCCCGCCCACTTTGAAAATCAAATCGACGCCCCTGCTTTTACCCATGACGGTGACATCAGCTACCGCTCTGGAAAAATTACCCTTCTGTTAAATAATACAATTAAAATTGTTTTCCATTGTACAATGAATAATTTAATACTTGGAAAACGAACTTTGAAGTTATGAAATTATTCTTAGTATCAGCAAAGATAACTGGGAATGATGCATGGTTGTCTCTCGATATTCCCACTTGCCTCTCCTCTAGAGCTTAAGTAACCCCATGGAAGTGTTTTGGTTTTATAGAGCGCTTCTGTTTTGCACCTTTCGTGTTCATTTAAACACTAATTTGAACTTGAACAAGACTTGAATTCCCTTTGTTCGTGGTTAGTTTGATTTTAAAGGTTTCTATTCTAGCTTCCTTGGAAGGCAGAACTCACAATGGGAATGAACCCTTGGTTTCGCCCGACGGTTCTTCTCCATATACAGGAATCCGATCAGCGTTTGTGTTTAGTCACTGTAGGTAGCCATTACTGGGGTCCATCAGCCTTAAATCGTCTTCATTTATTGTCTATATGAATTTTAAAACCTCATATTTAGTGACATTGAAGGAATCTAGATACAATTTTGTGCACAACCATCCATGATATACAGGTAAGCAAGGAAATTGAAAGATTAAAAGGTGACAGACCCCAGTTATGGCCGACTGAAATCTGACCATCACTTGCTGTCCGGATTCGTCTACAGAGTCGGAAGGAAAAGGGGACAAATAGCTATCCATAAGGTGTTTTTTTTTTTTGGTTCACAATGGTCCCTTTTCATAAAGTTTATTATAAGGTTCACTATTCATAACTAAGAAAAAGTTTCGTTATTCGTAAGGTTCGATGTTCATAATAGCAAAAAGGATCAATATTCAAATTAGAAAAAGGTTCATTATTCACAATAAGAAATAAGAAGGGTACTTCATAATGGAAAAGAGCTTCGTTTTTAACGATAGGAAAAATAGTTTGGTATTCATAATGGGAAGAAAGGTTCAATATTCAGAATAAGAGAAAGGTCATAATAACAAAAACAGATTCGATGTTAATAATGAAAAATTTTGGAGCATTAAACCTTTTTGATTATGAATATCGAACTCTTTTTGGATGATAAATATCGAACCCTCTTTACAATTATGAATACAGAACCCTTTTGACGATCAATATCAAACCTTTTTCACCATTATGAACAGCGAAACTTTTCTTATAATGGAAATCGAACCCTTTTTCCGATTATCAATACCGAACCCCTTTCTCTTTTACGATAACCAAATCCTTTGTTCAATTATGAATAACGAAACTTGTGACTAATTGACTTTTTTAACATAATTTTTGTGAATAACGAACCTTAGGAACAGTGAACTTTATTTTTGCCCATAAAGGCCAGGAGTAGTCCCTCAAACTTATTTTGAAGCAACAGCTAAATATCACAATTTTCCTCATATTTCTCTTCAAAGTATCTTTCGTCATATTTAAAACTTCAGTATTGCATACTGAATGTAAAACAAGCAGTTACTTCTAGTAAATTTCACATTTGAAAAGAAAAATCGTTGTCACATGACTCTCAACAACCAATCGTGAAACAAGACAGTCTACTACACTACTTCCAAGTTGGGGTGACTGCTCGTGACTTTTAATCACGTTATGAATAACGGTCCTTATAAACAATGACCCTTACGAATAACGAACCTCATAAATATCGGGTGGACCCCGAAAAAAGTGCGGAAATAACGACCCACCAAAAAGAAGACCTGCGTGTGGTGTTAGTTCAATCTTTACATGAAAGCGGTACTCAGTGCAGTGGATTCTGTTTGTCCCTTCCCCTCATTGAGGCTTTAGACACTATTCGGGATATTGTTGAGAATAGCTATTTCAAAAATTTAAAGTTTCGTCGAAAGCTTCTCGTCCTGGGCATGACGTTAAACTGCATCCAGGTTGTGGCTTCTGTTCTATTCAGCCAGTCTAGAGCAGGACCACTCAGTGTTTGCCCTTTGGAGGGCGTACTTGTCCATTTGGGACGTAAAGCTCCTTAAGGGAGCAGAACTCCTCCGGGAGTAATCGTTTGGTTTTCGCCCCTTGGCTCTTCGCCAGAGAGTCGTGGGGACTTTTAGAAAAAAGCATTCGGGATATTGTTGACCATGGAATATGTGACACGGGGTGTGCTCCATAAGTACGTTGCAAGGTTATGTCCTCAAAATGACACTACCTGATAACAAAGGGAGTGCAGAGCTCGCGGTCTTGATTTCTTCTAAGTGGAATTCAGCGAATGAATAAAGTATATTTACAGAATAAAATTCAACGTATGTCAGATATCTATATCATCTACAAGGCCTCTTTCGACGTTACGTAGAGAGAGTCTTTATCGTATCACCGAAGTTGCTACGACAACATATCTATAATAACAAGCTTAAGACGGCTTCAAACACTTGTCCTCTCACCCCAAACTACAATTATTGTATAGAAGTCCACAGAAATTCTCTATTGGCTAAGCTCTATGATTGACAGCTATAGTTAGAACATCGCTCAGTGCCGAAGCTCATTGTACACAGCATGAACTATACTGGCTGGTATTTTGGTTATACACAATAACGGTAGGTCTTCTATGCTCAACCAGAAGCAGTGTTCTGAATATTTGTCTGGATAAGGATGAATTTTAGACAATTGTGGGAGGGGCTTAAGTAAGAAGGTTAAGAGAATTGGAACTCTTTTGGTTGAGAGAATTAGGCCTTTAAGAAAGCCAGAAATAAGCCCCGTAGATTTGTACATATACATTTGACATATGTTGCGTTTCATTCCATGAAAATATCTCATTCAGGAGATAAATTCCATGTACTTTGGAAAAGATCATTAGAGAGACGGTGTTCACACCTGCTGTATGTCGGTTTTATTACAAATAAATTTGCGCATGCTCAAACACAGCAAATCTGCGACAATGAGAGACCAAATTTGAATACTTTTAAAATGTCTACGTTTGAGTTACCCGTCATGGATAAGCAATAAAAGACGATGTTTTCCCGAATTAAGAACACTTCATCTTAGAGTCCCCTAGACGTCCCATTCATCTCATGCTAATACGACTGATATTTCTGGATGCTGCATTGTCTGAAAAGCACCGCTTGTAGTTCATTCACCATGAAATGTTTCTCGCGTTTCCTCTACTGTCTACTTCTAACTTCGCTTTTTATGCGCATCACTAGAAGTTTTATACTGCATGACTCCGGAACAGAACAGTACGATGGTACTCTCAACATTGACAGCAAACCTTCACGACCGGATGTCGAAGCACGATCGAAATACGAGTCGCCACCAGCATTTTTCAGAGATTTGTACAATTTTCTTCAATCCGAAAAATCCGTCGGAGAGAATGGGGTCGATTTCGTAGCAGAGCCGTCTCAAAATATCTCATGTAGGTATCACTTTTAACTTTTACAAACATATTTAGATTTGTAAAATGCAGTAACGCGCGCGATGGGGGGTGAAGGGATGGTGGTGATGGTGGCACGCCGGGTTCCCCATCTCTGGAGGTAGTCGGGGAAAATCACTTGAAAGCAGTCTTGCAGAGTCTGATCTGACGACAGGAATGACCATCTAATGGCCGTCATGCATGTTTAAATTAAATATGCTTCTAATGTTTCAAAAATTGCACCATTTTGCATCTCAGCCTACCTCAAAAGACAGACCAAAAAGACAGATAAAATGCCAAAGGGGAGGCAGGCACCACATCCTTAGACCATTCCCCCTGGAGTTCAGGGCAGCGAATAGTCTACCTACGGCCAGCGCATGTACTGAAACTCCTTACGTTTTTTTTTTCAATTGTTTACCACCACCAAACAAATAGCAGTCCATGATAAAAGTACATCGTCTACTTTAATATTGGTCATTATATGAGGGGTTTCTCTGGGTACACTTCTTGTGTTTAGCTAGTTTCGATGGCGAAGGGGTAGATGCGCACTGTTTAACAAGGTGTTTCTTGGTTGGCTGTTGCCATTGTATTGTATCGATTGTATTCTTTGTTCGGGTTAGGGATTAGGGTTATCGTTGGCCAGTACAGGAAACTTTTGTTTAACAGTGCGCATCGCCCCTAGCGAGGGCACTCCATGCCCTTATAGACTCTTGCACATGTCAGTCGAGGTAAGTCCTGCGCACACCGCTGGCAAAGTGATTATTTTGCAATCGGCATGGCTATGTCTTTGGCAGTGCTGGTAGTAATGAGATGCGGGCAGCACATGTGAACTAAGTTTTTTAGGATGCATAAAGGGCAAGAGCAGTCACCCCAACCAAGAAGTAGTGTAGTAGACCGCCCTCTTTCATGATTGGCTCTTGAGAGTCATTTTTCTATTCAAATGTGAAATTTACTAGAGGTAATTGCATGGTTTGCTTTGAATGTGCAATATTGAAGTATTAAAATATGATAAAAGATACTTTGAGTTAGTTAGTTAGACGTAAGAGTTTTACGGCCCAGGTAGGTTGGAAAAGATACTTTGAGGAGAAATAAGAGGAAATTTAGCTGTTTCTTCAAAATAAGTTTGGGGGACTAATCTTGACCTTTAAGGACAAATTACGAAAAATGGAGGAATCTGCTTCACGGAAATAGGCGACACTCTTAATTTCAATATGACAGTCTTTTGTAATTCTTCAGTTCTTTCACAGGAGTATGACAGAAAAGGTCCAATATCCCTATTTTACGTAAACTAAACCATACCTCTAACCCTTGTCATTATTTTTACCACAAAATTCTATAAAATCTTTGGTTTTGGATTGCTTTCTTAAAAAATATAAAATTCCCAAAGCCTCGTGTTTGAAAAACAATGAAGAATCATTTGTAGTTATGTTGTTAGAAATACCTCTTGTTTACTAGACGTGACACTTCTAGAGCCTTATTACTGCATGCTTAATTGCCATTTTCAGATATTTGATGCTCCTGAAACTTTCAAGGAAACATTTCGAGGCTTACCGACACATATTGCTGACCTGAATATAAATATATCCTGATAATGGGGCGGAATGAAACCATATGGAAATGTAAATGAGGGAATAATTCGTTCATGGGACTATGTCTATGTTGCTTAGTAAACTACCATCCAATAATGCATCGATGAACATAACTTATGCTGGAGAAAACGATGTTTAAAGCGACTCTAAGAGGGAAATATTGCCTTTTCAATGCTCCAACATAGCATTAAAAGTAACTACCTCAAGTCATTATCAAATCATTCAGTGTCAATAATAAACCCGAGCAAACTTCATCTCCTCAAAATATTGTGCACAAGAAGAGTTATGGAAGTTGCATCTTTCGAAATGCTGAACGTTTGGGTGAACAAATTATTCTTGAGCAACGAACAACTGAATTTCTTTCTGAGGTAAACTTATTGAAGGCTTTGGCAGCAATGACAGATTTTATTGAATGATCTTTTTTTTAAATGCGTACATGTGCGTTTTATCAGATTGTTGAAATTATGTTCAAGGAATAATTGGTTGTGACACATCAGTCATCGATAGCGGTCGGAATTGTCACTTGAATGTTCAAAAGCAAGAAATTGACATCTTCATGACAAATCGTTCGCGTTGATGATAAGTGGACGTTTTTAACTATAGGCGGAGACATTCTTCCTAAGGTTAAAGCTAGCCGCACACTTACACGACTTTGCACACCGCAACACAACTCGATCGTAGGATCTCCAATTAACAGTCGTGTAATGTGCGTGAGCTTACGACTGCGACTGGCAGTTGCAAGACCAGCTTTAAGTCGCGCCGACTTCACTCTGGAAGAACCAACATGTTGGTTCTTCCAGACTGAAGTCGGTGCGACTTAAACTGTGATGCTAAAATTGCCAGTCACAGTTATAGCGACCATCTAGTTGAGTTGCGGCGTGTAAAGTCGTATAGTGTGCTGAAATGCGTGACTCTCAAGCTGAATACCTTAGAAATGACAGCCCTGGCAACAGCCTTCCCACAGGGAATAGAAACAATTATCATGCCAGTAGCATACTTCCATTAAGCTTTAATTTTAAAAAGCAATTAATTTCTCATAGTAAAATTAAATGACACCCATCAAAAATCGGGGGAGGGACGGGCCCCGGGCGTCACTGAATGGGCACGACGCCTCTGAACGTTGGGTAGTTTCCTTTCCCAACTGTTAAAGTGTTGGTATTCGAACGGAAATGGGTAGAAGTTTAATAACTGATTTAAGAGTGTATAGGTTTGAATTTCAGTCCCAGGTAAGGTGCTAAAGGCGCGAAATGGCTTCCCCGGTTTTTTTCAGGGGGTAAATGTGTAAGAATGTCAATGACAACTTGAAACTTTGTAGAGGTGAAAAAACTTCCAGCCCCCTGGTCCAACATTTTATACGGGTCTGTGGTCTCATTGTTTTCAAGTGGCAACATGAACAAATTTTGAAAAAGAAAAAAAAAACATACTATATAAGTTGTTTCACAAGGTGCCACGGCCCCATTAAAGGGGACTTGAGTTCTCCGGGCCTCGAAGTTACAAATTTTTAATTTTCTCTTTGTAATATAGATGTGGAAAACAGCGCATACCTGAGCTTCCTCATGTACGATGAGAACTTTACATCACGGGAACAATTTCACCTTGTATTTAGCCACAAGCAACAAGTAGGAACTGACCCTCACGTCCACGGGATCAACCACAATGAAGACGACGCACGGTCTGCAGAACTTGTAATGGAAATCGCTGATGGTAACTCTACTAATGATTTCGGTTTACGATCAAAGTGCGTTTTGCAGTCCGGATTTCCCATTGGAGACTACGAAGTATTTAACGTAACTGAACTGATGTCATATGCGAAGGTTAACAACGGCAGCCAACTCATCATCAGGGCGTCTTTGAATCTAGGTGACCAAACTGTCGACATCAAGAACTTTATCGAGACCACGCCAGGTAACGCCGAAAGTCCCGTTCTCGTTGCTTTCAATGATTATCATTTGCGGTGTTTCCTAAGCTTTTTCAATAGAAACCGAGAGCATTCAATCGAAAACTACGAACACCCGCCAAATAGTCTTGATGACGCCCTAATACTCACTTATGATGACCAGCTGACCAAACTCAATAAACGTTCCAAACGTGAAGCCAACAACGACTGTCGTGTGCGTGACTGGTATGTTACTTTTAAAGATATTCATTGGAGAGAGCTGGTTTATGCGCCGTCCGGTTACCATGCTAATTTTTGTCACGGCTCTTGTCATTTTGGTTCCCCGCTTAGGATGTTGCAAGCCACCTCGCCGGTAAGCAATCACGCTTTAGTCAGAAGTCTGTTTCACCATCAGATGCGCCGTTCAAAGGTAAATGGCTCCCTCGATCTGCCGCCTCACTCTTGTTGCGTTCCTGTTCTGTATGAGCCCCTAACTATGCTGTACCTTGAGAAATCAGATTCGGCGAGTTATTACGTTTTGAAAAGCTTTTTAGACATGGTAGTAACAAAATGTGGTTGTGCTTGAAATTGCACATCGCCTATGTTTCTTCAGTTTTACTTCTAATCTCAGTATCTCAGTATACACGAATCCGGTAATCAAGTGATCCTTATATTTGTCGGCCATGTGTGGGGTCCATCTCCTCATTTCTTTCATGAAAATGTTCCATAAATAGTTGTATTCATCAATTCAAAGCCTGAACTTAATCTGCATATTATGGGGTATGGTGCTGTTTGCTATCCATTTGGAATATTTGTAGTCAAAATTATTACTGAAATTAAGGCTGGGTCGCATGGACCCAGCAATTTCTCACTATTACTTGACTGTTGGATTCGTCTATAGGAAATTTACTTGGGACTTCAGGAGAAGGAATTGAACATTGTACATATTTTGTAATCAATATGAGCTCCATGAGCTTTAAAACATGCTACTTCTGTTATGCTTATCGACTTTACTCATATCTATAAAGAACACAAACGTGCAGCCTACCAATTTTACAAACGGGTCGATTTTTGATAAGTTGAGAATAGATGATATTTTTGGTTCATCTTCTTATTTCTTCGTCAGTCTAAATGTATCATGAACAGTTCTATTCAGTTCAAAACCTGACCTTAATCTGCTTATTATGGGGTATGAGGCTATTTGCAGCCTTTTTGAATATTTGTACTAAAGGTTATCACAAAATTTAGGGCTGACGGACATCAGCAATTTCTCACTATTTCTTGGCTGTCGGATTCGTCTATGAGAAATTCACTTGGGAGTTAAGGAGTATAACTTGAACTTTGTACATATTATGTAATCAATATGAGCTCTATGAGCCTTAAAACATGTTACTTTTCTAAAGATCATCGAATTATCTGATATCTACAAAGAACAAAATCGTGCAGCCTACCAATTTCAAAAACGGGTTCCTCTTTTACAAGTTAAGAATAGAATGATATTTTGGTGGTCTAGACCGGAGGTCCATTACCCAGTAGGAAAGAATTATGCCATAACCGGCTAAAAGTCTATACAACTTTCACTGTTCCGTTTATTTTCTGTTTTTCTTTATTGAAAAATTGCACATCAGAATTCCTTTATACAAAATGTTTCGAATATACAACGGTGAGCCATTACGAAATAGAGGTATTTTCATTTTCTTATCAAGTTTACAAATCTCACGCCGGCAACAATTGTAGTAAAAAGTGGCATAATTTGTCGCAATGTGGTGTTTGAAAGAAAGAAATACATGCATACGATTCGTTCAAAATATTTTTCGTCATTTTAATGGCCGCACGTGTATTTTGTGATTTTGAGGGCCTTGCCAATTTTCCCAGAGAAACACCTTTATTTTCCACAAGATTCCTGGATTGTGGAGCAATGGACTGCAAACAGCAGAGCCGTGGTCCATTCTCCTACGGGCACAATCGTAGCCAATATCAACAATGCAATGGAAAAAAGAACTTGTCACCAGCACCGGCGTGTGCAGGGGGGCCAGAGGGCCATGCCCCCTTCCATTGATAGGGAAGAAAAATGAGAAAGGGAGAAAAAAAGGAGGAAAGGAAAGAAGAGGGAAGAGAGGGAAAAGAAGGAAAATGAAGAAAAAGAAGAAGGGCAGAAAAGTAACGGAGATGGGAGCGAGAGGAATGTTGCAGAAATGGTAGCAATGACTCAAATTACAGAAGAGTACCGTACTGTAAACTGCCTCCCCATAGACATGGGAAGTAAAGTGAATTCCCCCTCCGACCACCTATTCAGGGGTGAGGTGTGTGATGTAGCAAGCTTTCAGCGTGATTGAGTGACGTAATAACACCAACTGAAGCAATCCTAAATTGTACACCTTCCAAAACCTCTGAGTATATATTTTCTTCAGGGGCGACTAGAATTTTTTGCTAGTATACTGTTTAAATATCTGCCCAAATCGATGGCTGTATTGCCCCAGCTCCTGCTCAAGTATCTGAATTAATTTTAAACTTGTAATCTCAAGACAAAGGTGGTTCAGATGCATTTTGGAATGCTTGGGAAGTGATAGTTTCCTGCGATCAGGAAGAAGTATTTGGTAATTACTTCCCCGCGCCAGCTGATGGTGGAGATCCTCGCCAACTCCCCCCTCCCCCCATAGGTTCTAAGTGTTTATTTCCTTCTCGAAAATTCATACGATTTGAAATGTTCTGTAATTATGTCAATTGATTTTCCTGCTGCATCTACAATGGTTGGTCAAAAGTTGTTATCTTTGCTATACCGAAGTTTTCTAGTTGAAAATACAATACATGAAAAAATACGTCTCTTTTATTATATAGCGACAAGACTCATTTTGCAGAGCATGAGATTTCAACATTGAAAATGTTTAAATACAACTTGTAAGGCCTGGGAAGTGCCACGAACCGACTGTATGGTCAAGTGGTTAGAGCATCCGACTCACAGCCGGGAGGCCGGGGTTCGATTCCTGGTTGGGTCATACCAAAGACTTCAAAACGGGGCCTACATGCCGTTGTGCGTGGTGTTCCGCATAAGCATCAGAGTAGGGGGAAACAATCTAACTCGCAACTGGAAAAGAGGCCGTGGGCTCAGCTAATTAAACCAGACTGTTAAAATTAAGGCGCAAAGCCCAATTTAAACAGATCAATCCAGCGATCTGGAAAGCATCTTTACTAAAACTTTGGTGTACGCTACGAGCCAACTAATGGTGGCGCTCCACTTAGATAGTGGGCCTGCTGCCATGCACTGTCCTGTACCGGTATTCATTATTCCAAATGTCGTCACTTCGCATACACCACGGAAATTCCTGGGCACTGGCCTTGGGATGTATCTTTTAAATATTTTTTCCTTCAATGGAAACTGAGGGAAAATAAAAAATAAATAACGATGTAGATGTCCTGGAGGGTATAGTGAGGCAGACGCGTAGCCGGGGAGGGGGTGAGGGTTGAAGGGGCAGCGCTCCCATTAGCATATGTTTTATATTTTTATGTTTACTTAACAATATTGCTAGTGTTTCCCCACTTATATACGGTAAACAGGCCTGGGAGGTACCTTTTCCAGCGATCGGGGAGGCATTTTGGACCAAAATTTTCTTGCGTTCCTCGCCAACCCAATTATTTGCCAGCAACAGGTGCGTATTTGATTTCAATGCGGTTATTCTTAGAAAATAGTTCATAAAATACATAATAATGGGTCTCCTTAAGCATACAAAATATCGTATAAATTATGCAACAAATCAGGTATTTTTACATTAAAAAACTAAAAGGCTTCACATCATGTCCCCTCCCACATACTCCCCCCCCCCTTGCGTGCAAGCGCGCTCGGGCTCGGTCGCTTCGCTCCCTCGCATCAGTTTATGCCCCCCTATGAAGAAAGGTCTAGACACGTCCTTGGTCACCAGTAAATATTAGTCGCTCTGGTGCCGGGGGCAATTTGTTTCCGTTATCCTAACAGAATAGCCTAATCGTAGTCACATCATGCTTTATAGTAGTCCTCTCATGCATCCAATCAACTCAGAAAAGTGTTACGAAGTCCAGGTGTGTTTACTTTATCACCTGCTGGTTCCTTAGAGTACTTTCACATTTGACCTAGGGCAGGGGATCAGATCCGGAACTGCTACAGTCCTCGAGATCAATTTTGCAGTGCGTGTAAAAGCTCTCGCATTCAGGATCAGATCCGGAGATTTTGATTCACCCACGGGAGCAGATGAGATCTCGAGCATGGGGTCAAAATACCGTGTGTGAAAGCTTAGAAGATCAAGGTGACCCGAGATCAAGATGACATATGACGCAACATCCCTTCCTTCCCGCGAAATACAAACAAGCACGAAGGGCGTTATGGTACAATGACAATATTATTGGAAGGGACGGTTCATTAAGTTAGCTTCCTGTATGTTGACAACATGATCGGTACTTTGATTCACCGCGTTGGATCATGTGTGAAAGCAAAAACGTTGAGCTCGAGGGGGAGGATCTGATCGCCCCTCGAGATCAGCTTTCAAGTGAGTGTGAAAGCACCCACTGTCTAAGTAATGCGGTAGAAATATTTAACCAGTATTTAACACTATTGATTTGCAGAAAAATAAAGTGTTCATATGCAAGATAGCTGTCTCGTTTTTTTTATGGGAATAACCTAGCACATCTAACAAACGATGTTATTTTGAGGGGAGGAAAGTATTTTGGACAGGAGTGGATCGAATTAATTTCAAGGGTATTCATCGGCGATAGACGATAGATGCCACAACCAACAAAAACACGAGTTTTCAGCTCTGCAGATCCAAAGGAACACACATGGTGGTACGGGAGTCTTTCTCACAGGGGCCGTGACTGTTCGCTCGACTCCAGATCCCCAACCAGGGCATAATCTTTGACCGACTGAGACACCGAAGTCATTGGCGTATCTAGGGTCACTTGTCGGGGGGGGGGGGGGGAGGGGGCAAACAACCATATTCACCCGGCAGCGGCGGAGCTGCCATACAGTCAGCGGAGGGGCGGTCGCCCCCTGACGGATTCAAATGGAATACTGGCGCCCTTGCCAGCTTTTAAAGTTCATGAAAACGCCGTAGGGGCCTAAACATAGCAATTTTACTCATCTGTCAATGAAAAGCCTGATTCGCAAAATGAGACTTTGCTATATCTTCCAAAACAAAGACTCAAAACAAAAACAAGGGCTTTTCTCAATGTTCCTTTTAGGAGCGGTACCTGAACTTTCGAGTTAAGGGGTTAAAGGTACGTTCACACTTGTCCGGCAACGGCAGCGGCAACGGCAACGGTAACGGCAAAAATATCCCACACAATAGAAAATGAAAGACTGTTCACACTAGCACGGCAACGGCAATGCGGCAATCCGGTAAAAATGCGTCCGGCAAAAAAGTAATCGCACATGAAGCGATTCAACGCCATTTGCCGTACGGCAAAAAACCTACCAACTTCAAAGTGTGCAAGCACGGGGTACGGGGGCAGGGACGTTCTGTGTTATCCCGCCAAAAAGAGTGCACAAATTATTTGGATGCGTACAACTACAAGATGCCTCAAAGATCTGACTTATCTGACCAGATTATAGAAAAACTGGTCATTCTTGTCCAAAAAGAATCATTCATTTACGATGTGACAAATCATGATTACCATGATAAAGTAAAATATTTTAACATGTGAGAAAAATAGCAAAAGAAATGGGAAATCCCCAATTCAATGGTAACTTTTTATATCATTTACCTTGATGGCAGGTCCTGTTAGAAGTATTATAACAGTATGCCATCAATCATAACTTTTGTTTTTTCCGTGATGTAACGTATGCCAGACTTGAAAAAATACATGATTAAGCAATAAATTATTTCCTCTTAAGTACAGACCTATACTGCATTGCAATGTTTATTAAGGAACATGGATCGCTTATTTTTTTTCCTTAAAACGTATGCCTACTTTGCCTGGCCCGACCTGACTTCTAACTCAGACAAGCATAACGCAGTCACGGTGACAAAGGAAGAATATGAAAGTGGTGTGTGTGTGGGGGTGGGGGGCAATTTTGGACTATGCACCTCACCCTACGCCATTGACCAAAAGGTACACATTTGAGGCTAATTTTTGCCTTATCTACGAACAAGAAAGATTTTTTCATAAAAGAAATTAAATGCCACACGTCATTTTTTTTTCAAATGAAACTGCGCACTGAAAAAAGATGGGAATATTCGTTTTTTGCCAGCCATGCTGTAATAGATAAGTAAGTATACATCTATGCCATCTGCAACAATGCGACAGTGGCTTAGCTAGACTTTTTCCGGGGGGCATTTTTTGATAACACTGTCATGAAAGTATTTGGCTTAAGTTCTGTTCAGATTTAATTATTCTGCTGTAACCATCTTTTCCTCTTCCGCTCTTTCTTCCGATCTATTTGATACGCAATTGCTATTAAAGACATCAGCTCCTCATCAATGTCTGCCAGGTTCGATAATCAGATAATGGAACTAGGGAGGTGTGATTAGCTACACCTCCCTGATGGAACAAATTTGTCAGGTTCAAATTCCAGTCAGTATCATCCAGTAAAATGTTTACCGTATGCGGTAATAATTTTTGCCGTCATATGTGAACAGCTCTGCCGGATTGCCGTTGCCGGTACCGTTGCCGTTACCGTTGCCGTTGCCGCTGCCGTTATATGTGAACGCACCTTAATAATGGATAAAATTCATTTTTTGTCTGTAACTCACAACGGGAATCTCTGAAACTGAGGTAACCTACTTAGATTATAACATCTACTAAAAGGTGAAAGTTTCAATCAAGCGGCCTTCGTGACACCTAATTAAGTCAATGCCGTGCGCTCACTGAAACTTTTCAATATACCTCGATCGTTACTCTGCATACACACATGCAACATTCAAAGGCTTCATAAAAAGGGGTTTGCGTAAATACGCTAAACTATATGCAGCACAGAAATTGATTTCCTAGAAAAAAGGAATTCCTTTTTCAGAGAAACTTTTCACTAAAGACTATACTTGTCTGAAGAGATTGCCTCAGCCACTCACTAACGGCATTGCCTCTAAACACAGGGCATAGCTCTTCATTTTTGAAAAAAAATTAAAACACCACCACCACTCGTTTTCAAAACAACCTTCATCCAAATATGGCACCTAAAAGCGAGCTTTAATAAAGCACTGAGTTCTAACTGCATGGTGACCAGCAACTACTCCGTCTGTCTCCCGATTTTCCGACTGTTGCCAATGAAATGGCACCAAATCTAAAAGGTTTGCTTTCTAAATAAAGGGTACCCCCAGACCCGGAGTCGGTAGAAACAGAGGAAAGGTACAACAAAATTTTGTTAGATGCGCTCTTAGCTGCATTACTAATTCTCATGACAAATCCCGCCATTGTGAAAAGGCTACTACTGATGACGTTCTGCCGTATATAGAGCCAAGAACAGAAACCGGTCTAGTTGGTTTATAAAAGAACGCTAAAATGTCATTGTGAGAACGACTCACATTCCTCCAAAAGAGTGGAATTAAAAGCTTTTGTTTAAATGATGCATATATTTACATGATGGGTGCTATTCCCGAAAAATAAAGCATTTTACCGACTAGGTAACGTCATATCAGTGGCGGATCCAGGAATTTGCAGTGGGGGGGTCTGCATGTGGATAGGACATCAAATGTACACTGAGCGAAGCTCCACCATAGGTATGTCTATTGTTTAGTCTCTGATGCCTATTAGAATTCAGGAAGTGGAAAGTGGGGGTGGTAGACAAGCATCCAAATTTTACCATATTTTTAAGTGTGATTACCACTGTATGCGTAATTTGCAGCGCGCGGAGCGCGCTGAAATTTTCACCCTTTCCAAATATTTGAAAATATGGAGCTTGTATTGCAGAAAAGTTTGGATTCTCGGTTTCCTGCAAGGAAATTTGAACAGTTGCGGGATTACTGAAGAATTTGCATTTTCTATCGGCAAATCCACGGCGACCAAAGATCGTTGTTGCTACGTATTCTTATCCAACGCCTACGCAATGAGGCTCTCCGACGAAATTTTTTGAGCTTATATTGGAGAAAGTATCGAATTTTATGAAAGAAAATTTATGAAAATAGCACTGTATATAGTTAACGGTGTCACTTGGTGATCTGGTGTCACAAGTGTAGCAAATTTCCGATTTTGTCACTTCCAGAGCTCGGAAAGTTTACCAAAGTGAAGGTATGAGCGAGCACTTCTGCTAAGGAATTGCAATTTGCGGCGCGCGAAGCGCGCGGAAAAATTTGCCTTCTTGAATCAAATAATGACGAATATGGAGCTTTTATTAGAAAAAAATGATTGGGAATTTCTTAATTTCATGAGCTGTCAAAACCACACAGTAGTCTGGTCTCACAATTGGCAAATTTCCGAATTCTTCATTTTCAGAGCCATCTGCCCCGCCTGTGTGTCTAAGAAAAGGGAGCCGAGATGCAAAATGGTGCTAAATATTTCAATATTTTGAGCCACTATGAAACTCTCAAGCTTTCAAAACATGGTCTTGAAAGTGTGGGTACTCATTATTTCAACGGACTATACGGTCAATGTGAATTTAATACCGGGTGTACTCTATTACCGTCACACGGTTTTAGGCTGTCATGTGTAAACTGTACGTAGTGTCATGTAATATGGTGCAACCTCCATAACCTTTAACAGGAACGCCATCTTGTTGTTTAAGAGCAACTCTCCCTTCCTTTTGTCCTAGATTCCCAGGCCCTTCCTGTTTTCCGTCACGTGTTACTGTGAACGTGACAAACTACCTCGCCCTATAGTTCCACGTGTATGCTGTATCCCATATTTTCAAGGTGTGGCCAATTTTACCCTCTACAGCCTCCTCATTGGTCATTTAGATCAGCACATGCTTTAATATTTATTTAATTTGGTGCGTCACAACTTTTAACCAATCGGGGGACTGCATGTGTTTAGATCTCCCCGAGACATGAAAGCTCCGAGCCTGCAAGTTTCGGTCACACACACTGGTGCAGCAGACCTCAGACGACGAGCACCTGAGTCAATCTGTATATAGTTAAATTTTAATAATTCCTTCTCTTTTTGCCGGCTGTTAATCGAACGGAATTAAACCGCCAATCATCTTGAATCAGAACTAAATCTTCATCTCATCTGTTTATGCATATCTCAACTCGCATCGCCTACACACTCTGCAACATCTCTGTACAAGCCTTCGTATCAACGATTGGCCCATTATCCGACAGTAGTCGTAGCCCCACGTATTGACAAAGACACACATGCGATGTCACAAACAGCGTTACCAACGGCCGTTTTGGGAAAATGCTAGATTTAGCATTCGTCATTGCGCAATGTGTAAACAAAACGGGAATTTACCAAATGATACGGAAGATAGATACATTATAATTTACATTTTTCGTTTTATTGAAGAATATGACACGAAAATACGGTAATCAAATAATGTAACAACTATCACTGTATTTTTAAAAAGTAATTAGGCCTAGGCTACAATTAGCCTGGCTATCTATACAATTTTTTACCATCCCGGTTGGGGGGAGGGGTATGCATACCCCCCATCCCCCCTCTGGATCCGCCACTGGATACTATAATGCATCTGTGAAATGCTATAATCCAAACAAACCGGCCACTGACAAATGCAAAGATTCTTAACATGGGCACCCAAGAAAGTGTTACATGCACAGAGTTCAGATTGTGATCCTATGCAGAGACTGCTATAACCCACATGCAACACATTACACAACACATAAAACTGCGGTGGATACCCAGAACTGCAGCTGTGAATAACTAAATTTTAAATTAACCGATTCTTTGTATGCAACTTTGCAAGCTCTGTAGTGCGAGACATTTTGGACCATCTAGGAAGTTGGCTTATATGTTGGCCTATAGGTTGAAGGCTCACTCGGTATCTATCATCTTTCATAAAGCAGCGCCCCTGAAAGCCATTTTCGCCCCCTCTGACCCAAATCGCTAGCTCCGCCACTGTCACCGGGTAAAAACTATCCTTCCTCCCCAAGGACGGTTTGAAAAGGCTTTACATATTATTCAGAGGCCGAGGTTTGTTGAAGTTTTTTTTTTATAAGAAACCTACGATAGGCGTATAGAAGCATTTCAGTTTGGGCAGTGGGGGCAGGAGTTTCTTCTACCCGAAATATAAAATTCTGTCCGAAAGACTATCTAAAATGGAACCTACTGTCGTTGTGCGTGATGCATAACGCATAAGCATTCGATCGAAACCAACCAACCAGCCAGCCAGCCAGCCAACCCGACCAAACCGACCAACCCGACCAACCCAACCAAACCAACCAAACCAAGCCAACCAAGCCAACCAAGCCAACCAAGCCAACCAAGCCAACCAAGCCAACCAACCAACCAACCAACCAACCAACCAACTAACGAAAGACTATCTAAGCGAAGCGCCATTATCAGCTGGCGCGGAGAGTACAGCAAATTTTGTAAATTTAAGACCCTTCAGATGACCGGAAATGACATTTCCAGGCTTGTGAATAGAATCTAAGCAGTCGTTACTTTGAGTTTTCTTTTGCAATAACATTCTCACTTTAGTAAAATGAGCAAATTAGCCTTCAAAATGATCAGAAAATCACCACATAAAATGTACCACTACCATTTTTCCGGGCAAAACTTTTAGCCTATGTATACACTTGTACACTCCCGTCTTCTTTTATAATCTGGCAATTGTGTTGACCAAGACTGTGAAGTGAGAATGAGGGATAATTGTTTTATAAGCTGCCCAAAGGAGTCGTGGTTTTTGTAATCGTTTTGATTTTTTTTATGAAAATTTTAATGTGACTATAATGCGTTGTTTTGTTCAGACAAATTTTTGAAGGGATTGGGGCACCCACAGCAGTTTTTAGTGTAATTAGTAGCATGTCAGATTCTTCAAGACTCAAAAATGGCTGCCCCATTTTTCCAGGCCCTTGCCCGAAATTCATATCCTGCGAAAATAATCCCTTAGTACCTTTTGTTTCGAACAGTGGACGACTATAACTACTGATTCTCTGGAGTACGATATCAGTGCTATGCAAACGGTGTTATCGGTATGTTGTGTTACAGATAAAAACGATGGGAATTGCTAAAAACAACTGCTAAGAACTTTTCCCTCCTTTAATCTGACGAACATTCATGCGGAATTTCACTTGAAACTTCCACGGGTCTTAAGGAAAGGGTCAGAACTTCCCAGATCTCCCTTTATCTGAAGCAGGCTTCGACACTACCCACGCCCAACAGTGTGAGTCAATAGAGAATTTCTGTGGACTACTACAAAATTTGTAGTTTGGGGTGAGAGGACAAGCCCTTTAAAGAACATATAGTCCGATGGACGAGTAATGAAAAAAGAATTTGCGGAAGCCAGTCTTAAGCTAAATAACCTCTTTCCCTTTCACTCTTCTTCTTTTCCCTTTCTCTCCGTTTCTCCCTGTCTTTTTTCCTTAATTTTTCCCCTTTTCAACCAGGGGGATTCAGCTGATTTTCCCGGTCGAACCAGTCAGGCACTTTGCCCTCTGCCCCCCGGCAGATACGCTACGCTGACCGAAGTCGGTACGATTCAGCAAGGTTTTGGCCAATGAAGGGGCTACATCCCCCGACTCCCGTCCCGCACGGCCATGGGGACATAGACCCAATGACGACACCAAAGGGGGAAGGGGGCATTGGGTATTTCCGCCAGTCAAATCCTTTCCCCAGATCTGGTTCCCCAATCCTGAACCAAACATACCTATTCTTAGACTAAATCGTTTATCCAGCCTAGACATATTAAAACTTCAGAGATTACCGAAGACTTTCCTTGCACCCCACCAAGGTTTTGCCCTCGTGGAATCCAACACGATTCCTTATCATACCCGGACTTCTTAGGCTGAAGCAAAATATATCTATTCTGAGTCTTAATTTTCAGCCACGGATACCCTAAAGCCTCCCAGTTTCAGGGATATTAAGTTCCCCCCTGGACCCAAGTAGGCATGACCGCTGAGACGTGGGGGGTTTAGCCCCCGTACTTTTTCTGCCGTGGGATTTTGGGCCGCCTTCAACTGTATTTTTGGGAGCCTTACACTGCATTTATTTTTGAACATACCAGGTCGCTTCGATATTAACCTCCGCACTTCAAAACTGGCTCCGCGTGCCTGCTAGGGCCCTTTGGGCGGGATCCTGAACCCCAATCCACAACAGTTCGCTCTTCTCGCTCGGTTTCGCGCTGGGTGCCAAAAGTGTTTGTTCGTAACATTTTCATTTGCCATAAGTCTGCGCCCCAATTTTGAAATTCTGGTGCTGTCACTGTTAACGACGTCAAATGGTGGGGCCCGTTGATGACACAAATGGAAAAGTCCCGGCAGCTCTCTTTATAATTGGCAATGCGAGCAAAGAGAATTCGTTTCAACTGCTCAGTTATAGTACAGTTCATGCAACATTCTGTGTTAAACTGCCGGGTGAAATGATAAATAAGAAGGGCATGAAAAACAAAAACATTTGCACAAAACAGACATTTTGTATTGAAATGCATGCCCGACTGACGAACTGCTTTTACAACACTGACATGTACTGGGGTAAGGGTGATATCAACATAATGTTTTCAAATGACTCTTTTCCTTGTAAATGGACATTTTCCGGTTGAGCATGAAAAATGAATTCTAACAGTCCAACTCCCATCTTCATATGGCATTCCTGAGCTGAGATATAAAATGTTGAAATTTATTCACTCAAAACAAATTGGTAGATTGCGCAATAATTTGTGACTTTCTTGTTGTACAACTCACATACATATTTTGTTTCCCTTTAAAATTAAAAATATTTTTATGACCTTGAACACTTCCTGTTTGCTTGCATAGCATGTTGCACAAGGAGGGCTTAATTAATTACATCACCTCATAAGAGTAAGAGTGCTATCACACCTTGGTACAAGGTGCAGTAACGTTCGGAAAAACAAAGAAATACAAAGATTGTAATTTGAGTAGTACAAGAATGACATCACAAATTATTGCGCAATGTACCATTTTAATATGAGTGAATAAACTTCAACATTTTATATCTCAGCTCAGGAATGTCCTCTGAAGATGGGAGTTAGACTGTTAGAATGTACTTTTCATGGTCTTTAATATATATATTTTTGAATTTTTTTGACTTGAGGTACACTTTAAAACCAATTGGTTAGAAACTGAGCCGTAAAACCCCATCTAACTTCAGGCTTGGTTGGTCTAGTTACTAAGCAGAACATCACCATCAGTTGACACATAACATTTATTATGAGCTTCCGTTTGCAATAGGTGCTAACTTCCACAGTAAGGATCAAATCACGGACTTCCTATACATGGCCAGAGCATACTGCACGGTACATTGTCGCTACCGTACGTGTGAGAAAAAGCGCACCAAGATGGCCGTCTGCTACGTTTTGGGTGAAAGTTTGGACTTGCTCAAATATATCACCATATTTTGCAAGAAAGTTGAAATATTTTTGAAATATGGCAAGGTAAGGTCAAAATCCCTTCACTAATTGCAGGAAAATGATATTTTTCCCCATTCAAGTTTAACTTTTGCTTAAAATATTACAGAGTCGTCGTCAAAACAGACGATATATAGCTTCACGGCGGCCCTCTTGATGCGCCTTTTTTGTCCCAGTCGGTGGCGACCAGCTACGGATAGGACGTACATGTTACATGCTATGTCCATGTATATAAGTCCGTGGATCAAATGCACAGAAAAGGTGCAAAATCATCAGAAAATTACCTGATAAAATGCAGCTGATGCACATCGTTCAACAAAAAGGTTGTTGAACAGCTGTTGCTATCGGTTCAATATAACCTATGTTTTGTTGGGGTTAGGTATTACTAGGGATCATCGCTACCGATAGCCAGTTACGAAACTTAAACAGTGCTCATCCGACCCGTTAAAATGTACAGTACTATACCATTCTTCGGGCAGAAGTATTCACCTAAACATCCTCCTTTCCACCACACCGGAGTAACATGGCGATTTAAAACATCTCAGAACTTTTTTGCATTTCATGTCATTTCATTTCATTTATTGTTCCTTTCACAACAATATGTTGTACATGTGAGAAAGATCATTTGCATCATACAAGAAAAAGTCGTGAAAAGGGAGGTGTGTTAAAAAACCCTTGAGGGTTTGTCTAGAACACACTCCACAGAAAGCATTAAACCAAAGTAAATGTTTTTAAGTATACAGTAATTACAAAAGTTACAAAAAAAGTTCACTTATGTCTAACTTAGTTTCAATACCAGTCCACCCCCTTCTTCTTCCCTCCCCAAAAACCTTACCCCCTTCTTATCTTGGGAAGTTACTAGAGGATATAGTACAGGTTTATCATGTAACGCCGTAAGACACTTCTAACAGATTTTACTGAAGGTCTGACTGCCAGAAAGGCTGTTCCATACTTTCACAACGCGATATCTCAAACTGTATCTAGTGAGGTTTTGCCCGTACACGGGTCGAAGGAGTGACGTATATCTAGTGCTGTACGAGTGAAATGAATAGTTTTTCTCGAAAAAGCCGTAGAAAGATGATGACAGAGTGTTATTAAAGAAACGATAAGTAAATGTTGAAATACTTAGCCTAATAATGTCGTTTAGTTTTAGCAGGTTCAATGATTTAAAGGGCCAAACCTCTCACCCCAAACTACAGTTTTGGTACGGGGGTACCGAAATTCTCAATTGGCTCAGCTCTTTGATTGACAGCTAATTCAAACAATGCAGAGTACCAAAGCTCATATTACACAGCATGAACGGTACTGAGAGTGTTTTGATTATATAAATTGAGTTTTTCTATACTAACCTTGAAGCAATGAACTGAGATTGTATCTGGATGAGGATGAATTTCAGACAATTGTGGGAGGGGCTTCAGTAAGAAAGTTAGGAGAATTGGTACTGTTTGGGGTGAGAGAACTGGGCCTTTAAATAAGCCGTTGGTATGATCACGAGGGCGAGCAGAGCATATATATATCGAAGGGCTCTTTTTTGAAGAACAGTTAATTTATTTAAATGACGAATAGTGGTTCCAGACCAGACAATACAGCAATAAGACAAATGTGGTAGAATAAGGGTAAGGTAAATCTGTCTCAGGATAAATCGAGGTAAAATATGCTTCAATCTACAAAGAATACCAACACCTTTAGAGACCTGATTACAGACGTATGAAATGTGATTTTCCCATGAAGATTGGAGTCGATGTACACCCCAAGAAATTTTACCTAATTGGCTTGCTTGATTCGTTGACCATCAACATGTATATAAAGGCACAGTTTCTATTACACGAGTTGAAAACTAGGTAGTTAGTTTTAGATGCGTTCAGAGATAACTTATTTGCAGCAAACCACTTTGAAAGTACAGATAACTCGTTAGAGACAGTAGTTTGTAATGTTAATATGTCGCTATTTGAGAAAAAACATATTCGTGTCACGGGCAAATAGAATGAGATTAGATTGTTTGGAAGAAAGACTGATATCATTTATATAGATTATAAATAGCAGAGGACCAAGAATAGAACCCTGCGGAACTCTACATTTAACATTTAAGTAATCAGATTTACAATTCTTAAGTGATACAAACTGCTTTCGATTATGTAAGTAGCTTTTAAACCAGGAGAGTGAAAAACCTCTTATGCCGTAATGGGCTAGTTTGTGTAAAAGAATAACGTGGTCTATTGTATCGAATGCTTTCGACAAATCCAGGAAAACACTTAAGGAAGTTTCATGCAAGTCAATGGCTTTACTAATCATATCAATAGCATCAGTTAAGGCTAGTTCGGTTGAGTGCCCCGAGCGAAAACCATACTGTCCATTAAATAGAATATTATGTTTTGTAAGGAAAATTTGTACTCGATTAAACATTAATCTTTCTAGAATTTTTGAAAGACCTGGCAAAACGGAAACAGGGCGATAGTTAACAAAGTACGCGGCGTCGCCACTCTTGTAAACTGGAACAATTTTTGCCTTTTTCATTTCAACAGGAAAAAATCCTAGCTTCAAAGAATTATTGAAGATGTGTTCTAATGGTTTGGTAATAAATGGTATAACCGTACGTATAATTGACGGGCGTTAATCACCGAAACCTTCAGACTTTCCTGGTTTCAGGCAGTCAGAAGCTAACTCAGTAATTTCCTCCTCACAGGTCGGAAAGAGAAATGAGCTAGAATTATTTCTTTCAGGTAGACTGTCGAAAACGAAAGTACTGGTCTGCTTTATTTTATCGGCCAGAGCATTTTTTTCGCCCGAGTATTCTACCATTTAGAGCAGTGTCGCGCAAGACTACGAAGTGAAGTTGAGGAAATGCTTTTTTTCATATGCTGCGCAAATTTGTTAAATATCAGGAACTTTTTTCATTTTTCATCGAAATTTTGTCACACATTTACTTTTTCGTATTTTTGCCTTGCCAGGGAGTCCACTTCGCTATACTTTTGGCCAAATTATGTACTAATAGTGCTTGGCCATTTCCTGCATTGCTTCAGTGGGTTGTTTTTTGAAAATGGTGGTTTTCAAGGTAAAATTCATTCTTCTTGATGGAAATGATCCCCTTCAATCGACCAGGGCAATTAAAAATTCCCTTTAGTCAGTTTTGGTCCTTACTGGGGATGAGTAGTAAAATGAACTGTGTATTCATTTTAAACGATGGGTTCAAGACACGGGCGCATATACTGATAGGGACAGCGTGCTCATCACCACCAAACTTTTCAGTAACAGGAGCACACTATTTCCTAAATCCTCCACCAATTTGTCTTGAACAAAAGCTGCATTTTCGAATTTACCTGTGTTGAACCTTGGAGGCAGTTAAATCCAGCATTCTTCAAATGAAACTGAATGCTACAAAAGACGACAATCGGATTTGTAGCAGCCTGCAATTGTTTTGTAGTTGGATCATTTGCCTCTTTATTTTTGCTACAGACGCCCATGCAACTTGAAAAACTTTGTCATGAGATAAAACAAATTGAAAAACTTTGGGAACGCCCATTGCATCAGAAAAGTACTATTTCCGGCGATCTGGGTGAGTAAACTGATAGGTAGTGACGGCGCTAAGGAGGTGCAAGGGGAGCATTCCTCCCCCCAGATTTTGTCCTTGTCCCCCAATTGCCCTCACAACACAAATCCAAATAAACGAACCTCGTATGATTTTAAGTCCGGGTAAATAGTCAAAAGGGAGGGGCCTGTCCCTTGGACTCCTTCCTCGGCCGGCATAGACGTTCGAGACAGGGACAGGGAGCGGAGGGTGTTCAGTTGCGGTGAGAAATAGTTTGCCATTTATCACGCAAGAGATGTTAGGGGGGAAATAATTAAAAGACATGAGTTCGAGCAGTCACAGACAATTTCATCAATTCAGCTGATCTTTAATTTAGCCAAGAGTCACAATAGAGAAGCATTAGAATATTTTCAATTCCGTTGTTTAGTTTCCTCGAAAAGAATCAAGACCATTTAATATAATAATTAATAGTGGTAGTAATTTTCTGATCACTGAGCATGTTCCTGTTTTTTTTTTCTTTTTGCAAACAAAAGTAAAGCTTATAGACTCTATGTTAAGATACTCTCTATAAGCATGAAAACGCAATTTTCGGCCCGACCTGAGGGGTTGCTATCATTTTCAAAATTTTCTTTACGTTCCGCACCAACAAATGGCGGCGCTCCGCTTAGATAGTCTTTCGAGCAAAATTACATTTTTCGCGTCAAAGTATGTTTTTAATAACTTTCTAATCACTTTGCAGTTCGCGAACTCATTTTGAAGTGAGCATTTTATAAAGCGAAGATAGCGACTGCTTAGATTCTTCGTATGAGTCTGGAAAATGCTATTTCCGGCCATCTGAGGGTCTGATTTTTCAAAATTTTCTCTACGCTCCACGCCAACCAATGATGACGCTCCGCTTAGATAATTATTTATGGCAGAAAAACGTTTTGTGGCCAAGAAAAAAACAGCAAACTAAAATGTTCCCGTTCGTCTATACCGATCGATGCTCTTTTATTTTTACTCCTAAAAGTTAGCAAATTTAATGTCAAGTTTACTTCAAAAGGTAGCGTAAATGGAATAAGACTGCAAGTAAAGACAGAAGTTTCAGTTTTATCCTCATAAACCACCGTCAAAGTCGAAAGTATTGCCCCATTTTGCAGCTAGGTCCCTTGAAACTGCCAAAACTCCCCTTAAACCCCTCCCCCAGGGCGGCGAACACTGAACATACTGCATCCTCCCTTCAGAGAACTCCTGCATACGCCACTGGCACGTCCCCCATTACCCGCTTTCTCTAAATTCAGCCCCCCCCCCCTTTGGAAATGTCTGGATCCGCGCCTGTTTTGTGCAGTGGATTGTGTCTAAATTGCCTTTTTGGTGTAAAAAATTGCATTTTAATCTGTCGCAAAGTAGGACTGAGTCCCTTATTTTCGCCAGACCCTTAAGTAGATAGTATTGTGTGCAACAACAAGAGAAACATTGTACGCTTCGTGAATTGTCAGGATATGGTCGCTGTTTTGCTCTGCCTTCGTACGTGAAAGTTAAGTCTTGGATTTTTTTGTTGCGGAGGGGGGGGGGGGGGCACGTGGACCTACGGCCCTCCATTCGATCTGCCATAGCGATTATCCTTTAACACGTCTGCTCTATGAAACCCGAACAATTCTGATTTTGCTGGGGAGAGGCAGGGAGCTAGCAAATAATCACGGTTTGTAATTGTCAGATTAAAGATCTGGGAAAGTTTCTTGAAAGATAGGCTAATGGTCCAGGGTGACGTCACCTGGGGCTGGGGTCGGCAACACCAAACCGATCACAATGAGATGACGTGGCAAAGCGGTAAAGTAATTAGAAGTTAAAACTTCTCATCCATGTGTTAATTGCCCAACTTTTTTTTTTTTGCCCCTCCCACTTTTTTTTGCCCCTCCCACAACTGTCCAAAACCCCTCGTGTAGACAAACTCATCGTTTCTTGATTGGTGACACATTTTCGTGAGCACACAAACCCTAATATGCAATCAGGCAGTGGTGTAGCTACTGGGCCCCCCCCCCCCCCCCCGAAAATAATTTAGGGAAGTTTTATAAAATTGGGG
Organism: Holothuria scabra; assembly: GCA_037179385.1. Classification (NCBI taxonomy): domain Eukaryota; kingdom Metazoa; phylum Echinodermata; class Holothuroidea; order Aspidochirotida; family Holothuriidae; genus Holothuria; species Holothuria scabra. Next base: position 51,362,957 of record CM074180.1, read on the forward strand.
AAATTTGATGAAATGATATGCCCTTTTCCCATTTCTCAAAACTTTTGTTAGAATAAGAAATTGTGAGACATTTCACATACATAATTCGTATTTTTATGCAACAAACTAACCCAGATTTCGTCAGTGTCGCATGAACCGGCCCGACTCGCGTTCCACAGAAATGTCCTCTCCGCGCCGCAGATTGAATGTTTTCTATCATGTATACGCGCGGGTGTTATGATCAGTGTATTTCAGTGCACAGGAAGCTGTTATTCAGGAACTTAACAGCTGATCATCACTACAGTGAAAGGTTGTAAACCCGAACTTACGAATATGATCACCTTGTACATAATCTCTGCGTTATACACTTTGGGAATTCAGTGAAAGGTTGTGAAAACTGACAAGTCACTAACGTAGACCCCCCGAGGTTACATTGTCCTACAAACTAGTAGCGGGAGGGGTTTAAACTATACCGATTTTACTCTGTGTACATAACGATGGATGGGGCTGAAACAATCCATGGCTTACGATTAACATAACATGAACATAACGTTAGTCTGGAAATTAGAATGGAAGAGATCCATGGGGATACTTAGATTTTGTTACTTAACCTAATCCTTGGAGGCTTACAGACTAGTTCGGGAAAAAAGCATTCTGCTCACTTGGGGTGTAACAATAAACGGGTCCATGAATACCTTGTCCTAGGCTAGAACTTACTCGGTGATCTGTGGCGTACGAAGGGGAACATTGAGCCATGGCCCCCTCACGGATGCCATTTTTCGTTCCTAAAAATACGTAGCCATACTTAAGTAACCCAGATTTTACTTCCAAAGATGGCATATGTGGCACCAGATTGCATGTAAGGACACCCAATTTTTCAAAAATTTTCAAAGGGGAAGGATTGATTCTGCAAAGGCCCCTCAGTGATGCCAATTTTTTTAAATTCCTACAAATAGGCAAATTCTGTCAAATTCAAATTTTTCCTTCAGAAGGTAGCCTCTGTATCCCACTGGTGGCACCGATTGCATAAGAACACCTACCCTTTTAAGAATTTTTAAGAGGGAGGGCCCACCCCATAGACTCCTTCCTTGGCTGGCAGGGACGTCGACGTACAAGACGGGGACAGGGGAGCGGAGGGTGTTCAGGTGCGGTGAGAAGTAGTTTGCCATTTATCACGCAAGAGATGTAAGGGGTAAAATCATTAACAGACGGGAATTCGATCAGTCACACACAATTTCATCAATTCAGCGGATCTTTCATTTAACCAAGTTAGTTAACTAGTTAGATAGAGTTTTATGGCCCAGCTTCCAACCTTTTGGTTCAGTTTAAGTCGAGCCGGCCAAGGCCTTTTTTCCAGTTTCCAATTTAGCCAAGAGTCACAATAGAGAGGCATTAGCATATTTTCAATTGGTTGTATAGTTTCCCCGAAAGAATCAAGACCATTACGTATAGGCCTAATAGTGATAGTACATTTTTGTGGTAATTTTCTGATCACTTAGCGTGTTCCTGATTTTTTTCATATTGCAAACAAAAGGTTAAAATAAAGACCGTATGTTAAGATTCTCTTTACAAGCATGAATACGCAATTTTTGGCCATCTGAGGGGTCTAGTTTTTCGAAATTTTCTCTACGCTCCGCCGCAACCAATAGTGGCGCTTCGATAAGTCTTTTGGGCAAAATTACATTTTGGTGGTCAAAGTAGCTCTTAACTCTCTGATTACTTTGCAGTTTGCGAACATATTTTCAAGTGAGCATTTTATTGCAAACGACAAAAGAAGATAACGACTCGTTAGATTCTTCGTATAAGTCTGGAAAATGCTATTTGCGGCCATCTGGGGGGTCTGATTTTTCGAAATTTTCGCTACGCTCCGCGCCAACCAATGGTGGCGCTCCGCTTAGATAATCTTTATGACAGAATAACGGTTTGTGGCCAAGGAAAACCGCAAACTAAAATGTTCCCTTTCGCCTATACCGATCGAAGCTCTTTTATTCTGACTCCCGAAAGTATGCCAATTTTATGACAAGTTTTACTTCGTAAGGTAGCGTAAATGACATGAGAATGCATGTAAAGACACAAAAGTTTCAGTTGTATCCTCATGAACCACCACAATTCAACTTTGAACACTGCTCCTGTAAAAGTCGAAAATCTTGCACCATTTTGCATCTAGGCTCCTTAAAAACTCCCAAAAATTTCAAAGGGAGGGGTGCCCCTCCCCTTAGACCCCTCCCCCAGGCTGGCGATCACTCAACAAACTGCATGTCCCTTCTTCAGAGAAATCCTGCGTACACCACTGCGTTGGTATATACAAATAAACCAGATATTGTTGACCAAAATAAATATATGGCCTAAGAGTTGTTATTTCCAATTGCTCTATGTTTAACTTTAAGATTAAAATACAGGTATTTTTACATAATAACATGGTAATGTTGTTATACTTGTAGTTTGCACATTTTATATGAAATACATACACACCGACCGGGAAAGCTTTTGGGGAAATTTCATGCCTTTGCCCCCCCCCTGGAAAATATCCTGTCTACGCCACTGCAATCAGGACACTTTTATGCAGCTGTGTTCTATGATCCACTATGCATTTTTATAATTCAATGTCAAGCAAGGAGAAGTACCAATTGAGAATTTTGTTTGCTTCTTTCGAAATGTAGTAATGAGGTGACAAGGAGTGTCTGTCTTTTAAGCCTAACTGCCGCATGGAGTTCATTGAATGTGTGTCTAAACAATTGGTCCATTATCAAAATGACACCATACAGTGCAAAAGCTTTCATCTGTCCACACCACCCCCACCTCCCCCCACCCCCCCAAAAAAAAAAAAAAAAAAAAAACAGAAAAAAAAATAAACTAGAGCAGTGGTGTTGCAGAATCTCAATACCTTCTGAATGTTTTGAAGGCAAAGTTTCAGGTCCTCAAATACACTTACTTTGAGGGGTACATTTTTTCATCACAAGATAAAATAAAGACACTTTGATCTTGCCTCTTGGACATATTTTGTGCACTAACTCAAATAAATTATAAAAAGCTTGTTCCTCTCAAATATCTGCTACAGAGCTTTCAGTTAAGGTCAGACTGGGCAAGACTACTTACAGTAAATTCATGCTTGATTTAGCAGAGGTGTGAAGCCAAGCTTCTGAAGTCTGAGATTTTAACCGTACAATGTAAACATTCTCAGTATAGGTATCCGGCCTAGCAACCATAGTGCAGTGTGCAAGGAAATGACAGCTTCCTTGACAACTGAAGAGCTTTGTCCCTAAAATTTGCCAATATTAATTAGCAACCATCACTTTTTCAAATCAAAATATACAGCTTCATCTGCCTTAAACTCAAAGAGCATGCTCTCAAACTAGGAAAGACATTGGCTACAGATCAAGTCACATTCTGTTGCTTTAAAGATATTTCAGCCATCCGCTGTAGTGACAATATCTCAGTGCACGTTATGTATTGAAATAATAAAATGAAAATAAAAAAAAAAACACACACACACAGCAAAGGTTTATGTTTGACAAAGCATTTATTGAAATTTCAACTTTGAGTTGTGTCCCACTACCAAAGGAACCAAATGATGGTTACATTCATCCACCATTACTAGTACCACTGGCATTAACCTTTTCATTGCTTCCCTCTACTTATGTCATGTCAGTTGCTTCAAATTCAAAATCTGCATATATCTTGGTTTGGATAGTTTAAGGTCATCTATAGACGCTTTTCCAAATAGCAGTTAGGCAAAATGTTTAACATGCTCTGCATTATTAAGCCTACAACTTAATGCCGTTCTATGATGAAATAGTCCTACATATTTGTTTTCTGATCCTTATACAGTGCATAATACTTTATTCCTACTCAGCTTACTTCATTCTGATCTAAATACTTTAACAAATAAACAATGCAAATAACATGCCTGTTACTAAAGAGCTTTTCCCGATAAGCCAGAACAAAGGAACTGTCATGCGACCTGAAGTTGGTAAAAAGCAATATGTTTATGAAACTTCGCTTCCGTAATCAAAATCAACGAACTGGAATTGAATTCATGGAGAGTAAAGCATTACACTTCTAAGTTGAATAATATAACCATGTGGAATAGTGTTTTGTTGTACACTGCTTTTGGCCATAGCAAAACAAAATTGACAAAAATGATCTGTATCAAAAATCTATCCCACAATCCTCTGTAATTCTTGCTATTTGGAAAGAGGGTCTATGGTATGTAAACACAAGAGCATTATTAAGAACATGGCTACCAAAAATGGTGTCAAACTGACAATGACTAATTGGCTTCTTGGATTTGTCTATAAAAGCAGCTTTACTAAAAAATATTCAACTTGAGATATAATGCCAATATACAGAACATTTTCTCCCCAAAAAAGACACTACATGGGGCTCCCACACTTTTCAAGATCTAGAATTCAAGACTTTTTCCAGAATTAAATGGAAATATTTAGTACTGAAAAATAAGATTTGTGCAGCATGGTCTTTGTTTTTATGTGTTTACCAAGCATGGACGCATAGAAAACGTAATCAGAACCATAGTAATCACAGTTTTTCAATCTTCATGACCATATGGTAAGTTTTCTAGACCAAACACCCCAAATTCAAAGAATTTCAAAGACATAATAAAATTCTAGAATTTTTCCACACTTTCTCATTATCCCTACTGCGTGGAAACCCTGGTTGCACAAGTGGTGGCTGGCTTGACTTGTACCAACTGGTTGGAAACTGGACCGTAAAACTCCATATAATAAACTGCACAAGTGAGTTAATTTGGTGTCACTAAAAATTAGCAACAGTGAAGACAACAAGGACTTCCAAAGATTTGGTTTTGGTTTGTCAGACTTCTAACACACATTCTGGTTCCAGTTGTGGGTCATTAAATTGTTTTACCTACTCAATTGTTTACATGGTGGAGTGTGGTTAATTTCTAGAGAAACAGTCGATTTCATGATTTCCTAATATGTAATATAATCCAGTTTTAAAATCATGATTTGCTTTAAGAGAGTGGATGAAACATTCTTAAGCAGGGACATAGCCATCATTGGATCATGGGAAGTGTTTTTGGAGAGTGACAAGGGAGAAGGGTGTTGTTGTCCACTTTGGAGAAAACAAGAGCCCAATGGGCACTGTGGTTCCTTGCTGGATATTTTAAGAACTGTACAGCCAGTCTCTGAAATAGAGCTAAGCAAAAGCTATATTCAATGTTTGTAACATCTTCACAAGGGATATTTCAGTACTAATTAATTTTTGTGGCCTCACTTACATTCAACTTGTAAAATGCTTGGTGATCCTTCAAAAACATTTCCTCATTTCCATATGTATTTATGCTTGTAATCAAACTTGATATTATCACCAATAAACAATACACAATGTGGTTAGAGAGAGAAAAACACCCCTTGTACTTCTCTCATAAGTTATTTTTACCTGCTCTCAAATAAAACTTGATATTACTTTAAAACAATCTACCATTTGTCCTGTTTGCTATCTCTACAGAGGAAACCGGGTTTATTCAGCAGTTAAGCAGAAAGCAAGTGATTAATGGGGTGTGATAATAGAATGAGGATTAGGTTACCCCACAGGGCACAGCAGTATTAAAGAGACATACTGTATAATCCATGCATTGCTTCCACTGGCAGAGAGACCAGTTTAATGCAGTGTGACTTGTGCTCATTGAAACCTACAGGTTTCAGTTAATGCCCTCTTACAACTTTGAATGATCCAAAATCTGTGTACAACCCAAAGGAATCATTACTGAATGAACGTAAAGGCCAAATTCCTACGGTGTTTGGGTGTGTAAGCATGCAAAACCAGGTGAGATAAAAAATCTATTGAACCTATCTTTATCTAGCTTACAAGATTTTCTAAATAGCATTTCCAGTGGTTGACCTCTAGTGACCTTGATGACCTTTGACCTTAACCAAACACAGATTGATTTGAAATTTGTCCTTTCTACCTTAAAAAACTGTGCTAAATCGTTTTTCAGTTTTTGACCCCTCGTGACCCCAGATGACCCTTGACCTTCACCAAACATATCAGATTCCAACCTTACACCACAACACATCTACACACCAAGTATGACATTTATCCAAGTTTCCTACCTTGAAATATAGTATTGAGAAGATTTTTAGTTTTTGACCTCTGGTGACCCCAAATGACCTTTGACCTCCACCAAAAACAATAGGGCACACCTTCTCCTTCCTTATGACAAATCTATGTACCAAATCCAAGTTCCATCCAACCTTCCCTTGTTGAGTTAGAGCGTACCGAAGCAAGTGTCACACACACACACACACACACACACACACACGCCAACCTGACTACATAGGTTCCTTTGCTACTGCAAGGAACCAAAAATTAGGTCTTCAGATATGAAATGGTGCAATTGTGCTTTCAACAATGAAAGTTTAAAGTGACCATTTTTTTTTAATTTTTCTTATCATTTTGTTTTTCAAGCTTGGGCCATGGGGAGCAGCTTTCGATACCTGGTACAACCCATTTGGCCATAGGTCCATTTTCAAGGAAGGTATTAAATCCTCAATCCCATTCTTAAACAACAAGCACAAAAAGCTTCAGGCAAAAGAAAGAGAAGCAAAGGTATAGTGTGCTCTATGATCCACTTCTCACGGATAATTGGTTTGACTTTAAATCCAGAGTTACAAGCACAAGGACAGCGGGATAAGGGTGGGGTGATGGCAAAGAAGAGCATTTTGTGGGAGAGGAACCACACAGATAGCAGGGCTTATTATAACTTATCCTTGTACGTATAATTACTTTGACTATAACTGTAATTTATGCCAAAAAAATTGACAAAGTTATGATTATGGTAGGGAAATGCTGCACTTGAAGAAAAAAGTTTCAGCAATTGCAAGTTGGCAAATATGATTTATGTTTTACCTTTATGAAAATGGTTAAATGATATAGAATGATTGGCAACTCCAACGTTAGCAGGGCATCTGTTCTATCAAAATATCTGAAAAAAGACTTTAAAATATTAAAAGATAAGGAAATTCCCTTAATTTGATTTCTTTCATAAGATTTTCACATGATGAAATATTCACTCATATCACGTTTGGGGCTGATAGATATTGCCACAGATCATTGGTAAAATGACTCATTTAACATTGAAAACAGAAACTTTATCTCTGCACCAAATTGATGTATATATATAAGGATGGGAATTGGTTTAAATTTTACATAACCCGTTAATTCACCCTTCACAAAACAAACAAAAATTGAAAAGTTTGAGTTCCAAATCTTCTAGATGTCACATGTGTTTGCTGTGGGAACTCATGTTGACCTGTTTCTTCCTCCACTAAAATCAACACAGGTCAGCCAGTCATTGCACTTTGTGACTAGTTTACATGAGGATTGTGTAGCAACTAATACCACTGTAAGCAAAGAAACCTGAGCCAAAGTCTGTTGCTGAAAACTACAGGCAAGAAGAAGTATGTCAACATGTGCTCAGAGGATTTCAAATGTGCAGACTCCCTCAAGAATAGGTGTTAGTTCTTTGTTTTTTACACATGATCAGGTGTGTTTAGTGCAGGATGGCCATCCCATTTTTGTAACCATAATGCATTTGTCATCACTACTGCCTCTATACTTGGATGCAGCCAGCCATGTAAAATGTTGGTCTCAAGTTGAGCATCATTTTGCCTTTCCCATTTTCTTGGCTTTTTGAAGATTAGGAGCTGATATTTTAACTTTACCTGGCATGTTTCTGGACATATCCACATCCTGCAAGAGAGAAAAAAAAACAAATGTATTTATGAATCTATCATTTCATCTGTAAAGCATCGAGAATGATAAAGTATACAAGGGTACCCCCAACCCCTTCCCTTAGTATTCCATACATCACACCTCCTCCCTCGTACCAACAGCTGCTAGTGAGTAGACCTGTGTAACTTCTACATTTCTGCAAAAAGGGGGAGGGGGGTGTGGAATATGAGTTATGACTCTGCACAGAGTATTGACTTCAATTCCCAGTATTTACAAAAAACTCAATGTAGCAACTGCTAACAGGGGGATTACATCTGTAGTCTCTGTCCCATTACCTCCTCCATCTAATCTGTCCCTCGTCTACCTCCAATCCCTAACTGAAATTCCTTAATCATCACACTAAAGAGGGGTGGGGGACTAATGAGACCTATTAAAGCTAGATATGTAGCAAATGGCAGTCCATATGCACAGCCAACTTCAGGCTAGGGTTTGGCGGTACCTTGAAAATATTGGTACCGGTATTGTAAGACATACAGAACCGGTATTGAGGCAGTACCGGTTCCCGACTCCTGGGTAGGGAAGTTGGGTGGGAAGGAACCTAAGCCATGCATGGCCTCCATGATATCCTGCACATTAATGCATCTGGGTGTTTGATTGGGTTATAACCATGCAGGAACCTCTGCTCTATATGTTTGTTTAAATATTTTAACTATCCACACATCCTAACAGTTATTTTTGTCAGCGAATATAAATGAGTACCTCTATTTTTTTCAAGTACCAGTATTTCCTCAAGAACTGGTATTAGTAACACACCAAATATCTTTGGTATTTTCATTTCCTGTACCTCTAGTACCGGTACTGAAGTCAGTATACCCCCCAACCCTACTTCAGGCCTTGAATTTTGAGGACTGCAAGTGTGATCACACATCATCACTTGCCCCAAATCACAGTGAGAAGTGTGATTTTTTGCACACCTAGATAAAGAGTGTGAGCTCATACAAATTTATTACACCTAATAATACAGCACATCAATCACACTCCCTAATTTCCTGAGGAGTGTGATCTGTGGCACACACAGAAAATCTAAAACTCAAGGCCTGCAACCTTTCAACTGCAGCCTTGAAGGGTTGTTGGTTTAAAATGCTATAATGCTGCCATGGAAGTGGAAAAAGCCTATTGGCATATTGATTTTGAGTTCACGTCGAGTGGCTAACCAACTCAACAAATAAGTAAAATTTGTTTCCTTTTCAAAGGCCAATTCAAATGGGAAAAATGTTGAAAAAAGAAAACAATGATTTTGCTACTGTATGTTTTTCTACTTTTAATATAGACACATTTTTTTTTAAATATTTGACTTTTTTAAATAATTTTACACCTCAGCTGAAGCTTATCTCAGCAGTTTAACCTTCCTATGACAAAACTTATTTGACAGTTTTAAAGCGGCTCATTGAGTTGGTTCGTGAAATTTAAAAAATTTCTCAGTGCTGGTAAGTTTTTGCCACATATCAATGACAAATGGTCAAACTTTGACAATCCCCATATCCAACAAACAAATAACTGTTTCACGAGTGAGTACTTAATGGCTCAAATCTGTTTTCAATTGTGACCAGATAGTTTTCAAATTATGCACAAAACCGTTACAAGTCAGGACACCACAAAATTAAAAAATGTCAATGTCACTTTTTCTGTAACTATTGGGTATGAAACTCAACTACTCATGCTGATTGAAAGCATTTTCATGAGGTAGTACATACCCTTCAAAACTTTCATCAAATTATCAATACTCAATGTGTCCTTTTAAAACAAGATACAGAGTATGGCACTTGGAGCAGCTTGGTTCACAAGGGTATCTTCAAACAAGCATTAGGGGACCAGATTAATAGAGTTGACAAACACAGGAATGTGTAAATTTACTCCAAAGTGTTTTACAAGAATATTAGATAGAATGAATATATCTGTTGAAGTTTCTAGATGAAGATTATTTTTTGAAAAGGGAATGTTTGCCTGCTAGGATAAAGTAGTGACAAACTCTACATAATGTCAACATTTCACTTCCAAACTCCATATAAACCTATTTGCAACAGGTTCACTGTTTTAACTGAAATTACAATTATGCAAACAACTATAGAATAATAGTGCCAGCCAAAAACACGCACACAATATGTATCCTGGGGTTTCAATTTTTCTTCCTTTAACAAAGTTATAAAACAACATTTTAATTGAACTGGCTCTTTCATTATTTTACCTATCAACTAACCACTTTCTCTTCATTCTGCTACTATTCTCCATAATTAGCAATTAAACACCACTGCCATTTTTAAAAAAAAATCTACCATAAAGCCACTGATGAAAAAAAAACACATTGGAAAAAAATACCACTAAAAACAAATTAAAAAAACAAAGTAAAAGTATAAAAACAAAGTATACCTACTGGTCACATGATAAGGAATGGCCCTTATTCAAATCCACTACGACTGAACAGTCTGCAATCCCACTTTTGGTATGGAAAGTCAGGATTATACTTGATGTTCAGACCTAAATTGAAGCCACTTAAAGGCTCAGAAGTGGAGTTATAAAGGGTTTAGTGTTAGACCATATGAGAAGTATGAGAGTTCTTCACTTGACGCAGGCTTTAGGCCATTTTTGTCCCATCTAGTGCCTGTGGGCTGCAATCTGGCCTGAAGCAAAGTTGCATCTAGCACGAAAATTAGCATACTTCTTAAAGGGAATATTGAGGTCATTTTGCACGAAAAATTCTTCCTTTTAAAACTAATATTTATTGACACAGGGTGACAGATTATCAAAAATAAGGCAGTATGGTAGCCTACTTTTCAAGAAATTAGTTTCACACAGATAGAAATTCAGTTGTTTGTTGCTCAATTTGTGTAAGGCCCTCTTTCTGTTTTGTAGCGTGTGGCGGCCTCACACAAAGTTTATAAAAGTCCGAGCGGTAAATATATCGATAATAATAACCCAGATTAACGGGAAGACAGGTTCTTCATTGGTTCACAACAATTTATTAGTCCTCTTGGTAAACAATCACGAAGGAAATACAGTTGAATTAGGTCGGAAATGAATATTATGAGAGAGCCCTAATTACGTGTGTTGATGAGTTGACGGGCCAAATCCAACTATTTATAAGTAATGCTTTGAGCTTAGAACAACAAACATCACAGAAGACCGAGCAGACGGTGCGTTGAGCTGATTGGTCAAAATAGTAAGTCATATGCATAAATCATAATAACATCCTGTGAATGGCTAGATCAAACATGAGATCACACAGTATTTGCACACGGATGGTGTGCACGTATTTCTATGCGTTCCATCTCAATAACAATAACCACTCTACTATGACGTCACAGTCAGACGATCATGACCTTGAAGTTAACCTTCAGCTCACTGTGCAAGTAGCATAAAACAATAAAGTGCAATACTAAATCATAAAGAAACATTTTAAATCTTATCAGTGTTAAGTAACACTATAAATACATCACACATTTGTTCACCCAAACTTTCAACATTTCAAATGATGCAACGTCCATGGCTCTTCTTGCACACAGTATTTTGAAGAAATATAGCTATTGCTGGGGTTTATGATTAAGCTGAACTGTTGGATAGTATCTGAGCCATTTTCTTTGTACTCTTTGTTGGAAAATTTGAAACACAATATTTCCTTTTAATTGAGACAACCATTTAATATTAATTAGAATGTGATCCTAAGCAAAAGAGGAGGACAATAGAAGGGAAGCCCCAGGGTATTTTGAGTGGGGGGGGGGGGGGGGGAAGCATGACTTAAGTGCTCTTTTCCTTCTCTTTCCCTTCTTTTCTTTCTCTTTTCACATTTTCTCTTGCAAATATTACAGTGCAGTCACCCTCTGCCCACCGACTTCGCTCCTTGATAATAGTAGGTTTAAACTTATTAATTTTAGGAAAAAGCAGTAGCAGAATTCTTAAGACCAAGATAGGGACAAAATTCGGACCTTCAAAGACTTAATATGTTAATTATTCTTATTTAATTGCACCTTTTCCCAATGAGTTCATCTTAACATTTTACATTGCGTTTCAAGGAGGACAAAGTAACAATAGTAGGATAAGTAGGAGTGGCTTAAAATTAATCATCTGGTAGATGTGAACTGTGTCACAAGGAGTCTCTTGATTGGCCGTTGCCGTGGTATTGTATCAATCCAATTCTTTGTTAGGGTTAGGGATTAGGGTTATTGTTAGCCAGTTAGGAAATTTCTGGTCAAACAGTGTGCATTGCCCCAAGGAGTGGCTGAAAACTATTCATCTACTTGAATAAATTATCTTTTAACAATACCTTGCATGATTTCAGTAAATCTTTTTCTCTAGCAGTACATTCTCTTGACACCTGGAACATATTCAGAGCAACTTTGGCAGCTGAATGAAGAAAAAAGAAGCATACCACTGTTGGAAGACATCACACTATAAAAATATCATTGCTGATAAAAGAATACCCAGCATTTCTATACATTATCTGTCACTAATGATCATCCTCTACCAAGTCAATATGTCAAACACTCAAATAGACACTCTTTACCTGTGTTTGATTCTAGGTTATCACACTGAGATCATAGTGAAATAGGGGGCTTCAGGGAAAAGGGGAAATGTTATCTAAGCTGAATGACATTGATAGCTCTGTAGCTTTCACTACAACTCAAGACTTTCAAAACTGATGACTTCATTTTCCATCACACTGACCATGAGACCTGCAAAGCAGCCCAATTCATGCCATAGTAGAAGCATTTCTTTCTAGTTTAGTACTGTCATATGACACTTTTCTAATGACATTAAGAAAGGTTCACATCACAATTTCGAAATACATTCTTTCCAGGTTAAAGAGTGGCAAAGTGACACCCATAAGCTGAAGGTGTCAGTGAAGTCAGAGTTGTTTCTGTCTATTGTAAAGATGCAATGAAGTGTAAATAAATTGTAAAGCTTAAACATGGCACACCTCTAATTTTTTGAGCACACTGTTATGTCTAATAGCTAGAATTACAGTGGCCAGGCCAAGAGCAAAACCCCTTAATAATGGCTAAAATTTGAAAATGATCATCAAACATGATCTAACCTGATTAAGCAGACGTGTTTGGTTGGGTTGGACCCATGGCCATACGAGTCTCTCGAGGGAGGGATTTTGGCCAATGGGGGGAGGGAACTGCAGCCCCCCCCCCTGCACCCCTCCCTCTTTCATTCTGTACGGCCATGGTTGGATGTATGTCTGACAATCTAAGGGCTAGATTTTGCGCTCTGGTAAAATCTTACAATTTTGGCCACATGAAGGGGAACAACCTACCTCGTCCTTTTTTGCCAGTACCTGGAGTAACTTTTACTTTGTACCTAGAAAAGAAAATAAGAAGTAGAAAGAACAGTCAAGTCACATGTCTAAATTTTATCCATTATAGTTAGATAGCTACCAAAAATCCAAAGTTTCCCTACCACAGGGGGTTTTCCACTTAGTTAATTTGCTAAACAACTCAGTTCCCCTTACACTGCAATCATTCACTTTGAGCTGCCTTTTTGTTTGCCTTATACGTAAACCAACCTTATGCAGTTGTCTTAGGTTGCGCTAGCCTCTACATAGCTGTCTATGCAAATGTATCCATCTGCATCCCTAGTACATAAACTCTGACAGTTCAATGAGCAAGATGTAGTTACAGGTGAGACAAACTTCTGGGCTCAGGGTGTTTGCAAAGGATGCAAGAGAGATAAAGTAATACCAATATGGGTACAAAAAGAGCTAAAATGTGCTACCTTTATCCAAGGACTAAACGCTAGTCCTGCAGTATGGTAAAGTGACTTTGCAAGTCCAAGAATTATGCAACAATCTTCAGAAATTTTGACCATTTAATATTGTGGCCAACTGGATATGGGCAGTGGTATTGGGAGCAACAGAGCTGAGTAATGCGGAAAGGTTTTGAGGTTCCACCCCTTCAAGCCAGGTTAAAGTGAGATCACTTTTGCATGGAAGAGCAATATACTGTTTTCTCACGTTTCAAAAAGAAAAAAAAATTATCTAGATTGATAAATTGATGTCCTACCTGATGTAAAAATGTAATGTATACACCAATATGCTTCTCTAAAATTCATAGTTGTCCCAAGTTGGAAAACAACTTTGTTTTCAGGCTTGGACTATTTCAGAGCTTCATTTAATAGACAACCTGCTCATAAACACAGAGCAGAAAAGAGGCATAAATACAGCTCAACTAAATGAAGAGTGGATGGCAAAAGAGGGGAAGGTGGGAAAGAGGTTGTCTGATAACCAACTGCAAACAGAAAACCTTTCAACAAACTCTGCATGGCAAATAATAATTTAGAAAAGCACTGAACAATTCAAACTTTCAAAAAGCTAAGTTTAAATTTTACGGAGTCCCATAACATTTTATATAGAGAAAGATTATTACATATTTCATAATTATTGCAGGTTGCATCCTTACTTGTAATTCTGCATAGCACTATAGGGAGCACACACAGGTATTGCAAACAACAAAAGATCCTCCTCGTGGGGGCAACCAGTAAGAGAATCAATGATGGAAGCACTCTCCTGAAATAAATAAACACAAAAACATAAAAAAATTTTGCTACACTAACACTCATAATTTTGATGACAAAGTGTAACATGGACCCAGACTAAATTTCTCCCTTTACTGAGACATTTTCTGATTTTTTGGCATTTCAAAATTCAGTAAACGGAACAGTTTGGTTTTAAAGAAAATGGTTGGTAAGTGTGACTTTGACACTTCTTCAACAATTTCATGTGTCATTAAATGCTGCTATTTCAATTCAAAAAGCTTCATTATATCGGACAAAGATGTTTAGTAGTATAAACAAGCTAGATAGGAGGATTAATGGAGTGAGTACAGTACTTTGATTGGTCATGGACACAGCTTCTTTGGAAGAATCAATGTTGAAGGTATCTCACAACATGTGAGACAGCTAACAATGAAATTTTTTTTATTAATATTTTCTGTGTGAATTCAACACTGGTAAGGTCATTAAAGTTAATCTCCATGTATTAAACCACAGGAAGTATAATAATCTGAAGTAAAGAAAACATTGCATCGTACCATACCATAGAAGATAACCTTTCATACAATAAAACACAATTGTCAAGATAACGATTCAGACAACGAAGCCTCATTTTTAATATTTATATGAATTTCTAAAGGAAGCTGACAATACAAGCGTGAGGTTCAAGATTAGTTTATCTTTATTCTTTTATGAAAATACTTGCCAACAATGCTCCCACCTGTCAACTTTTGCAAAGAGATGGCAGTCTTACCTGAGTAAAATGACTCTCTTCCACACCTGCCATTTCGTCGTCTGATACGTCCTGCTGTCAAAATTTGAAAAGGCTTCATCTGATTTATTACAAAAACTTATGTCAGCCTCTCTTATTCATCTCTAAAGATGAATGTCCCTTAAAAATGTTAATGATAAAAATTCAAGGACCTACAGATACAGAGCAATTAAATTTATTTAACACAAAATGGATTGTCCATTTGACTTAAATGATTTGATAAAACTCATTCATCTGCTTACAAAGTTTTACAGAGGCTCTTGAGAGGAAATGTACAATTTCCATTCTTCACTTGTTATTTCAAGAGCTGCTTTCCATTACCTTACTGCTTCACTTTCCTTGCATCCCAACCTTCCAAGTTTCTTCTTTTTGTCATTCTCTCATTTAAAACAACTTCAAAATTTCTCAGCTGCTACTTTCTAATCAACCCACGCATATTTTACATCAACAAACTCTTATACTATTTTTATCTCCTCACCTCACACAGCCAATTTTTTTCAGTCAGTTGTTTCCATTGGCAACACAGCTTATTGGTCCCATTGGTACCACAGCCAATTTGTAACATTGATACCCCAGCTAATTGGTCCCAGTGGTACCACAGCCATTTGATCCAAATGGTGCCGCAGCCAATATGTACCATTGATACCCCACCTAAATGGTCCCGATGGAACCACAGCCAATTGATCCCAATGGTCCCACAGTTATTTGATCTCAATGGTACTACAGCCAATAGGTCCCAATGGCACCACAGACAATTTGTCTTGATGGCACCACAGCCAATTGGTCCCTTTGGTACCACAGTTAATTGGACCCAGTGGCCAGCAGCCAACTGGTTCCAATGGTTCCACAGTCAATTTGTACTGATGGTGCCACAGCTTATTGGTCCAAATGGTACCAAAGCTAATTGGTACACATAGTTCCACAGTCAATTGGTCCCAATGATACCACAGCCAACTGGTCCCTCTGGTACCACAGCTAAATGGTCCCGATGGAACCACAGTCAATTGGTCCCAATGGTACCAAAGCCAATTTGTCCCAATTGTACCACAGCTTACTGATCTAAATGGTACCAAAGCCATTTGATCCAAATGGTGCCGCAGCCA
Source organism: Holothuria scabra (assembly GCA_037179385.1). Lineage (NCBI taxonomy): Eukaryota > Metazoa > Echinodermata > Holothuroidea > Aspidochirotida > Holothuriidae > Holothuria > Holothuria scabra. The sequence goes on from CM074180.1 coordinate 51,379,070, forward strand.
ATTTGTACTATTGATACCCCAGCTGAAAGGTCCCAATGGAACCACAGCCAATTGATCCCAATGGTCCCACATACAATTTGTCTTGATAGCACCACAGCCAATTGTTCCCTTTGGTACCACAGTTAATTGGACCCAGTGGCCAGCAGCCAACTGGTCCCAATGGTTCCACAGCCAATTTGTACCGATAGTGCCGCAGCTTATTGGTCCAAATGGTACCAAAGCTAATTGGTGCACATAGTACCACAGCCAATAGCTCCCAATGGCACCACAGACAATTTGTCTTGATGGCACCACAGCCAATTGGTCCCTTTGGTACCACAGTTAATTGGACCCAGTGGCCAGCAGCCAACTGGTCCCGATGGTTCCACAGCCAATTTGTACCGATGGTGCCGCAGCTTATTGGTCCATATGGTACCAAAGCTAATTGGTACACATAGTACCACAGCCAATTGGTCCCAATGGTACCAAAGCCAATTTGTCCCAATCGTACCACTGCTTATTGATCTAAATGGTACCAAAGCCAGTTGATCCAAATGGTGCCGCAGCCAATTTGTACCATTGATACCCCAGCTAAATGGTCCCGATGGAACCACAGCCAATTGATCCCAATGGTCCCACAGTTATTTGATCTCAATGGTACCACAGCCAATAGGTCCCAATGGCACCACAGACAATTTGTCTTGATGGCACCACAGCCAATTGGTCCCTTTGGTACCACAGTTAATTGGACCCAGTGGCCAGCCGCCAACTGGTCCCAATGGTTCCACAGTCAATTTGTACCGATGGTGCCGCAGCTTATTGGTCCAAATGGTACCAAAGCTAATTGGTGCACATATAACCACAGCCAATTGGTCCCAGTGGTACCACAGCCAACTGGTCTCTTTGGTACCACAGCTTAATGGTCCCGATGGAATCACAGCCAATTGATCCCAATGGTACCACAGTTAATTGATCTCAATTGTACCACAGCCAATAGGTCCCAATGGCACCACAGACAATTTGTCTTGATGGCACCACAGCCAATTGGTCCCTTTGGTACCACAGTTAATTGGACCCAGTGGCCAGCAGCCAACTGGTCCCAATGGTTCCACAGCCAATTTGTACCGATGGTGCAGCAGCTTATTGGTCCAAATGGTAACAAAGCTAATTGGTACACAATAGTTCCACAGTCAATTGGTCCCAATGGTACCTAAGCCAATTTGTCTCAAAGGTACCACAGCCAATTGGTCCCTTTGGTACCACAGCCAATTGGTCTCAATGGCACCACAGATATTTGGTCCCAATGGTATCTCAACCAATCAGTCCTATTAGTCCAACTGGTCACTGGCACCACAGTCCAACTATAGTCAGTCAATTATCACACTTTCAGTTCCACATACCTAATATGATGTGACAAGAAGGGAAAAATTAAAATTTTAAGTTTATTAGCATTACTGCATTTCTCCCAGTAACCCCCTCCAAATTCCTAACCATACACTCTAATTTTGCATACCTCATCTACGGCATTCTTATCTTTCCAAGCATGTTTAACTTCAACAGACTCTACAGTGCCTTTAGATTCTAAGAAAAGAAAAGAATAAAGAAAATTGACAACAGGTGACCAAGCAATTTCTTATCATATTGCATAATGGTTTTTATACTCACCTTCTCACAAACACAAAAAGATATAATAAAAATTTGACATATTTCATTATCAAAATTTTGATATATTTTGCAGAAGCTACACATTATGATGAATGAAAAAAGATTATTCCCTTGCAAGGGGCTTCATTTATCTTATGCCAGTCTTCATAAAAGACATCATGTTAAACTGTTTACATCCAAAAGGTATGAACAACTATAATTTACCCCTAGAAGGAAAAAATTGGAAATTCTATCTTATCGAATGGTTACATGACACCAGCTTTACTGATATGTCAATCAACCCTTGTGTAAAATGGGAATTATCATGCAGTTCACTGGTGACGAGAAGATAAAGTATTCAGACAAACTTTCTTTTGAAGCGAATTTTTTCACATACAAATAAAGTCTACAAGCAACACTCAAGATTGTTTGTTCACAGTTGAAATGGGAAATTTCCATAAAATTCTTTCCAAACTTGTGGATTTAGGACAGCATGCATTCCTGTTCCTGAGAAAAATCATGAAATGCAGATATATGGTATGATAACCTTGTGTTTACTTTAATCACCAGTGGCATTCAATTATTAAGCACCATTCTGCCTATCCTGCATTCTGACCCTTAAGAACTGCCAAGCCGATAGAACAACTTGTTCGAGGGCCCCTGAGAGGTATTAATAGACCTATCTTTTTTTTAATAGCACAGGGTTGTGCTTTGTGTTACTATAAGTATCTGCATGCTACCAGTCTGTCTTGAAAGTACTTCCTGGCAGACTTTAAGCAAACAATTCAGATGTGAACAACATTGTTTTAAACTGCATAAGATCCATATGCTTCTAGTCTTCTGCATACATACATTTGGAAACGAACATTTTTTGTGCTACTAGTAAAATTGTGGTGCACTGTAAAGTGCAGTTTGTGTGTGGCACACTGTTGTAACTTGCTAACTTTGTGTTTCAAATTACGTGCCGTTCATCTGTTTTCAGAACACCAAAAGCGTGCAGGTGGCATCCATTTTGAAGCAAACAGCTTGCCCATGCTACATGAAAAATTCAGGAGTGCTGCACCTGTGCTGTTAGCTCGTACATGGCACAAAACTTCAGCTGGCAAACAATGTTTCAAATTGTACACGATCTGTTGCAAATTGCACACACAACTGAATTTGCCTGCAGACCAGTGACAAATTTGTAGAGGGTTTGACGCATGAAGCAGCAAAACTTAGGTTGAAATAAATAAAGGACAAAGGAGAAGAAGTTTTTCTTTTTGATTGGATTAAGTTTGGTCACAATCTTCCATTCCAACCTATGCTCTCACAAATACACAAACAAAATACTTGCTTCTTCAAACCTTTATTCCCTTCACCCCCGTTTGCCTGCGTCCATCCCCTAAAACATTATCTTCCAACTTAAAGGTCCTTCATTAGAAAGGAATCGTCATCATTTTTAAGCCGCTATGTGGCTACTTTCTGAGTACTACTTTTATCAATATTTTATATTTTAACAATTCACTTGACTTACAATTAATGTGTGCACTTTGGCACTATATAAGGAAAATTGAAAATGATAAGAATACCAATTGTTGGTTAAGCTGTCTGAAAATTTTGAACTGTTTCTCAAAGAGAAAGTCTAAGCAAAAATCTAATTTTCATATAAAGTAGAGGAACTAACATCAATTTGGTGAAACATCCATTCAAATCAGATGTGTATTTCTTGAGATACCAGCAAATTAAAGTAAAAGATTTGTCTTCCAAAATGATCCTAAGGGCAACAAAGGTTATATTTGTTCCTCAAATTGCTTTGTTTCTTTTTGTTTTTTAGTCTGTTGTGTTGACCTTGAGGTTAACAGTGACAGGACCTCCTTTCAAATCCAAAGTTTGTGAAATTTTCATGCTACTTATGCAATTGCTTTCAGATAACATGGGATTTTTAAGATAAAATTTGTGTAAAGTTTAAAACCATGATTTGAAAACTTTCAAAAGATTGTCCATTAATGTGAGTATATGATTAATTTGGGCTTGGTTCAAGTTCATTTGTTGCTGAAACTGTGACAATTTCAATTGCTCCTATCTTAAGGACCAAACAATGGATTTAAATTAAAATTTCACCAATCTTACATACTTTTTTTAATCAACTGAGAAATAATATACAAAATTTACAATAAGTACCTTCTTTGATGTCCTCCAGATTTATGTCTTCAATACCTTGTGTGACTACCTCACCACTACTGGCATTTTCACCTTGGGTTAAGTGATCTGTCACATGACCACCAGGTTCCTCTTTTGGCTGTGGTTCTTTTTTAACTACAAGTTGTTGGTGTTTTTGCTGAGGTAATTTTTTCCCCTCTTCTTTGTAATCTGCTTTTAGCTTCTGTTTTCCTTTCTTGCCTTTCTTGTTTTTATTTTCTTTGGGTGCTCCAGAAGACTGAAAGAAATGCAAAGTGTCAATGAAAAAGATCAAATCATGAAAGACTGACTTTGTCCCCGTCCACACTACGAGACGTGACTTATTGCAACAAGACTGTCTTGTTGTGGTAAGCGACTGACGACTTACTAGTTTTAAGAGTGTAGTGTCCACATTATGCAACAAGTCGCAGGTCTATGGAGCGATTCACACAGAATTCTAATGTTTAACAGACTCTCTATTTGTTACGTTGAAGAGACAAGAAGGTGTTCTGTCCATTTCAATTAACTGATCTTTGTGGGCTTCAGAAGTCATTCATTGTTGTCAGTTGTATGTTTAAGTTTCATGCAACCAAACATGTTAGGTCTCATGAAACAGGGTTGCAAGTCTGCTTGCAACTAGTTGCAAAGCATTCCACACTTTGCAACACGTCTGAACAATCTCGTTGCAATGCGTTGCGTCGCATCAGGTCGCATAGTGCAGATGGGGCTTTAGAGTACTTTCACACTTGACCTTGAGCAGGGGATTACATCTGGATCTCATTTACCACTTGAAACTAACATTGTAGCTCTTGCACTCAAGATCAGATGCAAAGACTTTTGATCCAACAATGGCAGCAGATAGGACTTCAAGCAGGGGATCAAAATCCCCCAAACTCCCTGGTCAGCTACTTTGAATTGGTTCACCAGAGCTGTGATTGTAGAATTGACTTGATTCTAAACCTAACCATAATCCTTCATATTCAAATCCTTTACCTACATGATGATAATCCTTAGCCTAATCCTAAATCTTCTTTGTATCTAATCCCAAATCCTCACCCTAATTCTAATGCCAAGCAGATTTTCTTTAGAGGGAATCTTTTGTCTATCAAACCTTGGGTCTAGTCGGCAACCCCCAAACTACTGCATTCTAACAATTTTTTTTTTTTTTTCAAAAGGTGACATGTGGAAAGCATCAAGACTGCTTTGCAATGGTTGAAGGGATACCACTTCTAAGCCTACAAAACCAGTCTTAATCATTTTTTTGTAACATTTTTCTTTTTGGTTTTTATTTATAGCTCCTAGAGTTACAACTAAACAAATTAAGGCTCACAGCTAGTATCTCCATCTTTAACCTTCTCTCCTCTTCATCTTGGTCACGATACTTTTGTTTCATCTTCTTCAGTTTATGCTTAACATAGTGAGAAAAGAGACAAAGAAATAGTTGTTTAAAGAAATGACTGAAACTGTTGCAGCGACATGTAGGTATCAGTTTTACAAGCACATGAAAGAAGTTCAAATGTGTTGCTATGCATTTTCACAACTACCTGTCATGTTGGGATGGGCGGTTGCTTAAAATGCTTGAATTGGAATTGAACACTTAAATCAAGGATGCAAAGAGACTGTGTAAATAAAGTACAAGAAAGTTATTGAATGCTCTCCCAATGACTATGGCAGAATTCCTGCATCTGACCAGGGAGGTGTTATTAGATGGAGATCCATCGAAACCTTTAATTTATTCTAATCCAATTACATGACGTGTGCGGCTCGGTTACTTGCCATTTGGTCTACCCCTGGAAAATAAAACGATATTCCGGGTGTCACATGCTCAAAGAAGACACCGAATCTGACTTCGTTATCTCCAAAAACACAAAATAAAGACACCAAATCATGTGATTTTGTGTTTTCAGAGATAGCGAAGGCACATTTGGTGTCTTCGTTGATCACATGACACCCGGAATATTGTTTCATTTTCCGGGGGTAGACCAAACGGCAAGTAACCGAGTAGCACGCGTAATGTAGATTGATCTCAAAGTGGAGACTAAATCCTTTAATTTGGGGTAATGGAACAAAAGGACATGGAATTCTTTGTTTAATACCTAGGCAACCTCACTCTTACCTATGGTGACTCCAACAAAAGGGATTATTTGGACCCATGCTGTTATGTGTTAGTAGTTGACCACAAAGAAGTGCCAAACACTGACCCAACATTTCAAACAACTAACTACTGTCAATGATTACTATGATCCTGGCTATAGACCAATTCTGATGATTTATGCAAATGAGCAGAATAGGAATAAGACTAATCATTGATATCTGATTTTCATTAATACTCGCATTTGCCTGCATGTTTTAAAAGGCACACATATATAGAGTAAAATACAGAGAACAGGACAAGTAGGTTGTAAACCTCATCCAAACATGTCAAAATTGTAAAATTAGTTCACATTCTTAAGCGACTTGCAATATCAAGGCGAGGGACAAATTTCACGATCTGCTGCCCGACATCTTGCAGATGACTTACCAGGCTTGAACTTAGTTTCTAACACCTGCTCACACTTGCTAAGCCTATTGAGTTAACTATTACGGTTCAAAGAAAAAGGTTCTTGATGGATCTCCATCTAAGAACACCTCCCTGATCATACATTGTATTACTGGAACATACACACTGCAATGCTAACTTGGTCAGAGGGGATTCTTACTATATCAATTACTTATAATTTTTTACTATCTGCATTTACATTCCTTTACGTACAAGGTACATCTTACCTTTCAACAAAAAAAAAAAAGAAAAAAAAAAGATACAGCTCTGTAATCTCACCTTTTGACCCCTTTTTATTGGGGCAGACTGAGTTGAACTTTCTTCTGAGTACTAAAGGAAAAGAAATCCAAAAGGGATGTCAAACAGAATTTGGATAATATATGTCAGAGTCAGATTTATTTAAGTAAACTGATTAAATATTGTATGAAAGATTTAGGATACAGGTATGAGATTAAGTTATGATGCTTTCCCTTTGTCTGATGTTCCTGACCAACTGTACTGACAGTTTGTCAAACTGTTTGGTCAGTCTGTTTGTTGAGATTTTACACTTAAACTTCCAACCTTCTGATGTAACCTTGCAGTCTCCACCCCTTTTTTTCCAGTTGAGGGTCACTGGATTGTTTTTCATACTACATTGGTTATACTGAGCACCATGCACATTGGCAGAAGGTTCCATTGTTTGAATCCTTGGTATGACTTGACATGGAAATCAAACCCAGACTTTTTAGTGAGTGGCCGATGCTCTACCAGTAGACCAAACACTAAGGGTTTACTGCATTAATTTTATGAAACAAAACTGGAATCACAGGGCTGGAGGAGAGGTCTAAGGCAGCCCTCTCTCCATTTGGAAATCTTTCATTATTTTTCTTGGGAGTCTACAAGCAAAATGGTGAAATATTTAAAGGTCAAGAGCAGTCACAGCAGTCACCACAAACTTATTGTGAAGCATTCACTAACACCTTACACCTTTCCTCTTGTGTCTCTTTAAAGTATCTTTTATTATGGTTTATGACTTTTGCATATGAAAGGAAAACTAAGTAGTTACTTCAAGTAAATTTCATATCTGAGGAGCAAAAATTTTGTCACATGACTCTCAACAGCCAATTGCGAAACAGGACAGTCTACCGCACTACTTTAAGATGGGACAACTACTCTTGACATTTAAAGCAAAAATAAGAAAAACTTAGCAAATTTCTCAAAGGTCAATTCAAATAAAATGCACTAGATTTCTCTTGCAGGGAACACCCTCCCTACTTTGACCCAGCAGGTTTGGAACCCTGAACCTCCTGGTTGCTGTACACAGTTCATATGCCTCTGCCTTTATCTGCTCAACCACAAAACTGGTGGATGAATGAAGATGATCATATTTTGTTTAAAAATCTGCTCCATTGTTATGTCTACAATCATGCACAATGAGAGTAGGTTCCATTATTTCATGTCTTTAGTACGACTACACATCCTGTCATAGAGTAAACCCCCTTGGTTGAACAGCATATTATTTTCAGTGTCAGTATCTGTATTGTTACTGTGCCTATGTAGTGTTCACACGGACTTCCTATATATATGGACAGAGCATGTAATGTGTATGTCCTATCCGAAGGTTGTCGCCACCAACTGGGACAAAAAAGGCGCACCAAGATGGCCGCCGTGAAGCTATAACTTGTGCGATTTGATGACGACTCTGTGGTATTTCAAACAAAATATAATTTGAATAAGAAACAACATTATATTCCTGCATTACATGAAGTGATTTTGACTTTAAGTTGTATTATTTTGAACATATTTCAAGTTTCTTGCAAAATCTTTTGATTTGAACTACTTGAGCTAGTCCAAACTTTCACACACAAAACCATTGCAGACAGCCATGCTACGAGTATACTCACACGTATGGTGGCAACAATCTACGGAGAGTATGGTCTGTCCATGTTAAGGAAGTCTGTGAGTCATCAAGAGATTCTCACAGAGAACAGAGCACAGAATAGAGTCAACAGGACCAACCTTTGTATGCTCTCTTCTGATTGGGGTTTCAAAGCTATTTTCTAATTTATATATGAAAGACAACAAAGTTTTTGAAAGGTGCCCTGCCCTATATGAATGCCTTAATAGTAATCATCTTCTCATTATCCATAGCTTTCAAATTTAAGCCAATTTTTCCTAAGAAATTCAAAATGAGGTTAACCATAAAAATTGCATTCATGCCTGAATTCCAACATTTTTGAGTCAGTTACCTGTGAATGTTGATCTTCTGGCACACCTTCTAATCTGTCTTCATCTTGTTTAACTGTCTCTCCTTCCTCCTCAAGAGCTTTTTCTCTGAAGTTATCTTCATCTTTATTCTTTTCTCCTTCATCTTCTTTTGGTTCCACTCCTTGCTTCTTTTTCCTCTTCATTTCCCTTTCATGAAAACAATGTTACTTTATCATCAACCCAGTGCATGGGTCAAGTGGTTAGAGCATCCCACTGGCAACTGGGAGGTCAGTTTGACTCCTTGCCAGATTCTACCAAACACTCTACTGCCATTATGCTGTGCTCAGCATAAGCAATGGAGTAGGGGAAACAAGCCAGTGAGCCACAAATGAAGAAAAGGCCATGGCTGGCCTGACTTAAACCAATTGGTTAGACAATGTGAAACCCTATCCAACTAACTAGCTAACTACCTTTATCATCACTATAAATATGCAATGAGATTTTGGTTAGGTTTGCTTGAATTTTTTGCTCCAACTTCTACCTTTCTGGTTTAATAAGACCTTTTCCAGTAGAATGTCACTGGATTATTTTACTTATTTAGGGATAAAAATACCACCCAGTTGTTAACTGCAATCTGTTGGCAGCCTGCTCTCTTTTGGTGTACTTTTGTAAGCGTAAAAATGACTATCTTGGTTGTTTTTCCCTGTGAATTGTTTGCAAGTTGTTAGCAGTTTTCTTGGTTTTTGTTCTCTGTGTATCTAAGCAGTCGTTTTTGGGTGGAACTTGATATCTCTGCTATCCTTAGTTTTAGCTGTTAGGATGGAGACAGTTAAGGTATGTGGAAGGGTATGTGCGAGTGAGACTCAGTCCAAGGAAAATAAAATTAAAGAGGAGAGTGGAAAAACATTACTAGAGCAGCGATGCTGCAGGATCTCAATACTTTGTGGGTGTTAAGGAGACAAAGTTTCCATATTGTTGCTGATGATATTTGATGTAAATGCAGTCCTCCTTTGGCACTTTGCATGAAAAGATTATCCATCTATTGTTAATATCCTGGTATTTCACAACTTCTGAGGGAGTGAGAGCTATTTGTCTGCTGATATCTTGAGTGTTTGCATTGTTACACTGTATGACAAGTGTGTAGAAAAAACACCCATTCAATACAGTATGTTAAAGATTGCATAGGTTTCAGCCCTTGCATTTTTATTTGTGAACCCTATTATGTGCAAAAAGACTCTTGCACTATGAATGTGAATTATACTAATTGCAGTTTCCTGGTACAGTGCATTCAGTGGTAAATTGTGATTCAGATTTTCAGTATTATGTGATGGTTATTGCTACTGCTTGGGGAAGTACATCAGTCATGACTTTCAAACTAGTGGTAAACTAAGACCCAATAGGACACTGCTACCTGTTGGTGAATTGCTTTAGTCTTCTAGATTGTGCTGACAGTAATTTAAATTTGGTGATAATTACTAAAATAGCAGCAGATAAGCACATATAAGCAGTTTGCTTGTATTGATGCATTTCATGAATACTGTTCTCATACATTAAAGCTAAGAGATTTGCCAACAGATTGCAATTCACCACCTAACTGAGGCAACCATCTGGATTGCAACTTACACAAAAAATTGTGGTTTAAGCACCACCAGATTGTAGTTTATAACTGGTTTTCAATGCACCTCTGGTTGCATTTTGCCACCAGACTGTAATTTACCAATAAATCAAAGTTTCCTACTGGAATGAATGATAGTCTACCATACATCATATTTTCCCACTTACCACTATTAAAATGAAAAGCCCAACAGACACTCTCTCTCTTAACATTGCTTACATCTGGTATTGCGCACCCAAATATTTCTGTTGTTATATCTAATATTGAACATCCAAATAATGCTGTTGCCACATCTAATTATGTTGAGTATCCAATAATTCTGTTGTCATATCTAATATTGAGCACCCAAATATTTCTATTATTACATCTTGTATTGAGCACCCAAATATTTCTATTATTACATCTTATATTGAGCACCCAAATATTTCTATTATTACATCTTGTATTGAGCACCCAAATAATTCTGTTGTCATATCTAATATTGAGCACCAACATAATGCTGTTATATCTAATATTTAGCACTCAAATAATTCTGTTATTATATCTAATATTGGGCACCCAAATAATTTGTTGTCATATGTCAAACTTACCTTCTCTGTTTAGCTGTGAGATGTTTCCTTGCAGGAACACTGCCCTCTTTCTTCTCTAGCGGTCGGATAGGTTCGTTATCACCAAGATAGATGGTGTCTTCATCTTCGTTTGTACTTGATGCTTTGCTGCTTACACTCAACATGCTTACACCCCGTGATCTAAATATATCATGCCAGAGGTTACACAGTAATAATATTATATGACAATTATTTGGTACAAAGGTGCAATTAATGTTTCTAATACTGTATAGCTGGTGACACTTATTCTTATATCATCTAAGGTAAACTAAGTCAAAGGTGTCAAAAATTTATGAATCTATCATTTTAATTCAAACAACATGCTAGCATACTTTCAGCAAATTAAACTAAAGCAAAAAGGCCATCTAAGTCAGGCTCTTTCTGAAAGTCCATTCCAATCAAACACATAAACCAGAATGCAAAAATGTATTGAGGTTTCCATGATACATAAATGTTCTGTTTGAAAGAGTGCCATCATGCACAATTATCTTCTCATTCAAATGCTATACTAGCATGTTCAAAATATTATTTTGTCATTTCAGATGACCTTTTGACCTTCATAAAAGTCAGACATAGCTACACATACAAACAACACACAGACAAATGGACAAACAGCTATCTTGAAAGATCATATTTAAAAAGGTTTCTGGGGTTTGACCCCTGGAGACCCCAGATGATCTATCATATTTGCCCAAAACAATGGGGACCATCTTCTGACCATAATGCATCCACATACCCCCTATCCAAGCTTCCTTCCTTGAGATATCACGTTAACAAGGTTTTCAGACTTTGACCTCCAGTGACCCCTGACCTCCAACAAAAACAATAGGGACCATCTCCTGACCATAACCCATCCACGTACCAAATATGAAATCTATACAAGTTTCCTACCTAGAGATATTGTGTTAACGAGATTTTCAGACTTTGATCCCCAGTGACCCCAGATGAACTTTGACCTCCGTCAAAAATGATAGGGACCATCTTCTGACTATAATGCATCCACATATCAAATATGAAATCTATCCAAGCTTCCTACCTAGAGATATTGTGTTAACGAGATTTTCAGACTTTGACCCCCAGTGACCCCAGATGACCTTTGACCTCTGCCAAAAACAATAGGGACCATCTGCTGACTATAACTCATCGACATACCAAATATGAAATCTATACAAGTTTCCTACCTAGAGATATTGTGTTAACAAGATTTTCAGACTTTGGCCCCCAGTGACCTTAGATGACCTTTGACCTCCGCCTAATACAATACGGACCATCTAATGACTATAATGCATCCACATACCAAATATGAAATCTATACAAGTTTCCTACCTAGAGATATTGTGTTAACGAGATTTTCAGACTTTGGCCCCAGTGACCCCAGATGACCTTTGACCTCTGCCAAAAAAAAAAAAGGGACTATCTTCTGACTATAATGCATATACTTATCAAATATGAAATCTATTCAAGTTTCCTAACTTGAGATATTGGGTTAACAAGGTTTTCAGACTTTGACCCCTGGTGACCCCAAATGGCCATTGACCTCCACCAAAAACAATAGGGTTCTTCCTCTCAATATTACTCATCTATGTACCAAGTTTGGAAACTGTCAGATATTCCTAACTTGAGATATCGTGTTAACGAGCAAACACACACACACCCTTACAGGCAAATGCCACGAACCGTGGACCAATTGACTGGAACCTACAAACCGAGGACACCCTTCTAATATGGCTATAATGAGATATAAACCAATGCTGTATAGTGTAGGTTGTGTCATTTGCTTACGTATCCACAAATCACTAATTGATTTGTGCCTGTGGGTCACATGCATACCCAATCAGTTCCAATTTTGTTCGCCATACACAAATCACAAGGCTGAATCTGATTTTCTGCAGGTAACCATGGACTATTGAAATATCCATAAGATATCACTATAGCACCTCTAAATTTATGAAAGGAGTGTTGCTAGTATGCTGGCATACCGTGGACCGTCCTCGGTTTCAGGTGTGTCCACGGTTCGCGGGTATGAATTCAAACTTTAGTCCACGGTTTGCACCAATTGTCAACGCATACACACACACATCCACACATACATACACACGCCATCATGAATGCATAGGTTTCTCTTATCATCGAAACCAAAAAGGAGATACTTTTGGATCAGCAAACTTAAATCTTTTTTCCATTAAATTTCTTAAGTAGAATGTGTCCTTACCTCCATAGTTAGTCACACTAGTATCTAGTTTTAGGCCAATATTGGACTATCTGTCATCCATTTGGGATCTTAACACCATCTCCCTATCCAATTAAGTGGATCAAATTCAATGAAGGGAAGCTTGTTTTGTTCATAATGACTATTCCCCCCCAATAGTAGTGTAACTGAATTGTTGAAAGACCTTGGGTGGGACTGTCTTGAAGACAGACAAACTGTCAACAGGCAATTTTCCAAAAAGCCAGATCAGGCCTCCTAGCTTTGTCAATTAACAACCAATGATTGGCTAGGCAATCTTCAAGGCATAGTCATTCCAACAGCTTCATAAACATACCAACCAACACTGATTGCTACTAATATAGTTTCTTTCAATGTAACAACAGAGACTGGAACTTTCCCCCCCCAAAAAAAAAAAAAAAAAAAAAAAAAAATTACAGATCTTAAGGACCCAAAGCATTTAGAAATTTCAGTCTTGAGGTTTCTCTGATGAGATGATTGATTCTACCTATGCACACTCAACCCTTTTTGTGCTTGACTCCACCAGGAGTGTTGTAGACTTCCAGATCCAGAGCCAAGCTTAATTTTGCTACTGTTTATCAAAATACTCTTTTGTTACAATAAGTCTCATCTTCTAAATTTTGCCACCTCTTTGTTCCTGCAGCTTTATACTTCAAGAAGAGTCATTGAGGTCAGAAGACACAAGAAAGAATTTTCATGACAAAACAGACAGTAAATTGCAAAAAGAAAACATATCAGTGACTAAAATTAAGCAAATGTAAGTTGAACAACTTAATAGTTCGATTTTCAAAGCCAACTTCTTCTGGTCAATCACCAAACTTAATCCTTATGATACATAAATATGGGAACAGCTGATATCATATGGCAATTGTTTGACTTCCTCAAAGGGATAAGGTGGCCAAAATCCTTGTACACTGATAACACTTCATATTGGGCAAAGAAACTTGTGTCCATAACCCAATAAGCTAACCAACTGAGCAAATCAATTAGTATGCTTGAAAGTAGGCACAGATGAGACAAGGTAGGTTCTTTGGGGTTTTATAGCAAATCCTGTGGAGGGCTAAATTCCCCAACAGACTTGTGCTTGGCATGACACAACATAACCTAGCCTTACAACAGCAGTATGTGTTACCTTGTTCCTGTGACATGATGCAGTTCAATTGCAGTGTCAGGAAAGTCAGTATCTCCATCCTCATCACTACTCTCTGCATCTCCCTGCTTCCCAGGTTCATCTTTCTCATCCTTTACATCCTCTGATCCTGCATTAGCTGTATCTTCATCATGTTGGATGGTCTCCTTTTCTTTAACATGAAGTGATTCTGCATCTTCAAGTTCTACCTCTGCATTTAAAATGGAAAACTCAAAACTTAGTTTACATGTTCACACCGACAAATACATGCATCCATTAACATATGCCCAAACACACACTTGCACAGTAGTGCTAGGACTAAATAGCAAGTGTTCACGAACTCAAAGCAATCGGATTAAACTGGTTACGAAAATTGATCATGAGTATATCTGCATGGAAGCCTTTCAGTACTCCCTCAGATATATCTTACATATGTGTCATTCCAAGATGACATTCATCAATCAAATTGTTATTTTAAACAAGAAACAAACCACTTTTAAAGTTACCGATCATAAAATTTGCAATGTCTCAGAGCTTAATTAGCTCTGAGAAACATGTTACCCTTAGTTCTCCTTTGCAGACAAACTTAAGTAAATTTTTATCCACACAACCAACTGACCATGCATACATAGTCCTATGTATAAGACTGAGGAACGCAACATGCACCAATTAGGGAATAAAGTCAATGGTGCCCATGTCTCTACATCAGATTCGAACAGGCTATGACGTCACGCATATGGGCTGAGAGACCCGAGGCGAAGCCGAGGGTCTCTGCCTATATGCGTGACGTCATAGCCTGTTCGAATATGATGTAGAGACATGGGCACCATGACTTTATTCCCATTCATAAATACTTTTAATTTCGGGAAGTTTAGAAGGAAAAAAGCTTTCTTTTTATTAATTTTCCATTGATCATCAATTATTCTCCTTAACTGACTACGTTACAATGACATTGACATTGACATTGAATAGCGTTGCGAAGAGCTGTATTACCGCAATGCACAGTACCTAGCTAGCTGTCTACACGCTGCCTTCGTCGTCGCTTGTTGCACGTATATATGTAACTTACACAGCCATGACGTACAGCTATACGGCCTACTTTGTGCCGTCTATTTGACAAATAAGTTACATTTTGGAAGTCTTGAACGATGTCATATTTGGAACGATTTTTCTTTTGGATGTGGGGCTATAGTCGTGAATAGTTCCACTAAAATTATATACTAACTGGAGGATCTGTGGTTTAATTGGTTTCTATTGCTCGCTGTGACATTTGCCTTTGACACACTAACGTCCTGCTCAACGTTGTTGAAAACAGACTAAACAACTAACGTTAGGCTAACAACGTCAGGCCTAACATTAGCCTTTCAAATTAGCGTTACGTTGTTTTCGAAATGTGGCTGAGTCAGTAAATTAGCTTGACCTTTTTGAGCGGTATGGAACCACACATATTTGCCTTAACTAACGGTGGCTCTCGCAATTCCTGAAGCTTTCATTGCAGAGAGAATCTATCACAATCTTGATGACGTTTGTCGATGCAGTATGCAGGCTACTTGGGCCTGCGAAGGCTCTTCTTAATTATCACTTCTGCAATTCCCTCGGCGATTCTGGTGCTAAATTTCCTTACATAGCTTATGGTGCACAGAATACTAACCCAAGCCTTATGTATGGAATATGCGAGATGGGCTTTTATGGTTAGTGAGTAACGTTATACTCGAGCACTTATTTCAAAATTGTTTTTTTCATCGGAAAAGATAGGCTAGAGGATTTTGAGTCTAACTGAGATAGGCCTAGGAAGACATGTATGGCCTAGTCATATTTATATTTCTTTTTCTCATACCCAGTGTACCATATCAATTACACAATCGGGGTCTAAGCCTAGGCCCTAGGCTTGTGTGAACTTTGAAACACATTATAACACCTTCACTTAATATTTTATGAATTAGGCCTAGGTCTGAAATCTGATTAGGCCTTGGACCTAATTTATTTGTTTCAATATACATGCAACATTGCGGTCAACCAAATATATGTACATTTTAAGTTGGACAGTAATGGGGGAAATTACTTGCTTAAAACGTCAGGCACCATTTAAAGTAGTTGGGCCAGTATGTGTACTAGGCCTAAAACTGTTGTTATGTGTGAAACCTAAAACTTAAGCCTTCATAACACCGTGTCAGCAAAGCTGTATTTATAGTCATGTTGATCAAAAAGTTGCTCTCCATACACCCTATGTCTCTACACTGGATTAGAACATGGGTAACTGACCAATCACAAGCCAGTATTCTCAAAAAGTATTTATGAATTAATAATAGGTGCAGCAACATACCTACATGTATGTGTAAAGTCAACATACAAATAAGCAGTCACCACCTCTTGTCTGCACTGCATGGTGGCTGATCAACATGAAATAGGAATCACCTTCCACTTGTTATCCTGATATAATTAGTTTTTCCAAATTTTAAGCATTTGCCATTAATGCAAATATTTGTCATACATTCACAAATATTTTGCAAATGTTTCTTTAAAATATTTGGTTACTGGTCCCAGCACTATCTAAAGCATAAAATGCTTATTACTTCTTTCACTCCTACTAGTGAAATACATTATTTGAATTCCAAACCATCAAATAAATCTGGCTCTGGTTACAGACTACAAACAGTTTTCCATATTTGGTACATACAATCGTAGATGTGTATTCCAGCAGAAAAATTCTCAAGAACAAAAGTTCAATTTACATATTTGATTTCTGACAGTTTCTACTGAGGGGGGGGGGGCTCCCTAACAGCTGGAGGTAGACAGTTCCATCCAGTGATTGTCCTTGGAATAAAAGAGAATCTTTAGCAGTTCTTTCTTAAAGTGGAATGGTGAACTTACAGGAGACAAATTGATGCTTGTGAGCAGAGATTATTTTTAGGCTGCAAACATATCCATTGAAATTAATGGCAACCAGGTGATGGAGAGACTCACACAGTAAACTCAATCAATCTAGCTCAGATCTTGCATTCATCTACAGTTATCCAGTTTAAGTCAGGAAGCATGGACAGGATGCTTTTTTTCCAGCTTTGACCTTTACAAATGAAAGTGGCACCTCTTCCTTGAACAGCTCCATTTGATTGAGTTTTACAGCTCAGTTTCTTACAGACTGGTTTATTTCGGGCCGGTCACAGCCTTTTTTCCAGTTGAGGCACACTGGCTTATTTCTCCTACTCCATTGCTAATGCTGAGCACCAAGCACAATGGCAGTAGGTTTCATTTTAAAAGTCTATGGTATGATTCGGTCAGGAATGGAACTCCAGGTCTCCTGGCTGCAAGTCAGATGTTCTAACCACTTGAGCATGCAGTTGGCCCCTTCAACTACTCTCAACTTATCAATATGTAGCTGAAACACTGGAGCAGTATCCAACTTACCTAGTCTAACTATGGATTTAAATGCTGCTGTCTAACTCACCCAAATAGTTCACTAGATGAGGCTCAACAACACACCAACACAAATAAGTGGCAGTGGCAGGGCTACAAGGGGAGGGAAATGAGGGGGCTTTCTCCCCTCCGATTTTACAGTGTCCCGCCAGGTGAACCTCCCCCCACAAGTTAGGTCAGTTTGTGGTTAGGTCAACCAAAAAATAGATAAATAATATAGCTCTCCTGAGACTTAATTTTCACCCAGAGATATGCTAAAACCTCAAAGTTTCCACCCATTGGACTCCTGGTGAGTAAAGATATTGCTAAACCTCAAAGTTAATTTCCACCATTGGACCCCTGGTAAGTGGGCAAAAATTTTGGCCCACTCCCTCCACATTTTCTGTTGCCCCAAGTTTACTCCCTTTCTCTCTGATTTTGACATTCTGGCATAACCACTTGAAAGTGGGAAAGCATAAAATGCAGGCCTTTGCCAAACCTCTATCACAAAAACCTGTGCAATTGTAATGTTTTCAGTTGCAAGAATAAATCAATTCTGCTTTAATTTTTGTCTCCATGACCTTAAAATCTTACTGACATCATTTCATACCTTCAGTCTCTTCTACTTTTAGATGATCAGTGTTTTCATCGTTTTCAGTCTTTATTTCACCATCCACTTCGTCCAGATTTAATTCATCCTCAAAATCACCCTAATAAGAAATTAATGAAGTAACTGATTACAGAATAGACTTTGTAGCCACTTAATACTAAAACTAAGTAGTAACTTAATTGGTACATTTAGTAAAAGTGAAATTACAAGAATATATTTTATAGAATTAAAACAAAATTTTTCCTTTAACATTCATTGCTCACATAGTTGGTGAAGTATCATTAAGGGCTGAAATTATTTACTCACTTACTTAAAAAAGGTTTGGTTTTCAATATGATGTGACAATCTTTCATACAACTCACAGGTGTAGTCAAGCTAGTAGGAAAAACCTTACAGTGATCAAATTATGGAACAATTTTCGAAAGTTTTGAAAGGAAACATATGTATTCTAAGTAGTATATGGATGACACCAAAAGTTATAGTGAAGTTACAGCTAACTGACACAGTTCCATTGATACTGTCATCCCAGCTGATACATTAAATTGTACACATAAAATAATATAAAAGGTATAGCATTCAGATGCATTTTGAAGGCGAAAAGAGAAAAAGTGGACAAGAGCACATAGAGATTTTAAGAATTAAGGTAATACAGGCTTTCTTTAAAATGAATGTTCCATCACTTTCCACTTGCTCTCAAAATAAACAAAATTTATCCAGACACAATTAAATTAAATTTATTTTGGCATATTTGGCTAACTGTTTGAGATCTTCATTTTTACAATCTATATTCAGCAGTGATTCCAACAATTTGTAATCCTTGATCTCATTTACTTTGTCCCAAAATACAACTTCAATTTATTGTTTTAAAAGGAGTGCCATTTGATTGGCATTTCTACCACACATGATGACCGAAGCCATTTGTCAAGGTTACAGTAGATTGGAATTTATGACTCAACTTATAGTCTTCTGAATTAATCTAGCATTCCTCAAGGCTTTTTTTCCAGTTGTGGGATGCTGGCTTGTTTTCCCTAATCCATTGCTTATGGAAAGCATCATGTACAATGGCAGTAGGTTCTATTTTGAAAGTCTTTAGGATGACCCTGCCTGGAAATTGAAACCTGAACCTTCCAAGTGTGAGTTGAATAATACCAACTGGACCACACAACTGATCCACCATTGTCAAATCTCTTAGTTTATAAATACAATCAAATTTTAGAAACTTACCACAGAACTGGCTGTTACAGAGGACATGGCATCATCTGTGTTTGTCCACACCTTACGTTCACCTTTATGTCTCCAGACACACGTATCTTCCAACTGTTAATAAAAGTTTAAAAGATTCAAAACATCTTTTTCTCTGAACAGTATTCTTTACATTATTAATATACTTTTTCAATAAAGACAAACTTGCCAAAAGTTTCCCCCCCCCAAAAAAAAAAAAAAAAAATTACCTTGAATAAAAATCCAAATCCCATCATAAGTTGAACTGGTGGCAAGTAGTTTTTCTTTCCTGGAAAATTGAAAAACAGCATCTAATCATGAAACATCTTTGAACCCCGAAACTTAAGTGCAAAATGGATAAGGGAATATGATCATAGAATTTGAAGAATTCAAGTTTAGCAGGCTTCAATTACCTGCCAGTCATCCTGCTAGGTCATTGTAACATGGGTTTTGTCATCCAATGTTTTTATTCACTTAAGCTATCTGTTATGACTTTCAGAATTCTAGAATCCAAATTTGAGCAAAACTGTTAAATTGAATGTAACCTGATCATCAATGTTCAACATAACCACATCAACTACAAATATACTAGAAATTTAAAAAACGCAACGGCAAGATTACATGTAAGTGCCCAATGCTTCAATGCAATTGTAAACTAAACACATTTCTATGGTATGCAATGCATGCAAACAAAAGCCAAAGCACTCAATATTTTAATGAAAACTACACACAGCATTATTTTTGTTTCTAAATTATTATATTATTATTTCATTTATTACATTAATAATGTATTGTAAGACGCAAAATGAAAAGCCCTCCTATGTATAAAATGTTTTATTCACTCAACTTTATCATAAAGGTCAGCTGACAGTGTCAAAAAATTGCAGTGGCCAACTGACAACAAACCTATTTGCTATAATACTCAACTAAAAGGTGTAGAGTAAGATAAATGTTATCTCAAAACTAGGTTTACATTACTCAGTGTTCACACTAAGGTGTGTGATTGCTTGGCCACCAAAATCCAGCAAAGTTAAAATTTCTAGGAGGGAAATTCCTGCATCAATTTTACTTGCCAGTGTGTGCAGGACAGGGTTGTCACCACTCTGGGCAGTGCTACCAAGCTCTCAAAATCTCCACACAGTACTTGACATTAATTTCAGCATCGCTGGCCGGAACAAATTTTTTACCTTAACTGAATAAAATTCTTAGGGCTGAGTTATCTAACTGGCAGTTATTGAGTTATTGTCAAGTTATGTATGCACTTCCTGTGTCCAACTACATGCCCATACTACCCAATTAGATAAATGACTCTCCCATTTGACTTCTTTCGAACTGAGCAATAATTCCTTGTTTTTTGTAAGCACTCTTCTCCAACCTGCAATAATTTTTCAAAGGGGAGTTCCCTTTAGACCCTCCCCACAGATGGTGATCACAAATCACCTGGCTCTCAAAATGGTCTGGTGACAACACTGGTGCAGGACATTGTAAGTAGAGTCTTTTTCTCCTTTAATATTGGAAATCCCTCCTATAATTTTTTTGAAGGGGGGAACCTCTTTCCTTAACTCTGAAGCCTAGCACCACCAATTCTATGTCTTTTTGTGTAAGGCATCAAATTTTTCCAAGAAATAACAATTTCACTGAAAGTGGAGCACTAACAAGCAGTTGCAACTCTGAAGTAGACTTCAGCACCCTACCAAAGCCTACTGTACAGCAATTCACCTAAAATAAAATATAATGTACCAATTTACAAATTCCCTGAAAGCCCTTCATGCATTGTGATTGGTTTAGGATAATGGCATTTCTGTCCTTGGATTATTTATGGCCAATCAAAGGCAAGAATAAAAACCTGTCCTCACCTCTAACCATGAAACTCCCAGTGGTCAGGTACTCTCCTGTAGGAGCAGTCTTTGAAACCTACAAATGGAGAAAAGTTTCGAAAATGCATTGACTCAATCTTAACAACCCATCGTGAGGCACATCATTATCCTATAAAGTAATTGATCAACTCATAGACACTTTGATATTTATGTGTTCTCTCAATAAGATGATTTTGATATCAAAGGACTGCCAAGCCTTTTGTTTCTCAATATTTGGTGGGACATTACCTCAGATTTAGAAAACTATTGTGTGAATAATCAAAGTCAATGGCATATTTCTCAAATATTTGGGGGAGGATGACTCCTCATCTCCCCTTACCCTGAGATTGCTGCCCATGTTTGATATAGTGAGAGCAGGGTTTTCCCTGGGTTTAGAATTGAACGTCGCGCATCTGATGCATCCATTAGTGGATCGCCGGCCTGGGGGAGGGGTATAAGGGGAGGGGGTGTCCCCCTCCCCTTTTGGAAATTTTGTGACTTATGCAAGTCAATAGACGCAAAATTAGTCAACAACTCACATTCGTACAAATTTTGACCTACTGATAGCGGTCACATTGGCTTCCATGTCACCGTAATTTCTGCTTCAAAAGTTTTGGTTCATCGGCATGGCCTTTATTAAGCGCTGGCACCAGAGAATTTTTACCCCCGGTTGGCCGTTATTTCGCGTCCGTTGCTCACCAAAATTTACGTGATTGGGCCGGCTTGCAATATTACCAGTTCAGGATAGAAAATATTGGGAAAATTTCCGTTCGTTTCACGAACGGGATATCATTTTTGTAGGCGTAATATATTTTCACTTCAAAAGTGGAGATGTAAATCAACTGTTAATGCGATAGATTTGTTTGCAGTGGATGTCACATGCCCCAGGCTTTAATAATTTAGTTCTTAGGCCAACATCATGCTCATTCTATTTTTCATCCCCCAATCATTTCGGAACTATTGCATTCCTTTTCTGCACTGGCCGGTTGTAGTTGCTATAATATACTGAAGCGACTCTCCTGCTTTAATACCAACCCCATGTAGAGGAACCATTCATGATAATCTTAGAAGTAGAATCTTAGCAGTTCTGGGCAGCCAACAATTGCACCCGATTAATGTATCTCATGGTTCCTTTCGGGTATAAACATCCCCGGAAATTTTAAGCAGTTCTTGTCCAAAACTTACGTCTTGTTTAAAAAGAATCTGCAACTGAAAAGCACGTAGGTCAGATCCCCGAAAAATCCACGTACGCAGAGATTTGTGATGCCCTTTCATAGTGAATTTGGCACGGGGCTCCCCCTGCTTCGCTAGCCGGCTATATAAGCATTGGCAGTGCGATCGTCGTAACACAAACTCAATGGGAAAACTTGTCTCGAGACCGAGTATTTTCACACACTAAATCACATAGGCGAAGGTGCGAATTGTGATTGGCTGGCTAGAATCAACGCAATTGAACCAATCACGATGCAGGGACCAATTTAAATTTTGAAATGGGTCGTATGCATATGATGTCACCAAGCAAAACATGATGCCTTGTTTGGTGGAAAAAACGGACACGCATGGAAGTCTACTGCATGCGTGTGCCAAGAATTTTGCTTCACGAGACCACGTGCATCACGGTTTTTGTTTGCAATGACGTTGCATGACAACATTGCACAAGTCCTACTGTAAATAACATTACGGAAGGAATGCTGGGAATTACTTAATTCATGCAAGATAATAATCACCGGACTTCACAAGATTCTAGGAGCTACGTACGTACGTGTACAAAACGTCCACAGACATGTATGCCAAGCTTTGGGATTAAAAAGAGGCGAAACACTGCAGCTCGACAGTCTGCTTCGTGCAGAACAGTTCGTACAGCAACTTACGCGGCGCTTTTTGCGATAAGCTAGGAAAAGGCATTGAATGCAATTCTAAATCTAATTCCATGTAATACTACAGGGTTATAGCGGAAAATATCAAAAGATCACTTCCCTGGCAGGGGTAAAAATTTTACGTTTGTGATTATCAATGCAACCAGTTGTGGTGGGAAGTTAAAGGATTGAGTTTACAGGAATTTAACGAACCTAAGGGCAAGTTTCAAGCATATTTTAACCCCTTTTTCAGTTTGCAAATAATCAGGAGTAATGATCAAGTGAGTGCCAGAATTTATAAAAGCAATGGAGCACGTGGCTGCAAGCAATCACAGATTGTGTGTGTCCCAATCTTTTCATGAAAACATGTTGGGAAAACAAGGGTTCTATGACATCATACACATAAGGTCCATCGCACTTATTTAAGTTACCTCTAAACATCGTGACTGGTTCATTATTGCGTTTAATCAGCCAATCATACTTGTGACATCGTCAATGCAGTTTTACTGTGTAGGAAAAACATGTAGAAACCAACCTTCTTCGCATAGAATTCTAATACTCCCATTGCATTTTTGCTACGATCGAATTTCCCAAACTTTGGTTGCAGCCGGGCAAAACAATCGTGTCGTAAGTTTTAACAACGAAGTAACAGGAAATATGTGGGATTACATTGTGAAGATACAATGACATGGTTCGTTGTTTGATTGATAATTTCGCAAATCTGAGACATTAGCCCCGCCTCTAACCTGCCAAAGGCGGGCGTATGTGTTTTGGTCATGCAAGTCGTGTTATGCCACATAGCTGCTGTGCTCCGGAGTGAGCAAAACATTTTCCTGATACAAGCCTACGACGGCAAGTGCAGGCTAGTTAATTATAATAATACTGTGTTGTTACTCGTTCAATAGTAGTATTCTATGGGATATACATACAGAGCTCCGACTCGCATGCAGTGGTATGTGCATGGAAATTAAAAAAGTTAGTTGCAGTTTTACAAATAAGTCAATGATTTTGTCGTTTATTGTATTAACAACAAAAGCAGTTGTTGACAGAAAGAAGAAAAAATATGGAGGCTAGCTGGCAGCAATTTTGAACATCGCGGCCGTTTTTTGAACGTCGCGGCCTCCTTGGTTTTGAAGCTTGAACGTCGCAGGCCGCGACGTTCAAAATGCCCAGGGAAAACCCTGGAGAGGTATCTAAAAATACAAGACTGTTGAGATTTCAAACTGATATGTAGGGAAATATATATTTAAAATACATCATTACAATATACAGAGAAAGTATAGTTTCAACCATTTTTAAACCATTCAGTCTAAACACATAAATTCCAGTAGAGGCCTTGTCTTTTCATGATAATATGCAGTATTATGCACTAAAAAAAGTCTGGGCCAACAAATTATTAATGAGCAACAAATAACAAAGAATGTTTCTAACAAACCCTTATTTCTTGAAAAAGAAGATACCATATTACTTATTTTAAGTAACTACCATCTTGTGTCCATAAAAACTGGTTTTATTAAAATATATGAAAATTTTCTGTACAAAAACCTCCAAAACTTCACTTTACTAAGCATATTTGCTGCACCTCACAAGATCTACTCTAAGTAAATTGGGTAAAATATTAGATAAATGCTCAGATATTCCCTACCGACAGGGGGTGATTTTACTTTGAAGTCTGAAGAAGAACGAGTCACTGACCTGATTGGCATTAACCCACCATGCACTAGTGATGACCTTTGCATCCCAGGCAACACTAAAGCAAACTGCCATCACCCCTGCCTCATTCAGAGTTTTTGGTGGAACAGGGTCACCTGCAAGAGAGTCATGGAAAAAAAAAAAAAAGAGGATTTCAATAAAATTTTACTATTTACTAAATCTGTTTGACATGTTAATTTACCATACAATATTGTGCACATTCATACTCTCAGATACTGTCTGGATTTTAAAAATTTTCTTTATATCTCTTTTATATCAGTGCCGTAACTACACTGTACACCTCATAGAAGCTAGTTCTAACTAAAAAAAAACTGCATTCTTTTTAAAAAATTCTATGCAATTGATGAGGAGGTACCATTCCACTAACTTTTTGCTATACTATGACCACTGAATGCAAAACAGTAAGTTTTCTGGGACTACAAAATGTTACTTTTATGAACAAAACTAGGAATGAGAGAAATTTCTGAAACATAAATGTCTGTATTCAAAATGTATCTTCAATATACACACCTGTAGGGTTCTTAATCACCACACTACTAGCACCATGCAGATCAGCATGAACATATACATCTCCTGTGTAGTAAAAAAAAAAGTTTTTAATTAGGTATCAGCTTTTTGGGAAAGGAAGAAGGCCATTTAGTGTCAGTCAACATCTTCAATGTTGCAAAAACTGCATGACAGTATTTTGTCACACTAATAAAAGCTCTGTTAATTGCATATAACTTTACACTAGCTGCTTTAAATGATGACAATCAGGGCAAAGACACAAATTGTTACTAGAGATATGTACAGATATGAGACTTATATGAAGACTTACCTGATTTTAGGTATCTTTTGTACACTATTTCATTTTGTTGTTTATCCCTGCCAGCTATCACCAAATAATTCTCAGAACTAATGAACCAATAAAATTTCTCAAACCTTTCAAGAAAAAGAGATATCAAAATCAAGAATAAGGTAGAGTAAATTTGTTATTATGGCTGAAGCTTCCTTTCAAAAGTTATTCTTAAGAAACACCTTTTATTGCAAAGTTACAGTATTATCCTCTTCCACATCACAAATGGCAGATGGCACCTAAAATCAAATTCTTTTTCCTCAATATTTCTAAACTGATGTTGAGGCAGCTGCTATTCATAACTTGTAAAGGGTGAAAAGAGTCCACATAACATATGATGTTGTTTAAAATCTGATTAAACAGTTACAAATCAATAAAAAGCTGACAAAATGATCTTATAAGAAATCATGTCTGATTCTTCAGAGTTCTTTAAAGCATGAAAAACAGATTTTGGGAGGAGTAGTGTGAAGCTAAATGTATCATTTGATGTCAAAGATTTACAGTCTTCTTTTACACAGAAATTCCAGTACGTGTAAAGGTTAGGGTTTGGCCACCATATTTGTTTTCTGAAAAGGAGGACAGGCAATTTTGGCTCAGGGGAGGTGTCAAACTAAGGTGAAGAGATGGTAATTATTTTGGATTATCAAGGGTGTCTAGATGCAAAATTGCGTAACAATTAAAGCAAAAATCCTGGCAGTTTGGGCAATGTTAAAAATCCACCTGGGCGTCACTGTAAACCAGTACATGTCTGGGTACATCCGGACATCTGATAATGATAATAAACATGCCATGCAAGGTCCCTCACAGGAACACACTGTTCTAAAATTCAGATATGTGGGCCTTAGGTAGGGTTTTCAGTGGAATGTTTACTTTAGAGTTAGCACCTCAAGCACATAATGCTGAGATGCATATGAGGCTTGTATTAACAAGCTATGAGGCCATGCACTGCTTTTTCTGTGTACATAAAACTTTTCTAGAGCAAGGCAATCAGCTATAGAAAGATATGAACTGCTGGCAGGAACTGAACAGAGGTCTCGGGAAATAAGCATCACATGCATGGCTGCACTTTTTTGTCAAAATCTGTAAGTGCAGTACTTGACTTGACGGAAAAACAATGCAGTGTTGTGACAAGAACTAACAGGAAATTTTGATTTTTCTTTTATTTTCAGTTTTATCTTCTGTACCTACAGCTCAATGGGTGTATATATTTGCAGTAAATTTTGCAAGCAAAAGAAGTGTGTGCTTAACAACAAAAAGGCCACAAATAAATTACTCATTAGTTTATGGAATACCAACCAGTAAGTTTTCCTCGTTTTATTTATTTTTGTGACAACTGCAACATCTTTCAAGGCTTGTTTGGTTTTCTTCTCAGCTGACTTAATGGCCTGCCAATAGTATAATGAAACAAATGTGTCCATTCTATTATTTTACCATTTTTTTTCATTCAACAAAAAGGACTTGACTAAAGCCTACCATATCACTTTAAAATTCAATAAAGTGTATTAGAGAAATCTGTTGCTTCATAAAAACATGAACTTATGTTTTTTCTCTTTTTGTAGGACAGAAGTTTTGCTCGGCACACAAAATCACAAATTCCAACAAAGTGGTTTAAAAGTTTCCAACATCATTGAAATTTGGCAGCTCATTTAAAGATTGCCAACAAACATCCCACGAGTAAGAGCAATACCATGGGTATCCTCTACTACATGTGTGCTTTTCAATTTTTAAACAAAGGAACCATCCTTTATATTGCTTTGCCTCTGTTTTAACTGTACAATGGTTACATATTTCTTGATGATCAACCTATTGAATTAAAATCGGCTACCTTGTTGTTTTCTTTCCATATGCTCAAAGAGATAATGAATGTCTTCACCACAGTGGCTTAAATTTCCAACAAAACTGAACCCTAGCCACTGATTCAACGATTGTCAGTAGGCATCCACTGAGTAACAGCAAATCCAAAGGAATCCTCTATAATATGTATGTCGCCTGCATGGCCAAGCCTTTAAAGCATCTGACTTGCAGCCGGGAGATCAGGCTTTTGAGTCCTGGCTGAGTCATACAAAAGACTTTAAAACAGGACCTACTGCCATTCTGCTTGGTACTCAGCATAAGCAATGGAGTAGGGAAGACAAGCCAATGAAACACAAACAGAGAAAAGGCCGTGACTGGTCTGGCTTAAACCAATTGGTCAGAAACTGAGCTGTAAAACCTCATCCAACTAACCAACTAACTACAAGTACGCTTTTCAATTGTAAACAAAGGAAGCACCCTAATGACTTTTGAGAATTGATTGTGTTGCCTCTCTTCTATCTTGATGATCTACCAATCAAATTAAAATGGATTTTGAGGCCTTCTTTGAAATCTATCCATTTTTGGTTGTGGTAATGTACTACACTTGATAATAACTTTAAAACACACTTTGAGGAAATGTAGACAGTACATTTTCATTTCATTTATTTGTTTCATCACATTACATAGTAAAATATGATTTGGAAGGATGCCATCCAGAGAGCCACAACTGGCTAATAATAGCAGGGAGGATGATTCCCCATGAAAAAAGGAAAAGGAAACAGATAATTGTGATGTAAAGAGTGTTTTCATGATGTATCATAATTGGTCAACCACGCCCACTGTCGGGCAAAAAATCAACATCAACAGTCGTCACAACAGTTGTCAGCTGCTTTCAGCTAGCAATACTTTCTACAATAGAGCTTTTGTCTGGCAGTCAAAAAAGGGGCGGAGCTTGTGACATCAGTGAAAACACTCTCTCTATACGCAATACAAAACAAACTGTTTTCCTTTAAATAAATTAGACTTTGATATCTGTATATCAACCAAACAACACAGTATAGATCTGAATCTGATTTTACTGTGCACTAGAAAAGACTGATAGAAGTTTTGATCTCTTCCAATAACATAAACCTACTATAGGGGTTGAATGAACTGACAACATACTGTTTTTCCCTTTACAAATGGTAAAATTCTAATGGCTGATTGTCTGAATTTTCCTATTCAGATATATCAATCTGCATGTATGATGGAATTTAACCTTACCTTCTCTGCAGCATCTACAGTTTTCTGTTCCTTTTTCTTGGAGTGCTTCTTTAAATCAAAATACCTGAAAGAAAAGTCATCACACATAATCAAGAAATCATCACAATAATTAAACATACATTAAAACAAGAAATGTACCTGTATTACAACAGTCTAAGGTCCTGGGTATGACGTTAAACTGCATCCAGTTAGGGTGAGGAGGTCTTGTGTGGCGAGTAGTTTGTTCCCAACTGTCACCTATAACATGCACACAACGGGAGTTATTACTCATCTTACGACTGGCGGGTTGTTGGTGCCGTAAAACTGAGCAAGCCACTCCATGGTTGGTCCACTGTGGGCTGGGTGTTTTAGAATATGCCCACAGTATTTCCTGCCTTTCGTAAAAGGCGACTAAAGGGAAACCAAATTTGAGTAATAAATTTCAACTTGGAATGACACTATATAACACATTCATGCTGGTGTGTCATTAAATTTATCTAACTAACTACAACAGTCAATTTTTCAATCCTTTCTTCCCTCCTCACCCCACCCCTAACCCTTTCCCAGCATCTGAGGAAATCCCATCAATTAACAAGAGCCCAATGGGCACTGTGGTTCCTTGCTGGATATTATAAGAACTAGTGTACAGCCAGTCTTCGAAATAGAGTGAAGCAAAAGCTCATACTCAATGTTTGGAACACCCCCTTGTACTTCTCTCATAGGTTATTTTTACCTGCTCTCAAAAAAAAAACTTGCTATTACTTTAAAACAATCTACCATTTGTCTTGTTTGCTATCTCTATACAGAAACAGGGTTTATTCAGCAGTTAAGCAGAAAGCAAGTGATTAATGGGGTGTGATAATAGAATGAGGATTAGGTTACCAGACAGAGCACAGCAGTATTAAAGAGACATACTGTATAATCCATGCATTGCTTCCACTGGCAGAGAGACCAGTTAAATGCAGTGTGACCTGTGCTCATTGAAATCTACAGATTTCAGTTATTGCCTTCTTACAACTTTGAATGATCCAAAATCTGTGTACAACCCGAAGCAATCATTACTGAACGAATGTAAAGGCCAAATTTTTAAGGTGTTTGGGTGTGTAAGCATGTAAAACCAGGTGAGATAAAAAATCTATTGAACCTATCTTTATCTAGCTTACAACATTTTCTTAATAGCATTTCCAGTGGTTGACCTCCAGTGACCTTGATGACCTTTGACCTTAACTAAACACAGATTGATTTGAAATCTGTCCTTTTTACCTGGAATACTGTGTTAAAACGTTTTTTAGTGTTTGACCCATGGTGACCCCAGATGACCCCTTGACCTTCACCAAACATATCAGATTTCATCCTTACACAATAACACACCCACACACCAAGTATGACATCTATCCAAGTTTCCTACCTTGAAATATCATGTTGAGAAGGTTTTTAGTTTTTGACCTCTGGTGACCCCAAATGACCTTTGACCTCCACCAAAAACGATAGGGCACACCTTCAAACTATGGCACTTCTATATACCAAGTTTCAATTTAATCCAACTTTCCCTTGTTGAGTTACAGCGTACCCAAGCTAGCATCACAGACACACACACACACATACACACACACACACGCCAAGCTGACTACATAGGTTCCTTTTGCTAACGCAAGGAACCAAAAATCATTTTCACATAAAAACAGCCTGGTTATGTTTTCTACAACGGGGAGGGACAACCTTGCATGATAAAATTTTATCAGTATTCTAGTACATGCTCAAAAAGACAGGCATATTGTAGTCACTAGTCAGTGATCCTTAGTGGAAGGTGACAATTCCATTGTACTCTCTTGCCATTAAAGGAGGTTTGAACAATCACAAAGCTTACTACTTAAAGGCTAGTGTTTTCACCAGGTACCCACCAAGTACAAAGATACCAATGGGGTACCTGGTTTGGTTAACTATCCATCTACAAATTTTATATGGTGGTACTAATTTTTCTCCCTGTTCCAAAAGTACCCCAAAAAAGTCTTGGAAAAAGTTTGTGAATTTGAGGTCTTTTTTTTTTTTTAAGGGATATCATTAAAAGCTTTCCTGTATGTGTTTTGTTACATTTACAGAGGTAGTAACTTGTCAGATACAGGCCTATGCTGTGCCTAACATAAGGACTAAGCCAAGAACCAGACTGGCAATGATGTCATTGCCTAAACCAGTTACCCAACAAGAAATTCTCAGCCTGGTTAAAGCTCTATTAAGTATCAGAGAATTTCCTGTATAAAGCTCTGTAACCTTTAAGGAGAAATGCACTCACACCAACCTGAAGTTGTGTAGTAGTCTGTTCTGTTTCATGATTGGCTCATGAGAGTCATGTGACAACATTTATTCTCCAAATGTGAAACGTACAAAAAGTAATTGCTTTGGTTACCTTGAATATGCAATATTGAAATCCTAAAATACAACGAAAGATACTTTGAAGGAAAATGAGAAGAAAATTGTGTGAGATTTAGCTGTTGCTTCAAAAAATGCTTTGGGGGGAGGGGAATGCTCTTAACCTTTAAAATGGCCACAGTTATATCTTCAAAGGAAACACATTTAAATGAGCTACTGTACATCATCTGAAATCAGACTACAAACTAACCTTCTAGCATTTGCATAAGCAGACAAACCAAGATCAATGTCAACTTTCATTGGTTTCCCTCTCATGTCTTCTTCTTCTGCTTCATTTCCACTATCATCAGAGTCAAATTCATGGTAAGGATTCCTAGAAGAAAGTAATAAAATGAAACAAAAAGAAATGATGGAGAAGATTTGTGCACATTTACTAAAGTACACAATAGCTGTGTTTCTGTCAAGGGGCACCTTTCCAGAAGAAGGAGGGTAAAATCCCCAGCTTTCATTTCCATAAAAATAAGAAAAATGTCAATATCCTGGTTTCTCACTTGAGAAGTGGACACTTTTGCAGCAATGTTTGATAAATAGCCTTCAAAATCCTTCAGACTTCACCCTATAGGCCTTGAAGCAAGCTCTTGCCACTGAACCCACCAGTAAAGTTTGCCAAGGGCACCATCAATTTAGACTTGTGGTTGGGCACACCAAAAAGAATGTGTAACTTAGTTTCAGCTAAATAAAAAATGCAAATTCAGTTTAAAATGTGATTCATGATTGAGTTCTGTTTCAACTACTGTACAAACATGTTTCAAGTCCTCCACTTTAGTCACCTGATGTGACAGGCAAGAAATTTCCAGCCCACAGAGGGCCTCAAGAGCAATGAGATACAGTTTCAAAAATGCTAACCCTGATATGTTACTGTCTTACAATTATTTGATAAACAATCCATAGAACAACCATGTCTAGAGAAGGAAGAATTTCAAGTCTTACTGAGGAAAAGATGAAGTACACATGCAAAGCCAGTTGGAAATATTCCATAGACCCTTTTTCGAAATAGCAAAATATTGTGTACAAAGTATTGTGGGATACGGTTTTGGTACTTGTTGATTTCATAAATGGCATGATTTCTTCATGACATAAAACAGCACACACCAAAAGGATATCATGCAATCCTTTGCAATAGCTATCTGAAAAATGGTCTATGCACGGTTTACTTTTAGACTGACTGAAATAAACAGATACTACACATCATCTTAGACATAAGTCCAAGAAGCATGACTACATGACTACAAGAATGCATGACTGCAGTTTATGGGTTCCTTGATTAGTTGCTATTGAACCATTTATCAAAAGGAAGGAAAGGATATTGAAAAAACCTCTTTATTTTTACATCTCTTGTCTTTGTCATTATTACTGTATTACTCCAATAGAAAGGAGCCATGTGTGTATTTAAAACAACAGGACTTTTTGCGTGTAAAATTGAAGACTGCCCTGAATTAAATTCAGCATGTCAAGGGTTAAAACATATGGTTCCATGGTTCCATGTCTGGACTTCTGGACAGACACCCCCCACAAAAGAATCAGTGACTATGAAATCAGATGATTCTTGAATGGTTCTACGAGTGAGAGAAAGAAAACAAATAAGCAAAGAACTCACAGTAGAAGCATTGTGAAGTGATTAGATTCCAACTTTAAGCTTTTGACAGCCTTAGCAACCATATCTCCCTGCTTTTGGGCATCTTTAATAATTTCCTCAATTTCTTTCCAATCAATCTGATTGGCTATTGCACTGCGAACGACTCTGATGGCTTCATCAACCTGAGAGTGTAAAATGAATCGATGATTAACACATCACTGTTTTATATTCTTCCATAATTAAGATATAAACCAGGAATGTCATGCCAATGTGCACACTATGGTCGTCAAAATCTTCCTTTCTGTGTGACAGCATTTTCAGCCCTCTTCCACCCTGCAAAAGGTATTTCAAAATTCACCATTTCCTCATTTGGATCTATATCTAAAGAAGTCATTTGAGAAATGCTCTCTAAGTCTGAACTAATTTTTATTTTGGTCAACAAAATGGAGAAATGACCACACAGGGACAAGTTTTGTCAACAATAAGTAAGTCAATAGGGCTATACTGCAATAGCATTCAAGTGCATGAGGTTCTACTTAGATGGGAAAATTGGTCCCCTCAACCAGGGAAGGATGAAGGAAGGGGTGAGGGTGACAGACATTCCATCCTCATAGACCCCTCTCTGAGTCCCCTACCAACAACAACAACATGACTTGGTCCAGTGTTCCAAAATTTTGCACACCTCTGATATTAACTACCTGGTAATACATTCTGTCTAGCTTCATTCCGTCAAATATGATACATTCCTAAAGGTAATAAGCTTGAATGGTACATATCACAATTAAGAAATACATTCCTTCTAGCATAAGAGAGGCCAAATCTGAAACTTGTATGCATAGAGTGCCCACACAAGGAAAAAATATGTCTTTAAAGAATAAAGGTAGAGCAACTTACCAATGGCAGATTCATTTCAATAAGTTCTCCTTTTACTTGGTCTATTGTC
This sequence comes from Holothuria scabra, assembly GCA_037179385.1. Lineage (NCBI taxonomy): Eukaryota > Metazoa > Echinodermata > Holothuroidea > Aspidochirotida > Holothuriidae > Holothuria > Holothuria scabra. The sequence goes on from CM074180.1 coordinate 51,412,621, forward strand.
TGTGGAAGAAAACATCAAAATTGTGAACCACATCAGTATCAGTGTGATGAACTGATGAAACTAGTCTATTATCTCTGACAACTTGCTTTATTACACCTCAATAAAAAACAGATACAGTTGAGTTATATTGGAGATGAAATACAGATACAGTTATATTGGAGAAGAAAAACTGAAAGTCCAGGGTCGACTTAGTGTGTGATCTGATTGGTAGAGCATCTAATTCTCACTTGGAGGGTCTGGGGTTCCTTTACCAGGCCATATCATACTAAAGAGACTTAACATTGAACCTATTCCATTGTGCATGATGCTCTGAATGAGCAATGGAGTAGGGATAACAATCCAGTGCCCACTAACTGCAAAAAGAACACGGCTATCCCAAGATTAAACCAAAAGGTTTTAAGTTGAGGCATAAAAGCCCATCTTACCTAACATAATGAAGGTACAGGGTTCTTTTACCTTGGCATTTTAAGGGATGGTAACCTTTATCCCCATGAGGGAAATGTGAAAAGACTATGTTTCTCCTAGCATTCTTTTTTGTGGGACTGACACCTCACATAAAATTGCTAGTAGCCACCTGGATTGTACCAGCTATGGAAAAAGTGATAGTTCTGACCTGTAGGTGTGAGAGCTGGCCCCATGGACTGATATCCTCTCACAAGCTCTTAAAACCAAGTTGGAGGGAAGTGGGAGGAAAAGGGGTGACAACCACCCTTAACAAATCTTGCAAACTGTCAGAATTGTTTTGTAGTAAACTAGGAGGCATTTCCATATTTATTTCAAAACCTCAACAGAAAGGTTTTTGGAAAATGTTAAGAAGTTCTTACCCTCATTCCTATTATCTCCTCAATTGAAATTACCAAAAGCCTATCTTGTTTTGCATAACTATTAGTCCTATTTCCCTCCCTATTACTACTTTTGGACAGGTCAACTACTGCAGAATGATCACTAGGTAGCACTTTCCTTATGCCATCTCTCAACTAACCTCAACTTGGCCTTGTTTCATTGCCAGAGGTAATGGTTCACTTAGTTTTTAAATTTGTACTACTGCAGTTTTGGATTGAATTTGCTTGCTTTTTTTCTCATTCCAAACATTTTGTCCTTTTCATAAATATTCTTAAATAACTACACATATTCAGATATTCACAATTTCAGCAAATATAATTGTATACAGCTATAGTAACTTACTTGAGCTTTTTGTAAAGCATTAATTCTCCTCTCTTGATCTTTCTTCACATTATCCAACTTTTTGATGGCCTCTTTCTCCTACAACAGAAAAATAGCTAAGATGTTGAAATGAAAATGAAAAAAAGCACCTTGCCTAACAATACCAAAAAAAAAAAAAAAAATGGCAAAAAGCTGAAGTCACACGCATCAAATTTATTTGCAACACATACTTATAGTAGTTTAATAATTACACTTCCAGTGAATAGGACACCTTTTTGTTAAATCAATTGCATAAGCAATGGAGTAGGGAAAACAAGCCAGTAAGCCACAACTGGAAAAAAGCTGTGGCTGGCTCTACTTGAACTAATTGGTTGGACACTGGGCAGTAGAACTCCATCTAACTAACTAACTAACTAGCTAACTATTATGGCTTCAGTTTCTAAAATACTAAAACTCCATCTAACTAATGTGATGCATGAATTAAAGTGACAAAAATCATTCTTACAATGATCATATAATTCTAGTACTTTAGAAACTGAAGCCATAATAGTTAGCTAGTTAGTTAGTTAGTTAGATGGAGTTTTACGGCCCAGTTACCAACATATTGGTTAAAGTCGAGACGGCCACAGTCTTTTTCCCAGTTGCAGATTAACTGAAGCCATAAAAACATACTTTTTGGAGAGCTTTCATGTCAATCTTTTGGCCTTCTTGTTTAGAAAAGAATTCATCCAAACTCTGTAAAAAAGAAAAAGAATAAGAGACAATTTATATTACCAATCAAACATTTGTGTTTGTTATTCTCTGGCCATTTTATTTCCTTTATAAAGAGGCAACAAATTTTCACATTTTGTTAAAATGCTGAAATTCTTTACTTCTCATATTTCGTACCATTCAATAGAATTACACAAAGCTGCTCTCACTATTCACCTAGTGCATACCTTAATTTTTTAGAGCACCTTGAATGTTCTTTATTTAATTAAGTCCTCATTATGCAAGTTATCAATAGAAATAATGAATATTCACATAACTTGTGTACTATCTATTCTACTACATGTACAATAGCAAATGAATATGTATGAAGCCTATACAGCACACCTTGGAATGAACAGCTTTCATTTCAAATTGCTTGAACATGACAAATACCTGAGGAATGAAGTCATTTGTATGCACACCTCAGTTGTTATGGTAGAATAAAGCACCTCTTTCATTACAAATGTTGTGTCTCAAATGTAGGAATTGCATAAACTTACCTGAGTGAAAGAATCAAATTCAACATATGGGCCATTTTCATATTGTTTGAAAAGGAATGGGTGAAATTCAGCATAACTGCAAAGCACAAGAGACGAAAATCAATATTCATTATCATGAGATTATTTCCATGGATACCAGTAACACACCAACAAGATATATGCAGCACTGAGACAGGATTCACAAAAAATGCATACACATGAGTTTTCCTACATCTCAACAGTCATATAGGTCTACCTGCCTGGTCTCAGAATGAGTAATCTCTGAAGTCCATTTTGTGATCTTAGTCTTTTGAGGTAAAGCGTCCACTTCTAAGAGGCTGGCCATAGCCTAGGGTACACAAGTCTAGTTCTCAAGAACACTTTGTTCCCTGAAGCAGGCCTAGGATTTGTTCTTGCAATATTACTGTGAGAGAATGGAGGTACATGTTCAATGTCAATCAGTTGCTTCGGTGACTTCTTGGAACTGAGTCGCATTGTTGTGTTGGTACACTAGGCCTAGTACTATGTCACTGACACAGAGTTTTATACTGATCAGCCTCCCATATGTCTTCTGACTGACATGTATCCATCCATATAAGTGCAATGTCTATAGCTTGCATGCATTGTGTTTTTTTTCCAGTTTATCAATGGCAACATTCCTGACCTAGTACATGAAGCATACTAGGTCAGCAGACTGCAGACTAGGATGACCAGAGACTTGACAGTAGTTGGTCCTGTGTCACACAGATATCTTGTAAAAATGTGCACGTCATTTTCTCTGTGCAGTAATTACAACACACCTCTTTGATACAGTAAGAAAGCAATGTACTCCTATCAATTTGTGTCTAAAATGACTAGAGAAAAGATGCTATTAGTGCAGTATTATCCATTGAGCTGACTAGGTTAAAGCCTACGCCCCACCAAGCACCAAAAAAAAGGGTCCAATAACCTTTTTTTGTCTGTGCTCTAGAAATATAGGTATTAGAAGATTTTGAACCAAAAGTACATTGCTTTCCCCTTCTCATACCATTTCACAAAGAAGCTCAAAGCTTAAGGGCCATGCCCTGGGTTAATTCTGCATTGGCTATTTTTTCTTGAACAGAAGAAAAACATTTTTTGTGCCTTACAAAGTAACTCTAATAATTAAAAGCACATTGCCTTCAACTTTTCATACCATTCCACAGGAGAGGAATACAGACAAAGTTTTGGCAGTGACCACAAGAGGAATAGGTAACTTACGTTAACAGTTCAGCATCTCCATTGCCTTCTTGTGAGGCTGAGGGCTTCTTTTCTTTTTTCTGGATAATGTAACCCTGATGAAGTAAGGAATGAAAGAAACATGAACTCAAAATCCACTTTGAAGAGAAGGAAAGGACAAGGCTCCAGAATTACTTCAGAGATAATTTTCAACACTTGCACAAAGGATTAACAGGGACTTTTGGAAAAAGTTGTTGACAACATTTGTCAGGCAAATGGCAATTAGCCAAAAGTTTACACATGTTTGCTTTGGCTATCTGTATAGACAAATCCGATCAGTGCTTGTGTTAAGAGACTGTAGGCAGCCATTAGTGGGGTCCACTAACCTTAAATCGTCTCCATTTATTGTCTACATGAATTTCAACCCTAGTTTTCATTGAAATTGAAGAAACCAATATACATTTCAGCGTACAATAATCCATGTAACAGAGAAGCAAGGAAATTGAAAGACTACAGGTGATGGACCCCAGTTACGTACGACTAAATTCAGACCATCACTTGACTGTCCAGATTTCATCTATACAGCAACAAATGTTTAAAATCAAAATTCTTTCCCACAATCCTTTGAGATTGCTTTTTAGGAAAATGTTTGTTCATGCCATATTTTACCTTGCTTCTTAATGAGTAAACTTGCTTTAATACTACAGTCCATTGCAGGGCCAGATTTAAGATCCAGGGCCAACAGGGCACACAGGGCAATGACAAACTCACATCACTGAATTTTTTTGGGAAAGATTACTTCACAAAAGAGAGGAATCCCACATTGCCAATTGCCCTATTTTTGGTTGTTTCACATGACTTATAAGCCTACACATTTGAGCTTACTTTCACTTTTAGGCTTAAATGTATGTATCAAACAGAAATCTATGGAGTTCATTTTGAAAGAAGGGGTGGGTGAAAGCAACCACAATCAAGCGACCCCTTTTCACTACTTGAACCACTGTAGGCCTGTGCAAGGTTAAAAGGGAAGGGGGTCACAGCATTACTTTGGGCCCAGGACCCCCAAGGGTAAATCAGGCCATGGTCATATGAATCTGATCCTATTCATCCTGCCTGATGGCAGAAGTACAGTTACCACTCTCTCTCCACAAGTGTCTTCATGTGAATAGTGAGAGAGAGAAGCAAAGATGATAACAGGTGTGAGAGGGAAGACGGGTAAAGGAAAGAACAACTGCACCAGGAAGGTATTCTGCTTTTGACAGGGATTTGTTTTAATGTTGTGTTTCATATGATATAGGGTTTTATTGTACTTTCTTTTACTTATAAAATTGATGTTTTGCCTTTTCAGGATCAAATTTGAGAGATAAATATGGTACAAATTTAGGTATGTACTGTATATTAAACAGACTAACCAAGAACTAAAATTTCAGACACCAAGGGTTGTTTGGTTTAGTGGTGGAGAATACACCTCACACATGGGAGGTCAATTCCAAGGTTGAGTCAACATACCAAAGACTTTTAAAATCTGACCTAGTGCTATCGTGCATGGGGCTCCACATATTCAATGAAGTGTGTTCGTTTGATGAGGTTTTGAACCTCAGTTTCTAACCAATTGGTTAAAAGACATATTCTGCTGACAAAATTCATTTTTTTTTCAAAATATGTAGAAAAACTCACTTTCAGGGGGTGAAAACTGCATCTCAATAGCATATAGCATTCTAAAGATACAAATTTTTAAAGTAATGTAACATTTTCTAAAGATCTGGTGCACCATGGGAAATCTGTGATGTCATTGCCGAACATTAATTTGACATTGCGTTCAGTTTATTTATTATTTTGATGCCAATGCAGGCAATATAAAGCAACATTGTTGGTTGTACTTGACATATGGTGAAAGACAATGCTAGATCTACAGGAAAAGATATTCACACATTCCAACAGTATCAAAATTCAAGGACAAATAGGACCTTCAACGAAAAGGATTCTGAGGCGATGTGCCCACCCACATTACATATCATTCTGTGGTTTTGTTGATAAGCAGAGGTACTACTTTTCAACAAAAATAATCAATCTTTAAAGTGAGATATCTTGAGTTAGGAAAAGGGTGTAGATACATCCTGGGTTTGAGGGACATGGTGTGAAATATTTTTCTTCTAACAAGACAGAGACGAAAAGCCACCAGAAGATGTCTTTTAATTCAGTCTGGCCATGGTCTTTTTTGCAGCTGTGGCTCACTGGCTTGTTTTCCCTACTCCATTGTTAATGCTGATTACCAAGTAGAACAGCAGATGGTTTTACTTTGGAAGTATTTGGTATGAACCTGCCAGAAGTCAAACTCCGTTCCTCCCATATGCAGGGTAGTGGGAAAAACAATCCAGAGACCCGCAAAAAGGAAAAAAGTGGTTACCGCTAGATGAAAACAGAAGGTTAAAAGTTGAGGTGTAAAGCTCCGACAGCCAGAACCAACCAGCCATGCTACACAACATATGTAACAAATGCCGCTAGATTTTCTGAAAATATTAACTTTTCATCAAAGTGTAAAATATTCATTTATTTCACCTTGCAATTTGGTTGACCTGATGCCTGCAGGTATTGTTGAGCTTCCTCAAGGGCTTGCTTGAGTTGTGGAATATCTGTGAACAAAATCATATCACAAATATAATGAAATACTGGGTCAAACAATTTCACTTCCCCTAGGAATTAAAAGTGAAATGTAGTCACCACAATATTATTTCATGAATGGCCCTTTTGAATCACATGACTATATTTTTCCTAACTGACATGTGAGATTTCCTGGTTTACCTTGAATATACTGTAAAACATAATGAAAGATACTTGGAAGAAAAAAAATAGGAAAATAGTGACAGTTACTTGTTGTTTCAAAATGAGATTTGAGCAACTGCTTATGAAATTTTAAGGATATGATATCGCACTAAAAGTGATAGCCTTATCTTTATGCTGAAAATCATTAATGCAACAGTTGAGGCATATAAATAATACATTTACTGGAGATAATTCAACTCTGGATAAATTTATTAGGTAGCAAGAAGTTGGAGCAATGTTGCAATATATCCCAGAGTCTCTTTAACCTGTTACTACAGTTATCAAATAGTTGCCCACACCTAGAGTCCAATTTCTAATACATCCCATGTGTTGAGTTATTACAAATTAGTATAGATGCATTCATCTTAAAATCCTTTATTGAAACTGTTTAAAACATTGGCAGGCAAGACATTTTAAGCAATGCATATTTCCAGTGTCAAGCTGATAAGTACATTATTATACTTATTCCCACTCATCCCACTGGCACACGAGTCACGACAATGAGCTCCATTACACTTTGACAAGGAGACGTCACCACCATTGTGCAAAATATGCAGGCCAGCTCTAATACTCAAAATGCCTACCACAAAACAGTTAAAAACACGACCTTGGAACAGAAATTCAGAATTTTACTTCAGATTGTCACCAATCAAAAATGTTTATACCCACTCCAAACTCAGAGTATTGTTAAATCAGTTAAAATATCATATTAATCAAAAAATGTTAGAGACTGAGGCTATCTCCAAATTGTGAACATAAATGAAAATGCCCCCTTTCTGCGTAAAAGTCACATGCGGTTTGAGTCAGGGCTATTGAATCTTAGCTAGAATCTGATTCTAGCCATAAAAATCAGTAAGCTTTTTGAAAATTATGTTGCCTTTTCACTCACCATTCTCAAGGTCAAATTCTTTTCCTAAAGTAGCATTCAATGGAAATCCAGTGGAGAGTAAGCAGTGTTCAATAAGAGCAGGTCCAAACACTGAAACAGGACCACCAAGAAATCAAAAGGAAAAACTTCATACAAGACAAAGTATTTGGGGATGGAAACATTAAAACTAGTTTTACAGAATTTCTTTTCAACATTTGACTTCCCCTTGAGACATGTGAAAATTCTACTTTAATGAAAACAGCTGTTGGTGGAAATAATCCTTCTTTTGTATGTCCTCTACATTTTGACCAAAACATGGAAATAGGTTCTCATGCAGTACTTCCCTCCTCAAGAAAATCGCCCAACTACAACTCTGCCCCTAATATTTTAGATCTTTCAGGTATAATCTTGGTAAACAATATCTAAGTACTTATTGACGTTCAACTGTCCGGAGCCCTGCTTTACTCTACTTTATTGTGCGAAAGCAGGCCCGTAGCTCGTAGCCATGTATGAAGGAATGATGGTGCTATGGGGTGGGGGTGGGGGAAAGTTAAGATTTTGTTGTTTCTTTTCTTTTCTCTGCAATTGCACTAGGGAGTTGAGCACTTCGTCAAGCCCGTGAGGGTTTTTTGTTCAACATCCTTCACATCATAACTAAAGGATTTATTCCAATTGATGTCAATATTGTATATATGTTTGTAAATATGTATGACGTGAAAAACAAATAAATGAAATAAAATGAAATGAAATGAAATATTGTTCCATGAATAGAAGCTGCTTTATTCTTTAAAATATCAAATCAAGACATAACGACCATTGTAGGTCAAGGAGAACGCAGGGAAGTTTCCAAACAATTTAAAGAACTTCCCAGCCTTTCCCCAATAAAGTAAGACTGTCATTTCACTTACCAAACTGTGGATTGAGTATCTTCTTCAGATTTTGCCCTGGTCTGGCATCTTGTAACATCTCTCTCAATCTAAAAAAGGAATTTTTAATTGTCACACTTTCATTTATTACCAAATTTCAAAAGCTTTAACAGTTTGTGACACAAAGGCACCAATGGTATAGATATTAAATTTATTAGCACATCTGATTTGATCATTCTTTCATAACTAAGTTTATCATCTAGTGAGTATTTCTTCCAAAAGATTTTCAATTTATTTTCTCTTTTATTACAGTAGAGAATGAAAATCTCTTTTAACACAAAATCAAGTATTTAGCTGCCAAACAGAATTTCAAAGTACACAGTACAGGCCTTGAATTTTGGGGCAAGTCTGATTGCACAGCACCATCACTCCCCTCAAATCACTGCGAGTAGTGCAATTTGTTGCGCCCCTACACTACCCCTAAACTACGACAAATGCTAATACTGATGAACAGCATGCCTACCATGATTTGTAGCACACCTGGAAAACCCACCACGTGTGTGGTCTACAGTAGTTTGTAGAGCATCCGACTCCAGGGAAAGAGAAGGCCTGGGAATGGATTCCCAGGCCAGGTCATACCAAAGACTTTGAAAGTGGAACCTACTGCTGTTGTGCAAGATATTCCTCACAAGGCTTGAAATGAAATACAGGAAACAATCCATTGCCTCACAACTGGTAAAAAGGCCACAGGCACTGCTAGATAAAACTAGAAGGTTATAATTTGAGGGGTAAAATTCTGTCTAATATAACCTAACCCTGAACCATCACACTGGTGGTCATGGCAGAAAGATTGGGACAGAGTAGTTTACTAGTATGTCCAGTACTGATTTCATTGTGAATCAAACTGCATGGTCAAGTGGTTAGAGCATCCCCCTTGCAGTGGTGAGGTCGGGGGTTCAAGTCCTGGCCGGGTCATACTGAAGACTATAACCAGAAAGCCAGACGGCTTAGTGATTCCTTGCCACTGAAATTTAAGCCAATCTTTTTTTTTCAAATTGACAGTGCTCCGTAATGTGAAGATGGGCTTAGTCACATGCATTTTTCTTGGATACCGTGATTACTAGGTTTTGATGTTTTGACCTCTCATGACCCCAAATGACCTTTGACCTCCACCAAAATTGATACAGAACATCTTATTAATACAACCAACCCACACACCTAAAAATTAGCAAAGTCGCTTGCACCTTTCTTGAAATATCCTTTTTAAAAGGTTTTGACCATTTGACCTCTCCTGACCCCAAATGACCTTTGACCTCCACCAAAAACAATAGGTATCATCTACTCAATATGGCCAACCCACACACCATACATGAGATTAGTCACATTTACCTTTCTTGAGATACCGTGTTTACAAGCAATTTCTAAGGAATTTACCATTTGACCTCTCATGACCCCAAATGACCTTTGACCTCCAAAAAATTGATACGGATCATCTTCTCAATGTGACCAACCCACAAACCAAATATGAGACAAGTCACATGTACCATTCCTGAGATATCTTGTGTACAATGTTTTGACCTTTCGACCTCTCGTGACCCCAAATGACCTTTGACCTCCACCAAAAACGATAGGGATCATCTACTCAATATGGCCAACCCACACACCAAATATGAGATCAGTCACACTTACCCTTCTTGAGATATCGTGTTTACAAGCAAAAGCGTCACATACACACACACACACACACACACACACACACGCTCACACACATACACTCACACACACACGACATCACCATCGCATAGATTCCTTCTGCTGATGCAAGGAATCAAAAATAGAACCTACTGCCACTGTGCTTGGTGGTCAGCATAAGCAATGGAGTTGGGAAAACAAGCCAGTGAGTCACAACTGGTTAAAAGGCCATGGGCACTACTAGATTAAGCCAGAAGGTTGTAAGTTGAAGCATGCAACCTATCTTACCTAACAAACATGAAATATCTGAAACTTAAGGCCTGCAATAATTGCACTCAATGTCAATTTTTAAATTTTAATATAATTATTTACAAAGTTATGACTGACTGCATGGTCAAGTGGTTAGAGCCTTTGACTTGCAGTGAAGATGGCTGGGGTTCAACTCCTGGCCAGGTCACCCTGAAGACATTAAAATGGAAACTCACTGTACTATCATTAAGTTTTATGCTCAGCATATGCAATGGAGCAGTGAAAAAAGTCAGTTAGCCACAAATGGAAAGAAGGCCTTGAAGGGCTGGACTTTAACCAATTGGTTAAAAACTGAGTCATAAAGCCTCATTTTACTAACTACCAAGTTTAATACTGCTGCAACCTCAACAAAGAACTTACTTGCTTTCATCTGGAACATCTTCAGACTTTCGGACAATGTCAAGAGGATACTTCTCCCTCACAGCAAACCTAACATCATCATTATCAGTTCTGGCCCGTAGTACATTAAGTATGGTGTATTCATAATCTGTCAATGCTATGTTGCCCTGGATTCATTGAATACAAGGAGACAAAGAAAGAATAAACATGAAACCATACAAATATCAGTCAAAGGGGAACAAGTGTTCCTGTTTCATTCCCTGTTAAATTTAGGGGTGGATCTTCTGTGCTACTTAAGGGTAAATTGCTAGTTACACGTTAATGGCACATCTTGGGGCACTAAGCACTCCTTTTGTTTTTAATGAACATTAATTCATGAGTACAGAAGGATCATGTTGATTTGTCAGGGAAGGCTTTCTTGTAAGGTACAGTATAACATTAAGAGGGCTTGACTACACCAGCAAAGTTTAAAAGTAAATTTTCAGGTGTATGGACTACCCTCTACTGGAAAAAAGGGAGTCATAGATGTTCATTAGGATGTTATTTTCCATGCAATAGACCCACAGATGCAGTCACAGCTGATATCCTGCAAGGGAATATACAATTCTACCAAAGAGAGAACAAAAGACTGCCCAAAGGACCCAAGCAGTTGTTTGCTCACAAGTTCCCACCTTAGCTTTTAAACAAATAATTACCTCTCCATATTTTTCTCCAACATGATTAAACATAGAGGCTTGAGCAATGCATGACAACAATTGAACTTATTCTTCTGCCATATCATAACAAATGGGTCTTACTGTACACTATTGTTACTAAGATCAATTGGTACTTTACTTGACAATTTGTTGTGCTGAGAGGGTTCCCCCTGGCAATGATTTTGAGGGGCAGCCATTTCACAGATCTTGGGTACACCCCCACGAAAAAATTGCTGAATTGCCACCTGCACAGTATCAGCTACAGAAGAAGGAATGATAGTCCCCTTTGATGTCACCCCCCCCCCCCGATCATCAGAACTAGTAGGCCTACTATGTTACCCCATGGAATGGTACTACATTTTCAAGTTGATCCTGCTATATATTACGTGGGTCTTACCCCATCTTGCTCCAGCACCCTATCAATCCTTTAGTCTTATGTTCCTTAGATCTAAAGACAGTTAAAATAATAAAAAAAATACTATGCATGAAAGACTATTGTTAGGTAGCTGTAGAGAATTTATCAGCACCATTAATTATCAGCACATTTGTCTTTGTGTTAAAATGACGAACGAATTGTGTGTGGGATAATGTGATCTTTTTGAAGAAATCCTACTTGAAACACAGTTTCTTTAACTTTCACAAAAATTGTTGAATGACATATTGTTTCCTTGTAAGAAAAAAGGTATAACAACAGGGAATATTTAGCAACACTGTTTGCTACACCCCACATATGGTGTACTGTAGGGTAATGATAGATCTACGGGAAACCATATTCAAACACTCCAACAGTACCAAATTTCAAGGACAAACGGGATATTTAATTATAAAGAACCAGAAAACCAAAAGGCTTAGTGATTCCTTGCCAATGAAATGTAAGGCTTTCTCTTCACATTGACAGTGCTCCATAATGTTTTACAATTGACAGGGCTCCATAATGTACCCACAAAGTGCACATGCAAGGCATCCAAGCTTCCTATATTGAGATCCCCCTTGCTCCTTGTGAACCTGAATGACATCTGACCTCCACCAAAAACTATTGGGACCATTTATTCACTAAGAACCATCTACATGTCAAGTATCAGGACCCTACAAGTTACCTTTTTTTGTAAAACTGTACAAGCAAGCTTGTCAGGCTTTGACCCTGCTGACTCCAAATGACCTTTGACCTTCACAAATATCAAATGGGAACATCCTCTCAATACAACCAACCTACACACCAAATATGAGATTAGTCACATGTACCGTTCTTGAAATATCGTGTTTACAAGGTTTTGACCTTTTGCCCTCTTGTGACCCCAAATGACCTTTGACCTCCACAAAAGTTTTTACAAATCACCTACTCAATAAGACCAACCCACACCCAAAATATGAGCAGTCACATGTACCTTTCTTGAGACACCGTGTTTACAAGGTTTTGACCTTTTGACCTCTCGTGACCTCAAATGACCTTTGACCTCCACCAAAAATTATAGGGATCATCTACTCATATGGCAAACCCACACACTACATATGAGCATAGTCTCATGTACCATTCTTGAGATATTGTGTTTACAAGCAATTTCTAAGGAATTTATCATGAAAACATGAAAATCTTTGACTTCCACGAAAATCGATAGGGATCAATACGGCCAACCCACACACCAAATATGAGCACAGTCTCATGTACCATTCTTGAGATATCGTGTTTAAAAGCAATTTCTAAGGAATTTACCACGAAAATCTTTGACTTCCACGAAAATCGATAGGGATCATCTACTCAATATGGCCAACCCACCAACCCAATATGAGCATAGTCACAGGTACCATTCTTGAGATATTGTGTTTACAATCTTTTTTACCTTTTACCTCTCGTGACCCCAAATAACCTTTGACCTCCACCAAAAACAATAGGGATCATCTACTCAATATGGCCAACCCACACACCAAATATAAGATTGGTCAAACATACCCTTCTTGAAATATCTTGTTTACAAACAAAGTATCACATACACACACATACATACAGCACATACCCGTACTTAATGACTTACGGGGTACACAGAACTGTTCCCAGTAAGGCAATGGTCGGAATTCCCCTTTAACCGTTTAAGTCATGCAGCATGTGAATGCCGTGAACAAGGGCGGGCTCTTGCATATCACATGACAGAGCTCATTGCAGTGTCCAGATTTTCGGGTAGCTATGCCAGTTACGAACTCCGCATGAGCGGGGAAAGACGTGCAAGGCTTGAGCTCTCGTGAGCGGCTTGTACCCGGCAAGGTATTGTTTATAGGTTCACCCACGCACACACATACACAGGACATCACCATCGCATAGATTCCTTGCCTGCCTTTTGCAAGGAATCAAAAACAAAGAAATCTGACACAATGTGCCCACATAACATAACCTTCTGTGGCTTTGTTGAAAAACGGATGTATTTGTTAAACAAAAATAACCACCGATTATTTGCAAACTGGAAAAGGCACTCAAATATACTTGAAAGTTAATGAAAATTTCGTTATAATTCTTGTTCACAATCCTTTAAGTTCCTTCCCAAAAGGGTACTGTATGCTTTGATAATCACATATATATAACTTCTCCTCTTACATTCAAGGTGTCTTACTCCCCGTCTCTCAGAATGCGCAGCGTAAATTAGATATTTTTGTAGTGTGCAAGGAGTTGCTGCAACTCCTTGCTGAACAAACTGTTCCCCATAAACACAAAGTACCGACTACTGAGCTGCTGTGTTTGGCTGTATTTTCAAGTCTCCAAGCTTACCATATATATATCTGTACATTTTGTGCATGTAGCTACTAGAAACTTAGGAAGTTTGGGGGCAGGTTATTATCCTGCAAAAATTAAGACATTCCCAGCATTCCTTTCATAAGGTTATTTACAGTAGGAATTATGCAATGTTGTCACACGTGACCACTGTGAACTAAAACAGTGATGCACATGGCCTCATGCACTGCTTGGTTCACGCTGTCACGCATGCTATAGACTACGTGCATATAAGTTCCACTGTCAAATAAGGGATCATGTTTAGCTTGGTGACATCACACTGTATGTATACAATCTATTGCAAAATTTAAATTGCACCTTCATCTTGATTGGATTAGTCAGGTTGATGATAGCCAGTCAGTCACAACTCAGGACATTGCTTAAAAGATTTAGTGTGGGAAAATCCCAGGCCTTGAAATTTTGAAGTTTCCCAATGAGTTTGTGTTACAACATTCGCAATTCCCATGCTTTCATACAGCAGTTGGCCAACACAGCCAGATGAGCCCTGTGCTACATTCACCTTGAAATGCATCACAAATCTTTGAGTATAGGGATTTTTCGAGGATCAGACTTACGTGCATTTCATTTAGTGATTCTTTTTCAACAAGACATAAGTTTTGAAAAAGAAGTGCCAAAAATATACAAGGATACAGTATTTATATCAAAAGGGAACCATAAGATGCATTAATTAAGTGCAATTTTTTTGCTGTCTAGAACCCCTAAATCTAGATACCATTAGTATTAGCAGTGTATTTTTACATGGGCCTTGTAAGAGAGGCTTCTGCTGTACGTTAATGCAACTACAACCTAGTACAGTAAAACAATGCAAATGTTCCAACAAGATGAAAATTAAACAGAGCATGATGTTTGCCTATGAACTAATTTATCAGTGGTGCCATCGAATGCAAGTAATACTATTGTATTTACATTATGGTTGACTTTTATCTCCATTTTTGAAGTGAAAATAGTACGTGTACAAAATAATATTCCATTTGTAAAACAAATGAAACTATTCCCATTATTTTCCATTCTCAGTATGGTTATGGTAATATGATATGCACAAAGCAAGACATGAAAAATAGCAACAAACAATAATAGGCAATTGGCATTAGGTCAATTGTTAACTTTCATCAGTAATTGGTTATTACTGATTATAGCATAATTCGTCAAACACTACAGTATTTATGTGTAGGGCTGATGGACTGTAAGACTACAGTATCAGCCTTTCCTAAATTTTATATGTTAATAGCTCACTTACTCTATCATAAAGCTCAACCAGTAAGTGATATGCAGCCTCCCCTGACCCAAACTGAAGGTCCACTGCTCTGTCCATTCCAAGCTGGCGGATATTTTCGAGGCGGCGACCCCTGATGTGTTTGCGAAGTTTCATGCTGAAGTTAGATGGCATATGATTCTTGGGCCAGTCAAATGAGGTCATATGTACCCTGAACCCTGATTCAAGGAGCAAAACTTCCTTTACATCAGGTCTGAAACATTAAAGATGAAAAGAAAACCATAAAAGAGAGCTCATTGTCCTGTTCAGGTTTGATGTTCTCAGGATGGGACGTTGAACATACAGTATTGCTGAGAACATGACACCCACGAATCTTGTACATATAATCATCAACAACCACATGAAATCAATCTATTTTGCAAAAGGTACAGTGACATGTTAGCAAAAAGCACTGACTTTACTTGGCAGCTAGGAAGTGAACTTTTCTAAGGAAAAATCAGTTGGAATTATGTCTTTTGTGGTTCTCACGACAGGGCCTATACCTCTTCAAAATTTGAAGATATCTGCAGCAACTTGTTGCTAAATGCAAAAATAATGATGTGGAGTGTTGCACAGTGTTGATGCTTCTTTTGCTAACCTTATATTACTTTATCCCTTAACTACTCATCAGATAGTTAATGGTTTGGTAATTGATACTGATGATTTTGAAGGACGCAATACAAACTTTTCACAAGCTTTCACATCAAATACCCCAATTTTGCCATGTTCACGTCACGTGACCTTTGATGGGGAAGTATTCCAATATACTTACCCTGCCAGCCTTATCAGATAAGTTTTATTATTTATGTCATAGACATTGACCACTCTTAGGCCAAGAAGCCTGTAAAGAAAACAAAACAATACAGAATTACAAAACTGACCTTTCAAACACTCACTGTTACAGAGCAACTTTTCAGTGTTACAGTATAAATTAGCAATATGATTTTCCATCAGTGATTATTATAACTGAACATTATGTGATGTCATTCTGCATTCCTGAACATTTTCAGTCATTGCAAATGATATTTCCAATGGCATAACGAATTGGGAGGGGAAAGGGGAAGGGGAGGGTAGGCTGGGTCCCCATGAAATTTTCAATCCCCTCCATTTGCCCCAACCCCTGCCTCCCTCTCCCATTGGCCATCAGCGATAAATAGCAAATGACACTTAACCATTTATCCCAAAAGCTTAGTGATTCCTTGTCGATCTTGAGAATTCTTATGGAATTTTGCTTTTTGAACTCTGGTGACCCCAGGTGATTTTCTTGGTAAGTCATGAGACAGTTTTGCTTTTTCATCTCTGGTGACATCAGGCGACAATCTTAAAAAAGGCAAATTGTTGTTTTTCATTTTGACCTGTGGTGAGCCCAGATAATCTTCAAAATTGTTGAAGATCTTGGGAAATATTGGGAAATTTTGGGTTTTGACCTCTGATGAACAGACAAACCTATTGAAAGGTTTTATCATTTTAATGTTTGACCTCCACCAAAAACAACTGGGTTCTTTCTCTCAACATTTATAACAAATCTACATATCAAAATGAAATCATTATGGCTCTCCTAAGATAAATATCATGTTTAAAACCCATTTTCAGTTTTCGCAGTTTGGTGGTGCTCTCAAATAACCTTTGACGTGCACCAAAAATAATACTGTTCTTCCATCCAACATTACAACTCTATACACCAAACACAAAAAGTGTTGGTCATTGTTGTCTTGAGTAAGGTTTCCACAGATTTGCAGTGACCTTAAATGACCTTTGACCTTTACCACAGAAATAGCAGTCTTTCCCCCAATGCGACAAATCTACATGTATACCAGGCTGCATCTAAATATGGAAAAGGTCTCCATTGTTACCTTGAGTAATTGTGTTTAGGGCAGTTCCACTGCAACAGTAAGACTGTCAGAGAGAAAATTTCAACTTAAAGTGTTTGAAACAGTTGATTACAGACCATTTTTGAGGTTTCACAGTTTTAGTGATAGTGAACTCAAATTATGAGCTTTGACCTCCATCAAAAACACAGGGTCCTCCCTCTTAACATGAAAAATGTACATTAATTACTATCTTATGATGTTTACATCATTTTCCATTTTTAACCTCTGGTGACCTTAAATGACCTTTGCCCTCCATCAAAAACAATAGGGTTGTCTACATAGCAAATTTATAATCATGAAAAGTGTTGAACCTTCCTAACTGGTACTGTATAGTGACAGTAGTGTAGCCATAGGGTTGGTTTTGGGGACTGAAACCAACACAACCCAACCTTGAAATGCAAAAAATACCTAAAATACATAGCAGTTTTTCTCTCTCCATTTTTCCCTCATGTTGTGCTCCATATTTGCAGGCAAGGTGCCACCAACACAGTGCACACACAGAATACTGTATATTGTAGAGCCGAGACACAAAACAATGACAATGACTCTTCCGTTGCTTGTATCCAACTCCTATATTTTGTTATTACCTTAATTATATCACAACAAATGAGCATCCCACTGATTCTGTTGCACCATACGCACTAACCCTATTGTGACATCAACATAATAGCTAGGCTACAGTAAGCCTAGTGCACAGGCATTACAATATCATAATGGAATAAACTCCTTGTCTGCCCTCAACAAGGGATCAATATGATGCATGATTACTGCTAGACTTCATTCAAAATTGTGGGCAATGCACCGATAACAAAACAAATAGGCCTCTAGTGCTGTTCACATGTAGTGACAATGCTTCTTGATAAAGCAACATAGACATCCCATGATTGAGTGAAAAACAATTAAAACATGCTTGACTGGTCTGTTAGCTAACCCCAAATGTTACATTACTTTTTGTGTACTGCATAATTTTCATATAGCATATTGTTGCTGCAAATCGCCTTGTGACCTGAAACTTTAAAAGTTTTAACGTTAGCGCTATCACCAAAATTTAACAGTTTCGGTTATGCCATATGTGCTAGGCCTAATGTTGTTAGTCAGGACTAACTCATAACTTACTTCGAAGTTACAGTGTACAATGAGGAAAATTTTGGGTACTAATTGGGTTTCCGTACCCGTAAGTGGCATACCTATGCATACAGTAGGTATGCACATGCATGTATGTATCCCCAGGGAGCCGTAACAGCTCCCTGGTATCCCTAACCCTAACTATAACCTGAATACAGTGTCATTCTGCCATCGGTACATGCCGTCATAGCATTACGCCATAGGTTTCGCACCTTTCCACCATAAGGTGCGAAACCTATGGCGGCAAGGCACTTTCTAAAAATCTACGAAACTAGAGGAATTGTTGCCATTGCAACTACCAAAACATTTTCAGAAGTCCAGGTCAGACACCCAGTAAAGGCATACTGTAGGCCTAGAGACATAGTTCATTGAATAGATTGAATGGAAGTGTACAGAAGGCTTAAGAAAGTAAGAAGGCTCAATTAAAATCATTGTACTCAATAGAGGGGATCATCTAAAACCTGTGACGACTCCGTGACGTGACGAACGAGACGAAAATTAAAATCTGTGATGAAACCGTGACCGTACGGCGTGATGTTAGGCTAGAAGTAACTGAACTTATTAAGTTAGTAGCACATTTTCAGCATAAGACGCTTTCAAATTATGAGCAAAGCAAAGCGATTTAAATACCTATGGAAAACAATAGTCAAACGCTCGTCAGTTTCACACCGTCTGAGCGTGAGTGAGCAACGCGCCATGCGTCTCGAACAGTTAGCTAGGCGTCCCGCTCCAGCGTTGGACGCTCAACATGCCAACGCTTTTGGTGTGAAAGAGGCTTTTCATTTCACAGAAAGCAATGTCTACGGCCTGTGGCAATACTGGTTACAGTAAATGCTGCTGTGATGGTTACGGTTTTTAGCCGAAATTATGGCCGAAACAAACATTAAATGAAGTATTTCTAACATACCGTGATGTGACGCCGTGGGGGTAAGTGTTTGCCCGTGACGGTACAGTATTTGTAGGAGCACAGTTTTCAAACCATATAATTTTGGTCCATGCGGTCGTGATATCACCCTACACATGGTGCATTCGAGTTCGAGGGGATTTTGCTTTGATACAAATCATATATTTACACAAGTTGGCAAATTTTTGGTTCTTTTTGATGAAACGGAGAAGATATTTACTAAAAATAAAAAAATAAAATAAAAAAAAATCGGATCGTAATCCGATCCGAAATTGCTGTAGTGTGACCTGCGCATTAGTGAGTGTTAGACCGTGACCGCAAATGTTTTAATATAGAGGCTAGGTTACATTGAAAAGAGAATAGCTGAACGTTTCTGTAATTGCAATTTACAGTATGTAATGTGACGGTAAGCCGTGACAAATTGTATGCATCACGGCCGTGACGCCGTCATGGATTTTAGAATACTCCCAATAGAGACGTTTTAATCCGTGATCAGGTAAAGTGATTTTGCATGTTTCATTCAACCGTGAAGCTTAAATCAATAATGCTTCCAACAGATTTCTAAACTCCATTCAGTTCTGTTCCTTCAGTCTGGTAAGTTTTAACCTATCCTACCTCCCACAGAAAAAGTGCCTTTCCGCCATGGCAGAATGGCACTTTTTCTATGGCTGAATGCGCACATTTTCTATGGCGGAAAGTACCGATGGCGGAATGATGTGGCTAAATTCCTGGTTGACTCTCCAAGCTCAGCCCGTCCGATTACTCGTCGCACTAGTGGTAAATATTTGTACCACCACCTTTCATCTAATAAACTATGTTAACAAAAGTCTCTTTATCCCCGTACTTTACCTAGTTGGAATTTGCTTCCAGAGCATGTTTGCTGTGCCCCATCAGTAAATTCTTTCAAGAGTCAGCTTTTGTCCCTAAATATTCAGCATTGTTAGTACTGTACACTATTTGTGTCATCCGACCCCCAAAGCCCTCTAACATAACATAACATAACATAACAGGTTGAAGGGCAAAGGAGGGCCAAGGCCCCATAAAATGCCCTGAAGACCAAGCCCTAATCAAAAGTCAAACCACCAAAGCTTGACTACAGCCCCAAACAATCAGATTCTACCACAGCCATGGAAAAACCTGTCAATGTTAACCTTAAAGCAGTGAACTGAGGGGGAGTTAACTACCCAATCTGGTAGACAATTCCACTCGTTGACAACTCTATGGGAGAAACTAAACTTCCTAATGTCAAGCCTTGCAAAAGGCTTTTCAAGCTTTTTACAATGCCCACGCACCCGAGAACAACCTTGAACCCTTAAATAACTACAAGTCAGCAGGGGATTTCTTTCACAAAGGAACTTGAAAACCTGGAGCATGTCTCCCCTAATCCTTCTCAGCTCCAAGGTGGTAAGCCCAAGATGTTTAAGCCTAGCATGATAGGGCAAATTTCTCACCTCAGGAATGAGGCGAGTGGCTCTCCTCTGAACCTGCTCTAAAACAAACTTGTCCTTTTCATAGAAGGGACTCCAAGCCTGAGCTGCATAGTCAAGATGGGGTCTTACCAACTGCTTATACAAATTAAGTACAATATCCTTACTAAAATTGATGAAATTCCTCTTGATCAATCCAAGCACTCTATTAGCCTTTACAGCAGTGGCTGCACACTGCTTTGATGACTTTAAGTCCCCAGTAATTACAACACCCAGATCTTTCTCAGAGGTGACATTACTTAAAACACAACCATTCATGTTATAATCATAGCTAAAACTTTTGGGACCAAAATGAAGGACCTTACACTTATCTGCATTAAAAGACATTTGCCAGGTCTGAGACCAAGAAAATAACCTATCCAGATCTTTCTGCAGCAGTAAGGCATCATCCAAAATGCTAATTTTCCTATAAAGCTTAGTATCATCTGCAAACTTACTTATACGAGATGTAAGAGAACTACAGTATCAATATCATTGATGAAAATTAAGAAAAGAAGTGGGCCAAGGACAGAACCCTGTGGTACTCCACTTGTGACTTCTTTCCAAGAGGAGAAGTTACCATTGACAGCAACTCTCTGAGATCTACCATGAAGCCACGAATTTATCCAATCAGCACAATTGCCCTGAACCCCTAACCTATGCAGCTTAACCATTAGCCTACCTAATGGAACTTTATCAAAAGCCTTTGAAAAGTCAAGGTAAATGACATCAACGCCATACCCAGAATCAAGAGATGAAGAGACATCTTCAAGAAAGCTCAGTAAGTTAGTAACACAAGATCTGCTTGGCAGGAAATCATGCTGTGACAGATTAAGTAACTCATTATCTAAGAGATACTTAAGTAAACTATCCTTAATCAAAGATTCCATAACTTTGCACACAACACTGGTTAAACTGACAGGCCTGTAATTGCAAGGATTACTTCGATCCCCCTTCTTAAAAATTGGAGTAACATTTGCTACCCGCCAGTCAGTAGGAACAAAACTCGAATCCAGACACTTCTGAAAAATGATGGAAAGAGGAACTGACAAAATCTCGGAGCATTCACGTAAAATGGCTGGGTGGACCCCATCTGGCCCAGGGGCCTTACTAGCTTTCAAACTCTTTAACTTTTTACAAACTTGTTCCTCTGAGAAAATGACATAACTGATTGAAGAAGAGACATCAGAACCATTACATGTCCCCAACAAAGATGATTCCTCGGTAAAAACAGATACAAAATAGTCATTTAACAAATTAGCCATGTCCTGATGATTACTAACCAAAGAATTATCATCACCTTTGAGAGGCCCCACACCCTCCTTAAGCTTCTGCTTAGACCTCACATAGGCATGAAAAGTTTTGGGGTTTATCTTAACCTCCTTGGCCAACTGCTTTTCAAACCTAGTTTTAGTTCCATTTACCAAATTTTTAACTAAGAATTCCTGCTTCTTGTAAGCTGCTAAGTTTTCTGGACTTTTACTGGCCCTATAGCGACGCCAACACTTACGTTTCTTCCTAGCTGCTCTAAGAACTTCTCTAGAAATCCAAATTGGCCTATTTTTAACCACAGCTTTCTTAAGTGGGATACACAACTTTGTCGTGTCAGAAACAACATCCCGGAAAACACTCCATGCCTCAGCAGGACCCAAGTGAGACAAACGGGCCGCCCAATCTATGGTTAAAAGCTCCCTAGCACGAGTAAAGTTAGCCTTGCTGAAATCAAGAATTCTTTTGTCACTACTAGCATGATTGCTGAAACAATGTAACTCAAAACAAATAAGGTCATGGTCACTGGACCCTATCTTACCACCATTAGCTACATTTCTAACCATGTTCTCATCTGTACTTAACACCAAATCAAGACAATTATCCTCACGAGTGGGAAACAGAACATGCTGGGTAAAGAAACCATCAGTCACAACCTCAAGAAAATCCCTCCCATGTAACCCACTAGTACAGGAATGCCAATCGATATCTGGAAAGTTAAAATCCCCAAACACAACAGCCTTTTTGGAAGAAATTTTTCTAAAAATTTGGGACAAACTCTGATTATTCTCAGCGCAAGAATTTGGTGAACGGTAAACAATACCAACAAGCAAGGGGGTGCCATAATCATTGCTACAGCTAAGTTCACACCACAAGCAGTTAGAGAACCCACAGGAAAACTTGGTTGTGACTTCAACACAATTTAAACTATCCTTGACAAACAATAAAACCCCTCCACCTCTACCACCCACAGTATCAATCCAATCCTATCTTGCCTGAAAATTTTGTACCCGGGAACCTGAATTTCAGAGTTGCTTACCTCACTATGGAGCCATGATTCAGTAACTCCAACAATGTCTGGATTGTCAATGGAAATCTGTGCAAGGAATTCATCGAACTTGTTAAGAATGCTCCGTACATTAGCAAACACAACTTTGATCCCAGAAACTGCCCTGTCAGTTGAGATATGGCTAAAACCTCTGTGAGCTTGAATAGGACCCTCAACACAACCAACATCAGAGATACTCCTAGCACCATAACCCCTCGCCCCTGAAACTAGTTTGACAACTGGGATTCCACAGCCCTAGTAACCATCCTTCCCAATTCATTGGCCCCAACGCCTGACAAATGCAGCCCGTCTCTAGCGAATAGATCCCGTCTATTATGAAATTTGGCCCATGTATCAACAAATTTGAAACCCCCCTGAGAACACTCCTTTTGCAACCACTTGTTCAAACTCGCAATTTTACCCGAAGAAACCTTTCTGTCAAACCTAGGGAGAATACCACAAATAACCCCCTTACTGTGTGTGGACTTAAGTTTACTGATCAGTTCTTTAAATTTTGACCTGAGTAAAAATTGACTATCCCTACAGAGATTGTTGGTACCAACCTGAACTGCAACGACTTCCTCGTTCCCCACAATTTGATTGACCCTAGCTGAAATATCCTCAATTTGAGCACCTGGCAAGCAAACTCTAACCCTTTTACCTTTGTCTTTCTTACAAAACTCCCTGTCAGAATACCTTATAATGGAAACCCCAATCAACAAAGTCTTCCCCCTAATTTTTTCTCCCTCCCACAGACCACTATCGGTACCAGAATTTGGTTCCTCCTTACCGACACCAACCTCCTCCACTGACAACCCAGAATAAGAATTTGAAAGCTTGACACTATCTCCCAAAACTTCTTTTGTAGACCCTTGTGATTTGCGTCCCTCCCGCACTGTAACCCAATCCTTTTCACTATCAAGTTCAGAAGCAGCCAACAGAGCCTCGAGTTTTTTCAAGCGAGTGCACTTCTGACACACAAAAATGAAATCCTCCCTAGAAGCTTCTTCAAAAGTACAAGATAAACCTGACTTGTCAAAATCCGCCCACATACAACAATCCTCACAACAAATAAGTTGATCCTCTTTAGTTTCAGCTTCTTCAACTTTCAATTCAGCCATAAAGCTGGTCAAAAGCAAAGCTACGATAACCTTATTCAGCTAAAAATACAGCCTAATGTAACCAGAAAACCTTACAAAAATAACAAACTAGCGTAAGCCTAACGTTAGGCTTAACGTTACACAGTAGGCCTGGTCAGTTTTTACAGACCAATGTGGTTAGGCTAAACTAAAGGAAGAATGCACACTAAGGCTACGGTAGGTTACAAACACAAAACACAAATACCTGACCAAAGCGACAGCTGGAAAAAACGATGAAAAACTCCAACACAACAAAATACAAACAACAAGTGACAACACAGAAAGAAAAATGAAATGAATTCAGACAGAGCAAAGACAGAACAGTACAAATAAATGAAAGCAAACTTCGAAAAATCCTGCAAAATCACGAGCAATTTAGGAACACTTGTTGAACACTTGCAACCTATAAAGCCAATCTAGTAAGTATCAGTACGGGATAGCCTCTCAGATGTTTGTACTGCCTATCGAAAGAAGAAGAAGAAGAAGAATGGCACGGACCCCAGATACTATAGCCTAACCCTAACCCAGTATTACTAACTTATGCGTACATAGGCCTTACTATGCGTAGGTATCACTGTAACCCAATAACTCTGGGTATGGTAACCCAATTAGAGCCAAATTTTGATCGTAATTGTGACAATTAGAGGTTACACGTCCTTCAGAGCCTAGGCGTACCTGCCCCCAATTTCTGCAACAGCTGCGCGAAGATCAATTGTCGTGAATCTGGTCTTCATGATGAAGTAATGATGTGAAGCAATGCACACCGGCTACGTAGCTTAGGTTAAGTCTTAGCTGTCACTTGTGAATCACTTGCGACACCGCAAATGCAATCGTCTCAGAATAGAAAGATTTTTCTTTATCTGCAACAACTTGTAGGCGTAAAGTATACTCCTCTCTTTCAGCCATTAACAGAAATACACACGTCATGAAAATTTCACGTCAGCCGCACTCCTGTTAGTACGGCATGTTGACTGTACTGATGGCAAAGTTTGATCTTTCTTACGTAATGTGCAGATGGGACTGATTTAGTGATTGAGTGCTTCCACAAATGAAGGTGGAAATGCTGACGTTTTGGACCATTCAATAGAGACATTAGACGACATCACAGGGAAAGAGAAGCCAAAGTTGTTTCATTTTTAATTTCCAACGTATTATTTCCCTGCACCGGAAGTGAAATACTTTTGCTAATTATTCTTGCCTTTTTTAACCACTTTGCCCTGCATTAGGCGCCCAAATTATCCAACACTTGAAATAATGATCAGTCTCTCCAACATGAAGTAGTCTCTCCTGCATTGACGGAAATCTAATTAGGGGGAAGAGGCTGGTACACAATCATCCAACAGGCGACAGGATTCGCCCGACGTTGGGAGGGGGGAAGGGGAAGGGGGAAGGGGAAGGGGAGGGAGGGGAGGGAGGGGGAAGTGGGAGGGGGAAGTGGGAGGGGGAAGTGGGAGGGGAAGTGGGAGGGGAAGTGGGAGGGGGAAGTGGGAGGGGAAGTGGGAGGGGGAAGTGGGAGGGGAAGTGGGAGGGGGTAGTGGGAGGGGAAGTGGGAGGGGAAGTGGGAGGGGGAAGTGGGAGGGGAAGTGGGAGGGGGAGGGGGAAGTGGGAGGGAAGTGGGAGGGGGAAGTGGGAGGGGGAAGTGGGAGGGGGAAGTGGGAGGGGAAGTGGGAGGGGGAAGTGGGAGGGGGAAGTGGGAGGGGGAAGTGGGAGGGGGAAGTGGGAGGGGGGAAGTGGGAGGGGGGAAGTGGGAGGGGGGAAGTGGGAGGGGGAAGCAGTGGCGTAGCCACGGGGGCCTGGGGGCCCTTACAAAAATTTCCAGTACATTTCCTGTAGGAATCCTGTAGGAAAAGCACATTTCCTGTAGGAAGTAAGCCATTTCCAGTAGGAATTTTAAGTTTCCTACAGGAATTTCAATTTTCCTACGTAGGAATTCGCTATTTCCTACATAGAAAAGACAATTTCCTGTAGGAATTGACAAATTCCTACAGGAATTTCAACTTTCCTACGTAGGAATTGGAGAGTCTATTCCTAATACACTGACCATTGCATTCATTGGCACATGAAAGGAAGTCCATTGTCATTGGTCAGTAAAGCCTACTGAGTCACAACAAAGAAATTTTCAAATCTGCCCTTTGTAGTATGTGTTTTGTGCTGTGTAAAGCTATGGGCTTGACTATATGTTGTAGTATAGCAGTACAGCTAGTGTATTGCTTCAGTGCAGTAACAGGCTTCATGGCTTCAAGCAGCAAATAGTGCTAACTGGTTCTAGCAGTGATTATAATGTTCAGAATATTACTGTTCCTTATATATGGTGGACACTCATGGATAATCTGAGGAATATATTTGCTTAGGACTGTGCAGTACAGATATATCCATGCACTAGTTCTTGTTATGGCATAGCCTATTTTGATTCTTGATTTCTTTTGGATAAGAAGCTGAGATAACTACAGTTCTGGACATGTCAACGAGTGAATAACCTGGTTGTAGCTTATTTTAAACTGCATTGCTCTGTCTGAAAATGCCATAACAAACAAAGGGAACATGTTCTTTTTTCCCTTCTATTTCAAAGTTTTGGAGATAATTTAGCTATGTTCCTTTTAATCGGAGCAGAGGCATTGAGCAGCAATTAATCATGGAGTTCTGGATATTCATTTATCTTCCTCTACCATAAAGCCTATACCACATATTTCCTTGGAGGATTGGTGACCTGTTTCAGTAATTGGAAAAGGCATGCAACTACGGCCATGGCACTATCGCCTATGCACAAGTCCCCCGCAATCAACACCATGATGATCATAGCCTCAAATGTTTATTATGAACAAAGATGCAAAAGATACCCCACAATATAAATGGAATGACCCATGTGGGAAGTGATTTCCTATGTAGGAAAGCAATTTCCTATGTGGGAAGCATTAATTCCTACAGGAAGATGCCAAAATCCTATAGAATTCCTACATACCAATTTCCTGCAGGAAATCATGTGGGGAATTTTTGTAAGGGGGGGGGGCCTAGGCCCCCCAGATTTTCTTCAGGCCCCCCAGATTTTTTTTGCCTCCTGATAAAGTAATTGAGAAAAAAATAAAATGTTTGAACGGAAATACACTTTGAAGTATTTCCTTCAAAAACAGTAAATAAATAAAATGTGTAACAATTAAGAAAACATGAATGAATGAGTGTCAAACACATTTTGTGTGTACGTATGAAATCAAGTAATAACTTCAAAATGATTACTTTCACTAAATTAGATACCGTATATAATCTGCACTGTCGTTTATTGCATTACACTTCGAAGATGAAACGAACGTCTCGACGGCAAACTCGAATTTGACTTTGTTAGGTTTAGACCCTTTCTGCCTTTCGGATGGCTGGTTGATTTACTGAAAACAAGGCAATCATACACTGGAGACCATTCTTACACGACCATTCCTATACTTTATCATACACAAAATATGCCTTAAAGGCCCTGTTCTCTCACCCCAAACAGCTAATTCTCCTAACCTTCTTACTTAAGCTCCTCCCACAATTGTCTGAAATTCATCCTCATCCAGAGACGATCTCAGTTGATTGCTTCGAGTCGAGTATAGAAAAGCACAATGTTTATAAACAAAACACTCTCAGTACAGTTCATGCTGAGTAATAAAAGCTTTGGTACTCTGCATTGTTTGAATTAGCTGTCAATCAAGGAGCTGAGCCAATGGAGAATTTCAGTACACCCCTACCAAAATTGTGGTTTGGGGTGAGAGGACTGGCCCTTTAAGGGTAAGGAACTGCCTTCGAATAATTCTTCCCATCCATCCCTAACAAGTAGGCCTATGTCGTGCCTCACTCCTTCCCATGAGAAGTGCCACTGTAGAACGATTTTTTCGACAAGTCCTCTTTTTACTAGTTGGCACTGGCGTCCGGGCGGACGGATTTGTAAAATGTCCACAAGGTCCGCATTTCATATGTTTCCCACATGATCCATACTTCTGCTTTGCGGTTTAAATATTTTGAGAGATTTACTCGTAGTATTTTAATTTTGACTACGTAATGTACCGATGACTGAACAAATACTGCACCATTTTGCATCTTAACCACACTGAAAACCGGAAAACATTGTTTCTTTGGTAGTATGTATGTCACTTGTAAAATCTCTACAAAGACTAAAAATGAGTATTTTGAAAATTTTCATGCTCCCCAAATAGGAAAATCCTAAAACGTAGGCCTATAATCAGTTCAAAGTTTTGCCAAGCATAGCACCATTTTGCATGTAGCAAATCTAACGCAAAGAAAGTTTCTCAGAGGGGGACACAACTAATTTTGGTTTTCCTATTGAAGCTGAAATCTATTCAAATATTGCGCATTTACGATCTACGTTCTCCTGAAGTTCACAATTTCCCCAAGAGAAAGGGAGTACCGGTTCCCTTTAGTCTCATCCCCCAGGCCATGGCACAGATCAGAAATGCCCAGATTTTGGGTCCCTAAAAAGTGTATGTATTATCATTTTTCATAGATTGATTTTTTATTCACACTATTTGAGAAGTGGCAGACATGAGATTCGTATTTCAAGGCTGGGTACATTCAGCTTAAAACACGTGGGAAGTGCCGTTTCCAGCCATCTGGAGGGTTTGTAAAACCCAAAATTTTCTTGTACGCTCCGCGCCAACCGATGGTGGCGCTCCGCTTAGATAGTCTTTCCGCACCTGACCCTCGGAGGTACCACGCCCCCCCCACTTGTTGCCTAGGCCCCCCAAAAATTCCATCCTGGCTACGCCACGGGGGGGGGGGGGGAGAAAGCTCCCCGACAGAGGGCCGGCATTTGGAAGGCCCGAAAAAGGCGATGAGTTCCCAATGGAACTTGACTGGCGCAATTTGAGGCGCGCTCAGCGCGCGGAAATGTTGGACTTTCTTTTAGGTTAGGTTACACTCTAGCTAACAAGTGCAACACCCACGGGGTTAAATATAACCAATACCGATGGCGATGTTCGATGTCCGATGTTCAGTCGTTGCTGGCATGGGCGAGTGAGCTCCGTTTAGGATTACGCGTTTTATTGTTGGCGTACCTGCTTTGCTTTCAGACGAAACTGGAACTTCAATTTGCCCGAAAACGTTTCACCTTGAACAAAAATTTCATAATTAAGATCTTACATTGCAGAAATTTTGGAATGACATGAGAGGGAATGTGGCTTTTGGGACGATGTAATTGACATCTTTTTGTTTTATTAAGTGATCTACCTATAAGAGCAAATCTATAAAATAGAACGTGGGTTAATTGAAGTTGGCTTGGGTTTGTCATTGCAACTTGAAGAAGTATCCATCAAAACTGAAACATCTTCCGAAAATATTTTGCCATTTTTAACAGTTATTTGAAAACCTGAAGCTAATATTGGAGATAAAGAATCTTCATGACCTCCTTATCAGAAAGATCAAGCAAGCCGCCCTGGAGACTTGTAATATGTCAGGGTTAATTACTTACCATGCAGGTTAAGACCATCGGACGATACTAATGAATTTTCCGAAAAAGTTTGGCCTCCTCTTAACATAAATCAAAATCTGTAGCTATTAAAGAAACTTTTTGGCAGAAAACTCAGGCCTACGGAAGCATTTCAGTTTAGGAGGGGGTGGGGTAAAGACTTTTGCCTGAAAAATGTAATCCTGCCCGAAAAAGGCTATCTAAGCGGAGCGCCATCAGTACTTGGCGCGGGGCGCCCAGAAAATTTTGTAACTAATCGCTACCACCAGTGGCGTAGCCAGGAAGAAATTTTTAGGGGGGCCTAGGTAACAAGTGGGGGCCTGGTACCTCTGAAGGTAATGCGCGGCAAGACCATCTAAGCGGAGCGGCACCATGGGTTGGCGCGGAGCGTACAAAATATTTTGGGCTTTACAAACTATCCAGATGGCCGGAATCGGCACTTCCCACGTGTTTTAAGCTGAATGTACCCAGCCTTAAAATACGAATCTCATGTCCGCCATATCTCAAAAAATGAGTAAAATCAATCTATGAAAAATGGTAATACACAAGGCCGTACAAACACTTTTTGTTAGGGGCCCAAAAACTGGGCATTACTGATCTGTGGAATGGGAGATGGGACTAAAGGGAACCGATGTCTCCCTTTCCCTTAGGGAAAACAGTTGTAATTTCAGGAGGATGTAGATCGCAAATGGTGCAATATTTGAATGAATTTTAGTTTCAAAAGGAAAACCAAAAGTAGTTGTGTCCCCGTCTGAGAAATTTTCTTTGCCTAAGATTTCCCGGTCTATAGATGCAAAATGGTGCTATGTTTAGCATAGCAAAATTTTGAACTGACTAGAATAGAATAGAATAGAATAGAATAGAATAGAATAGAATAAAATAGAACAGAACAGAAAAGAACAGAACAGAACAGAACAGAACAGAACAGAACAGAACAGAACAGAACAGAACAGAACAGAACAGAACAGAACAGAACAGAACAGAACAGAACAGAACAGAACAGAACAGAACAGAACAGAACAGAACAGAATAGAATATCACTTTATTAATCCATCAACTGGAAATTGCCAAGCTCGCTACATATAAAAACAATTAACACGAATAAAATGAAAGAAAAAAAAAACAAACACTAAAACATTGACTTAAAACATTGAAACACTTAAAACATTGAAAAAGGTTAAAACAGGTAACAATAAATAAAAACAGTAAAAGGAGCAAAAGGCAGCAGACAGAGAAACACAACAGACAGAGAAGTACAACTACCGTTTAAAACTACAATTGTGACAGCGAATAGCTTGTGGAATGAACGATAAGGGGTGCCGAGTTTTAGTGCCAAAGCTTGGAAGTCTAAGTCTGCCGCTACGAACTATAAGTTGATCGGCTAGGAGTTTATGTAAAGGGTGGCTGACATCGGTCCAGATTGTGTGCAGTTTTTGTGGCAAAAGGGCACCATATGTATCACCAAACCCTGTCTGTGCAGTCCCAATTATGCGACTAGCTCTTTTAATTAATCGATTTAAGCGGTCTTTGTCGCATTGACTAATGTTATCACCCCATGCTAACAAACAATAACGCCACACACTACAAATAACAGAATTATAAAACACGGATAAAATTTCAGGACTGACATAAAAGGAGTGGAGTTTTCTCATACAATACATACGGACATTCAGTTTCTTTATCAAAAAGTCAATGTGATCATTCCAGGAAAGACTATTATCTAAGTAAATCCCTAAATACTTGTAGTTGTTCACTGCCTTTAAGTGAAAGTAAGTCAGGCGTACAGCTTAGCTTCCTAAAGTCAATGATCATTTCTTTTGTTTTCTTCACATTAAGCTCTAAAAAGTTATTATCACAGTAATCAATAAAGTTATGTAAATGATTTAGGTAATTAGAACAATCATCACGCTCAATTAATCCAACCAAAGCTGTGCCATCAGCAAATTTTAGTAAAGGACATAGAGGATCATTACTACGAATATCAGAAGTATATAAAACGAATAAAAATGGAGCCAAGACAGTACCCTGAGTGGCACCGGTGTTAGAAACAATAAGGTCAGACGAAACAGATGCACCTAACCTAACGAATTGCTTCCTATTGGTAAGATACTCTAAAATCCAAAGAATTAAAGACTTAGGAATGGCATCACATTTCAATAATTATTTGTCAAAACATGTGATTGTATAGTGTTAAAGGCCGAAGAAAAGTCAAAAAAAGTAATTCGGACACTGTTACCAAATTCAGAGCGTTCAAGGTGCTTATAAACTTTCTCTAATAAAACAAGGATTGCATCTTCAGTGCTACGATGTTTTTGATATGCAAACTGAAATTCGTCAAGATAATTAGCAGACATACTAGAAAACTCTTTCAACAAAATACGTTCACAGACTTTCATGGCAATAGATGTAAGCGCAACAGGTCTTAAATCGTTCATACAAGTGATTGGAGACTTTTTTGGAACTGGAATAATACCAGATGTCTTCCAAATTCCCGGGATGGAACATGTGCTAAAACTGAGATTAAAAATATAAGTAAAAATTTTGGCAAGCTGTTGAGAACAAACGTTAAAAACACGAGCTGGTATACCGTCGGGCCCGGCTGCATTGGAAGGATTAAGACCTGAGAAAAAGCGCCGTACCTCCGATTCGTTCGTACTAAAATTCCAGTCGTTAAAATCCGATAAAGACTTTTTAAGGACATTGACCTCAGATTGAAAGTCGTGGCAGTCGAAACGGTTATAAAATTTATAAAGGTCATTAGCGTATGCAGGTGTAGAAAAAGGAACCTGGCTGGATTTACTGCTACCGTTTGAGAACCCACTTATAAGCCGTATGCCTCTCCACACAGATTTCATATCACTTTCAGTGAAATTATTCTCTATTTTCGTTTTATAGAATAATTTCACTAAAAGTGATATGAAATCTGTAGGCCTACGTTAAGGATTTTCCTTTTTGGGAGCACGATAAATTTTCAAAATACTCACTTTCAATTTAGTATTTGTGGACTCGAGAATTTACAAGTGACATACTATACCAAAGAAACATGTCATACTGACCAGGTTCATCTGAGATATACTTCTACACGGCTACATTTCGTACAAAATAATGAATATTTTCCTGTAAGCGTCTGGGTGATAGATAACGTTTTTTAACATGAAAGGCATAGGCTATGGTAGGCCGGGATTCAACGGCGTCATGAAAATATGGATCGTGCTTTCATAATAGGCCCATGTAACCTACGGTAAACTGTCGTTGACTGAAGTCATTTCACTTCTCAGCTAGCCCAAAACGTTCTTAAACCGTATCAGTTGAGTCGTAAAAACGGTTTATAACCAATAACATAATATTACACGTTTTTAAAAGATTTTGAGTGCTAGGAAATTCGCTTTAGGCTTACTAGTTTTCTCTAAACCTGACTTAACCTGGTAGGCCTTTGGAGTAAGTCTGTTGCAGTGTCATCAATTCAAGCCATTGATGATTGAAGGTACCTAAAGCCACAACAGCAACATTTTAGCTTTGCATAATCGCGCGTAGCGCGAGAATTTTAGAAAAAAAAAATCGGCTAGATATACATCCTAACATCCTTAACAATAGAGCTGTAATTTACTTAATGTTACCTTTACCCATCACCCTGTCCGTAGGTCGCCTGTGCATTACTCAGTTACATACATATCTCCTAGATCATACCGTTTGTCTCCAACCTAGGGTTACCATATTTATTTTCTAGCAAGGACTTAGATCACTGGCCTGGGGGAGAGTTCTAAGGGTTTCTGCTTTCCTTTGGAAATTTTTCAAAATGTTTTCATTCATGTTTTCGTAATTGTTACACATTTTATTTCTTTACTGAATTCGAAGGAAATACTACAAAGTTTATTTCTGATCTACACCTGTCAACCTGTCTGACCTCAAAAAGGGAGATTTTCATTTTTCAGAGCCAAAAATAGGGAGACTGGTGGAAAAACCGGGAGGTTGGTAATTTCCAACTTAAACAATACAAATACCGGCACTTAGGCTAGCGCCTATTTAGGCCTGTGCAACATGATGAGAAAATCGTCCAATCGATGCTTTGCACAGTGCAAGTTGCTCTTGTTTGTGTATTTCTACGTACGTTGCCATACAGCTCATGCAAAATATCGAAGCTCCCTATATGACCCATATAGTGTCGAGAGGACGGTTAAGTACTAGTCGTACATCAGTTGTTAATGTTTATTTAAGAGGTCAATTGCTCAAATAAGCATAGGCCTAGTACAAATATGGAGCACTAAAAAGCCGAAAGGACAGAACATGAAACCGGGAGGCCGGGAGATCTAGACAAAAACCGTGAGTCTCCAGGTAAAACCAGGAGAGTTCACAAGTTTGCTGATCAAACATTTTAATATTTTTTCAATTCTTACACATTTTTATCAGGATTGAGCAAAAAAATCTGGGGGGGGGCTGAAGAAAATCTGGGGGCCCTAGGCCCCACAGCCCCCCTCCCGTGGCTACGTCACTGGCTACCACTCAGACAGCCGGAAATGTCATTTCTCACGCTTGTAAGCAGGATCTAAGCAGTCGCTATTTGTCTACAACTGACCTGCTCCCCTTCTGGCAAATGCTGGACCCGCCACTGATGTCAACCTGCCCAGTACGTTGTTGGGTCAATTAAATAATAACGTTCGATCCTTTTGAACATAAAGAAAAAAACATATTAAAACTTGGAAGCATTTTGCAAAGTAAAATAATGAAGAATATGACGTTAACTGTCCAACTGCAAGTACCATGTTTGGTGCACTACGCGTGGTCTCACCTTAAAAAGGATAGCTGACAGATTCATACACTCTTCTAAAGCCCCGAGTAACCCAGCTTGTCATCATGCACTCACATGTAAGTTCAGTGTATCATAGACCTACGCGCATGTAGCACAAAACTTGGGAAAATTGCAATTTTACATCTTTGCTTAACAAGAATTCAGGACCATTTTCATAGCTTTATGGTTCATTCTGGTGCTCAAATTAATTTTATATCCACAGAGATTCCGAAAGCTTCGCCTCCTGGGCCCCTACTACACGTAAAAGATCAGTGCACAAAAGACCTACACGCATATGCAAAACTTGGGAAAACTACAGTTTTACAAGTTTGCTTAATAAGGATTTAGGTCCCTTTACACACAGCTATAAGGCTCATTCTGAGGCACAAACCAGCTTCATATTCCCCAGAGCTTCCGGGGACTTTGCCTCCTGCGCCCTCACCAGGATGTTGCCCCAGACCCCACCAAGGGCCCTTAGACGGGCCCCTACGGCGGGCCCATCTACCCCACGAGGTTTGCAGCGATTGACAAATAGATTAGACTCACTACCAGTAGGCCTAGGTCTACTCAAATTTGATAATATACAGACATATGCACCAATAATAGGTTATTGCCCATGCAGGATTAAAGAGGGATGTACTTACTATTGACACACAGCCTGCCAAAATCCAGGGCTTTTGCATCTTAAAGGGTAATGTATGGTTTAAAAAGCTATCTGGACACAACAGAAGCCAACGAATGGCGGATGAGTTCGGAAACGTTCACTAGTGTAGCAATTAAAAACGACTGAACCCGAAAGATTAAAACTTAAATAGCAGCTGTAACTTGTAGAAATGTACAAATCTTCTTCACTATTTTTAGCTTTCCGCTACACCTGTTTTAGTTCACGTATTTTGTAAATATTCAATCGAGCAGATAGGAAGAACAGAATAAGACATCACTACAGGAGGTACTTGTAACTCACTGAACGCATCCCATGTCTGTGTCGTGTTATTTTTGAGTTATACGAAACCCGTAAGCTTAGCCGTAACCACCCCGGCACGTTATACTAGTCTGTCAATATGCTAACTGGCTAATGCAATGAGTAAAATGTTGAACCTGCACACGACGATTGATTCTTTATCCAACTATAAATTTCAGTCATCGGAATATTGCCTTAACATTTTATAAATGTTATCTTAAGCCTTACAAAATCATGAGGAATCGATTATAAAAATGAAAAAGATCTTAACATCTGAATTACTTTACTTTATTTCTTAAATCCGAAAATGAGAATTGAGAGAATGAGAATTTCATAAGTTGAGGCGCTCCTCTACTCACAAGGTACAGCGTCGTTTTGAACAACATGAGGCTTGTAATAAAAATTAACTGGCCGTGCTGACGTACTGTGTGGTCTGTTTTAACCAATAACTTGCAACGTTGAAGCTGGAGGCAACGGCCATCCTGCGAAAGCCGGTGCCTATACTCTGTGAACGACTTGATGGGGTACCGTAACCTCAAATTATTTGCTGATACCACAAAATTATTTGCTGATATCAATAATTAAATGTTGTTATCAGTAAATAATCGCTGGTATTAGCAACAAAAACGGCAAAACATACTATGATAAGCAGTTTTGCTCATGTCACAAAAGAATTTAATGATGCTTAGCAAAAGTGGACGATATCGAAAAGATTAAATTATACCAGCAATTAATTGTAGATGCCAGCAATATATTTCCTGAAAAAGTTATTTATTTGCTGACATGAGCAAGTAAAACGGGCCATACTTCCGATCCAAAGCGAGTTTATCA
Source organism: Holothuria scabra (assembly GCA_037179385.1). Lineage (NCBI taxonomy): Eukaryota > Metazoa > Echinodermata > Holothuroidea > Aspidochirotida > Holothuriidae > Holothuria > Holothuria scabra. The sequence continues at coordinate 51,448,686 of CM074180.1, forward strand.
AAGCTCTCATTGTGTATACATTTATAGGAAGTACTCCTTCTCTAGAAACATTCGTGACCGACTGCATGGTCAAGTGGTTAGAGCACCCGACTATCAGCCGGGAGGTCTAAAGTTCGACTGATGGACGGGTCATACAGAAAACTGTAAAATGGAACAGACTGCCATTGTGTTAAAGCTCAGCATAAGTAAAGGAGTAGGGAAAACAAGCCAGTGAGCCACAACTGGAAAAAGACCTGGGATGGCCCGACGTAACTCAATTGATTATATTAAGTACTAAACTGGCTAACCTTACTGACTATTTTACAAACTAACTAACGTAGCAACTTCTTTGTTTTACCTTCTAACCATTGTATAACGACTCATTAATTGTCACAATACTGTGGCATATATGAAGATAAATCACCCAGACGGTATATCAAGGAGATATTGCTGTTTAACGCCAGGAAATCATTGAAGCTTATTGCAGTTTGCCACGATTTTGGATGCGTAAACAAAATAATGGACACAAAAATAGATACGAAGTAAGCAGTGTTTGTTGGTTCTACCAGGTAGCTGCAACTCCCTGTTTCCACCAGAGAATGTATTTATTGAAAGCTTCTCCTCAGTAAAAAGGGCCAAAAATTTCCATCCAAATCCAACTCCATCCAATAATTTAATTGTTCACAATAATGGTCACCACTTCCGAAGACCAGTAGAATATACAGAGCAAGTTTAAAACCCTCCATTGGTTTAGAAGGCCATTTAAATATCTAAACTCACTTATGAACTTTTGATTAACAAAGTCAGCGTACCAGAAGCTTCATATGCCCTTTACGGATAACTACCAACGATCTAATCCAAGCAGTTGCCTCTTTGAGTTTCGGTTTGCAAAAGATTTTCACTTGAAATTAAAATTCCGCTAAGAAGACTGTTTAAGCGGAACGCCACAATTGGTTGGGACACAGCGTACATAAACGTTTGAAAAATTTTACCCAACAGACATTCGAAAATGACATATTCCAGTCTCATAATTGGGATCTAAGCAGTCGCTATGTTTTCGTTTGCAAAAATGAAAAGGATATTCACTATAGAAACTAAAATTCTGCTAGGAAGACTGTACAAGTGGAAGGCCACTATAAGTTGGGAGGGAGTGTACAGAAATTTTTTTCCAGTCTTGTAAGGAGGATCTAAGCAGTCGCTTTATTGATCAGAAAATTACCAGATAAAATGCACCACTACCATTGGATAAAATGGTCTTGTATATTTCGGGGGAAAACTGTAACACGGAATTGAAAACATGCTAATGCATTTTAGTCTATAGCGACTCTTGGCTGAATTCAATATAATATTGAACTGATGAAATTGTGTGACTGCCCGAACTTTCGACTTTAAATGATTTTACTTCGATCAGAAACACCGTTTGAAAAAAAATGTCACATAACAAGATGGGTTCAAATGAATTTTCAGGCAGACTTATTGAACGACATTCTGCATCGTTATAGTATTGAAAACCAAACAACCCGACTTTCATCACCATTGTCCGAATTTGGTTCAAGTTCAAGTTCAAGTTCAAGTTCAACTTTATTAAGTCCCAAAAGGGAAATTCAATGCTCGCAATAACACATTAAAGTATCAAAAACATCAAAAGGTTAGCAAATATAAATAGTCACAGATTCAAACATAAAAACTCTTAAACACATAAAATTGTCAAAAGGATGTTAAGACTAATAAATCATATAAAACAATAGATGAAAAGATAATAACATAAATAATACAATACAAGGTATAAGAAAATAACTAAGATGGGTAAAAATGGTCTAGCGATTAAAGCGATCATTGAAAAGATTAATACAACGGGGTATAAAAGAAGATTTATGCCTGTTTGTAGCGGCGTAAGGTAGTCTCATTCGACCGCTACGAGGGATTATTGTACTATTAAGAATTGCATACAGGGGATGGCTGCTATCATTAAGCACAGTATTGATCTTTACATCCATATGACGATGATATGATGAGTATATTGTCAACTGGTCTTCGCCTAAAATACGTCCCGCTTGTCTAATAATTGAATCAATACGTTTTTTATCTGTTACGTCCTCATTCCCGCCCCAACAAACAATACAATACAGCCAAACACTGAAAATCACTGAGTTATAAAAAAGACTTAAAATACGGCTATTGATGTTGAACTTGTTCAATTTACGGAGGCAATACAGTCTCGGGTTGACCTTTTTCACTACGTAGTCTATATGGTCATGCCAGGCAAGTTGATCATCCATTACCATGCCAAGGTACTTATAAGTAGAAACACGTTCGACGACACTCTCTTTAATTATGACCTCTGTGGGTGATCTAGTAGTAGGCCTATTCCTGAAATCAATTACCATTTCTTAAGTTCTATGGGCAGGACGGATGGCAAACTATTGTGCACTGTGCACTGCACCTGAACACCCTCTCGTCCATCCGTTGAATTGATTGACTGTGGAAAACGTCCCATCATTTATTCAAACTTCGTCCGAATATTTTACCATTTCGGGCAATTTTTTGTTTTGTTGCAAAACTGCGGTACAAAGTCGGGATGAGGAAACCTTTTTGATTCCTTGCCTTTGGTGTGAGGGTTGGTCCTATTAAGTAGATGATCCCTATTGTTTTTGTTGGAGGTCAAAGGTCATTTGAGGTCACAGGAGGTCAAAAAGTCAAAACCACGTAAACACGATATCTCAAGAACGGTACATGTGACTATGCTCATATTTGTTGTGTGGGTTGTTCATATTGAGTAGATGATCCCTATTGATTTTTGTGGAGGTCAAACGTCATTTCGGGTTAGCAGTGTCAAAGTCTGACAAACTTGCTTGCATAGTATTACTGTACAAGAAAGGTAACTTGTAGGGTCCTCATAGTTGACATGTAGATGATGCATGGTAGTTTTTGGTGGAGGTTAAATCTCACTTTGGTTCACAAGGGGTCAAAGTCTCAATATCATATTTACACAAATTTCCCATGGTTGAAATCTTGGATACCGAAAAATTTTACACATAGTATAAGGATGTGATATGAGCAGAACCCTAGTTCTTGTAGAAAGCTTCGATGCCTTGCATATATACTTTGTGGGTACATAACGGAGCACTGTCAATTTGAAAAACATTACGAAGCACTGTCAATTTGAAAAAAAAAAGATAGGCTTATATTTCAGCGGCAAGGAATCACTAAGCCTTTTGGATTTCTGGTTTTTCACGAAGTGCCCTTCTTGGTCGCAAATTTTTGTAATCATTTGTATTTTCCATGAAAAGTTTACTTTGAACATAGCGTTTTATGTTTCCGGGCAAAGACCTGGAAGTATTAAAATTATCTGCCTTTTCGGGCATTTTGGTACACAAGTTTTTAAACACAAGCTAAAGAATGATTGTTTCTTTTAAGCAACATGCTCTTTGAGTTTTTGTAAATATGTTACCCTGACTATGATTTTTTTTTATTTCCGGACAACGCTTGGAAGAATTTGGAAACTTGGACCATTTTGGGTATTCTATTGTGAAAGGCTTTGAAGTAAAAATCACGAATAATATTTTTAGGGGCTGCCCGAATGTGTAGCGAATTTTAGGAATCTTGTTTATTTTTCATGATTTTTTTTACCCCACCTATGACGTTTCCATCAATTTTTCTGGTATATCATTTTGAAGGTTCGGATACGCTTACGAATTTTCTGAAAAACCATGCCATTTTTTTAAGCTTAGGTTCCTGTCCAAATTTTTCTTAATTCCTGCCCGCATTTTCCCCAAATTCCTGTCCGAATATTAGATTTTGCGGAAATTTGGGAGGGCAGAAGTGTGCCCCCTTGTTGCCTAAGCCACTAATGCTAGGTGTTGTCAGACTTGGGGACCTTTTATAGGGACTGTCTTTTAAAGCCAAACATAAAAAGTCAAAGTACACTATTGAAGCAATCAAAACCTTTTGTATCATGACAAAGTTGAAGAATATCGTTCTGCAATTACGCGTTTACAATTATTACAATGTCCAAAATAAACATGAAATGTTGCAATATTACTCTGTATGCAATATTCTATTATTTTGGGGTAATAATGAAAGCTTTGAGGGATAACCACGAAGTGATGTCGCAATTATGCAGTTATTTAATGCACTTACGTCATACTATGACATTCCTATCATAGGTGACGTGACACAGTCAGCTTTAAATCTGTCAAGTCATAAATCTACTAGTCCAAGACGAAGTAAGTGTGATCCCTTCCGTATTGTTCTTCTTTCATTGATATCATTCTCAGGACTTGAGCTTGAAAAAAATTGCATCTTCAAAGGTGTAATTTTTCCAATTGCCCGAATTTTGCAATAAAATTACTGCTAAATGCATTGTTTTAAAGATTAAAATGTGTCACATATATACCAAATACCAGTTAACCGTGAGAGATACCAGTACATAAACAAGATATGAAGGGAAAATGTCCCATTCATTGCAAGACATTCCTTATTCTTTCTCAACTCAGTCTGACAACCTTCAGTTCCGTCACATCATCTTTGGAACGTATCCAGGTCATAAACATTATAGACGAGGGATGTCTACTGGAAAGTTTGATCAATGGTTAAAGCATTTTTAACCTTTCATCTTGAACTCATCGACTTTAAAATTTTACTTGTCTAGAAACCCGTCATGTAGTTGGCTTGCAAATCAGTGCAGACAAACATTTGCATTTCAATTTGTGGTTAGAAATCCCTCTCCCATGGGAGCTGCCGCAAGCCTCACCCGAGATAAGTTCCACGTCACGTTGCGTTCTCGTATAAAATGGATGTTGTTGCACCAACACATTATCAATACCAGGATTTATAGTGCAGCGACAAGAGTAAAAATGGTAAGTTTATTGGTTTAAATTTGCCCTTTTTGTGGGAAATTTCATGGCTAATAGACTTTCAAAGTCCATTTATAACAAAGAGTTTATGAGTCAGATCTACACATTAACAAAAATTGGGAGCCTTATTTCAGTGTGATTTGAAATTTCTTTAACTTCGACAAATTGAAGACTTCCTTTCTTGGCGGCCTTGGTTACGTTAGGTTAGATGGAGTTTTACGGTCCGTTTCCAACCAATTGGTTCCAGTCGAGCCCGACACGGCCTTTTTCGAGATATGGCTCACTGGCTTGTTTTCCCTACTCCGTTGCTTATGCTGAGCAGCAAGCACAATGGCAGAAGGTTCCATTTTTAACGGTCTTCGGTATGACCTGGTCAGGACCTCCCTACTGCAAGTTTGATGCTCTAACCACTTGACCAAGCAGTCGTCGGGCTAGTAAGCAGAAATTTTCTGAGAGTCTTTGTTTGGTTGGAAACTAACATAACGGCTCTTTGCCAGAGAGTCGGAACGACTTAAAGGGCAGGAGCAGTCATCCCAAATTGAAGTAGTGTAGTAGACTGTCCAGTTTCATGATTAGCTGTTGGGAGTCATGTGACAATGTATTTTCTCTTCAAATGTGAAATTTACTAGAAACAACTGCTTGGTTTAACTTGAATATGCAATAGTTAAATCATAAAATGTAATGAAAGATACTTTGAAGAGAAATTAGACGAAAATTGTGCTATTTAGCTTTTTCTTCAAAATAAGTTTGAGGAGACTGCTCTTTACCTTTAAGGGAAGGAAAACAGTCTTACGTAAGGTATTTGTTAGATTCCATCTTTTGCAATGATTGTGAGAGTGGGGAGGTATCTGTAAGGCCGAGAACCCCCAAACTGAATATGGAACACAACAACTCCATCGAAGAGTGATTTTTTTGCTATATTGTAGTATCTTCTAAAAACAATTTAAAACAAAAATTTCACTTGATTGCTTAAGGCTCAGACTGTCTTTCAAAATCATCATTTACCTAGTGTTCTAACCTGCGTTCCTGAGTCACGTAAAATCGGTGAATATTTTCAAACATTGTAACTTGCGAAAATTTTCAAAAAATTGTAGCAAGCGACCGGTTGTGCTGCATAACAGCAAAAAAAAAAAAAAAAAAAAAAAAACGATCGTAGTGTCTAAGTGTCATGACGTACTGTTTACCACAGCTGAAGTGATGTACTGAGGAACTGGACCCGTGTAAACCTCAAACTGTTGCATGAGCCGATATGTCTCAATTTAATCGATCCTTAACATAAGGATAGATACGGTTTAACATTCGCAATGGTCGTTTCAATCGGTGAAGGTAAAAGTGAGAACCGTGCATTAACATTAGGTACTATTATAACTAACGGTTTTTCACCAAGTATTTTGTTTTGATAAGCTATATCCAGCGGAGTAAGGGAAAGTTGTCTGCTTTTCATTTGCTTCGAAATTCTTGGTATAATTTCTATCCGAAATCAACCTCATAAGCAGAAAGGGGCATTAACATTTGCAATTTAGAATTTTGCATATTAAAATATCAGGGAGTTTTGATTTCGAATTCCCTACAAATTACTGACGACGCTGTATCAAGTGCAACTTTGTTAGTCCTTTACAACATTTAATCAAAGTGGTAGATGAAGTCTCTTCGAATTCCTCACTCAAGATCAACTGTGTTCTCTTATTTTTGTTAAACGTGGGACCTTTGCCAAATGTTTGAATCTTTTTAAAAATTGAACAGTTGTATGAACCAATGACACTATCTAAGAACTAAAATTCCGAATGAAATCTTTGGAAGCAGGAAAACTTGCTTAGGAGAAAGGTTGTGATTCGGAAAAGTTTAGCTATACCAAATTAATCTACTATTTTTCTATATAACTACTAAATCCCTTTTAATTTTGTCTTAAAGCATTAACTAAATATCACAAGTTTCTCCTCATTTCCCTTCAAAGAAGTATCATTCGTCATATTTTAAGACTTCCGTATTGCATATATAGGGTAAACAAAACAGTAAATTTCACATTTGAAGAGAAATAATGTCATCACATGACTCTCAACAGACAATCATAGAACAGAACAGTCTATACTACACTACTTCAAGTTGAGGTGACTGCTATATATTGCCCTTTAGTTGGATGAAAAATTTTCTTTTTGAGTTTCTCTGAGAGGGTATACCAGAATGTTTAAAGGACCAATCGTCTCACCCCAAAGTACAATTCTCATAGGTGTTTACCAAGATTCTCAATTGGCTCAGCTCTTTGATTGACAGCTAGTTCAAACAATGCAGATTACCAAAGCTTATATTACACAGCATGAACTGTACTCAGAGTGTTTTGATAATCACATTGAGCTTTTTATACTCACTCTGAAGCAATACACTGAGATTGTGTCTGGATGACGATAAATTTCAGACAATTGTGGGAGGGGTTTAAGCGAGAGGTTTAGGAGAATTAGTACTGTTTGGGGTGAGAGAAGTGCCCCTTTAAAAATCCTTAACGCATCGTACGTTACTCGTTCTGATCGGATCCAGAAAATTAATTTTTACCTAGAATAAAATTTCATGCGATACGGCCTACAATTCATTTCTTTTACCGCAACATTCTTTCTTGCATGATAAAGTTCCACCAAACATTCAAGACGATTTTTATGGAAATTTTTCAGAAAGATGTGTTGGACAAATATCTCAAGCCCAATCGTGAAAGTGAGTATTTAGCTGGAAATATTTCGTTCAACTATTTTATAGCTATTGATCATAGAGTGGTGTTTATCAAAAGTTGGTTTGACCAAAAAAATTGAGACTTTGCAATAGACCTTATGCATTGACTTCACACTGACGTAGTCATTTTGGAGATATGTAACGAGGTGCACGTGGATGCACCAGTGATCTTTGTGTAGGACATTTATATAGAGTGTTTTCACGTCACGTCCCAATTGTTAAGCCACTCTCAATGCCGGGAAAAAATTAATAGCATTTTAGTGAGACAGTCGTCAGGGGTATCTCAGCAAGCTACACTAAATGCGTACTACACTAGATTTCGGTCATCAAAAGGGACGGGGCTTTGGCGTCAGGGGAAGAGCTCTATATCGGTGGACAAAACGCATTAGAATTCGCCCACTGTGGTGCAAAAACTTACCCGCACATAAGACTGGTTTACCAATTAGTTGTCTGCATTTGTCTATGTTTGTTTGTTATTCTTCCCAAGGAGGACGTGCATTTTGCATTGTGAAAACATATGCTTAAGGTACATGGTGACAATACTTTCAAAGGTTTTAAAACATTTTTGGAAGCGTTTGACCTGAATATACTGATGTTGTTACTCAGCATTGGAACCTTTCATTCCATTACAAGTTAGTGGAAGGATCCGTTTTATGCAAAATCGTCTGACAGAACTAATCTCTTGAATAATATGAAATATCCTTCGAAATTTTGACACAAGCTGTCTAACTGTTCAATAAAGACGGTTATATCTTCTATTAATATTTGGCTCAGTGATACGAAGTTAAAGGACTAATCCTCTTACCCCAAACTTCAGTTTTTGTAGTAGTCTGCAGAAATTCTCAATTGGCACAGCTCTTTGATTGACAGCTGGTTAAAAAAATTGCAGAGTACCAAAGCTCATATTACAAAGCATGTACCGTACTGAGAGTGTTTTGTTTACACATTGGGGTCTTGTATACTCACCCTGAAGCAATTAACTGAGATTGTTTCTGGATGGGGATGAATTTTAGACACTTGATTTGGATAATTGAAACTGTTTTGGGTGAGAGGATTAAACCTTTAATACAAAAATGGAAAACTGATCACAATGAAGATGATCCAATAAGTATACTTCAGTAAGTTTTGAATACTTCTTTTAGACGTTCTCGGGACCCTCTGTTACAGAATTTATTTTCAGATTTGTACATAACATTTCTCCGACAAATTGTTATCTTTCCAAAGCTAATTTGATTAATTCCCCGCTTTGTCACACTTTTGTAATGAGGAATAACAAACCACTTTGCATATTCAACCTGTATAGTAACCAATGCTTTTTAGAATTTGTAGGGAGCTCCTCTCGTTGTGGAAGAACGTTATTCATTGGAACCTATCAACTTCAGAGATGTTGGTAATGTTTGGTTATGATGAGTATTTTAGTTTGTTAAATGCAATCTTCGTTCTTTATCAATCTTGGCATTTTCTTTAGCACACATCGTAAGAATTTTTTCACAATTTATAACCTCACAAAACACAATACATTTTCAAATATGAATGAAATGTCAATTAATATTTCATAACGAACGAGTCTGCTGTAAATAGTAAAAACACTCTTCTTTGATGTAATTCCAGCACCCCTCACCAAGTTTGTGAATAGGGGTTTACCTTTAAAATGTTATGTTTACGTGTACGTTACAGTGGTTATGAAGAGGGGTTAGAAGCGGTTTCCCTCTTTCCTATACATTGTCGAACAATCCGCTCTATTAACGATCCAATATTTTCAATGTTGCGTCGTTGCACTCACATACTGAATATAAAATTATCAATGCCCTATATAGCCTCATGTCATTTGTACGTGATACCTAACCGGATATAAAATACCTTCTAGCTGATAGTTACGACTCATTCATACCAGACATTCCAACCAGAAAGGAAAGAGAATGTGTGTTGCGTAAATGAAAGAGGCCATCTTAACACGCATCGTGTTAGTAAAACCAGTGAAACCAGTAAAACGATGATGAGGCATGAGAAACAGCTGCATCATATTTATGTTGTTGTATGTTATAATGCAAGTCCTAGTGCAGTTCTTGTGCGTCCAGAGAAAGCATTTAAACCTCAGGAATACCGGTACAGTATGCTGTTCTAATTAATGCACAGGTCCAGTGGAAGAACTACAGTAGATCCAGGACAAATCCCCTAAAACTCCCCGAATTCAGGATAATAACACCGCTGGCAAACTGGTACCGGAAGTTCAAGTAATCACCGTTTCTTTTAATACAGTGTGTATCGAGTTCAGTGGCGTAGCCACGGGGGGAGGGGGTGGTTGGGGGTAAGAACTCTCCCCATGACCCAACCTTGCAATGCAAAAACCACCTTAAATAGCGGTTTTTCTCTCTATCCTTAGACTTTTCCCTCATTTCGTGCCCCCAACCCCATGAAACCACCACCCCCCGCCATGACGCAATCCTGGCTACGCGTCTGATCGAGTTCGATGATAGGTACAGAGTAACAAGAACTTGCAGTGAATCTTCGAGACCATATTCATGAAACAAAAATATTTCCCCTATTTTTGTCCGACTTTAAAGCCACTATCATACTTTAACGAATTCCAATCAGATTTTTGTAAATATCTTTTTTAAATCTTCCCCTCCCTGGTCGCAAAGAGCCAAAAATACGCCAACCTGTGTTAATATATGAGTTGCAATGCAGGACTATGAAAATTAAAGTCATGTTCATTATTGCATGACGTCACGTCGGCAGACAGATTTATCGGACTGTACCCTAGCCGATAAAAATGCACGGCGGGTTTACGTCACAACAAAGTCAGTTGGCATTTTATTTTCATGCGCTTCAGATACAAATCATATTTTTAAACTGGTTGACCAATTTTTGGCTCTTTACGACCAGAGAAGAACAAAATTCGGATCTTAATCCGATTCGAATTCGTTGTAGAGTGACCGCAGCTTAAGAGCTGGTTTTATAACGCAGGTGAAATATGATGCGTGTAATTTACATTAACATCATTTTCCACTCCCTAGACATTGAGACATAACCCTTAGACTAACTTGTTTTCATGAACCCAGTACGGTAAGATGTAGTTCAAAACATGTCAAATTTATTTTTTGCGTGCCCATAATCATGAAAAGTTCTCATGGACCAAAGGGGATCATGGAACCCCAGCCTATGAAGCAGTGGTTTGTTATTCCACAGCGACTTCGAGGCGTGTTGTCATTTAAAAGGCTTATCCTCTCACCCCAAACTACAATATTTGTGTAGTCCACAGAAATTTTCAATTGGTACAACTCTTTGATTGAAGGCTTGTTCAAAAAATGCAGAGTACCAGAGTTCATATGACACAGCATGTACTGTACTGAAAATGTTTTGATTACACATTGGGGTCTTGTATACTCACCCTGAAGAAATAATCTGAAATTTTGTTTGGATGAGGATGAATTTTTTACAGTCGTGGGAGGGTCTTAAGTTAGCAGATTAGGAGAATTACAACTGATTGGGGGTAAGAGGATCAGGCCTTTAACTCGTAGGTGGTAGGATAGCGCAAATCCTTGATTAAATCATTGCTGCATGAATGATAAGCTAGAGTCAGGGAGGAACTCATGACATACAGAGTTAAGTGTATTATAAACTTTGCAGATAACTATTGTTTCTTAATTACCAGATTATTTATCGTCAACCCTAAGTTTATATTATTGTAAATATGTAATTTACCGACAAAATGAATCACAGAATAAAATGCCCGCCAAGTAGCCTAGGCAGTAGTAATATAGGTAAGAGAACGCCTTTTAAATAACCTTTGTGTCTTTGTTGAAGAAACGTTAGGACACCATGTCTAAACCTATATTCTGGCACATTTATCCACCCCTCTCCACATTGCAACCCTATGGACATCTAAAATGGGTTAATTTGTTGCTCAATTGGTCCCTGAGAATCCTATGATTGTCTTTACACCGGCAAAAGCCTCTCTATCCCTGTATCAATGTTGTAGGCCACAAGTCTAGTCCAAAACCCTACTCCCGATGCCTGGACCGAGGTCACATCATCTGAGGCTTGATAACTGCACTCATATCTCAAAACTGTTTTGTGCAATGCGCATCTCCCGTGGAGACAGGGTGAGAGCTTGCTCTTATTGGGGTGTCTATACAAGTGATTGACGTCAGGCGTTCTTGATGGATATATGTTTGTAACCTAGTGTTGAAGGGATCATCAAAATTTTATAGTTACGGAAATGATTTATTCTGCATTGCGGGAACTAGTAAAGGCAGTAAAAAAGCCTTGATAAAATTCCCCACACCATAAAAGTCAGCTAGGAGGCCGGCTTCGCATCGAGAGGGGCTATACAGTACGTCCAAAACCCGTTTTGGAAAAGTCCAAATCCCAAATGTCTTACAAACATTCTTAAAACTGTAAAATACGTTTACCTCCTATGTAAAACGTTTCCTGAACATTCTGTGCTTGTAGGATGCAAGGGCAAGGCTTCGAAACCACCAGTACTTGTCTGAAGGCCCCAAACGTGTCAATATTTTGCATGGAAAATGTGAAAACAATAGCATGACAGCCACCGTAAAATGTATACGAATACAAACAAGCAAATTATGGTCTGACCATAACTGGGGTTCATCGGCCTTCATCTTCCCAACTTTTTTAAATTGTATCATGAATGGTTGTATTTGAAACCCTTTTAATCTCTTGAGAACAGTAGATAGGAATTTCATGAAGGCAATAAAACGGAGGATAATGGCTGGTGGACCCAATCAGTAAACGACGTTACTAAGCTGCTCAAATTCATGTATTCTTTTACATGCTTGCTGTTGGTTCTAATACCTCAATTCTTTGGAAATAGGTTCGGTTGCTTAAACGAGGAAAGCTGCAATTTTTTTTTATTAAAAATTCAGTTTTCATTACTTTTGTTTCAATTCCACAGAGAGCAATCATTCAATAAGCTATAGTTTTAAAAGAGTATACGTGTGCACCACGAGAGGATGCCATTCGCAAGTTTGTGCTATTCACCATACTCTTGGTTAGAAGCAAAATGGATGAATACCGGATGATGCTTTTCAGACTTGGGCAACAATTGACTTTTGAAGTTGCTACAAATGTAGCAAACTATTACAAGCTCCCAGCATCTATTCATGATAGATTACGGCACACGAATGCAGGTACGACGCTAATCTCAACTTTGGAGCAGCATTGTATCATATGCGAAGATGAGGATAAACTCAGAGCCTTTCATGAAACGTTGACAGCTATGAGGTATCTTAACCTTGCAGAAATATTAGAGGATTTATACCCACAGTTTAAACGAGGTAAGACGGAATTTCTGAATACAGCCCAATAAACGAATACTATTCAATGTTATTCCCATATTCCTTAACTTGCTAATCTAATGAATGATCAGCAGTGCATATAACGCTTTCTTACGATCAGTTACTTACTTTAAAGTAGGAAACTATCGCGGCAGCAAGAGTTATTCCGTCGTCAAAGTCTTCTGTGGCAGATACTAAATTGTTTGGGGTAATCCCTGGAACAATGCCCCAGTCACTCCAAACAATGATCACTTCAATATCTTGTAGTGTACCCTAAACAGATCACAAGAGTGGTGCAGGGAAACGAACATCTGTTCTTGGAATACGCAAAGCGTAACAAAGAATTTGATCGTACATGCTGTAAATGTCATACAACTCGGTTTGTTTCTTACAAATCACATTGAAGGCAGTTTCTAACCAGTATCTGGTGCAGCATGTGTGTGTTTGGGGGGGGGGGGGGGTGAGGGGTGAGGGGGAATTCCCCCTCTGGAAGTAGTCTGGGGAAAATCAGCAAATTTAGGGAAAAACACGTGGAAGTAGTCTGACCGAGTCTTCCTGAGCAGCAGGAGACCACCCCCTTATTGGCCGTCATGTACTTTTACATATGCTTCATATTGTTTCAAAAACAGCAACATTTTGTATCTCAGCCCCCTTAAAGTAAAATTCCAAAGGGGGAGTTCGACACCCCCTCCCCTCAGACCCCTCCTCCATTACAGTGAATACGCGAATCAAAATATATTCCATGATCACTTCAAACACTATGTCACCAAAGATAGCAAATGCACCCTTGACATATCACAGGGGTGGTGCAAGGAAACAATCATCTGTCCTTACAACGCCCAAATCATACCAAAGGGTGTTAGATTTTTTAATAATTTCACGGGTCAAAACGAAAGCCGTTCCTTTCACCCAAAGACATAGTCGCAATATCGGATGGGATTTTCAAGTTGGAAAAGAAAGAAGAAACTGTATATAACATTTCCTTTATTCCACTACTTCAAAGTTTATACGAAAATAGTTTGTAAAGCTCATTTAAAGTTCACCGTTATTGTAAGTGCAATGAAAAGAATTCGCAACTCATGGTTTATACAAAATGGGTTTCACCGGTTCAGAATCGAATATCTTCCCTTCATGTTTGTCCAATAAGTTCCCAAAATGTTCGTCTCTTCAGGGAGTTGCATATATATATTGTTTTTTTTTTTCGACCATTTTTTACACCTTTGTCAGAATTGTTGTTGATGTGGTGCTATATCCTGTTCCTCAATGATTTTTTCTTCCGAAAAGAAATCTGACGTTTTGGTGTGCGAATGGTCCAGAAATCGCGACTTGTCTGTCCCCCAAGACCCGATCAAACATCTTCCTAGCTACGTCGCTGATATGTGAGATGCAAAGTGTTGCAACGTTACTCGTTGACAATAAAGTAGAATGCGAAGATTTGGCATGCTTTGCAGTTTTCAATATGGTTCTCACGGTCTTTTCAAGTTTTGGGTCTTTGCTTTCCCTACTCCATTGCTTATGCGGGATGCAAGCACAATAGCAATATGTTCTTTTTGTTTTTAAAGAGAAAATGCAGTCACCTCAACTTGAGGTAGTGTAGTAGACTGTCCTGTTTTATGATTGGCTCTTGAGAGTCATATGACAATATTTTTTCTCTCCTCAAATGTGAAATTTACTGGTAGTAACTACTTGATATACCTTGAATATATGCAATATTGAATTCCTAAAATACTATGAAAAAGACGTTGAAAAGAAATAGGGAGAAAAGTGTGATATTTTCCTGTTGCTTTAATTTAGTTTGGGGGACTGCTCTTGATATTTTAAGTCTTTTTTATTCGGATGAGAAGCGGAAGCTCTACTACTAGACAAGCACGTGGTGCACCGAAAGTTGAAAGTGTACCTCAAGTCAAAAAATTCAAAAATATATATTAAAGACCATGAAAAATGAATTCTCACAGTCCAACTTCCATCTTCAAAGGACAATTCCTGAGCTGAGATACAAAATGTTGAAGTATATTTACTTAAAACAAATTAGTCCACTGCGCAATAATTTGTGACGTTCTTGTTGTAGAACTCACATTTCCTGCTTTGTTTCCCTTTAAAATTAAAAACGTTTTTTATGGCCTTGAAACCTTCCTGTTTGCTTGCATAGCATGTTCCACAGGGAGGGATTAATTAATTACATCACCCCATAAGAGTAAGAGTCCTATCACATCTTGGTACAAGGTGCAGTAGCGTTTAGAAAAACAAAGAAATAAAAAGATTGCATTTTGAGTAGTACAACAATGACATCACAAATTATTGCGCAATGTACCATTTTAAGTTGAATGAATAAACTTCAACATTTTATATCTCAGCTTAGGGATGTCCTATTCAGATGGGAGTTGGTCTGTTGGAATTCATTTTTCATGGTCTGTAATGAATATTTTTGAATTTTTTGACTTGAGGTACACTTTAACAAGCAAGAGCACAGCGTTCCATTGTTTTCGATCAGTACGTTCTTAACATACTAAGCATTAAGTCTACTTATTATCTAGACAACCAAACGACAGTAGTCTGGGCTTTCGAATCTCGGCTCTCGGCTCTGGCCTTAAGGCCAATTAAAACGGCAAACTTGACTCCACAAACGCAATTTAGATACATTCAACTGCATAAAGCCACACTTGCGATTCTCCTTACATTATGAATTGGTTAACAAAAAATGATTCCAAGTAGACAAACTATGGAACACTTGTTATAGGTTGTAGGGGGGTTTTGTTTATTTCGTCGGTTTGCTGGATGTACGCATGTGCATACTCCCCAAATCGAATTACCAAATCTCTCTTACGATTCCTTTTGTTGCAATCATTGAGGTTAATTTAAACGTCTTGTATGTTTTTATTTAATACGCAGGACCAGATCGTCTCCAAGATTTAGCAAGTCATACCTTTTGTCCGACTGCAGTAACAGGTCAATCAAATATCACTAGCGATGTTTCAGAAAGAACTAATGAAGGTAAGTTATTTAAGTTGCAAACGAAAACTCAAACTCAGCGACTGCTTTCTTGAGTCGTATGGTACAGGTCTGACAAATGCCATTTCCGGCTGTCTGAGGAGTTGTTATTTATTAATATTTGTATGCCCCGCGCTGACTGATGGCAGCGCTTCGCCTACATAGTGGATCGATGGATCCACTAATCGATGGTATGTGAAATATAAAGGTTTTCCAGGAGATCAAGTCGATTTTGTGTATTTGTTATATTTCTCAGTTTTCAGTAAGGTTTCTCGTACTTTACAAACAAGGCCTTTCTTGTTTGACGAATCTGAGTAGATCTTGTCATACAGCGTTCGCTGATATGCTCAAAATTTTCATATAAAATTAAACGGCTGACAGCACGAGTCATTCGGTCCCCGACCGAAACAGCTCACAGAAAATTAAGTCAGATAGATTAGTTTTACACCTCAACACATAATCTTTTTATTTCAATTATCAAAATATATAAAAAAAAGTATGATGTGAAAGGAAATGACCCAGAAAGACACTCCTGGATTACCAAGGTAAATGACTCCTTGCAAAAAAGGAAAGAAAAGTAAACAAATATTTACAGAGTATCAGGGACGTCGATCGGGGGGGGGGGATAAGGGAATTGCCCCATCAATGAGAATATTGGAGGAAAACTTATGGATACGCCCCCCCCCCCAAATAATCTGATAACAAAAAAATTAAGGCAGAACAAACAAAATACAATACTAAGCCTGTTAAAGTAATAACTATTAAATAATTGTGCATTTAAATTGCGAAATCTTTCTGTATTTTGCGTGAATGCATGCAAATTTGAATGTTGATGTGCGTTTGTCTGTGCAGGAAGCTGGTTTGTGTGTGGTACGAGACACGCTCCATGGTTCCAGTTCGTGGAAAATTTCTGTCCCCCTCCCATCCACAAACCAGATAAACGCGCCTGCAAGGTATACGCACGGACTTGTATACATGGACAGAGCATGTAACGTGTACGTACTATCCATAGATTGTCGCCACCGACTGGGACAAAAAAGGCGCACCAATATGGCCGCCGTGAAGCTATAATTTGAATGAATTGACGACGACTCTGTTATATTTTAAGCAAAAGTTGAACTTGAATGGGAAAGAATATCATATTCCTGCAGTACGTGAAGTGATTTTGACCTTTCCTTGCCATATTTCAAAAATGTTTCAACTTTCTGGCAAAATCTGGGAATTGACTTGAGCAAGTCCAAGCTTTTACACAAAAGTATAGCAGACAGCCATCTTGGTGCGCTTTTTCCCACACGTACGGTAGCGACAATCTAACGTGCAGTATGTTCTGTCCATGTATAGAAAGTCCGTGGGTATACGCCATACAAAACAAAAAATCATTCATGAATATTTGTATACCAAACTAAAAGTTATTTCCTATTAGGTTCCTAAAATCACAAGTATCAGCTGTTACCAGATGGAGTCTACTCTAAAAACGTTTAATAATAATGAATAAAGTCTTCACCAATCCATGGAGCTAGAAGAGTCGAACACCTTGGTTTGATGTGGAAAATACGTTATTGCTGGAACTCAATTCAAAAGTGACGAACGAATTAACCTCCCTCTTTATCTTTATGAAATCACAAGAAAAGTTGCGATGGTGTTGTAATTCTTCATATGGAGTTTGAATGTATCTCTTAGAGGGCAAAAGTAATCTCCCAAACTTACTGAAAACAACAGCGTCTACCTCTCACATATTTCCTTGTATGGTCCTCTTACGGTACTCTTCTAACCCTCACTCAAAATCCATATATGGGCCATATTTGGAAACATATATCCGCCCCATATCTGGTCCAGATATGGAATTTGTATCTGCCTTTAACAAATATTGGGCAGACATAACTTGATAAAATACAAAGGAATATATGGCCCATACAAAATTTTTAAGACTCAAATTTTATATGGGACAGATATGGTTCATCTATGGCAAATCAATACATGGACCGTATATGGAAATTTATATCTGGCCCATATCTGGTCCAGATATGGAATTTGTGTCTGGCTTTAACAAAAAATGGGCAGATATAACTTGATATAATATAAAGGAATGTATGGCCCTTATAAAGTTTGGCATGGCTCAAATTTTATATGGGACAGATATGGTTCATTTATGTCTCATATAGGGATTTATATCCGGGCCATATCTGGACCATATATGTCTGCACCAAAATTTATTAGTGCACTATCTTTGGGTAAAGTGTATCAGAAGCTTCGCTGAGCCAGCACTTTTTCTAAAGGTCTCCCAACCCTCTGGTAAAGGGCCATTCGGCTAAACCAAACGTTAACTGCTTCCCAAAGAAGCTATTACTTCCACTGAATGACAATACGTGACCAACCTCAAGGCCCTCAGACCATTTACATTATTGGTCTGTCATGTATAGCTCTATTCTAGACTGAATGAAAAGAACAGATACTACACATTATCTTAGCCAAAAGGACAGGAAGCGATCGAGTATAATAAGCCAGTATAATGTTAAGGACTATCTGAACATCTTTAACAAAGTTTAATGTCCATTCTACTTCATTGACTTAAGTATTTGAAGTTGTTAAATTACTTGATAGTAAAGAACAATACTGCTTTGAAATTACTACTTGTAAATTTTTACCTGCATTGTTGGTTTAATTTACCGTTTGGGGCAATATTCCAACATAAATTTTGTGGAAGGCTTTATGATTTTTCACATTTTACTTCCTTAATCATAAAAAAAATCAGGGCTCTATATTCCTGACCACGCCCACATTGGAAAATCATTTGCATATTTTAGTATAATATGGCTAAACATGGTTTGATTATGTTATGATTTTGGTGTGCTGATACTTACTCAGCTTCCAAAGAAAGCCTTCTTGTAGGAAGGGTACACAAATTAAACTAAAAAGTATTAATATGGCCATATAGATGTATATCTGGCATGGTATTTTAATTAAATTTTATCTGGCTTGTTATGGCCATCAAAAACTTTATTTACATATCTGGACTGGCATTTCACAAAGTTATTATATCTGGCTTGGTATGGCCATCTAAAAATTTATTTACATATCTGGACTGTCAATTCATCAAGTTATCTCTGGCTTGCTTTGGCCATATGAAAATTTTTTTGGATATCTGGAACTCATTTCAATAAGTTATATCTGGCTTGATATGGCCATATAAAACTTTGTTACAGCCAGATATCTCCAGATATAAATTTTGAGTATGGGAAGTATCTTTTCCTCTTTTTTTTTGTTAAGGTCATTCAGGCAAAACCTTCACTACAAATTTGGCACTCACGCTACAGATTCCTGGAGTGGGTCCTGAAGGATCAAATACCATCACTTCTCCTATAATGGCCGATGCTAGTGAATCAAATTCTACCCGAGATGTGTCAGAGAAAGCTGTGGAAGAGATTACAGGTATGTCTCTTAGAAAAAGAACAGGTCTGAAAGATCATTCGTAAAGTCAGGTATTCATCACCCCACAGTTTTTTCCAACCAACTTACTTCTCGCCCACCCAGGGGCTCTGGGGCTCTCTTAAACTCATTCTTATGTAGATCTTCTTTGAGCTATTCGGTCATTTTTGGCATATTACATGCAATGCAGTCCACGTTCATATACCCACTTGTTATTTGCCCTCACTTTACCTCACTCGTTTTAACTAATCATTTTCCTGATCTGCCAAATTATTTTTTATTATTTATTATTAATAAAAACTCATAAAGCACCATATCCAATAAAGTCATTGCTCTATAGCGCTGTACAAGAAGAGGAACAACAAATGTTGGGATCAAGAACCGATCCTTGTAGAACACCAGTCTGTAGGATTTTTTCATTTGATATATAGTGTGACTAATTTGCACACAATGCACACGGTTTTTCAAGAATGACTCATACCACCTTAATGACTCAGAAACAATACCAAAATTACATTCAAGGCGATAAAAGAGAATATCATGATTGATTAGATCAAATGCAGCAGATAGATCTAACATTATCATAGCAGTACATCATTTCTGATCAAGAAATTTAACAATATCATTATGGAATTTAAGTAAAGCAGACTCGGCTGAATGGTGATGACGATATGCAGATTGGAAAAAAGTCATATAAAGTATTATCTTTCAAATGCCGTTGAAGACGGACAGAAAAACCTTTTCAACAAGTTTAGAGATGAATGGTAAATTAGATACTGGTCTATAGTTTTTCAACACCTTTTTGTCCAGACCAGCTTTTTTGATAAATGGTCAACATTAGCACGCTTAAAGTAGGTTGATACTATTGAATTCAAAAGAGATTGGTTGATGATAGCTGTGATAATTGGCAAGAGTTCCCTTTCACATTCCGTAAGAAGCCACGAAGGAATTGGGTTGCAAGATTTGAAGGTGAATTTGTAATTAATGTTCCTACGTCATCTTCTGTGGTGGGATCAAAATATGCACGGACATTACCTGTAAGTAGGCAATCACTTGTCATTGGATCAGCTACCACGTCACTGCCACCCATTTCAGCGACAATGCCTTCCACTTTATCATCAAAATGAAGTCACCAAATCTGTTTACAAGGTGTTCTGCAGACCTCTGCGTTGGCAAGATTGTATCTGCCGAAATCCCCATCAAATGCTTTGTAAGTTTAATAAGCTTTTATTGATCCCTTCCGCATTCTGTGATTTCATTGCTGCAAAAAAGACGCGTTTCTGCAGGTATCTCTAAAAATTTGCAAATCCACTGTAAGCCCGGTCCTCCTCCAAATTCTC
The DNA here is from genome assembly GCA_037179385.1 of Holothuria scabra. Classification (NCBI taxonomy): domain Eukaryota; kingdom Metazoa; phylum Echinodermata; class Holothuroidea; order Aspidochirotida; family Holothuriidae; genus Holothuria; species Holothuria scabra. The sequence goes on from CM074180.1 coordinate 51,469,293, forward strand.
TCAGCCTTACGACGCTTTTGCTTGGCGTTGGAAAAAACCCAGTCATTATGTACAACTGAGTATTTACACATGCAAGCTGTGCATAAATTACAGGTTTTTTCCAGCGGAGGATAATGGTATGAGTACCCCCTACTAGAGTAGTACGAATAGTGCGGTAGTTTCTATTTTAATGGTTATCCGACCCAACAGAATCTCATCCTTATGCAGCCACAATCCTAGTTTACTGCTTCATGGAGGTTATGTTATAGTGAGCATTCAGTGCCATATTGTGTAATCAGAACACTGGCATTGCATGCTGTGTAATATGAACTATTTTGCATTTTTCTAATTTAATGCCCATCAAAGAATTTTGGCATTTGGGAATTTTGGTATAGGCGTTATAAGATAAAATTGTTTGGGGTGACGAGTGACTGGCTTTAAACCTGTGCATCAGAAACCAGCAGGGTGGCTGATCATGCATCTTTTTACACCACTATTAATTAGTGACTTTAATTTTGTTTGGCGTAATATTTCCAAGACGTCATTATTCCAAGTCCTTCAAATGTTGCTAAAGATAGGCCTATTCTCTTAGTTGTTTTGTAAAAACTGTAATTATTTGACAGATTCATCTGTACCTGTACGTGGCAATTTTTTGATGCTATGCTAGGAGAAGATTTTATCATACAAAATGCATTTAAAATCGGAGAGGATTATTCGTTCTTTCATCGGTTCATATTTTATAAGAATACGTGTGCCTCGCACGAAACGTACCGTAGCAATTGCTGTGGAAGCAACTGGTACTTATAAACTGGTTATACATGACGGAAAATTTATGTTGAAATTGAAGCATACGCATGTTATATGGTCATTAAAATACGTTGAGCTAAGCTAGACAGCAGTGTTAGAACTATCCTAATATATATTTCAGATAGTCTTCTAAGAACAATGCTTTTGGATAATAGTTTATGTCAAGGCCGCACTGAGGTGAATGCACGTTATTTGTTAAAGTTGCAAAACGATCATGGTGCTTTATACCATAACGGAGCATTTAGCTCCAGAGCCGTAATAGCTCCATGGTTATACTGATTACCGGTATACTTATTGACCTGTAAAGCGATAACTGCAAAATAAAATAAAGGCAATCAAATTTACTGCAAACGTTTCAACAGGAAGATACGGATGTAGGCTATCCTTCATGCAATAAAATATAAGTTTAATGTCCAACAAAATTTAAGGGTACGGTACCGTATCCTATTCGACTGGAAAGGGTTAGGTCTGAACTCAGCTAATCTAGCATAGTCGTACCAAGTTACTTTGTTTTCTTCTGCGCCAGTAACTACATGTTTTCATTCCAATTACACGTCACAAGTCCTGCTGGGTCCTTTGTAGAGCAAAAACTGGTGTGGTACGCTAGCTATAGTGTAGCTAGCTGAGAAACAGCTGACGACCTCCTTGTGACTGTGCGGACTTCTTATATAGAAAGTTCATGTACTGTGGCATTGAAACACTGTTTATTTTTGCCTAGCAGTGGACGTGGCTTACCAGTTGTGAAGTAACTTGAAAGCACTCTATAGAGGTCGATGAGAGGTCAGTCTGCTCGGGCAGACTGGCCTTCACAGACATGTTTTCGACACGTGGCTGTAGATATAGGCTACGGCAATAATGTCTTGGCATCAGATAACACTACGGTTCTCTATTGGAACTTTGCCCCGTGTAGTCAAGTCCTCCACATTACGCTCCTTTGGCACTTTGCTCCTAATTGTCATGTGACCTACTGTTTGTAACCACAACATGTTTACGAAGAGCTGTCGCTCCCATGAACGTAACTAGCAAACATCACTTTCCCTGGGATGATCTAAATTATATACTCAAAGAGCAAGAGCAGTCACCCCAACTTGAAGTAGTGTAGTAGACTGTCCTGTTGCATGTTTGGCTGTTGAGAGTCATGTGACAATATTTTTTCTCCTGAAATGTGAAATTCACTGATAGTAACTACTTGATTTACCTTGAATATGTTTTTCTCTTCAAATGTAAAATTTACTAGAAATAAGTGCTTAGTTACCTTAAATATGCAATATTGAAGTTATAAACTATGATGAAAAATACTATGAAGAGAAATATGAAGAAAATTTTGTTATTTAGTTGTTGCTTCAAAATAAGTTTGGGGGACTGCTCTTCATCATTACCGGAGAGAATTTCGCACCTTCAAGGGTGGACATTTACACTTTGACCTTCATTTCCGAATCCAGCAGGGAAATGACGTTTTTTTTAGGTTAAGCTTAAGATATTGTGCATCCAACTTCAAAAGATTCTGAAGGGTTAATTTGTTTTTTTTACGTATCATGTGACTAAAATCGAATTCAGTGGCTAAATTAGTAACCAAATGAATCTCGAACCATGAAAATCGGTTAAGATTTAGTAAAGTTATGCACGAATATGAAATTAAAAAATGCGGGAAAATCTGTCAAATTATTGATAATTGGGACAAAAACATATCAGATAGGTACTTCGTGATACAAAATTAACGAAAACGTGTTGATAATTACAAACGAGCATTATTTCTTGATATTTTCAGCAGTGCGGTACACCCCTAGTCATTGTTTACCCTGTAAACACCTGATAGAAATCTGAAGGTCAGTTTGTTATTTGCTGTTTTCTATCGTCAAAAATCGGCCAAGTCATGACGCCCAGTTTCAAGCGGAAGAATTTTCTAATGTAGACATTCAGGATCCAGTATATGTAAACGTTGCAAGCATCAGAGACATACTTGCCAAGTGCAAACTGGTAGATTTTGCGGGGGAGTGTAGAGACCTAGACCGAGCGCCCTTTGACGCGAGGGGAAGTAGGGAAGGTTTTACCATTCCGCAGTGTGGTGAATAGTTTATATGGTATTTGGTATGCATAAGGAGGCATATTACCGTGCATTTTATGAGCTATTTTGAAGGTCGAATAACATGTTAAACACCAATACCCAAGGACTGCTCCGCTGCTTCTAAATCGATAATTGTATGGAAGTCTACGTAAAGCTGATGGGTTAATCATCAAGCGGAGAGTCATCATACGCTCTTTTCACAAAAATAGAAACAATCGAGTATACTGATTTCAGTCGGAGCATAAAGACACATCTTTATGTCCGATCTCAAATTTGATCGTTAAATAATAACATTTTCTGAGCTGTTTTCTGCACTATTCGCTTAACCTAGCGCAGTATAGCTGAATCATACTCTAAATAAATCATAAGGGCGATTTACCAAAATTCGGGAGATTAGTTCAAAAGTTGGTAGCAAATTCAAATCGACTCAAATATCTTAAGTTGGCAAATCGGAACCCCTCCCCCGAGGGATCGGTGGGGGTTCCGATGACGCGCCCGTTGAATGCCTCAGGGGAACTTTTATAGAAGAGCGAAATAGTGCATTTGAAGGCAAATCCTAATATGGATTGATACCAACAGATAAATCATACAAGCATTTATCATGCAAGTATAAGATCATGACTTGCCAACCCTCTTAATGCTAAAGGCTGTCTAATTGCTAAATAACTGAGGTCTTGCATTCTAGCAGAGGTCTTGTCATGTAGCAGTGCTGTAGTCGAGTCCGGAGGGTCCGAGTCACGAGTTCGGCAATTTTCAACTTTCAAGGACTCAATTCGCGACTTAGACTAGAGTCCTTGTACTCTCTCAATGGGGAAAAATCAACCTCTCTGACCGACCGAGTCCTTCACATTCTGAAATCAAGAGTACGAGTTCGGAATCGACTACAGCCCTGCATATAGCCTGCAGTTGAAATCACACTGCATTGGAATCATATGGGAAAATGTTGTCGATTTGTTATTCATTTGCGAGAATTTTCATGTCAATATTGATGTATATGGTGTCCATATATCATTCCAGTGTCATTTTAGCATTCAACATCTCATCTCGAAACTTGGGTGTCAACGAAACAATGGGAAACGAAGAATCTGTTATCGAAAATTGAGATTACATTCACACACTTTCAAAGAAAGGTTATTTTTATGCACTTATCAATTGTAAGACATACTGTCTTACCCTCGGGCAGTGATGAGTCAAGTATGCTTCGCGTTCGTTCGCGTTGTGACGCAGGTGTGTCAACATTCTCTAAATGCTGCGTCAAAGCAATCTTAAAGGTTCGATATAGGTGCGTCATTTTGCACAGAAAGCATACGTCAATTTCAGAGAAATTTTGTGCCACTTTTGTGACGGAGGAGAGTGTCAATTTCCATAAATGTTTGACGCCCCTAAGAAACAGTGTCCTACCTTGCCCGAGGGTCGGAGGGTGTAATTGATAAGTGCATAATATGTAAGTATGGACAATCCCTTGTTTACAGCTCTATCATCAGCAATTAGGATGGATGTGTACCAGAGAGAGGCTTTACGAAAATTTATGAATAAGATGGAGGATGAGTTGGACCCTATGGAAGTCATAGATTATCTTGTAACACTCAACATATTTTCTGCCGAGTACAAGACTGAACTAGGTTCCATCGAACTTCAAGAACACAGGGTTCGTCAGCTCATATCTAAATTACAAGGAAGTAGTAGATATGCTTTTGACGGTTTTCTCGATGCTTTGAGAAATTGCGGTTGTACCGACATTGTAGAGGAACTAGAAGCAGAAGTGGAATCAGCAAAGACCATTTGGGCGAAGAATATAAGAGGTAACTTGATATGAATAAACATGACATTCTAAAAATCATGAAATAGATCAAAGACGGGGCTGAAGATCGAGGTCGGGGAGCCAGATTACTAATTTAATGAAAGCGTGTAATCTAGCATTAGCTCTACAAATTTATCCATCGTCAACTTGCTCATTTTATCTCGCGAAGGATGTTGCAAATCGACTGAATTTTCATCACTAGTTCATATACATTGTCTCAAAATAGGCATGTGTTGGACACTGGGTCATGCGGCCTAACCACCACTTTGAAGAAAAAATCAGACTTTGTTATCACAAAATCTCTTCGGAAGGTAGGATCTAGAAAATTTTAACGCCTTAATGGCATTTCATAAATGTAAAAATGAAAGGAACCATCACTACAGTTTATCATCACTTATATGAAGTAGCACCACTGCAATTTCAAAGTAGACCTTACCATCCACTATAGTGAACATTTATCATTTATCAGTAAAGTGGTCTATCATGTTTTTTTTTACAAAAGGGCGGGGGCATTTTGTTTTAAGTCGCCTATGGATCAAAAAGTGTGGGATAAGTTCCCATCTCCCCATTGAAACGTTAGGATTAGGATCATGGTTCATTACATGCTTTACACAAATTACTGTAGCATAGAATCTACATTACCAAGTCTCGGAAGTAGAAACATTATCTGAATTGGGGTCTACAGTTCACTTTCTCATGGAGAACATTGTATCTAAATTGTCGGCAGCTCTGATAAAATGATTGCGAGTGTTTAAACATGTCAGTCATGCATGAGCTTTAGACAATTTATAAATTCTTGTTGCGTGTTATCATTGATAAAGAAAGTCATCTAGCTTTTAGAAAAAGTTATGATTATTTTGCTCTATAGGAGTTCTAACCTACCTCAGTGGAGAGGAAAGATTTACATTCTGCGAGATGGTCTGTAATATGGCAGAAATAATGACGAAGAAGGAAGCTGGAACACTCTCTGACCACTACACATTTTCAACGCAAGAGAAGATGTCCCTCCAGAAGAGTGAAAACAGTGGATTCGAAGTTGTAAAATTGCTTCTTGATAAGGGTTTCCTCAACTCCACCGACCAAAACGCACTCAAACATACTCTGGAAGCACTAAAACTGACCAGGCTTGGGAAGATTCTTCAGAAATACCACAAAAGTCTTGAATTACCAGGTAACTATGTAAAAAAGTGTTAGATCTACCTTTGAGGGACCCAAGGCAAAAGCAAATGTGGGGCCGGGCCCTTTGACTGAAGGTGTCTATGAGACCACAATGGTGTGAAAGGCAACAAAGTTTTGGTCACTTTCATCCTTCCCCACATAAAATCAACTCCATAATTTCCTTCTAACATACATGTAAGCCTACAAATTGAAATTTAGCACAGGTCATTTTCAAAATTCCAACTTTAATTGTTACCTTGTAATCATGTGAACCAACCAATAGTAAGGTAATCGACAATGTGGGGTTTCCGCTTTTTCTTTCAGTGGCTACCTCTTGATTACCACTGGAATACTCTATCCCCCCAAATGCGATAACGTAATATCATGGTGCCCTTCTATGCGGGGACCCTGTTCAACTGCTCCTTTCGTTTATGATTTAGTATGACTCAGATATATTAGTTTGTCAAATAAACTTTCACAGAAGTAGTCCCCGAATTCTTAATTTTCAGTTGTCACCTATTCTTGAGTGGGGCGCACCCGAGAGTCTGTATCTTGACAGACCGGTTGCTTTACTAAGGCCTAAAACAACAAATGTCACGATCACTGAACAAAGACAAGACAAAGTTTCAAGGCACAACGAGCTCTTTATGTGTCTTGAAATTATGATTTCCAGCACCAGTTGTCACTGCACACCCCAGTGCAAAACAAAAGTGACATTTGCATTTTATGCACTGACTGTTCCCTGAGTGAAACTGTACGCGATTGTTCCCGCCAAGTCGTTGATGCGGGGGGGGGGGGGGGTGGAGGGGGCTTTTTTGCCTCCATCGAAATTACGTGCTGATCTTAGTGGATACAACCTTAGGACGAGTACTGAGGTCCCACGTCATCATTGTCACATTAGGGCTAGGCTGAGTGAGTGTTTTGACGCCATGGACGACAAACTGTATATCGCAATAGGCGACGGATAAGAGTCTTTAATTATCAATCACTCATTCCACCACGATACTACTCGAAGTCTTTCATTGGTAGAAGATAATCTTAGAGAGAAAGGGTAAAATAGCAGCAAAACATAAATATACAGTTTTGAAAAGCGAGACTAGTTTTCTGTGGTTTATGCATGGTCGCAGTGAGAAACTTGCCCTTCGTTGGTGTAATTAAACCTACAGCGAGGCGTAACCAAGGGTGACGCCACATGCACGACCTCCCTGCTGGTCCGTCGCACTACCACTTGCAACACCAATCATGTGATCGTGCAAAAGATCTCACCCAAAAGTTCGACAAATTGCATGGGTCCTATGATAAATCCCGAGCAGTGGCGTAAGTTTCACGGTTGTCGTTGCTTCAAATCTCAATTGCTAGTACAACATTCGTCCGCACGCCCAGACCAATCGCACGAGCCGATGCGTGTCTTTCTTGTTAAGTTCTCGGGCACTCGCTTCTGTTGAACTAACGGAGGGCCTCCTTGCTTAAGCGTCGGAGTATACCAAGTCCACCACAGCTTCTCGAATACTTCTTGTAACTTCGTAAAAGTGCTGATAGCATTTTACAGTTGTAATATTTTGTAGTCTGCAAACAAAGCCTGCAATTGTTAATTGTAAATGGTTTTTTGTGGCACATGGCTTACAGTTCAAGCTTTTTAATTTTGTCTCAACCGTCCATTTTCCACTCAATACACAATGGAAAAAATAAATAAACCGTAGTTGCGGAACCATTTCATGCACAAAAAGTCATTCTGTAAGAGATAATGTTATATAGGAAATCTTAAGCTTAGAAGAATGCATTATATTTTTTCTTCTCCACGCAGCCTTTCAAATCCGCGTATCATGTCCTCACGAATTCTTAGGTTCCAGAGAAGACACATTTGCATTCTTTGAAATCAACAAGACGCTAAGTACTCTTTTTGGAAGCCACTTTGATGTCATCTTTGAAGATTTTACTCGAGAAAACATTTTAATTCTCAGGATTACTTCTTTGAGGTCATTGAACGCAGTACAGGAAAGTATGAAATCAGGTGCACTAGCTCAAACTTTAAAGTTGTTGTTGATGACCAAGGATTTTCCGGGAAAATGTGATGGACTACAAATCACATGCGATGATGGAGACTGCAATCGTGTACGGGAACGCCTTTTGAAGAACGGTAGGCACCATTTTCATCTTGTCGTGTGTACACTATAAAAATGTCTGTAAATTTACAGAACAAAAAATAAAGAGATACATAAAAATTACAGAAAGAGTGCTAGCAACCAAGTTTCAAAGTTGCCATCCCTTTCTCTGTAATCTCTTTGTATTTCTTAATGTTTTGTTCTGTACTTTTACAGACATTGTACACGGTGTATCATGATATTACTGGTTAAAACTTTTAATAAGTTTGTAATGGTAAAAACATCTCTGACTTGTGCTGGTACAATCTCACAAGATCTTTTCTCATTTTCTTCTAGTTTGAATTTATAACAAAACTGCAACCGGACCTACAGATATACCCACACAAATTTTTAACAACATTATCTAAGAATTCCAACGAAGATAAAATGCTCAGTATCCTGTTAGGATCAAGGTATATGTTTTGATCCCTGTCAATATTGGGGTCCTGAAGTTAGTCAGCCATTGTTGAGATATTAAATGTTGAAATTTGTTCGCTTAAAACAAATAAGTCAATTGTGCATTTATTTGCGACTTACTTGTACAAATCACATCACCTGCTGTCTTTCCCTTTAAAATTAAAAAAAAAAGTGATTTTATGACCTTGAAACACCTCTTGGTTGCTTACTTAGCGGTTTGCACAGAAAGGGCTTAATTAATTGCATTTTATACCTCGGTTCAAGAATGTCCTTTTAAACTGTTAGAGTTCTTTTTTTCATGTCCTATATATATATATATATATATATATATATATATATATATATATATATATATATATATATATATATATATATATATATATATATATATATATATATATATATATATATATATATATATATATATATATATATACATACATATATATATATGTATATATATATATATATATTTATTTTTTTGACTCAAGGTATACTTTAAATCCGATCTAATTAACTAGTCTATGAAGTGAGCTAAATTGTCAGTACGCAAACAGCCCTAATTATTCTCAAGTTTTTTTTTGTTTTTCTAAGTATTTTAAGAGAGACAGTTGTACAAGGCGGTCGTGCCATCAATGTATAAACTTGAAGGAAAGTGTGAGATCTAGGTAAAGTAGCACTATGCAGAATTCAGAAGTGAATGGATGGTTTTTACGTAGAATTAAGTTTTTGGAAATGTCCAGTGTACAGTGTTCCAGACTTGAAATTTATAATTCCAAAAGGCACACGAACTATTACTTCGTGAAGTTTTGATTATACCTATCGCCAAAGAACAAAGTGCTTATCGAAACTTGAAATAAATTATAAACATCATTTAATACATCTACTTCTGAACATTTGCTTAGTGAAGGCTTTCTTTGTAAGTAATTGATCCCTCGAATAAAGCTGAACTTGCCGTTTTTACGGTTCTTATCAAAATGATCCAACGATTTCTCCCTAAAACTTCGTCCTTCGTTAGAAGAGAACACGAGACAGCCCTATAATTGTGCGTGATTCCCCGCAAAAGCAACGGGGTAGGGATAACAATCCAGTGCTCTTCAACTGGAAAAAGGCCATGGGCGCCGCTGGATCACAGGAGAAGCTTATGAGTTGAGGCGTGAAACTATACCTTACTCCAACCCTAAACCACAGTCCATGTGTATATTATCAAGCAAAATGGTATTAGGTTATTTTTTATCATGTTAATCTGTACATCTACTGTTCTGGCAAGATAAATAAAAGACCTTATGCATATGATGTCACAACGAAAACATCACGCCCTCCTTTGGAGGTGTAACAAACGTACACCAATAAATGTAGACAGCTGATTAGTCAACCATCGGGTAGGCGCGTTAGCCTTCAACACACGTCGGGCCAATTCTCCTGGGTACGACCACCGATCTATACATTTCCTACACAAAGATTAGTGGTGCGGCGAGATGTTCTTTATTTTTCCTCCACACATGACGTCAGTAGGTGTGATATCGACACATAAGGTCTAAATAGTGAATGAAATAGATACATTAGACATAATTTCACACGGCAGATTTTGTATTGAACATATCAAGCATTTCGGAATTGCTTTTATTGCAGTCAAATTGAATACATAAATATAAAATGTATCAACCAATGGCTTCTTTGACTTTACATATATATTATATTTTTTATTTGTTCTTTTGCAGCCAAGATAAAAACAGACCTTAAAGCTGATGTAATGTCTGAAAGTGAGTTTCGTGTCTTCCTGGATGGAGTTGGTCTTGAAGGTTTTTATCCGGCGAAAATGACGTTGCAGATGGCAAACAAAATCAGAATGTTAAAAAGATGTAACAGTCCTTATAACACAGATAAAGCTGATATTCCTCTTCTCTTTCTCACTATGCTAACATCCTTAGATCGTAGATTTGTGTTACCTGAGACGTTACATTTCAATGTTAGTGTCAGAGATTTTATTTGCGCATTATGCCTTTGCTCTGATGACTTTTTGAAACAACACATTTTGGAAAAACTCTCTGCATGTCAGTTAGCAGTGCCACTTGTTATACCACAGCCCACCGGAGGTCTCCCTACCTTCCATTTATGGGCACTGAGACGAATAGTTAAAAAATGGAAGGGTGATAAAGATTGTTTAACCCCTGAGAGAAACGTTGTAACAGAGCCTTTATTCACCGTTGCTTTTTTCAGAGTAGGCCAGCTATCGGTATCTAAATCTCACATACTAAACAACATGTTCGGAAGAGCACAAAGAAATACATCTGAGACATATTTCATTTCCAAAAGAGAAGATTATCAGCATGATGCAACTTTCTCTAAAGGTGTATTAGAAGGGCATTGGTATGTCCCAGTGACAGGGAAAGAGGGTGAAATTCTAAATGAACTTTCTCTTTTCTTAAACTTAAGGGGAGATGCCAACGCATTCCCCCAGCAAGTCGAATTTGCCTGTAAAGTGTCTGACTTAGCCATTGTTATAGTAGAAAAAGAACGAGAATGGCAATCCAGGGAGTTGATTGATCATATGCAAAATTTTTCCTCACATTTTATTATCGTATGCCTTAAAAAACGACTGAAGAACACAAATTCTCAAGTCTCAGAAAAGGTTATTATTAAAAACAATCGCATAGAATACGAAGTAGATGGCGAAGATGTTGTTCTAAGCAAAGAGTTGTGCGAAATTATTAAAGAAAAAAGTCGTTCATCCTCATCAGAAAACTACAAATGTATGGAGAATTGGAAGAAAATATGTACATCACTTGACAAACAAATAATTGTTGATGAAGATGCTCCTCTCTTTCAAAGAGCTCTTCAAAAAGTGGAAGAGATTTTCAACGAAATGAAACCTCTCAACGTGCATCATATCAAGGAAAGGCATATGCCTTTGCAAAAGCTTGAACTTGAATGGGTAAAATGGGATCAAAAGAGGGCATCAAGAAACAAGGGACAAACTATTGAGTATCAAGAAGATAACATTCGCCAAGAGAAAATAAAGATTCGTCAGAAACAAGTAGAGTGTGGGTTATCACAGGGAATGGCGACGCTTTTTCAAACTTTATATGATGTGACCGTAGGTAAGGAAAACGTTCTTTTACACTACTTCATGGCTTATTTTCAAGCTCAGATTGAAGCTATGGTTAAAAAAGAAATCCCGCCTCACATAAACAAAATTAGAAAGCTTGAGATTGATTTAAGCCAGAAAAAAAAGCAGAAGGCAGAGGAAACCAATGAACATAATATAAACTGTCTTGAAAAAGAAATTGACAAACTCCAGAAAGAAATTTTATTTGAAAGCAGAGAATACAATCATAAGCACATGGGTTTTGAACACTTTTTGCGACAATTCAGCCATCTTGTTGAGGCTGAAAAACTCCTCCATCAAAATGAAAATCTTGAAAATCTTGCAACAGTTTGTAATTTAACAGCACTGGCAGCGCGGTTACTAATTGAGGGTTATCCCCTTGAAGTTTTGGACGGGGATAGCGTGTACATATCCATAAACTGGATTTCATCCATACTGGATGAAGTGAACGAAGTTCTTAAATTTCCTAAAGTATTTGTTATTTCGGTAATAGGTATTCAAAGTAGTGGGAAGTCTACCCTTCTGAACTGTATGTTTGGGGTTCGCTTTACCGTCCGTGCTGGGAAGTGCACGAGGGGACTTTTCCTACAAATGCTAGAAGTTGACGAAACATTGCAGGAATCTCTTGGTTTTCAATATTTGCTTATCATCGACACCGAAGGCTTACAATCACCTGATCGCACTATGCACAGTCATTTCAAGTTCGACAATACATTAGCTACGTTGGCCATGAGCATAGCAAATTTGTCAATATTAAATATCTCCCAAGAGACAATAGGGACTGATATGATTGGAATTTTACAGATAGCTGCCCATGCCTTAATTAGAATGAAAAAAGTCGAGCTCAGTTCTAGATGCCGCATTGTTCATCAAAGGGTAAGTGATGTAAATGCAGCGGTAGAAAACAAGTCCAGTATGAATGTGATTAAAGATGTTCTAGATAAGGCCGCCATTGCAGCAGCGCGAGAAGAAAACATTACGGGAATAAAAGAATTTTCTGATATTCTTCCCTTTACGGAAAATGAAAATTTGTATATCCCATGCCTATGGATGGGGAATATGTCTGCTCCAAATCACGCTTATAGTGAAAGTATTTTAAATCTGAAGTATCAACTTTTGTCGATGATAGGAAACAAATCAAATGCAAGCGCAGAACGGTTTACACTGACAAAGTTTATGTGTAGGTTACAAGATGTTTGGGATGCACTAAAGAAGGAAAATTTTGTATTCAATTTTCAGAATAGTTTTAACGCCCTTAGCTATCAGAGGTTTCGTCTCGAACATAATAAATGGATTGCTGTAATGAGGACTGCCATGGTCGACTGGGAGTTAGGTAATAAAGAAAATGTAAAGGAGGGCAAGTTTGAAGTATACAAAGGGAAACTACACAAAGAAATTAAGATTCAACTTGAAAATGTGATTAATGAAATTGATGAGTACGTTACGACACACTCTGATGAAGATGAAGTCAACCGCCAAAGCAACTCATTTAAAATTTTTTCCGAAAACATAGCTAAAGAAATAGAAGGAACGGTTTTGGAATCATTTCAATACTTTTTGAAAACAGAAAAAGTAAAAGCATCTCTCCCTAATTTCATCAAAGAATGTAAAACGATGCTTAGAGACAAAGCTAAAGCAAAAGCACTCGAGGTCCGTCGAAAGGATTCCAATTTAGATAAAAAGTCCAATAAGGCCTCGTTGATTAGAGAATTCGAAACTCAATGGAAAGAGACAACTGAAAAGCTGAAAATAGATTACGAAGAAATGAGAGTAAGTGAAGAAGTCATCATTTCTGCTTGCGAAAATAGCTTAATGGGTCTGATTGATAACACTGCGAATGACCTGACATTTCGGGAAATCATCAAGACGAGAGGGGGAATTGTCATTCCTGATGACCAATCCAAAAATGCCAAGTTTCAAAACAGAGTTAGAGGAATGTCAACGGGGGATGAAAAGCAGAAAGTGGGGGCAAAACGTTTCCTTAATAAGTATCTTCTAGGATACTTTACTGCAAAAGATAATGAGAACAGAGATAGTTCCAAAAAGCAGCAAATAAAAAATATGGCTGTTGAAGAGTTAAATAGCTTCGAGGCCGATGATAGGTTTGAAGGGTTCGATAAAAATCGCATTCACAACTTATTCACGGCTTTTTTTGAAAAGTTGAGAAACAACATGAAAGAGGAGGAAGAGTTTTCTTTAAAAACGTTAGTGAATATGTGTCAAGATGTGGCCTATTTGTCTATTGAAAAGCAAAGACATTTTGAGGAAAAATTTTCTCTGTATAAGTTAATGGAAGTGGAAAAATCTAGCCTTCAAACTGATTTCATGACGTTTTTCGATAACGAAATTGTCACTGAAAGGATAGCACAAAAGACTTATTGTGATCTGCTTAATAAAATCAGCGAGAAAGTCCTAGATCACCTCAATGTCAAACTTTTAGCTAGACTAAGGACATCAAATTGTTTCATTGATAGAGAATATCTGATAGGAACAATTCTTTGTGAATTATGTACAAAAGCAAGTGTACATGGTTATTTGAAATTCAACCAGAATGTTAATAATTATATCATAGATTGGCTACATGAAAAAGTGATTGAAGAAGTAACAACGACAGAAGGGTCGAAGCTCTGGATTGAAATAGCAGCAGCAGAAAAACTTAATGATCTCAAACAAGCGATTGAAAAATGCCTTACAGGAACTAAAGAACACTTTGTAAAACAGATCGAACATAAGAAAAAAGTACCCTCCTCCAACGATAGAGGAGACATTAGGACATCTGAAGAGTGCAACTTAAAGATTGCAGAGTGGCAAGATACGTTTGTTAACAAGTGCAAAGAACAGAAACTTGATATTGACTTAGAACCAATGATATTCGATTCCGTCCATTATATTAGTTTCACGCAAATCCTCCTCGGAAAGATACAGAAGACATTTCTAAGCAGTACAAATCTAGAGCTAAAATCATGCAAATATCCAACATATGCAGAGCAGTTAGTTTCCAAAATGGAAATAAAACCTCATTTAGAAATACTAAAGCAAGTGCAAGGTTGTTCGGAGGTTTGCCCCTTTTGTAGAGTTGGCTGTCATCGTCAAGGTGAACACGAGACACATTCAGCTACCCTTCACTATCCTCAAGGGTTAGCAGGATTTAGGTATGTAAGGTCCAATGAACTTGTTGTTGATATATGTACTTCCCTAGTGGCATCTGATTTTTTATATAAATTCAAGGATGACGAGGAATATAGGCCATACAGGGAATACAAGAAAGAGTTCCCAAACTGGGATATTCAACCAATTCAGGGAGATCAGCCCAGTAAACATTGGCAATGGGTAATGTCGAAATTTAACAACGAAATTGCTGAAAAATTTCAAGTTAAACCTGGAATCATACCTGATGGGTGGAAGGAAATAAAGAAATTCGAAGCACTTTCTTCTTTGAAACGATATTATAGCCTTTAATTGAATTATACACAAATCCGAACAGTCAAGTGATGGTCTGATTTAGAAGACCATAACTGGTGTCTATCAGCTTTAATCTTGCGAATTCTTTCACTTTTCAATGTGAGTCTTTGGGATTTATTTCAATTTAACGATCGAAAACCAAACACAATAAAATTCTTCCTTCCTTCAGAAAAAAAAAACAACAACTTTCGATCTATATATGCGAGACGTCACTAGAGTTGTACGCGTTTAGACTAGGAAATTGTATTTGTAAAGAGAAAGGAAAGTGATGAGTGATGCTGCTGTGCCTGTCAATTTTATTTTGATCAATTAGTCATAATTCACAAGTACACACGCTGATGGCAATTCCTAACTTCAGAGGGCTAGCTCAATTTTTAAACCCGTCTTTAAATATTATTGTTTCAGAGTGCTTGCTACTTCATTTAATTAATGTATAGATTAGTTGACTTATTCAAGTAGATAGCTCAAACACATCAAAAAGCACATGCGATTTGTAAATCTGATAGGATTCTCATCCAACTTGTTCCTCTTTTCTTATCATGACTGAATGTGCTAAGTGAGTCTAGAAATATCGTTTAGTTCATGTCCTGATTACGGCCAAAATGCATGTTGGGATGTGAAGGAAAATGAAATCATATTGAGTACTTTCACGCGACGATACAATTTGTAAGCCAAGTCCACTGCCGGGCGAAAATCGACTTTGCTTTAGTGCTACAGTCACCAGTGGGTCGTCAGTTTCTTCACAGCTACCGTAGCTAACGCTACCTTAGCTATCTAACGTACTACACTAGTTTATGTCCGTCAAAAAGGGGGTAGAAGACTTGTTTCGTCAAAGAGCGCACATACATCCACTTCTACAAGAACCTTTAAAGTACATTTGAACGTCCAAATGCAAACGAATCAGCATTCGATGATTTTGTATTTTTAAATGAAGTAAAATAAAATGTTGGGGTAAAACTTAGGTATTGAAGTACTATGAATCTGCGATTCAGCAGGTTGAACGACTGAATTTTCAAGGTTTATATAAAATACTTGAAACTCCTTGAAAATGTAGCAATCGGTTTAGAACCATACCCATTGTCTATAATAGTGATAACGTACCAGCCATAATGCTATATTTTGTTTAATTAAAGCTCCAGATAATAATTGCCAATAATATTTATTTTTTTGAAACGATATGTTCCTACCTTTGGGTGATAAAGCAGAGGTAGTGTTTTGGTTGGAAGCCAATTGTTTCAAAGATACATATGTAAAGCAACAGGACCGTCAGATGTTTATACATTTTTTTCCATTTCAAAAGTTTTGATATGTAAAAAGAATAGTAAAGAACCTAATTTATGTTTAATAAGTCTAAGAGAAACATATTCCGTGGATTCTGGTGAAAGTTTTGTCCATTTCCAATGTTCAGTTCTCAAGGTATTGGCAATTGAAATTGACATTCATAAAAAGTGACCTTGAAGCAAGTGTGATGTCATGGATTCATATTGTTGACCAGTTTTTTGTTTTTCTTTATTTTTCATCCCATTAGTTTGACCTTGAATCGGTTAGGATGCTATCTTTCCCTTTAAGCATGTAAAGTTTCTAAAATTCAATCGATCTGGATGCACTTATGTTATCAATACCCCAGAGCTTAGCTGCATGATATTGGTGGTAAATTATAAAGAAGAACAAAGCACTGGCCCACAATGTGGATTCATATATATCACGGCCGTTGCTTCAAGTTCATTCTATGTAGAAAAAGTATCACATTCAATTGCTAATAACTCGAGAACCGAATAGGGCCTATGGGAAATGGATAAAAATTTCACAAAAGTGCCAAGCATATGTTCCTTTTACCATATCTAAGGAAAATTTGGCTCTGGGCTATACTTTTCAATGACATTTTCTTTATTTACAAAAGGATTTACAATGTTATTTTTCTAAGTTGAAACAAAATATGATTCTTAAAAATCGATCCCAATCTTTGCTGAATTTTTGCAAAACTTGTCTTATTATTGCTAAAAACGGTTCATACAATATTAACAACGTGCATGGTATACTTCACCTTACAAAAATGGAAGAAAAGAAGTATTTTGGCTCAAACATCAAGTTGTCTCGCCGTGGTTGTTTTTAGCAATGCAACGAGCACCAAGTTTTGATTTACCCTTTCATGCATGCAGTCCAGCCGAGCGATCTCCTTAAGTGTCTGTTTATTCGACCATATCCCTTATGTATCATATGTATGAATGTCTTTAAAAGAAACGTGTTTTACGAAAGAAGGATTTAACGTTTCGTTGTATATTATCATTTTTAATTGTAGATATTAATAATTTCAGATCTAATGTTGATTCAAATATTGAGAATTTATTTATTACCATTAATGAGTGATGCGATTTGCCTTTTAGCCTGCCTCGGGGAATTTCGATACTTAAATCATATGAAATAAAATCGTACCATTAATTATTTCGAAACAAGTTGCATACGTAAGAGTCTATTTGATGACAAAGGTAAACCATTAACTAATAGTGCATTGGTAAACCATCATCAAATTAATAGGGTTGCCTTTTAGTAATATTTTGGTATCACCAATACTATTGCACAAAGTTGAATGCCAAGAGGGTGGGTGGAGCGTTACTAGGGGTTACTAGGGGTGTTTTTAGTTTGGAAACAGTATTGAAAGCCATTTCTTATCAGTTTATACACAACCACCTAATTGAAAGTATGACCTGTCTCCCAAAGCACTTAAAAATGAAGCAAGGGTTTCGGCCAGATTGCGAACCTAGACTGGACGAGTTTTTGAAATGTTTGGCCGGTCTTATTTTTATTCTTAGGAAGGATGAGAGATTTTTGGTTTTTCAAAGGAGATTTGATTTTGTTTCAAAGGGAAGTTAGGGTTAGATTAAAGGTTAGAGTTAAGTGGACTAGGGTTATTTGGCCGGTTCTTTTAAAAACCCGGTGTGAAAAGTGCAAAACGTAGAAAAACTGTCATTTGGAAATAGGGTGTGGCCTATTTCCGAGAAACTGACTCTTCCATTGGCAGAAAATACCCTCATTCGTGATCAGAAGAAAAATTACGCGACCCTCCATAATTCGAACGAAATTAAATTACATTGTTACAGTTTAATTTATCCATAGAATTATTGCCACTAAAAAGTTAATGTATGCAATGGGTAAGGACGAAGTGACATGTCTTTTTGTCACAACGTAAGTAAACCTTTTAAACATCTATTCTGGATTTAGGGAATGGTGACAAGTATTACTGTAAACATACAAAGCTCGTTTCTGTAAAAAAATTATTCTCCAATAATTTCCCTACACATTAACGTTTGCACTAAGTGTACACTGTAAAAAAAGTCTTGCAATATTACAAAATATTTGTACAATTAAAGAACAAGAAGTAAAGAAATACAAAACGAATTCTTGAGAAAAGCTGCCAATGAGTTGACAGCTTTTTCATGTATTTTTGTTTTTCTTTTTACTTTGTGTTAATCTACAGACATTTTTACAGTGCTGAAAAATTAAACTCGGCAAGAATATCAGTTTTCTCAAAAAAAAAGAGATATTACTAAGGCAGTTTTAATTTTAATAAAACCGCGGAGCCCATTCTGAAGTGAGGCCAATCATCCATGCGGCCTAGTATGTTCAAGTAAATAACAACCCCAGCTCCTAGTTTTGAGCTATCCAGAATTCCTTCATCAAGTTCAATGAGAGTACTAACTCCTCCCGCCCCTCGGCCTCGTGGTACCTGATTTTACAGATTTGCTGATGAATTCTCGTTATTTTTCTGGATCAATGTATTTCTTATGATTGAAAATTTTCTTCTTGTCATCAACCTTTTTTAAAGATATTTGTGTGTAAAATGCTGAAACATGTTAATGCAATGTATATTGAATAAATGAAGAAGACACCATGTTTTGTCTCTTAAATATTATTATTTATTAGCAATGAATGGAGGGTTTTCAGAATGACGCATTAGACGATTAAAATAAGCAAAACTTTTTTTTAACATTTTTTTTTAACATTTTAGCTCTAAAAGTTCTTCTTTAATTTGAGAGATATGATTGTATGTCTTAGCAGGGAACAATTATCTACAGTAAGTCAAGGTCACTTGTATAACTTCATAATTGCGTAGACGTCAATGAAAAGGCATCGTGGAAACATATAATACGATAATAATTCCAATTCATTAATGAATAAGGAAACTCTAATGGAAAATATTCTTACAATTGAAACATGCTAAAATAACACAGCTCAGTCAACGACTTTGATATCATAATTTACTAACCTTTCCTTTAACAGTTAAGGTTTACTATTTGGAGAGCCTAACTGCGGAGGTGTAGCTACTGATGATTTAAAATGTACATATCAACTACAAAAGTAGAAACCAGTTGGTATGAGTTTTAAATGAACTTTTATTGAATAGGATTGACAAACGAAAAACAAACTGTGAATGTTTTGTAGGTGTTGAATTAGTTTCAAACTGTTAACACAAGATAATTAGGTAGTTAAGCAGGTATTACATCTGTTGGTGCCGAACGGACACTTTGCCAAAGAAATTTCTTTAGGTGTTTGTTGCTTACTTCAGATTTGTTCTCACTATCAAGGTAAATCCTAATTGTTTTAAAGATGTCCAAGATGACTAACAGAAATTAGTAGCTCAATTACTATCCTTGTTTATAAACTGCTAATTTTTGCACTTCTTTGTTAAAGGTCGTGTGACATAAAAATGACAAAATTGGGAATTTGATGTAAAAAGCATTAAAAAACAAGAAAATAGCCACAATTTCCATCAAAATCCGTCAAAAATTAACCATTTAGCTAGTCAATTTCTGATTTGCACTTAATCAGTAATGAAAATTAGCTCAAAAAGCAAATCCTGTGATGTCATGAGAGGGACATGGTATCCTTTGTTTTTAAAATCTCTATTTCAAGGACAGTTGTAACATTAGTTTTTCCCGAGGGTTTTATTTTGAAAGTTTGTATTGTGTCCTTGCAAATCTTCAGTATCAATTACCAAACCATGAACTATCTGATGAGTTATTAAGAGATAATAATCACAGGGTTAACAAAAGATATATTAACACTGTACAACACTTCGCATCAATATTTTTGCATAAGCAACAAACTGCTTCAGAAACATTCAAACTTTGAGGTAGTATGTCTGAAGAACCATAAAAGATACTGCAATAATTCCAACAGATTTTTCCTAAAAAAGTTTACTCCGGAGCTGCCAAGTAAAGCCAGGTTGTTCTATTCCAATAAGTTTTGTAGGGGAAAGGGCTAAGTCGTAAAACTTGCAAAAACCCCTTATAGCGCCATGACTGTTTTCAGAAAGACTGAAACGTTTATAATTTGCTATAAAGTTGTTCAAATCATAGCATCAAATTCTAAGCAGACTTTTAAATTCTTTTCTTGTTTTACCGACCGGGGTTTAGTGCACGATACAGCTTCCCTACGTTTACGACTCTTGATATTACTCATAGGCAGTGCATTGTTTGTAACGTGAAACATCAATTAAGAAATGGTAAACCTTACCTCTGCTCTGGCGAAAGCATATAAAATGCCCTTTCAAAGTATTATTTCTTTCGTTTTCGTTTATAAATTTCCTCACACTAAGAAAAGAAGGTAAAATCTAAATACCAAAGAACCAGATGAACCCTGACCCTATTCCTTTAAAAAAATGATTTTATTGAACAATGCTTTTGACATTCAACTGAAGAAGCCTTCTGGCTACTGAAAGTCCAAAGGCTGTTCATTGCCAAGGACCCAATGATATGCTAGTATAAGAAACTAATTACTATTGCTATATAAAAGTGAGGAAACGATGCGCGAGATTAATTAATTACCAAAACTTTTTCAAGGTAAAACTATGTAAGCCATATTTTTTGGTTTAACTCAATGCCATTGAAACAGAATGAGGTTGTGTAACGGCTATTTCTAAGCTACCCCTATTATAGCCTCATACCAAAATCGCTTAAATATATGCAGTCATCACCCAGAGGCTTTTGATTTAGTTGCTTGCATCAACTATTCTTTCCTTTAGAACCGTAGCCGTTAAAGCAAGCCAACAGTATTCACTCGGTCACCGATTATGTCTTACTGGAAACTTCACTTCAAGGTCATTTGCACCAGTGCTGGTTGTTAGCTTATTAGCAAATTGTCTTATCTTCAACTTACAGGACGGGGTAATACATTAAAATTATTTGAAACCGTTGCAATGGATGAAGATTATTGCAGACTATATCTATCTTGAGGCTTAATTTTTGACCCAGAGATACGAAAAAACCTTAGAGCTTAGAGAAAAACAAAAATATCCAGTACTATATTTCCAATGCAGCAGCTAGATGCCGTTATACATCTGTGTTTACTCCTTTTACTGAGACCACATGGAAAATCAAAAGAGTAGATTGAAAACAGCTAGTTGGTTTCAAATTAATCGTTTCACGTGGAACTCCATCTATTAACAACTCCTTCTGATATCATCTGTCACTTGGTTTCGACTTAACTTTATCCTCCTAGAACTATGCCATTGGCGGTTTCCGTGACATGACTATAGAAAATGGCACGGTCAGTATCAATTTATAAGATTCAGGGTCAGCCGAAACTTCACTGATGTATGTGTAAAATCTTAAATGAAAAAAAGAAAAGTTGTCCGTAACATTATGTATTATTGTACCATTACAATGGAACACGTGTTACGCCTTATTTAGTTAGATAAGGTTTTACCTCTCAGTTGCTAACCCATATTGTGTTAAGTCGGACCGGCCACGACCGCTTCCCTGTTGTGACTCTCTCGCTTGTTTTCCCGCTCTGTTTTGGCCTTAGAATAAGCCATTAGAAAATGGACACATAGTAAAGCATATGACTGCTGAACATATACTCACATCAGCAGGTTAATTTTTGGCAGAGACTTCTTTTTTCAACATTTGGTCCATTGATCAGAAACCAGTGACGGAGCAAGGGATTATGGTCAAAGGGGGCGATAATGGCGTGCAGGAGCGCCTTAAAGCAGAATGTTCAAACACCTAAACGGACGCCGGTAGGCAATACTGTTCATATGCAGGCTCCATCAATGGTAAAACTTACTTTTTCTGGTAATCTTCTAACATTGAAGTCTTTTGGGGAAATTTCGTGATTAAAATTTGATAGGCTGAGTATGCTTCGATCATTCCAAGCAATGAACTGACGGTGACTTCAACGCTGACTTCCACATCAGCATACCTACAAGAAACAATGCAATTAATGTATTAAAAGTCTCGTAAAGTTGAGCATACATGGGAGTTAGCCCCCTGCCCCCTGACGCCGCCCTGGTTGTTCTCTACCGGTGTGATGGTGCCTATTTCATTTCAAAGTATTTAAAGAAGCATATTGGTTGGAATATAAGGTACGTACCAAATGTTAAAACGTTTAGTTACATTCTAATATAGGAGCGATAGACGAAGCAGACACCACTTCCTCAGAAGTACTGATCCGTTTATCAACATCCTCTCACCAGGGGCGTCGATTTGGTTTCTAAAGTGGGGCGGGGGACATCTGGCCTAATTTTTTTCACCTGTCCTGGTAAGGTGTGTACAGCGGTGTGGCTAGACATTTTTTCAGGAAAGGGGGGGGGGGTGTTGGTAAGCGCCAGGTTTTACGATTTCTTTAAGTGTGAACACCACTGTACTAGGGCCGTAATTGGCCGCCCGCGAAGCGCGCTGAAATTTTTGCCATTTTTCAAATATTTGAAAATACGGAGCTTGTAATGCAGAAAAGTTTGGATTCTGGGTTTCCTGTGAAAAAATTCCAAAAGTTGGGGGATTACTGAAGAATTTGCATTTCCTATTGGTAAATCTGAGATTAGGGGCGTTGCGCACTGTTTAACAAGAAATTTCCTTACTGGTAACGATAACCCTTATCCATAACCTAATCCCTAACCCGAACAAAGAATACAATCGATAGAATACAATGCCAACAGCCAATCAAGAAACACCTTTTTAATAGTGCCCATCTACCCGATATTGAACGGCGACCAAAGATCGTTGTTGCTACATAATGTTATCCAACCCCTACGAAATGAGGCTCTATAACGAATTTCCTTGAGTCAAGAACTTATATTGGAGAAAATTTTGAATTTCATGAAAGGAAATTTATGAAAAAAGCACTGTAGTTACAGGTGTCACTTGATGATCTGGGGTCACATAGAGCAAATTTCCGTTTTTTCACTTAAAAATCCCAGAGCTGGGAAAATTTTATGAGGAAGCATTTCTGCTTAGGAATGGCATTTTTGGCCCGAGAAACTGGCGAAAAAATTTTGTTTTTTGGGAACAAATAAAAACGAATGTGGAGCCTTTAATGGCGAGTTTTCGGAATTTCATGAGTTGTCAAAACCGCACAGTACTCTGGTTTTGCAAGTTGCAAATTTCCGAATTCTTCATTTTTCAGAGCCACCTGTCCCTGTAGCTACGCCACTGGGTGTCTAAAAGAAGGGCACAGATATAAAATGGTGCTAAATTTTTCAATATTTTGAGTTACTAGGAAACTCCAAAGTTTTGAAAACATAATTTTGAAAGTGTGGGTAATTACTTCAACGGACTATACGGTCAATAAGAATTTAAATCCGCCGGGGGGGGGGGGGGCTCTATAAGTAATTAGAATCACAACGAAAATTGTCATAGTTTGCGAAATATTTGTCCAAGAGTTCTAACAATAAGGAACCTATGTAATGGAAAAAATGTAAAATAAATCCATGACTTTTTCAAAAGCACACTTCGATCTACCACGGGAGAATCACAGATCGAGGGGTGGGGAATGGTACCCATGTTGTTGGTATGGTGCTACTGAGACACCGTTACATAGGCCTACCGGTGTAAGATTGTTGATACAAAAACTTTAAAATATGTTTTTTCGAACAACATCTCATCATACACTATCTGCAGACAGAGGATGGAGGTGTACCTCTAATTCCTGATTGAAGTCTCTTATCTAGCAAACGTCAGTGTGATTTTACTTCTCTGATAATGGTCTAAACACGAAATGGTCGAATCGCTTTACAAATGAATGATGTGAGCGTGTCGAAATTTTGCATTAGAAATCATAAATTTTTCTAAACAAAGATGCATGCAGACTGTACCGAGACATTTTCAGTTTCCCTAAAATGTGTTTGCCAATTTCAGTCGGCAAGGCTGGTCATCCACAAATGACCACATATTTCATTAAAACATACTAGGGGACGATTTATCTTCTTCATATTCCTAATATTGTGCTCCTTTATAACCACGCCTGCTGCCCTATGCACACGAACAATCGACATAATCATAGAGACCGATGAATAATGTATGTTTGATATGTAGGGGGAAGAAAATCAATGAAACTGCAAGCACGCGGAACGCGCGAAAATTTTGGGGATTCGCAAAGTAAACATGTGGAATTATTGATGCAGAAAGCTAGTCTATCGGAATCGGTATGGGACACCTTTCATAACCTACCTGTATAGTCTTTTTGGTAGTGCCTAAGTTTCACGTCACAAAAAGTGGGGGGCTGGGGACTTTTATGTTAGTGTCCCATCCACTCAAAAAAGTGGGGGAAATGTCCCCCCTCCCAAATCGACGCCCCTACCTCTCACTAAGTATAGGTTTCAGCGACAGAGGTTGTTAACTTTCGAAGTTTCTTATTACAGGTGTTGAAACACATCGGCTCTTTTTAGAAGAACAGTCTGAAGAGAAATCTACTTTGAAGTACGAAAACTTTCCTTGCATGACTTTTGGGCGAAGTCCGGACATAATGCGTATGAAACAAAATTGAAAATCTAGAATATTAGTACACAGAAGACAAAAACTGATTCACTTTCTAAAACTGGTTCAGTTTGTGCCCGTAGTGAAAGTGAGTCATTATGGAAACAATTTGACTCACTTTTAGGAGAGTGGCTCACTTTATATTTCCCGGGTTTTTTTCTTTGTGGTAAGTTTTCGTTTGGTATAATTGAGTTTCTCACGCCTTCACTTTGACGAGACATTTAACTACTAGGTCTCGCGTGAGATGTTTACATCGACTGTAATTTTTCCTGCGATCTACAAGAAAATGTTCTTTTGATCATGATAAGAATCTGGTTGGCCCTTTTAACTTTGTGTAATCTCCGTATCAGTGAGTATTTAATTTCCTTAAGGGGTATGAGGTTTTTTTTCAATGAGAATTACTTCGGTTGTAAAGTAATAAATCAGCCAATTAACACCCTTTGGACTGGTTCTTCTAAAGTGCAATGCTCTTGTCATCAATAAAAACACATCTTCCTTTTCATGAGTGCTTCACTTGAACACAACTATATTCTTTTTTACTTTAAGACAAAAATAAATGAAGTGCCAATTTTTCCCATCTTGAGATATCATATTTTCAAAGATTTCAGCCTTTTTACGTCATATACTTTAACCCTTCTTTTTCACAATTTTCCTGCCCCTGTACCTTTGATAGCAGTACCGTGTACTGAAACCGAAAAGTAAATAATTTAAACATACCGCCTGCAGTCAAGGAAAGGCAGCGGTAAATCAGCGTATCTACCGAAACGGAGGACATCTATTTTTTTCGACCAGTACGGTTCCACTGAATCTTCTATCTAAGGAATGTTACATATAATGTGAAGGACATCATACTGCTACTGTTTTCTCGTATAATAGTCGATTTCTATCAGAACTGTGATTATTTTGCAAGTTTTACCCTTTCATTTTTCTTTGCATAATATAGTAAAGGCAGATGAACAGAACCCGTAACCCTAAGCCATGACTTGGTCTAAATATCTTACTTCTAATAGGCCCAGTTCAAATTCTGGAGGAACGGCTCGTTACTTCAGAGCTAATTTATGCCATTACACTCGGTCTAAACGATTGTATATGATGAAAAAACAATAAAATAAGTAATTGGAATGAGCCACCTAAAATACGTATATTGACGATTTGATAAGTCATAGTATCATATAAACACGGTAAAAATGATACGGAAGGTTAGATATACTAATACTTTATGCACTCTTATACCGTTAATTAGTGTAAGATGTCAAAGGTTTTTCCATTTTCGGGTCAAACTGTGACGAGGCATTAACACATTTTACCGAACAGTAGTTTTATTGAGTCACTCTCGTAAGTCCGTACCGAAAAGAACAGTGCTTTTCTTGCGGTTCGGCGTAGCATGACAATACGTTGGAGGGGTGAGTCAATTTCCAGAAATTGTCAAACATTAGGGAATCTTCTATAACTTTATAATGGATATTTCCCCCTTCCCATCTTCCTAGGACCTGCCTGGCTATTTGGAAACTACCAAAAAATTTCTATTTTAAATGCGATACTGTTTAAGACTGAGGTACTGATAAGAGTATTATTTATACTTTACTGACAGCGATGTGCCTTACTTCTTTATAAAGTTCTTGGAGTTGTGCTTCAAGTTTTTTATTTCCATCTGAAACTCCCACGTTACCATACCAGTAGCCGAAGGCTGCTAAACAGCCCCCTGGCTTAAGCATTCTATCCACTTTGGGGTACAATATATCTAAATCCATCCAGTGTATAGCTTCTCCGAAGCTTACAAGATCCACCGAGTTGTCTGGGATAAAATCAAGATTCTGTTCATCCCCACAACTGCAATTGAACAAATGAGCAACCAAAGATCACAACATAAGGTAGCATGGTTGTACCTTGAGTCGTTCACTCAATGGAAGTTTGACCAAGACATTGAATTCATACAGGCGCGCAGCCAGGATTGTGTCATGGGGAGGGTTTTGGTGTCGGGGGGGGGGGGAGCGCGATATGAGGGAAAAGTCTAAGGATAGAGAGAAAAAAACCCTATTTTGGGTGTTTTGGCATTGCAAGGTTAGGTCGTGGGGGGATTCTGACCCCCAAAACACCCCCGTTGGCTAAGCCCGCTGAATTCATATTTTACTCAATGTTCTACCAACCTTCCTCCTTATAATCCTCCAAGAAAAATTGTATTTCGTGCACAAAAATTTTGTAAAGAGAGAAATTTCTGGCACAATTTTCAGATGCCTTTGGTTGAAGAAGTGTACTTTTAGTCGATCACCCAAGCATTGCCTACGCCATAAGAGGATTTCGAAATATACTTAATGAAATGAAATTGCCAATAGTTAAACAAATCATCACACTGTGGAAGAATGTTATTATCGGTGAACCAAAGAAGTATTTCAAATAATTTAACGACTATTTTGAGTCATGTCTGAGGCTTGACTAAGGTAATATAGAATACAGGCTGGATTGATCAACTTTCGTCAAAAAGAAAAGGTCTGCATTATTATTTTTGACAAATTTTGAGCTGTTTTAATTTTGGTCATGAATTTTTCATGTATAATTAAATGTTTATTAAAATGCCAAATAATCCTGATGGTACTTTGGGTAGGCAGTGGCCGAATCAAGACTCCAACGGACTAAAGACACAATCACTACACGTCATTTGGTTATTGCGTCACAAAATATAAGATATAAAGTCTTTTGTGCAGATCTCAAGAAAAATGAATGGAAAAGGTTGCTACCGTCAACGAAAATAGCTTGAAAAAATAGCAAAAAAAAACAACTTGTATTAGGTTGGAAAACTAAATCCCGATGACAGATTATCTTGCAGTAACAATGGAATACTTTTAAGAGTACCCAAAAACTAAAGATTATTTGCATCTAAGACTCTGGTGAAAATTGTTATTCAATACCCACTTTTGTACCGTGAAATGTTATAGTTGGAACCGTCAAAAATATTATCTTTGGTGAAACTGACTTATCTTTTATACCGATAGGGTTTTGTTCGTGTGTGGCGGTGCGGCGGGGCAGGGGTGCTTTTTGTTTGTTTGTTTGTTTGTTTGTTTGTTTGTAGTTGTTTTTTGAGGATCTACGTATAATATTGTGGATTTACCCCGGTCAAAGAAATAGCCGCTATTAAATGGACGCTTGTTCTAGCAAAGTAAAACATTAAAAATTGGAATCATAGAAGCTATATAGCCTCACTCTGCTCTCAGAAATATCACTGTGGGGCAAAATAAAATAGAACAATAGTAAAAAAAGAGTAACAAACAAACAAACACCATGGCCACATGGCAAATGCTCGAAAATCAAAAGAACTTGTGTATTTTCAAATTTTCCATTTCATGGGTTAGTGACAACCCGTGTCTACATTTTTAAAGAAATCTATAGGTAATAAGGATACTAGTCATATGTATTTTGTATTTTGAAAATATGAAAACATCGGATTTTTCAATAATAAACCGAACTTTGTAGGTTATACTGCAACAGTGCTCTGCTTTGAGTTTAAAAATACACCATTTAATAACACACTCGGATTATAAAAGGTTGAAGGGTACAAAGTGATATTCCTGATTCAGATTTTAATGACAAAGGTCACATGAGTCGTAAAATGAAAAGTTCTTGAAGAAACAACACTTCCCAGCAGTGTTCTACCGTATCTCATATGAAGGTTTTCAGCAATTCCATTTAATCCCTGAAGAATATCTGAGATAATCTGGACTTTGTGGTAATACCTATTTTTAGATACTATAAATACATTTTTGCTCCGAAGACAATCGTTCCAAATAATATGCCTGTTTTGTAATTCGTTTTGGTGGCTAAGCACATGCGCACATACTTCAAATCGTCGAGACAAACAAACCCATTCCGCACCTTAAACACGTGTTCCAAAATTTGAGTTGACGTGAAAATTTGGTGACGTCACTCTTTCTTTATCCAACCATTGCATAAGGAGGAATCATAAAAGTAATTCTGTGCACTGGACCTCGCCTAAATTGCCTTTATGGAGTGAAAATATGCATTTTTATCTGCTCTAAACTAGGCCTAAGTCGCTAATTTCGTTCGGGTTGGCTGTTCAGATTTATGCCGTGTTGTATGCACGTACTGCACGAAAATGAGGGAACATCGCACACTATGTGCTGAGCTGGGTTTGTATCGTACACTGTACCCCACAATTCCATTCGCCGATGAATTGCCAAACTAGCTTATTAAAGTGATTGGACCCTAGTAAGGGCCCATACCAGAATGACGTACCTAAAGGTAACATTTTCAAAGTTGACAACCTTTCTCGCTTGGTCTAGTTGTGCCTGGCTACAATCAATCCCTATTACCTTCTCAAAGTGTGGAACAAGGAGCTGACAGGATTGACCTGACCCACAACCAAAGTCTACGGCACATTGGTACGGAGGAGACAACTAAAATGAATAGAAACCAATAGATATCATTTAAAAAATAATATAGTTACAATAACATTTGATTTCTGTACCCACTTTGAAGGTGGGACACAAATCTCAGTCAAGGCTTTACAAAAAAAACTTCACCCGACATTCACTAGACCCGCAGATCGAAGCAGGAAATAGAATAGTTTAGACAACCTAACTTCCTAATTTAGTTCATATGTACACTTTTTATCGTCGTATTAGTAAGCTTTAACAGATTTTACCCTTTGAAAAACTTTTGAACGCCTCTCTTTTTAGGAGTTTCGTATATTATAAAATTTTTTCGCTTCATTCCAAAGTAGGCTGGTTTTGAAAGCAGGTGTACTGAAAAACCATAACTAACTTCTGTTTGCTTTACATGGTACTAGGCCTATGCTACAAAATTATAGCTTATTTGTTTAAAATTTTTCATTATTATTTGAAAAATCTTACTATTTTCTCTTTCCAACCCTAAGCGCAGCTATTATCGCTCTCTCTCTCTCTTCCCGATATGATCAATCTTTGTTCAATGTGGTTCGTGATTTTGAGTTAAACCGTTGTTGTTATGCTTTTAGTTTAATCTCTCCCATAAGACAACTGTAACGAGTTGATGTCTTGGTGCAATGATTGCTCACATTTTTCACACTCTTTAACAACAGAAGAACTTTGTCACTGTCTACCAGAGTGAAAACTGTGTATTGATTCTATTAGAGTGTTAAGGTACTCGAACTTTAGTGAAATTTACTGCAAGAGGGGGAAAATCCTTTCCAACAAGAGAGAGAATTCACTCTTTTACAAGTGCCAACAGGAATGACCCCTTTTTTTATTTGACACTGTAGGCACTCCATCAAGAGTGAAACTTCGCTATTTGGGAAGGAAATTCACTCTTGTTTGTGGTGAATTTCTTCTTTTTGGAGTGAGCTTTATAACTTTCCTTCTTCTGAAGAGTGGAATGTTACGTTTTTCATGTTTACAGTGCCACAATTTCAAAAGACTAAGTGATTCCCTCGATTAGTACTAAAATGACTCTGAGTGTTTGAACAATGAATTATATTAAAATTGTATGGCTTAAACACACGTTCAATCACGCTATCTGAGCACTCAAGGTGTATACGAATATACCATGGGTATCGTTCCGACATAAACCCGCTCGATTTCCATTAAAACAGTGCCCAACAGTATGAAAGTCAAATTGGTCTCTCGATCATTTTTATTCACGTAAACTTTGACCAGCTAAACAAGCCAATGAATGCGTGCAAGAACTGAATATTAATTACAGAACTCGATAATACTGTTGGTGTTTGCAACGTTAAACCGCATAAAACATCAATTAATTGCTTGTACCAATTGGTATACAAACTTTACGTTACATCCATCCAAGGCAGTCATGGGCGTCCGCAGGAAAAAGTCGGGGGGGGGGGGCCAAACCTACAAGTCACCATTAATTGAAACAAAGCATGCGAGAATTTCAGCCCAAAATACCTTCCAGATCGCCGGAAACGGCATTTTTAAAACCTATTTTATGCATAGAATTTTGAAAAACACTTTTTGATTTTTATACGTTTTTTCAAATTTTTGATTGGGGGGGGGGGGCAAGTGCCCCCCTTGCCCATACCTACGGACGCCCATGAAGTCAGTCGTCCAGGATGTGCCTATTGCAAAGAACAACGTATGTTACTGGTTTTGTAAAGGTATGCCAGGCTAGGTTTTGATTATGCGGTAGCAGCTAGCTGGCGCAAAAACTCCAATAAGCAAAGAAAAAACGTCAACAGCAGGGACTACGGCAAAAAAACTGCTGAGATTCCGCAAAGAGCAACACAAGCGGTGGCAAAGTGCCCGTGATCGATTTGGTGTTTCTGATAAAGGTATGGTCAGATTTCAACTGGAAAACTGAGTTTTTTCTGTCGATTTTGTACGAAAAGATGATTTGTTGATTAGCCAGTGGACAAATTCAACTGCCGGTCAAAACTTAAAGGCATAAAGGTTAAACATAACTAAAACGTATTTTGCAGTAGCCTAAATGCAGTATTCCAGTGAAGAACTGATGGAAGTAAGTGCTGAATATTCATGATCAGTTGATGTTATAGGCGTGGTCAAGTAATTTAAAATAAGAACCTTAACTTTGTCCACAAGTTTATAAATTGTAGACTTTGAGCCACGAAAAGTGCTGGGGGCCGTTCCACAAAAGAGTTACGCACGATCTTAAGTTTGATTCACCATACTTAAGCCAACAGTAAATCATACTTAAGATCGTGCGTAACTCTTTGTGGAACGGGCCCCTGGTCTGTAGTTGCGAAGCAAAGTAAAACACAAACGTGTTC
The DNA here is from genome assembly GCA_037179385.1 of Holothuria scabra. Classification (NCBI taxonomy): domain Eukaryota; kingdom Metazoa; phylum Echinodermata; class Holothuroidea; order Aspidochirotida; family Holothuriidae; genus Holothuria; species Holothuria scabra. The sequence continues at coordinate 51,500,717 of CM074180.1, forward strand.
ATCGTATTGTCACTTGAAGCTAGTACTATAGTCTTTAACCAATTTTGGGTCATTGTGAAGAGTTATCTGACTTCTGGTTCAGATGAGGCCATTCATTCTTGCTCGGTGATAATTCTCAACCTCTGTTGGTCCATTACGATCAGGTGATCGTAAGTTATCCTGTACTAAGCTCTTGGTATAATGAACAAACACTCTTATTTTGGGCCACTTAATTTTAGTCGAATTGTGCTTTTTAGTTTACTTAAATTATTTATTTACATAATTGTTGTGGTTGGTGCGAAAGAACGGAATAAACGATTTTGGACCTATTCATTAGACAAGGATAGTGCACTCTCGGAAGTAAACGCTATTTGTCGCTGGATGGATTCGAACTGCGCCCTCGTGCATATCTTTTATATACCCTTCCGTCTGTAAAAATGCAGGGTCCATCGTTGTTGACCTTTAACTTGCTAACCAGTCATCTGTACAAGATAAACGGAGGCGTTATTTAATAAATCAGTATCGGTATGTGCCCTTGCTTCTATATACGATTCGTATATAAAATTAGCTGGTTTTGGTTTCTATGTACAAGTTACATAAATCCCAGTCACACAACGATATGTATTTTGTGATAAGGCAGTTCAAATGTTATCTGTAAGTTAACAGGGTATGAGTACACGTAACGTTATTCCCTCAGAATATTCACCACTGAGATTCGTTTTCCAGTACCGTATTGACTTGGTATTCCATAAAACTTTTCAAACCACTACAATACTTTCGTCAAAATGAGGAGTTCGAAAGTAACGGTAGTAAGTGATGGTTAGCTTTCTCCAATCGGCGTTGCATAGTTGTTTTCCCCGAATTGATAAAATACCCAACATCCTATTGTGTTTGGAAGTTGCTGATTTTTTCTAAAATTGTAAACGAAAGCTCAAAATGACAACAGCTTTCTAGTTACAAGCATGGGAAATGCCATTTCCGGCTTTCTGAGAGGTTCGAGTATCCAAATTTTCTGTGCGCCAACTACTGATGGCTCTCCGTTCAGATATTTCTTCCGGGTAGGATAACATTTTTTCTTAAGAACGACTTCTGCCACCAAAATGAAATACTCCAGTACGCCTATGGTTGCACCTTGGGTTTGGTCCCATCAAATTGTGTTCTGCTGCCCCCCGTATGGCTTTCTAACTATCCCACTACTAAACGTCTTGCCTATTTTGCACTTAAACAAAGTAAAAATCATACCTCAACTTTAAAGCTTTGTCGCTTTGAAGTAAGGAAAATGCGATAATTTGCCATCAATTCGTTCCGACTTAATTCACTAAATTTGGCAAGACTATTGTCGTCAACTCTATCTCAGCCCCACAATGAAAGTGCAATAGCTACCAAGTTTTTCATTCTTTCCCTAATTTTCAAATTGGTTGTTTGGCATACTACTTCTTACCAACATTTGAAACTACTTTGATTAACACGAAAGGCAGTTATTCGTCACCCAAACTAAAATTTTCCCCGGAGTGTATCAAAATTCTCAATTGGTACAGCTCTTTGATTGACATCAAATTACAAAAGTTAGAGAAGCTCAAATTCCTCCGAACGAAGCTTCATATTGTACTTTAGGTCCTTGTTTGCTTATGAGATGTATGCCCTGGAACAATAAACTATTATTGCGCATGAAAAACTCGAAAGCTGTGTTTGGTACTAAAAGTAAGAAGGATGGGAGGATTGAAACTCCGTTAACTGTTTGGGTGATGAACGACTGCCTTTAAAGACATGTCGTCAAAATGATACTTAAAATTGGTAGGATCGGTGCAATTGACTCCAGAAACAAACCTTTTCTTGAAGAAAATTCATCACTGTTTCTAATATAGGAGTATTCTCATATCGCAGAGCGTATTTTCTGTAGACAGAAGCATGCGATTCATTCTCAAACAATCTTTCACTTCCTTGAGATGAAAAAGTATCATTTACTACAGTGCTCGAAGAAGCCATGGTGGTGTCCCTTGTTTCAAAAGAAAGTAAGAAGATTTTAAAACAAAAGATGTTTTATAACTACGGAAGACATGTTCTTTGCATGTTGGAATCTAAAGTCGACATATTAAGTGTTTAAAAGAGCATTGGTCATTGTGATGTAAGTATCCAATTTTGTCTATTCGCAGAGAGTTAGACTATCTTAGATGGAGATGAAAGTTTGACATGACCATATTAATTCTAATATGCCAGAAAGAATAAAGACAAAAGCTTCTAAGCATGTGGGGTCAAGTTAGTTATTGCTTTTTCAAGCCAGCTACATGATGATATGCCTTGGCGCATATATATATATATATTGTCATGTAGTATGGTGCACTCTCCATGACCTTTACCAGACGCCATCTTGTTGTTTACGAGCAACGCTCCCTTCCCTTTGTTCTAGCTTTCCAGGGCCCTTCCTGTTTCCCGTCACGTGTTACCAGTGGACGTGACATTTCACATTGCCGTAGCTCCACGTGCACGCTGTTACCCATATTTTCGAGGTGTGGCCAATTTCCCCCTTTGCAGCCTCCTTGTTGGTCATTTATATCACAATAATTATTCATATGGGTGAGTCATAACTTTTGACCAATCAGGGGACTGCATGTGTTCAGAGCTCGCACGATTCACAAGACCGAGCCTGCGAGCTGGAGACTCGTGCCGTAGACGCAGAGGGATACACATAATAGGAATCGTATTAGGCTGGCAGAATAATTATAAATTAATTCAACTTAATCATCTTTTGTGGAAATAAAATCATCAAATAAATATTTTTAAAATCAACTCAACTCTCTCATACTTTTTCGGCCTGGCACTCGATCCCACGCAATACATAACATGGTGGAGGAGCGGACTCGACCTACCTAACATGGCGAAGGAGCGGGCCTTCAATATTAGGCCCCTAATCTAATAATTAAGGAGCGGACTTTCATATTTATCTCGCGCCTGACTTTCCCACCGATTGAGGAGCGGACATTTCCACCTATTCCAGCCGAGACGTCCCGGTGTTCATTTCTGTTTTAACACGGTTCGCAAATCCCTTCCTCTGGACAGCAGCTAATTGTGCTACAATTCTCCTGTACGTTTGTGGATCACTCCAGGCTCAATGCAGTTTCTCTGGATTGGAATTTGACTATCTTTTGGACAGGTGTTGTTTTCGATCTTGGCGATATCGTCATCCAGGATTCCTTGCAGCCCGTTTTCACACTCGGATAGCCCTAGCCTAGTTGGTTTCTGTAGCCATTACATTTTTTTTTGAACCTCACGTTAGCCCACACAACCCTGATGCAGTCATCGATCAGTAGTCTTCGGTAGACAGACAGGTTTACTTTTGGGAGCGACAACGCCTACTTCAGCTCACGGCCAAAGACGGACGCTACCCAGAGGATTGTTATTGTTCATAATTAACAGGTGAGTTCGAGACAACCCCCCCCCCCCTCACCAAGTATGTTTACTTCTATCTGCACGGCATAGGCTAGGCCAGGCCTCGATCACTTAGTAACATGTCCGTATTTAAAATTTCATGTTGTCATGTGTGATTCCCTAATACTATGTGTGCATTTTTGTATGATTTTATCGAAGTCTGCATTTTATGCCATTGTTGATTCATGAGCTTTACCGTTGGGCCTAACTTAGGCTTGTCTACTCAGTCATTATTGTTTTTATAGCCATGCATAGATTGACAGTTGGGACCTAACCGCTGGTATTTATTTAGAATACCTGTTGTCATGGCGAATCTGCGTAGTACAGACTTCCTCCCAAGCCGTTTTGAGGGCGATAAAATTAATGCAGATTTGGCAAGAGCACATTTTCTAGCCTTTTCAGATTATCTAGAGGCACACAATTTGCATAATCCTGCCGATAACGCCCGATTTCAGACCGTACTTTCGCTTTTCAAACGTAATCTTCAAGGTACTGCACGTATTTGGATCGAGGGCAAGGTTCTTCCAGATCTTCCAAATTTAAGAGCCTCTTTTCTTGCCCGATTTAGTGAATCTTCCTTTCATCATGCCTTAAGCAGACAATTTTCAGAACTCAAATATCTTGAGGGCAATACTGCAGAACAATTTTTAGCCTCAATAAGAAAATTAGCTTTACTTCTGGGCTATACTGAACTTCAGGTGTGTGATAAATTTTTAGCCGCTCTTCCTAGCGATTGCCAATCTGCCGTGTTAATGTCGACAGACCAAAATGCAGACATAAACGCACTTGTGCAAAAAGCTCAGATCTATTTAGATTTGAAGAAGTTCTCTTCTTCTAGCCCCGCTTCTTCTACTTAAGTGGCTAGTACTCATGACACGGCCTTGTCTAGTACACAGACAGACAATGTGTTGACTAATGCAAGCATTGCAGAATTGTGTAACAAAATAGACGGTCTGCTAAATAATCGCTCTCGTACTTCCGATAGGCAGGTAAATAATCAATCCCCTCTTCAGCGTTACAATTCTAGAGATAGCAGAAGACAGGGTCTTCCTCGTACGCCACAACCACGGGCGTCTTCTTTTTTATCCAAAGTAGGCCTAGACTTGGATTTCAGGGGCTGTGTTTTTATTGTAATGTCCCAGGTCACAAGGCCGCAAATTGTTTCCTGCGTCAGGAACATTTAAGGGCGCAGTACGGCCCTCATTTTCACTCTTATCAGCCTACTGACAGGCACATGACCAATGCAGTTCCGTCTGCACCCAATACCCAAAATTTTCAATAGGGGATGTCGGTGAGTGTACTCCTCACAGGCATTCCGGAAAAGAGGACGTGCAAAATTTCAATGCAACTAATGTTAGTAACACCGCTTCATACCTAGGGAATGAAAATTGCAATGTTGTAGCATTAACATGCTCTAAAGACTGCCTAAAGAACTGCCGTTCTTCTAACCATTTACGATAACAATCCTCATGAAGTTCATGAGTTACTGACACAATATCAGACAAGTCAAAAGAAGCTTCAGTTTGCCTAGGTGACACAACAAATGGGCGTGTACCGTTATTTCTTAACATGAATCTAGTCCTACCTTTATGCAGTTTTACCATCATTGAAGTAGGGCACATGTGTGCAATAAATGCAGCAGGTTGAAGAACTACGTCAGTGTTACGTAAGCAAGATGGCACACGACTTTGCAAATTAATATATTTACACTGACCTGGGTAAATAACAACTTTACTCGTAGGACGAAAACGTTGCACACCTGGCTTAATCTTAAAGGAATTGTTTGAAAAATCTAGAACTCCATTGAGTTGTTTTAAGGTATCTGTTCCTAAAATTAGGTCTATACCTGTGAGGTTATCAGTGATGAAAGCATTTAACTGAATGCTATGACCCTGAATATTTACAACGAATGTCAAAGTCTCATGAGCAACCAAAAATTGACCATTTCCCAAGCGAAAAGACAATGACTTAATTTTACATGGCTTGAGAGGCGATAAGTAACGTGAATTCTTAACAGTAGAGGCAGATAAAATAGACCTTGTGGCACCAGAGTCAAACAACAATAAAATATTCTTTCCGTCTGTTAATTGTGCCTTTACAAAATTTTTGCGATCTAATTGAATAGTTGCTTCGGGCTCATTCCCTAGGTATGAAGCGGTGTTACTAACATTAGTTGCATTGAAATTTTTCACGTCCTCTTTTCCGGAATGCCTGTGAGGAGTACACTCACCGACATCCCCTATTGAAAATTTTGGGTATTGGGTGCAGACGGAACTGCATTGGTCATGTGCCTGTCAGTAGGCTGATAAGAGTGAAAATGAGGGCCGTACTGCGCCCTTAAATGTTCCTGACGCAGGAAACAATTTGCGGCCTTGTGACCTGGGACATTACAATAAAAACACAGCCCCTGAAATCCAAGTCTAGGCCTACTTTGGATAAAAAAGAAGACGCCCGTGGTTGTGGCGTACGAGGAAGACCCTGTCTTCTGCTATCTCTAGAATTGTAACGCTGAAGAGGGGATTGATTATTTACCTGCCTATCGGAAGTACGAGAGCGATTATTTAGCAGACCGTCTATTTTGTTACACAATTCTGCAATGCTTGCATTAGTCAACACATTGTCTGTCTGTGTACTAGACAAGGCCGTGTCATGAGTACTAGCCACTTTAGTAGAAGAAGCGGGGCTAGAAGAAGAGAACTTCTTCAAATCTAAATAGATCTGAGCTTTTTGCACAAGTGCGTTTATGTCTGCATTTTGGTCTGTCGACATTAACACGGCAGATTGGCAATCGCTAGGAAGAGCGGCTAAAAATTTATCACACACCTGAAGTTCAGTATAGCCCAGAAGTAAAGCTAATTTTCTTATTGAGGCTAAAAATTGTTCTGCAGTATTGCCCTCAAGATATTTGAGTTCTGAAAATTGTCTGCTTAAGGCATGATGAAAGGAAGATTCACTAAATCGGGCAAGAAAAGAGGCTCTTAAATTTGGAAGATCTGGAAGAACCTTGCCCTCGATCCAAATACGTGCAGTACCTTGAAGATTACGTTTGAAAAGCGAAAGTACGGTCTGAAATTGGGCGTTATCGGCAGGATTATGCAAATTGTGTGCCTCTAGATAATCTGAAAAGGCTAGAAAATGTGCTCTTGCCAAATCTGCATTAATTTTATCGCCCTCAAAACGGCTTGGGAGGAAGTCTGTACTACGCAGATTCGCCATGACAACAGGTATTCTAAATAAATACCAGCGGTTAGGTCCCAACTGTCAATCTATGCATGGCTATAAAAACAATAATGACTGAGTAGACAAGCCTAAGTTAGGCCCAACGGTAAAGCTCATGAATCAACAATGGCATAAAATGCAGACTTCGATAAAATCATACAAAAATGCACACATAGTATTAGGGAATCACACATGACAACATGAAATTTTAAATACGGACATGTTACTAAGTGATCGAGGCCTGGCCTAGCCTATGCCGTGCAGATAGAAGTAAACATACTTGGTGAGGGGGGGGGGGGGGTGTCTCGCACTCACCTGTTAATTATGAACAATAACAATCCTCTGGGTAGCGTCCGTCTTTGGCCGTGAGCTGAAGTAGGCGTTGTCGCTCCCAAAAGTAAACCTGTCTGTCTACCGAAGACTACTGATCGATGACTGCATCAGGGTTGTGTGGGCTAACGTGAGGTTCAAAAAAAAATGTAATGGCTACAGAAACCAACTAGGCTAGGGCTATCCGAGTGTGAAAACGGGCTGCAAGGAATCCTGGATGACGATATCGCCAAGATCGAAAACAACACCTGTCCAAAAGATAGTCAAATTCCAATCCAGAGAAACTGCATTGAGCCTGGAGTGATCCACAAACGTACAGGAGAATTGTAGCACAATTAGCTGCTGTCCAGAGGAAGGGATTTGCGAACCGTGTTAAAACAGAAATGAACACGGGGACGTCTCGGCTGGAATAGGTGGAAATGTCCGCTCCTCAATCGGTGGGAAAGTCAGGCGCGAGATAAATATGAAAGTCCGCTCCTTAATTATTAGATTAGGGGCCTAATATTGAAGGCCCGCTCCTTCGCCATGTTAGGTAGGTCGAGTCCGCTCCTCCACCATGTTATGTATTGCGTGGGATCGAGTGCCAGGCCGAAAAAGTATGAGAGAGTTGAGTTGATTTTGAAAATATTTATTTGATGATTTTATTTCCACAAAAGATGATTAAGTTGAATTAATTTATAATTATTCTGCCAGCCTAATACGATTCCTATTATGTGTATCCCTCTGCGTCTACGGCACGAGTCTCCAGCTCGCAGGCTCGGTCTTGTGAATCGTGCGAGCTCTGAACACATGCAGTCCCCTGATTGGTCAAAAGTTATGACGCACCCATATGAATAATTATTGTGATATAAATGACCAACAAGGAGGCTGCAAAGGGGGAAAGTGGCCACACCCCGAAAATATGGGTTACAGCGTGCACGTGGAGCTACGGCAATGTGAAATGTCACGTCCACTGGTAACACGTGACGGGAAACAGGAAGGGCCCTGGAAATCTAGAACAAAGGGAAGGGAGCGTATATATATATATGTATATATATATATATATATATATATATATATTAGGCGCCTGCTCAGGGGGTGAATTGCGAGTTGTTTCATCTGTCATTTGAACAAAGGCCAAACCAACTTGGCTTCATGGCTCAGTGGTTAGAGCGTCCGCACTAGAAAGCGGGAGGTCCCGAGTTCGAATCCCGGTGGAGTCAACATCGTTTTTTCACCTCAGCCAAATTTTCCAGCTTTACCAATTTGATTTATATATATATATATATATATATATATATATATATATATATATATATATATATATATATATATATATATATATATATATATATATATATATATATATATATATATATATATATATATATATATATATATATATATATATATATATATATATATATATATATATATATATATATATATATATATATATATATATATATATAATAGCTTTGGTCCAAAACGTAACTGGTGCCAAGTCATAATAACACGGAGTGAGACAACGGAAAAATAAAAAACTCGGCAGACGTAGTTTCGCATTACTCAAATACTAAGATTTAATCAAGCTTTCGGTCAGTATGTATCGGCCTTCTTCAGGATACAATATAGGAGAGAAGGGAGAAGGGAAAAATTATTCTTTACAGTAGCAAAAAAAAGAGAATATGACTAAAAACGGGTAGTATTTGTGAACAAATTATATTACACTTTACTAACCAAAACAGCTTACTAATTAAAGGGGCTCATTGAGTTTATATCGATAACTTAATACGAGTCTCAAATTAAGGGTCACAACCATATACGGTACCAAGGCTTAAAGTTAGCATAAAAAGTAAAGTTTCAAGTTTGAAAGTCACAGAACACGTTAAAATTTTGAATTTTCTAGTGTCCTGACTTGTAACGGTTTTGTACATAACCTGAAAAAGTGTCTGGTCACAAATTTTTGAAGACCGACTTTAACCGTTCAGTACTCACTCATTAAACAGTTATTTGTGAGTAGGGTATGGGGATTGTCTAAGGTTGACCATTTGTCATTGTTATGTGAAGAAAACTTAACAGGTTTGGAAAAATTTGTTGAATTTCATGAACCAACTCAGTGAGCAGCTTTAAAGAGGCTTCTATGCAAAAACCGTTTCCATACGTATACATTACAGGTAAACAGTGTTCAAAGTGATGCTACATTAACACAATGAACATAAAACAATAGGCTTGACTTAAACAAAGATAATTGGTAACTTACGGAAAGTGCGCGGTGTAAATTAGTGAACCGCTGTTGCGACTGGCATCGCAGTGGGTCATGTGAATTTATTTATCTAAGTTGATACCATTCGGGCTTACGGCCCCTAAGCCCGAATGGTATCAACGCAGATAAATAACTTATAGATATCTTGTTATATAATACCAAATACCAGATGTACATATTGAATATACTAAATGTTTGTGTCAAGTTAGGATTTCTTCAACTGATAATGTTCTCTTAAACCAGAGATAACTTATCATAATTTTCATCTTTGCGTTATGTGTTACCGTTTCCTTTGAAGCAGGAGTTTCTTATCTCTCTCACTGCTCTGTATGAAACAGCCAAAGTAGTAGTCAAACCTTAAAGTCTTTTGGTGCAGTAGCTCTAGCTGCGGAAACACGCGCAGGTACTCTTAGGAAATTTTAGAATTGACTAGAACAAATATTGTTGCATGATTCCCAAGACCCACTCATGACACAAGATTGTGAATTTCATTCATTCAACTCAATATCATAATAAAACAAACTTTCGTAGAGTCTAAAGATGTGGATTTGCCCCATATGGGACATAGGTTACATGTTATCCCATATAACTACGCACCACATATGTTTAGTACAAATAATGAGTCATATCCAATTTGAAAGGGCCTTTATACGATGAACCAAGTTTTGTTTCAACCTATTTAAAAACCAATAACAGTTCCTATATTATTTGGTCCAGATAGGCCTGTGACCCAAACTTAAAGTTCTATGTTTGGTCAACGTGTTCTTTTTGAGCGAAAACAGGCTCTAATAATAAGCGTAGCAGTACTTACTCGTACAAAATTGTATAATAGATGATGCTGGTAATGCTCACTTCAGACCGCACGGCATGTTTAGATCCGATGAAATAAGTATGAAATGCTGAAACGATGTAAGCGTTAACGTGTTAAGTACCGGTGCACTAATCTTAAGTTTTCAAACAAGGTCGTGGGCGATAGTGTTCTCTCATACTCGCCGTGTAGTCGAGTTACCCTGGAAATGATACCGTGCAATTGTGATAAAGCGTGACATCAACAGTAATACCAGTGATGAAAGCTTTCGTTCTGTGGCAACTCTATGCCATTAACTGAAGGGTTTACTTGATAAAGGTCAATGTACAATATGACTTTTTCAATTTCTGTTCCTCAGGATACAAAAATTTATTGAGGGCATAACTCAATTGAAATGTTCAAGGTACACGATCTGTTTTTTATAACTGTGACTGTAACAAGGGAGTCGCACACATGGGGCACATGAACATTACCTTCTCTGTTAAAATGGCCTTCGCATTATATTCATTCTTTTTACATCCCAATTAAGCCTTGTTTAAGTTGATATGTACTAGCCCAGGCAAGAGAATTTTGACCTGCCATAGTTTTTAAACTGCAAGGGAAAGAAGTCTAGAGAATCCATTCCTCATATCAATCCCTGAAGTGATGAAACCGTCTACTTTTAGCCCCCCCCCCCAACGTCAAACACCGCAGAAGACTGTCCTGTTTCATGATTGGTTGTAAAGAGTCATGTTTCAATATTTCTTTTCCTCAAATGTTAAAATTATCAGGAACGACTGTTTGCGGTTTTAATATGCGGTAATGGAATGACCAAATGTTGTCCATATACTTTGATGAGAAATAATAATAATAATAAAAAAGAACCGATTTAGCAGTTGCTTCAAAATAACTTTTGGCCCACTTCCCTTACCTCTAATTTATGAAATAAAAGGACCTAAGATTCATCAACCGCATTTTTATGTGTAGATTTTCGATTGTCATGAAGAATTATAAACATCAAAAGTTTCATGTGTTCGGTACCATTATGTCATTTAATACCGTCTCAATCACATTCAAACTGTTCAAAGTACTGGATTTAACAACTCTCCTTGGGAGAGATTTCGACCTGCTTAGTGCCTTACAAGTGCCACAGTTTATAATTCATGACAATTTTCCAAGAAAATCACGAGTAAGCATGCCTCCACAAGACATGCAGTTTTCTTCGAAGCGGAAGCTACATTTCACTAGAGGTAGGATTAAATGGAATCTCGAACATGAATCTATTCTAGTCATATTTTCCCAAGTGGTTATCAAACTGCCTTTTCACGCTTTGGACCTCACCTTAATGTTGTTCATGTACATATCAATACTGACTACATTCCAATACTGACCATTTCAAATTTTTTAATTGGCGCGTATTTGACGGGGATAGGCCTAATGTTTCGGAAAAATCTTCCCAAATTACCAGAAATCAGGCTATCCTATCGAAAAAAGATAAATGCACTTTGTTTTATATGTTACTAGCTCTTAAGTGAAGTGGTTTCATAGTGCTTCCTTTCGTGGTGCTATCTAAACGGAGTGTCAAAATAAGTTGGCGTGAAGCTCAAGAGATTTTGGCTGAGTTACCTTCCAGGTCCTCGGCATGAAAAAAGGGACGCACTAGGAATATAATAGAGATGCAAATAAACATACTTAATGTAATGTAACGTGACAGTAGAGCAAGGCAAAGAAGACACATGACACAGAGTATTTAAGGTGTACTCATGAGTCACTTTTATTTGTCTCAGCAAACAAAGGAACTCTTTGAGTTCAAACCTTTTTTCTAAAAGTCCCCACGACTCTCTGGCGAAGAGCCAAGGGGCGAAAACCAAACGACTACTCGCGGAGGAGTTCTGCTCCCTTAAGAAGCTTAACGTCCCAAATTGACAAGTACGCCCTCCAAAGGGCAAACACTGAGTGGTCCTGCTCTAGACTGGCTGAATAGAACAGAAGCCACAACCTGGATGCAGTTTAACGTCATGCCAGGACTCTTTGAGTTCAAACCTAGGGAGATCAACAGAGCTGTTCCCCCACAAAACAGGTGATCAGAAGAGCATGAATGAAGCTTAAATAATACAAAGTGCAAGCATACCTGTATAACAGAAAGAGTTATCTTATTGTTACTCGGTCATTTACCAACAGTACTCAGCAAACTTTCAGTGTAGAAAGGTGATGCAATTTCCAATCAAAATGCGATACAACAACAATCATAAGAAGCCCTGGAATTATTTAAACGACAATAAAGGTGAATCTGACCCTGTATGTAATATGAATATTCATGAAATACCAAACATCATAGGGTACCTCCGTTTCAGTATGCTTGGGGTGCATGGGTACGGATTCCCCCTTTGCCCTCTAGCTACACGCCAGAGATAATAGCTTTGCAAACATCTGCTGAAGAGCATTTTATGAACCGTATAGACCAGACAAGGTACATAAGCAAAAGCCACCTTGATTTAGCACAGGTATAAATCACGTGAAGCCAAACCCGTCACCATTGAGTGAGATAACACATGAAGGTCTAAAATTTTGTCCTACAAAATAGCGGTCGTAACGCACCCAAAGCATAATGGAAATAGGGAATGAATTAGAATTGCAAAAAAAAAGACACTCTTTTTCTGCTTTCTCTCTCTCTTTATCTTTTGCCAATACCACCAGCATAAATTTCATAATACGCCAACTCAATGGGCCGCTTTAAACCGGCATCGAACTTGGGTTCGTTACTGACTGGAATGGTGTATGGGACTGGGGGATGTAGTTCCAGCAATGTATGTTAAAAAAAGACACTGTTGGTATATAGCAACTTCAACAGTTTAAATATACGTCGTAACAAATTGGCAAATAAAAGGATTCCCTGGTTATTTTAAGGTCCTCCTTGAGTGTAAACTGCTTTCGTTAAAACAACCAGCTGCCGCTTTTTGAGGATATGAAACAGTAGATATTCATGTGTGAGTGATGCCAAAATAGGATAGATTGAAGGTGATTTAGACCATTTTTACTGGGTGTTAATAAGAGGTAATATCTTTGCGGATCAATAGGAGTGGGTGAACAGCTCATAAATTTCTCCCCCACCTTCCGTTGCTCAAAGTCTAAATGGCCATGCTATGATGAATTTGTAATGCCATGATTGGCCATCTTAATTTTACTAGTCCTTGGCCTGGAGGGGCTCATCTAGCACCCTCCTAGAATTGATGAAATAGGGATAAAAATGTAATTTGAAGTGTCAATTTTCAAATTTTTAATCTTAAATTTGATGAACTATGGTTTCTATGGGTGGGAATGTTGATAGCGCACGACATCTGAGTGACTATATTTTTTTTGGGGGGGGGGGGGGGTAGGGAAAATTGAAGTAGCAATAACTCTGAAACGATTTCTTATTTTTGATGAATAACCTATCAAACTGTTTGTCTTGATCAACTCTACTAAACAAAAAGTGAAAATGCAAATTATGTGCAATATGAGGTCACCAGATGTCAGAAGGTTACCAATTTTAAACGATGCACAAAATGTGGTACAACTATTTTGATACAGCCATTTCTACCCTGCATTTGTGCAAAAACACTGTTAACAACACGGAGGGGCTTGTTTAGACATCCCCTTGCATATTTAAACAACCAAAGTTCAATAATTTTCTATACATTTACTTCTGTGACAAACGGAAGTAGGTCAAAGGTCAAAAAGTGGAAAAATTGAGACACAAATTTAAAAAAATTGCAAAATTATTAAAAAACATTTCAATCAAAAAACCTAAATATTCTGCTCGGGGATTATAACATTTTTTTTAAATTTATTTTTTAAAGTGTTTGCAGGGCCACAAGTTAACCAAAATGGCGGAACTAACCAAACAATTATTAGAAATAATTATTTTATACACAATTGCCCTTAATCTGGACAAATTTTATAATAATAAATAAAATACAAAAAATAATCATTAAAAATATTTTTCAATCAAAACTTTTAAATATTTTGACATGAAATTATAGCACGTTTTTCTTTATATTTGATAGTGTTTGCAGGACCTCAATATGACAAAGATGGCGGAAATAACAAAATGACAATCATAATCCATGGCCAGATTTTAAGAGCAACTATGTTTAAACTATTTTAAATGATTATCTCTCGTACTGTTTCTGTCTTTTATACAATATGATTTTTATCTCATCGGTCCGTGAGGAGGATATGGGATATTGTAGTCACTTTGACAATGCCAGCTTAAATCGCAATGATTACCATGGTAACGTTGAACTTTCCCAATTTACTAATCTCAAGGTCTAACCCATAATGAGGTACCCAAGGGTGACTGAAGTATAATGGTACCTTAAATGTAACAATTGTATTTGATACTTAACCGTAAGTGGAAGTCAAAGGTTACAGGCCAAAGGTTAAATTTAGTGAAGTCACCTTTTCTGCTATATTTTCAAAACGAAACGTCCTCCGTACACGAAACTCCACACATATGATGACTGCATCTAGACCTAGCAAACAGGTGTTGCCATAACAACAGAGGTGAAAGGTCAAGTGGTAGAGTGGAACAAAAATTTTAAGTGATTATTTGTTCGTAAAACAACCTTTTGTCTTTTAAACTCAAACATTCATTTTACAAGAAAACTCACAAGTATATTAGGGTAGATTAGTTCTACCAAAATATAGTTCTACCAAATAATGTAGCTTCCATGCAACCAAGGTCAAAGGTCACGTGACAGGGGTCAGATATTATTTTTGTATTTTCTTTAACTCTTAACGGAAGCATCCCACAAATCGGAAAATTTAAATGTAATATCCTAGGCATGACCAGTTGTACTGATATGTGTGGTTGTCGTGGCAACCACTTCATAGTTCACGTTACAGATGGACAAAGGTAAACGTTTTGTAACGAGTCTATTTTACATCAATTAATATAAATAAGCTAGACTGAGCCTAAGGCCTAGTCTAGTGCCTCGAGTAGCAGTCTCATATCCACAACTCAAATTCTTATTTCACCAGCTGGTATGCTGCAGTGCAGTAACATTTTTAAGTTTCTGCTCGCACTTCACTTTGATAGCCCTTATATCTAGAGTGTTCCCATATGGGCTATGTTTTTACTCCAAAGTTGCTGTAACTGTTAGGCCTAGTAGTGTGAAAGTTAAAGTCTAACCTAGGAAACTGTGGGTGACTAACATAAGGTAGGCATAGGGCCTACCATCCTACATATCAGTGTCCGGCTTAAAACTTGGCGGTTCCGAAGCATCGCCAAAAAAACGTACGTTAAATTTCCTTGCTACGGGCTAATATTCTCCACAGGCCAGCACGCAGCAACGGTTTGTGCGTCGACCGGAAATCTTCTAACGACATGCGTTCAACATGGCGCACACGCCCAGTTTCTTAATTGAGACGCTCTTGATGTGTGTATCGGCTCGACACACATGAAGTTTGCCGTCGCGTGAGTAATAACAATTATGCACTTGTCTAAAGCGCCCCGAAAGCGTCTTACTTTTTACTGGATTAAAAAGGCAAGCGTTACAAAGATTGGGTTGCCCATTTCTCCAGTTCTTTTATAATCCGGTGTCAGAATTGAAATATATCCAAAAGAAGTTGTTTTGGACTAAGGGGTTCGCCTACAGTTCCAAGAAAATTGATTGGTCTGTGCCATATTCTTACGAAAAAACCTTCCGTCCCTTGGAACGAAAACAATCGCTTCCCTTGGACTTCCAATAGGAATTTCAAAGGGCTGTGTTAAAGAGTTTAAGTGTGGTAATTTTTATCAATGGCATTCTACTGTAGCATCAAAACAGCATAGATAAAGCTTCTAACACATAAATAGTTCCAGTGCAATAACCAACTTGCGCACATGTTAGCAATGAGATATGCAACTCCGTGGATTGCCCTGTTGTTATTTTGGTGGTCATTTTGTGATATCCGTCATGTCTGCGAATTCAACATGCCGCTAGAATTCAATAGGGTCGTTTAGCCAAACTTCCCCGGGGAAAGGCCATTTTCTCGGGTGAAATATATAGATGTCTTATGTCGCCTGATGGCTAAAACCTCCTATTGAATTCTAGCCTCATGAAAAAAGTGAAAATTCGAACTAAAAAATTTAATATTCGAATTTAGAAGAGTGATGAAAGTGCGATGTGAAAAAAGTGAAAGTACCCATCTTAAAAAGTAAAAGTTTGAATTTATAGAGGTGAAAGTGCCATGACTTTTAGGGCCTCGATAACACGTATAAACAGCTTAAAGTGGAAACGTCAGGACGATCTTGCGGGTTTGGTCTCTGTTTTCCCCGTTTTAACGTGACCAAAAGACTGGGTACAAACGCTGTGAGGAGTAAGGAGAATGTAAATTTTTCAACAAAGGAACTGTCACACAAAACTGCTATTGAATCGCTATCTACTAGTGTTGTAACAGGACAACTTGAGCTCGAGACAACAGATAACAGTTCAAGTCCTGTCGAGTCATTGCTTTATCCGAGCAACTCAAAACGAGTCAGTAGCTATACCGTCGATCGAGTCATTTTCAACTCAGCAAATGACGGAAATTTCAAATCAATGTGGGTTTTGCCCGTCTAACAAAACTAAATATTGAAAACATGAACATAACGATACTTGACGTGGTTAAGGTTGTCGATGTTTTTGAAGACACCAACTGGTTTGGTATGGGTTAAGTAATGGTTTCTAATATGTGATTGGTTGTCAACAAGGATTTAGTAAAAGGTGAGAAGCCCCCTTTAACACCAACTCACAGTTCAAGTACGTGGCTTTTGTTGCTTTGATTCCAGTGGCGACATTAGGATGTCAAGTGTGTGTGTGTGTGTGTACCCGTGTATTTTGTGTGACAGTCGGTGGGGGGGGGGGGGTGAGAGCAAGGAAAAGGGGGAAATGTAGGTAACGCCGCGATGTGCTTGTTTTCATATCAGGTCCAAGGGCAAAGTCCAAATGGGGTCCAGGGAGCCCTGAATTTTTAGAACATATGTGGTGGAATGAAAAAGAAAGTTTCAAGATAGATTATGTATATTTTGTTGGGGAATGAGAGTGGGGACTGAGGGCGGGAATGCTTTATCGGGTAAACTATCTCGGAGTCCGCTGTGTGATCCCCTGGCATAACGGCTGGGTGCTCTCATTGTAATCCGATTGTATTACTCTTAGCACACACTATTAGACAGAGTGGCAAGTTTCCGATACTACAAGACTTTGTTGTTTAAACGCGAGAAGAAGCGAGTCTTTTACACGGAAAACATACTAGAAGTCCATAATGGGAACTTTTAGACATCAAAACGTTTTTTCGAAGGCAGTTCTGTACTTTAAATTGAGTTATTACGTTGAGCTCAAAACAATAGAAATTTGTCCAGTTTTAATTTGGTTGCTTCACAACTATTTAAAAATTATAATAATTTCCCTGCACTTGAAAGAAAGTATTATCCTAGCTCAAGGTAATGTCATGCGTTAAAGTTTTGTGTCTTTTTTTTTTCATTTGATTCCGAAATAGCTCCACCACAATACAAGAGTTGGGTGGTTCTCAACTGTGAAAAAAATCGGCTTCCTGGCATGTTCTCTTGGAGCCACCGGGGTAGCAGAATTGGAAAAGGCCCGATTCACTTGTTGCTGTATCTTCCTTTTATCATAACCCCGCCTAAAGAGGTAGTCGCTCCATTGGCGGCATCTCTCACGAGCTGTCTCTAGACTGTAACAAATTATTAAGACACGTAAGGACTGGCTTTAAGGGATACTCCGTTTGGTATGATTAGGGTGGGGGCTAGTCGCCAATAAAAATTGATGGGTATGTGTTGGCTGAATGTAAAGGTCAGTGACGATCGTACCCTCTTTAGAAGTCGAAATCTGAACATCAAGAAAATTTTCAGAGCTTAAATGAAATCAAAAGTAAATTTAATACCATGATGGACACTGTTATTGAATTCCCGAAAATGCAATTTTTTCACAGCTAAGTGTGTTCTTTTTGAAAAATTTGCCTCTCCTTCTTCAGTCTGATAGGTTAAGGTTACCTGTTCCCTCTCCCCAGTTATGAGCTTTAGGCAGGCCACTAATTTTTAGGGGTTCCTTTGTTGGGGGAAATTGTTGAACCCAAGAGAGATAAATTCTAACTTGGTCCTGGATCACTGTCGGCCTTGTGCTAAAGAAACGTGTTAAATTTGTCGTTAAAGGGTTTGTTCTGATCTCGTTATTAGTATTTCAACTGGAAAACGTTTCAAATGTAAAAAGTACTCTTCTTCTTATATCTCTCTCTGGGTTATACAAGTTATTTAATGTACTGTTTGCAGTTACCAATACATCGGAAAAGACGCGGACCCACAGATTCCAAAAGAGGGGCTGACCTAAGGGAAAACAGGGGTGTGAGCCTGCCTCACTACTAATTTCGCGTATGTTTTATTGTTGATGTGGCGAATAAGGGAGGGCTGACGCCGTAAAAGCTCCCATTCTTGTATCCGCGCCTGCGGAAGGTCTAATAATTCACGTCTTGGAATTAATGGACATAGACTTTTTAAAACTGGTTCTTCGAAAAACCTAACTCTAAATTTCTGTATGATGATCTTCTTTTACGTAACTGTGATTCTTTAAACGTTCAAATTATTGACCACATTTTAAACCTGTTCTGGGAAGGGATAAATTACTCATTACCAAGGAGAGGCAATGAAATTTGAAACTGGATACAGTAACCCGAAAAGGACTCCACATGGATGATGGTTTTTATTGTAAAAATAAGCCTTTTAGAACACTTCTTTGAATTTTGTCCTTTTTACTTTGTTTTAGGTTAGGCTGTTTGGCTTTTGTTTCCTATGATTTAACTTTTTGGGTATTTAGTGTAAATTAATTTTGCCTGCATTCTGAGGATTTTAGGATTTAGCTTTCAGCTGTTAATTCTGTAAGCCTCTCACTTTTTGTCTGGTTTTCTCCTTTTTAATTTCTTGTTTGAGTGTTTTTAACATATTGTAGCCAGGCGCGTAGCCAGGATTGTGTCATGGGGAGGGTTTTGGTGTCTTTGGAGGGGAGGGGGTTCGGGGGCACGGTATGAGGTAAAAGGCTTTGGATGGAGAGAAAAACCGCTATTTTAGGTATTTTTTGCATTGCAAGGTTGGGTCATGGGGGGGGGGGGTTCTAACCCCCAAAACCCTCCCCGTGGCTACGCCACTGATTGTAGCCCATTTAGTTGCTTGTGGAAGGACGCCACATTTAAATAAATCTCTGCATGTGGACGTTGCAAAGTTCACACAACACTATCATAACACACTGGAACAGTGTGAACACTGGAACCTATCATGCGTACCAAGTATGATGCCCGTATAAAGACGCACTACAGAATGTGCTAGAAGGATATCATACATCGCATTACCTTACTTTCAATGTGTTCGGAAAAGGATATAACAGGTCGACAAACTTTTGGTCGATACGAATTTGTCTACCTTTTTAAATTATTGTAATTGGTAAATTGTAGATGTTAATTACTTATTAGAAATACAATTAAGACTTTATTAAACGAGAGTATCGAACCAGCAACAAAAGTCACAAGAAAATTCGTATGCATACTGAAGACGACGGCGTTCTACCTATTTAATTGACCCGTTCCGGGATTAGTACACGTTGTTTGGCAACAAGGGGGGGGGGGGGTGGGAATTGAGTGGGTGGTATTTGTAAGTTGGATCGAGCCGGAAATCACGTCAGTCACAGTAGTGCAGTGGTAAAGGCACCTGAAATGGTGCCAGTTTCAAATTCCCGTTTTGCTGAATTTTCCTTCCGGTCTTTTCTTTCTCTCTTCCCTTGTTCATAAAGCAATGCTGTTACTTGGGTTGAATTAAATTCATGATGGAATAATAAGCCTAAAGATCATCTTCATAAGCCTTAAGATAAGCCTAAGGGCTGTTTTGAAACCCATACTTGAAATTGTGTTACTTGTGCAGTCTTAAAAGCTACCGCTATTTTTGTAAGTTGTTCTACCTAGGAGAAATTCACTATCTATACTTCGATCACTTGAACCACTAGCGTAAAGTGGTGGGGGGGGGGGGGCGGGGGCAAGAGGCGGTCGCCCTCTCCCACTTGAGCTTTTTGGATGTTTTGTCGTTACATTGGCTGATTTTGTAGGTACATATGTGAAGGGGGACTGTGAAAAAAATTCAGATAACGCATATTAAATGATTGTTAACGGAAATTACGAAAAGGAAAAACAAAAATATATTGCGCGAAGAAGAACATTCATCATCAGTTAGGCTTTTGTTAAGGTTATCAACAGTTTTCGATATGCCGGTTGTATAAAGGGTTGTACACTGGAACAGCGCCCCCTTTAATATGTGTGAATATGCACAAGCTTTAGTTAAATATTCAGTTTATTCAAAGGTATCGCGCAACATCTTCGTGTCAACTTAAGGTACATTTAATTTAGAGCAAACTGATAAAACGCCAAACTTTTCACGTGCAAATATACCTATCATGCGTACCAAGTATGATGCCCGTATAAAGACGCACTACAGAATGTGCTAGAAGGATATCATACATCGCATTACCTTACTTTCAATGTGTTCGGAAAAGGATATAACAGGTCGACAAACTTTTGGTCGATACGAATTTGTCTACCTTTTTAAATTATTGTAATTGGTAAATTGTAGATGTTAATTACTTATTAGAAATACAATTAAGACTTTATTAAACGAGAGTATCGAACCAGCAACAAAAGTCACAAGAAAATTCGTATGCATACTGAAGACGACGGGTCTTAATTAAGCAAATAATTTCAAGGACCAGCAAAATATTTGCAGACGGTGTTGTCACCAGACATTCGTATTTACTTATTATTTTTTATTAATGCTGCATGCCAAACAAGGGCCTGCTAAAACCTTAGTAGGTGTTAGCATTACGTCACTGCGTTGTACATCTGTTGTGTAGACTGTCCATTGTTTAATATGATGGTAAGGCTTTCATTACGTTGCATACAGGTGTTTCTGCATTGTGATTTTAATCCATGCATAATCTATATTTGATTCATGATTCACAGATCAACCGGGGAGTTGCAAACAGCGGGTCAACAAAGCTGACATTTTCCAGAAACTACGTGGAAAATTTCATTTCTACAGACAAAGTTAAGCATTTTTTAAACGTGATTTGCAACTTTTGCTTCTTTAAAATCTGTAAGTTTATTGAAAACAATGTAGCACAATTTGCATTTCAATCATCGCTTTACTCAGTAATTTTGGTCTGTGTACTAGTTTTCAGTTGTCTATTACCAAAAAATTACCTAAAAACCAATTTTTTTAATGTTGATTGTTACAAGGTTTTTGTCTTTACAAACACCCCCTGCCCGACTACTTCCCCTGGTGGCGAAAGTGTTTGCAGCATTGTTTCATTTTATGCTACATCTACAGTTGACGGTATCGCGTTCTACCTATTTAATTGACCCGTTCCGGGATTAGTACACGTTGTTTGGCAACAAGGGGGGGGGTGGGAATTGAGTGGGTGGTATTTGTAAGTTGGATCGAGCCGGAAATCACGTCAGTCACAGTAGTGCAGTGGTAAAGGCACCTGAAATGGTGCCAGTTTCAAATTCCCGTTTTGCTGAATTTTCCTTCCGGTCTTTTCTTTCTCTCTTCCCTTGTTCATAAAGCAATGCTGTTACTTGGGTTAAATTAAATTCATGATGGAATAATAAGCCTAAAGATCATCTTCATAAGCCTTAAGATAAGCCTAAGGGCTGTTTTGAAACCCATACTTGAAATTGTGTTACTTGTGCAGTCTTAAAAGCTACCGCTATTTTTGTAAGTTGTTCTACCTAGGAGAAATTCACTATCTATACTTCGATCACTTGAACCACTAGCGTAAAGTGGTGGTGGGGGGGGGGGCGGGGGCAAGGGGCGGGCGCCCTCTCCCACTTGAGCTTTTGGGATGTTTTGTCGTTACATTGGCTGATTTTGTAGGTACATATGTGAAGGGGGACTGTGAAAAAAATTCAGATAACGCATATTAAATGATTGTTAACGGAAATTACGAAAAGGAAAAACAAAAATATATTGCGCGAAGAAGAACATTCATCATCAGTTAGGCTTTTGTTAAGGTTATCAACAGTTTTCGATATGCCGGTTGTATAAAGGTATGGTTTCACACTTAGAATATTGTTCTAAGCCTTTCGTATCATGCCAGGGCGTGATCCTTAAGAAATACTATTTTGGATTGATACGAAGTTGTGCTATCTTTTTGTAACGTAGTGGAAGATAAACAATACAAATGCAGAAAAATATTATGAGGAGTGTCTCTATACTTTGCCCACAAAACCAAAAGGTGCATCGTACCATCACACAATACAATATGCTCAGTGAGCGATGAGATTACATATTATGGTCTTCCATGCAATACCAGCCTAGGACATGAACAACGTAATAGGGTTTGCGTCTGTTCAAGGGGGTCAAAACATGCTTTCAGAGTTAGGAATAACTTAGACGGGAAAATTGAAATTGCTGGAATGAAATATGAAACTTTCTTTTTATAAAGGCCCAAATTTTGCATCCACTTCTAAGCTTAGTACTTTTATTTTTTAGCAGAAACCCGCGTGCCTAAGCTTTGCCTTCCGCATTTTGTTGCACAGCGTAGCTTCTAGATGGCTAACGGAAGTTTGGCCTCCTCGTTATGCATATCCTTAAACTACGTCGTGGAGTCCATTTAACAGGTTTTACCTTGTCAGACAAACATCCTCAATTTCCAATTGTCGGCACTCTTCGTATGCAATAGTCAAAATCGACACAGTCCACGTTGTACCACCTATAAACTGTTTGAAAACAAAACTTTTAGGGAATTTGCAATTAAAGGTAGGGAAAGGTTCAAAGTTAGTTGGTGCACATCATCAAGATATTTTCTTCAGTACTCTTCAGTACGTTAAGTCCTTGATTTCCATTCTTAACTTCATGACTCAAGGCATTCATGAATATGGAGCTAACCTTACTCCCACGATTAATAAGTTTGTAAGGAAATTAAATTAAGCTTGAAAATACATCAACTGCTGCCTGAATTCTAGTTATAGTTTATAGTCCTGATATGATATCAATGTTAGTGTTCCTACTCTTCGGACATTCGGGGGAATTTCACTTGCAGCGTAGATTCTAACCAGAAACGTGAAATGTTGGCGTGGTTCGCGCGTACATATTCATTTACGGGCGATGTCGGTTAAAGCTATCTCTAATAGGCTAGAGAATGTTGCTCTCGCAAAGCAATTATCACAACTGAAAGACTTGCTATAAAGATAACCCTTTTCGGTGCCTCCTGCGCGGTGCCAGTGCCCACTATATAAGATTTCCTGGCTAAGGTTCTATTAGGGGAGGATAGAGCGGGTATTGACCTACTGCTGTTGTTACAGTAGCCTTAATTTCATTCCATTTCCCCCATTTTTAGCACCTCAGTTATGCTACTTACGCGTACTCCTGAGTTCGATACCTATTTAATTGTCTTTCATGTGGTAACAATACGTTCAGTTAGTGAAACAAAAGGGAGTTGCGCCACAGACATATATGGAGGGCATAGGCAAGAGAGTAAAAAGAGTCTAACCCTTTTGAGTAAACATTTTAACAAGTGTTGCACTTATTTTGAGTTCATATGAGTTCAAACCATCCCTGACTACAACAGCCATCTACGAACACAAGAAGAATTGTTTTGAAAATTCCAGCTCGACACTTTTTAGCCAACAGCGATTTAGGTGGAAAAGTAGTTTAAGTAAACCTTGTTACTTTTATGTAACTACGAAATTTTCGTTTATATATATCAGTTTGTAAGTTAGTTGGTGTTTGGTTGGTTGGCTGGTGGGTGAGTTGGTTGGTGGGTTGATGGTCTGGTTGGTTAGTTGGTCGGTTGGTTGGTGGGTTGGTTGGTTGGTTGGATGGTTGATTGGTTGGTTGGTTGGATGATGGGTTGGTTGGTTGGTTGGTGGGTGGGTTGGTTGGTCGGATGGTTGATTGGTTGGTTGGTTGGTGGGTTTGTGGGTGAGTGGGTGGTTTGGTTGGTTGGTGGAACCTCCATAATCTACAAGGGCACCATTGTGATAGCGCTTCTCTTCGTCCTGAAAGGAAAAAGAGCAAATACAGAAGATATAACCGCATTGAGAATTAGTTGTAGGTAACGCTTGTAAAACTTAGAATATGTTAGTTGTTTTATGTTCCCTTAAGTGATGATATAAAAATTCGTTCGTTCACATTACGCTTGTAAATACAGAGACACCAAATGATAAGATTAATATCCTACAATATTTCTTTCAACATTAACAGAAGTAACATCTGTTCTTTGAAACTGTTCTTTTTGTCCTAAAGTTATTGCAGTCGAAAATCTGACCAAGAAAGATTCATACTCATTAACTACTCATTTCGGTCATTAAAGAGTTAGTAATAGATGGATGTAAAATGCAATAGGAGATACTTTAGCTGTGACTTCAATTCGAGCATCAAGGAATTAGATCAATAATTTGTACGTGCATAAGTTCTTTAATCATCGTAGAATCGCATGTAACAAACAAAACACACACAAAAAGTAATTTAGTGACATTTAATTCCGATAATTTAAGCTTCTCATTTCCCTATTAATTAGAGGTAATATTTCTTTCAGCCTGCTACTCACAATGTTTTTTACCAGTTTGTTTCAAAGTGCATTCGAAATCAAAGTTTCAAAAGCAACATTATATTAACCAAATCTTCACTTCCATAGAAGATATTATCTACAACCAGTCCTGTCGTAAATAAAGCGCTTATCTCCATTTAAACGGCTAACTGTTCTGCCCAGCCAACATGCCCAGGTGGGCCCCAACTGGGTTTCAGCTGGGCTACTTGCTGGGCCCCAGCTGGGGCCCATCCGTGTTTGTCAGGTGTTCCCACGTGGGGCCCAACTGGGCTAGCCTTTCCCAGCTGAAGCCCAGCTAGGCTTCAGTTATTAAAGCGGGCACAGCTGGCTTCAGCTGTGCTTCAGCTGGGAAAGGCTAGCCCAGTTGGGCCCCACGTGGGAACACCTGACAAACACGGATGGGCCCCAGCTGGGGCTCAGCAAGTAGCCCAGCTGAAACCTAGCTGGGGCCCAGCTGGGCATGTTGGCTGGGTGATTATTCATGAAATGTATACATATGAGATTCTCCTTACATGCATACGTGTATATCACCAACGCAAGAAGTAGTGCCAGTGCTATGCCAAGGTTGGAGGGAGGCGTTGTCATCCTAAACTGCGGAAAATAAAAGGAATGCGTTTCACCTATTGAATAGATTACATTTGAATTGCTACTTCTGATATCTGATATCAATCACTGTAAGATCCACTGTTGCCCATGTTAGGTTTTGAGTGACGAAGTGACTGACAAGTGAAAAACGTCATAGCAGGGATCGTATAAGATCGGAGAAATGTAAAAAGATGTAAAAACAATTACATTTAGAAAGAGTGGTTATGTCAGGTTTTACGTCACCACTCATTACGCATTACGATTCACTTTCACAACAGACTGTCATGTTGCGTACTGTTCTGTGCTTTAACCGCTGCCAGTACCCTACCCAACAGCCCAAGGATGTAATGCAACACATCCGGGGAGATGTAGCACTATTCACTGGCCCAATTTGGAGCAGAACGATAGAAATGTGGGGATTTAATTTAGGATCATGGCCACTGTACAATCGACTGACTATTCCAGACCAATGCTACCGGAAATGTTTTGATGGAGTGGCAACCCAGGTCCGTAAAATTTTCGTTTTCCACTACTACGAGCCTAAATTAATAACGCCACTAAAATCTAAGTCATATGGGAAGAAATGCAACCTGCCATGATCCGAGAACTTCAATGTAAATTAAAATTTATAGAAAATGTGTCTAAAGAAATTTTTGTTAAAGAGCTGCCATGTGTACAACGTTCCCTTCGCATATTTACTTTAGCCCCACAGGGTGTCATACTCCCCGGTTTAGTACAGGCACGAAAAGTTATAAAATCTCAGTTGTTTGGTCGTACATTTTACCGACGTTTTGAAAACGCTGTTTAATATGTTTATTTTATGACGTGTCATGATACCGATGGTTTGGTTGCTGTATTTTTCTTCGGGGGTTGAAGGTGTGATTTTGCATGCGTAAATTTTGTTGAAAATTAATTATCAGTTGTTGCATAAAAATTATTTAGTCGTTAGTGCTTATCAGCTGCATTTTTTCCGCTTACCTTTCTTTTTTTTGCTTTGTAAAATACGCGACTTCATACTGTATTCACCTGCGCATTTTCCATAACCGATCACTTTACACGTTACAGGTACTTGTTTAGCATCGCTCGTTAGTTATACGATGCTTAAGCTCTTATTGAGCGAGATTTAAAATTTTCATGTTATCTACGAGTAACGGTCAGGGAGGTAGGTGTTTATTTGGAATGCTCTCTTTAAATTAAAGCCGGAGAGATTTATGATTACCCTTAAATATTCTGTACATCTGTAAAATGAAAACGAATAGATACTATATGAGAAAAAGGAGCAAGGCATGGACAGCAGCTAGTTCCTCGAACTGCCAGAATATGTTCTCTTTGTTCGCTTTGTTAAAAATATATCAAAGCGAATAACACTTTGGGATGTTTGGTGGCTTCTCCATACTTTCTCCAATTTCTTTGACGATAACCTTGATCACCTTTCTGTGATCATGGTACATAGGATCAGGGAGATGGTGGGCGTACATTAAACACATTTCAAATAAGCACATTAGCACGTGAAAATCCTTATGGAAAAAAACTAGCTGGAAAAACTGCCAAAGAAACTTATTGCAAGTGTTAAAAGGCTATAAAACCGTGGTTTCGACCGGTTTGATTAACGTAAAAGGTGCATGCTCGTCATATAAATTTTCGAACGTAGGAAATGGGATATACCTACTGTTTTTGACACGTTTCGGCATATGTGAGAGAAAAGCTAGTAAAAAATCCCCAGTCGTTGTAGACATTACCTTTACAACATTTTCAGTTGTACAAAGACTCCCTATGTTTAACACGATGATTAACTAATGAAGTGTGAGAGATAGGCGAGAATTGTTAAGTCATGATTCGATATCGTTTAAGTAGGTCTAAGCTTCTTACATTCATTACTTCTAGTGGTCGCATGTTATTTAACAAAAATCACCCTATTTCATTTTCTACTCTTACCATGAGGACAAGTCAAGAAAGATTACAAACACGGAAGCGGTTTGCAATGTCGTTTGCATGAGAGCAAGTTGGTAAGTAGAATTTAATTATGTTTCCCTACTGATGTTCTCGTTCACATGAATTTATATGTCGTCCCAAAACGGTCGGTTTTCGCTTTAAGTCCCTTGAAATAAAAATACGCTATCCACCGCATCAGGTTTTAAAGCTTCACTTAAACTACTGAGCGAAACAGCAGTGTGATAAATTAACTTTCAGAAACTTGATCAAATTCTTTAAAATTTTTTTTACTTCAGATTACAGTATGGCTCAACTTTTAAACTGTAACTGGCAAATTTCACGAATAAATGACTTTACTAGAATAACTAACAACTATCAAGATAAAAAAAATAACCAAAGCCACCCAATGTCTCCAGCTAAAGTCGGAAAGAATCCTTAAAAACTACGACATTTTGCCTAAATGAAGCAATTAAAAATTGAAATTTTTCTTGTAGATTCTTTGCGGCATCGTATTTTTTATTGATACTTGCAGTGATTCTTCCAATAAATGCTTTAAGTGTCTCCTTTTTTAAAACCTCTACATTGGTACTGGATTGGGGGAAGTTTTATACCATTCGTCTCTCTCCTTTTCCATTTTTAAATTTAAATTACTACCATACTGCAACGCCCTTAATTTCATGTATATGGCATGTTTTGTAATTAACTGTTATCCATTTGTTGTAAGAAATGGAAATTCATCAAGCAAAAAACGAAAAAGGAAAAGAACCAAAAAAAAAAAGAAAAAAGAAAAGAATGAAAGGAAATTAAAAAATAAGAAGTACAGCAACTGAACATTGATTCTAAATTATTAAAATTGTCGTAATAAAACTTACCGAGTTGATTTTGATAGGATGTAAGAAAACTTACAAATGGTTCGTTGACTGTCTCCTAGAAAGAAATGAAGCTGGGTGATCTTTGCCTGTACATCTTAAAGAACTTATACCGTCAGATCTATCTCTGGCAGACGAAAACGATTTAGCACGACTTCCTCGCATGCCCATAAATATCCTTCAGTGTTGACTCTTTGTGCTTTTTCAGATTCAATGACCTAAAATTTTTACCACGTTTCAACACGTTCTAATTCCTGTCTTCTTCAGGTGTCGATAAAACAAATTACAACAAGATGTACGATGGACTGATCAATATTAACTAAAGAGCCGTGGTCACAGAAACGTAACGAAAGTCACTCACAAATAAAAAAAAACCACTTTCACAACGCAAATAGTCAGAAAAGCTTAAGTTACCTGACTGACTCTTTAACATTAATTTTTGTAGGGCGAAAAGTATCGAGCAGAAATATCCACACAGTTCTTTTTGTCCTCGTAGATGTCTGCTGTAGTGAGGATCGGTCGTATTCCTTTGAACTCAAAATCAGTGAAACACTCGTTGAAATGTTTATCCCAGTGGCGTAGCTAGGATTTTTTTCAGGGGGGGGGGGGGGCAAAGGTATGAAATTTCCCCAAAACTTTTCCCGGTCAATGTGTATGTATTTCATATAAAACATGCAAACTTACAAGTATAACAACATTACCATGTCATTTTGTAATATGACCTGCATTTTAATCTTAGAGTAAAACATATAGCAATCGGAAATAACAAAGAATATTATTTTGGTAAACAATATCTGGTTTATTTGTATGTACTAACGTGGCGTACGTGGCGTACGCAGGATTTCTCTGAAGGGGGAGGGGCATGCAGTATGGTCTAAGGGGAGGGGTGTCCGGAAATTTTTTGACGTTTTCAAGGAGCCTAGATGCAAAATGGTGCAAGATTTTCGACTTTGACAGGAAAGTGTTAAAAGTTGAAAACTGAAACTTTTGTGTCTTGACATGCATTTCCTTATGCCATTTATGCTACCTTACGAAGAAAAACTTGTCATTAAATTTGCACACTTTTAGGAGTCAAAATAAAAGAGCACTGATCGGTATTTGTGGTTTTTCTTGGCCACAAAATGTTATTTTGTCATAAAGATTATCTAAGCGGAGCGCCACCATTGGTTGGCGCGGAGCGTAGAGAAAATTTGGAAAAATCAGACCCCTTAGATGGCCGGAAATAGCATTTTCCAGGCTAATACGAAAAATCTAGCCAGTCGCTTTCTTCTTTTGTCGTTTGAAATAAAATGCTCACTTCAAAATATGTTCGCAAACTGCATAGTTATCAGAGAGTTAAGAGCTAATTTTACCCCAAAAATGTAATTTTGCCCATAAGACCGAGCGAAGCGCCACCATTCGTTGGCGCGGAGCCTAAAGAAAATTCGAAAAATCAGACACCTCAGATGGTCAAAATAGCGTATTTATGCTTGTAAAGAGAATCTAAACATGTACTCTTTTTTTATCGATGCCACCAGTGGGAAACAGAGTCTACCTTTTTTTAGTAAAATTGGAATTTGACAGAATTTGCCTAGGTCTATTTGTAGGAATTGAAAAAAAAGTTGGCGTCACTGAAAGACCTTGCAGGGACAATCCTTCTCCTTTGAAAATTTCTGAAAATTGGGTGTCCTTATAAGCAATCTGGTGCCACATATGCTATCTTTTGAAGTAAAATCTGTGTTGATAAAGTTAGACTACGTATTTTTAAGAACAAAGAAAAAATGGCATCTGTGAGGGGGGGGGTGGGGGTGGCCCAATGATCTCCCTTTCGCACGCCACTAAGGAGGCCTAATAGTGGCTCGATCACACAGGATATCCTGTTAGAACAGCAGTCTGTTAAGTGTAGAAGGCTACAAGGTACTCATTGTCCATTTATTGTTACACTCAAAGTGAGCAGAAAGCTATTTTCCCGAACTAGCTTGTAAGCCTCCAAGGATTAGGCTAAGTAACAAAATCTAAGTGTGCCAACGGATCCCGCTAATTCTAATTTCTAGATTAACTTTAAGTTTTTCGTTGGCCATGGATTGTTCAGCCCCATCCATCGTTATGTACACAGAGTAAAATCGTACAGCTACTGCTAGCTTGTAGAAGAACATAACAGCCTCGAGGTCTACTTTAGTGACTTGTCAGCTTTCACATCCTTTTACTGAATTCCCAAAGTATCACCTGAATAACAGCTTCCTGTGCACTGAAATGCACTGATTATAACCCCCGTGTGTATACAAGCACAAGAGAACATTCAATCTGCTACGCGGCGAGGACATTTCTGTGAACGCGAATTGGGCCGGTTCATGCGACACTGACGACATCTGAGTCAATTTGTTGCATGAAAATACGAATTATGTATACGAAATGTCTCACAATTTCGTATTCTAACAAAAATTTTGAGAATTTTTTGTAATAATAAGAAGATTCATCAAATTTCCCCATTTTCATCAAATTTCCCCAAAAATTTTTTTCGGGGGGGCAACTTACCCCCCCCCCCCCTGTAGCTACGACACTAGTTTATCCGAAGGGGTATGACCCTTTTTAAGTCTCGCCTATGCCATCTGTGTATCTGGCGCAATTTCCCTCTTGTTTCACCCATGTATTGTTAACGACAAGCAATACATTTAATTGAATAGATAACGGACTTAGCAGTACCCTTCAGAAGCGTACGTAACTGAAGTGCCAAAAAGGGGAGCAGGAATGAAATCAAGGCAAATGTACCCACCGCAAGTATTCAATGTTACGACAACGACAATAGCCAAAATCATATCAATTTACGAGTCACCCAACATTTGTGTAGCAGTGACCAAAGCCCGTTCCATCTACCGCTAACAACTTGATAGTTACTTTGTTGGAACCATATACCCTAGCCTAGAAGGGACAGCTTTAACCGACATCGGCGGTTAATGAGTTCGTCCGGACAAAACATTTTTCTGGTAAGAATCTACACTCTAAGTGAAATTCCCTCCGAATGTCCGAGAAATGGGAAAACTAAAATTGATAAATTGATTTAATTCCTTTATAAATTTATGCACGGTAGGAGTACAGTAAGCTCCAAATTCATGATAGCTTAGAGTCATCAAATCGATTGTAAGTATTGCACAAGAAGAGTGCCGACATTTGGAAATCGGAGATGTTTGTGACAAGCTAAAACCTATGAAACGGACTCAACAACGTAGTTAAAAGATATGCACAACGACGAGGTCACGTTCCGTTAGGATCCAGCAACCCGAAGCCATCCAGAAGCTACGGCCTGCTACAAAACGTCGAACACAAATTTTAGGCGCGCGAAACGAAAAATGTAGGGTTCTTTAACAAAAAGTAACACATATTTTGCTTAAAGAAGGATGGAAAATTTGGGTTTTCTAAAAAAATAAAAAAAAACGTTCCCTATTTCATCCGAGCAATTTGAATTTTCCCGTCTAAGTTATTCTTATCTCTAAAAACATATTTCGATCCTAATGTGAAGACGCAAACTCTTTTACGCTGCTCACATCCTAACTGGCATTCCATGGAAGACCATAATATGTAATTAGATCACTCCCTGTGCATCTTGTATTATGTGACGGTGCGACGCATCTTTTGTTTTTGATGGCAAAGCCAAAAGGTGCAAAGGTGTGTTAGCACTCTCCACTAACATGGACCCAGTATAGAGGCAGTTTTCATACGAAGTTATTTTTGAGAATTTGTGTTATTAATCTTCCACAAAGTATCCTCAAAAATAACAGAACTTCTAAATAATTTCAAATAGCTTGTCTAAAGGATCACGCCCTATCATGATCCTTAATGTGAAACTATAGCTTCATTCAACTAGCGTGTTAACAATTAGTGTTAACCTTAAATGAAAGCGTTACTGGAGGTGACAGCTCACGAAGCGTGCGAAATCTTGTATAATTTTTCTGTTACCCCTTAATAATCATTGAATATGGGTTATCGAAAAACTTTTTTCACTGTCCACCCTTTACAGATTTACCGACAAAATCAGTCAATGTAACGACAAAACATTCAAAAAGCTCAAGTTTGGAGGGCTACCGCCCCTTATCTTCCGTACTTTGTGCTAGTGTCACACGTGATCAAAGTATAGATATTTAATTTCTCCTTTGTAGAATAGCTAACAAAAGTAGCCAGGTAACACAATTTCGAGTATCAGTTTCAAAACAACCCTTAGACTGACCTTAAGGCTTATTAAGATGACATTTAGGCTAATTTTCCCATCTTAAATTAAATTTAACTCAAGTAGCCCCATTGCCTTTGGAACAAGGGCAGGGTAGTAAGATAGAAAAGACCAGAAGGAAAATTCAGTAAAACGAAAATTTGAACCTGACTCGCTTGCCGGGATTTCCTGCTTGGCTAAATTTACAAATACCACCCACTCAATTTACCCTCCTTGTTACCTCACAAAGTGTATAAATCCCGGAACGGATTCATTAAATAGGTAGAATAGGTAGAACGTGGTTAGATCGACTAAAAATGTCGCATTACATAAACCGATGCTGCAAACAGTTTTGTCAACAGGGAAGTAATCGAACAAATACCCTTGAAAGTATGGATTTTTAGGTAATTTTATGGTAATAGATAACTGAAACACAAAAGACAGACCAAAATTACTGAGTAGGAAGAATAAATGAAAATAAAATGTAAATTGGACCACAATGTTAAAATTCCAAATAAACTTACATGTTTTAAATTAGCAAGAATTGCGAATCTTGATTTTGATTTAGAAAATGCGTAGTTTTGTTCAGAGAGATAAAATTTTCTATGCAGTTACGTGAAAAGGTTTCAGCTTTGTTGACCTGGGAATCATGAATCAAACATGAACCGTGCATAGCTTAAAAGCATGAAGCGCATGTACACAACACAGTGAAAGCAGTGGCGTAGCAAGGATTTTTTTCCAGGGGGGGGGGGGGGGCAAAGGTATGAAATTTCCCCAAAACTTTTCCCGGTCAATGTGTAAGTATTTCATATAAAATATGCAAACTTACAAGTATAACAACATTACCATGTCATTTTGTTATATTACCTGCATTTTAATCTTAAAGTATAACATAGAGCAATCGGAAACAACAAAGTATATTAATTTGGTAAGCAATATTTGGTTAATTTGTATGTTCTAACGCAGTGGCGTACGCAGGATTTCTCTGAAGGGGAAGGGGCATGCAGTATGGTCCAAGGGGAGGGGTGTCCGGAAATTTTTTGACGTTTTCAAGAAGCCTACATGCAAAATGGTGCAAAATTTTCGACTTTGACAGGAACAGTGTTAAAAGTTGAATCGTGGTGGTTCATGAGGATAAAACTGGAACTTTTGTGTCTTGACATGCATTTCTTTATGCCATTTATGCTACCTTACGAAGAAAAACCTGTCATTAAATTTGCACACTATTAGGAGTCAAAATAAAAGAGCACTGATCGGTATTTGTGTTTTTTCTTGTCCACAAAATGTTATTTTGTCTAAAAGATTATCTAAGCGGAGCATTTTCTAGACTAATACGAAGAATCTAGCCAGTCGCTTTCTTCTTTTGTCGTTTGCAATAAAATGCTCACTTCAAAATATGTTTGCAAACTGCAAAGTGATCAGACAGTTAAGAGCTAATTTTAGCCCAAATATGTAATTTTGCCTAAAAGACCGAGCGAAGCGCCACCATTGATTGGCGCGGAGCGTAAGAAAAATTTCGAAAAATCAGACACCTCAGATGGTCAAAATAGCGTATTTATGCTTGTAAAGAGAATCTAAACAGGTACTCTTTTTTATCGATGCCACCAGTTGGAAACAGATTCTACCTTTTCATTTAAAAATTGGAATTTGACAGAATTTGCCTAGGTCTATTTGTAGGAATTAAAAAAAAAAACAATTGGCATCACTGAAAGACCTTGCAGGGACAATCCTTCCCCTTTGAAAATTTTTGAAAATTGGGTGTCCTTATAAGCAATCTGGTACCACATATGCTATCTTTTGAAGTAAAATCTGTGTTAATAAAGTTAGACTGCGTATTTTTAAGAACAAAGAAAAAATGGCATCTGTGAGGGGGGCATGACCCAATGGTCTTCTCTTCGCACGCCACTAAGGAGGCCTAATAGTGGCTCGATCACACAGGATATCCTGTGAGAAAAGCAGTCTGTTAAGTGTAGAAGGCTACAAGGTACTCATTGTCCATTTATTGTTACACTGAAAGTCAGCAGAAAGCTATTTTCCCGAACTAGCTTGTAAGCATCGTTATGTGCACAGAGTAAAACCGTGCAGCTCTGCTAGCTTGTAGAAGAACATAACAAACTCGGGGGTCTACGCTAGTGACTTGTCAGTTTTCACATCCTTTCACTGAATTCCCAAAGTATCACCTGAATAACAGCTTCCTGTACACTGAAATGCAATGATCATTACCCCCGTGCGTATACAAGCACAAGGCCAGGGAACATTCAATCTGCTACGCGGCGAGGACAATTCTGTGGAACGCGAATTGGGCCGGTTCATGCGACACTGACGAGATCTGAGTTAATTTGTTGCATGAAAATACGAATTATGTATGAGAAATGTCTCACAATTTCTTATTCTAACAAAAGTTTGAGAAATTTTCATGAAATTTTTGTAATAATAAGATTCATCAAATTTCCCCATTTTCATCAAATTTCCCCCAAAATTTTTCCGGGGGGGGGGGGCAACTTGCCCCCCTGCCCCCCCCCCCCCCAGTAGCTACGCCACTGAGTGAAAGCCTTACCATTAAATTAAGCAATGAATACATTGCACAACAAACATATAGCTCAGTGAGACAATGTTATAACCTACCAAGGGTTTGACAGGTACTTCTGTGGCATCCAGCGTCAATTATTAAATAAATAAAAATGTCTGGTTGTCTGCAAATATTTTCCTCGTTACTGCATCTTGTGAAAGGTCTTTCAAATTATTTGTTAATTAAGACCCGTCGTCTTCAGTATGTTTACGAATATGTTTACGAATTTTTCTTGTCAGTTTTGCTGGTTTAATACTGTCATGTAATAAACTTTTCATTGTATTACTAAATTTTCATTAACATTTACAATTTACATATTACAATCATTTACGATAGGTCGACAATTTCGTCCTGACCCAAAGTTTGTCTGTTGTAGTATTCGAGACTTTTTCCCGGTTTCAGTCTCCGTCTGGGACCCTTGCGGTCTCGGAAGTTGTTCTGGGGCCCGTTCCACAAAGAGTTACGCGCAATCTTAAGTTTGATTCACCATACTTAAGCTAACAGTAAATCAAACTTAAGATCGTGCGTTACTCTTTGTGGAACAGGCCCCTGGTCTGGCTCCGAGAGCCCAAAATTTGAATTTCCTATATGGTTTGTTTTCAATGAAATTCATAAATACTTGTACTGATTTCCTGCATTCTGATTGGTCGAAAACCATTTAAGACTGGTCTCGAATGGTTTTCAAGAAGTTAGGAGAATTGAATTGAATGTTATCACTACATTAACTGTGTACAATATTTTATGTCCATGCTAGGTTGCCACAGCAACGAGCCATATTCACGCCAAAGTTTGTGCAACACGTACACCGTAATGCCATATAGCCTATGCCAAGTATACATGTTAGCAAGAAAAACAATAACACTGTGTGACACAAGCGTATATACAGTGTCTTTATACTAGGCCTATATAGCCTCCTTGTTTCCAGACTAGGCCTACCATTCCAATGAATATTAATTGGCAGTAACAGAGGCATTGGGAGTCATTGTACCGATGTTTTGATCACACTTCTACTCTGTTTTAGGACTAGTCCTATAGGCTGTTTAAATGACAGTACTAAAAGAAATAGTGTTAAGCTACAATATACACAGGTCTTAGCACAGTTGCAGCGCAGGGGTTACCGATTCCCCTAACAGTGTAAACAGAGAATCAACAGAATCATGAAACCTACCACAGGCAAGCAAAGTAATCGTCAAGTTCAGTAGCTAAGCATCCCAAGTGTTGGATAATGTGATGAAGCCCCGCGACTCCGCCATGTCGAGTAAAGTGATGTAGTATGGGGATCCTGCGTACGGTAGTATCCAGAAACAAAAACCAGAAAGCCAAAAGGCTTAGTGATTCCATGCCATCAAATACCTTACCTGCTTTCAAATTGACAGTGCTTGATAGAATTTTCTTTACATTTTAGGCACAGAATTTTCGCAATGTTACCCCTGGTGACCTCAAATGACCTTTGACCTCTACCAAAAACAATAGGCTTCTTTCTCTCAACATGAAAAATCTATATACCAAATATGAAAAGTATCTATTACTGGTATCTGGAGATATTGTGTTTACAAGCCATATTCCAAGTTTTGGCAATTTTACCGCTGATGACCTCAGCCAAAAACAATAGACTTCTTCCTCTCAACATGACGAACCCATATACCAAGCATGGGAAGTGTCGGTCACTCCTATCTGAAGAAATCATGGTTAAAAGCCATTTTCGGGATTTTCCCAATTTTACCGCTGGTGACCTCAAATGAACTTTGAATTCTACCAAGAGGAATCTTTCTCTCGACATGACAAATCTATATACCAAATATGAATAGTATCTGTCACTCCTTTTTGAAGATATCGTGTTTACAAGCCATTTTCAGTGTTTTTGCAATTTTACCACTGATGACCTCAAATGACCTTTGACCTCTACCAAAAACAATAGGGTTTTTCCTGTCAACATGGCAAATCTATTTACCAAGTATGAAGGTTGTCGCCCAATCCTATCTGAAGATATCGTGTTTACAAGCTATTTTTGAAATTGTCGCAATTTTACCGCTGGTGACCTCAAATGACCTTTGATCTCTACCAAAAACAACAGTGTTCTTCCTCTCAACATGATAAATCTATATACCAAATATGAAAAGTGTCAGACATTCCTATCTCAAGATATCGTGTTTACAAGCAAGTGTCACAAACACACACACACACACACACATATATATACACACACACACACACGACATCACCATCGCATAGATTCCTTGCCTGCCTACGGCAAGGAATAAAAAAACAGATGGAGAGTTCCAATCGATTTAATGATGATTTATTCGTTGATTAAGTTGCAAAAAAGATGATCAAGTTGAAATCATTCTGCCGGCAAAAAAAGGATTAATTATGTACAGCTAGGTTACTCAAGTGCTCCTCGTCTGAAGTGTGATGCACGAGTGTCCTGCTTGCGGGCTCGGTCTTGGAAACCTCGTTCAAGCTCCGAAGACCTGCAGTCCCCTGATTGGTCAAAAGTTATGACGCACCTATTTGAATAATTATTATGATTTAAATGACCAATGAGGAGGCTACAAAGGGGGAAAGTGGCTACACCTTGAAAATGTGGGTTACAGTGTGCACGTGGAACTACAGCGATGAAATATGTCACGTCCACCGGTAACACGTGACGGGGAAACAGGAAGGGCCCTGGGAATCTAGAACAAAAGGAAGTGGGAGTTGCTCGTAAACAACAAGATGGCGTCTGCTAAAGGTCATGAAGAGTGCACCATACTACATAACATCCCTTTTGCATTTTTAAAATTTTGAACACAGTGAAAAATTTTACTCCATGAGCATTCATGCATATGAGAAGTGCATAATAAAACAAAATATTATGAGATATACGTTCAATTCTCTTACAAATGACAGGATCGTGTGAGGCAAACACGGGGAGGGTAGGGTCACCTGAAGAGGGATCTAGATAACAAAAGGTTCATTTCAAAACAGTTCATCTGAAAACATTCATACATTCATCAATTTTTAAAATATGTACTGTACTGTCTTAACAGAATATGTAAATACTTTCTGCTATATTGACATGTATTGCCAAACAAATCACTATCCTGACATTACTGTATACGACTTTCCACAAAGCTTATCACTAAACCATAAGTGACTATTCTGGTGTTAAATCGTCAAAAGCCTACATACAAACGAACATCGCTGTTTTCATGTTAAATTTTGTCATTCAAGTATCGATATTCAAAAATTCACTTTTCTCTGAGAAAACCTTATTGCACGAGCTCACTAAAATTTTCCTAAGTTGTAGAGTCACAATTACCATTCCTAAAATTCATAATTAATTTCGTCAACAAATACATATGAAATTCGAAGTAAACGCCTCCTTCTTTGTTCATATACAAATGTGAAAAAAAGGTAGACCCAATTATGTAAAGGTATCTGGACAATGACCCAACTCCTAGCAGTGGCAAATTTCAAAAACCCCAATGGCTACTGCGAACTCTCACTTCATACACAATGAAAAAAAACTTAATGGTCGCGCCCCCTTAAACAACGTACGGACAATACAAACTTGTACATTAAAACCAACTATATGCTATCTCGTACCTGCATTTCATTAGCAAGTAAGTAATTACCGAGAGCAAAATTTGGTTAAAAAATTCGAGGACAGCTCCTGAAACTTTAACTTGGGCTGGCTAATTCCCAAGAAAAGCATTAGAAACCGCCGAAGCGTAAGGACTTCCTCTATGATTATTTAGAAACTCTTGCCACAAACGAAAAAAAATATATACTAACATGACTGGGTCTAATGATTACATTGCAATTGGTTCACATCAAGTTGATTCACACGGTGTTATTACTCTTTGCCTTAACGTACTAATTCATTCACCTCGAGTACAAAAGTAAACAAACTTTCTGATTGGTTCAAAGTTGACACACCTTCGATTACACCTACGGAATGGAATGTACAGTATTCACAAACTCTGCATAATGAGGCGACTCCTTTGTGCTCCGTATTACGTACCAGAACTAGACATTCAGCACAAAATACTACGTGCAATGGGATCATGAAAACTACACTGAATAGCATCGTTCTGTCAAATATCAACTTTACGACAAATTACCTATGTAAGCAAAAACAGTATAAATGGTGTTGTAAAGCAAATACACAGTAACGTTCTGGGTCAAAAGACGGGCCTAGGACTAAGCTTACTTTGCAAAATATGATTTACATGTCATAAAAGATTCTAATGTGAAACATTTCGTAATTCTCGCATTGCAAGTCAGCTCACCAAAACAACATACCATGGCTGTCTTTCACAAACCAGAATGCAAAAATGCATTGAGGTTTCGATGATACATACCTGCTCTTTTCAATAAAATGCTACATTTCTTGTTACAACTGGTGACCCAAAATAGCCTTTGTCTCCACCTGTAAGTGACTGGTTTTTCTTTCATACTGTGCCTTAAGATATTCTGCAAACAAGGTTCTCAGAGTTTGATGCCAGGTGATACCAGATGACCACTGACCTCCACCAAAAACAACAGGTACAGTACTTTCAACTCACCATAACACATCCACATACTAATTGGGAAATCCATCCAAGTTTCCTACCTGGAGATATCCCATTTTGACAAGTTTTTCAAAGTTTGACCGATCATGACCCCAGATATCCTTTCACATCCACAAAACATAACCTTATACAGACCATCTTCTCACCATAATTCATTTACATACTAATTTTGAAATCCATCCACCTTTCATACTTTGAGCTATCCTAAACAAGGTTTTCTGAGTTTGACCCCTATGACCCCAAATGACCTTTGACCTCTACCAAAATCAATAGGGTTCTTCCTACCATCATAACGCATCAACATATCAAGTTTGAAATCAATCCAAGCTTCCTACCTTGAGATATAGTGTAAACCAGGATTTCGGGGTGTGACCCCATGTGACCCCAAATGACCTTTGACCTTCACGAAAATAAATTGGGTTCTTTCTTACATCATAACGCATCGGCCTATCAAGATTGAAATGAATCCAAGTTTCCCACCACAATGTATCACGTGAACAAGGGTTTCAGGTTTTGACCCCATCTGACCCCAAATGACCTTTGACCTCCACAAAAATACATCGGGTTCTATCTTACATCATAAGGCATCAGCCTATCAAGTATGAAATTGATCCAAAGTCTCTACCATGAGATATCATGTAAACAAGGATTTCAGGATTTGACCCCATGTGACCCCAAATGACCTTTGACCTCCACCAAAATCAATGGGGTTCTTCCTCCTATCATAACGCATCAACATATCAAGTATGAAACTGATCCAAGTTTCCTACCACGAGATACCGTGTAAACAAGGATTTCAGGGTTTGACCCCATGTGACCCCAAATGATCTTTGACCTCCACCAAAATCAATAGGGTTCTTCCTGACATCCTAACGCATCAACATATCAAGTTTGAAATTAATCAAAGTTTTCTACCATGAGATCTCGTGTAAACAAGGATTTCGGGGTTTGACCCCACGTGACCCCAAATGACCTTTGACCTCCACCAAATACAATAGGGTTCTTCCTTACATCATAACGCATCAACATATCAAGTATGAAATTGATCCAAGTTTCCTACCATGAGATATCGTGCAAACAAGGATTTCGGGGTTTGACCCCCTGTGACCCCAGATGACCTTTGACCTCCACCAAAATCAATATAGTTTTTCCTCTCAATATGGGGTATCTGTGTACCAAGTTTGAGAATTGTCAGATCTCCCCTTCTCAAGATATCGTGTAAACAAGCAAAGTGTCACAAACACACACACATACACACACACACGCACACCTACATACATACACACGCACATACACACATACATACACACACACGCCATCATGAATGCATAGGTTTCTCTTTCCATCGAAACCAAAAAAGGAATTCTGAATTTGGTTAACGGTAACGACAGGAACAAGTGCAAATCGCCGCCCACCGAGACGGCAAAACACCCCACAACAACCGAGCTTTCCAAATGGTACTCTGCTGAACCCGAGTCACAACAAAAGCACCAACAGTTAAGTTTAACGAATTTTACAGCCACGAAATCCACGATGGAAAACTTTGCATACCTTCACATCACTAACGTTCACTTTCGTTTCCTACTATGTACCTCAGGCTAAGCCTACACAACATGGAACATTACGTAGAATAGAATTAAAGATACAAGCGAAACATGGTAAGGATTTAAATATTTGAATTTGTATGTGTATGCAAATTTTCAATGCCAGCATGAGCAATATAAAACTTTTCTTTTCAGGCGAATACACTGGGCTTCGTACTACAATCTAGGCTAAGGCCTAATACGAAGTAAATTTCACACATTATCAAACTGACGGCATGAATACATTCGATTGAACATAACTTCAGGGAAAAAGGGGCCCAAGGGTTCAAGGGATTGCCTCACACTCACCTTTAAAATATCTGTAAACATGACCGGAACCGTCGTCTTGAACGTCGAAGTGGTAAATCCTTGGCCAAGCTGGTATGGATATAGTAACGGTAGCTGACATCACGTCTAACGCTATGGGTGGGTAGAAATAATTAGTCGTTGGCTAACAGGAAGTCCAAACGTTGGCGAAAATAAAACCTACGGGTGGTAACGGTAGAAAATAGCGAGTTGCTGGCCAGACTGCGCGTTGAAACGGTGGGTGAATAAATCCGTGAACGTCGTCGAATATTGCGAAGCGTCTACAGGCCACTAGGGCGAAATTTGTGGGCCATCGGCTAAGTTAGGCTGGTTTAATGTGTTGAACGATGTACTGTTCAGGAAACACAAGGCAAACTCGTCCATCCATTGGTACTGGTAGCGGTAGGCCAAGCCGGACAGATCGTCCCTCAGTAGGATACGCCAAACGGATGATGAAATTGACCGCAATCATCAAGGAATTTAGGTAAGCCATTACAGTTAAAATGAAGGTCCAACTGATTTAACAGGTCGTTGAACAGATGATGAAAGTGTTGTTTGAGTATCGCCCGGAAAACCTGCCTCCACTAACATGTTATGTAATATTGAGATGCTGTCGATCCCGCTAGTCTACCATGTGTTCCACCATGTTGGGTAAAGTTGTCGACGAGTCCGCTCCTCCACCATGTTGGATAATGTGATGAAGCCCCGCGACTCCGTCATGTCGAGTAAAGTGACGTAGTACGGGGATCCTGCGTACGGTAGTATCCAGAAACAAACAAAAAAAAAAAAACAGATGGAGAGTTCCAATCGATTTAATGATGATTTATTTGTTGATTAAGTTGCAAAAAAGATGATCAAGTTAAAATCATTCTGCCGGCAAAAAAAGGATTAATTATGTACAGCTAGGTTACTCAAGTGCTCCTCGTCTGAAGTGTGATGCACGAGTGTCCTGCTTGCGGGCTCGGTCTTGGAAACCTCGTTCAAGCTCCGAAGACCTGCAGTCCCCTGATTGGTCAAAAGTTATGACGCACCTATTCGAATAATTATTATGATTTAAATGACCAATGAGGAGGCTACAAAGGGGGAAAGTGGCCACACCTTGAAAATGTGGGTTACAGTGTGCACGTGGAACTACAGCGATGAAATATGTTACGTCCACCGGTAACACGTGACGGGGAAACAGGAAGGGCCCTGGGAATCTAGAACAAAAGGGAGTGGGAGTTGCTCGTAAACAACAAGATGGCGTCTGCTAAAGGTCATGAAGAGTGCACCATACTACATAACATCCCTTTTGCATTTTTAAAATTTGAAAACAGTGAAAAATTTTACTCCATGAGCATTCATGCATATGAGAAGTGCATAATAAAACAAAATATTATGAGATATACGTTCAATTCTCTTACAAATGACAGGATCGTGTGAGGCAAACACGGGGAGGGTAGGGTCACCTGAAGAGGGAGATAACAAAAGGTTCATTTCAAAACAGTTCATCTGAAAACATTCATACATTCATCAATTTTTAAAATATGAACTGTACTGTCTTAACAGAATATGTAAATACTTTCTGCTATATTGACATGTATTGCAAAACAAATCACTATCCTGACATTACTGTATACGACTTTCCACACACTTTATCAAAATTGGTAAGTCAGGGCCGTAGCCTGGGCAAAACCTCTAGGGGGCAGTTCAAAAAATAAATAAGGCGCCACCTCCCTAAGTACGTAGTGCATTTTCCGAGGTAATTTTTCACCAAATGTTTGAGGATGCTTTTTTGTCATATTGTTGTCAAGTACACTGCTATCTCTAGGAACTTTGTAATTGGAAAGTCACATTTTTGCACATTATAATTATTTTTTTAAAATAAATATGACAAAGAATGCAAATACATTGGTTGCAAACATTTTCAGACAAGGTAAACAATAAGTTTATCACCTCC
Organism: Holothuria scabra; assembly: GCA_037179385.1. Lineage (NCBI taxonomy): Eukaryota > Metazoa > Echinodermata > Holothuroidea > Aspidochirotida > Holothuriidae > Holothuria > Holothuria scabra. The sequence continues at coordinate 51,543,828 of CM074180.1, forward strand.
TGATTACAAAACACCAAAGAAGATATTATTCAAAGCAACAGCAATCATTTTGTTAGGAAAATGCCTACAAAATAAGCACCACCCATTTACGCGAAATGAGATTTCCGTCATAAAGTGGTAAATTTACAGACTCTTTCAAGTAAGTTTGTGAAACGTTTTTAATTTGCTCCGATCAAGTGCATGAGCGCCTGTGGCGGTGAGTTGACATCAGTATTCCAATTGTCAGTGCTATGAAATTAGTGCCTTACAAATTTCTTTGTAACAAAACACCAGTTGTATGATATCTATAACTAAGAACGTATAACTAAGTATGCTTTTATAATAAATGTAAGTTAGTTTTCAAATAGTGCCACAAATTTGCCAAAAATTGTTTTTTTTTTTGCAATGAAACTTCGCAAAACGATGCATGTTATATATTGAAAATTCTCTGGATATTTCTTAGTTGTTTGTTTGGGCTTGTTTTTGTTTCTTTTTCAGCTTAAAAACAAAATGAATGTTTGTTAAATGACAGTATATTTTTGTGAATTCAGAAAAATACAAAATACTGATAAAATCCCTGTAAATTTACAGAACATTTTTACAAAGCAGTAAAGTTTGGTTAAAAAAACAGACCAAAATGGTTTTTCAAATAAACAGAAAATACATGTTGAACAATCTTTTTTTGTTGTAGCAATACAAAGTGTCTGTAAAGATACAGAAATTCTCTATTAAAAGTAAAATACAAAAAGGATAAGTTAAAAAATGTCTGTAAATTTACAGAAATTTTAAACAGTGTATTCTGTTAAATCACTCAGGAGAAAGCAGAACTTTCTTTACTGTTTAAACAGTACCATAATCACGAAAAATGGAAGCATTTTAAAGATATTTGAATGGTACAATACACAGTGTTCTATGCACATGGGAAGCCATATATACATAATTTAAATGTTAATTGCTTCATGCATTGACGTTAACATATCTTTTGCATGCCAAAAATTAAAAATTGATACGGATTCTCATAAAAATGCATTAGAACTTACGCCGGATTTTGGATAACGTCACAGCAAGCAATTTATTGTCTCACCTGCGAATGCGAATCTACTCGATACACCGTCGATAATGCGAAAGGATTCAATACACTTTCCACAATTTAATATAATCGATATAGTGATCGAATCGTTTCGCAATGGAAGACATGACAGGGGTATGCTGTGACGTCATCCAAAGGTCGGCATACGCTTTGATTGCCATATCATCTTTAAATTGTTTACACCTCCGGAAGCTGAATGAAATGGGCTAGCATCACAGAGAGTCCACATTATTCCTAGAAAAATACTTGGAGCAAACTAGGCCTATTAATCAGGGTACATGAAACATGGTAGTCTTATAAATATGGGCTATTTAATGAAATGTAGCTTAGTGTCTTATGTTCTTCCAACAGTAGCTTATAGTTGAACAAAAAACTTTCTATGCAGCCAGCTGCCGCCAGTTACTTTTTTGTCGTAAATAACTTCAGGACTAGGAATTAAGTCACTATTACGATGGATTAAGAGCAAGGCCACTTAATCTATCCTGTGCCATGATTGTTCTTGTCCAAAGTTTCAAACAGAGGAGCGAGGAGAATGATCGTTCACAGGAAACACTCCCTACAGGTGTGGTCAGGAAAATTGTAAGTATGCGAGCAATCGCTGGAAAGTACTCGAAACCTGCTTTCTTCAGAACTTCAAATGCAGTGCATGGTTTTTCTTCCATATCTGGTGAAGAATGATCCATCTTTAATTTCAATGTCCAAATTTTGCATTTCGTTAACAGGAATTAACTTTCCTAGTAACTTGTAATGTCTGCAGTATGATCAGATTTAATGTGCTCCAGATTACAAGGGACCAAGTCCTCTGCTGACACCAGTGAGGAACTTTCCTGGGAAAACCTGGATTCCAATTCTTGAACAACATGGTCAATGAAAGGAAGAAACAAGTTAATCCGGAAGTAATCAGTTGGCCTATCTGTCTCTACTGCATATGCTCGATGGATTTGTCTCTCCATTGTTTTTGGTTTTACGATTACCATATCAATTTGACTTATATTCAAGTGTGTATGCTTTGTACATACCGCACGCGTGCATTCCTTGGGATTAACCGCCCTTAAAGGTAGTGTGACACCAAATGAAAAAGTTAGGTATTTGATGTAAAAAGCATGAAAAACCAAGAAAATGGACGCAATTTCCATCAAATCAAAAATTGGCCATTTTCCAGGTTTATTTCTGATTTGCACTTATTCATGCAAAAATATGAGTTCAGTATGTAAATCTTGAGATGTCATGGGAGGGACATAGCATATACGGCTAAAGTTATCATTTGTTTTTGCAATCTTCATTTCAAGTGCAGTTGTAACATTACAGTTTCCTGAAGGGTTTATTTTGAAAGTTGAAATTGTGTCCTTGAAAATCATCAGTATCAATCACCAAACTATAAACTATCTGATGAGTAATTAACAGATAATTAATATAGGGGTAACAAAAGAAATGCCAACACTGTGCAACACTCAACATCACTATTTTTGCATAACCAACAAGTTGCTTCAATAAATTCTAACTTTGAAGAGGTATATCTTGAGAACGAAAGATATTGACATAATTCCAACGGATTCTCACTTAAGAGACCTTGCTCCGTAACTACCAAGTATATTCAGTGCTTTTTGCTGACATGTCACACTCCCTTTAAAGGTATCCAGAGCGCTGCGGCAACTGCATTAAGCACTTGCTGGACGCGAATCTGATCGGTTACGTACGCACAGTATTTAAACGTGTGGTCTGGGCGCTATTTCTGCCAAACAAGCCAGCATTTTTATTACACTTTACAGTCTACGCGGTGATCAAGGAAATCAGAAGAAATATTTCGAGCAAATTAAAAAAAATGCAACGGAAAGAGAACATATAGTTTTATTTGTGTGCCTTTAAGTTACGATCTAGAAATCTCTGGGGGCAGTTGACCCCCTGCCCCCTCAGGCTACGGCCCTGTAAGTCACAATGGGGGCTAAAAACTGAGAATTAAAACTTGATCTGTAAAATTTGACCAAATTTTTTTTATTTTTCATGTTTTTCACCAATTTTTCTCGAAGTTGTTATGGTTGGGCCTCGGTCCGATCAGTCTATATGATAACGTCATCGTCGATCTTAAACCACATGTAAGACCGCGAATCCTCCAATATATCTCCTAACGAATAATATTTTAAAGGAGTGAAGTGTTACGTGCATTGTAAGATGCAAAGATAACTTTATTTATTCATTCATTTCTAAAAGAGTTGCTTGTTGTCCATTGTTAATTTTTGATGGATATCAACAAGTTTATTCTAACCTCACCTTATTGTAATAAAATTCATAGTTAACTTAAAAAAATGTCAATTGCTTTGCTAATCATTGAGGATTTTCTTTTTCCTTTTGAATCCACACACTCCATATATAGGGGTGTAACTTTCTTCTGCGAGTTGTTGAGTGGGTTTAAAACTTGTTCAAATGCGGATAATGGAAGTACTGTACTGCACTTGACTTGACTTTAGTTTCCAGATGTATTCACTGAGTGCAGTTGCGTTTCTTTTGTCTTTGTGTTTAAAGCTAGACTTGTGGGCGGCGTATCTTGTTTTGAATGTGTTCTCTGTTAGACCAATGTATGTTTCTTCGTTGTGGTTGTCGTGGCGTTCCTGAGGCAGTTGCCTTCCAATGGGCACTCGCCTTGCTTTCTGCAATTGCAGTTGCTTCGCGTTTCTAAATAAATCTTCCAACACTAAACGGTTTAAGCTCAATGCAGAACACGCACACACAATTCATTCATTCATTCAATCAATAGATTTCATTGTGAATGTGTTTAATAAATACTTCTCCTACAAGCACGGTCAATTTTTTTACACTGAAATAATTCTTGCAGTACAATTTCTAAGAAAGACAGAAATAAAATCAAAAGGAAGAATGTAACTGAAATGTGAAATAATTGGAAAATTAAAAAGATTTTTTTAAAATCTAATCTATGCTGATACAGGGAACATGTTATTAATTCAGACCAGTGGTGTAGAAAGCAATATGAAAGTGGGGGGGGGGGGGGGATTTTGGACCATGCACCACACCCTTCCCCATTGACCAAAAGGTACACTTTTTATGCTAAAAGTTTTCGTTTTTTCTGCGAACAAGTAATTTTCTTTAAAAATTAAAAAAAAATGTGATCCTTTTCTTAATTTTCGGTTCTTTTACACATTTTTAAATATGGAGCTTGTTTTGCAAAAAGTAGTCAAGATTTCTGGTTCCTGTAAGAATTTATTTGGGAGACTATCGAAGAATCTGAGATAGCATATCGACTGAAGATTGATGGTGTTACATAATGTTATCTAAGGAGACAAACCAGGAAAGTCAGCAAAATTCGTCTTGTTCCATAACGGTAAGAATTTTTTTTTTTGACAACCCGCTAGGCGTGTTCGTTAGCCAGTCATAGGTAACAGCATCCTTCAGTTATATTAGGTTACCCAAGCCGTTTTCGAAAAAAAATATTGTATTACTTAAAAGATAAGTTTTAATTGTCATGAAATTTGACAAAATGGCGACTTTTGAAGGATCTGTCCTTAATTAGCAAAATCCGAAATTGTCGAGCAATTGCAGATCGTTTGGGTCTACGGATTGGGTCTCTCCGAAGAACTGTAACATGCACTTTTTTCTAAGTTTGATTTGCTTTTCCTTGAGAAAATTTGGAACTCTATGAAAGATAATTGGTTCAAAGTTCACCAAGGCAAATTAAGGGGCGTGGCTTGGAATTTGTCAAGAAGGAGGTTAAAGTTTAAAAACAGACACTCGACACTGACCTCCATCAATACAGGATTCATATTTCCACTTTTCAACAGAAAAGGTACCCAAAGAAACGTGGACAGAACATACCGAGAACTGAAGGAGCACATTACCATGCTCAGAAGATGACACTGCCACACAATTACACATGACTGCCCCCTCACATTTAACTAGGGCCAATCACATATACTTGCATACTGCTCACAAACTTCAAGAGACAAGACTCGGGTTTGCCTCTAACCTCTCCGTTGACGTACCTTCGGTCTGGGTGATAAATAATAATAATAATGGAAATTTATAATGCGCACACATCCGCAAAAAGCGCTCATGGCGCATGCAGGGCTCAAAGAGAAACACAACACAAAACAAAAACTAAATGAATTCCTAAGAAAAAGCAATGTCCATCAAATGAGTTTTAAGTCTAGATTTAAATGTCTGTAAAGTTGAACTAAAACGAATATGTTCGGGAAGCTTGTTCCAAAGGTGAGGAGCAGCAGCAGAGAAAGATCTGTCACCCCAGGACCTCGAAGTTTTCGGTTCAGCCAAGAGATGTTGGGATGCTGATCTCAAACCGGGGCGTGTTTGGGAGAAAACAAGCAGTTCAGTTATGTATGGTGGAGCTAGGTTGTTTATGGCACGATAAGCGAGGAGAAGTATTTTAAACTGAATCCTGAAACGAACAGGAAGCCAGTGCAGATCAGACAGGACGGGGGATATGTGCATGGACACCTTAGTAGTATTTGAAGTCGACGATTTAAATCTGTGGGCAAAATTAATGTGGGGATAGTGGTGTAGTCTTTGACTTAATTTATACTCTGTACAGAACAACAAAATTATGTGTTATCAGAAAGAGAAGCCAGATCTTTTTCAATTTAATTTAGGTATAAGGCAAGAGGCGAACCTGTCACCAGTATTATTCTCTATTTTCCCTAATGGTTTTGAGGGGCTCAACAGTTGCTGTTGTAATAAACTAAACCATTTATTCCAATCAATGTGTTAACACCATAGTCTTCCTATACATGGACAGAACATACTAAGCGTAGATTGTCGCTACCGTACATATTAGTTTAGACGTAGCAAGATGACTGACTGCTATGGGTTTTGGTTTGTGAAAGTTTGCACTTATTTAAGCAGAACAAATCAACAAATTTTGCACAAAAAAAAAATGATATATTTTCGAAATATATGCAAGGATGGTCACAATGACCACACGTATTTAAGGAATATGACATTGTTTCCCAATTAAGTTTAACTTTTGTTTGAAATATTAGAGCGTCCGTACAAACGATGGCTTTAGGGCGACCATCTTGGTGCTTTTTTTTGCCCTATGAGGTGGAGACAATCTACGCATACGATGTACGCGTTACGTGTTCTTTCCATGTAACCAGAATGCAAGAATGCATTGAGGTTTCGATGATACATACATGCTCTTTTCAAATAAAAATGCTACATTTCTTGTAACAACTGGTGACCCAAAGTGACATTTGACTCCACCTGTAAGTGACTGGTTTTTCTTTCATACTGTGCCTTAAGATATTCTGCAAACAAGGTTTTCAGAGTTTGATGCCAGGTGATACCAGATGACCATTGACCTCCACCAAAAACAACAGGTACAGTACTTTCAAGTCACCATACTGTAACACATCCACATACTTATTAGGAAATCCATCCAAGTTTCCTACCTGGAGATATCCCATTTTCATACGTTTTTCAAAGTTTGATCGATCATGACCCTTGATGTCCTTTCACCTCCACAAAAAAAACCTTATACAGACTTCTCACCATAACTCATCCACACACTAATTATGAAATCCATACATGTTTTGTACCTTGAGCTCTCCTAAACAAGGTTTTCTGAGTTTGACCCCCTAAGACCCCAAATGACCTTTGACCTCTGCCAAAATCAATAGGGTTCTTCCTTACATCATAATGCATCAACATATCAAGTTTGAAATCAATCCAAGCTTCCTACCTTGAGACATGGTGTTTAAAAGGTTTCCAGGATTTGTCCCTTCTGACCTCAAATGACCTTTGACCTCCACCAAAATATATAGGATTTTTCTTTACATCATATCGCATCAACATATCAAGTTTGAAATGAATCCAACTTTCCTACCATGATGTTTGACGCAAACAAGGATTTCAGGGTTTGACCCCGTGTGGCCCCAAATGACCTTTGACCTCCACCAAAATTTATTGGGTTTTTTTGTTACATCATAACACATCAACATATCAAGTTTGAAATGAATCAAAGTTTCCTACCTTGAGATATAGTGTAAACCAGGATTTCGGGGTTTGATCCCACGTGACCCCAATGACCTTTGACCTCCATGAAAAGAAATGGAGTACTTTCTTACATTATAACGCATCAACATATCAAGTTTGATATTAATCTAAGTTTCCTACCATGAGATGTCATGTAAACAAAGATTTTGGGCTTTGACCCCACGTGACCCCAAATGACCTTTGACCTCCACCAAAATTTATTAGGTTTTTCCTTGCATCATAACGCATCAACATATCAAGTTTGAAATGAATCAAAGTTTCCCACCTTGAGATATAGTGTAAACCAGGATTTTGGGGTTTGACCCCATGTGACCTCAAATGACCTTTGACCTTCCACGAAAATAAATAGGGTTCTTTCTTACAACATAATGCATCAAAATATCAAGTTTGAAATTAATCCAAGTTTTCTACCATGAGATATCGTGTAAACAAGGATTTCGGGGTTTGGCCCCATGTGACCCCAAATGACCTTTGACCTCCACCAAAATTTATTGGGTTTTTCATTACATCATAACACATCAACATATCAAGTTTGAAATAAATCAAAGTTTCCTACCTTGAGATATTGTGTAAACCAGGATTTCGAGGTTTGATCCCACGTGACCCCAAATGACCTTTGACCTCCCCCAAAATTTATAGGGTTTTTCCTTAAATCATAACGCATCAACATTTCAAGTTTGAAAGTAATCCAAGTTTTCTACCATGAGATATCGTGTAAACAAGGATTTTGGGGTTTGACCCCATGTGACCCCAAATGACCTTTGACATCCATCAAAATAAATAGGGTTCTTCTTCTTAGTATGGGGTATCTGTGTACCAAGTTTGAGAACTGTCAGATCTTTCCTTCTCAAGATATCGTGTAAACAAGCAAAGTGTCACAAACACACACATACACACACACATACACACGCACACACACACACACATACACACATACATACACACACACGCCATCATGAATGCATAGGTTTCTCTTTTCATCGAAACCAAAAAAGACAGGAGGAAGTCCGTGGTTAACTCAGAAGAAATAAAAATACCGACATTCTTAGGTTGTTCATGTGATTCTTGATCTTAGTTTGGTAAAAATAACAGCGTTGAAGTTCAACAAGAATATTGTGACGCCTGGCATATGGCCAAAAGGAGAGTTCGTTTAAGTTTTAAAGCTCAATTATTTATGAAAACGATGACAAGTCAAGAAAAGTTGAACTGTGAGAAAACTAAAATATGTTTTATGAAACCGTCTTCTGAAGCCTTAACCCGTTGTGACTTGGTAGATAAACATAATTAACAACGTTTTTAATTTGATAAGCCGTTACTCAAAGAAAGTGACGATACGTTCACGCTGGCTGACGGTAGTTGAGAAGGAGTCAAGAATTCAGTCATCCAGCCCAAAGAGGAATGGTTACAATCTATCCATGGGAGTCTAGCCAGGCAGGTATTCGAGATTTTAACCGGCGATTTACTCCTAAAAGCACCGCCTATTTCCTAATAACAGTTTTTCTTATAGTAAAAAACAGGGGTTCGACATGTCTTCGACATAATGCACTTTTATCATAATGCTGAAAAACCTCAACCAAATTTCCTCTAAATACCTTACACAAACGGTACCCTATTTATTTTAACTTTGAAAATTCAAACTATACAAATATCAGTAAACTTAACTAACACTTCCCGATATAGGCCCTAAATATTTTAAAGGGAACCCACATGTCTATTTTAAGAGACATCTTTATGAAGTGACCGACTAATGGTACCAAAATGCTATAATATTTTTCAAAAATTATTTGGTGGACAAAGAAAAATGTGGAGGCTTAAAACACCTTGGAACCTGCAAAACCACCTCTGAAGAACTGAATTCTATTCAGACCCCATTTAATGATATAAATGTAAATGTAAATGTAAAAGTTGTGCGGGCAAAGATTACCTAACCTCAATTCTTCGGACGATAGTCAACGAATCATACGCCAAATTTTCCATGACGCGTGCGGCTCGGTTAGTTGCCGTTTGGTCTACCCCCGGAAAATAAAACGTTATTCCGGGTCTCACGTGGTAAAAGAAGACACCACATCTGCCTTCGCTATCTCCGAAAACACAGTGTTTTCGGAGATAGCAAAGGCAGATTTTCCAAAAAAAAAAACATTACACGACTTAAATTTGTCTTGATGAATAATATGCATTTATAAGGAACCTTTCTTGCACGAGGGTTAGATTAAATTCAGGAAAAGGAGAGAAAACGGTACCGTACCTTTCCGAAAGAAACTTCCGTGTTTCACATTTAACACATGAAAATGCCCTTAAGGTGACACCCACAGATGCACACACAGTCCTTTATTAATTGGATAACCTTTAGACTTTCGTCGAGTGGCTCACTGTAAATACGAATGCTCTCTGTCTCTCGGCAGAATAACATACATGTGTCTTTTCGGCTTGAATATCTTTCGAAAAGTTCATCTTTAAATATTTTACAGCGAGCTAATTCACTTTTGAACCCATATTCAATTTCAGTCCACATCACTTCGATGTAAGTGTTTCTCACAGTGACGAATATAATCTTTTTTCTGCTTTCTGTTAAAGCATTGTCATCTTTTTGAAGTGGGTCTTCTTGCCTGCATAACCCTCTCGTTGGATACTTAGACTCTGCACCTCAACACTTAAAAATCATCTATAATCAAAATATATTCAACTTAACACCTTATAAATTTATAGTATAAGTTCCAAACATATTCACACATAAACGATAGAATACATCACATAGTGGTACATCAAAACTTAGAAATCAGACGATGCTGTCCTGACGTTCGGTAAAATTGCGGCAGCCTGCAGTACTAGGCATAATCTTTAATACTTTTTACAACATCCCTATGGGAACAACAACGAGCTCATAGTCGACCTGATAGTGCTCGACAGTTTCAGTACAGACTTCTCCACTTGAAAAGCACTAATGCAGAATAGCAATTAAGGCGTGCACATAACGATTGCATAACCATCTGTCTTCTTCATGCATAATTTGGTATTCATGCATGCATAATTTAGGTACACGACTTTTACAAAGAAGAACACCATGTAACATTCATTTCTCGGGCATTCAGTTTTAGAGTCACTCGTATATGAAGTCTCAAGCTTTTACGATAAATGTCGCCATCTAGTAGAAAAAAGTCCACTTATAACAAAAACGATTTGCCTTGCAGATGTAATTAGTTCTAACTTACGAACAAGTGACAATTCCAACTGCTTTCTATAAATGATATATTACACCCAATCACTATTTGGACATAGGGCCTATTTTTAACTCTAACTCACATGCACGCATTTCAAAATTCACTCAATACAATTGGGACATTGTGTTGCGCAAACTATGAAGTAAAACTTTTTTTGAGCCGTGCGAAATATTGTATTTTTTTTTTTTTTGAAGGGGGGGGGGGGGAGGGGTTGTCTGAGAATATGAGGTTTTTTTCTTTGAGGCATATCTATTTTAGATTTTGGACATGCTTGGGACCTATCTGTGTAATTAAAATCATAACAATTTTGATACTCAATTTTTTGATACTCGGGAGTTACCCTGCAGTTTCGCCTTATTTAAACACAGGTTATCACCGGGTGTCGCGCCGGACCGGTACGTGAGACCAAGCCTTGACGGCAGAGGCGGAGGAAGGGAATTCAGTCAGAGGGGGCCAGAAGGGCCTGTAGGGGCGCTTTAAAGTTTGTAAGGCAAGAATATTTAGTCAGAGGGGCGAAATATAGGCTGCAGGGGCGCTTTTGTGTAGGTAGATACATATGCCTCAATACGGTAAAAAAGAGTAAAAAGGGCGCTGACAGTCCATTTGAACCCGTCAAGGGGGGGGGGGGTGACCGCCCCCTCTGACTATATGGTAGCTCCGCCACTGCTTGACGGCATGGTTGTATGCTGGTACTGCGCGGCAGGTTGTGCAGTCTGTCAAAGTATTTCGTTTTTAGGAAAAGGGGACCTTAATATACAAACTTTGTTCGTCAAAAGTTCCATGAAAAATAATAAGTTACAGAAATCGCTGACCCATTCAGATGGTATGTTTTTCTTCTGCCTCAATTCATAGTCTTGTCAAACACTTCACCAAAAATGGATGTCACCAAGGTGGAGGGGGGGGGTGCGAGTCCCCTCCCCCTGGTGACTTTTTTTACAGAAACGTTTAAAGGATGTACCAAAAATCGAAAAAGGATTTGTTCTTTCATTGCAGAGTATTAATTTCTTTGAAGATGTTGAATGCTTACTCTCGCTACACACACAGATCGAGTCACCCACTAAGGCTATTTCATCCCTTACTTCTTGTAAAGTGCCGTTCACTACCAAGTCCTATTCGCTACACCTTTCCACAAAGTATTATAATCATATATCTAATAGTACTTTTCATGAAATACCTTTATATGATATTTTTTTAATGGAACAATCGTTTTTATTGAAACTTTATTAGAACGATGCGTTTATCTCTTGAATTCTGTTCATGGGTAAACTGCTTCACGTCAGTATAGGCTCAGTACAGGGAGTTGCAACAGAAACCGCAACTGCACGGGATATATTTCAAATTGCCTTAAAACCTCAATGAAAAAATAGTTCCAAGGATGATGACATTGTGCAGTAGTAGACTGTTCTGAGGGTTTGAACATTACTACACAAAGAAAAACCGTTAAAGTAGGATGCCCTGCCTAGATTTCGACTCTTAGCTCACTGAATGCATACCTTACGCTTTCCTGTGTTAAATATCCACCTTTGGCCAAACGGTGCTATATATATCAGTAATAATTTTTTACTTGATCGGATATGACTATGAAGACGTAGTTATCCAAAATCTGTCGAGGCAAAGGTGTTTCAAGTTTAGAAAATGATGATACCGATATTTAAGTAATAAATCGCATTTGGCTAACTTTTACGATGAATAAACCGTCGAGACTCCAAGTAAGCAAAGTACCGTAATGGACGAGGTGAAGTCGAATCCGTTATGTTGCTAATTTGGAGTCGAGACGGTATTTAAGACAGTAATGATCAGACAAATGTGGTTTATTCCTATTCTACCATCGAAAACATGTGGAAAACTTCATTTTTACTTACCCCCCTTTTTACGTTTATTGACCGTGTGTAGTTAAATAACAGGCCAGTATTCAACCAATCAGAATGCAGGATTCTCCAACACGGATGGTAGAGGTGGTAAAATAGAAAATTAGCTTCTTTTTATCTACGCATACGTATCAAACTGAGTGATGGGCCAATCAGTACTCTAAATATCAAATAACTTCTTCCGTTCTTCCTCCAATTTTGCTCGGCGTTTTCACCTTTTACCTTTCCATAATTTTTTTAATGGAATAAATGAAACTATTTTCTAGGTCTTGAAGGCGAAAGGTTGAACGTAAAAAACAAAAGTACATTGGTAAAAATCACACTGTGCACAAATTTCTTCGTGGTGCTATAGAGCTTTTTTAACAGACGCTATTCATTGCTCATGATTTGGATGATTTTCTTAAATTTCTTTGCATTGCAGAATTCAATTAATTTGCTTAAATTTTTCTACGATTTGTTATTTGAGGTTCGCTATTTTTACCTCCTTAATCTTGAATACTTCATTATATTCAGCGATTTTCTATGGATTAATTTGTCTTAGGAATCCTTTGCCTCTGGATGCTACCACTCCAGTTGGTTCCCTTAACCAAGCCCATGGATCCCACGATAGCTTCCCAACTTTAAAAGAAAAACGTTCTCATGTCATTGTCATCTTGATCCCCATCCATGGGTTCACGTTTTGCTCTGAATCTTTATGAAATAATAAATTTGGCATTACCAAACTAGCAATATCAACGATAATTTTACCGCATTATAGGCATTTGAAATGTCTTACTACTCAGAGCTTCCGGGGGTTTCGCCCCTGGACCCCCGCCAGGGTTTTGTCCTGGACCCCTCCAGGGGCCCTAAAGCGGGCCCCTGGACCCCACGCCGGAATGCTCGCGTTGTCGCTCGAGCATTGCCGCTGCGAGGCAATACCTTCCTTCTTTGCGCAAAAACGACCCACCCTTTGAAAATTTCTGGTGACGCCCATGCGAAATGTTAAAATATTCGGAGATGCTCTCAATTGTCAGATTACACTGGCATACAGGAGGATTTACGTGTGTAAACAGCACCCCAAATTTTGCCGGGCGGAACGGTACTGTTCACATTTCATCTCATAATTTCCTGATCATTTTGCAAGTTGACTATTAGCTTACAAAATTGAACATGTTATTGCAAACGAAAGTTTAGTAAAACGTTAACGAATGCTTCGATTCTATTTACAAGTAGTAAAGTATTATTTCCAGCTGTCTGAGGGGTTGCGTTTTTCATATATTTCTGGACTCTCCGCTCAAACTGCTTTTAGAGCTCCGCTTAAATTGTTGACCGGTGGGATCAGAAGTCCAAGCACCCTTAAATATTACATGTAGCCACCCAAACCTGGTATGTCACCATTTATAGTCTATGCACATGCTGGAGGAAAGGCCACCGACATCACCATTTTGCATGTATACCCCTTCCTCAGACATCCCTTACCTTTAATTAACCCCCTTCCCAGAACGAACATCACTCATCAACTAGCCATTGCTAACCCTTCTCCCAAGAGAAAGCACTGATCCCCTTACATATAGTTAAAATGAATAAAGAATTACCATTTGAAAATGTTTTATTACTATCTTACTTAAATGTGTTGGTAGGTATAGAGTAAGTTGAGTTTGAATCAGAGATAAAAACTTAATTAATGCTACTCGGACTCAGTTTGCATTTTGTCTATTTTCTTTTTATTGAAGTGAACATTTTTTGTCATTTATTGCATACGAAAGCTCAAAAAACAAACGCTTCAATTCTACTTCCAAAACTTAGGCCTAAAAGTGACATGTCCGGCTGTCTGGGGGTTACGATTTTTTAAATTTCCTGTACTTCAGATCTTAAATGTTTTACATTTTTCTCCCTGCTTAAAAGGCCTGTGTCAGGTCATACTTACCCAAACCTTGGAAATGCCATTTTCAGCTACCTGTTGATCGCGTTTTTCCAAAATTTCTGTGGGCTCCGCGCCAACTGATTGGGGCGCTTCACTTCGATAGTAGTTGGCCTCCTCTTCAAATGTCTACCCCCAAAGTTAAGATCCGAATTGAACCAACTGTTTGGAAACTGGACCGTAAAACTCCGTCTAATCTAACCTAATCTAATCTAATTCAGGACCATGGTCATGGTCCATATTGGGACCACGACACCCTCCTAAACATAAGACCCAAGTGGCGGCCCTGGTCCCAGAGCAGGGAAAATTCTAACTTCGGTTCACTGACACTAGCCTTTCCAGGACAAGGGAAAGTGCAGTGAGCAGTGCAGTGACGGACAGTCAGTGGACAGCGGCGTTTGCCAACAAGACAAATGTTCAGTACTGTTGAATATATGTAGCAGAAAATGTGAGTTGAAAGTTCATCATCAACTCCACACAAGTAAAAGTACAAACTCCCGAAATATCTTTCTTTACAGTTTGTGCGGGAGGGAGAACTTATCCATACTCATTCCGAGAGCTATCGTGTCAAAAGGGGAAAATCAGGGCAATGTGCAAAATATTAAGGGCGATATGCAAAATATTAATGGCGAATACCCTCCGCCACCCCAGGGGCGTAACCAGTCCAGGCCGTCCGGCAATCTGAGGGCAAGACTCAAGATGTTTCCCGATTTTGTAGGCCTCCCAGTTTTCTCTTCTTTCCAGGCTTTCTTTTCCCCATTCTTTCCTTCCCGACATTATCCCCTTCCTGTTTTGGGCGATCGGGGGAAAGCTGATCCCTGTCCACCCACTGGTTACGCCCCTGCTCCCCCCGTGAAATACAGTGGCGTAACCAGCGGGGGCAAGGGGGAGCAAACTGCCCCGGACACAAAAAACGGGAAGGGAAGAAAAACAGGAGGTAAATGAAGGGAACAAAAGAAAGAAAAAAGAGGAAAAGAGAGGGAAGAAGACAAAAGGAAAAAGAGAAAAAGGAGGGGAAGGAAAGGAAGCTTGACAGAAGAAAAAAGGGAAAACGAAAAAGTAAGGGAAAGGAAGGAAATTGGAAAGGAAAAAAGAGAAAGATGAGAAAAGAAACGTCAAAAGCAAGATTGGTCTGCATTCATGGAATACTGTTTTGGTCAATATATGAACATTCATTTAGAAAATATATGAACATTCATTTAGTAACCTAAAGTTTACAAAATAACATCTGAGGTCTCATTTATCGGAGAAAAGCATTTCCTCTCTTGCTCTTTGCCGGACAGTAGGGAGGACTTTAGAAAAGCAATCATTCTCAGATTTGCCGCCAATATTTGAAGGAAGTGCAGATTCTACTTAATCCCTCCAACTCTTTAAACTTCCTCACATGAAACCCAGAACCAGAGCTTTCTGCAATATAAGCTCCATATCAACAAATATAAGCTCCATATTCATTATGGCAGAAATTTCGGCGCGCTTCGCGCGCCGCAATACATCCCTAATACAGTGGTGTTCACATTTGCAGAAAAATCGGAAAACTTTGCTACTACTTACAAGCTCGAGGCATGCCATTTCCGGCTGTCTGAGGGATCGCGATTTTTCAAAATTTTCTGTGCGCTCCGCGCCAACTGAAGACAGTCTTTCTAGCAAGACTTCATATTCTAAGCAGCGGAATCATTGACTTACCGTGGTCAAATGTTCTCATACACACCTGTCACCAGATACCTTTCAACCCTTTGAGTTGTGTAGTCTTTGTAGATGGATTCTTAAGTTATTGAAGTTTCAAAATTTTATCAATGGTCAATGTTTCAGGGCAGTAGCATAGCTACAGGAGACAGGGGCGATTGTGCCCTTGCTTGAAAAAGTGAAAAAT
The DNA here is from genome assembly GCA_037179385.1 of Holothuria scabra. Classification (NCBI taxonomy): domain Eukaryota; kingdom Metazoa; phylum Echinodermata; class Holothuroidea; order Aspidochirotida; family Holothuriidae; genus Holothuria; species Holothuria scabra. Next base: position 51,559,774 of record CM074180.1, read on the forward strand.
TCGAAAATTTGGCATTTGAGACACCAGTCTTTCCCAAGTTTTCCTTCATAAAATTCCGAATTGTTCCTAATGAAAGTCCCATATTTGAAATTATTAGTTTTCAGAAAGGCAAAATTTTCCGAGCGCTTCGGGCGCCTTAAATTTCAAGTTTAATGCTGTAAGTGATCGCTCATAAAGCAGTCAATGGATGATTTGTCCTAGCCGCTACAGTGTCGTTTCCCTAAAATTTTCTTCAATATAGGCTTTCCTTTTTGTCTAAAAGAGGCAACAAAGTTTTGTGAGTTTATTAATGTCGCCTGGAAGCCTTAATCCGCACTTCAACACGGCCTTCAGTCGACATGCTATCTCAGATATATGATAATAGGAAACGCAGTTTCTTCGACAGTCCCCCAAATATGGAAATTTCCTTACAGGAAAGCCCGAATCTAATCTATTTTCTGCAATGCAAGCTCCATATTTACAAATGTACAAAAGGACCCAAATTTTCGGAACGTTCCTTATGCAGTAGTGTTCACACTTCAGAAAAATCAGATATATTTTTAAAAAGTTGGTTGTTCTTGATCGTAGAAAGAAAGAAAGAATAGCATAAAAATGTATTTTTTTGGTCAATGCGGTAGGATGAGTTGCATGGTCCAAAATCCCCCCCTCCTCAACACTTTCCTCAAGGCCCTCACATACCCACAAAGTAACACAGCTCAACTAGTACAAAATCGGGAAACCAGGCTCTATGCTATTGTCCCTCCCCCCCCCCCCCCCGGCGGAGAGTCAGGTCTAGTGAAGCTACTGGTGAAATGTCTTCCACGTAGGTCTACGCCTCGGATCGAAATTCGTCATTATATCGAAATGTCTCTCCGAATTTTGGCATTATTCCTTGCAGTCAACTTGTTCACTCCGTGCAGAGTTTTGTCATTTTGCCAAGTCGATAACTAACTGATGATCGAATTATCCTTTCTAGGATTCTGTACCTAAAAATCTATAATCGACATATCGAGGTACCATATATTTTAATCATGTCGACATCCTCGATTTGGCTTCCGGATAAATGATTTCACCGTGTTACATCCTTTAATTGGTTGGGGAGACTCTTGTCGAGATTAATTTTCGTGCCAAGTCAACTAAGCTTCTTGATCTTGATCGTGATCATGGTGAATCCACACAAATGGTCCATGGGGGCTGTTGACGTGTGGTCCTTTATATGTGGGGAATTAGATGTAGTTGTTCAGGAACTACTTAAAGGATAGCCCACTAGAGGCGGATTTTAGCTCTGGTGGAAGATTGTTCCACATATGGGGATGGTTCGCGGATAGAGAGAGATAACAGTCTTTTTGAACAGAAGAAATAACATAGTTCAAAGCATGATTGGAACGAGTCCTATGACGAGAACTGTCAATTTGATAATGGGCGACGTTACTAGGAGTAAATCCATGACCTTCCGTAAAAACCGCATTAGATGAGCTTTGGTCCTGCGAAATTCGCCAGTTTATCCCAGTTGAAGTCCCTAAACAAACCACCAGGCTGACGCCAGTGCTAGTGAAACTGTAATCTTGTTTGACAACCTATAGCTTCACGTCGTTGTACCTTTCAAGGGAGTCAATATGAGTTATGAAGTATGGGTCCTAGACAGAACTGGCATGCATATTCCAACTTAAGGCTGACAAGGGTCTTATAAGCTATTTCTTCAGTAGAAGGTGAACCGTCAATTCCATAAATTCCTTTAGAGGCCGAAAACTTTGTTGGCGCCATTGGCTTGATAAATGTGTGCAGACGAGGAGAGATCATGAGACAGTTCAACACCAACTTAGATAGGGGTGGTGTTAAACTACTTGCAATTGGAGATTGAAATTCCCCATAACATGAGGTAATTGAAGGGAATTGACTTCTTTTTGTGTGACATAAAGGCATATACAGTATGAAACACGTAGATTATAGGCTAATGACGATATTGTAAGTTGTCTCGCCATGATGATATCAGATGTAAAAATATTAAGAGGGTAATTTACCCAATATATCACCTTTTGGCCAGTTTGGAAAAGTATTTAAGGAAAAAGAAGCTTAAAAAGCGATTTGCTATAGCCTACATGCAATGGATGTTTACAGAATATGAAACGTCAACATCTTAACTCGGCCCCACCTGTAACAATTTGCAACTTGATAACTGAAGCAAACGGACACGGTCGATCCATGGACAAATAAAAATAAGAAGTACTCTCTGGTTATCATCACTTGCAATATGTTACATTTTAATTGAAATGGAATTTAATTGCGAACGAATATTTACATGCCTAGACCGAATTGCCATTTCCGACTAGTATCTGACTGGTTTCTCATCCACTGAGAATTTTCTAGCTGTCGATCCACGTAAACCGCGATCGACTGATTTTGCTGCACGGAGAAAGTGAAGAAAGTCACTTCAGAAATCCAATGCCCCCAAAAACCGTGCAGCCCCGTCCATTCAAATAATCCTGGTTTCTCACTAACCCACGTGACTGCAATGCATTTTAAAATTCATGGAAGTAGCTAGCCTGGAATTGGCTATACCCTGGCACTTGAAAATGAAAGTTCGCGGCTGCATATAGGGGATGCTTTCTCATGTCCTAGAAAGGCTACCGTACCGTAGTCAGCTGACATGAGGCCGTGTGATTATGTAATCATTCAGCCCGGTTGTAATTAATTGTCAGTCACCGTTATTTCGTTTGGTCACTCCACTGGGTGGCCTGAAGATTGCAAGAAGCACGGTGTATGTACCTACCATAAAGAGAAAAGGCATAACATAACTTTTATCCAGCATGTATTAAGTAAATAAGTTGGATATTTTTTGAATTTTCATCGTAATATATTAAGGCGCCCACTTAGGCCTAACGTTAAGTCGTTTAGTTACTGAACGTTACACTAGCCTACAGGGGGAAGTCACATGACTTTAGAGCCTAGGCTATATTATAGACGAATCCGTTTAGCGCTTGTTTTTAACTAACAGTATAGGCAGCCATTAGTGGGGTCCATCAGCCTGTAATCGTCTTCATTTATTGTCTACGTGAATTTTAAACCATCATATTCAGTGAAGTTGAGAGAATCGAGATACACTTCAGTGTACCGCAACCCACTATGGAACAGGTAAGGAAGGAAATTTAAAGATTAAAGGTGATGGACCCCAGTAATGGCGGACTAAAATCAGACCATTACAGTCTGTCCAGATTTGTCTATACTGTACCACATTACCAAGCCTTGCCATGCCTAGCCCTTGAACAGGGCTGTGTGTTATGTTACATGGCCTAAGCTCATTACACTCCACATCACAGCCCTTGCCCGGCTAACACAGGGAATCCCATCTTTAGGCTTTCAGAACAAAATACGTTCTAAACTGGTAAACATTACACACATCGAACTTATATTACCACAAAATGATGTGCAAGTGAATTTCCATCAAAAAGTTACCAATAAATCGGCTTTCATGGACAGTCTGAGGTCAAAATGCAGCAAAATGACACTTCAATTCTGGTTAGAAACTGTCGTTTGAATGAGCCCTCGTACAATAAGTGTTTCTACATGAACTTGCAAATAGTCAAAAATCATTCCTAGAATGTTGTAACCATTTCACCAAATTGATAACTTTAACGATCATTCCACCTAATGAATGCAAATTTCATATGAAAAATTCTTGTTTGTCCGTATTTGAAGCTTCGAAGTGTTTTTGAAATTGTTGAAACGTCAAAATTTCTCTAAGTGTGAAAACTTTTTGAATAAGTGGAAACCCCTGGTATGACCTTTGACCCCAAAGTGGATATCACGAAGACGACGAGTCCTACTATTCCGCACGCTGGCACCTGCTGACACCCGCTGGTACGCCCTGTCTCAAGTTCCACGCGCTGACCTACAACTTCTATGGCAACGCTTGAAACTCAGTTGTACGACAGCGCATGGCGTTTCGCGGAACTAGTGGAAAACTCAGGGATCCATTCTAACATGTGTAATGATTAGCAACATTTTGCAAACAAAAGTAAAAAATTGGCACAATGGTCCTTTGTATTTTACTTCCTAATCAGTAATGATAACATGATTAATGATACCATTTAATGAAATAAATATCAGCATTAACTAAATTAACATCCAGCGTGTCAGCGCATGCCCGGGTACACAAGGAATAGCCAGGCATGCCAGCGCGTGGTTTAGTAGGATCGAAGACCGACTACTTAGTTGTTCGAAAGCTTGCAAACATGGCGCATGGAGTTAGTGTTACGTTCAATTTTTCGAGGCAAAATACACCATTATAACATCGAATCTGGGTGAACAACTTATGCAAAAAGGTGGATGCAGTGCCAGAGGTCATCTGTGTAAAGTTTGGTGAGAAAACATAGGAATTTGTGAACGTGAGAGATGACGACCCTGGCCAAGGTCGCCTAGTGATGGGATTTTTTGTGTTAGCGGGGCAAGGGCTGTGATGTGGAGTGTAATGAGCTTAGGCCATGTAACGTAACACACAGCCCTGTTCAAGGGCTATGCCATGCCTAGCTGAAGAAAATGTTGCAAATACGGAATACCTACCAATTTAGTGACAAATAACCAAGCCATTATATTAGAACCATTTCAGTCTTTTATTAGAGTTCAAAGGGCCAAGAATGCCGTCACAGAGTATCACTATCAGTCTTCATCAGGGTCCACTGAATGTGTCACAGAGAGAGTGGTCAAAAAAGGATCACTGCCCCACCTCCCCTTTGAAAATTTGTTGAGGTTTGTAGAACCTAACAAAAACAATGAATTATCACCCAAAATCCCAAATCTAAAGAACTCTAAGAATTTTATTCAGGGTGAGAAATTTGTGCTGGGCAGTGGTGCTAATATTGATGGCTACACAGGCCTCTATTTTCAGAAAAATGTATGGTTGTCCTTCGGGCAACCATTTCACTAGTTTTGGTTGTCCACAATGAAATCTGGTTGTCCGAAACATTTTGCACACAATTACAAAACAGTAATTGTGTGCACTTTATGTTGTACTATTGGTCTTGAAGAATAAAAAGCAAGGATGTTTGAAAGACAAAAGCACTCAAGTCTGAAACATGGTAGATGAAAACAGTTGAAAGTTTTATCAGTCAGCCTTATACTTCTCACTTCTGAGAGAAAAATGGTTGTCCGTTGGACAACCAACTTTTAACTTTTGGTTTTCCCTATGAAATTTTAGTTGTCCCGGACAATCGGACAACCATGAAAATCGAGCCCTGCTACAGTAGTACTGGGTGGAGATAGCTGGGTAGCACCCCCCTGCAGTGCAGCCCAGCGTGGTGACAACCCTGCTGTACAGGCTGGTATGAAAAGTATATAAAGGTCTGTATGGTCTAAAAAAGAAAAACAAGGTCACATCCTGGTACACTGATGAAGGTTTCATACTAAAGTTTTCATTGTTTCTTACCACATATACTCAGTTTTACTACTTTTTCAAACCTCTTAAGAAGGTTCTCATAACCTTTTCTGATGAAATAAAACAAATTTTGCTTTTTCAAAACAAAAACCCTACATCGATGCAAAAATCTTACTGGATTAAGTCCTTACCCTTATCATGATCACTTGTCCCAGGTTCGATGTCACAATACGTATTGGGACTTGTCTGTGCAAATCTGGTTCTTCCATGGGAGGTCAGTGTCTAATAAGAGCAGAAATATCCAATGAGAGAACTGGATTCATACAGGGAAATTCCCATTAGGTAATGTGCCATTGTAAATCTGAGACAAGCGAGAAAGGACTTGTGTTGTGTAAACATGTTCAGGAATGTTTAAGTCACTGCACCTTCCTTCTAGATGAAGGCCCAGTTGGATGTACGGCTGTCATAGTGTCTGTTAATGAATGCAAACTTTTGTTGTTCCTTTGAAGAAAAAGTTGCATTGTGCATATATTGTGCAACAGATGCTTTCTTCAATAACGTATCGGTACATAGTACTTTTGTAGTTGTCAAGGAGGATGGTGGCATCCCTCATAGATCTCTTCCCCTCACCCCAGCGAACACAGTTACTTCTTCTAAATTGAACTTAAATTTTTATTCATGTGACAGTGGCACCAGTACATCTAATTTTTCAACAAATTTCAAAGGGGGAGGGTAACCCTCCTCATATATAGACCCCCTTCATGTGCCTACAGGCTGGGTATCTAATAGGGTGGAGCTCCCTGAACTAGGTACCTTCTTCCCCCAAATAGTATGAAGTTTGCCATTGACTTAATAATTAAGTTCCATGTTTCCAACCCTGATATTCCTCCTTCTTCCCAACCAACATCATGGTCAAATGGTTAAAGGATCAGACTTGCAGTTGGAAGGTCAGGAGTTCCAGCCATGGCTGGGTTATACTGAAGACCTTAACAACAGAACCTACTGCCATTGTGCTTTGTGCTTAGCATAAGCAATGGAGTAGGGAAAGTCAGTGAGCCGCAAATGGAAAAAAAGCCGTGGTCAGTCATTTGAAAACTGCGCCATTAAAAACTCCATCAAACCTAACCTAACCTAAACTTCTCCCTCATCCCCCCTCAAAAAAAAAATGAGCAGGAGTTTTTCTTTTCCACCTCAATAATATATTGTCTGGCTTTAGTCCTGTTGCTTCTAGAGGCAGCAATCTTACTGCATACCCCCCTGTTTGATTGGTGAAGTTTTGATCTCCCATCTAATGAAGCTGCATTCAGGGGCATAGATCTGGTTTGTTGAATGGGGGCAACATTTTTCACACAGCCAGAGGTTCAAAACCTCAGACAGTGTTGTCATCTGACTTATCCATATTGTACATAAGCAATGCAGGCACATGTATGGGAACACACCCTAGCTATACACACATAAACAGTTTATTCTGCCTGTTCTTTTTTGCTTAATCTGCCCAAATTATTGGAGGGGGGGGGGTTCAAAATGATATATTTGCCCCTCAATATTGTCATTGGTAGGGCAATTGCCCCGTCCCCCGTTCGGTGCCCCTGCTTCAATTTGTTGAACCATGCCTGGTAACGGTGCTGTTGTTAAAATACTTTTGTGTCTAGATGAAAAGACACACTTTTTGTGAGGCAAGTTAATAGTTTGTTTTGTAAGTTTGTAAGTAAAGTCTGACTAAAGGACATGTTCCTTTTTCACAACCTTTTTCAGCATATATACACAACTATGGCATCATCCACTTCAACTTTCCAAATAGCAACACATCAAGATGATAAGCAGCTCTTTCAGGGAGAATCTCATGCCTCTGCTTACAAACAGTACAGACCAAAATATGAAAAAACAGAAATAATAGAAAAGATCATGACATTCCTGAAGGAAAAGGTTTGAAACTTCTTTTTTTTTTAAGTCTTTGTAGTTTGACTTAAATACAGTATACTACAGTATCTTCCCATTATTGTCTCACTTTATACAAGTAATGCCTACTGTAGTGCTGTACAGTATGCCTTTAAGAGGTGTGCTTGAATGCATCTTGGCATGTAGCTTCTGTACTTAGACAGCTAGGTACTGAAAGGGAAAACAAGCACAGGAAGGCAAAAATTTTCAGTGGGTAAAAGAACCACTGCAGTACTTCATTGAGTTTACAGTATCCAGTGGTAAGTTTTGGCATCAGACCTTTTGTTTGATAGGATGCTACAATAGTTCACATGCTGTTTACAATTTGCCAATAAATTACTATTCCCTTTCTGCAGTCTCCTCTGTTAGTTAAAATTTGTTCGTTAAATGAGATTCAGAGAAACACCAACATGTTTCATAGTGTCAACTCTAGATAAAAAGATAAGGTTGAAACACAGTTTCAGATATGGTCAATGTTCAACTTCAGTTCAAATGGCCTACAGTTCAATAACGGTACAACCTTTAGTGGCCTCTTAAGAAGTTAAAACGGGTGAGAAATACAGTACTCTGGGTATTGTACATTATATTCTACTGCACAACCCCCAGCTCTCTCATCTGTGTGCTACAGTAGAGTAACTTATGGACAGGGTATTTATTTCGTTCCTATTTTGAAGTTCAGTGCCTGTCAGTCAGAAGTTTGCGTGATATTTTTGTCAAATGGTCAATCTTTGTTGAGTGATTTACTAAATACATTGTTTTGATGATGAGTTTAACTTTATTTACCTTCTACTTTTTCTTACTGACACCTGCTAGTGGGCCCTCAATTTTCTGTGATAGCGGAAAAGTGGAACAGATGATTTTTCACAGGTCTTCATGAAGTTTTCTAATAGTAAACTTGAGCAATAATTATTCCCTTAAAAACCATGTGAAATGAATGCCTCCATATGTCAAGAGATGTCACAAATATTGTGCTATGTACAGTATTTAGTATAAATGTAGAACTAAGGGGAGAGTTATTAAGCTACAGTAGCTGGGCAGTATGGGCAGTTGGGCACAGGAAATAACTTGGCTAACTATACATACTGTACTTCACTTAACTGCCGTTTAGATAGATGGATCTGTCCTAAGTCACAGTCAGGATAGGTACTGAAAGTCAAAAAATGCACTGCCAGCTGTTAAGTTACAGTGTCAAAACCAAAATTCCTGAGATTTGGCTAATCTACTTCGCCCCTCTACTTAATAGGAGGTAAGTATCGGGAGCTCATAGATTCCCAATCCAGAGAGTGTTTAGAATGCTCCCAATAGAATTTTGAAAGAAAATTTTGTGAAACTAAAAATCAATGGTAATAAAGGCTGGACCTCCATCATGTACTAGCTGGTCACAGGTGTAAAAATAGGAGTTCTATTGGCATACTCTTATTTGTGCCAGTGCACCCACTTTAATACTGTGTTAAGAACACTGAACCCTACCTTTCTCTTTCTGTTACCATGAAGAAAAGGTTGTACAGATAGAGTATACCATAGTGTGCAATATTGAACATTCTTTGTGAATAATACTTATTAAATTAGGAAAGTTAAGTGGATTCTTGAATATTAGGCAAAAATATTCCTTTAAATATTATGCAGATATATTTTATAATACGGCACTTCCGGGGGCTGAGGGGTGTGTTTATGGGGAGGACTACAATTTTTCTCAATTATTGACACTTAAATGACTTAATCTTCCATATCATCAATGTTTATTATATTTCTATCTGATTTTATAGCTGGATCCTCCTTTTGACTGTGTGCTTGATCTTGGCTGTGGATCTGGTCAGTCCAGCCAGTTATTACTTCCACATTTTGTAAAGGTGATCGGAGTTGACTGTAGTGATGCACAAATAAAGGAAGCTTTGAATTCGCCTTGCTTAAAGAATATCACTTTCAGGTACAAGAAAGAAGTGCTGTAGCAATAACCTCTGAGAAGGTTTGGATTTCATTTTGCTCCATTTTGTTGGTTCCTTTCCAACATAACCAATCCTCACAGTATATCATGTAAATTAAAAAATTCTCAAGCCATATCCCACTCTTAGCCTGCCCTCATCTCTTAAACCATACCCTACCGTATATACTGTAGCCTTGAGACTTACCTGTATGATGAGACTCATGATTAAACATATATCAAGACATGGATGTTACATCATAAAAAGTAAAATACTGTGATGAGTTGGCTCTTTCCAACAGCAAAAATATGCATATTCATGAAATACCATAACTTGCAATTCACAGAATGAAAGTTGTTTAATTAAAATGCTTTATAAAGGTTAGTAAACAGTTTAAGTCTCAATACTGTAAAATTGTTGAGACACATTTGTTGGTTTTGAATTAACAGAGTTCTTTTTAAATGTTTGTAGCAATGTTCTTTTCATTTATATCTGTGGGTATTTTCCACACAATGTTATGATGGTTGCAGTAATTTGTATTGTCATTTTATTCTTCAGTGGGTACAGTACTGTAGTTTATTTTTCATTTGGTGAAGGTGCAGTACACCAATTCTTGTTGAATTCCCAACCACTTTCTGGCCTTTTGGTTTAAAGGATCATGTAAAGTGCTGTATCTGCCCTTTTCATCCAGTGTAGAATGTAGTCACATAGGTATGACCGACAGCTAGACTGAAGTATTACAGTGTTCTTTGTTTGAAGAACTTTTGTTTGTAACCTCTTTTGTGAAGCAGACCTCCTTCAGGGGTAATAATTTGTTTGTGAACATTCATACGTGTATTTGAACAGAGCGATTTATATAATTCACTTTCGTAAAAAGTGGTACCAATTTTATGAACGTTGTGTCTGGTATGAAACTGTGTTTATGAACCAGTTGGGTTATTTTGTTACAAGTGAAATAGAGACCAGCTGCTTGGTCAGGCAGTTACAGTAGCTCACCAGACTTGCAGTCTAGAGTTTGAGTCCTGGTTGGGTCACACTGAAGACTGTAAAAATGGAATCTGCTGTACTACCATTGTGCTTGGTGCTCAGCATGGAGCTATGTCAACGTGCTCAGTGTTTGCTGTTCCCAAGTTTCAATGTTCCGGAATCTAATTGGGAGCATCTGCACTTCTGGGAACATCGAACCCACAGGTCGTCCTAGCGTTATATAGTATATATAGTATATATATATAAAAAGGAAAAGGTAAGTCACACCGCCTAACACCAACACAGTGCTTCACACAAAACTGTTCATGATTTCTCACCTTATACTACATTTACCTCTTCAGATCTCTCCAGAACCCTCCCATCACCTTCTTCTAAAGAAACACAACAAACTTGACGTTGTCTTAAACAAAAAACCTCACATCAAATGCAAAAAATCTTCTCCTCCGATTCAATCTTAACAACGGACTAGATCACTCTTCTCCAATTCATGACGTCACATTACGTAATGGGGGTTACCCTTTACGAATACGGTTCTCTCATTGGATAGTTCGAACTGCTTTCGAATCTGTCAACGACCAGACTGTAATTTTTTTCTGCTCGGGAACGTGAACAAGAAATGGAAAACACGAGCATACAATTCCCCAAGCTGTGCTACGAAAAAAAACTTGTGTGTGGCCTACGTGCGGTCTTTACGTACAGCATTTATACAACAGGCGTTCTCGGCATTTAAACATGCACTGGGTTAACAGGGAGTACCGGATTCGTACAGGGCAATTCCCATTACGTAATGTGACGTCAGGAATTGGAGAAGAGTGATCTAGAGTGTGGTTAACGAAGAATCAGATGAGAAGATTTCTTGCATTAGATGTCAGTTTTTTTCTCAACGTTTGTTTTGTTTTATCAGAGAAAGATGAAGGAATGTTTTCGAGAGATTTGAAGGGGTAAAATCTAGTGGAAGGTGAGGAATCATGAATAGTTTTGTGCGAAGCACTGCATTGGTGTTAGGCGATGTGACCAACCTTTTCCTTTTTATATATATATACTATATATACTATATAACGCTAGGACGACCTGTGATCGAACCCTGGTAATAACAAACCTTGTAATCATTGCAAAGTCATCAAGATAATTTGAAAACAGGGAACATCGAACCAAGGGAACATTGAACCCCGGAAACATCAGGTACCCCCTCAGCATTAGCAACGGAGTACAGAAAACAAATGAGTGTGCCACAACTGGAGAAAAGGCTGTGGCCAGCTCAGCTTAAACCAGTTGGGTAGAAACTGGACAGAAGAACTCCATCTAACCTGCACATAGCTTAGCCTTCAAGTAGAAGAGAAATCTGATCAGACCTTGAATAAAAATGTCAGGGTTGTTTGATCCCATTCAGCATACTGAAATTTATCTGATTTTTTTTTTAATAAAATATTTTTTGACCAAAAATAATTTGTTTTGAAACAGATGTGGTGATGAGAGAAACCTTGGCTTCATTCCAGACAAGTCACTGGAACTTGTCTCTTGTGGACAGTCTATCCACTGGATGGATCTTGATACCCTTTATGCAGAGGTTGACAGAACTTTAAAGCCAAGAGGCTGTTTAGCAGCATATGGTTATGTCACCAGAACTGTACATGTCACAGATGGAGAAACTACTCTGGAGAGACAACTGCAAGACCTCTATAAGGAAGTATGCAGACTTAAGTTGTGCCTAAAATCTGAGATCTAAAAATAAATGTATATCAAATACAGTAGCATCATGATGGGAAAAGCCCCTTAAATACTTTTCAAATTTGATACCTGTCATAGCAGGCATTTGGCAGAACCCTTCGATTAAGTCAAGACCAATGGAGAATTGTGTGTGTTCATTGATCCATGAGACTACTGGGGGGAAAATGTCCAGTGACCAGCACAATAGAAGCATTGTGAATTTGCGATGACATTCCTCTAAGACACTAAACAAAAAAGCAGCAATGGCTGCCAGGATTTATCTTTTTTCTGCTTGGGTACTTCAAATTTTTCAATTGAGCTAAGCCTAGGCTCTTCCAATGTTGAACACTGAATTCTTATGGTCCAGCTCCCATCTTCACAGGACATTCATGAGCTGATTTGTGATGTCATTGTGTTACTATTCAAACTGCAGTCTTGGTAGTTCTTTTTTTTTCAAAAAACTTGTACGGCACTTTCTGACAAAATGTATTGACTGTGCAAGTCTTCACTTTACATCATGCTGCTATGAAGAAAAAAGGAGAAGCACTCAAGATCATATAAACACTTTGAATTTCAAAGAAAAACAAAGTATAACAACAACAATTGTACAACAAAAATTTCACAAATTATTGTTGAACTGACTTTTTGGATTTACGTGAACAAATTCCAAGTTTTAATATCTTAAAGGCATTTGCCAGGGACAAATTTCATTGAACTTTTTAATATTTGCAGAAAAATTTTCTCTTTTGGGAGGTAAAAACTGCATCTCAGTAGCATGTGCAGTAGCATTAGGAAGATATCAATTTTAAAGGCAATGCAATTTTTTCTAAGGACCTGATACATCATGGGAAATCTGTGATGGCATTGTAGCATATTTACAGTACCATTTTATTAACAATTTTGATGCTGCTGTGGAGAATATAAAGCATTATTGTTTGCTACAGTATTTATCCCAAATATGATGTAGGATATTGCAAGATCAACAGGAAAAGATATTCAAACTTTCCAATAGTATCAAATTTCTAGTATAAACAAGGCATTTTACTGTAAGAAAAGAAAAAGAAATCTGACACAAAGTTCCTATATGACAAACTTTTCTGTGGCTTCGTTGAAAAGTGGAGGTATTGTACCATGAAAGCAACCAGTCTTTAATATGAGACACCTCAAGTTAGGGAAAGGGTACTGCAACAGGAATTGGAAGATGTGGTCTGGAATATTTTGTCTTTCTTAATGCTAGACCTTAATGAAAAGCCACCAGAATATCCCTTTATCAATGGAACAAGCTTTGATAGTGGGAATTGATGAGAAAACATCATTTTGAAACCACTAAAATATGTATTTTTTTTTTTAAATTGTACACTTCAAGGCCACCTAGCAACAACCAAATTGATAATATGGTATTTGGCAGTCTTTTTTCCCATTGAATGCTGGCCTTGATAGTGTTTTGATTAGAGTCTTTGATTAAAATTGACTATGGCTTTGTATTTATACAAAACTTCACCAATTTACATTAATGCAGGATGATGGGGGACTAGAAAATTGAGCAGGGTTTGTCTGAACATGTGTCTCTGAAATTCCAATTTGGAAATTTCCCCAAAATTGAAGAAGTATTCACCTACTACCCACAATACAGCAGTGATCAGAAATGTACTTCCACAATCCCTGAGATTGTGAGGGACTTTCTTTTCTTTTCGAAAATGTTTTGTCCCTTACAGTCCCTATCACATAATTAGCAGTAATATTTATGACTGAAGCTAATAAATTATGGTTTCAAATGCGGAAATAAGGGGGGGGGGGGGTTATAAGCATTTATGGCACTTGGAATAAATATTTAGAAAAATGATTCTTCTTCATAGTGCCAGCAAAACATTTTTGTTTTGCACATGTTTTAACCATCTCAGTTTGTGTGGTGTTGTTTTTTTCCTGTGTGGTGTTGTTTTTTTCCTGTCTTTCAGTTCTAGTGGTTAATGAGGGTACAGGTAATTGCAGTGTTTGAGCTATTCACTGGTACATTGTGTATAGACAAATGCAATCAGTGCTTGTGTTTATTGACTGTAGAGAGCCATAAGTGGGGTCCATCATCCTTAAATTGTTTTCATATATGTCTACATGAATTTCAAACACTCATATAAAGGGAAATTGTGGAAACCTTGTTGTAATTTAGTGTGCAACCATCAGTGATACAGGTAAGCAAGGAAATTAAAAAGATTACTAGAGAGAGAATGTACCCCAGTCATGTCTGACTAAAATCAGACCATAACTTGCTGTCCAGATTTGTCTACAGCTCTTGTACCTTCAAGAAAAGTGAAACTTCACAATCTGCATCTGCTGTCTAGTGCTAACCTTTGCAATTATTGAAAACCTTGGGAGTATGACAGTTTCATCCAAACTCTAGTTTAAAACACCTACTCTACCTACAGTACAAAACCATGCATTTCAATGAACTCAGCATTTGAACAGGGGTGATATTAGGATCAATTACAAAATGCAGCTGGAAATCACCAAATAATAGATAATTGTTCTGCCAGCTTAAAGGTCAAAAGCAGTACCCCCCAAACTTATTCGAAGCAACAGCTAAATATCACAATTTTCTTCTTATTTTCCTTCAAAGTATCTTTCATCATATATCTTAACTTCAATATTGCATAATCAAGGTGAAGGAAGATAAATTTCACATTTAAAGAAAAAGTGTTGTCATATGACTCTCAAAAGCCAATCATGAAACAGCAAGGTCTTCTGCACTACTTCAAGTTGGGGTGACTTCTTTTGCCCTTAATAAGTAGTAACAATCTTCCTCCATACAGGACATGGCCTTCACACAAGCCACAGCTACAATTTATATCTGACTAGCAACTTGAACAGTCCAGCAGTCAACCAAGCAAACAAATGAATATTGCGTGTGCAAATGGAAGTGCAAATGAGCCAACATAAGTTCCCTGGGATATAAATCCTGGGGAATCCTATCTTTTTCCAGTAACAGAGTTTTAAGCAATACATAGAAATGATTGCTGTGGTTCAGTACCAAGTCACTTACCTAATCTGTTCTTTTAATATAAACTTTTGTCTTTACAGATTCATGATTGGATTCTACCATATTATTCCAAAAGTTTAGAGGTTCTGTTTGGTGGTTATGTCAATTTACCTGTACCCTACAGTGACCAAAAAAGGTATTTCTCTTCACCTGTACATTCCTCATCTCAACATTGGTAAAACTGTGCTTTCATTGAGCAATTTTTGATTCCTGGCCTGAGAAGGGGCATTCTGATGCTTAAATACTTTGCTCTTCACCATGTAAAAATTTGTCCTCCTTCAGTAACTGGTATGAACAGCACTTTAACATGATATCTCAAGATAGCTATAATGGACACTTTTCAAAAGTGGTTTATAGATATGCAGTGTTTAGAGAAGGAACCGTATTGTTTTTGGAGGTCAAAAGCCATTGCAATTTACCAGAGGTAAAATGTGAAAATCTCCTAAATGGCTTTTAAGCATCATAAGAGGAGGCACCTCATTGTTTTTGATGAAGGTCATTGGTCACATCAGGTTACCAGAGGTCAAGGAACATCCATCTGAGGTCATCAAAGGTCAAGCAGCAGCATTTCTCAAGAATTTCCATCTAGAGATCATCAGAGGTCAGAAAGCAAATTTTCTAAAAATCCCCAAGAGCCTCATCAGGGTTTGACATCACTGGTAAAAAAAAAAACAAGAATTTCCAAAATTGTAATCTTGACATGCCATAGGTCAAAAAGCAAAATTTCCTAAAAGGATTTACTTAACCTGTGGGCTTTCTAGTTAAATTTAGAAGGTGAATGGACTGAACCTTGTTTGGGATGCATACATGGGTATGCCATGTCATCATTGGCATGAATTTTCTACCTGTGAAGTTTGCTGTTAGATGTTAGTAGTAATTACTAATGCCTCAGCCTGATAATTGTGTACCAGGAATGGTGTGTATGGTTGGCCAGCGTATTTAACCGATTTCATCCCCTCAAGCATTAATCAGTGGTTAAGCAAGTTCCCATTCCATATATCTATTACATAACTTACCATGCAGTTATCTTACTTTGTCTATATTGTTCTCACAAGTCCTGTTGAATGTATTCTTCATCACTTCTCATGCAAGGTGTCAGAAGATGACTGGTGCACAACACCTAGTTGTGGCATCTGGTCAACCACATTCTTAGCTCAACCCACAAAGTGTGGGTAGAGTTTATGTTATACTGTCTCTCATTGAAACTGTCTGTCTCACTTTTCTTAAGGTTTCAGCCTCTGTAATTTCCAGTGGTTTTTTCTAAAATTTGTTGTACGGGTGTCAAATAAGAATGGCAACAATTGTGTTGGTGTGTTTTTAAATCCAAACTAAGTAAACTTCACTGGGTTTGGTGATTAATTTGCAGTAGAGATAAAAACCACTGAGCTCAGTTCATGTGTCAGGGTTCTCACTAACCCGAACTCCCCGGTCTATGACGTGCAAGTTTGACCCGAGAAGCTTGAAACAAAATCCTGTGCATCCCAGGGATGCACAGGGTTTGCTTGCAAAATGCATGTAAAATTTTGGCAAGGAGACATAGAAAGTTTTGTGTTGAAAAGTTCACACCAACCCATTGCCTTGAAATGTTCATTGTCGATGTCACTTCACAAAATCCATGTAGGAAATCAGCCTACCGAAGTTTCTTATCACCGCAGTTTGTATTGGACTCGACTAGTTTTATGCAGCGGCATGTTGCAATTATCATGACAGAACAAAATTGCGTCACTGATTACTGTATTTTTGTTGATGCTTCATTTTGGGACTCTTCCAAAAAATATGGGACCCTCAGAAATTTGATGGGACTCTTGGGAAAAAAAGTTGAGGGTTCAAGGTACATTCACACTTGTCCGGCAACAGCAACGGCAGTAGCAACGGCAACGGTAACAGCAAAAATATCCCACACAATAGAAAATGAAGGACAGTTCACACTAGCACAGCAATGGCAATCCGGTAAAAATGCGTCCGGTAAAAATGCAATCGCTCATGGAGCGATTCAACGCCATTTGCCGTACGGCAAAAAACCTATCAACTTCAAAGTGTGCAAGCATCTGCCTGTCTGACCAGCGGAAGCCAAGGGTACGGGGGCAGGGACGTTCTGTGATATCCCGCCAAAAATAGTGCACAAATTATTTGGATCCGTACAACTATACAAGATGCCTCAGACATCTGTTTTATCTGACCAGATTATAGAAAAACTGGTCGTTCTTTTCCAAAAAGAATCATTGATATACGATGTCACAAATCATGGTTACCATGATAAAGTAAAATATTTAAAAAAAATATGTGAGAAAAATAGCAAAAGAAATAACACAACTACTCGTTAACACGATATCTCAAGATAGGAATATCTGACAGTTATCAGACTTGGTACTTAGATACCCCACATGAAGAGGAAGAACTCTATCGTTTTTGGTGGAGTTCAAAGGTCATCTGGGGTCACAGGGGTCAAAGGATTCAAAACACTTTACATACGATATGGCACGGTAGGAATGTTTGAAAGTATTCAAATTTGGTACATAGATGTCCCATATCAAGAAAAAGAACAGCATAAGTTTTCATTGAGTTTAAAGGTTATTTGGGGTCACAGGTGTCAAAGGACTCGAAATACAGTATTTCAATGTAGAAATGTCATAGGACTTGAAACACTTTACATTTAACTCATTAACACAGTATCTGAAGGTATGAATGTTTGAAAGTATTCAAACTTGGTACATAGATGTCCCATATCAAGAAAAAGAACAATATCAGTTTTCAATGAGTTTAAAGGTTATTTGGTGTCACAGGTGTCAAAGGACTCGAAACACTTTACATTTCACGCATTAACACAGTATCTGAAGGTAGAAATGTCTGGAAGTTTTCAAACTTCGTACATAAATGCCCCATATCAAGAGGAAGAATGGTATGGGTTTTGGTCAAGTTCAAAGGTCATTTGGGGTCACAGGGGGTCCAACTGGAAAACCTTGTTTACACAATATCTTAAGGTAGGAAACTTGGATTGATTTCAAACTTGATATGTTGATGCATTATGATGTATGTAAAAATCCTACTGATTTTGTTAGGGGTCAAAGGTCATCTGGGGTCACAGGAGAACAAACTTGGAAAACCTTGTGTACAGGATATGTCAAGGAAGGAAGCTTGGATTGATTTCAACCTTGAGATGTTGATGCATCATAATGTAAGGAAGAACCCTATTGATTTTGGTAGAGTTCAAAGGTCATTTAGGGTCACAGGGGGGCCAAACCCTGAAAACCTTGTTTACATGATATCTCAAGGGAGGAAGCTTAAATTGATTTCAAACTTGATACGTTGATGCGTTTTGATGTACAGTATAGAAAAATCCTACTGATTTTGGTAGGGGTCAAAGGTCATCTGGGGTTGCAGGGGGTAAAAAAATTCCGAAAACCTTGTTTGCATGATATCCCAAGGTAGGAAACTTAGATTAATATTAAACTTGGTATGTTGATGCATCATAATGTGAGGGAGAACCCTATTGATTTTGTTAGAGAACAAAGGTCATCCAGGGTCACAGGAGGCTCAAACCCCAAAAACCTTGTTTGCATGATATCTAATGGAAGGAAGCTTGGATTTTTTCGAACTTGGGTTTGTTAATGAATTATGACGGGAGGGTGGATCCTGTTAATTTTGGTAAAGGTCAAAGTTCACCTGGGGTTATCCAAACCTTTCCTACTTTGTATTTCAAGGTGGGAAAATGAGAGTTTAAAGTTAAGAGTGTGGATGTGTGATGGTTGGAAGATGGCTTCTGTCGTCCTTGGTGGAGGTTGAAGGTCAATTGGGGTCACCAGAGATCAGGCTATGAAAATTTTGTTAATAGGATAGAATATCTTAAGGCACAGCATGAAATTTGGCTTTTTGAATGTAGAAGTGTTTTGGTTAAAAGAAAAACCAGTTACTTACTGGTGGAGTCAAAGGTCACTTTGGGTTATGATGTGTTACAATAAATGCAGCATTTTTTGAAAAGAACATGTTCTGTATGCATCATCGAAACCTCAGTGCATTTTTGCATTCTGGTTCATAAAAAAAATAAATGCCACATGTCATTTTTTTTCAAATGAAACTGGGTATTGAAAAAGGTGGGAATATTCGTTTTTTGCCAGACATGCTGTAATAGATAAGTAAGTATATCTATGCCATCTGCAACAATGTGACAGTGGCTTCGCTAGACTTTTTCCGGGGGGGGCTTTTTTGATAACACTGTCATGAAAGTATTTGGCTCAAGTTCTGTTCAGATTTAATTATTCTGCTGTAACCATCTTTTCCTCTTCCATCCTTTCTTCCGATCTATTTGATACGCAATTGCCATTAAAAATATCAGCTCCTCATCAATGTCTGCCATGTTTGATAATCAGATAATGGAACCAGGGAGGTGTGATTAGTTACACGTCTCTGATGGAACAAATTTGTCAGGTTCAAATTCCAGGCAGTATCATCCGGTAATAGTTTTTGCCGTCATATGTGAACAGATCTGCTGGATTGCCATTGCCGGTATCGTTGCGTTACCGTTGCCGCTGCCGTTATATGTGAATGCACCTTCAGGGACTCTTGGGTTTGGGGGCCTAATGAGAACACTGTGTGTAATGGTTACAAAGAGATGCAGACTAAGAGACCCTGACACAAAGAGAGCACATAACCAAACTGGAATAAGTTGTCACATGAATCACATTGGTACAATGTTAAAGGAGCCTCTGCCATGGGTTTGTGATCTGACTCGCATCATGATGAACAATCTATTTTTGTGTCTGTTACATTCTCAATTTATTGCTTTTTAGAGTTTCTGATATGAAGTTCTACACGGATGTGACTGTTGATGGCATACTTGGTCTAGTTGAATCATTTTCACCTTTCCAAACTGCAATCAAGAAATTTCCAGAAAAGTCAAACATTTTGGGTGAATACAGGCAAAAGTGAGTAAATTTACACTGTTGTTGATTCGACAGAAAAGATCTCTGAAAACTTACCCCTCCCTCTGAGGTGAACCATTGTCATGACAATGTGTGTCTGTGTGTCTGTCTCTCAGTCTGTCTGTTTGCCTGCCTATCTTTCAACATTGGAAAATTGGCTGCTCTTCATTGACTGTTGTTCGTTTGTCATTGACTAATCCTGTCAAAGTTTGCCAGGTAATGCAATACATTAGGGGCTTTAAAATTACAGTAACAGCAAATAGGTCAAAGGTCACTTGGTCAAGAGTTGTCAACTTGTGAAATCAAGTCAAACGTCAAAAGTTTTTTTTTCCATTAGGAATGTTGAGCAGATAATGAGTCATCAAAGTTGTTCTTTATAAGTGGATCAGAGTTCATTAAAGAGTTTAAAACAGGTTAGACCATGCAATTATCCAAATGCCTGTAACTTCTAAGCATTTATTGGGTTAGAACAGGCTTCCTCAATTAGCCGCGCATGCGCCACTTGCGGGGCGCGACGTGGTTTGGAGTGGCGCAAAAAATTACTGGGAGAATATTAAAAACCATTAACTTTGTCATAACTTTTTTGACAAAAATTCTTCTGTCTTAAAAATAGGAACTGTAAAGATATCTAAAAACTTCCCACAGACTGATGTCACATACCGTGAAGGATATAATAATGTCCTATTTGTCCTTACAAGAAAGTAAAATCACCGTCACTGTTTACATTCATTAGAGTCAGTGCTTTGCCAACTCACCATTACCAGTGAAACGACAAAATATGTACAGTTTTGTGAAAAATTTTGGCCGGGAAAATTCAACAATTTTTGCACCATTTGCATGTAAGCCTTTTCTGAAATGCCAAAATTATCAAATTGGGAGGGGAACACCCCTCCCTCAGGATGGCAATCAGTGGCACATTATATCAGTAACATTTAGCAATGTGGTGCTCCAGAAAATTTAATTGAGGAAGCCTGGGTTAGAAGAAGTTTCATGAGTCAGGTTCCAACCATTTGGTTACCTAAGTTGAGCCTGCCACAGCTTTTTTGGTTTCGATAAAGAGAGAAACCTATGCATTGATCATGGCATGCATGTGTATGTATGTATGAGTGTGCATGTGTATGTGTGTGTGTATGTATGTGTGAGTGTGCATGTGTATGTTTGTGTGTGTGTATGTGCGTGCGTTTCTGGGGTCAATCGGGGATACACACATGAAAATTACAGTAGAACTGGGGATACCCCGCGAAACGGGGATATCCCCGGTTTTAGAAAGTCCAAAATAATGCAAAGTGGGGTGTTAGATAAGTGCCTGTAGCTTTACAGTTTGATCTGAGGTATATCCACGTTTCCATGTTTTTTGTTTGAATTTGTGTGAAAATGTGTGTGTAGATTTTTCAGGATCCCCAGTCACCTTGATTATGACCTGTGATTATCCCCAGTTGACTAGGAAAAACAGAATATCCCCACTTGACTGGTATAATGAGCATGTCCCCGATAGGCGCCAGAAACGCGTATGTGTGGGTGGGGGTGTGTGTGTGTGTGTGTGTTTGTGACACTTTGGTTTATTACACAGTATCTTGAGAAGGGAAGATCCAAAAATTCTAAAACTTGGTACAGAGATACGCCATACTAAAAGGAAGAACCCTACTGATTTTGGTGGAGGTCAAAGGTCACTTGGGGTCACAGGGGGTCAAACCCTGAAATCCTTGTTTACACGTATGATATCTCAAGATAGGAAACTTGGATTAATTTCAAATTTGATATGTTGATGCTTTATTAGTAAGGAAGAACCCTAGTGATTTTGGTGGAGGTCAAAGGTCATTTGGGGTCACGTGGGGTCAAACCCTGAAATCCTTATTAACCCAATATCTCAAGATAGGAAACTTGGATTAATTTCAAACTTGACACGTTGTTGTGTTATGATGTATGGAAGAATCCTATTAATTTTGTTGGCGGTCAGAGGTCATTTGGGGTCACATGGAGTTAAACCTCGAAATCTTATTTACACAATATCTCATGGTGGGAAACTTGGATTCATTTCAAACTTGATATGTGGATGCGTTATGATGAAATGAAGAACCTTATTAATTTTGTTGGTGGTTAGAGGTCATTTGGGGTCACATGGGGTCAACCATGAAATCCTTGTATACACAATATCTCATGGCAGGAAACCTGGATTCATTTCAAACCTGATATGTTGATGTGTTATGAGGTGAGGAAGAACCCTATCTATTTTGGTGAAGGTCAAAGGTCATTTGCAGTCACATTTTGTCAAACCACAAAATCCTTGTTTACACGATATCTCAAGGTAGGAAACTTGGATTGATTTCAAACTTGATATGTTGATGCATGATGATGTAAGGAAGAACCCTATTGATTTTGGTAGAGGGCAAAGGTCATTTGGGGTCATATGGGGGTCAAACTCAGGAAACCTTGTTAAACAATATCTCGAGGTAGGAAGCTTGGATTGTTTTCAAACTTGGTTTGTTGATGAATTATGATGGGAGGGTCAACCCTTTTTATTTTGGTAGAGATCAGGTTTGACCGATCATCTGTTAAGTAATCGGCATCGGGCTGATTATTCTGTTATCGGTAAATAATCGGCATCGGTATATTTCTGCCATTCAACCGATCAAGACCACCGATTATTGCAAACTGGAAAAAGGGGCTAAATATACTTCAAACTTGCCCTTAGTTTGGTTAAAATTTCCGTAAATACTCAATTCTTTAACTTCCTGCCAAAACAGGCTGCACTGATAATCACAATCGTATAAATTTTACCCCTGACATGGGAATGATCGTTTGATATTTTTCACTATAACCCGGTAGTGTTACCTGAAATCGGATTTAGAAAATTTTGCATTCAAGGTGTGTTCTTTGCTGTCTTGCAGAAAGCACCGCGTAAGTTACTTTACAAACTGTTCTGCGCAAAACACATAGTAAAGACTATCTAGCTGCAGTGTTTTGCCTTTTTTCAAGTCCCCAAGCTTTGCATACATATCTGTGCACGTTTTGTACACTTAATAGCACCTAGAATCTTGTGAAGTTCGGTGGTTATTATCTTGCATAAATTAAGCCATTCCCAGCATTCCTTCTGTTGTGGTATTTACAATAGGACTTCTGCAATGTTGTCATGCGACGTCATTGCAAACAAAAACAGTGATGCACATGGTCTTGTGCAGCAAACTTCTTGGCCCACGCATGCGCTAGACTTACATGCTTGTCCGTTTTTACCGCCAAACAAGGCATCATGTTTTGCTTGGTGACATCATATGCATATGATCCATTGCAAAATTTAAATTTGCCCCTGTATCTTGATAAGTTCAATTGTGTTGATTCTAGCCAGCCAATCACAACTCCCGCCTTCACCTATGTGATTTGGTGTGTGAAAATACTCGGTCTCGAGGCAAGTTTTCCCGTTGAGTTTGTGTTATGATGATCGCACTTGTCATGCTTGTATAGCCAACTAGCAAAGCTGGGCGAGCTCCGTGCTAAATTCACCTTGAAACAGCATCACAAATCTCTGTGTACATGGATTTTTAGGGGATCTGACTTACGATTCTTTTTCTTTTCTGATTCTTTTTAAACAAGACATAAGATTTGGACAAGAACTGCTAAAAATATACTGGGATGTTTATAATCTGAAAGGAACCATAAGATACGTTAACTGGGTGCAACTGTTTTGCTGCACAGAACTGCAAAGATTATCATGATTGTTCTACATGGGGTTCGTTAAGGCTGGAGAGTAGCTACAGTACATTAACGCAACTACAACACAGTACAGTAAAAGAATACAATATTCCGACATGATTTGGGGATTAAAACTAGACAGAGCATGATGCTGGCCTTAGAAATAAATTATCATAGGGCATGTGACATCGCCTGCAAACAATTCTACTGTATTAATGGTTGATTTGTATCTCCACTTTTGAAGTGAAAATATTACGCCTACAAAAAGATATCCCGTTCATGAAACGAACGCAACCATTCCCAGTATTTTCCACCCCCAACTGGTTATGGTAATACGATATGCATGAAGCAAGGGACGGGTACTAAACAGACAAACATGTGACTTCCCTCTTTCTTATAATCGGTAATCGGGTATTACTGGTTATAGCATAATCGGTAATTGGGTATTACTGATTATAGCATAATCGGTCGTCCAAGGTTGAACTTTGAAAAACAAATTTTACTTTGTATTTCAAAGTAGAAAACTGGGATAGATTTTATAGTTAGCATGTGGATGTTTTATGGTAGGAAGATGGCATCTGCAGTCCTTGGTGAAGTGTGATGGTCATTTGGCGTCACCAAAGGCCAAACTTTGAAAACCTTGTCAAAGGGATATCTCAAGGTCTGTATTTGGATGTGTTATGGTGAGTTGAAAGTACTGTACCTGTTGTTTTTGGTGGAGGTCAATGGTCATCTGATGTCACCTGGCATTTAACTCTGAAAACCTTGTTTGCAGAATATCTTAAGGCACAGTATGAAATTTGGCTTTTTAAATATAGAAGTGTTTTGGTTAAACGAAAAACCAGTTACTTACTGGTGGAGTCAAAGGTCACTTTGGGTTACCAGGTGTTACAAGAATGTAGCATTTTATTGAAAAGAACATGTACGTATCATCAAAACCTCAATGCATTTTTGATTCCTTACCGTAGGCAAAAGGAATCTATGCGATGGTGATGTCGTGTGTGTGTGTGTGTATGTGTGTGTGTATGTGTGTGTGTATGTGACGCTTTGCTTGTAAACACGATATCTCAAGATAGGTAACTGTGACGGGTCTCATACTTGGTGTGTGGGTTGGCCATATTGAGTAGATGATCCCTATTGTTTTTCGTGGAGGTCAAAGGTCATTTGAGGTCACTAGAGGTCAAACTGTGAAAACCTTGTAAACACGATATCTCAAGCAGAGTAAGCTTGACTGATCTCATACTTGGTGTGTGGGTTGGCCATATTGAGTAGATGATCCCTATTATTTTTGGTGGAGGTCAAAGGTCATTTGGGGTCAGGAGAGGTCAAAAGGTCAAAACCTTGTAAACACGATATCTCAAGAACGTAACATGTGACTATGCTCATATTTAGTGTGTGAGTTGTTCATATTGATTAGATGATCCCTATCGATTTTCGTGGACGTCAAAGGTCATTTGCGGTCAGGAGAGGTCAAATGGTAAATTCTTAGAAATTGCTTGTAAACACGGTATCTCAAGAAGGGTAAGTGTGACTAATCTCATATTTGGTGTGTGGGTTGGCCATATTGAGTAGATGATCCCTATTGTTTTTGGTGGAGGTCAAAGGTCATTTGGGGTCAGGAGAGGTCAAAAGGTCAAAACCTTGTAAACACGATATCTCAAGAACGTTACATGTGACTTTGCTCATATTTGGTATGTGGGTCGGTTGAATTGAGTAGATGA
Source organism: Holothuria scabra (assembly GCA_037179385.1). Classification (NCBI taxonomy): domain Eukaryota; kingdom Metazoa; phylum Echinodermata; class Holothuroidea; order Aspidochirotida; family Holothuriidae; genus Holothuria; species Holothuria scabra. The sequence goes on from CM074180.1 coordinate 51,585,036, forward strand.
GCCCTATCGATTTTCGTTGAGGTCAAAGGTCATTTGAGGTCAAAAGATGTCAAAAGGTCAAAACCTTGAAAACATGATATCTGAAGAACATTGCATGTGACTATGCACATATGTGGAGCGTGGGTTGGTTGTGTGAAGTAGATGATCCCTATCGATTTTTGGGGAGGTCAAAGGTCATTTGGGGTCATGACAGGTCAAAAGGTCAATACCTTGTAAACACTGCATCTCAAAAATACATGTAACTAAGCTCACCTTTAGTGTGTGGGTTGGCTGTATTTAAATGATGATCCCAATTGATTTTTGTGAGGGTCAAAGGTCATTTGGGGTCAGCAGTATCAAAGTCTGAAAAGCTTGTTTGCATTGTATTACAAGAAAGGTAATTTTTGTAGGGTCCTCATACTTGGCATGTAGATGATGTATAGTGAATAAATGATCCCTATAGTTTTTGGTGGAGGTCAAATGTCACTTTGGTTCACAAGTGGTCAAAGTCTCAATATCATATTTACACAATTTCCCATGGTTGGAGTCTTGCTTACTGCAAAATTTCACACACAGTATGTGGATGTGATATCGTGATATCGTGAGCTGAACCGTAGTTCTACTGTAGGTGGTCAAAGGTCACCCGGAATCTCAAAGTAGGAAGCTTGGATGCCTTGCATGTATTCTTTGTGGGTACTTTACGGAGCACTGTCAATTTGAAAAACATTACGGAGCACTAGCTGTCGATTTGAAAAACATGTCAAAGCACTGTCAATCTGAAAAAAAAAGGTAGGCTCAAATTTCAGTGGCAAGGAATCGCTAAGCCTTTTGGCTTTCTGGTTGCATTCTGGTTTCCAGTTGTTGCTCACTGACTTGTTTTCCCTACTCTATAGCATGTGCTGAGCACCAAGCACAATGACAGTAGGTTCTGTTTTTAAAGGCTTTGGTATGACCCAGCCAGGACTCAAAACTCCTGACCTCCTAACTGCAAGTGTGATGCTTTAACTACTTGACCATACATTCCTTCAACATAAGGGTTAAAGGACCTGCCAACATAATCAATTATTTTCTGTATTTGTGCTGTTTTTTTTTTTTTTTGTTGAGTATTTATTGTCATTAGAAGACATTTGGCATGGCTCATATGGTGGTGTTCTTCCATTCAGTGGTCGTACAATAACTTGCCTTGTTAATTTTGATGTTACCCTTGAACAGTTTCATGGCAAAGAGGGATCTGTATCAAGGACTTGTATCCAAGACTTGTTTCCAAGGCGAGTTCCCAGTTTTAGGTATACTGTATATTTCCTTAATACTACTTTGATTACATGTAACTCAATGAAGTTCAGCAATCTGACATATTTTCATACTTAAAAAGAAAGCCATTGTAACTGGTTTTAACACCTATGCTACTTTATTTCACTGAATATTTACACCAGAAAATTGATTACAATTCTTGGAAGCCAGCTTTCGATACAAGTTTTAAGATACCTATCGCTGTTTGATAGAATAGCCATGTACTTTCAGTTGATGGGGTTATTTCACATAGCAGTGTTAGTGCAAATATTGATCTGCCACAGGGCAATGAGATGATAACATTCTCTAACATTTTAAGGTTAACCTACTACTTTAATGGCGTTCCATCAAACAAGTGACTTGTATCCAGGACTTTCATTCAAGGTGTATATCCAGGAGGGGGGAGGGTTCCAAGGACTGGTCACATTTCTCCAGTATACATAATTCTGAGAAATAAAATAAGTGTTAAGGGACCAATCAAAATGAATTTCTTGTAAAGTTATTAAACATGTGAGTTCAATGGAACTTTCTAAGTGCCTTACAGTGCTACTACAAGGTAGTAGCACTGGATATGTTTACAAGAGCCTTTGAGAACATGCCTTGGACACACATCTTAGATACAGATGCCATTTTACATCAAAATAAAAAAGAATGTCATCATCTCTTCTTACATGTCACCCAAAGTATTAGCACTGTATATGTTTACCAGAGCCTTTGAGAACATTCGTTTGATACACATTTTAAAAACAGATTGCTGTTTGATGGAATGCCATTTAATATCAAAGTAAAAAAGAATGTCATCACCTCTTCTTACGTGGCTATCCATCTATAGAAGGTAGACATTTGCACTAACATCATGTGAAATAAGGCCATCAACTGGAAGTAAATCCCTTCACACTCTGGCTGTTCTACTAGGGCTGGCTGGCAGTATTGGTTTTCCAAAAAATGGTACGACAAAGCAGTGAATTTATGTCAAAGAAAACATGGTGGAGTTGCGCTACCACATTCGATTTCACAACTCATTAATGTGGAGTGGGTAACACAATAGCATAGAAAGGGGACTATTGGGGTATGCCTTCTGTCTAAGTTGTCATGATTTTTGATCAAGTATCTTTCTTGAGGTTTTCTGTCATTTAGTGATTATTTTGTCCCAAAATAACATTAGGAGGGGTCAAGCAGTCAAAATGCATCTCCTCATCAAACTATGTTACCATGTTTTACCCCTGTCAGCTAGTCACAGGAGTAGATAGTGGTGTCTTTGGGTGTTCTGGAATTTGTAGTCTAAGCACCCACATGGGCCAAAAAGGCCATTAGATAAAAATGTGCTTAATGTATGTCCTCCTTGATATGACCTCAGTATTTAATATTGTGTAACTGTAATACTTCAGTTCCTTTTGAGGTATTCAGGAGTTTTGGGTACAAGGTTCCACATGGGATATATGGCTCATTTGATGAAATTGTGCAAAATGTTTTTTCTCCCACAGATTGAATTGTATGTGGACCCTATTTTACATCTGGTACCACCCAAAGTATTTTTTGTTTTCCCTTTATCTTATGTGACTTGTGTAATCATTAATACTCCATATGAAATTCTGTCATTCACTGCTGGTTGCTATGAAAGCTATTGCTTCCATGGCTGCATCTTTAACATTCTCAGCAAACTGCTTGTGGTGCCTGGACTCCTAAGATTATTCAGAGAGAGCAAAAATACATAGAATAGTAGTTTGAAGACTGCTGTCAGGTAGAAAAGACTTCAGGTCCTTGTGTGCAGAAATCTCTTCTGAGGGCTTGCTTGGTGGCTGATTGAGGATATTGATCAGTTCTCTTACTTGCCCCAGGAGTTTTCTTGCCCCTTACTTTGGGGCTGTGGGCAAGGCTTTTTAGAGTTCTTAATACTACATGTCTTATGATCTCATATGAATATTATACAGTAAAATTTGCTTAATTCCTTTTTGACAAAGTCAGATAGGGCTAGAAAATTCCTAAGGAGACTTCTATTTTGTTACTCTCACTTTCTCAAAATGTGTTTCCACAACAGTTAGTACTATTAGCTTAAATCACAGAAATACTTAAAGAACAGGACAGAGAACTCAGGCTTTTGTATATTCTGATGAACTCATTGTTTAAACATAAAGGTTGAAAAAGAGGTTTTCCTCAAATTTATGTTTTTTCTGATGTCCTTCGTCATGTTTCATATTGCTGTGAAACATTTTACTTTATTGTCATGATGGTGTGGAGCTCTACACTATTTGGCAAATCTTTTATTTTTGTTTTTTTTTTTTCTTTTGCTCTTCAGATTTTTGAACTGCATCAGTAAAGTGTCAGACAACCCAGAATCATATCAAATGAAACTTTCATTTGATCTCTTCCTAGTTATGTCGCGGAAACCATAAGTCGTGAGATGCATACTTCATAGCAAAAAAACGACAAAAATAATTCAAACCAATAGTATTGTGTGAAGTTGATCGTGCTCTTAAAGGGCCTGTCCTCTCTCCCTTAGCTAGTTTTTGTAGTAGCCTACAGAAAGTCTCAATTGGCCCAGCTCTCTGATTGGCAGCCATATATTACACAGCCTGAACTGTACTGTAGGTGTTTTTGATTTACACACATTGCTCTTTTCAGTCAATTTTAGACAATAGTGAGAGGGAGTAAGATGGTCAGGAGAATTAGAATTGTTTGGGTTGAGAGAATTGGGCTTAAAATATATCGATTGTACGACACACCCTCAGACCCTTGGGCAAGGTCTGTCAATGTTTGTTTTGAGCATCAAACATTTTGTTCATTGCTGTACCCTTCTATCACACAATTGACCTGAAAAACATTTCATTAATGTCGATACGCATTTTCTGGACAATACGAGGCATTTATGCCATACCTAAAAGGCTACCGTATAGCAGCATTTGGATAACTTGGACACATTCCTGTGTCACTACTCAGACAAACATGACAGACGTTTGACTCTCCTGACCATGAGTCATCAGATTGTGCAACTCACAGTTAATTCATGCATTTCCATAGGACGATCTAGTAAATTATTTACGTATAGAATGTAAATGGAGAAAAAATAAACCGTACCTTATTGATGCAAACCTGGTATTTTGGAAACATTTTAAAAAGCTTCATCATGATGCTTTTAGTCAACTATGGAAAGTCTCAACAAAATACCTCCAAGTTGCAGAGTTCCCTAAAAATATACATTAGATAGTAAATATCTGAAGGAAATGTAGGAAGGAAATTAATTCAAGGGGCAATTTTTATGTCTTTCATATATTTTGCTTTTTTTTACAATGGTGAAAATTGTTTAATAAACTGTTCAAAATTTGTGTTTGATCTTGAACTATTCTTGAAGTCAGCCCATTTCTAGAGAGTTTAGGGTTCTTCAATTGTGGGCAGAAGAAAACACTAAAGATGCCTGGAGTAACTGCCAATTGGCGATATTGAAAACTAGTTAAAATGATCAGGTGATAAAATGGTTCTGCCCATTCAGGCTTGTTATTTATCTTCAGTCTTTGCTATTTATCTTCAGTCTTTCTTCAGATTGCTATTAAATTTGCTTAACTTCAGTACTGATTGAAAAAAAGTTGTTGATAGATGCACATTCCAGTAGGGGTGCTACATGGGGCATTTCTCCATCAGGTTTTGTCCTTTCCCCCTCCCAAGATTAGCAAGTAAGTGGTCACATTACAGAAAATGAATACTGTACCTCACCAGAGACTTAATTTGTATACAGAGGTGTGCTAAAACCTTGTTCTTTCCAGGGCTTTGCCCCAGGACCAAGACCTGCAGGAGCAGATGCTTCCCGCTTTGTTTCTTGCTGCACCTGAAGAGTTTTGCTTCCTCAAAATATTACCCTTCTCCCTCCAATTTTCACATTCTGGCGCCACCACTGCACACCCCTACATCCCATTTCTAGGATGCTCTCTCACATAGATATGCAACTGGAAAAAAGGCGGTGGCCGGCTCGACTTGAACCAGTTGGTTGGAAACTGGGCCGTAAAACTCCATCTAACCTAGCCTAATCTCATAGATATGCAAAATGTTGGCATAATTTCTTATTTAGCCAGATCTTATCTCAAATTCAACCTCCTGGATTGACTGTGTGGGGAGATCTTAGGTGAGGAGAATGTTCTCCACTCCAGAAAAAAATTAAATTTGAAAAGTACATGTTCTTCAGTATTTGAATCCAGTTGTTGGCTTTGCAAATGAAGTATAAGTTCAACTTAAAATGAGTGATTCTTGCAAAACATAATTAAGGTAGCTTCTGTCAAATAAATAACTATGCAGAATTGGTCTTGGATTTTTTGGTTTCGATGAAAAGAGAAACCTATGCATTCATGATGGCGTGTGTGTGTATGTGTGTGTGTGTGTATGTATGTGTGTGTGTTTGTGACACTTTGCTTGTTTACACGATATCTTGAGAAGGGAAGATCTGACAGTTCTCAAACTTGGTACACAGATACCCCATACTGAGAGGAAGAACCCTATTTATTTTGGTTGAGGTCAAAGGTCATCTGGGGTCACGGGGTCAAAAACCAAAATCCTTGTTTACACAATATCTCAAGACAGGAAACTTGGATTAACTTCAAACTTGATATATTGATGTGTTATGATGTAAGGAAGAACCCTATTGATTTTGGTGGAGGTCAAAGGTCATTTGCGGTCACGTGGGGTCAAACCCCGAAATCCTTGTTTACACAATGTCTCATGGTAGAAAACTTGGATTAATTTCAAACTTGATATGTTGATGCGTTATGATGTAAGAAAGAACCCTATCGATTTTGGTGAAAGTCAAAGGTCATTTGGGGTCACATGGGGTCAAACCCTGAAATCCTTGTTTACATGATATCTCATGGTAGGAAACTTGGATTAATTTCATACTTGATATGTTGATGTGTTATGATGTAAGAAAGAACCCGATGTATTTTCGTGGAGGTCAAAGGTCATTTGGGGTCACATGGGGTCAAAACCTGAAATCCTTGTTTACACTTTATCTCAAGGTAGGAAACTGTGATTCATTTCAAACTTGATATATTGATGCATTATGATGTTAGAAATAACCCAATAAATTTTGGTCGAGGTCAAAGGTCATTTGGGGTCAAACTCCGAACTTCTTGTACACACTATATCTCAAGGTAGGAAGCTTGGATTGATTTCAAACTTGATATGTTGATGCATGATGATGGGAGGAAGAACCCTTTTGATTTTGGTAGACGTCAAAGGTCATTTGGGGTCACATGGGGTCAACTCAGAAAAATTTGTTTAGGATAGCTCAAGGTATGAAAGGTGGATGGATTTCAAAATTAGTATGTAAATGAATAATGGTGAGAAGATGGTCTGTATAAGGGGTTTTTTTTTTTTTGTGGAGGTGAAAGGACATCTGGGGTCATGATCAAACTTTGAAAAACTTGTCAAAATGGGATATCTCAAGGTAGGAAACTTGGATGGATTTCCTAATTAGTATGTGGATGTGTTATGGTGAGTTGAAAGTACTGTATCTGTTGTTTTTGGTGGAGGTCAATGGTCATCTGGTATCACCTGGCATCAAACTCTGAAAACCTTGTTTTCAGAATATCTTAAGGCACAGTATGAAATTTGGCTTTTTGAATAGAGAGATGTTTTGGTTAAAAGAAAAACCAGGCACTAACAGGTGGAGACAAAGGTTATTTTGGGTCACCAGTTGTAACAAGAAATGTAGCATTTTATTGGAAAGAGCATGTATGTATCATCGAAACCTCAATGCATTTTTGCATTCTGGTTATATCTAAATATTTGAATGTCAAAATATTTGACCCTAGTTGGCAAAGCAAATGAACTAAGAAGTACAATTTGCAATGAATTGATTCTTGCAAAACTTAATCTAGGTAGTTTCTTGAACTGCTTTTTTCAGTTGTAGTATGGATATTTCGATATTTCAGTGGGTGAAATGCCCCTGAAATCCTGAAAACATTCCATGATGTGATATGTCAGATGTATGATGAATGTATTTTTCTAGATCAGGAGAAAATGTGTGCCATTTTGTCATCAAAATTGTCATTTCTTTTAACTCTCTCTCCTTTTTTTGTTCTGAAATTCCAATATACAGTAATGAGAATATTTCTATACTAGTACTTCATATCCTGAGATGCAAGATGGTTTTGTTTTATTCATACTTTGTTTTAATCATTAACTTCTATTGGCCCATTTTGATCATGTGACCTATTATTATCTCATTATAATACTCATGGTAATTAGGCATTGGGATGAAAGCATTCATTACTCCATTTGCTGGAGGCCTGTGCTGTGTGAATATGGTTCTGTACAAACAAAAGTTTCACCTATGTGTCTTTTAAATCAAAACATTGTTACTGTATCAATGAATATGGTTTAACAATGCTGGACTTGTTCATTAAAACAGGTTAATGCACTCCCTGGGTCAAATGTTTTTGCTGGATGCAATGAGAGCCCTGGTTTAAAACGTTATCTTTTGAGTTTCAAGAACAGATCAGTTCACAACCATGGGAAAAGAACTTGAGTTATATAGTTTTTTGCACATAAAATACATAGCCTTTCCCTTTTTTGGACATTTGTCAGGTCCAAGTATGGTAATGCATTTTCTGCATTTGAGCAGTGACTCCCAATATGCCAAATTGATGTATTGTAGAAGAGTTTTTACAGAAATCCAGACTGTACGTGGGTTAAGATTCATTTGAGTGTTTGGGGCAGGGTCGCCAGGTTTTTCACACACCGACAAATCTGGCATCAAGTGGACTGAAAAAACGCCAAATGCGAAAAATCCCGCTGCGTATGGTTACACTTGTCAGGATAAACAAATTTATCATTCAGAAGGGCATGCGTCCAACGCATACTTATTTCATTATATTTTTTCGTTGTATTTTTCACAGCATGTTGCACTTAAAATTCTGTGTAACTGCGTATTTTGCCCAAATTATGCATTGTGAGTGTCGTAATTCATAACAGTTTTTTGTCTAATTTCTCATCGAAATCGAGTAAAAATGTAGGAAATGTTGCTGTAGTACGCTGCTTTGAAAAAAAACGTCAGGAAAACGCCAAACTGTTTGGTGTCCCATTCAAAAATCTTCCAAGTATTTACTAGAAACGCCAAATTCTCCTTTCTTTGCGAATAAGACGCCAAACTTGCAAGGCTGGTTCGGGGGTGTAAATTGATATCACCACTGTTGGATGGCCGGGTCAACCTGATGTCAACAATAGCTGTGGGGCGGCCCGGCCAAGAAATCAAGAAGAACCTGTTCCTGATGAAGGTAATCGGCATGAGTTGCAGATTTGCTGAAAGCTTAATCTTGCCTTGCACATTAATTCTACCTCCACATCACCGTATTGATGCTTTTGTATTTTTGAACTTTTAATGCAATAGTCGTAAATTTGGAGTAAAATAGGAAATATTGAAAACGTGTTTTTCATTGTGAAGTATTCAAAGAATATTGCAATTTATTTTTGATAACTAACTAGCAGGAATGAAAAATATCCGATAACCAGGGAATTGTAATTTTTTTCGTTATATTTGAACAATATATTTTGATCAATGCTACTGAAGTATATTTCTACCACTCGGAATGTTTTGTTGTGTTTATTTGTTGCTTTGAGATGTTCAGCTGCCATTAGACTTGAACGATACCCACCCTTATCTCTTACCCAGGCCAAGCACAAATGGTGTCAGTATTGAATACTTCTTCAAGGGGTGTGTTCGAGAGTTATCTGAAGTGGAGTTAATAAATTGTTCATGATGCGACGAAGAAGTGTGTACATTATAATTGGTCCAAATCCGGTGGGGTGGTGTAGATGAGAAACATGTTGTGTGTTTGTTTTCTGGCAACTTTCTTGTTATTGTAAGGTAACTAGAAGTATTTGATCACGGCTAAAGTTCCATTTTGCACTTTATTTGAATAACTGAATTCTAAAGGCGTTATTTCGTAGGGGTCGGAGGCAGGATCGTCGCGACAAGGGGTGCGGGGATGTCTCACCCCCCCCCCCTCCAAAAAAAAATTGTCAGAGTGACGATAGTTGGGAAATCTGAAATTCCACTTGGAATTTTCTCAAACCCGGTTTAGCACGTGTTTTTGTCTTTTTTCGTTCTTCTCATGTCGACTTTTCCAACCAGACCAAGTGCCGTAGACTTTTCTCATTTCGGTTAGCTCCATATAGCCCTATTCTTGTAAATAGTGCCCAAATTGTTCGTGTGCGTAGCCTCCCTCTTTGACCTCTTCTCCCCGTGAGAGCGATCTATATGCCATTGCGCCTTATTGCGCCTTATTGAAATTTCATGTACACACACTCTGCAAGGATGAGCCAGGTGGGCGTTATATACCGATGGATCCCTCTATTGGTCATCTGACAGAATTTATATCTCTTAAGTAAGCCTGCCTCGGTGCTTATGTACTCGCGTAGCCGAAGGGAGGTACTGCTCCACCATCCCACACCTCGCAGACTTTTTAGTTCCGTAAAATGTGTTGAACATTTAACACAAACCTTAACTTAATAGTAAATTATACGGGGAAAGACAAAAAAAATTTAATGGGGATGGTGAAAACCCCTCCTTAAGTTCTAGGCCCATTGGGCAGGAAGAAGACCGCCTCCCAACTGAAATTTTCGCAAGATCTGAATTTCGGGCAGAGGTTTAAAATCTGGCAGCCATTAATCTTTAACGATCTGGCATGCTTTTACTCACTGTTCTGTGTGCCTGAATTATTTCCAGAATTTGATCGACAAACAAAAAGCATCATAGTCGCTCTAAATTTTCATTAAATATTAAAAAAAATGAAACTTGGTCACACATTTTGGCAGCCTATTAAAATCAATTATATGCGTACACTTCATAGTGTGGAAATGAATTTGTCCAACAATTATGGTAGAACATTGTTCGAATGGGGGCGGGAGGGGGGAGCTGCAAGACGTGGGATGATTTTAACCAGGGAGGGGTTACTACTGCCTGTTTTAACGTTTTCAGATTTCACAGTCAGGAGAGCGTCCAGCTGTCAGAGCCCAAAGTTTTGGTCGGAAAATTGAAGTGGTTAATTTTATCTAGTAATTTTCTTATCATATTGCAATTTGTTCAGGTTTTATTGAAGTGAAACTTTTATTGCAAACGAAAGTTCAAAGTAAAGACTGCTTAGATTTAACAACTCCCTGAAGTTACGAGTCCGGAAAATGCTATCTCCGGAATTCTGAGCGGTCGCGATTTTTCATATTTTTTGTACGCTCCGCGCCAATTATAGTGGCCCCTCCGCTTAGGTTTTCAAGGCAACGATTGCATATTTTTGGCAGAGATTCCTCTCCCTGCAACCTACAGCTCACTGTTGATGTTGTAAACTTTGTTGTTGTGAAAGTACAAAAATATGATTATTAGCAATTCTTTTCTAGACGCCTACACGTGCAGATATCCTTTTCGTCAAAGCCAATAGTTTATTATAATTCCATCTCTTGAAAAAAGAAAGGTTTATTTATAACAATCGAATGAAAACATGGCTAGGCTTTTCTCATTATATTTGGTTCGAAATGCTACTTTTCGTCTTAATTTCGAGCTGACATCAACATTTCACCACATTCGTTTTTGCCAAGGGGAAGGGGTATTATACAAGCCTGGAAAATGCCGTTTCCTGAAATCTTAGTGTTCCCGATTTCTCAAACTTGTATGCAGGCCTACGCTTTGCGCCAACCAGTGATGACTCAACTTGGTTAATCGTTGGCCTCCAGTGGCGTAACTAGGATATTTTCCGGGGGGTCCTCGAAAATTTCCCCAAAACTTTTCATTTTCAGTATTTTTTCAAGGTCACTGTGCCATTATTACATACAAAAAAGTTAAATTTATGATAATAACAAGATTATCATGACGTCATGTAATGTACTTAAGTTAATACATGGCATACAAGATCCTGAAGCTGCCTACTATATACATAAAATTAGGACAATGTCATCATGGACCCGTTGTCACCCCCATCCCCAGTGGTTAATTAGATTAATTTTCCGAACAGATTTAATAGATTGATTTTCCGAACCAGTCCTTTAAGAATAAGGTAAACATATGTTTGCCCAGGTTTGCAGGGTTATCATGTCTAGACAACGGTTAGCAATTGTTTTCATAGGCGGCGGAAGCGGGGGGCCAGGGGGCCTGGCCCCCCAATATTTTTTTTATTAAATTTTGGGGAAGCATGGCCCCTCAATAACCGAATGTCGCAAAATAAATTTTTCAAAGGTAATTAAATTTAAGTTGCTTTTATTACATTTCGGCTATTTGGCTCAAATATTACTTTTCAGAGTGAAAAAGTTGCAAAGCATCTGGGGGCTTCGCCCTCTGGACCCCCACATTAACGATAACCTGTAGGAATTTATTTTCGCCCCTCAAAAAGTTGCAGGGTATTCTGCAAATGTGCCCCAATCTGAATTTCGGAATAAATTCAGGAAGACTGTGACAAGCATCATATCTCCGGAATCTCTGGAATTTTTACTCGTCTTGTTTCTGGATGATAATTTTCCACCAGATTTGGAGTGGCTAAAACTGGCAACCTTGGTGTGGATTAAAGTGTGCTACTAGCATCTGACATGTTTCTACCTCCTGTAGGGATTTTTTTTCAATTCCTGGGATGCACAAAATCGTTCCAAAATCATACTTGGTGTGGTGGGTAGAATATTTGGGTCTATAATGGTTGGAAGGAATTGGCAGGGCGATTGCTGCCAGACATTGTCCAGTGCAACCACCAAACCCATGTTTGGTCAATGCGGTCTCAAGGCTCGTAACCTTACAGCCTTAAGTTACCACTATTACCTGAAGTGGACATACCTAGTGGCGTACGAGACAGGGCAGAGGAAGACAGCCCAAAATTTCCGCAATATCTAAATTCGGGCAGGAATTTGGGAAAAATTCGGGCAGGAATTTGGGAAAAATTCGGGCAGGAATATGGAAATAATTCCCACAGCCCTTTAATTTTGAAAAAAAATGGGATAGTTTTTCAGAAAATTCCTTAAAGTGGCCGAAATTTCAAAAAGATATATCGGGGAAAAAGGAAGGAAACGTCATTTAGTCGCAATAAAATTTTCATGAAAAACCAAGTCAAGATTCCAAAAAGTCGCTACACCTCCGGGCAGCTCAAAAAGCTATTATTCGTGACCGTTACTTCACAATAATCACAAAACAATGCCCGAAATTGGAATATCCAAATTCTTTCAAGCATTTGCCCGAAAATGGAAAAGTATCAAAGAAAGGCTAACATAGTTACGAAACATTAAAGAGATAAAAAATCGCGACACTTTTGGGAAGTCTGTGGCTTAAAAGAAACAATTATTCTTGAGACTTTTTAAATCTTGTGTAACACAATACCCGAAAAGGCCGATTATTTTAATAGTTTCAAATCTTTGCCGAAAAACAGAAGACGCTATATTTAAAGTACCGTACAATTTCATGGAAAATAAAAAAGATCTGTGACATATTTGGGTAGAATGTGAAAAAAAGGCTTTCATCATCCCAACTTCACACTGCAGTCTTTCAAAAAAATTGCCCGACGTTTTCAATTACCAAATTAATTCAACGGATAGACAGGAGGGTGTTCAGGTGCCCAAAAGTTTGCCATCTATCCCTGCTCCAGAGCCAAATATGGGCAATGGGTATGAAAATCGGGTACGGTAATTTGTTTTTCGATACTTTAATGATGCAGGATGAGAATGTCTTCCCCTAAGTCTGCTTGAAAATTCATTTCGACACACATTGTAACGTGACAAATCTGTCAATAAGTGTTACTAATAGAAGAAAAATCATCTACTTCATTTCATCTAATGGTAGTGGTACATTTCATCTGATTCGTCTGATGAAAGTAGCGACTGCTAAGATCCCCATAGTCCTTCTTCTTTCAAAAGTAAAATCATATATAGTCGGAAGTTCGGGCACACAATTTTTTCAATATATATTGAATTTCGCAAAGAGTCGCAATAGAGTAAAATTCATTAGAATGTTTTCAATTCCGTTTTGCAGTTTCCCCCGAAAAAATGCGGTACCATTTCATCGATTGGTAGTGATATATTTTATCTGGCAGTTTTTTTTATCAAATAACGACTGCTTAGATCCCCCTATAAGCTTGGGAAATGTCATTTTCGACTGTCTCAGGGTCCGATTTTTTCAAAATTTTCTGTTCGCTTCACTCCAACCAGTGGTGAAGCTCCGCGCAGGTAGTCTTCCTAGCAGAATTTTAGTTTCAAATGAACATTTTTCGTGCAAACAGAACCTCGAATTAGCGACTTTTAAGACCCCCTATAAGCATAGGAAATAAAATTTTTGACTGTTTGAAGGGTCAGATTTTTCAAAATTCCCTGTACCTTTCGCCCCAACTTATAGTGGTGCTCCACTTAGACCGCTCCATAGCAGAATTTAAGTTTCAAGTGAACATTTTTTACAAAAGGAAACTCAAAACAGCGACTGCTTAGATCCCCACATAAGTCCGGGAAATGCCATTTTCAACTGTCGGAGGGGTCGGATATTTAAACGTTTTTTGTACACTTCGCGCCAACCAATGTTGAGGCTCCGCTTACTCTCTTAATTTTTTAGATTGAAATCAGGGACCAATCTGCAATTTCGATTGAAAAATTCAATCGAATGGATTAAAAATCACTCTTATTCGATTGAAAATTTTCAATCGAAATTAAGATTGGTCCCTTATTTCACTCTTTTAGATTGATTTTCAATCTAAGGAACTAAGAGAGTAGTCTTTCTGGCTGAATTTTAGTTTGGAACGAACGTACGTTTATCTGCAATTGAAACTCAAAAAGGCGACTGCATGGATCCTCTTTACAAGCCTGGGGAATGTAATTTTCGACTGTCTGAGAGGTACGAATTTTCAAAGTTTCTTGACGCTCCGCGCCAACCAGTGGTGCGCTCCGCTTTGACTGTCTTACGGGCAGAATTACTTTTTTCGGGCAAAACTCCTCTGCCTCCAAACTGAAATGTTCCCCTACGCCTATGGAATTACCTTGCTCAGGCGTGCACTGGAACAGCTGCTTGCCACATTCAGCAGGATTCCGGATTTACAATGCTAGGATACATAGTCCAGTGGAGTAATGAACTGAGCTAATCAGTATCTCAAAAGTGTGTTCTAATCTTAGAAAAATCACACATTTTTCTCACAGAATTGAAGACAATTAAACCTGGCAAATGCCATTTCCAGCCATCTGGGAGGTGTTAAAATCCAAAATTTTCTTTGTACGCTCCGCACCAACCGATGCTGGCGCTACGCTTAGATAGTAAACTCCAGCCACCCCCTACAAAAGTAGCCAGCCCCCCCCCCCATAAGCCCCACAAAATCCTCGCTATGTCACTGCCCTGGACCCCTACCAGGGCTCTACCCCTGAAACCCCACCGGGGGCACTTAAGCGGCCCCCTGGACCCAACGCCGATGGAGTTTTGTGCTTCGAGCAAAACCGGACGCCTTACGGCGTCACCATTATGTCGGCTGCCGAAAACTTGTGGCCCCCCAATTAAAAACATCTTCCGCCGCCTATGGTTTTTAGCTCCATCTATGATTAAACACAGAGTAAGATCAGTCTATAACCTGCCCGGTACTAGCTTGTAGGATGGGAGGCCATTAAATGCTTAAACTTAACCCAGAGCGCTGTCAACCAATAGGTTGGAAACTGGGCTGGTAAACCTCGCCTAACCTAACCCAGGGCGTTGTTAACTTTAGTAACGGGTGAGAGTGATGGGAAAGTGCGACGTTCGGTTTACGCGGAGCGTCCCGTCAGGGGAAATTTCGCCAAAAACAACCCTAGATTGTAGGAAATGACATTCCCTATGGGAGCATATCCCAATTAGCAGGTGTATTACTGCGTCCATTTGTTCGCCCTCAGATAGAGTCCCTAAAAGGAGCACTTTTTTGATATGTTATGGAATGAGCTGGGGTTTTCTGTAAGTTTCTTCTGAAAGTATATCAAATGAAGTACCATTGGTGAAAAAATGGGCGTAATCGAAGCAATTTTGTGGAAATTATGGGCCTTAGAAGCTGGCGGAGGCATACCTAGATTTTAGTGAAAAACAAGGCTTGGAAAAGGTGGTTTGAACTTTGAGGTGAAATAGCAAAAAATCTTCACGGTCATGATATGGTAAATTGAAAGTGCCATGAATGGCCAACTTGTCAGCTTTCATATGAGGGGTAGCTTGACCCTGGCGAAAACTTCGACAAGCTTTTAGAGGCCCGTTTACTTTTTGAATTTAGTGTGTAAGTCAATGGAGGAATTAATGGGGATATGCTCCCTTAAGGGCAGGGAATGCTGAAATTTTCAAATCGGTAGGAAGTTGACCAAACTTGACTTTCTGTACATCATAGGCTATGTAAAAGCCAATTATGGGCAGACGTCATGCAATTTCTCGCTTGAGTGATTTTTAGGGCCAAATTTGCAATTTTTTGGCCAAAACGGTAAAAAAACAAAAAAACGGAGCAATATAGGCATTTTAACACAAAACCGTGCATTATATTATTCCAAAGTCAAACCCTCTGGATGAAGACAGTACAAGGGTGTTATACTAGGGCTACCGTACAGCTCTGTGAAGTAGTCCCGGCCCGGGAGATTGTAAATTGGCTCCGTCACATACACATCAATCTTTTTACGTTGTTGTGAAGAATAATGCAATCCGTGTGAGATCCCCTCATTACTTTGATGTTTAAAAGTCTAGTGATTCGGTGAGTGCATGTCAAGTATAAAATAGAGTTTAAGCATATGGCTAGGTGATTTATTTAGCTGTTAGAGCTGATTTAGTCTCCTAAGAGCCTCACATGACAACAAAGTTAGGCCTAGTCACATACTCTCCTAGTTTACGTTGCCAATACATACTATCTGTGTTTGTAAGGGTTTTGCGAAATGACCTATTTAAATGAACTTGGCCTACTAGGCTTTAAAAGGTTTCCTGATGAGGTTTTAGATGCTTAATTCATAACAAGTTAAACCCCTTACAAGCCTCCTCATCAGCATTTGTTACCAATTACCTAACCTTTAGGCTACTGTATAAAAACCTGTCAGCATACTCTGACAGGTTTTTATCTGCAATGTTACCAGTTTCTCGTGAGTCAGCTGAGAAGCTGTCATGCCCAGGATACTCAACTTTTTTGCCATATTGGTTCATGTCAGTTTAGGCTATGCCATGCTAAGTATTTATTTCCTTAAATTTTTCTTCCAGTTGCATTTTCAACAATGACATCTGTACTCAGTTGGACTGCGACAAACAGTGTTTTACCTCTTGCATTTTTAGGGGATTGTTGTACATACTGACAGTCACATTCCATAGAAGAAGGAGGCTCGCCTGGAAGGCTATGCAGTGAAAGAGCATCAATTAGCAGTAGCCCTTTTTCTGCATAACAATTGTATTACTCTTTTTCACTTGTAATTTCAGGAACAACCTTATGTGCTGACTGCTACAGAGTTCTCACAGGACGTAGCAAGGAGGGAAATCTGAGTAATCTGTGTGCTTAGCTGGTACTTATGAAAGTTGGATGCAAGCCTAGCCTTACTGCAAACAGACATTACATGGATCCCTTTCAGGTTTGTTAATCTCTCTTTATAATTCTATGTAGTGTCCCAAAGATTCACTTTGAAACTGCACAGAGGATGTATAAGTACCATTTGTGTGAAGAGAAATCTGGAGACAAAGTGGACCCTTTTGAAGTTGGTTTGAGGTCTGGTTCTATCTTTTGAAGTTTTCTCATGCACATTTTTGAGACTTAAAATAGATCCTGTCAGCCAAAAAGACATGCCTGTAGGGCCAAGGATTACCCATTCTGCAATTCAAGAAGGTGTCATGGTGATAGAAAGAAGAAATCTGCAAATAGATTAACCTTGCAGAGTGTTGTGACTCAGTCCTGCACTAAACCCTTTTTCAGTGTACAAAGTCCATGCACAGGCATAAAATGGGGAAAAGCAGAGAAATATGTCACAAAGATGCCATAAATCCTTCAAAATGTGAGTCAAATCCTACTTTGAGTTGCACAAGTCCTTTATAGGCTTTAAATTTCATTTTGTGAAAATTTTTAAAAAATTGAAAAAATTCACCTCTCTCTTAAGGGAGCATATCCCAATTAGCAGGTGTATTACTGCGTCCATTTGTTCGCCCTCAGATAGAGTCCCTAAAAGGAGCACTTTTTTGATATGTTATGGAATGAGCTGGGGTTTTCTGTAAGTTTCTTCTGAAAGTATATCAAATGAAGTACCATTGGTGAAAAAATGGGCGTAATCGAAGCAATTTTGTGGAAATTATGGGCCTTAGAAGCTGGCGGAGGCATACCTAGATTTTAGTGAAAAACAAGGCTTGGAAAAGGTGGTTTGAACTTTGAGGTGAAATAGCAAAAAATCTTCACGGTCATGATATGGTAAATTGAAAGTGCCATGAATGGCCAACTTGTCAGCTTTCATATGAGGGGTAGCTTGACCCTGGCGAAAACTTCGACAAGCTTTTAGAGGCCCGTTTACTTTTTGAATTTAGTGTGTAAGTCAATGGAGGAATTAATGGGGATATGCTCCCTTAATGCCTCATTACTGCATGCCTAGAACGCCATATTTTTCTTGTCCTGAAAACTTTTAAGGAGACATTTTGTTCACAATATAAAAAGGAAAAATTGGAAATTCTGAGGCTTACCGGTATGTATTGCTGACAGCCTTAAATCGAAAAAAATATAATGGTTGTGGAAGGAAAACAAACGGAAATTTTGATAATTAAATGAGGGAATATTTCGTTCGTTATTATGTTACTTTTTATTAGCAACGTATTATCCAATAGTGGATCAAGTTGAGGGATGAACATAACTTTAGCTCAACAATACGTAGGGAACTAGCTCGTTGATGTGTATCCTATGCTCCGGTCTTATAGCCAGTCAGTGTTGCGCAGTATACGCTGAACGGATGAAAATACCCTGCACGTGTACCAGAGAAAATTCACGCTGCTGCAGAGAGGGTATTTCTGCGGAACGCGAGTCAAGCGCGCTTCATGCCGCAGTGACACAGATGAGATCTGGGGAAATACGTTGCATGGAAATACGAGTTATGCATGAGAAATGTTCCACGATTACTTATTAGGAGAAAAATTTTAAGAAATAGGAAAAGGAAGTATTTTTTCGTCAACTTGAAATTTCCCCAAATTCCATAAAATTCCCCCAAATATTTTCCGGTGGGGGCAACTTTCCCCCTGTCCCCCTGCCCCCCCCCCCAACTGCCACTGTTGGCCTGGTCTTCAAAGGTAAATTCCCCCTGCAAGCTCCAGATCTGTATTGCTTCATGTTAGTTTGTTCCACCCCTGCTGAAACGGTTGTTTTACTTATAGACGAATCCGGACAGTCAAGTGATATGGTCTGATTTTAGTCGGACATAACTGGGGTACATTACCTTTAGTCTTTCATTTCCTAGCTAACCTGTATCATGGATAGTTGTACACTGAGTTGTATCTTGGTTCCCTCAGTTTCACTGAATATTAAGGTTTGGCTCATGTAGACAATAAACGAAGACGATTTAAGGCTGATGGACCACACTAATGGCTGCCTACAGTCACTAAACACAAGCGCTGATCGGATTCGTCTATATAAGTTTGGGAAATGCCATTTCCGGTGATTTTTCAAAATTTCTGTACGCTCCGCGTCGACTGTTGGTGGCGCTCCGCTTAGATAGTCGTCAGTTTCGTCCTTTGAGGTTTTTCCCACTAGGCCTTCGGTCTGTAATGTTTCACGTTTGTCCCCCCTCCCCCCCCCCCCCCCCGCTTAAATGTCTGTGCAGGCCATGCTTGTACAAGCCTAGAAAATGCCGCGCAATTTTTCAGAACTATCTGTAGGCCTAAGCTACGCGCCAACCAATGGTGGCGTTCCGCTTTGATAGTCGTTGGCCTAGTCTTCAAGTGTTTATCCATTCAAGCTTCAGATCTGTAATGCTTCACGTTAATTTGTTCCACCCCTGAATGTGAAGGCCTTGCTTAGACAAGCTTGGGAAAAAACTTTCTGCTCGCTCAGCGCCAACTTATGGCAGGGCTCTGCTTAGATAGTCTTCAGCCTCGCTTTCTTAGACTTATCCCACCAGGCATTCACACTTCATGTATTCAACCTGTCTGCAACTGGTCTGGTGCATCCAGTTACTGGCTACTGTTATCTGTGTTTCCAGAGGAGACAGATGAGGAGTCTTACAGCTGAGGAGGAATCCTCTCTGGTTTCGAAAAGCTTTCTTCCCCTTAAGTAAGTCCTCTTATGCGTTGGAAGTGGTTATCACGAATCTGTCAAAATTAGCTTATTAACATTTTCTTCAGTACCATTATATGTTTGGTAAACAAGGCAGGTTTTCGGGGTAGGCACACTGGCATAATGATCCGGCCCTTTATCTTGTTTGGTATAGGTCAAAAGTCTAAATCTTGCAACTATTTCTTTTGGCAGTTTGGTGGGTATAGCTGTGAGGACCTCATACATTTGTATTGAGTAGATGATTTCTATCATTTTTGGTTGAGGGCAAAGGTAATTTGGTTTCTCGTTAGTTCAAAAGGTTGCAAACTTGTAAACACTGGGCCTATATATCAGGAAGGGTAACTTTGTGGGATCTCTTTTATAAAATGCGGATTGTCCATATAAAATTGATGATTCAAAGGTCATTTGGGTCACAATTCAAAAAGGCCATAACCTTCTAAGGACTAGATCTTAGAAGTGTAGTCATCGAGGTATCTCATACTTAGCATGTATAGATAACCCATAGAAGATCACTATCTTCTCATGTGGATGTCAAGACTGATTTGGGGTTACCTGATTTTAAATAGTAAACATTTTAAAAATACTCCATTTGATATGGAAACGTTAAGGTGCCGTCAAATTACAAACTTAGATCCTATATTATCTTAACATTTTGCAACAAAATGATGAAATATTCACTTATTATCGTAACATTTTTCAGTTAAGTGATGAATTACAAACTTACCATATTTCAACAATTCAACATTTTGCAGAAAATTGATGAATTACCTACTTATCACAAGTAATCAATTCAACATTTTGCAAAAAAAATGATGAATCACAGACTTAACGGATTTCGACAATTCGCCATTTTGCAGATAAGTGTTTAATTGCACATTTATCGGATCTCAACAATTAACCAATTTGCAGAAAAATCACGAATTCCACACTTACCAGATCTCAGCAAATCAACATTTTGCAGAAAACTGATGAATTACTCAGTTATTGGATCTAAGCAATTCAACATTTTGCAGAAAAATATTAAATAACACATATTAAAGATCTCACCAATTCTACATTTTGCAGAAAGTTGATGAATTATCGGATCTTAACAGTTTAACAATTCGCAGAAAAATGACGAATTACGAACCTGCTTAAGATTCTATTTCCACATTTTAAAGAGGTAGAATAAAGTGTGCTGTCATTGAAACTTATCAATTACACGTTTTCATACCGAAACATTTTTGTGTATCTGTGTGTGAGGGGCAATCCGACCTCTTGAGGCGGGGGGGGGGGGGGCGTAAAACTTGCAAAGAGCCCATTTGGGGTTGTGGCAATCCCCTGTTGTAATGCTACTGGTTTGATATGTGTAAAAGGTGTAGCAGCATATCAGACTCTACAATTAAATCACTTTCTTTCCATTCTCTGCTATCTTCTCAAAAGGACCCCTATAATTACTTGTTTTCGTTGTTATTGGGACATTATTGTCAGCAAGGTCTAAACACCCTAAAAATTCAACACAACAGCTACAAATCTAAAGTTTGTTATAGTTTTCACTTAAAGGCTGTGCTAATCCGGGGCTTGGTTTAAGACAAAAGCAACAACTGGCATTTAATTATCCTTTTTGAAGCAGGATTCCTGAACCTACTTGTACCCCATTAATTCTTTAAGGCCGAACCGTCGAGCAAAATTTCGTTTACAAAGTGCAGTCAACGATTATCACCTCATTTAATTCGGACTAGTTTAAAGGAATAACTAAAAGATAACAACCTTTAAACACGTAAAGCGTACAGGTATGAAGCTGTTTTCGACAGAAGGGTGGAGAGGGAAGCTGAAAGGTTTTCTTCGGACAAAATTTATTGCCACGGGTCTAAAGAAAGAGGGGCGTCGATTTGCTCCTCAAAGGTGGGGGGGGGGGGGGAATCTGGCCTACATTTTTCTCCTTCCATGGTAAGGTATCAACAAGTTCGTAGCTAGACAATTTTTACGAAAAGGGGGATGGGCAAACATCCAAATTTTACGATTTTTTAAGTGTGAACACCACTGTACTAGGGACGTACTTTGTGACGCGCGAAGCGCGATGAAATTTTTACCCTTTTTCCAGTATATAAAAATATGGAGCTTGCGTTGCAGAAAAGTTCGTCGGAGAGCCTCATTTCGTAGGCTTTGGATAACATTATGTAGCAACAACGATCTTTGGTCGCCCCTCAATCTCAGATTTGCCAACAGGAAATACAAATTCTTCAGTAATCCCCCAAATTAATTTTTCATGTCAAGGGCTTATGTTGGGGAAAATTTGGAATTCTTTGGAAGAAAATTTATGAAAAGCACTGTAGTTACCTTTGTTAGTTGATGATCTGGTGTCACATATAGCAAATTTCCGGTTTTTTCACTTCAAGAGCTCGGAAAATTTGACCAAACTGAAGGTATGAGTGAGCCATTCTGTTAAGGAATTGCGATTTGCGGCATGCGAAGTGCCTGGAAAATTTTGCCTTTTTGAAACAAATAATAACGAATAAGGAGCTTTTATTGGAGAGATTTTGGAGTTTCGTAATTTCATGAGTTGTCAAACCACACAGTGGACTGGTTTCACAAATAGCAAGTTTCCGAATTCTTCATTTTTCAGAGCCACCTGCCTCCTGTAGCTACGCCACTGGGTGTCTAAGAGAGGGGGGGGGGGGCGAATGCAAAATGTTTGTAAATGTTTCAATATTTTCAGTTACTGGGAAACTCCAAGCAGGCAGCACGACTATCTAAGAGGAGCGCCACCATTAGTTGGCGCGGAGGGTACAAGAAAATTTTTGACTTCACAAACCCTTCAGATGGTCGGAAACGGCACCTCTCGAGTGAGAATAATATGAAAAATAGTGCAAATATGAAATGACTACATACGTCTAAATAGAAATGTCACATTTTGAAACTAGCACTTACAATTTTTACTTAGAGTAAAAGTGATTATTCACTGTAAAATCCGGGACGTCATATGACATTATTTACTGTAAAATTTATATTTTTAAATTATTGTTAAAATCCTTTAGTCGAAATGTTGTGGCGCAAGTATGCTTTCGCACTATTTAAGATTGAATACCCCTTAATATTTCCTTTTTGAAAAAATGTAAAAATAAATTATTGTAATTTCCCTATAAATATTACCTAATAATATATTTCACTACATTACATTTGGGGACAACCAAATATTATTAATTTTTTTTTAAAAAAGAAAGGGGATACTCCCTCTCGCTACCATGGGCGTCGATTTGTGGGGAACAGGGGGACATTTCCCCCCACTTTTTTGAGTGGAGGGGACACTAACGTTAAAGTCCCCTCCCCCGCTTCTTTTGTGACCTGAAACTTAAAAGTTAGATACAACCCAAAAATATAAAAACCCAAAAAATATATACATGTAGGTTATGAAAGGTGTGCTCTGCCGATTAGGATCGATTTTCTGTATCAATAATTCCACATGTTTACTTTACAAATCCCCAAAATTTTCGGGCGCTTGCAGTCTCATTGATGTTCCTTTTTCACTTGCATATCAAACATACATTATTCATCGATCTCAATGATTATGTCGATTGATTGTGTGCATAGGGCAGCAGATGTGGTTATGAAGGAGCACGACATTTAGGAATTTGAAGAAGAGGAATCGTCCACTTCTATGTTTTAATGAAATCTGTAACCTTTAGTGAATAACCAGCCTGGCAGGCTGAAATTGGCAAACACATTTTAGGGAAACTGAAAATGCCTCGGTGCACAGTCTGCATGCAACTTTTTCAAAAAATAAATGATTTCTAATGCAAATTAATTTCGACACGCGCACATCACACATTCGTATAACGATTCGACCATTTCGTATTTAGATCATTATCAGAGAAGAAAAATCATACTGATGTTTGCTATATTAGAGAAGTCAATCTGGAATTAGAGGTACACCTCCATCCTCTGTCTGTAGATAGTGTATGATGAGGTGTCGTTCGAAAGGACATATTTTAATTTTTTTGTATCAGCAATCTTACACCGGTAGGCCTATGCAACGGTGTCTCAGTAGCACCAGTGGGTACCACCCCCTCCCCCATCTAATCGATCTGTGATTTTCCCGCAGTAGACTGAAGTGTGCTTTTCATCAGTTCATGGATTTATCTAACCTTCTTTTAAAAATTTTTCTTTACTATTAAACTTTTGCAAAAATCCTTCGCAAACTATCACAATTTTCGTTGTGATTCTATTCACTTATTGTACACCCGGTAAATTCACATCGACTGTTTAGTCCGTTGAAGTAATTACCCACACCATTAAGATCATGTTTTTATGACTTTGGAGTTTCCTAGTAACTCAAAATATTGAAATATTTATCACCATTTTGCATTTGGACCCCTTCTCTCAGGCACCCAGTGGCGTAGCCAGCTGCGGCGCCAGAATGTCAAATTGAGGGGGGGGGGGGGGGACTGAGGGCAAAGGAAAATGCCGGGGAGCAAAGATTTTCGCGCCCAGGGCGAAACCGAGCGCAAAGCGCGAGGTCTTGCGGGTGGGGTCCAGGGGCCCGCCTTAGGGCCCCTGGTAGAGTCCAGTGGCAAAGTCCCGGTGGGGCCCAGGGGGCAAAACCCCCGGAAGCTCTGGGGTTGTACCATATTTCTGGGTTAAAAATTATGTCCCAGGAGAGGTATATTATTTGATTTTTCGGTTGATCTAACTCCAAGGTTAACAACTTTTTTTTTCTTTGAGAGTATCATTATATTTGCGCGGTGCCACCGAGTACCACTATACTAGTCAGTGGCTAAACCAG
The DNA here is from genome assembly GCA_037179385.1 of Holothuria scabra. Taxonomy (NCBI): domain Eukaryota; kingdom Metazoa; phylum Echinodermata; class Holothuroidea; order Aspidochirotida; family Holothuriidae; genus Holothuria; species Holothuria scabra. The sequence continues at coordinate 51,609,264 of CM074180.1, forward strand.
ACTTTTTCATTTGGGTGGGGTGCTGTGGATGGGCAAAGAGTTGAAGTAGTGTTAAGCTGTAATGACACCATCTAAGCAGAACGCAATCATCAGTTGGCGTGCAGCCTACATAAATAATTTATGGATGTATGAGGGAGAATAAGAAACAATAGAAAAATAAAAGAAGCACGCTATGTACCAAACCGCGAACTGCCAAGACAAGGCAACTTTATATCATAAGTGATATGCGTACCACATGTAGACTGGAAACACCTTACCCTAACCCGGAAGGATGATGTAGGCCTACTTCAAGGGCATGTAATTAGAAAAATTTTCGTCATTTTCAATTGCACGTTCACCCAGGAGCCAGTGCACTCCCACCCCAACACACACACTCATAGGCCACATGCACTTCCATTCCATCAGTTTTACTTGGGGGAGCAACTGGGGGCAAGGAAAGAATTTGATGGGGAAATGCCCCCTCACCCCCCCCCCGTAGCGCCGCCAATGGGCGTAGCTACAGGGGGGAAGGCGGCTCTGAAAAATGAAGAATTCGGAAATTTGCCATTTGTGAAACCAGTCTACTGTGTGGATTGACAACTCATGAAATTACGAAACTCCCAATTATCTCCAATAAAAGCTCCTTATTCGTTATTATTTGTTTCAAAAAGGCAAAATTTCCCAGGCGCTTCGCGTGCCGCAAATTGCAATTCCCAAGCAGAAGGGCTCACTCATACCTTCAGTTTGGTAAATTTTTCCGAGCTCTTGAAGTGACAAAATCGGAAATTTGCTATATGTGACACCATGCAGTTCAGTGGCGTAGCTACGGAGGGGGCTGGGGGCTCTAGCCCCCCCCCCCCACTGAATCGTCTATCTCCCCCCTCCCCCAGCAGCCCCCACTGGCGACCTGGGAAAAAAATATATTCACGCTGGCCGATGATAATATTCAATCCGAGCTACCTGGCTACTATGACGTAGGTACACTTTCGATAGATCCACTCTGAATGTCGGAATAAATTCAGGTAGACTGTGACAACTCGTCGGGTTTTTGGATGGATAATTTCCTAGCAGATTTGGAGTGGCTGAAATTGGCTACGGTACCTTGGTGTGGATTGAAGTGTGCTCCTATACTAGCATCTAGTCTGTTTCTATCTCCTGTAGGGATTTTTTTTCAATTCCTGGGGATGCACAAATTTGTTCCAAAATCATACCTAGTGCGGTGGGTAGGATATTTGAGTCAAATTAGGTTGGAAGGAATTTGTACTTTGCACGGCCATTGCTGCCACTCATAGGCCAGTGCAACAACTAAACCCAAGTTGGGTCAATGCAGTCTCAAGGGTCGCAACCTTACCACTATTACCTCATAGGACATCACTTAGTCCTTAGGAGGAGTGGACAAACCCAGTGGCGCACGAGACGGGGGCAGGGGGAAGACTGCCCCAAATTTCCGCAAAATCTAAATTCGGGCAGGAATTTGGGAAAACTTCGGGCAGCAATTTGGAAAAAAATCGGACAGCGCTTGAATTTTGGAAAAAAGGGATGCTTTTTCAGAAAATTCCTAAATGTGTCAGAAATCTTAGATTGCCCGAAAAAAGGAAAGAAACGTCATATAGTCGCTTTCATATAGTCGTTTTCATGAAAACCCAAGTCGAGATTCCAAAAAATCGCTACACCTTCGGGCAGTGCAAAAAGCTTTTATTAGTGACTTTTACTTCACTTATAATCACAACGCAATGCCCGAAATTGTCGAATACCCAAATTCTTTCAAGCAAATTCCCGAAAATGGAAAAGTACCATAAGTAAGGGTAACATAGTTACGAAAACTCAAACATATCAAAAAATCATGGCGCATTTGGGAAGCCTGTGGCTTAAAGGAAACAATCGTTCTTGAGCATGTTTTTAAATGTTGTGCAACACAATACGGTACTCGAAATGGCCGATTATTTTAATAGCTTCAAATCTTTACCGCCAAACTAAAAAAGCTATTTTTAAAGTGACATTTTCATGGAAATTAACAAAGATCTGCGACACATTTGGGTAGAATGTGAAAAAAAGTTTTCACCATCCCCACTTCATACTGTAGTCTTGCAAAAATTGCCCGAAAGGGTCAAATATTTGGGCACAGGTTAAAAAAGATGCTGAGACGTTTTCAAATGCCAAATTAATTCAACGCGCGGACAGAAGGGTGTTTAGGTGCAGTGCCCAAAAGTTTGCCATCTATCCTGCTCTAGAGTCGAATACGGGCAATGGTTGTGAAAATCGGGTAATTTGTTTTTCGATACTTTAATGACGCAGTGTGATAATGTCTTCCCATAAGTCTGCTTGAAAATTCTTTAAACACACCTTGTAATGTTACATTTTTCAAAAGTAAAATCATATAAAGTCGGAATTTCTTGCAGTCACACAATTTTATCAATATATATTAAATTAGCCAAGAGACGTAATAGGGTAAAATTCATTAGCATGTTTTCAATTCCATTTTATGGTTTCCCCAGAAAATATCCGGGACAATTTCATCGATTGGTAGTGATACATTTTATCTGGTAATTCTCTGATCAAATAGCGACTGCTTAGATTTCCCCCTATAAGCCTGGGAAATGTCATTTTCGACTGTCTCAGGGGTACGATTTTTCAAAATTTTCTGTTCGCTCCACGCCAACTAATGGTGGCGCTCCGGGTAGATAGTCTTCCCAGCAGAATTTTAGTTTCAAGTGGACATTATTTTCAAACGTAACCTAGCGACTGCTTAGACCCAATATAAGTATAGGAAATGCCATTTTTGACTGTCTGAGGGGTCAGATTTTTCAAAATTTCCTGTACGTTTCGCCCCAACTTATGGTGGTGCTCCACTTAGACCGCGTCATTACAGAATTTAAGTTCCAAGTGAACATTTTTTGCAAAAGAAAACTTAAAATAACAACTGCTTAGACCCCCTATAAGCCTGGGAAATGCCATTTTCAACTGTCTGAGGGGTCGGATATTTCAAAATTTTCTGTACGCTTCGCGCCAACCAATGGTGGCGCTCCGCTTAGTCTTTCCGGCTGAATTTTAGTTTGGAGTGAACGTTTATCTGCAATTGAAACTTACAATAGCGACTGCTTGGATCCCCTCTATAAGCCTTGGAAACGTCATTTTCGACTGTCTGAGAGGTATGAATTTTCAAATTTTCTGGACGCTCCGCGCCAACCAGTGGTGGCGCTCAGTTTTGACTATCTTACGGGCAGAATTACACTTTTCGGGCAAAAATCGTCTGTCCCCATACTGAAATGCTCCCCTACGCCTATGGAAATACCTTACTCGTGCGTGCACTGGAAAAGCTGCTTGCAATATACAGCAGGATTTTGGATTTGCGATCCTAGGATACATAGTCCAGTGGAGTAATGAACTGAGCTAATCAGTATCTCAAAAGTGTGTTTGAAACTGAGAAAAATCACAAATTTTTCTCACCAGAATTAAAGACATTTAAACCTGGCAAATGCTATTCCCAGCCATCTGGGAGGTGTTAAAATCTAAAAATTTCTTTGTACGCTCCGCGCCAACTGATGGTGGCGCTACGCTTAGATAGAAAACTCCAGACTTCCCCCTACAAAAGTATCCCGCCTCCCCATAGCCTCCCCACGAAAAAATCATAGCTACACTACTGCACCAGATCATCAACTGACAAACGGTAACTACAGTGCTTTTCATAAGTTTCATAAATTTTCTTTCATTAAAATTCCAAATTTTCCCCAATTCAAGCCCTTGACATGAAAAATTAATTTGGGGGATTACTGAAGAATTTGCATTTCCTATTGGCAAATCTGGGATTGAGCGGCGACCAAAGATCGTTGTTGCTACATAATGGTATCCAAAGCCTATGAAATGAGGCTCTCCGACGAACTTTTCTGCAACGCAAGCTTTTATTTTCATATATTGGAAAAAGGGCAAAAACGTCCTAGTACAGTGGTGTTCACACTTAAAAAATCGTAAAATATAGCTGCTTGCCCATCCTCCTTCCCGCAAAAATGTCTAGCTACGAACATGTTGATACCTTACCAGGAAAGGAGAAAAATGTAGGCCAGATGTCCCCCCCCCCCCCCACCTTGGAAATCAAATTGACGCCCCTGCTCTCTACCCCTCTTTCTTTCGACCCGTGGCAATAACGGTTGTCCGAAGAAAATCTTTCAGCTTCCCTCTCCACCCTTCAGTCGAAAACAGCTTCATACCTGTACGATTTACGTGTTTAAAGGTTGTTATCTTTTAGTTCTTCCTTGAAACTATTCCGAATTAAAGGTAAAGAGCAGTCCCCCAAACTTATTTTGAAGAAAAAGCTAAATAGCACAATTTTCGTCTTTTTTCTCTTCAAAGCATCTTTCATTACATTTTATGATTTAACTATTGCATATTCAAGGTAAACCAAGCAGTTATTTTCAGTAAATTTCACATTTGAAGAGAAAAAACATTGTCACGTGACCCTCAACAGCCAATCATGAAACTGGACAGTCTCATACACTACTTCATTTTGGGATGACTGCTCCTGCCCTTTAAATAAGATGATAATCGTTGACTGCACTTTGTAAACGAAATTTTGCTCGATGGTTCGACCTTAAAGAATTAATGGGGTACAAGTAGGTTCAGGAATCCTGCTTCAAAAAGGATAATTAAATGCCAGTTGTTGTTTTTGTCTTAAACCAAGCCCGGATTAGTACAGCCTTTAAGTGAAAACTATAACAAACTTTAGATTTGTAGCTGTTGTGTTCAATTTTAGGGTGTTTGGACCTTGCTGACATTAACGTCCCAATAACAACGAAAACAAGTAATTATAGGGGTCCTTTTGAGAAGATAGCAGAGAATTTAAAAAAAGTGATTTAATGGCAGAGTCTGATGTGCTACTACACCTTTTACACATATCAAACCAGTAGCATTACAAGAGGGGATTGCCACAACCCCAAATGGGCTCTTTGCAAGTTTTACGCCCCCCCCCCCCGCCGCCTCAAGAGGTCGGATTGCCCCTAACACACAGATACACAAAAATGTTTTGGTATGAAAACGTGTAATTGATATCAATGACAGCACACTTTATACTACCTCTTTAAAATGTGGAAATAGAATCTTAAGCAGGTTCGTAATTCGTCATTTTTCTGCGAATTGTTAAATTGTTAAGATCCGATAATTCATCAGCTTTCTGCAAAATGTAGAATTGGTGAGATATTTTAAATGTGTAATTTAATATTTTTCTGCAAAATGTTGAATTGCTTAGATCCAATAACTGAGTAATTCATCAGTATTCTGCAAAATGTTGATTTGCTAACATCTGGTTAGTGTGGAATTCGTGATTTTTCTGCAAATTCGTTAATTGTTGAGATCCGATAAATGTGTAATTAAACATTTATCTGCATAATGGTGAATTGTCGAAATCCGTTAAGTCTGTAATTCATCAATTTTCTGCAAAATTTAGAATTGTTAAGATCCATTAACTGTGTAATTCATCAATTTTCCGCAAAATGTAGAATTGGTGAGATCTTTCATGTGTAATTTAATATTTTTCTGCAAAATGTTGAATGGCTTAGATCCAATAACTGATTAATTCATCAGTTTTCTGCAAAATGTTGATTTGCTGACATCTGGTAAGTGTGAAATTCGTGATTTTTCTGCAAATTGGTTAATTGTTGAGATCCGATAAATGTGCAATTAAACACTTATCTGCAAAATGGCGAATTGTCGAAATCCGTCAAGTCTGTGATTCATCATTTTTCTGCAAAATGTTGAATTGATTACTTGTGATAAGTAGTTAATTCATCAATTTTCTGCAAAATGTTGAAATGTTGAAAAATGGTAAGCTTGTAGTTCATCATTTATCTCCAAATTGTTAAGATAATAAGTGAACATTTCATCATTTTGTTGCAAAATACTAAGATAATATAGGGACTATGTTTGCAATTTGACGGCACCTTAACGTTTCCATAATTTGAGGACGGATTTCCGTGAAAGGATCCCATGCTTAGCGTGCAAATTATTCATATGAATTAGGAGATTTCTATTGTTCCAGTGCACGTGAAATGTCATTTGGAGTCATTTCAGTTGAGAGACTAAAACTTCAAAAAAAAATATCACATGGAAACTGATGCATACCATAAATTCATGTCATCTTACTTCAAGTGAAGTATCGGGCCGTTTAGGTGATTAAAAATGTATTGGTTATGGACCTGGTCATAAGAGGAGTGGGGGACTTGTCTCCCCCAATATTTTTAGGGGGACATCATATCACAGGTCCACAAATTTTCGTGCCGTAAGCGAGATTTGCTTCCCAGATACGTTTGGTTTGAGCTGTTCAACGAGATTTTTAGTTATGTTGATTGAATAAAAGTAATCCTAGTTCTTACACACAGCCTAGTAGAAGTCGTGATGGCGTTATTTTACCAAAACACGATATTAAATCCATAAAAGTTGGTTGTTAACTCGTATCCGTACCACAAATTTTTCTCAAAACTAACATTTTCTCTTCATGAAATCAAAATCGCTCACAGTAAGAGCACTGTAATAACCATCTGTATTGAAGACTGAAGACTGACTCTGCAAGCCAGTGTCCTGTTCACAGCTGTATGCAGCATTGCAAAATGAGCCTGGAATTTATCACAAGAGGAGAAATTTTCTCGTGCTCATCATGAGCTGTATCGACACCGCTATTCGCTATCTACTACAGGCTTAAGATATCATGTGGTCCAAACAGTTGTTAACATAATTATGGTGTCTTGCTTGACTACAAACATAACCCTTCGCGATGCTCCTCCCCATATAAGAGTTCATTGTTACCCCCTTGTCATTCGTAAAGATGACCTCCTCTCAATACATGATGCAGATCGTCGCCCTTACTTGAACCTAGACCTGGTGTGATTGGTCTATGCCTACGAATCATTGACATTCCGTCCCTAAGTTAATGAAGACAGAAATATATTGTACACTCACGTTTCAATGTATAGAGGGCAGTTTCATTTCAGCTTCAAGGACCAACTGGGTGCCTTTTGGCTTTCTCGTTTATTCCTTCGGTCGGGATATGTCAAAACTTTGTTATAAGCTCAATGAAGTGTCGTAAATAGGTAGTTGACCTTTGCCTTGTAAAATGCCCATATAGCTAAGCAATTTTAAATAAATTCATGAGAAATTATTCACATTGGAAATGGGCCTTTGGAAGTGTCATTTTTTGCGATCTGGCAAGTATTTTACTATTTTCTGGTACTCACAACCCAATCGATGATAGTTTTCCATCTATGGGTAGTGTCTAGGAGTCGCTTTTACCATGAGTCTTAAAGTATTCAGTGCCGTTTGTCGCACTGTTAGTGTGACAAAGGGACGGATTAGGGACGTCGAATTCACTCCCTCACTCGAAAAATGGCTGCAGTCTTTGCATTTTCTCGTAATTTTTTCTGAACATTATGCAATTTGCTCGTTTTTGGTTTCGATGATAACAAACCAATGTACTTATGAGGCGTTTGTGTATGTAGGTATGTATAGGTGTGTGGGTGTGTGTTTGTGTGTGCTTGTCACACTTTGCTAGTTAGCACGATATAGGGATGTCATAGTTTTCATACTTGGTACTTGTAAACGGATTCTGATAACATACATTGGATTGCTGAGTTGTAAAGTTGTGGTTTTAAAAAAGCAAACCGGCGACTGTGCATTGATGTGAGGATGTATGGTGTCACATGTGCTTTCTTCAATTTCATTCTTGCTGAAGATGTGAGTATTACCTGCTGACATATGAAGAGTCACACATCGGACTCAAAAGGCAAGTTTCACCAAAATGCTTTTTATAAGTACCCCTGTAACAATTCGAGACTTAATTTGTCCTCGGACCCCTTTTAACGCCACAAAACGTTATTTTGAAAGCAAACAATAAATGAATATGGTGGCACGTATCGTAAAATGTCTATTGAATGGTGGCCAAGGTCTGACACATGCTCCGTAGGCCTACAAAATGTTGGAAAATTTGAAAGCAAGTCTTAAGTCCAAAATGGCTTAGTTTCCGACGATTAATCTTTACTCCAAACATTAAAAGTTCTGAGCTTATGGCAACAGCAATTTGGCGCTGCTCAATAGCCATATTCTCCATTGCCATTCCTTGATTAATAGGGAAGCAATCGTAATCAGTGGTGTGCAAAGGGGGGCCACTGGCCATGCCCCCCCCCCGGATTATTTTTTTATTTTTTTGATCCTAAAAAAAGTAGCCCTACTTAAATAACACATATTCTACGTAAAAATTTAGCATGTGTGGCACCAGATTGCATGTAAGGCACCCAATTTGTCAAAAATTTTCAAAAGGGAAGGACTGTCTCTGAAAGGTCCCTCAGTGATGCCATTTTTTAATTTCTTAAAGTAGTCAAATTTTGTCAAATTCCAAATTTTACTTGAAAAGGTAGACTCTGGAACACCCTGGTCAGCTGGTGGCACCGATTGCCTCTGAGGACATCTACCTTTATAAGAATTCTTAAAAGGGAGACGCCTTCACTTAGACTCCTTCCCCGGTCGGCATAGACGTAAGTGGCGGGGCATAGAAGCGGAGGGTTCAGGTGCGGTGAGCGATGGTTTGTCATTTATCATTCAAGAGATGTTAGGGGTAAAATCATTAGCAGTCGAGAGTTCGAGCAGTCACAGACAACTTCATCAATTCAGCGGATTTGAATTTAGCCAAGAGTCACAATAGAGAACCATTAGTATATTTTCCATTCGGATGTATAGCTTCTCCGAAAGAATCAAGACCATTTAGGCCTATATAATAGTGGTATAACATTAAATGTGGTAATATTCTGATTACTTAGCATGTTACTGATTTTTTGTTATTACAAACAGAAGCTTAACATAAATATTGTTTAGTTTTCTCTTTCCAAGCGTGAAAACGCAATTTTCGGCCATCCGAGGGGTCGCAATTATTCAGAATTTTCTTGACGCTCCGCGACAACGAATGGTGGCACTCCGCTTAGATAGTTTGAGCAAAGTTACATTTTTCGGGACAAAATATGGTTTAATGAGTTTCACATCACTTTGCAGTTTGCGTACTTATTTTGAAGTGATCATTTTATTGCAAACGACAAACGAAGATAGCGACTCGTTAGTTTCTCCATATAAGTCTGGAAAATGCTATTTCCGGCCATCTGAGAGGTGTGTTTTTTTTTTCGAAATTTCTCTGCGCTCCGCCCCAACTGGTGGTGGCGCTCCTCTTAGATAGTCATTCGGGCAAAATTACATTTTTCGTGTCAAACAATGTAACTTTCAATCTTTTTTCAGCAAACAGACTCAGTGTATCAAAAGTACCATCCCAGTCAGCAATATCATACTCCGCCGACGTTTATTGTAGGCCCACGATCGACCGTGAATATGTGTTTAGCCGTCGAAGGGCCCTCGGAGGACAGTTGAAGGAAGGTCCGCCGAACTGTAAAAAGGTAATGTAGATTAACAGAACAACAAAATTAAGAGATGAATGAGAATTGCAGAAAAGTTCCGAAAATTTATTACCAGGAATTTTCTGTAATCTGAATGTTTCCCCTTAATTTTTTTTCTGTAAATTTACAGCGGACTTTTAATCCTTTTTTACAGTTTGACGTCGTCCGAGTCAGAAGTAAAATTGACTGCGAGCAACGTGACATTCCTTTGACGAACCGCCGAACGCCGAAAGGGCAACTTGAATGGCGCTTCGTTGACGATGACCAAATTTGCTGTCAAGGGTGTTGTGTCGATACATCACTCTCGACGAGACGACGAAGTTACACTTTACTGGCAACCTACTTTGCGAGTTTGTCAGTTTAAATACCGGTGTAGGAGGAACGTACAATCTTCGGCCAATGACCATACGTTTACGAATCTATTTCTTCAAATCTGATCTCTGATCGGTCGACCGACGACGTCAGTGTCTAGATTATTAAGGTCTCGCAAAACTAACGCAGATTGATTGCATTCTTCCGAAGTCTTTCCAGATATAGTGTCTGGTGGATCTTTTCTCTTGCTCAGTTGTACAACATCCCTCATGCCTTTGTTGAATTCTGCATTTCTTTTTGTGTATATAATAGGGTTCACCATGGAATTGACAAATGCTATGTATTCGCACACTCCTTGAACGACGAATATCTCAGTGGCAGTGTAGTTGAAATATATTTCATAGAAGAACTGAAAACTTGTGGGGAGCCAACAAATCCCAAAGGCGCCAACCACAATCGCCATGGTTACCAGTCCTCTGACCCGTGAATTTCCATCGTGAACCATGTTCCTTGCTTGCCCATCGTTCATGGCAGTCAGCTGCCTATGCCGACGAATGTGTTGGTAGGCTTTCCTTAAGAGAATGCCGTAAAGAAACAACATACATAAAAAGTAAAACGGAATAAAGATAGCTATACCGACTAGAACGACTGCTTTTCCGTTGTCATCTTTGATGATGTCATACGTGTTGTTGTGTGTTGACCCGATGTCAGTACAGATCCATTCATCCGTTTCATCCTTAGGTATTAAGAAAGGTGTAAACGCAAAGGCTATGTTGTAAAGCCATATAACTGTGATTGCAATGTTAGCTTTCACAGGTGATACGATAGTTGAATACCGGAGCGGACAGTAAACAGATATCAACCTGTCGAGAAACAAAAAAAATCATCTAGTGTTGAGATAAAGAGATTAGGCATAACATTCAAAAGCCATGGCGATCTTCCAGACTTATTTCATAACAACAGCTGAAATCTCATAAGTTTCCCCCTATTTCTCTAATTACAACTGTAGATTCTGTTACGACATTTCAGAACATAAATATATACAAGGTAAATCAAGCAGAGAATCATCGTAATTTTCACAATTGAGTGAGAAAAATATTGTCACATCAGTGATTCTTTAGAGTCATTCATGAAATATGAAAGTCTTCTAAATAAATCCAACTTGGCGTAACTTCATTTTCCCTTTAATCTTGGCCAGTTTGGAAGATTTCACGAGGGGCCCTTACTCCAAATCCAGATATGGATTAATATCTGGATATTTCTGGTTAAATACAGCCTTTATATGGCCATTTCAAGCCAGATATATTAGATGCCTTGATATTATAGATCAAGTTTTATATGGCCATATCAAGCCAGATATAACTTGATGAAATGTCTTCCCCGATATGCCAATAAAGTTTTATATGGCCATATCAAGCCAGTTATAACTTGATGAAATGCAATTCCAGATATGCAAATAAAGTCATATATGGCCATATCAAGCCATATATAACTGATTAAAATACTCTGCCAGAATTACATATAAACGTTTATAGGACCGTATTAATACTTTTTGGATTAATTTGTGTACCAGTCCTACATAAAGACCTTCTCTGGAAGCTGGACAAGTATCAGCAAACCAAAATCATAACATTCGAACCATATTTAGCCATATTATATTAACATATGCAAATGACTTTCCAATGTGGGCGTGGTCAGAAATTTAGGGCCCTGATTTTTTTTTGTTGTGATTAAGGAAGTAAAATGTGAAAAATCATGAAACCTTCAACAAAATTTCTGTTGGAATATTGCCCCATAACATAATTTGAACCAACAATATGCAGTGTAAAAATTTGAAAGTAGTTTTTTATTCAGTAATTAAACAACTTCAAATACTTAAGTCAATGTTATACAATGGACATTAAACTTTGTTAGAGATGTTCAGATAGCCCTTAACTTTATGCTGGCATTATCCTGGGCATGACGTTAAACTGCATCCAGTGTGTGGCTTCTGTTCTATTCAGCCAGTCTAGAGCAGGACCACACATGTTTGCCCTTTAGAGTGCGTACTTGTCCATTTGGGACGTTTAGCTCCTTAAGGGAGCAGAACTCCTCCGGGAGTAAATGTTTGGTTTTCGCCCCTTGGCTCTTCGCCAGAGAGTCGAGGGGACTTTTAGAAAAAAAAGAAAATGCTGGCTCAGAAGGCTTCTGATACGCCTTACACAAAGGTAGTGGTAGTTCACTAATAAATTTTGGTCCAGTCATATATGGTACAGATATGGGACATATATGCACCATACTTGTCTACTTTATATGGAATCAATACAGTAAGTCTTTATATAAACCAGATATGGCACTGCTGTATATGGGACCAGTATGGAATGGCTTTATATAAACCATATATGGTATTGCATTACATGGTCCATATCTGTTCCAGAAAAAGACCTGATCCAGATAAAATTTTATCTGGCCCATATATGGATTAGATCTGGTTCTGGCACAGATCAAGGTTATATCTGCCCTTTTTTTTATTTGGCCCAGCTATAAATTCCATATCTGCAGCAGATATGGGCCAGATATGAAATCCATATCTGGCCCATATTTGGAATTTCATATCTGGCCCATATCTGGATTTGAAGTAATCTACACCCAATTAAGAATTAAATTTGCCTGTTTCATCCACAATCGTACGAGTTTTTATTTTATCCACAACCCTACGAGTTTCTTGCATACATTGTCAAAGGCGAATTGCCTTTAGAAACACTTGAATAAATAAGTACAATGTAAAATGTAGATTCAGGAGTTTTTAACCTTTTATCATATTTTCGAAAAGCTCCGGGGATTTTAATAGCTTGTACAGTACTTACTGAACGTGGCAAAGACCATTTCTAAGTTTCTGTGTTATGTTAGTAAGCATGGTAACAGGAGGAACATTAAAACCATTAACCTTTTCCCTAACCCAAACCCTAATACTGAGAACAACTTTTTTCGAAAATAGATGAGGAGGTATGTAACACATATCAGTTCTACTGTACAAGTCATCATACAGGAGTTGGTAAAGCATGTGTTCATGCATAGACTTAATTCAGACGCACTTAACACCGACTGCATGGTCAACTGGTTGAAGCATCCGACTTGCCGACAGTCGGGAGGTTAGAAGTTCAAGTCCTGGCGGGGTCATACCGAAGACTTTAAAACGAACGTACTGCCTTTGTGCATGGTGCTGAGAATAAGCAATGGAGTATGGGAAACAAGCCAGCGAGGCACAACTGGAAACAGGCCGTGACTGGCTCGACTTGAACCAATTGGTTGGAAACTTGGCCGTAAACTCTAAGTAACTACCTAATTAACTACTTAGCAATTGTTTTTTTAGGCTGACAAACCTCCTAGACTTACAGAACAAAGTGCGGCATTCTACATATAAACACGTATGATCACCTGTGAACACACGTAATTACATAATAAATGGTGACACATCTGGCATTGGACCCAATGTGACACACCGGACCACACTTTTTCCTGACTGAATGTCACACCTGAATTCGTTTCAAAGTGGAGTAGCCTTTGCCAAGTCAGCTCATGTGGCACTGGAAAAAAAATTAATGAAACTTCTTTACTTGACACCATACAGTTTCACGCGTTTACACACCTTCCCTACTTTCCCTGAGTTTGCCACAAATTACATGGGTCAACTTGAACGTGTTTTAACCTTACGTTGCCACATATCCAACGAGTGGTAATGCAGGATAAAACATGGCCCTTTGATTAAGCGGGTCACAGTTTTAAAATGAATACACACATTGTCATGTAAAAATACATCCCAATCATATATTTTTACACACTGCCCATGCGGTATTCCGAGTTTGATAATGGAATATTTGACCCATATTTTTCTCAAATTGCTTTCTCAGACGTTTTGCAACATGGCCAAAACATACAGAGTGTAATTAACAACCATACCCCAGCTATTTGGGGCATGCTCCTCCAGTTCGGGAGTCTTGAGAAGTAATGCTTAAGTTGTTTTCATGTAACAAATAAAGGACACTTTCTGATTCTTTAGTTAGCCACTCAGTCTGTCAATCAGATGGTATTTACGACACACCCACACGAATTTGTAACACAGTATCAGCTAGATAAAAAGTAAACCGGGTTCCCAAATGGCTTCAAATACGGTTTAAGTTCTAGTTACTGAGGACTCGTGAGTGTTCCCTTCCTCTCCAAAACTAGACATGACATCCCTTTAAGAAGGTTTTTTGTCTTCGTGTTATTTCTATAGAACACAACAAACCTTCTAAGAATCGTTTCTGTCAATGTGAGAATACAAGCCAGTTGACTTTATTGCTGTTTTCTTATTCTCTTCAAATGCGACAAGGCGACAAAATTTGACATTTGTTACCGTCTAAACATATGCAACGCCGATCGCACAAACATTATTTGACTTTGCCCACATGATACCAAAATTGGGTAGATGCGCACTGTTTAACAGGGTGTTTCTTGATTGGTTGTTGCCATTGTATTGTATCGATTGTATTCTTTGTTAGGGTTAGGGATTAGGTTAGGGATTAGGCTATCGTTAGCCAGTAAGGAAATTTCTTGTTAAACAGTGCGCATCGCCCCCCAAAATTTAGATCATAGACTTTGCGTGCATACTAAACTGTAGCTAAACGGATAATTAGACGGGTAAAACATTGAACGAACAAAAATATTAGTCAAAATAATCTTCAAACAAAGCATTGGTCAATAAGTCATTAATCAAACAAATAATAGTCAAACAAATTATTAGTCACACAAAAAATTAGTCAAACAAATCAGAAGTCAAACAAACAAATCACTTTGAATCAATTTGAAGAGGAAACATGCAGTATTTTTTGCAAAAAATCAACACAAAACCAAAAGGTTAAAAGAAGGTTTAACCAGTGTAGTACAAGCTCTAATGAATTACCCTTAATTTTTTCTTCTATTTTAAGATGGAGTGGGCAGAATATGTACTTATCAAATGTGGAGAAAGTTCTTTGAAAATGGGAATTTAGTGAACACTGGGATTTATACGCAATACTGTAAAAACAGTTGCATAAAATTTTAACCCACCGGTGGTCCGTTTGCGATAACACCGAAATTTGGTAATTTTTTTTTTCCAGTAATTGGTAAGCCAAGAGGAGGAATACCCCCCAAAAATTTTGTCTTAACACACAATTCACCCACAAAATCAACAGTTTTGGATAAGTGCATCCCAATTTCAGCACCGTCACATACGTTATCGGTGGTGGTGATTATTTTACAACTGTGTTTAGAGTGAAGCTTCATTGTAAATGTATCATACGAATACTTTATGTTCACTTCAAGGTTAACAAAAACATTGCGCTCTTTTCAAATTACAGTGTAGCGGAGGTATCTTATGTTCACGAAGGTAAACTGACAATTAGTGAAGATAACTTCCCCTTGCTTCATATAACTGTAGCACAAGGAATGTTGGAAGTTTACATTAGATATACACGGCACTATATATGTGTTCATCTGGCCTCTGCGTGTCTGACCGGCTTTCAACTCCCAGATCTGACAATGATGTACTTAGTGAAGATTCACACTCTTGGCATTTTACCCAGAATTTGAAATTTAATTATGATTGACATTAAACCTTGGAAAACTTCGTCGAAAGGACTGATGATAGAGTTTTACTGAAGAATGGCCATTTAAAATATATATATCTGTTAAGATAAACCCGCTGTTTCTCCTTTTTACTACCGTTTGAGCCAACCGTCACTTTATCCATTTTATAAAGAAAACATCAACTTAAAAAAAAATGCAAGAGCTATCAGAAATGTACTGTCTCCAAGGGCAACCAAATTAAATGGAATATTACTCTTTTGTGTAGGCCGATGTTTGTGAAAGATGACGTTGGCTTGTTGAAATTATACCACTTGCCCTTGGGGGATATTTGGTGGCCAGATGCTCCATTTAGTAGTTAATGATATTTTGTACACAACGATAGCAAACAGCAAGTGCCACCTTTGATAAAAAATCAACACTGTGAAAGAATTTCTGTTTAGTGCAACGGTAGTGGACGTCTTTATTGGAATTGTATTTTCCCATGTGAGCAGATGTTACTGAGAACTGTCCAAATGAAAATAACAGCCCCTTAAGCAATCGGGAGTAGGTCTAGTATGCTATTAGGAATTACGGATAAAAATCCAAATTAAGTTCTGTAATTGTGGAAAATACAAACTATACAGTGTCGGTTGTAAACACGGACTGAAAATGACAATAATTGGATAGCAATCACACTTATAGGAGATTGTCCGTGCAAATTATGAATAAATATATATAATGAATATAAAATGAAAAGAAAAATAATAAGAGGTTGCAGATCACAAAATTACACTGACCCCTCTAAAAATCAATGTTAGTAACGGTCAGTTGTCCAATCATCTCATCAAATTGCAAACCGCTTTTAACAATTTTCACGGGAAATTTAATTTTTACCGCTCCCGCTGTCTCAAACCAAGTCCCGTCTTTTTCATAAATTGGTGAGATTATCACGTATAAGTCTCATCATCATGTTTATTATTGCGTTAACAATCATCGTTTGCAGATAGGGGGTCTATTCGTATGGGTTCATTCTACACGTTCTTTAAATCAACGATTTTACATTGAAACAGTTTAGTTTTACGAGCAGTTCCTAAAATTATTTTCTTTGCGCATTAGACCTTGGAAATATGTAACGATAACTCGCGCCGCTGAAGGTGACTTAAATGAATGTATTCCTAGGTGTTGCCTTTAAGTGTCGTCCCACCGAGTAGCATTATGGTCGTCTACATGTTTGTTTCTTGCGGAAAAGGTATATGGATTTGTTCGGGGGAATATAGAAGAGTTTGACGTTATATCTGCGCATGCGTTAGTGACCTTTCTGTTCAAGTCAAGTGTAACAAAACATACGAAAGCTGCGCAATATTCACACTTCAAAAACTTCCCCTCGCTCTGGAATAAAGAAAAATTGTCAAGTGACACATGTCAACTTGTGTTGTTTTCCTAATTTGCTTTCTCCAATATTAGCACTTCATTTTAAAATGTTTGTCTAGAAAGGGCAGCAAAGTTTGAAAAACTTCAAATTTTATACGAGAACCTCGACCAGCAGGGATAACACTATGTATCCACAACAATCGTCAGTTGAAGTACCATCTGGGATTAGCCAATAAAAATGACAAAATCTTCAATTATCTTAAAATTTTAAAAATCTGTTTTAGAGAAATCCCCCAAATCCAAACTTTTCTGCAATAATGTAGGCCCAATATTTTGAAATACTCGTTTAAAAAAGGCGAACCTTTGGAATCCCTAATACAGTAATGTTCTGTAACCTTTATAAAAAAAAAACTCGTAATATTTGTATGTTGCCCCCTCCCTTATAGAAAAAAGTCTAGTTATTCCAATGGTCTGGATAGTCCCTTTCACAATCCCACGGAGAGGTAGTGTCTCCTTCAGTCGATTGCCCCAAGAAGACCCAAAAAGTGACGTCACTCACAGGGGTAGCGCCAGCGTGGGGGGAACATCCCCCCCCCCGTCGGGGAAGGTCGGTGGTTTCGTCGGGGAAGCCTTAGAAATAAAAAAAAAATATAAAAAAATCCGCAAGGACTGAAATTACGGGATGGGTGACCTTGAACATATATCTCCTTTTATAACACTATTTTAATACATATAGGAACGATTTTCAATTACTTCTCATAGATCATAGTTCATTTCTCTGTTAAAACTAATTACATGTACCGTGTCTCATCTTAAATCCGTGCGCGCAAGGTCACCCATAACCAAGACTTGTGTTAGGGATCTGGAAATTTTACGTGCAGACGTAACCAAGGGTGGCACCAGCGGGAAACCAGGGGCCATGCCCCCGTCGGGGAAGGCTGTCCTCCTCATGTCGTTGAGAAGATCCAGTTTCATCGGGGACCCTTCATCTATAGGCCCACGATGAAAGATGTAAGCCCGATTAACGTTAGTCCCATGGACGATCTACTTGATTTTGCTTTACTAGTAAATTAATACTAGTTTTCCTTACAAAACGGACGAGAAGTTGTTCAGGTGCATGAAGTGCCCAAATGGTTTTCCATCTGTCCTACCCGACAGCCGAATTCGAGAAACGGTAATGACAATCGGCCAGGCCGTTTTCAGTTATATATAATGATGAACAGAAGTGTGAGAATGTCTCATGATAAGTCTGACTGAAAATTCATTTGAAGCCACCTTGTTGTTACGTGACATATTTTCAAAGACGTCGGCGGGAAGTAAAATCATTTATTGTCGGGAGTTCGGATAGTCACACAGAAAATAACACAGAAAATAACACAGAAAATAACACAGAAAATAACACAGAAAATAACACAGAAAATAACACAGAAAATAAATTTAGTGGACCTCGCAATTGAATACAACGAAGAGTCTCAAAAGAGCAAAAAAATGGTATGTTTTTATTTCGGTTACATAGTTTTCCCCCGAGAAAAAGACCAGACCATTTCATTTAATTTGTAGCGGTACCTTTTATCTGGTTATTTTCTGATCACATAGCAAGTTGGTTTTTTTCTATTGAAGTGAAACGTGTATAAATAACGACTGCTTCATTTGTAGTTACAAGTCTGGAAAATGCCATTTTCGGCTGTCTGAGGGTAAGATTTTTTTTCAAATTTACTCTACGCTCCGCGCCAAGTTACGGTGGCGCTCCGCTTTGATAGTGTTTTGGTCGAACAGATTACTCAGCAGAACAATGCATGCTTGCAAGTTATTCTCGTTTGAGGGAAATATGAAGTGAAAATATTAAAGCCGAAAAGCTGAAAATGAAGACTGCTTTACGAGCGTGGGAAATGTCATTTCCGACTGTCTGGGGTTTTCAATTTTCCAAAAATTTCTGTGCATTTCTAGTTAGTTTTTCGGGCAGGGTTACATTTTTCAGACAAAATACCAAATTGAAACACTCCCGTACGCATATGTCAATACACAAAATATAAAACTTGAAATGTGTGGGAAGCCAAATTTTTTTCGCGAGGAAAATTCCGAGGGCCTTAGTCTCCTTGATGTAATTCAGAAACCTTAACAAAACTACAAATCACCGGGCCCTTCTTGATTTTTCTCATAAGAGAGTCAGATTCTTCCATAAACCCCAAAGTCTGTCATAAAATTACAGTTCCACCAATATAACCTTCAGATTCTCTAATATATGTTAAAAATGATAAACTTTTTCATTTTCGATGAATACTCCGTACAATAAAACACCCAATTTAACGCTCTTAATCACTCCGACAATTGACAGGCATATCATTGAATAAGAAAAAAAAAAACCAAAAGCAAATTTTTTCATAAAATTTTTAAATTTCTCCAATATGATAAGCTGTTAATTTTCGAATTTTCAAAGTCCCAAAAAGAGGAAAAATTTTCGGGCATTTTTCCAGTTTCGTCTGAAAGCCTTAGTACCTGCCTAGGCCTAGTGCGATGAAATGCGTAACCCCAAAAGCGTCCCAGCTATCGCCTGTGTAATGTTTTTGATTTTTATGAAGGACAGATTCTTCAATAAACACCGCAACTTTTTAATGGTCCTTACAAAAGCCAAGTTTTCTTTTAAAAACTTTTTCTTCCAAACGTACTCCAGGTTTTTAAATCTTTGTTGAAAAAAGCCAACAATGTCGGCTCGCTACGCGCGCCTCAGATGCTACCAAGTCACGTCTCACTGGCACTTACTCATCTCCTCCGTCGGGGACTAGAAATGCTGGCCCTGTCGGGCAAAACCTGGGGCCACCCCTGGTCACTCATGCTACTTTGTATATAACAAAAAGTGTGTAAGTTATACTCCACAATCCTTGACAAAAGTACATGGGACAACCCCTGCCCCCAGATTCAATTTTGAAATTTCCGACACTTAGAGCGCAACATTGAATTCGGGGAGTGGGAAGATGGTGGTGCAGAAAGTTGGAATAACAATGTCTTGTTTGCCATTTTTTTCTTTTGTTTTTGCCCATTACTTTTGCGAAAAAAGGTAAGGAAGAGTCATCAGTCACCAAATTACATTCTTTAAAGTCAGCTTTTTATTAAAAAGTAAATCATGACCTTATTTCCTGCTACGTGTAAAATTAATATTCTACACCAAAATTAAGTAGGGAGTATGCAGGTTTTTTTTCTTTTTTGAATGTATTAATTTCGCCCAAGATTGTTACATGATTGAAAAAATGGCAATTCGCGGTATCAAAAGTGATTTCAACTTGTGCATGGGCGTTGTGTGAAAGCGAAGTTTCGGCACAATTATACTGTACGTTATCGCTGATAGCTAGAGTGTATGTACCAAAAATTCCTTATGTAAAAAATCTAAAGCCGACGATTGTATTCCAAAATGCAGGGGTGCTTGTCACTTATCCCAGGATTGACGCACATGTTAATTGCAAACTCATGCACCGTAAGACCATCAGTTAATTTTTCTAACTTTTTTCAATGTATTTTGAGACTCACGTTTTATCTGTGTCCATTTATTATTTGGACCTCGTTTTTGTGAACCTCCTATATATTATGCAGGAGAGACAGGTTGTTTCATAGGCCTAGTGAGTGTTGTTATAACGTCACGCTGGTTGCACCCTTTAAAGACACTGATCATCATCCGTCTGTTTGATTAAAAAAGGAATTTATGTAACTGTAGTGGAAAAGATATTTACCACCTATCGTGAGCAGCGGATCTTCAGTCGATTACAGTCTTACAGGCTTTTGTACTCACAAGTTACTGAAATATCTCAGGGCGTATTTGGAGTTATGCGTTTGCCAATTGGTTACTTTGCCTAGCCAGAAGGGAATGAACAATTGAATCAACTTTCTGCATTTCATCAAGAACATTCGAATTCACAGCTAATTTGATCCTTACATAGCATCGCTGATTGAAAAGGAGTAAACAATGAATTTGCAGGCACTGCAGTCGAAGCCGGACTTTGAGAAATTCGGTTTAATCATAACTTTATAAGATTTCATGAAGAACACACATACACTTCAATGCTAATACACAGTTTTCAACAATTTTAGACCTTTTAGCTATAGTGCCTATAATTACAGACGGAAGGCCACTAGGTCCATGTTCAAAAACTCCATCGGTTTCTCAGGGTTTCTTTTCCTGCGATCTTTATTTTGTTTCGGTGACATTTTCGAGCCTCTTTCCTCTGTTTCTATTTTTTCATTCTGCCAAGAAAATGAACTTAACCTTACAGTTTATAAGGTAATTTAGATCCACTATTACTGCGCATGTGTCTTCTGAACATGGGCGTACGGGAGCATTTTTGTTTCGGGGGAAGAAGATTTCTTGCCCGAAAAATGTAATTCTGCCTGACAGACTAACAAGGCAAGCAGTCACTATTTTGAGTTTTCAATTGCAGATAAACATTCATTTCAAACTTAAATTTAGCGAGAAAGAAGAACGAATCGCCACCATTAGCTGGCGCGGAAGGTACAGAAAATTTTGAAAAATCGGAACCTTCAGACAGTCGAAAATGGCAGTTTTCCAGGCTTAAAGGGGGATCCACGCAGTTGCTATTTGAGTTAGCGTTTGCAAAGAGATGGTCACTTGAAACTAATATTCTGCTAGAAAGACTACGGGGAGCGCCACCATTAGTTGGAGAGAAAAAATCGGACTTTTTAGATACTCGGAAGTGGCATTTTCCATGCTAAGAAGGAGGCTTTCAGCAGTCGCTATTTTCATCAGAAAAATACCAGATAAAATGTACCACCACCATTGGAGAAATGGTCTTGTATATTGTCGGGGAAAACTATAAAATAGAATTGAAACATGCTAATCTCTTATCCTATTGCGTCTCTTAGGTAAATTCAATACCGGTATATATTGGATTGATGAAACTGTGTGACAGCCCGAATCCGGACTATAAGTAATTTTAATTTCATTAGTTTCACCTTCTTTTTTTAATTTTCTGGCAGACTTGACACTCGCACACTGCATCATTATAGTATTGAAAGACAAATTACCCATTTCATAACCATTGCCCGAATTTGGCTCTATGGGCAGGACAGATGGCAAACTATTGGGCACTGCAGTTTGAAACCCTCCCGTCTATCCGTTGAATTAATTTGGCAATTGAAAATATCCCAGCAGGTCAAGTTCAACCTTCGCCAGTGGCGTAGCTACTGGGGGGGCAGGGGGGGCAAGTTGCCCCCCCTGGAAAATTTTTTGGGGAAATTTGATGAAAATGGGGAAATTTGATGAATCTTATTATAATTACAAAAATTTCACAAAAATTTCACAAAAATTTCTCAAAATTTTTGTTAGAATAAGAAATTGTGAGACATTTCTCATACATAATTCGTATTTTCATGCAACAAATTAACTCAGATTTCGTCAGTGTCGCATGAACCGGCCCAATTCGCGTTCCACAGAAATGTCCTCGCCGCGTAGCAGATAGAATGTTCTCTTGTGCTTGTATACGCACGGGGGTTATGATCAGTGCATTTCAGTGCACAGGAAGCTGTTATTCAGGTGATACTTTGGGAATTCAGTAAAAGGATGTGAAAACTGACAAGTCACTACCGTAGACCCCCGAGGTTGTTATGTTCTTCTACGAGCTAGCAGTAGCTGTACGATTTTACTCTGTGTACATAACGATGGATGGAGCTGAAACAATCCATGGCCAACGATAAACTTAAAGTTAATCTAGAAATTAGAATTAACGGGATCCGTTGGCACACTTAGATTTTGTTACTTAGCCTAATCCTTGGAGGCTTACAACCTAGTTCGGGAAAATAGCTTTCTGCTCACTTTGAGTGTAACAATAAATGGACAATGAGTACCTTGTAGCCTTCTACACTTAACAGACTGCTTTTCTCACAGGATATCCTGTGTGATCGAGCCACCATTAGGCCTCTTTAGTGGCGTGCGAAGGGGAGACCATTGGGCCATGTCCCCCTCACAGATGCCATTTTTCTTTGTTCTTAAAAATACGTAGTCTAACTTTATCAACGCAGATTTTACTTCAAAAGATAGCATATGTGGCACCAGATTGCTTATAAGGACACCCAAAAAAATTTCAAAGGGGAAGGATTGTCCCTGCAAGGTCTTTCAGTGATGCCAATTTTTTTTTTTAAATTCCTACAAATAGACCTAGGCAAATTCTGTCAAATTCCAATTTTTACTTAGAAAAGGTAGACTCTGTTTCCCACTGGTGGCATCTATCAAAAGACTTCATGCTTAGATTTTCTTTACAAGCATAAATACGCTATTTTCACCATCTGAGGGGTCTGATTTTTCGAAATTTTCTTTACGCTCCTCGCCAACCAATGGTGGCGCTTCGCTCAGTCTTTTGGGCAAAATAACATATTTGGGGTAAAATTAGCTCTTAGCTCTCTGATCACTTTGCAGTTTGCGAACATATTTTGAAGTGAGCATTTTATTGCAAACGACAAAAGAAGAAAGCGACTGGCTAGATTCTTCGTATAAGCCTAGAAAATGCTATTTCCGTCATCTAAGGGGTCTAATTTTTCCAAATTTTCTCTACGCTCCGCGCCAACCAATGGTGGCGCTCCGCTTAGATAATCTTTATGACAAAATAACATTTTGTGGCCAAGAAAAACCACAAATACCGATCAATGCTCTTTTATTTTGACTCCTAAAAGTGTGCAAATTTAATGACAAGTTTTTCTTCGTAAAAAGAAATGCATGTCAAGGCACAAAAGTTTCAGTTTTATCCTCATGAACCACCACAATTCAACTTTTAACACTGTTCCTGTCAAAGTCGAAAATCTTGCACCATTTTGCATGTAGGCTCCTTGGAAACGTCAAAAATTTCCGGACACCCCTCCCCTTGACCATACCGCATGCCCTTCCCCCTTCAGAGAAATCCTGCGTACGCCACTGCGTTAGTACATACAAATAAACCAGATATTGTTCACCAAAATAATATACTTTGTTATTTCCGATTGCTCTATGTTATACTTTAAAATTAAAATGCAGGTAATATTACAAAATGACATGGTAATGTGCTTATACTTGTAAGTTTGCATATTTTATATGAAATACATACACATTGACCGGGAAAAGTTTTGGGGAAATTTCATACCTTTGCCCCCCCCCCCCTGGAAAAAATCCTAGCTACGCCACTGACCTTCGCCCGAATATTTTACCATTTCGGGCAATTTTTTGCAACACCACAGTATGAAGTGGGGATGAGGAAAACTGTTTTTCACACAGCTGCCCGGATGTGTCGCAAATCTTTGTTAGTGTTTTTATTTTCTTTGAAAATTTTATTTCGAACATAGCGTTTCCTGTTTTCTTGCGGAGTAGTAAAACAATCTGCCATTTCGGGCATTTTGTTACACAAGATTTTAAAAAAAGCTATAGAATGATTGTTTCTTTAAAGTCACGGGCTTCCAAATGTGCCGCGACTTTTTTATCTCTTTGAATTTTCGTAAAAACGTTACCCTGAAAATGATACTTTTCCTTTTTCGGGCAAATGCTTGAAAGAATTTGAATTTTCGACCCTTTGGGCATTGAGTTGGGAAAGATTGTAAACTCGCGAATATTTTTTGCGCTGGCCAAACGAATAGAGAATTTTTAAAATTCAAGTTGTTGATTCTCCATGAAAATTTTACCTCTACTATTACATTTCTTTCCCGCCTTTTGGGGTGTATCTTTTTAAGATTTCGGGAACAAAAACCATGTCATTTTTTAAACTTACGTGGCTGTCTGTTTTTCTTTTCAAATTCCTGCCCGAGTTTAAGATTTTGTGGAAATCTGGGGACAGTCTTCCCGTCCTACTCCCGTTTCCTACGTCACTGCTTCTGAAGATGAACGCGTCACTGAAATGAAGAAGGCGCACTGCGAAGTCGAATTCCAATTCAAAAATATGAGCCAAGTGCATAGGTCCACCGCGGGGCACACGGTGCAAAAAGCGACAATCGTATCCAAAAGAATCCAAAAGAGTTTGATACTTGCGTAGTCAGTCTAGAAAGACCAAAGTCTCACACGTAAGAAATTAGTTGAGCAAATAGCCTAAGGGATACATGAGGCAATTCATAGACGTAGGCTATGAGGCAGGTGCAGCGGGGCACTCTTCCTTCCAAGTCGGGCAAAAGCAGTTGGTCTATTCGGGCAAAATATGATAAACGGTGACATTACACGGGAAAAAATTGATTTGCCCGCCCCCACCCCCCATTTAAAATTACCCCCTTACGCCTTTGTGAGGCACTGTGTCGGCGAGCTGTTTTCTCCGTGTACGACGTAAGACTTCATTTACATGTACCCTCTCAAACGCTATTTACTTCATCTCCTCTACTCTGTTCAAACACAGTATTTCGTTCAAAAGTAGTTTCAACAAGGGTCTGCTTTATCGACAAAATTTGGTCATTTATGTAAGCTAGAATTTGTTAAATTACGGATTTTGTTAACAGTATGATAGTTGGTTTCGAAAGTCCGTCGCTTCGCTAGCCATTGTCAGAGTTTTAAAGGGGAATCAATTTCTCTAGCCACGGAATCTAAAATAAGTACGCAATGACAGAATACAAATTAACGTTTGATTTGCCAGTGAGTTCATACAAAGAGGTGAGTTTGGACAAGACATATTCAACAAATTCACAGTTGAAAGAAAGTTCCATAGACGGACGAGATTGATTTACGTAGTGCACGTCTTCTTTGGTAGATGCTAAATGCGTCAGATGTTTTCACTTTTCAAGATTAATTGCATTCTAATCGGTTTGTACCCTTATTTTGTCGAAAGTAGAAAATACGATTGACAACTTTCATTTACTTTCCGACGCTTTACTGATGATCCCAATTTCATCAATGCCCTTGAAGTCACGATGATTCCACACACCAGATTTGCCGGCGAACCACTTTTACGTGGTAACCTTAATGTCGATTTTCTTATTCTGATGACCTTCTTCAAAGTTTGAAAGTTTAACGACCACGTTGTGCTCGGAAGAGATTGTCAATTTACCCTGCAAGGTCTGCTGATTTTTGTTTTCCCCACTTGATTTACATTATCGATCTGCACTAATGAAACAAAATCACTCAGAATGTTACTCGTCGTACGGTGTAAGGCTTGTATGGTTCAAGTCACATTTTTCCTATCAATTAACATTCGCAACGAATAGAATACAGTTCAGTCACCATAAAATAGGGGGCAATAATATTCCAAAACAAATCTCTTCACCATCATAAAATTGCTGAAAATCAGTTTTCCAAATCGCCATGGAACCCATGCACCTGAAATATTTAGTAACCTCAACATTGGTGGTGATCATGGGTGGAAAAAACCATCAATTTGGGAATGTCATTGCACGGAAATGTTGGTATTTGGAGGAAAATTTAGCTATTTTTGTATGTAAACACGTGAAGTCTTTGGGAAGTTTTGATTTGCTTGCTGGGAAATTTGATTTGCTTGCAGGGAAATTTACATTTTTTCCAGCCCTGATGGTGATACACTGTGCTTCATACAGTGTTAATTGCGTATTATATAAATGACTTAAAGGGGAATGTTGCGTTTGTTTTTCAAGAAAAATTCATCCTTTTAAAAATTAACCCCTATTGACACAGGATGACAGATTATCAAAAACAAGACAGTATGGTAACCTTCTTTCCAAGAGATAAGTTTTCCACAGATAGATTTTCAGTTGTTTGTTGCTCATGAACGCTTTTTCCACCCAAACTTTCAACATTTAAAATGATGCAACGACCATGGCTCTCCTTGCGAATAATGGGAAATGGCGATTGCTGGTGTTTATGGTTAAGACTGAATTGTTGGGAACTGTCTGAGCCGTTTTCTTTGTACTCTTTTTTGGAGCATTTCAAACACAATATTTCCCTTTAAGGTGCACTTACACCACCAGCAAAGCAAAGCGTATCAAAGCAAAAGGTACATTAATGAAAACTAGTGTCAAACGCGCTCGCTTGCGATGTGAAAACTGTGAGCGTTTGCAAACAGTTTTTAATTAGGAATTCTTTTTGATTTCCTTGCGGTGTGAAAACACCTTCCCATACTTTCTAGAATCGTAGTTGGTTGAACTGTGGAGGTGTAAGCCTCTGTCGAGTCTTTCCGGAGAAATTTTGTACCCTCCCCCTCTCTCTGAAAACACACTGGCTGTTACCTCCTCTGTTTTACACCCCTGGAATCGTCACACCGGAAAGCCTCTGGACAAACTTAATTTTTATGCACAAACTGCTTAACTAAAACCTTTAGAAATCTACTACCAAATCGGCAGTTATTAAGGGAACCAGTCAGAGAGTCTCTTGTTTTTAGGAGTTCATGAATTTGTATAACTGCATCATGCCTACGATTTCATGCGAACACGGCATGTAGCAAGCGGGCTGATTTGATTTTAATTGCACAAAATTCAGCAACTCAGCTTGGTGTAGACAAGACTTCATTAAAGAATCAGCAGCTTGAAGCCATTGTGTCGATATTAGAAGGGAATGACACATTTTTAAACCTATTTGGTAAGAACTTAATTTACCAATGTCTGCCGTTGTGTTCTGCAACCACCGACTTATGTGGCATCAGCAGTACCAGCGCAACACGGACTGGTTGTGCGAGTATTGAAGCACATGAGATTGTTATTTTCATAATGATAGTCACACTTTCATTGGTCAAGTATAGTTTAAACGTCACGACAACGTAATTTTCATAAACACTTCTCGAATATTTGACTATTCAAAGATACACACATTTAGACTTTGTCCAAAGGCTTTGAGGCTAGTACGGAGCCTACGGTATCTTGAGCCGTGTTCCCATTTGATCCAGGGAGGTGGATCTTGATCTACCGAGGTGGATCAACATCAGTTACCTTGATCGAGATCCGCGTTCCCATTTGAGTGAGCGCGGTAGATCAAACGTGTTTTATGAACACATTGCGCAAGCGCGAAAAGGTCACCAATGTTTACAAGTCGGCCCGCCATGCATTTCGTATCGATGTATCACAAAAACATACATGAGTGTAACCGGAGATCCAGGGTCACTTGATCTACCGATGTGTTCCCATTACAAACTTTGATCCAGCGCGGTGGATCTGATCTACCCCGAACGGTCGATCAAAATCGGTGGATCTTGATCTTGAGTGAGTGTTGTTGATCTGCGTTCCCATTAGTGTTTGATCCACCTCGGTAGATCAAGATCCACCTCCCTGGATCAAATGGGAACACGGCTATAATAGTGTGTACCGTTAGGGTTTAAATAAAATTAGAAAGATAATTTTTGGCCGAAAGCCTTGACAAAGGCCAGGGAGGTGTGAGAGGCAACTCCCTGGAGAAAAGAGTTTAGCTTATTTTGTGGTAATTTGTTACCAACCCCGACTGTAATTCAAGATTTCCAACAACCACCTAGAAGGGCGATGTGCTTATTGTCCTCAAACCAGGGAGGGGACTGGTCTTTCAAAAAGAACAACAGTTCCCTGTTTAAATGCCTGATCCTCCTACCCCAGACTACAATTTTGTAGTAGTCATCAGAAATTCTTATAGTTGGCAGATCTCTTTGATTGACAGCATGTTCAAAAAGTGCAAAGTAGCCTACCGAGGCCAAAATACACAGAATGTACTGTACTAAAATTGTTTTAGCTACACATCGGCGTCTTGCATTTATTCACGCTGAAGCAATTACCTAAAATTGTGTCTTTACGAGGATGAATTTTAAACAGTTTCTTTTTCATTTTTCCCATCGCATTCATTCTGTTTAATCAACATAAAATATTGTAGACACAATTTTAAATGAATAGCTTTGCTTACGATATGTGAAAGAAAAAATCGACCTCTTGAAACATAAACACCGATAAGTCGTCTAGTTTATGTAAAGAAAATAGTACTGAATTATATCATCGTCACTTACAATAATACTCCCAGTACGAAACTAATAACCAAAAAAAGAACAAAACGATGTAATTGAAACAATTGTGACATCACGCTGTATAATAAAAATACACATCAAATTGGAACAATATTTTTTTACCAGACATAAAAGGGGGTGAAATTCTGTTTCCATGGTAACAGGAGAGCCAGCAAGGTAAAATGAGGTGAAATGATCCGGATAACAATTCCAAAACATCAATACCAAAGGAAATACACTTTTTCAAACGTAATCGTTTTGGCGGCCTTGTGAAGCGTAAGGCTTTAAAGCAAGCAAGAAAAGCAAGAAAAAAAAAAAAAAAGAAAAGAAGAGGATTATTTACCTTACAACTATAAATATGGTACTCGCAATGGAGAATTAAGAAATTCAATGAATGATTTATAGAGTTTTTATCCAAAAACATTCCTTCCTAGATAACATAAGTAATGTGCCAAGGAACAACTATTCTGAATCTGAAAGAAACGCAAAGATACAAAAGAACACCCCTCGAAATGATGCTCTATAGTTTTAACTGCTTCGTATAGAAAGTAAACAGTTCAATATGTAATTTATTACTCAGAGAAGTTAATAAGTCCATAGAATACAATGTAAAAAATAAAGATGAAAATATTTAATTCTTGCTTCGGAAGCGGCTAAAAAGGGAACTCTAAAAAGAAAAGACCAGTCTTCTTCACAGAGGTCGAAAACTTGGTTCTATTTTATACAAGACAATGATAGGAGACATAATTTTCGAGGTGTTACTAACAACAACTCCCTGTTGCAATCACCGAACATGACCATACGGGACTCTTTCTCTCAGGGGGCGATGCAACTTTTTCCCGAATCCAGATCCGCAACTAGACAAATGATCTCTGTCCAACTGAGGCACCGAAGTCTGCCGATATAACAAGGTTTGGGCCAATTGGGGAACTGCAATTCCCCTATCGAGTAGGGCCATGTCATTGAAGGTACACCACGGGAAAAGTGAAATGCAGTCAAAGCAGTTTAGACTAGTAAAATTATAGACTATCTTGAGTATCATGGGAGAACATTTTTCATATAATTGAAACATATTTTGACTTATTATGGAGGGGCACACATGTGCGTCGTCGCCAGTAACTACGTTGTTGGGTTCTCAATAGCACGTTCCCCAATTTTATTGGGCAGACGTGGACAACTGTCACTGCGACTATCACAAATCCTAGCGTGTTTTTCTTTTTTATTTTTATTAATTAATTAAATTATTTATTTGTTTTTTATTTATTCATTGGCTGAAAGTCCAAATATGGGCATGTTTAACCAAAGAGAAACTCATAATAGGACTCGAAGGTGGCCTGTGTAATTGCCCTCCAATTTTACGTGTGGCAAAATACCCAAGTAGGCCTACCGAGGATAATTTGACACAGTAGGTCGGGATCGGAAGACATTATCCCAAATAAACACGATATTCTAATAACTTTTCTGTTATCCTTGTACTTACCTGTCGATAGCGATTGCACTCAGATGGTAGATAGACGATCCACTGAATACGAAAGCTGGTAAAAAGAAGTTGAATTGCGACGATTCTAGACAGGTAGCCGGACTAATCACAAGACGTGCTGTAGCTTGTAAGGGAAGCGCTACCAACCCAGTTAAAAAATCAGTAGCTGCGAGACTGACCAAAAAATAGTTTGATACTTTCCTGAGCTTTTTATTATTGAAGAAAGCTAGGATAACCATCATGTTGCCTACCAATACCCCAAAAAACACAGGCAAGTAAAATATGATGTAAATGACAGTCACAAGTGGACTATGGGCAAGTCCAATACTCCAAGTAATGTTGTGGGACGTATTCATTGTGAATGGTCAAATCGAACTACCGTTTTCAATCTAGCAAAGCCTTGAAATGTCCAAGTCGTCTAGCAAATAGTGAACTAAACTACCTTCTCCAGTTACGCTTTTCTTAATGCTCTGAATATTTTGCATAAACATTTCCACTATAAATCAAATGAACAGGATGATTCCAACATTATAAAGAACTCGCGGATAGGTTATTTTAGTTCCGGGGGTTTACGCTTCTCACTAACGATGACGATCGTCAAACTTTCACAAGTCACATTATGCAAACCATAATGATAACATTTAAAATATTCATTGACGACTCCGGAAAAGAATTTTCTGATAGCTTAGGCTACACACCGAAGGAGGTTCTTGCTGTGCATCACTGAAACAAGTACTGCGACGATAAGTTGTGCTTTCAGACAAGAAACCGCTGCACAAACTGTTCCCAGTGATTGATACCACATTTACGTATCGTACAGGTCACGGTGCACAGGTCTCTAAATGTACGGACATGCAGTAACTGTCTGGCTATTAATTGTTATTACCCGCATCATCAGGTCATTGCAGAGAACAAGTTCCAAACTACTAAAATATAGTCGAGTGCTTAATTGGACCACTGGATACATTTTCTCTGTGTGTGATCAATAATTACGAATCACAGTTAATGAAAATGAATGTGTTAAGTAAGGCATGTAACTAGTAACGGTGCAATGAATATTGGAAAACTCCCAAGATGATAAGAATTCATTTGGTAAAAGTTGAATGAACTGGATAGGTTCTGTTTGCATTCTTAATGTGGTTTGTTCACCCTTCCAAACTATGGAATTTAACTCAACTTAAAGGCCCAATTCTTTCTCCCCAAACAGTACCAATTCGCGTAACGTTCTTACTTGAGCCCCTCCCATAGCTTTATGAAATTCATCCTCATCCAGAAACAATCTCAGGTTATTTCTTCAGGGTGAGTAAGGTAAAGCTCAATGTGTATAATCAAAACACTCTTAGTACAGCCAATGCTGTGTAATATAAGCATTGGTATTCTGCATTGTTTAAATTGGCTGTCAATCAGAGAGCTGAGCCAATTGAGAATTTCGGTAAACCCCTACCAAAATTATACTTTGGGGGTGACAGGACTGGTCCTTTAAGAAGCTTTAGAAGGTGTAGCTCAGTATTTTCATCCGGGTTAATCGCAAAAATACGTCTCTACACCGCTGTATTCGGAAATCAAGGTCTAAGCAAAAATTTTCCACTATTCAAGGGACAGAATTCACTTGTGAATGGGATTTCAAATGTTCTCGCAAATTCAAAGTATAACGTTTTCCACCTGAGACCTGTTCTCTCTCGATGATGATCACAGGATGAGCATATTTAGTCCATGTTTACTCGTAATTGAGTGCAAATCAGATATCACACTGTAAATAGGTCAATTTTTGATGGATTTTGATGGGATTTGTGATTATTTTCTCTAAGGTTGCGGTGCATTTTACAACAGATAACCAACTTTGTCATTTCCACCGTTTAATCGTCGGAAAATGAAGCGGATCGCAACTCTAGTATACTGGATTTCAGATTTTTCAAGATATGAAGGGAAACTTTTTTCACCCAGTTGGAATTGGTGTAGTAGGCCTATACTTTCCAGAAATTATTTAAAGAAGATTTAAGGTCAAATCAGATTAATTTTGATAAATTAGAGGGGTACTTGCATTTCGGTGAAATTTGCATTGAAATCCGACGGATGTGTGGTTATCAAGATATGAGCAGGTTAAGTTGTCACATTTTTAACACAAAGTGAACTTGAATCAAGCACATATTACATCACACCTTCACATTAATAGGCTGCCTTTGGTTCTTGTATTATCTTCAAAATCAATTTTCTCCTCGAAATTCCCGTATTATTAAACTATGATTGCATTAGTGACATGAGACCTTTAAAAATTTGCGTTCCCTTCATGGAGGTCTTATCCCTGCTAATTTCAATCAAGGTCACACAACAGTCTTAGAAAACAAAGGGAAACAATTCATTCCTTGTCAATGTGAGAAAGTGATGTAACCTCGGCTGTCCTCAAGCTCATTTTGGAACACAAATCTGGAACACTCCATTTACTGATATCTCGAGAAACAGGCCTACATGTCCTATTTGAATGGAACTTTCACTACAGTGTGTAAATGGTAAATATGATTCCTCTTTCACATTTACAAATTTAATCGTTTCTTAAACTTCCCCTTAAATAGGATTGCTGTTCATCATATTCCTTCTTTGATGTAGAACACAAGCTATATTAGCAAACAGCAAAATAAATACGAATGTAAAACAAGTGCACCGGCCTGGAGATAAATAATACGAACGTTAAAGAACATTATACGTTAGATTTGTGTCATTTCTCTCCATTACTAGCCGAACGGATCTATTGAAACAAACCATTAGTCAAAGAGGGAAAACGGAACATGCAAGCTGAGCTCTGATTTTTTCTCCTCTTCATAACTGTGTCCACTTCAGTGCCTCGTCTGGCAGGAGCATAGCTAGGACTGTGTCTCAGGAGGGTGTTTGGAGTGTAACGTGGGAGGGGAGACTAGAAGGAGGAATTATCTTCTTCCCCTTTGGCGACTTTTTAACCACCGGAACCACTTCCTTCTTGGGCGTATCTAGACTATTTCCAGAAGGGGAAAGCACCCAAATTTTCCGACTTTTTATTAAATTGTAAGCACCACCGTCTTGCAAGGAACGTAGTTTGCGGCGCGCGAAGCGCCTCGATTTTTTTTACCCTTTTTATACTTATATTTGAAAATATTGCTTGTATTGTAGATAATTTTGGATTCTGGGTTTTCTGTATGGAAATTTGAAAAGTTGGGAGGGACTATTGAAGAATTTCCACTTCCCATTAGAAAGTCAGAGATTGAAGGGCGACTCAATTTTTTTTTTTTTTTTCGTTTTCAAGGAGCCTAGATGCAAAATGTTGCAAGATTTTCGACTTTGACTTGAACAGTGTTAAAAGTTGAATTGTGGTGGTCCATGAGGATAAAACTGAAACTTTTGTGTTTTTCATGAAATCTCATGCCATTTACGCTACCTTTCAAAGTAAAACTTGTCATTAAGGTTGCGTACTTTTAGAAGTCAAAATAAAAGAGCATCGATCGGCATCGGGCAACGGGAGCATTTAAGTTTGCGTTTTTTTTCTTGGCCAGAAAACGTTATTCTGCCATTTCGAAAATTCAGACCCCCTCGGATGGCCGGAAATAGCATTTTACAGACTTATACGAAGAATCTAAGGAGTCGCTATTTTCTTTTGTCGTTTGCAATAAAACACTCACTTCAAAATATGTTCGCAAACTGCAAAGTAATCACAGAATTATTTAGAGCTAGTTTGACCCCAAAATGTAATGTTGCCTGAAAGACTGTCTAAGCGGAGAGTCACCATTAGTTAGTGCGGAGCGTAGAGAAAGTTTAAAATGATCGCGACCCCTCAGAAGGCCGAAGATTGCGTTGTCATGCTCGTAAAGAGAATCTAAACATGCAGTCTTTATGTTTTGCTTTTATTTTCAATTAGAAAAAAATCAGGAACATGCTAGGTGATCAGAAAATTACCACATAAAATGTACTACCACAATTGTATTAAATGGACTTGATTCTTCTGGGGAAACTCTACAACGGAGTAGGAAATACGCCAATGCTTCTCTATTGTGTCTCTTGGCTAAATTAAAGATCCGTTGAATTGATGAAAATCTCTGTGACTGCTCGAACTCACGTCTGTTAATGATTTTAATCCTAAAATCTCTTGCGTGATTAATGGCAAAAAACTCCTCACCGCATCTGAAAACCCCCGCTCCCCTGCCCCTGTCTCGTACGTCTATCCCGACCGGGGAAGGATTCTAAGGGATGGGCCCCTTCCTTTTGAAAATTCTCAGAAAGGTAGGTGTCCTTTGAGGCAATCGGGGCCACCAGGGAGATACAGAGCCTACTTCTTTAAGTAAAATTTGGGATTTGGCCAAATTTGCCTATATTCAGGAATTAAAAAAATAAAATGGCACCACTGAGAGGCCTTGCAGTTACAATCCTTTCCCTTCGAAAATTTTTGTGGAATAGGGTGTCCGTACATGCAATCTGGTGCCACATATGCTATCTTTTCCAGTAAACTCTGTGTTACTAAAGTATGACTACGTTTTTTTAGGATCTTACACAAAAAATGGTATCCGTGACGGGGCATGGTCCATATATCCCCTTCTTTGTACGCTACTGAAGGCCTACGGAATTAAGGCTCTCCGACGAAATTTTAAAAGTTTCCGAAACTGCATTGTCTTTTTTTGACACTCAAGATTAAGAGCTAAATACTGAAGAAAATTTGGAAGATAATTAAAATAGCATTGCAGTTGCCGGTATCACTTGCTGATCCGATTTTGTCATTTCCAGAGCTCGAAAAAATTTACCAAACTGATTTATGAGTGACTACTACTACATTAGGAATTGTAGCTTGCGGCTCGCCAAGCGCGCGAGGAATTCTGCTTTTTGAAACAATTAATAAAAATATGAAGCTTGTTTTGGACAAAATTCGGAAATTCACCAACAACTAGGCTATCGGTGTAACTATCACTACTTAGTAAGTCAGTTGTTAAAGTTGTGCCTATAAGCCCGATACACTTGGAGTGGTGATTGAGTGAAGCTTACTTGTAAGATTTTAACCCCACATGGTGGAGCACTTTCAGCACGATGCGATCTATGCAAACGACTTATAAATGGAGCCTAATGTCGTTGTGTGTGATGCTCCGAGTAGGCAATTGAGATGCACTCTTAAAAAGTTGGTTAAAAAAATTCACCAACACTGGTCACGTATGTCAAATACCTGAAATTGGGTAAAGTTTTCCCCAATATGTGTTGTTTATTTGGTTGCCCCACAGGCTGGTTACCCAATTAAGTGGTTAAAAAACCTCTTGGATAACCCATTAATCAACAACTATTGGGTAAACTTTAACCAATTTCAGGTATTTGACATACGTGACCAGTGTTGGTAAGTTTTTTTAACCAACTTTTTTAGAGTGTGGGGAAACAATCCAATGCACTACAACTTGAAAAGGATCATGGGCCCCAAGAATAAACGAGAAGACTCGAACTTGGGGCGTAAAACACCAACAAACTCAAACTCATCAACCAAATGCTTGATCACATCAATATTTAGATGAAACTTGGACAAGAGATGAGCAAGTTTGTTAAATCGTGAACTATAAGCATTAGGTAGTCAGCAAAATTACTGATTAGCAATTTCTGATGACTTACTATCTGACGATTTTGAATCCAATCTTTGAGAGTACAACAACCTGCAACGCATTATGACAACAGGTGAATCAAACTCTACGAAATGCCAATTTTTGGTTTCCCGAAAGGGAAATCCTTTGGACTCATGCAGACTACACTTTGCAAAACATGTGTAGGATCGTGCATTTTAGTGTTGGCTGAAGCTATGGTTTGTAAGCTCAACGATTGAGAATTATTTCTTTGTTTTGTTTTGTTTTTAGTAGAATAGTACCAAGCCAAAGACTGTCTTCATTCTGGATGATTGAGGTTGTTGTTGCTAGAGTAGATCATTTTTAAGAGGGACATCTGTGTGAATGGTATTGCTGGACACTTAATTCACCAAATATATATTGCAATGTTTGCCTGTTTGTTTCTTTTTGAAAAAATACTGTGACTTTCATCGGGGATATTTGTAATTTCTGATTGCATAATTGCATAAACATCAAATTTCGTCTAGAAAATATGTCCACATGAGGCCGTCAGAAATATTTGCAACTTCTGTAAAATGTAGCAATCTTGAAGAAGCTTTGTTATACTAAGTGGTTGTACATTACTTGATAGCAGGGCATAGTCAAATATTTTCATGTTTTCACAAAGTGACTGACATTTATACATCACTACTTTGTCAACATTTTTGCTTAGAATTATAATTTTACTGCTTGTTATGCATGGTAAAAGGTACTTCGATGCTCTCGCAAAGAATTGTGAGGTTTTTATAGTTCAAGATACAACTTTACTCCCTATTATTCAAGTGAAAGGCATTGTACCGTCTGAAAGGTCACACGTCCGGCTGGATTTTCGACCGCAGTTACGTAATAGCATGCACAATACATGCATTCGGTCAGTTAGTGGTTGTGACCTTATATCAACAGAGAGCAAAGTAAAATATTACCGTGTTTCTTGCATGGTGGGCTAACATTTATAAGTATACATCAATACTTCCACAAAATATTGTTTTAAATCATTTTTAAAGATTTGTCTCCCATTTGCAAACTTCAAAAATACCTTTGGTACAAATTGTTAGGAACTTTTTAGCCAAGACACACTCTTTACTCCCTATGATTTAAGTAGAAGACACACCTGCACCTCCTAAAAGGTAACTTATCCGGTCGACCTTTCTATTCTTTATCGCAGTGACAACACATGCGTTACTTAATCCGTCGAATCATTTCGTCGCGTCACTTCTAACGGATCGTAGTAGTGTATAGGCTATTACTCAGTCTCGCATGCTATTTTCACAGCCTGAAATTAAACCCAAAGAAAAACTTTGCAGTTAGGCTACTGAAGGTTGTTTTGGACTGCTCACATCTAAAGAAATATTTCTCCCTTCTTTCGGGAAACTTTTCATACTTAGGTTTTGATTCTACCTGGAATACAGCAAACTTTCAACGCTTGGGGCATTTGCTCCTTCAAACTGTTTCCTTGACCAACCCCACGCTTAACACCCAAGTTACGTCAGTTAGAAGTTAAGTACACCGAAAAATAATTACTATACCTCCCCTGGAGGCAAACCGGGGGGAGGAGCTCGCTTTTCACGTTCAATTCGCTTTGCGGGCGAAAACATTTGCCCCTCAACATTTTCCTTGCTTCTTGTTTGCTTCCACCAATTTTGACATCCTGGTGCTGTCACTGTCTATAGTGAAATACCCTAACGCTATTTTTTTTATTTAATTGGTAATTCTCTGACATGTTTGCGACACGAGTTGAATAATTAAATTTATCTATCACTCCCTCCCTTTCTCTCTGTTGGTTATAGGCAAAATAGATGATGCGCTGATGAATGAATATCGGCAGCTATCAGAGCTGAACCAAAGAACATTTCAGACACAACTATAGAGGAGTTCCTTCTAATAACGAAGAAAACAGCAGCTTACAAAAGAAGTTGGCCAATCAGAGCATGTCGAAAGATGTAAGCAACATGTAAGAAATATGAAAGAGTAATTTTTGCATGTTTAATCTGGTCTGTCATGTCACACCGTGCGAATTTGAGCTGAGTGTCTCGGCCTTTCTCAAGACTAAAGACATGGCTGAGAAGTTTTAAATGTATGGAATTTTAGTACTGCTATTGATAAGAGGTTACTGAAAACTAGTAAAGAGAGAGACAACAATCGGAGAGTAAAACAAACCATTGGTAAATTTCTTAAACAATCAAGAATTGCAAGTTACTCCAATTGGGAAAATACATAAATAGATGTATGAAATGAAGACGGACATTGGAATTATGACCAAATGTATCAGCTTTTGTTGACAGCTCATTAACCACGCATAGATTGCTCACAGCAGGCAGTTTGATAGCCTAAAGGAACAAAATAGGAATACATGACTACAACTAAATGAAACTTCACTCTCAAATTGTGCAATAAACAGCCAGATTAATCCTGTTCTTGGATGGACTATCGTACGTAGCAGCGCTGAGGCACCAAACTGAGAAGAAATTTCTTATCCTGCAGATAAGAGCTTCTAAATCTTTAAATATAACCAAGCTGCCCAGCTGAAACTTTTGTGTGTCTCTTAATTTTAAACGAATTATCTTGCAGTATTGAACCAACTGAATGCATAAGTTCGATCTAGCGTGAAAGATTTCGAGCAACGGGAATTTAGATCGCATCGTTTGATTTTGAACCCGATTTCGAACCCATACCTGTGACCCTTATTCAATGTTCCTGTCAGTCCGTAGATACTCATATAGGTCTATTTTCAAATGGCGTTAAAACACCTATACAAACTTACCACATTAAAGACAAATAGATTTCACCCCAAAGTACAGGTTTTGTAGTAGTCCCTAGAATTTCTCAATTGGCACAGCTATTTGATTGACAGCAAGTTCAAAATGCAGGTTACTCATATTTACACAGCCTACTCGACTGGGAGTATTTTATTTACACTCTGGGCCTTGCAATGAAACAATAAACTGAGATAGTGTCTGGATAAGGACGAATCTAAAGATTTATTTTGGACCGGGCCTAAGTAGGTTAGGAAATTGGAACTGTTTGGGGTGAGGGTATAACGCCTTCAATCACTTTGATTTCCACTGAGCCTTGTAATGGCCTATCAACATTACGGTACTGACTGTGGTGAAGAAGGATGAATAATGAATAGGGGTGATATAGTTCTGTAATAAAGGTTTTAAATTGTTCAGATTATATAATATGGTATAAAAAGTTTCTGCCGGTAGTGATAATGAAACGACCATCCTTGATGGATAGGCCAAAGGTTGCATGTTCTTCGAATGAAATTTATATTTTGTTCCTGTCCTACCTCCTATCACCCATTGCAAAATGGAGAAGAAAATTATAGGATGTACGACGCCCTCTGTAGTAGGGTTACCACGGTGTCATTAGTTTCCCAGACGTGAAGTACAGGTATAATACATAGGGTAATATAAGGTCAGTACCGTTTCTCATTGACTCCCAAACCAGGGAATTTGGTAGCCTGCGTAGAGCCTTTTGTGGCTGCAGCTGGACGAAAAATTCGTCCGCCCCGCGGGCTAGGAATTTGGGGGACTTTGTCTTTGACATAGCAGGCTATAGCTTAGGAATGTTTTCATGAGGTAGGAAGAGAAAAGGCTATATTTCAATAGTA
Source organism: Holothuria scabra (assembly GCA_037179385.1). NCBI lineage: Eukaryota > Metazoa > Echinodermata > Holothuroidea > Aspidochirotida > Holothuriidae > Holothuria > Holothuria scabra. Next base: position 51,648,458 of record CM074180.1, read on the forward strand.
TCGTCCGGAAGAGGTAAATCAGGAGTACCTTTTGAAATAAATATACCGTCAGGTTTGTTGGGTGGTTTTTATTACCGGAAACCAGGGAAGGTTAACTTCTATTGCAAAACCATCTTGGTACTCTGGTATGCATAGATAGCAAGGGAAGCACGGGAGTTCCGTTAAATGCGAGTGACGGTAAGCGCTTCAAATGTGGAGACTAAACAGGAAAGATGCTAGCATGATACAAAGACATTCGTAAAATAGGTGACCATTTCATTTATTTAAACATTCCCGCTCTACATTATTAGTGTTAGAAATGTGGAAAATGGCAGGAGACTTCTGAAGTCAACCATACTCAAAACACTCGGTATCCTTCTCTTCAGTTTTCCACGTCTTTCATGTATCTTGTCGTATATCATGTATGAGCACTGTGTCCAAGTCAATTCCCTGGTCCAATAAATTCAATTCTGAGAAAGCACTATCGGTTTATAACTACATTGATAATTTACTATTTTATGTCGAGAAGATGAAGGTATGAATATTGTATAATGTGATAGGTCGACCAAATTTTATAGTCTAATTCTTTGTTTCTTTCGTCAATAGCGATCACTAGAGAGCATTTTAGTCACAGATCTCAATTATTAAAAAGTAGTTTTCACTTTGAACTGAGACACAACCACATCAAATGTGAAGCATGAAGATATCACTCTTACGTACTTCCATGGTAATAGTTGGGTAGTCGAAACCTGGATTAAGTTGGAAAGGTACAGTCCTGGCCCCATGCAAAATTTTCAGCCTGACGGATTTTTACATTTAAAATTTAAAACGACCTCAAAAAAAAGTCAGAATAAAAGAATCTTTTGTTTACAAAAAGCAATGCATGTAAAAAGAGTTTTGTATACTCAAATCAAGGTTTGATATGCTCGTACTTAAGGTATATTTAGGAACTCGGTGAAATATTCATTGAAATCCGACGTTTTGTTCTTAAAGAGGCTCATTGAGTTGATATCATAACTTAATAAGAGTCTTAAACGGTCACTTTCACCTAACAATGCTTATAGTTAGCATAACAAGTCAAGTTTCAAGTCCAAAAGTCACAGAAAATGCTAAAATTTTGAATTTTCTTGTGTCCTGACTTGTAAAGGTTCTGTACATAATTTGAAAAAGTGTCTGGTCACGAATTTTTGAAAACCGACTTGAACCGTTAAGCACTCACTCATAGAACAGTTTTGTTTGTGCAGGCTATCGAGATTGTCTAAGATTGACCATTTGTCATTGGTGGGTGAAGGAAACTCAAAAGGTTTGGAAAAAATTGATCAATCTCATGAACCAACTCAATGAGCCGCTTTAAGACATCAGCCATTATAGTTGTCACATTTTTTAAAATGTACTTCAACAATGCAACTTTGACAGTGTAGCCTAACACAGTCTTGTTTTTCTTCAAAATTGAAAAAAATAATTTTCTCATCAACAGTCCCATATATTATCGGAAGGTAATTAGTACATGAGAAGCGTGATAGGTGTTTAGCTGAAACGCAGTGTCGACCCAGGAATTACTGGATTGACTGTTATTACGGTATTGCATCGACTGAATTCTGTGTTAGGGTTAGGAATTAGGTCAGAGATTAGCGCTACCAAAAAGGCAGTAACTGAATTTGCTGATATCTCGAACTCCCCCCCCCCCCTTCAAGAAAACTCTGATTACGCCAATAATTGCATACTTGTTTAATAAGATTTATGGCCTTCATCATAAATCTTAATGATATATATACAATGCAAGTAGTATTCACATATTACTTTCCATAATTTTAATCACACGTAGCAATAATAAAACGATAGGGCGTATATCAAAAAAAAAAAAAAATTGAAACATTCATTTTCTATTTGCTTGATCTTTTTCATAAATGTTGACGCTATTTACTGTGCCTGTTCAGAGAAAACTATGTTTTCACCCTAGGAGCCATTAACTACCTTTAGAGGCTGAAGGTGCCATAAATGTTGGGAACAATAACTTAGCCTAATCCCTTATACTATGACCCTAATCCCAATTTTAATATCATTCCTAACCATAAATCTATAGTCACTAACCATTCTGCGGATCCGTCGTACTTTAAAGGGAAATATTGCGTTTAAATTGCTCCAGCACACATTAGGCTAACTCCTCCGATGCTCTAAAAACCCGGATTTTGAGGCCTTTTTCAGGGTATTTCCACTTCATTAATTGCGCATTAAGATAAAGACTCCCTGGCCCAGCGGACCATGAAATTGCAGATAGGGTGCAAGAAGACTCTTCTCCATAAAGACGTAGTGTGACTACATAAGGAAGCTTTGTGCTGTTATCTCAGTGTGGTCAGTCAATGAACAGAATGGTCAGTGTGAGCTGAGAGGATTATTTACACTTCACTTAAGCAACCGTGAAGGTGCTATATGGAGAGCATCGGGCTGGATTTCATCATGGCATTAAAAGTAAATGGGCAAGGTGTATAGTCATTTGTACATCATTCGGTTTCAGCATTAGACCCCACCCATACAGATTCATCTCCTCAAAATATTATGCACAAGAAGAGTTGTGAAAGTTGCATCTTTTGAAATGTCGAAAATTTGGGTGAACAAATTATTCTTGAGCAACAAACAACTGAATTTCTATCTGAGAGAACCTATTTCTTGAAAAGAAGGCTACCATGCATATAATGCCTTTTTTCTAATTATTTATCATTCTTTGCCAATAAATATTGGTTTTAAAAGGATGAACTTGTAAAACAAACGCAAATTTGTTGGTGTTGCACTGCTTAGCAAGGAATCCCTTGATTGGCTAATTTGGCTGTTGTTGTTGTATTGCATCGATTGCATTCTTTGTTAGGCGTCGGGGATTAGGTTAGAGATTAGAGCTATCTTTGGCCACTTATGGGAAATCAATTGCTGAACAGTGCGCTTCCAGGCCAGTGCGGTATTTGGGCCCCAACGCATCGATCTGTCCAAGTGGCCTTGATGTCAATGAAAATGTGACTGTCTTTAATTTTTGGACCAACTTGTTTATAATAATCTTCTGCAGGACGCACATGTTCCATCCTTCCAAAAAGATCAGTTGACGTCATCATCACTCCTATCAAAGACCTGGCTGATTGCTTTCTTCATATATGTAGAGTATAGATCATCACTCATCTATACCGATAAACAAATGGCACTATGATATCTAATTGTGTTTCCACTAGCAAATAGTCTATTTCTAATACTTCAGTTGATAAACTACCAAATTATTTCATGGTTTGCAATTACGTGCATTTCTATCGTATTGTTTATTTAAGTACGTCTCCTTTGGCTCAAGATCCTACCTTTTGCAATTACCCAAGCAAATAACCCGTGAAATGGCTGGGAGCTGAAAAATACAACTTGGTCAGGCGATATTAGACACGGATAATGTTGGGTAAAGTGAAGCATACGGCAACCATTGCTCTTTAATTTTTATACCGCCTAAAGAGGTTACACTGAGTGCAACCTGGTAATACATTCGATAACCACTTAAAGCCTTAGGATGTCAAAAATTATAAGTCACTCGAGGGATAATTGGACTTTCTTCTCCTAATGAAACAAAATATTTTTAAGCCGGTAAATAGTCACAGGATCATGTATGGATTTCTCTTAATCAGCGACCTGACAGAAAATTTTTCTGTGCCGAGTCAAGGCCGCTGGCAATGAACTTAATATGACAATTTATACGATTGCGGGTGTGTTTAAGACAGGTCAGGTTACCATATGATTCTGTGTGGTTACTATTTTTATTCAGTAGAAATAAGAAGCTGAAAAGAGAGGCATTTTGTTATTACTAAACACTTAAGTTAACAAAAACTAGTCTGTATTTGGAATGCCCTCAATTGGCCAAATTGGCGTCCTCATGGAGAAGAAAGTCACTATATGCATGTGTTATCTTCACACAGAACAAACACAAATAACGAACCCGCAAGTCCGCTAGTTAACTAGTTAAAAGGACTAGTTATGCTTAGCTTATCTGAAAAAAAAGTTAAAGTACTAATCAAACTATAGCGATTTCGATAACGTTCATAATTTGTGGGTGTAAGTTATAAATAATGTAAAAAAAACTTGTTAATATCTGTTCGAAAAGAGACAAAATTTGTTAACCTGGACAAATAATATGATATTTAAGAGAAGGTCGAAACGTCATTATTTCGTGACTTCACATCCATAGGCAACATTTTGTGGGACACGGACTCAAGAAACGGATTGGTTTCCGAACAGATATTTTACAGTTAAACCCTATATAAGTTATGATGGTAGCAGACTAATTTATTGTAAAGATTGGATTTTTTGTGAAGACTGGGATCAGTTCTCGATTAAGATTTACTATGCTTATAGAACAAAGTCTGACTCGGGAGGTGGAAGCTCCCTGGTCTAGATAAGAAATATTGGTGCGATCGGGAAAAAAACGTGATCGAATTTCGAATTAAATATTGTTGAAATGTGACCTGCCCTTAACAATGGTAATGTTTTGTCTTCAGGGGGACAAACTTCTTGTAGATATACTGTATTTTTATTGTTAGTAAAGACCTTTGAAAGGTTGTGCATAGTCTGCTCACATAATTTAAGAAATGTGGTACTTTAACGTTGTCACCAAATCAAAACTTTTTAACTTTATTCCCTTTAATAATGCCTTCAATCGTCACTTTTCCCGGGACTGTGGTTTCCCCTCTGGATACACGGAGGACGTGTATTGAAGGCGTGCCAGTGCGGCATAAGGTTGCCAGAGAGGTATAAGATTGCCAGAGATATACAGAATGGTTTCATTTGCTAGAATGGAAAGTTTTTGGATTGGATAAAACTTTTAAATTCTTGGTGGGGGAATGACATCGCCAAGAAAGACTTTGCAAAATCTATGGAAAAGACTGCATTTGTTTGGACGTCTAGATGAAAATTTCTTTTGGAAACCTTGGGGGTAAGCTCTTTAAATCCAAAAGGTTTCAAAATAATGGTAACCTTTGGAAAAACTCTTTGTATTCAAAATGCTCCCTTTGGTTGTTGATGGAAATTAGACAAATCACAAAGGAAATTACAAAATTACACTTAGCATAAATCAAACCCTTCTGGAAATCCTTTAGAACCATTTAGAAATCATTGAAATCTTTCGTTTCATGGAATTTGGACAAAGTTGTCGAAGGGATCTTTTTGCTGGGAGCTAGCTAGAAAAACTTCGATTTTCAAACTATTATTTACAGACAAAAATAATACAGAATTCAAAGAAAGGCTGCAGGGAAATCTTTCTAACAGAGGAGACAGGCTATTCCTTGCTGAAGATTAATTTGTCAACCCAAACACTAAAAAACCAAACGATGCAACTTCCGTAATTCTTAGAATCCATATTGAGGAAACGAAGCTTCGATTACGAGTGTATCGATTGAGACTGATTGATTTAATATCATTGAGGTAAGCATTGACGAGTTCTACCACTATGGTATAGAAACTAATTGTACTGGGCTTGCTAAAGTTTTTTTTTTGTTTTGGTGGTGGTGGTGGTGGTATCTTTGGTATGCTAAATGCAGTGTAATCTCAATATTTCTCTTATGCAAGCAACCTGCATAACTGGCAACTGTTAAGAAAATAGCGGAACTGTGGTGTAAGCCACGTTTTGATGTAATGAAGTTCGAGTAAACCTTACACAACTATCGCCACCACGAGTCATAAACTAGTAGCTCGTCACCCCATTTTACAATTTTTCCCTGGGTGTACCGGGATTATCAATTGGCCCAGCTCTTTGACTGATAAACAATTAAAAAATGCAGAATAGTTCATATAACACAACATGCACTAAGTGTCTGTTTATTGCACATTTTGACTTTGTATGCTGTAGGGGGTGTTAGACTTAGGAAGTACTCTTATTTTCAGAGAATTATAATTCTATTGGTGATGAATATCTGCCTTTAAAATTTAGTTGTAGCGAGTTAATTAGGGCATTCAAAAGACGTATAATTGGCATCTTTATTTAACGTTATTAACATATTTTACCACAGGCTTGTATAACCCAAACTGTTTACATGAAGATTTACTAAGTATCAACGTTTGTCAAACGGAAATGTCAGTGATGTCATTTGATGACCCAGCCTCTAGGCTAAGATGATCTGAAGTACCACTCTAAGTTTTAAACGTTGAAAACAGAATCAATGGTTCTACATATCCTTTAATGACAAAACCCACTTTCCTTTGAGTTCAAGACCGATTGATGAATACGTAGAAAGAATAACAATGCGGAAAAAATTCAAAATAATGTAGGGTACAGTGTTATTAATACTACTAACAGTTGATGAGAACAGTTAGATAGGCCATGGGACAAATACTTTGACACGTGAAAAAAAATTCTCAAGTGCCCTTTAAATGAACGATTTAACAGCAAAGATCAAATTTATTTTACCATTTAAAGTGTACCTCAAGTAAAATAGTTCAAAAATATGTGTTAAAGAGAACGGAAAGTGAATTCTAACAGTCCATCTCCCATCTTTATAAGACATTCCTGGGCTGAGATAAAAAAAATGCTGAGGTTTATTCATTTAAAAAAAATCGGTCTAAGGAGCAATAATTTGTGACTTTATTGTTGCACAACTCACATTATATGATGTGGTTTTCTTTAAAATTAAAAATGTTTTATGATCCTAAACACTCTCTGTTTGCTTGCATTGCATCTTGCTCAGAGAGGGCTAAATTAATTTTATCACCTCATGAGAGTAAGAGTTCTATCACACTTTGGTACAAGGTGCAGTAACTTTCGGAAAAATAAAGAAATACAAAGATTGTAATTTGAGTAGTACAACAATGACATCACAAACTGCACAACATACCATTTAAATTTGAGTGAATAAACTTCAACATTTTATATCTCAGCTTGGGAATATCCTGTGAGGAAGGGATTTTGACAGTTAGAATTTATTTTTCATGCTATTTAATATTTATTTTTGAATGTTTTGACATGAGGTACACTTTAACACCTAACTATCTCTTTTCTAGTACGATCGAAACACCTATGTCAATACTTCATCGAACATAAAAGGCAAAGTTATAAGAAGAGATCCTTTTTGTCTTTACGGGCTGCTTTTTTCCTGGAGGAATCCTAATTTTTTCTTTGGTCGCGTTCAGTATTGTGCATTTGTTAAAGTACATTAACAGTTTCAAATTCACGGATCCTGAAAACGAGTACTAATTTACAGTGCAACCCGAACTCAGCTTGGGTCAGCTGATATGGGTATGAAACGATACGACGTCGTCCGTAGTCACTCTTCGGCAATGGTCAGTCACACTATCGACGTATTGGTTAATTTAAGGGAACCGACATCTATTGTAAGTAATACCCATTATCCCCATATGAACTAGCATTCCGTGAATCGGTCTCTTAGTCATTGCGGGGAGGTATAATTACACTTCCCTGGTCATAGGGTCAGGAAGTGTCCTTGAAACATGCCACCCCTTTACAAAAAGAGATAGCTGTAAGCATAGGACCGTGGGGATGAGTCCAGGGAAGTCGCCACAAAGAGACCATCCCACAAAATTATATAATGGACTCTGTAAAATATTCCAGACTGAATCCAAAGGTAGCCGACGCACTGTAAAATCAAAACTGAACTGTGAAACGTTTCCCCGAAAGGATAACTAAAGACACCAAATTTATTAACTTCAACATATGCAGAAAATTTTTAGGAGGCGAAAACGTCATCTCAATAGCATATAGCGTTCGGAAGATACAGATTTATAAAGTAATGCAACTTTTTTCTTTGATTTGGTGCATCATGTAAATCTGTGATGTCATCGCAGCACATTTATTTGACATTACATTCAATTTATTTATAATTTTGAAGCCGCTGCAGGAAATATTAACCAACAGTGGTGGTTGCGCTCAACGTATAGTGAAAGGTAATGCTTGATCTACTACAGGCAAAGATACTCAATGGGCCAAACCTCTAACCCCAAACTACAATTTTGGTACGGTGGTACCGAAATTCTCAATTGACGGACAACACAGGCACAGATATTTAAACATTCTCACAGTATGAAATTTCAAGGACAAAGGGACTTGAACTAATATAGAAAGACAAAACGAATGAGAGACAATGTGCCCACATTTAAATAATTCTTCGTGGCTTTGTTGAAGAGCAGCGGTATTTTTTAACAAAAGTTACTAATCTTTAAAATGAGATATGTTGAGTTAGAAAAAGGATTTCAAGGACAAGGTGTGGAATATCTTTTTCTCTTCTTTCCTTTTTACGAAACTCCGGCGAAAAGCCACCAGAGGGCCTTTAAATAACTGCCGAGGGAATGATGCCTTCTCCAAAGTGCTAAGTTACGCATATGCTTTCCCTGTAGGCTTTCTCTAGGCTTCCATACGTTCTAAATCTTATTTGAAACTCGATGGATACCTATAACGTAACTCAGTGAAGGTTGAAACAGTTCAAAGGAGGTAAAAATATTTCTCTCGTCAAAAGTTGCTGTTTCTCAAAGTTTAAGCTATCAAGTGGAAATCTGTTATCATAATATGAATTAAAAAGACTAAAAGGTGTTCGGTTTTTTCTTCAATGGCAAACAATACTATTTTTCCAGAAACAGAGCACATAATTATGGGCGGCCAAAAGGGCAAAAAAGACAAAGTGCAAAATATTTATTTTAATTTCAAAAATAAAGTTAAAGGTAAAAAAATATTCTAAGTGAGAAATTTAAAAATAAAATAAGCAATGATTACATTTTAAAAAACGAGCAATATTTACTACGTCCCAAAAACAAATTAAAAAACACAAAGAGTAGTTATAATTAATCTTAAAACTAACACATTACCGTTTTATCCAAATGAAATATCAAAGCCCCCAAAAAATAAAAACTGGAAAACAAATAAAAAGAAATAAAAAAAACGCAAATAGAGACGCAATTTTGTGTTTTTGTTTTATCTTGTGTTTTCATTTTATTTCCAGTTATCTTTTTTTTAATTTATTTGGGTTCCTTAATAGTTATTTGAAATCGTCTTTTTTTGCCCTTTTGGCGCACCATAGGTGGCCAAAAGGGCAAAAAAGACAATTTGCGAAAAAGACAAACGGTGAAAAAGACAAACTGCGAAAAAGACGATTCGTGAAAAATAATGAGGGCGTCCTGAGATTGACGGATTCAGAGCACCTAAATATGCTTGGAAATCGCATTAGATATCCAAACCCGCACAACCAGTTAAAGCCAGCGCGAAGACTTGCTTGCAGCCATACACTCCCTTTGTTGAGGAGCATGTAGCAAGGCAATACGCACATCAGTGGGCAGTCTGAGTCGATCAGGGAGGTGTTATTTGCTATTAAAACCTCCATGGAGTGATAACGTTTTCTCTCGGCCCGCAAAGCAACCAGTTAAGAGGTGGGGAAGGGAATCACATGAAAGTGTGGGGGACTTTTTCACCATTTGTGGTGGAAGGGGAAACGGCGTCGTCAGAATTTTCGTCTCGGAGGGGGGGGGGGATAAGTTTTGTGATCGTTGGCATAAGGGAGGGGTCTAAAGGGACGGAGATAAGTATAAGGGGTCTCCCCCTCTCTTTTGGAAATTGTTTTAAAAAGTGAATGCCCTTGAATGTCCTTGGCGGGAGGGGCGTGGGACGCCCCCTCACTTTTTTGAAGGGGGACATCTTCAAAAAGCACCCTCACTTTTCAAAAATGATGGAACAAACAGCAATTATTGCCCAGGAAAACAAAATTTTTAGAACAAAATTAACCTAGCAATTCTCGCTTTTTGTTCCAAATAACATCTGAGGGCATTCAGTTTTTAAGTCTTCGCGCTGGCTTTAACTGGTTGTGCGGGTTTCGATATCTAATGCGATTTCCAAGCATATTTAGGTGCTCTGAATCCATCAATCTCAGGACGCCCTCATTATTTTTCACGAACCGTCTTTTTCGCAGTTTGTCTTTTTCGCAAATTGTCTTTTTTGCCCTTTTGGCCACCTATGGTGCGCCAAAAGGGCAAAAAAAAGACGATTTCAAATAACTATTAAGGAACCCAAATGAATTAAAAAAAAAGAAAACGGGAAATAAAATGAAAACACAAGATAAAACAAAAACACAAAATTGCGTCTCTATTTGCGTTTTTATTTTATTTCTTTTTATTTGTTTTCCAGTTTTTATTTATTGGGGGGCTTTGATATTTCATTTGGATAAAACGGTAATGTGTTAATTTTAAGATTAATTGTAACTACTTTTAGTGTTTTTTAATTTGTTTTGGGGACGTAATAAATATTGCTCTTTTTTTAAAATGTAATCATTGCTTATTTTATTTTTAAATTTCTCACTTAGAATATTTTTTTACCTTTAAACTTTATTTTTGAAATTAAAATGAATATTTTGCACTTTGTCTTTTTTGCCCTTTTGGCCGCCCATACATAATTGCCCACGTTATAAATGGTCTCGTCTGGCTGAGACATCAAAACCACTTTTCGATAAAGCGGTCTTTGGCTTCAGACAGTGAACAATTATATAGTCGCGTAGTTCTTGTGCACCAATGTTAAAAGTCGATGAGCCGTAGTATACGCCAACACTAAAATGCACGATCCTACACACATTTTGCAAAAGTCTTGTCTGCATGAGTCCATAGGTTTTCCCTTTCGGGAAACCAAAAAAGTAATTCCTCATTGCGAACTACCTCATTTTCGGTTGCCTTGCATAACTATGAGGCGACAACAAAGATCGATTTCGTCTGACCGTTCACTGATCTGACTGATATTACCCACAATTTCTGGTTACGAACAGTCCGTTGACGCTTTTAATGTTGGACCTTTTAGAGATAATTTATGCTTACTTTCGGTTTGAAGTGTACACAAGGAAGAAATACACATATAGGGTCCACTTAAAGTGATAGGGCAAGTTGAAAGATACCTAACCTTTATGTTCCTTTTCGTAACTTGAGCCACTTGGATAGGCTTTATGAGAAAACATGTATAGTGTATAGTAGAAGGGAGCTTATCCATTACTTTGTCTTGACTTGCTCAGGAAAAGCTTATTTTTCTTTTGTAAATGTAAATGTGTTAGCAATTGGAAATTAAAATTTTGCTTAAGAAGAAAAAGAAAAAATTAAAACGATCTACGTTTTTTCCTATGTGAACTGGAACTTAAGTGATACCAAATTTGATCTAAATTGTTAAGTAAGTTGCCATGCACCCGCAACCGAGTTGTTTAAGGCATAGGTGTTTAAGCCTCTTCCACACTCGCGTTCGCACTTAACTGCCCTTCAAGATTATTATATCAGTAATTAATCGTTGTTGGATGATTGTAACGGAAGTAAACAGATCTAAGAATTATTGGTCGACTGTTAGTCGCAACAAATCTTTTTTGGTCTTCTTTTATTGTGGTGTATGTAAAATCATTCCAATTAAAGCTGGAGAGAAGACCGAAAACGTACGCTATTATTAAAAGACCCCCGACAATGGCGTTGTATGTGCGGTATGCACACCACGTTCGAAGTGTCGCACCAAGCCAGTTTTCTCAAAGAATAATGTTTTTTCTACCTCTTTCCTTTCATATGCTTAGTTTAAAAATTCCTCACATTTTCATGTGTTTTTCTGTTTCAGTGTTCTCTTGTGTATTTTGACATTAGCAAGAAGCTGTTATCCACATACCCGCCGAATGAGTCATTTGGACGGGGATCCTGAATTAGTATCAATTACCAAATGCAACTGGAACTCACTCACGCATACGCAAGGAAAAGAAATCAATTGTTCTGCGATAACGGAAGCAAGTTATCTTCCTGCTCGCTGATGGCAGAAGGCAGAGGATTACAGGAGACTTTTTAGATTAATCACGGTTTGTAAACTTTAAAAGAGTTTTTTTTTTTCATTTCATGAGATAAGTTAGCCTCAGATTAATTTTTGATCATTAAACATTCTTACTTTTCTATTGGTCTGGCGTAGCTTGTGTTTTATGAGATAAAATGGCATCAGTTTCCGTTTTGGTCAATAAAGATTCTTCCGTGACCAAAGCATATATTCAAAGTAAGTTCACCTTAGAGAGTATTGTGACTCCACGGAGAGAGAACTTGAAGATAAGTTGAAAGGATACTTAAAGGCCCAATTCTCTCACCCCAAACATTACCAATTCTCCTAACCTTCTTACTGAAGCTCCTAGTCCCACATTGTCTGAAATTCATCCTCATCCAGACACAATTTCAGTTTATTGCTTCAAGGTGAATAAAGTTAAACTCAATTTATATAATCAAAATACTCTCAGTATCCTTCATGCTGTGTAATCATAGCTTTGGCACTCTGCATTGTTTGAATTAGCTGTCAGTCAAAGGGCTGAGCCAACTGAGAATTTCGGTACCCGGGTACCAAAATTGTAGTTTGCTGAGGGGTGAGAGGTTTGGCCCTTTAAGGTCAAGTACTGTACTGAATGGGATGATGGGAAAACGATATCCTTTCTTAAATTAAAGGCGCGCAATCATCTTAGCAAATTTAGGTGAAATCTTACAAATGACAATAATTGAAAAAATTACTATCAGGATGGTATTCAACAAGAAATTTACAATTTCTATGAGAAAACTTTTAATTTTTTTTTGTTTCTCCAGCGTTTATTAGAATTGTGTGAACCCTTTAACTTCAAATGATTTTGCTAATTTAAGGGGCTCGTTACAATATAATGAGGTTTACGATGCTTTATGGAAAATGCAAAATAATAAACCACTTGGCACAAATGAGTTCAAAGTTTACTGCGGAATCCTATTTTTCTTCAAAGATATGTTATTTCCTGTTTAAGATTATTACATTATGGTTACCATTAGAAGCAAATTTCCGTTACTCATAGGTATACATGGTGTCGTTTAATTAACCCCTGAAAGAGATAAGCCCAGAAATTTTTGAAAATTGAAAAATCAATTTCTCTCCTCAGTGTGTCTTATGAAATTACTTAATCATGTATTTAAAACCGTATTAAAACTGTCCTTTCAAATTTAATCTCGGATAAACAAAGTGTTTTTATACCCGACGACGATATGTTGGAGGTAGTATTAAGACAATTTATGATGTTATAACTGGTTTACAATTAGAAGATTAATTGCCCGGAATTGTCTTTTCCATTAATTTTGAAAAACTTTTGATAGTACTTCGTTACCATTTGTAAAAAATGTTTTAAAGTAAACTTCAAATGAAAGAAATCAAAAACATGTTTTAAACAGAGCGAAAAATGAATTCTAACAATTCAACTCCCATTTTCATAAACATTATTAAGCCGAGATATAACATGTTGATCTTTATTCACTCAGATCAAAATAGTACATTGCACAATAATTTGTGATGTCATTGTAGTACTACTTTAATTACAATCTATGTACCCTTTTGTTTTTCTGGAAGTTACTGCACATTGTGTCAAGGTGTGATGGCACCCTTACGCTCAAGGGTTTATGTAATTATTTAGGCACCCTCTCTGTGTAACGTGCAAACAAGCAAACAGGAAGTGTTCAAGGTCATTTAAAAGTTTTTAATTTTTAAAGGAAAACAAAACAGGTAATGTAAGTTGTACAACAAGAAAGTCACAAATTATTATGGACTTGATTGTTTAGTGAATAAATTTCAACATTTTATATCTTAGCTCAATAATGTCATATGAAGATGGGAGTTGAACTGTTGGATTTAATTTTTCATTCCGTTTAATCTTTTTTCTTTTTCTTTTTTTAATTTTTTTTTTTTTTACTTGAAGTACACTTAAACCTTTACTACAATTCCTGATCTTCAATAATCTAATGGTTTCACACATTTTACACAGGTGCTACTTCTTCTGTCCTTATTAGTGGAGTCATTCTTCAGAAATGCGTCTTTACAAAGAGGTTATAAAGAAGATGATGCCTTATCCCCTTGGTTATCTATTTTATTAAGCTCCCTAGCTTGAAAGTCAATCAATTCTTTCTAGTGGAACGCTTGTCAAATTGCATATCATTTTTCCACCATGAAATCGTTATTTTCATTCAAAGAACATGCTTTGCCAACCTGTTTTAAATGTCAAAAAAAAAGACTTTGTCGACGGTTAATGGAACTTGACTTTATTTAAATTATTGTTTTGCAAATGTACGTTGCACGCAAACTCTAAAAGAAGGTATTTGAAAGAAATATTGGATTCCCTGGTTTAATTTAATTCATTTCTAATTTTATATATGATATTCATTATATTATTTGTTGCAGTTAATTTTGTTACTGATCCCTAAATTTCATTGTACGTATACCTTTTAATTTCAAGGGCATTAAAGAGCAAACAAAGAGAAAGAAGGGATTCTTATATTTCATATCTTAGGCTATATCTTGTATCTCTGTACAGTTGTAAGGGAATTGGGATCGTCCGTTATGTTGGGGCCTGGGACCGAAACAACCTCAAAAAAAAAAAAAAAAAAAAAAAGCATTGCTAGTACTTGGTATTATTTTTGTAATTTTTGATGTTTTCAGTTCATTGATTTGTCCCTTCTCTCCTAGGTTTGTGACATGACAAGTCTTCCTTTGAAATAACATAAACCGTCAAAGGTGACTTCGACCACATTTTTTTTTTTTTTTTTTTTTGGGGGGGGGGGGGGGGGAATCACGACGCGATTCACGTATACACTAGATGCTAAAAAGGAGGTCGAAGATGATTAAAGTTCTGAAAGGTGTGGAGAGTTCGAGGATTCGATCGAAAGGACTCCGGACTAGGTGAATGCGCCTCCAATTCCTCTTACTGATCTAGTTTGCTTTGTTTTATTTGTCCCTCTCTCCCCTGGGTTCGTGTTATCACAAGTATTCATTTTCAATATCACAACCCTTAAGAGTAACTTTTTACTTTGTTGACTACTGTCTCAAAATATTTTATCAGGTTGAAAACTTGTTGTGTTCTAAAAAGTCTACTAAGAAGTATTTTGACTCGATTTGAGATAAAATGTAGCTTCAAGCTGTAAAAGCTATGAATTTATGAAGTTACATGAAGTTGTTTGATATATCATTCTAAGGATCAAAATCAGCCTTGCTGCAACCACACGGCTGGTAATCGCAATTTGGGTTTCTTTTTCATTCAACAGGAATGGGCTTTGCCTCTGTACTTTACCTGTTTACGTAAAATCCTATTTCCCCAAGTCTCTTGAAGACGGATAATCTTCACATTTAGCCCACTAGACATTCCGAACCCTCCCAACCTACCGTACTCCAATTAACACCTCCCATCGGCGGCCCTACGGGGGCAAGAGGGAGAATTCCCCGGATTTGGGCCTTACCCTCCCCCTATTTACCCCCTCTCCAACTAAGTCAGGAGTTTGTTGGACTTGGGGTTGCAGGATGTGCCCACTGTATTACCCGAATGTCGGAAGAGGCGACTTGAACTGACTAACAAACTAACTAACTCACTGACTGACTGACTGACTGACTGACTGACTGACTGACTGACTGACTGACTGACTGACTGACTGACTGACTGACTGACTGACTGACTGACTATCTAACTAACTAACTAACTAACTAGCTAGCTAGCTAACTAACTTACTAACTAACTAACTTACTAGCTAGCTAGCTAGCTAACTAACTAACTAACTGACGTTAATAGTCGTTTTAACGAAAAAAGTAAATTATATACCAATTAAAGACTAACCGTAAGTTTTCATCCAGAGATTTGATAAAACCTACAGGCCTCCGGGAGCCTGACCTTGGGTCCCACCCCAGGAACGGGCGTTTGGGTTAGGTTTCGCGAAGACCCTAATATGCAATCATAACAATCTGTGCATGCTATGTAATGAGCTTCTCTGCATTTTTTAATCTATTGTCAATCAAACAGCAGAAGCAACTGAGATTATTTTTCTTATAATAGTTTCTGGTGACGAGTGATTGTTTTTAAGTTCGTCAATAAAAAAACTTGAAATGTTTTACTCATTTATAGGTTACTTAATGACCACATTTTGGATTTTTAATCAAAACCACTTAGCGTCTATGATGGAAATAACCTTATACATATTGCAAACAACAGGGAGCCTCATCGTTTAAGGCTCCTGCTTAAAACGTTTTGATTGAAGTTCCAATTAAACTATGTTTGGAAGCGTTACTAATCGACTGCCATTACTTATATAAGCAATTTCGGTGAAATTTAGAAGCCTATATGACCGCATCAGAATCATACTTGGTCGTTTTTGCTATAGACATTCAGGCACGTCCATACGCCCAAGTATTCTAATAAATCTACACATCTGACAGAACGAATGGATTCTGGTAGTCTACCATGAGCCGACAGCCTGTATGTACACATGTATAGACGAATCCGATTAGCGCTTGTTTTTAGTGACTGTAGGCCGCCATTAGTGGGGTCCATCAGCCTAAAACCATCTTTTTTATGTTTACATGAATTTCAAACGCTCATATTTTGTGAACTTGGAGAATTTAAGATACAAATTAGTGTACAACCATCAATGATATAGAGGTAAGCAAGGAAATTGAAAGATTTAAAGTTGACGGACCCCAGTTATGGCCGACTGAAATCAGACCATCACTTGCTGCCAGGATTCGTGTATATGTTTGGGCAAAGGATCATGATTAAATGTTCCAAAAAATACACCAATCATATGACGGTCGATTACTGTCGTAATATTTATTATGAGTCTGGAACATTTTACACTCACACTACACAAATAAAAAATCTTAAGCCTGATTTTCCTATTCGAAAAACATCCTTGTTCGGTTCTCAAAAGTGAGCATTCTTGGTGAAACTTAACTGCTGGATTAAGTTTCTACTTCATGCATGCTGGAAACATTAGTCCTCTGCTAAACTTTGTTTTTCAGTGATCATCTTCCTGGTGGGCTGAAGTAATATATGCCATTACATATTACATAAGCTGCATTACTCTTCAAAAAATATTGCTGCGCATGCGTCGTTTCCTCCAAGATCAGATGTGATGACACATCGTAGCGTTCGTATAGAATATGCTTCGCCTACCATGTGACAAAGGTGATAACAACTTGGTGAAAACTCTTGAGAGACTATGATTCAACCTTTACTTTTGAAAATAGGCCTTTATATTTTATGGGCATATTTTATTTCATCGTTCAAGTATTTACATTGACTTAAAATATTTACAGCAGCTTATATGAGAGTGAAAAGAAGTGCAACTTAAAAGCCGAAGGCTTGTCGAAAGTGCACCCTTTAAAAGGCATACATATAACACTAAACAATCAGGCATGTGACATTTAGTAACACATAAGCCTTCCCATCAGATAAACCCTTCTCACGACAAGAAAGTACAAAACCAGCTTGAACACCCCACCTTACATGAGTGGAAGGACAAAGTAGAGTACAGAATTGATAATAATGATATATTTAGTATATTGCTACGGAATAAAGTATGGGTTGGTTTGCTCTTCATATAGGCTAATTAGGCTAACTGTACGAACCTAAAGAGAGTCTTTTTATTAAGATGAAGTTGTGGTGAGAATATGTTAATAAGCAGAGTTAAAGGTGCTGTAGCCAAGTCCAAGAAAATTGTGAGTGTAATAGTTGCAAAATGGTTTGGGTAAAGTTAGTCTGTATGTGAATGTGACAGCATTTAAATTTGTTGCGTCGTATAACTTCAGAAGTTTAGGGTTTGAAAAAATTACTGGTGTGATCACGTCGCCATGAAAAAGTAATGGGACGAATAACTCTTTTCTGAAGGGTAACCAATCTTTTAATTTGAGAGGGTAGCACTAGACCAGTTTGTAGAACAATATATGAGATGCCGGTACATTAGAAAACTTGATAGATCGAACACAAGACATTCTGAGTAAAAATTTGTTTTGAGTCGACTAAAAATGCCGACACCCTTTGCTTTTCAAAACCAGGTGGGGAATATGGTGCTCCCCTTTAAGTCGTGGGTCGAAATCATCACCATTTTTTTTTTATCTTACTGGCAAAGTCAAGAAGTTGATTATTAATGTTTGTTATATATATATTGAAATCAAAGTTGTATATCTTGAGATTAAAACCATGCATGTTTACTTACATAGAGCGGCCTCATAAAAACCACTCTCTTTACAAGCATGGTTCTTTACAGGAACCTTCTCCTAGCTAATCTGAGTCATTGGGGCTGAAGAATACATTTTTATCATCAGCAAATAGAATACCATTGACGAGTTTAAAGAAATCTGCGAAATAAAAATGGAGCTTATAATTCCTTACATAAAATTAGGCCGGTGTATGACACGTTAATGACATTATTTCTCGACCAGAAGACCTCAAAGCGACGACCTAAGATCTGAGAAGATTTTTAATTGTTTTTGCTGAGAACTTGTACATTTTCCAAAAAATATGAGCGTAATCTAACATTTCAATCAATAATGGTGGAATATTGTCCTCCGGCTATTTCACGTGTCGAAGGTGAGAGAGCCGAAGGGTGAGAAACAGATCATATATTACTCTTGGATGAAACTTTGACCCTTTTGTACCATAATGACATATGCAACTTTCATATCTCGGATTCGAAGCAACAACTTTGTATATCGAATGGTCATTGGGTTTATTTGCTCACATATCACTTGGAAGAATCCTATTGATCATTAGTTGCGCAGAACATTGGCGTCGCTTAGGGGTGACAAAGGGTATGCCCTCTGGAAACTTTGTGTTCCCCGTGTGTTCCACCACTGAGATTTGGTATACACAAAAAAGCTAAAACAATGATGTCATCGGTACTAAGAATATGTGTCCTCCAGATTTTATATGATTTGATGGGTCTTTGGAATACAAAATGCATAAATTTTTAGTACCATCAAGTGTAAATAACGCCCAAAACACCTAAGAAATGCTCTTTCCGGCTGTCTGATTAGTTGAATTTTCAAAATTTTATGTACGCTCTGCGCCAATTGGAGATGTTCAGCTCAGGCAGCCTTTCTGGCAGGATTAACCTTTTCCTTAACAGAAACACATTAAACTGCCCATCAACTGCTTTTTTATAGTTCAGACCCCCCCCCCCCATTCCTTGTTCAAAATGTCTGCCGGATCCGTTCCGGGTAGTAGTTCTGTTAACTATAAAATCTTACTTGAAGTTACCCAACTAATTTTTAGGCCAGTGTTAGTCAAGAGATAACCCTTGAATGACGACTTCATACCAAATGAATACCCTATAACTCTGCAGGACTTTACGGAGGCTTCCCCCTCTAGATTCCCACTTCCCACACGTTAAGTTGGGACCCTAAGGTGGGACCTGAACCACCCCCTTTATGGGTCTGGTGCTTCCTTCTCGGTGGCACCTCCGACGTAATGAGCGATATTCAGGCAGAGCCTAAGCTAAATCCTTATTTCCCCAGTTTCCCCTAAAATGAAAAGTCTGGCTCCGCCACTCCCATAACTTCCTGTCTTAATGTTTAGATGATAAGGACATTGTTTGGACTGGGAATTCTTCCAAAACACTTTCATTGAACTCTCCCACTTGCCTTGAATTTCTTTCTATATTGCTCTTGAAATTTCAACGTGACTCTTGTTAATGAGCTCAGTATCTACAGGAGTAAAAGGGTAAGACTGAGAGTATAAGTTTCACTGATTGATTAAAAATATTTTCAATTTTAAAGGGAAACAAAGCATGTTATGTGAGTTGTACAACAAGAAAGTCACAAATTATTGCGCAATCGATCAATAAACTTCAACATTTTATATCACAGCCCAGGAATGTCATATGAAGATGGAAGTTGGGCTGTTGGAATTCATTTTTCATGGTCTAAAATATATATTTTTAAATTTTTTGACTTGAGGTACACTTAGAGTAATTAAAAACATGTCAGAGGAGTGCTGGAGACTGAAATGTTTGCCATACGTTTTGGAACCTCTGCCCGAAATTCAGACCTTGCCAAAAATTTTAGAGGCAGTCTTCTTCCTGCCCCATGGGCGGTCTAAGTTTTAAGGGGGAGGGGTTTATGGGAGAGTGGTTTCACCCTTCCCATTCCAATCGTTTTTTTTTTTTGTCCCTCTATAAAATTTGCACCGTATAGGCAACTTCCAAGTTAAAATTTGATTTAATATTTAACATATTTTATGAAACTAAAACAATTTGTGGGTGTGATGGTGCAGCAGTACTTTCTTCCGGTTAAGATCGAGTGCTGACAACGTTTACTCCATGTACCTAAAAAACACTCAGAGAGACTTACCAAACAGACTTAAAGTCTTTCAGACGACTAAGAGAGTGGGCAATAGAGGGGTATGACAACATTGAGTAAGGTCGGAAGCACGCGGAAAGACTCCGTGGCCGGTCCAACTTGAAACAATTGGTTAGATATTGAACTTTAAAACATCTCTTAAGTATCTGAAGCATGAAGGGAGCCCGGAAATTTTGGTAATTTGATAACCATTTTTGAGAGAACATCGTTTCTTGGTCGAGAAACCTCTTTGATCCAACCTTACCCTATCTTTACAGAAATTTAACTTAAATGCCTTTAGTGGAAAGGTGGAAATCGAGGAGGGCGGGGCCAATGCACACGAAAATCAGCCATTATATGACTGATGTATAATTAAGATATGTGTGAGATGCTACTGAAACTACTACATCAATGAAACCGAAATTTTGGAAATTTATGAAGGATTTGCAAAAAAGTGGCTCTATGTTGCTAATTTGAGTAAAAACGTCTACGGCACTTGATCTACTTGCAAAGTCGACAAAGGCCCAGTCGGATAAAACATGCTGGACCGAGTATGAGAAAAATTCAGTTTGAATTTCAGATTTTCCAACTATCGTCGCTTTGACGATTTTTTGGGGACGGGGTTGGAGGAGAGGGGTGTGAGATACCCCCCCCCCCCTCGGGTTGCGACGGTCGTCTTTGTAAGGTAATTATATCAAATAAGTACTAGCTAGGTCAACAGTACGTAAATTTGGCTGCCCTCAACTCATAATCAACTGAGGAATTATATTACATCGACCTTTGATACTGGAAAGTAATACCTCACTTAATTCTGGCTATACACTTATTAACAAACTGGTGTAATAACTATTTAGCTGGTACCTTATATAACTTAAACGTACGATAAGTAGTAACACTCAAAAACATCCTCCTAATTAGCAATTCTTAGTGCACTAGAAGGTTCTTCATACAGATTAATCCAATGCATCCTACAGGTAATTACATACCCTCTCTGTCTTTTATTAGGGAGCTTTCGATTTGCACGTTCACCTAGTCGACTGCTATGAGATTGCGTCAATTTTAGCCCCTGCGCATGCGTCACGTCGTCTCCCTCGTCCACTAGCCAAATCGAGAACGTGTCCACCGCGGTTTTGACGTTCGTCCCAAACTGCAACGAACGTTCACATGTGTGACGTCACGGAATGTCTGAAAACGGATTAAGTGACAAGAATACGTGCTAGTTTCCCTCCTTGTGATTTGTTTTGTACAAATGGGGTCACTTTTTACCTAAAATGCATATGGGATTGATATTTCATTGGGGAATGTGCTTTATTCTGGACGTTTTCTTGCAACTTCAACAGCAGGAGACTCAAAGTTGAAATATGCTGTATTCTCCATGAAAACATACCAACGTACTTAACTGGCGTCCGTGTAGTAGACATGCATTTACATCGTTGAACAAATTTGAAAAATTACACAAGGCTAGACTGCAAATTCGCCATTTTAATACGACTCGTCCACGTCGACCCTAGCGCTGGGAAATCGAAACAGGCCTTAACAGTCGACGCACCATAGCAGTGGACGCGTCCAAGAAGGCAAGCTCATCGACTAGAACGAAGTCCACGTTCACTCAATCGAAAGCTCGGTAGTGTGTGCACGAGGACGTCATGCGCTTGATGTCACAGTTTGATCAGTTGATACACCATGTTGTAGCTGTATCATCAGTGGAAGTTTTCCAATTTGGTCATGCTTTAAGTCCAAAAAATGATATTGATATCTACGTATTCGATGAGAATGAGCTTATTATTTATGATACTCTAAAATATCGAAGAAGATATTCGGCCATTGAAAGACTTGCAACCGTTATAGAAATGGAATGAGCGATCGCAATTAACGTATGAGTCTAATCATTCGCCAGTTACGATAGTTAGCGGTCCAACATGAGGTAGCGACCTCGCTTCTGACGTCAGAATTTTTACTTTAATGAACGTCCTCTTAGTCTATATCGTTATACTTTTGAGTTTCAATGAGAAGATAAACTGGATGCATTCGAGATGCACCTTGTATTATCCCTCCTATTCAGCGGTAGGTCCGGCGTGATTTAACCTTCGTCGTTCATACACGACATATTTTGAATCAAATCACGCAGGAGGGACAAAATTCCGTTTGTTTTTTATTTTTTATTTGCATTATAACGGCAGCAAAATGATGAGTCGGTCTATCCAGTACCTTGAGTTTATCCCGGGATATTGCATGGTGACCTCACCGTAAGCTTGGACCAATAAAATCTGAGGATCATTACTGAGTAAATTCCATACACACGCAATTGTAGTTATAATAATACAAGTACATCTTAACAGTGACGAAAACTCACACATTTTAGAAATATGTCAACAATTGAAATTTGCTCGTATCTAGGAAGGCAAATGTGATCACAATTCTTTCACAATCATTAAGTCAGTTCATACGGAGCCCTTGCCTAAGGTTAAGGACAGTCTACTCATTACCTGGAAATTCCAATCCCACTGAAGAGCTAAATTGTCTTTTCCCTATTCTTGTTAAGTGTAATACATATCAAAAGTCAATAGTACTTTACTGAGTGAAATGGAGATCGTGTTACCTTTTGATATAGTCTTACCCGAAGAAACGAGTTGTCTTGCTAAATATGTAAGTACTTGGTAATTTTTTTTTACTCATTTAATATGGTGTCATTAAAGGCAGCAGTATCCTGTGTGTTTTTAATTGCTAGTTGTCTGCTCCGTTAGACAACTTGTACTAAACTTTTACAAAAAAAAATTTATACCTCAAAAAATTACATGAGATGTTAAAGGCATGAAAATATACAAAATTGTGAAATAAATTGTACAACAAAAAATATATCAAAATTTTATGCGTCATTTTTTATCTTTTTCATCCTGTTGAACAAACATTTACTTTTATGTACAACGAGAACAACTGGTGGACATATTAGACGTCGCCTCCTTTAGTTGTAAGTGTATTTCATGCTGATGGTGCAGGTGAGTATTTGTAACCTGTCTCTGAGGCTTTTTAACCAATCTAAAGACTACCGCTTTCATTGCTCTCTTAAAATTTTTATTCCTCAGGGCGTAAATGATAGGATTTATCATGGAGCTTATGAAGATGGGATACTCACACAAAGTTTGAACAACAATGAGTTGTTTTAACGTATACGTGGCGTATACTTCATACACAAACTGAAAACTTGATGGGAAAAAGCATACTCCGAACGCGCCAACTAACATTGCCATGGTTACCAAGCCCCGACGACGTGATCTTGCTTCTTTGGTCAGATTCTTTCCATAGTCGCCATTGGTCAAATTACGTTGCATCTCAATCTGATTGGTTGCTTTACGCAGCATTACCATATACAGACCGCCCATTAAAAGAAAGTACGTTGGAACGAAACCTGCTACTATCAAGGTTAAGACGTCTTGTTCGTTTCCGAAACTTTCTGCCCTGCACACCCATTCATCCTCTGTCTTATGGTTTGGAATTAAGATTGGCAACAAGGCAAACATAATATTGTATATCCAAATGGCGAACAACACCACCTTGACCCGAAATGACGTCACAATGACTGGATATCGGAATGGCTTGAAGACAGATATGAGCCTGGCAATAAGAGATAAAAAAATATCTTGCAGAATTTTAAGAAAAATGACAGCCTCGCTTTCAGCTGTCAACAACTTCTAGAAAACTCTCCTGATCGTACTTCCATCGAAAAATCAAGATACTTGACGGGCTGTATGGGGACAATATTGTTCATATATATCTTCTACGGATGAAAAATTACCCCTGAAAATCATTTTGAATCATTTTTAAGTTTGATGTTCCAAATTCAAAAGCTTTAAAAGTCCATTGGGAAATACTAAATTCGCATGGGAGGTTATCATGATAAATAAGCTTTAAATTAGTTCTAAAGTGAATCATCTCCGATTCAATTAACTTCACTTTCTAAACTTCACACACTTTCCTGCTTGGTTTATTACCTTAGTGTGACTATTTTAATTGAAACCTTTACTGGAAACATGTTTGCCAAATACAGAGTTTCTGTGATGGAGTGTTTTAATCTCACTAGCTTTGTTTTTTTGTCTCCCTTTTTCTGATGAAACTGTAAAAGATTAGTTTTTGAGATTCATTCTCCTTCTCTATCATTCACTCGGTGTTTTATGTTTTAGAAGTATTCGATAGGATAGGAATAATTGGCTCTTTTTCTTCGAAATAATGATTTGCTTGGATTTACGGATGAGTACAAATAAATTAAAGATTTGTGGTGTTGGTGAACAGTCGTTGGAGACGGAAGTAATGTGGTTATTAATCGTTCGGTTAAAGAAAATAAAAACTCCATTTCCAGTTCTAATAGACAAGATGGGTAAATAACTTTCACTCTTTTCCGCATGAATTGCTAGTGGTTCGAGTGGGGTAAATAACAGTAACTGGAAACAGATAATATCCTACATTGTTAATGGTCCTTGAACATATAATTCAAATGTTAAGCCATTTTGTATGATATAGTGAGGGGCGTCCGGTAATTTTTGCCCCCAAATCAGTGTCCTTTGCCTTAGTTTGCCCCCCCCCCCCCCTCCATTTCACGTCGCCACTGGCAAGAGAGGTTTCAAAAGACAAAAGGCTATTTCTAGTTTGAAATAGTTTAGTAAAGAATCGCCAATAGGCCCTAACTTAAGTGTCAATGCAGATTTCAAGTTGACCCCAAAGCCAAGCAAACATGTGCTAACATGCTAAATGCTGTTTGTGGCCGGCTTTGGCCAGAAGCAGGGTTTGGTTGTGTTGAAAACCTGGGAAAAGTAGCCTCCTCCTGCAGGAGGGCATATCTACGAAGGGCACCCGAGGGCATGTGTTTTCCATGACAAAGCCATGCCCTCAGTTTCCACTGTGGACAATCCTCGAATCAGTGTATTTATCTTGTAAAGAGGAAGAATTCAGAAATGGTGCCCATATATGAAAGCATCGTGATCCAATCACACTACTGGCGAAATCAAAATGCGACCAATCTCATATTTACACGGTGTAAGCTCCCCCCCCCCCCCGGTACATTGTATGGCTTTACATATTATTCAGGAGCCGAGGGTTATTGACGTTTTTTAAGAAACCTACGTGAAGCTGGGACATAGGCATATAGCTAGGAGCATTTCAGTTTCAATTGGGGGCAGGGAATTTTTCTGCCCGAAATTTATAATTCTGTCCGAAAGACTAAGCGGAGCGCCACCATCCGTTGGCCCGGAAGGGTCAGAAAATTTTGAAAAATTGCGACCCCTCAGACATCGGGAAATGGCACCCACTCAAGACTAATTTGTTCACATGGGTTCAAGCCCTGCGGCACCCTGGTACCGGCCCCTGTTAACAAATAAAGCAAAAATAAGAAAATTTTATTTCTTACCTATCAATTGCAATTGCGATGAAGTGGTATACCGAGGAACAGCTGAAAACCATGGTTGGTAAAAAGAAGAAGAGTCTGCTTGATGACAGGCAAGTAATTGGACTGATAACTAATCGGCCTACTAAATGAAACGGTATAGAAATCAGGCCCGTCAATAAGTCTGTGACTGCGAGGCTGATCAAAAAATAATAAGAAACCTTACGGAGTGACTTATCTGTAGCAAATGATAAGATGACCAGTAGGTTACCTATGACAACCCCTATCCAGACTGGAACAAACAAAGCGACATAACATATTGTTGTTGCTAAACTAAAAGCAAGACCAGCGTCTTGAGAATAAGTCTCGACCGTCACTAAATTTGCCAGCATTGTTGAATTCATGTTGATTTCTTCAGGACCTGATAGTCGCAAATCTGCAAGACTTAATTATTGGTCCAGTTGGTAGTCTGGTATAAGGAAAGGTTCACGTTAACAAAACACTAAATGACTTTCATATTCGGATGGCTTCTCACTAGCACGGTTATTTCTGTGGGTGCATTCCGTTAATCACACTACATCTCGAAATTTAATAGTGGCTATACTGAACGGCTAATAGTACACTTCCCACAGTTCTGTTTTGCCGTTGTTGTTTTTTCCACTGAGAAACTTCTGGCTTGTGACATGGAATCGATTGCAATTGTTTCTTCCCTCAAATCGGGTTAGTATGATTTGGCAGCACCTACTCCAAATTGCCAATCATTGAAGTACTGGCAGCCTGGTGAAACTTGTTTAAAAAATTGCATAACTGTGCTGGTTGTGAGTTCAGTAGTGTCGGTACGTTGTCTCAGAACCATATATATATACGACTCTGCGTTATTTGAGTGAGGACATCCCTCCGTTTTACCTAAGAGCCTTTGCCTTACAGGTCTTTTTCATACTGTTCTTTAACTTTGATGCTGGTTATTCATTAATGGAAAAGAGGTTCGCTGTCACGGTTTATAAGATTCGTTTCTCGAAATAGGCAAAATACGTTCTTTTGCATAACGGAAGATAGTGATTGATGTACACGTAATAATAGAAAGAGCTTCGTTTGCGGTACTACGAAAAGGGCTTTTTATTCGTAACAGGAAGAAAGGTTCGCTTTGCATTGTGGAATAAGAAAGTGTTCAATTCGATTTTCATAACTAGAAAAAGGGTCACTTTAGTTCCCATTACTCGCAATGAAAACATGTAGGCTAAGCAGGCTAACTATTATATCGAATATCTGTATTATGAAAAACCTACAAAGAACCTAACGCCGTAGTGCATGATGCTTCGCATAAAAATAACACTTACCATCCTGTGTTTCACAACTGAAAAATACACTAAGCGCCTCAATATTAAAGGCAGTCATTCGTCACCCTAAACTACAGTTTCAGTATGCATATATCAAAACTCTCCATTGGTACAGCTCTTTGATTGGCATCACATTCAAACAATGCATCATAGCTAAATTACACAGCATGGGCACTGAGAGTGTCTTGATTACACTTTATGGACTCATAATGCCCACTGGGACAAGCCATGAAGCAATAAACTAGGATTGTGGTTGGGAGAATTGGAACTGTTTGGGATGATGAAAATATGCCTTTAAACCGGTAATAAGTTCTAAGCCTGTTGTAACACTATCACAGACCAATCAAACCAATTAGTATGAAAAGCAAACTTGCTAAAGTTGCCCATTTGATCTGCTCTGTCGGTTGCTGTTTTTTGCGATACATTAGAGGGCGACAAAACTTTACAGGGACTACAGGGGGCACAGGGGGTTACAGGGAAAGGTACCAGGGGTGTCATTAAAAGAATTGAGTGGGTGGAAGCCCGAACTAAATGGTTTGCTAAATTTTTCTCAACTCTAAAAGCAGTGATGGGGGGTTCCGGGAAAACATCACGGGTTGAGGGGTCTTGTCGGAGCGACTCTACATTTTTGTAGATAGTGCGTAAAATAGGACGGACCGAAGGGTGATATGAAATAACCACAGGAATACGTAGATTTGAACCAGATTTGTTCTTTTTCTCCAAGGCTTCCTCTCTGCGGTTCCTTGAATTCTGCGCAGAGCATTAGAGAGGATTTTGGCAGGGTACTAGCGTTTTTCAAAAAAACATAAAATTTCTTCAAAAGGCAGTGGAGAAGTCAGAATCCTCCAAACATATATTCGCCTGGCTCGCAGGAGCTGGGAATAAGGGATAGATTTAGTGCAGCCTGAGGATTTGGGATGGTTGGAAGGGTACAGTTAGGTAGTTATGCGAGTCGGTTGGCTTAACGTGTAGGTTTGAGGTAATTGTACGGTTGATAATGGACAGTTTAAGGTCGAGAAATACAACAGATGAGTCCGAGATACAATGGGTAAATTTCAAAAAGGGGCAAAAGGAATTAACAAAGTCGATAAAGGTTTCTAAATCACGGCGGGATCCAGTGACAACTCCTACAATATCATCAATATACCTTTTGAAAATTATAGGTCGGGGCCCGTTATACTGGGAAAATGGTTGTTCTTCAAAGTGACCCATTGTCAAACAGGCAACAGAATGACCCATTTTGGTCCCATAGCCACTCCTTTAACTTGGCGGAAAAACGCCCATTAAACTGAAAAAAAATTTGTGTAAGAACAAGTTCCGTCAGACGTAGGAAGGTGTCAGTCGGTATTAGGGGATCGCGCCGTTTGTCTAGGTAGTAGCGGATAGCTGTTAAGGCAGCATCATGAGGAATGGACGTGTAGAGGCTGGACACATCCATGGTGAATAAAAGACGTTCACCGCAATTTTCAGGAAACTCAAAGTCACGAATAAGTCTCAAGAAATGTGGTGTGTCTTGAACAAACGACGGCAAGGCTGAAACTAAAGGGGAGAGCACGGAATCTACATACTCAGAAATAAGTACAGTGGGGCAGCTGTGTGAAGAAACGATAGGTCTACCAGGGTTGTTTAATTGCTTTGTGGATTTGGGGAAGTAGGTAGAAAATGGAAATCTGTGGGCAAGGGTGTAGTAGAGAAGTAGCGTTTTGGGGTAGTTGGTTATTGTCCATGAGTTGGGTTAATGTGTTCTTAACTAACTTTTGGCAATCAGGAGTGGGGTCAGCGGGAAGTTCTAAATAAGCACTTTGGTCGGATAGCTGTTTGTTGGACTCTGCAATATACAAGTCCTTAATTCGGCAAGCTACAACAGCTCCGCCCTTGTCGCCTGGTTTGATGATGATTTCCCTGTTACGTTTAAGGAATAAAACGGCATCTCGTTCCTCAGGACAAAGGTTACGGCAAGACTAGGAAAGAATCTTCTTTGATGACCTAGCAGTCAAAATGTCTCCTCGGTAATTTGTCAAGTTGCAAGGTTTTTTTATCTACTTTTGAGATTACCCTTTTGATATGTTCCTTCCACTTTTAATCACAGTCCCACTTTTAATCACAATCACATTGACCAACCCAAGAAATTTTTCATGAAGCTTTGACCCTATCTAGTGTTGCAATTATCAATTTAAATTGCAATATATCCTTGTCACAACTACGCTTTGAGAACAACATGAAATTGGTTTCACTATCATTTAGTGATAATTTATTAACCATGAACCAGGCCCTCAATTTACTCAAAACCTTCTTTAAACATAAACTTTACTGCTGAATATCCCTTCCGGAGCACTTTATATTTGTATCATCTGTAAAATAATAAATTTAACCTCATTTTCCACATTACAAATATCATTTATGTACAGGATATCCCTGAGATCAGTTAGGGACACCACAATTAATTCTTAAAAGATCTGAAGCCTGACTTATCTGTACAAACTGCTGCCTGTCAGAGAGATAGCTGGCAATCCAACTGTTCACGACTCGTCTGTTACCACATATACCCTCTCTCCTGATTTAAGAAGGGATATGTATTGCTGTTTTCAGTTTCTATGACAAAACACCAGTCAGAAATGACTGGTTACAAATATTATGCAGACCGAGGTTGTCAATTACATCGATTATCCATTAGTCTTTCAACCTTATGGACTGAAACTGTGACACGACAATACTTTATCGTCGTTAGCTCTATCAAGAAACGTCGAATGATCAGTTCTCAAGTTCAAATACTCAGGATTTCTTGATTACATCTGGAATACATTTGTTGCAAAATCTACACCTATATATTCGCCGAAAAATCATTGAAACCTTTTGCGATATCCTTTTTATCATTAATTGTATAACCAATATGTGGAAAATCATGCAGATATTCCTGAGTCTGCCTTTTCTTTCTATAAACTCATTCAATATCTGCCATGAGCTTTTAGTATTCCCTATACACGTTAAGAAGCAATTACTGATCAACTCCTAATAAAACCTACATCATGTGTTATTTTTTGACATGCATTTCAATAAATATAATTTCACAATCTTTTCTTTTTCCGTTTCTTAATTATGTATGTAATCGTTTGGAAATTTATTAACTGTTACTCATTTTGTTGTTGAAAATGGAATTTAATGGAAGAAACAAATGATGTTGATAAGTTTGCGTCGTGTCGCGGTGGTCAGTCTTTTTAGCTCTCAGTTTTATCCTTTTGTATCTACTCTTTTTGTGTCCATCGAGTGTTATTTCTTAGTATTTTATCTTGCGTTGCCCGTTTTTATCATTTCTCTTGCGGTTTGGTGGTTTTAGTGCTGTTCCGGCCTTTGAATTTTTAGCTCCTTGTTTGTTGTTTTATTCCGGTTGGGGTGTCGCATGTTCTTTGTAGCCTAAGCTTTTATAGTGTATACACCTGTATTATAGCCTTTCACGGCCCTACGGTGCTGAGTACGATTGCATACAACCCAATTATGTGGCCTTTTAAGACGAAGTTATTCTCCTTGGGGGTGTCTAGGCAAGTCATAAATTGGATTGATAACTTTCTTGCCGACCATTCACAATCAGTTGTTGTTACTGGTACTAGGTCTGCTTCTGCTCCAGTCCTTTCCGGCGTTCCTCAAGGGTCTGTCCTTGGACCAGTACTTTTCTTGTCTTATATTAATGATATTGTTAGTGCTGCTTCTTCTGAAGTTAGGTTGTTTGCTGATGACTGTGTTTGCTATAGGGTCATCAATAATCCCAGTGACTGCAGTGAGTTACAGAAGGACATTATAAACTTGGGCCAGTGGGCCAAAACTTGGGGTATGAGATTCCACCCGGATAAGTGTAATGTTATGTCTGTTACTAGGAAGCATAACCCAGTAATCTATAATTATACTCTTAATGGGGCTGATCTGACGAGGGTTGATTCAATAAAGTATCTGGGGATGACTGTAACTAAGAATCTCAGCTGGGGCAAACATATCCAACTATTTTGTAATAAGGGAAATAAGATCTTAGGCCTATTACGCAGGAACCTCTCATTTTGTTCCAAAGATGTTAAATTTGCGGCCTATAAAGGTTTACTAAGGCCCTTGTTGGAGTATGCTTGTTCCGTCTGGGATCCACATCAGATTTCACTCCAAGATAGATTGGAGGGAGTACAAAAAAAGATCTGCTAGGTTTATATCCGGCGAGTCAGTACTCCCGTGAAGTTGGTTCTATGACCGCACTCCTCAAAAATCCGACTAGTAGGTCTACATACTACTTTGTTTGACCGCCGGAGACGTTGCAGACTTATAATTTTTGCCAAAGGTATATACGGCCAAGCTAACATCCCCCTGTCTAATCTGTGTAAACCTACGCGTTGTTCTCGTAACATGCATGCTTTGCACTTTCGCCCCCCCCCCCCCCTCTGCTAGGACTAATTGTTTTAAGTAGAGTTTTGTCCCTTATACTATTCGGGATTGGAATATCCTCCCAGAGAGTCTTATTGCGGGGGCCATAAGTCACCCAAAGTCAGTGGATTTCATTATGAACTTTTTGAGGGCCCGACTGATCACACGGCACGTACGCGGTGTATAAATGTCCTTTTGGATGTCTCACCGTTTTGAAGAAGAAAAACAAGAACAAATTAACGCAAAATATGCTCGGTCATTTTAAGTTCCTGTTGGCGTTCCGAACTGCAAAGTAAACAAACCGTAGGAAAAGTTAATAGCATTAGGATACCACAACTCGGTCACTTAAAAGTATTCTTTGGAGTTCGCCAGACAGAATAATGTGCTCGGGCGATTGTGACCGATTCAATGTACAGCTATTACGTACGTATAGTTGAGAGGTTGGGAAGTTTCGAGGTCCTGACAAAGGTTTGACCGGAAAACATGGTCTTGATTTCTAAAGCTTCCGAATACGTGCAAGTCGTGAGAGAAAAAGTAAAATGAATCTTGAGGTAAAACTTTACTTTTCAGACCTAACGTTAGGCCTAGTTTCCATAAAACTGGTGGAACATTCACAGGAACCAAGATTGTGTACCCGCGACATATCCTGTAACCTTAGTAACGTAGGCTAGGCCTAACGAGTAACGTACTTTCTGTAGCGGTGTGACAACCCTAACGATCACTTTTATTAATTAGGCCTAGGCCTAGTCAAGGGTTCACATGTCAGCTTTCTAGCTTTCATGTCATCTAGGCCTAGACTGCAATGTAGAATTACTGTTAAAGTGTGCGCTAATAGACCTTATGCCAGTTGGCTGTAATATTGCACTCTGGGAAGGATTATTCCAACACAGTTCCCAATCAGCATTGTGACCATTGGCCTTCTCCATGGTGACGATTCACTTCTGTGGTCCCCTACATGGAATAATCCTTCCCATGTTGCAGTTTTGAAGCGCCCTCTATTTAATTGGCATAAGGTGTATAGGCCTAGACTTGTTAACATTAATGATAACGTTAGGCCTAGGCTAGACCAAAATTTAAGTAGCCTACTACTATTTACTAACGATAGGGCTATAGCCTAGCGCCCGCCTAAGTGTATTTCAACAAATGAACGTGGACATAAGGTATCCATCCGAAACCTCCCAGACCAAAACGCCCCCAACTTTTTTTTCCAAAACATTCCATGACTTTATATACTGATATACCAAAATGTCCCAGGATAAAGAATTTGTATGTCTTATTATAATCGTTGTGGATATTTGACCGATCGTCGGTCATGTAGCTTACGCTTTTTGCTTGTTTAACTGATCACAGTCAGTGGCTCAAGCTGCAAGGGGAAATATTTATGTACTGCAGAACACAGTACACAGGTACGTACGTACGCGCGTGGGTTTCGGTAGCTCCATAACTCCCAGTTCAAACTCGATCGATGAATCGAAAATTTTCTGGGCTCACTTAGGGTGAATTACGCACAACACGCCCCCCCCCCTAAACAGCAAAGTGTAATTTTAAGCATAGTTAGTTTCAATAAATCCTATGGCAAGTTTGCCAAAAATCGGTATATTAGACTAAAAATTCGGTAGCCAGTTCAAATCTCTAAAACAGTGGTATTCTACCACCCAAACTGTTAGAGTGGCAAGGATATGACATGTTAAATGTTAGCCGTCGCAAGTTCGTAACCTAGGCCTACATTGAGAAAAAAATCGGAAAATTTAAGTGCTTTCTTCTCCCTCCCCCTTCCTTCCCGCACAAAAAATCTAGCTACGCCACTGCAAGTAATCTTCCCCATCGTGGAAAACAGAAAATAGACAATTTTAATGTCCGAACTTATAATTGCCGTGAATGGTCGCAACCAGAAGTGCAGTGCTCATTCGACCGATCCAACGATCGGTGAAATTCATAAGCTACCATCATTCTTTGACCGATGATCGGTCAAATACGCACAAACACATCGCTCATTTGACCGACGATCGGTCAAATAAGGTAGAGCGCCATCATTCTTTGACAGACGGTCGGTCAAATACGCACAAATGCATCGCTCATTTGACCGACGATGGGTCAAATAAGGTAGAGCGCCATCATTCTTTGACCGACGGTCGGTCAAACAATCACAAGTGAGGCGCTCATTTGACTGACGATCGGTCAAATAGGCCCCACCTATTATAATTGCAAGTGGGTAACATAAGATGGAATCCATAGAGATATATGGGTGTTTCCAAAAATATGGAGGCCAGTGTGTGACATGAGAGTCAAAATTTAAGTATAATCTGATTGTCTTCTAAGTTATAATTTGAGAACCTGTATAATCTTTACGGTAAATGTACAAAATATTTTTCCATTCAGTTGTTCAGTCTGTTCATGCAAGGCAATAACAAAAGAAAAGAATCAACAACAGAGACACCAAACACATTGCTTCATCAAGCACAGGACAATCATTATTAGGGATAATCCCATAATTTGTTGTGTTTGCAATGGTGTAAGATGTGGTATCAACATACAGTATTAGGGATTTCCTGTTTTGCACAATTTTGGAAAAAGATGTAGTGGGCTTAAAAAATTTTCAGTAAATTGTGAAAATGGCATGACAGGAATGTTGGATGTTATTTATTTTATTGTGTGAACACTAAACCATTCTTATACCACCACTTTTGTCTAACCACTTATATTTGGCAATAAGAACGCATACATTAACTCTGTTACAGCTTGACATTACAATTACAAGTAGCACTGAACTAGTAATTTCACGTGTAATGGAGAAACCAAATTTGGTGTCTCTGTTACACATGGCATGATTGAAAGTAATAAATGCAGACACTGTCCACAGTTTAAAGTTAACGGTGTATGTAGTTCTTTTAATCCCATCAAATAAAAGCTAGATACATGCATTTTTTCACATCAATACATTTCACGTGTAACAGAGAAACCAAATCTGATGTCTTTGTTTACACGTGAAATGACTCATTCAGTGTTCCTAACACAGAACTTGCATGTGTTATTCATCTGCCTGCCTAAATTGCCCCAGAGTTTCATTTTGTCCATTAAAGTAGTGAAAAACATACTTCTTCATGTAAATTTACATTCAAAATATGGCAAAATAGGGTTTATTCATTTCACATGTAATGGAGAGACACCAAAATATTTTTCATGAATATTTTC
Organism: Holothuria scabra; assembly: GCA_037179385.1. Classification (NCBI taxonomy): domain Eukaryota; kingdom Metazoa; phylum Echinodermata; class Holothuroidea; order Aspidochirotida; family Holothuriidae; genus Holothuria; species Holothuria scabra. The sequence goes on from CM074180.1 coordinate 51,682,836, forward strand.
CTTTTGGGGATAGTACTGTACCAGCAGAAGCTTTTAGTTAAGTCATGTTGCTTACCACCAAATATACCAAATAAGCCAGTTTGGTTTCACTTTTTGTTCGATAACTAATTTTATTGAGGGAGCAAAAATCACTGTGTAACACTTTCGTGAGACGCCAAACTTCTAGTGAGATATTCAGTTGTGAAAATTTCATCAAAATTCAAAAGTTTCTTGAGATTTACTACTGATATAGGGTACTGGGCTACATGTATCTGTAAACTGAAGTGCAGTTTCCCTTTGTACCCTTCACTACATTACATGCAATAGTATGTTGTTCAATTGTCTATGTTTTAAAAGTAAAATGAAACCATATCTCCTTCCAAAACAAATTGTATTGAATCATGAATAAGGCTTGTATTTTATGTCACACTTGGTACCCTTAAAAAATGTAAGACACCAAATGATTTTTGGTCAAAGGTCAAAAGTTTTAACCAATGAAAATTTACTCAACCACAATATGCAATTTCTGTTGCATGTTCTCTATCAAAATATTCTAACAATAACTGTATGGAAGTATGCATGAACAAGCTCAACCAAAATATTCAGTAGCATAAATTCAGCTGGCCTCCATATTTGTGGAATCACCCATATTAGAAAAAGGATATATGTCAGGCCTAGGCCTAAGGGCCTAACTTTAGACCTGGGAATAGCCTACCCTGTATTCAAGTGTGATGAGTACTGTACTTAGATAAATTATATTGTATATTGATTTGTTTAGAAATGATAGAGGGAAACTTGGGAGATGAATTTGAAAAAAGAATATAGGCCAGGGTTTGATTTATAATTTTTTTTCTACATGTACTGGTGCATGTAGGTCAAAAAATCTACATGCACAACAAAATTTCTACATGCACCTAATAATCTGAAAATTTAAAGAAAAGCCTATGAGAAAAACACCTTTGCTACAGGCCAAGGAAGGGTCTAAAAGCACAATTTGCATTTTTTCTATTTTGAGTAAAAACAAATGTGCAGATTTTTATTAAACCCTTTTCTTACGTGGCATGTTCCACCAGCCTGTTCTATCAGCAAAGCTGACGCTCGCACGCCGCAAGCAATGTCAATGGGCCTTAAGTGTATGTTTTTGTCTGCTTCAAGTGCAAAATTTCCTAATTACCGCACTCTGTGAAAGGATCGTTGGAGCCAGGATTAGTGCCAGCTCAAAAATTTCAGGGGAGTATTCCCCCCTTGGTTTAAAATTTTGAATTTTGGGGCGGCAGAAAGACTTGAGCAAAGTCAAATCTTGGAAAAAATGACACACGCATTCATGGGTATAAACCTAAAGTGTTGTGACCCATGCATACCCCCAAGCCTCCCCCCTCCCAATCTCTTCCTGCTGAATGTACAATGCCAAGTTAGCCAGTTTGACCTTTTCACCATTCACTAGTAATCGTCACAAGTTCACAATCAGACCTTGTCTATCAGCACTGATTCTGAAGGAAAGCTCATGTTTTCTGCATAGACTATATTTGGCAGAGCTAAGCTTGAAGATACATTGGGCAGACATAAGGGAGCAAGTGACCTTACTCAAATAAGCCCAGGCTATATACTGTACTTGAGGTCCCAAGCCTAGAGGTTGCATCAACTATCGCCATATAATCCATTATAAGCTACAGCTAAAATTTTACACAATCTTCAAGTTATTCAACTCTTTTTGATTCCTTGCCGTAGGCCAAGGAATCTATGCGATGGTGATGTCGTGTGTGTGTATGTGTGTGTGTGTGTATGTGTGTGTGTGTATGTATGTGACGCTTTGGCTTGTAAACACGATATCTCAAGAAGGGTAAGTGTGACTAACCTCATATTTGGTGTGTGGGATGGTCATATTAAGTAGATGATCCCTATTGTTTTTGGTGGAGATCAAAGGTCATTTGGGGTCACGAGAGGTCAAAAGGTCAAAACCTTGTAAACACGATGTCTTGAGAACGGTACATGTGACTATGCTCATATTTGGTGTGTGGGTTGGTCATATTGAGTAGATGATCCCTATCAATTTTCGTGGAGGTCAAAGGTCATTTGGGGTCACGAGAGGTCAATAGGTAAATTCCTTAGAAATTGCTCGTAAACATGGTATCTCAAGAAGAGTAAGTGTGACTAATCTCATATTTGGTGTGTGCATTGGCCATATTGAGTAGATGATCCCTATTGTTTTTGGTGGAGATCGAAGGTCATTTGGGGTCACGAGAGGTCAAAAGGTCAAAACCTTGTAAACACGATTTCTCGAGAATGGTACATGTGATTATGCTCATATGTGGTGTGTGCGTTGGTCATATTAAGTAGATGATCCCTATTGTTCTTTGGTGGTGGTCAAAGGTCATTTGGGGTCACGAGAGGTCAATAGGTAAATTCCTTAGAAATTGCTTGTAAACAGGGTAACTCAAGAAGAGTAAGTGTGACTAATCTCATATTTGGTGTGTGCATTGGCCATATTGAGTAGATGATCCCTATTGTTTTTTGGTGGAGGTCAAAGGTCATTTGGGGTCATGAGAGGTCAAAAGGTCAAAACCTTGTAAACACGATATCTCTAGAATGGTACATGTTATTATGCTCATATGTGGTGTGTGGGTTGGTCATATTGAGTAGATGATCCCTATTGTTTTTTGGTGGAGGTCAAAGGTCATTTGGGGTCACGAGAGTTCAAAAGGTCAAAACCTTGTAAACACGACATCTCGAGAATGGTACATGTGATTATGCTCATATGTGGTGTGTAGGTTGGTCATATTGAGTAGATGATCCCTATTGTTTTTTGGTGGAGGTCAAAGGTCATTTGGGGTCACGAGAGGTCAGTATGTAAATTCCTTACAAATTGCTTGTAAACATGTAGTGTTGAGCCGATAACCGATAGGTATTATCGGTATCGGCCCATAATGGCGTTATGGGTAAGATATCGGTATCGGCACAAATGAAGGCTGTCTCCGATAATGGCAACCGATAACTAGTATTTCATCATTTCAACAGTAAAGAGGTAAAAGTTCTCGATATGCACTTAAATAAAATACAGATCATTTTGTTGAACATAAAATATTCAACAAATTCATTGCAGTGAACGTACACAAACTAGATCAACTACGCCGCAAGCCCGCAGTTCGTAGTCTATAGAATATTTAGCGCAATCCCCATGGGTGTCTGCAGAAAAAAAGTCGGGGGGCAAAATTTTTAGACGGGGGCAAAACCTCCCAGTCACCATGAAATGACATGAAATGTGCGAAAATTTCAGCCCAAAATGCCTCCCAAATCGCCGGAAATGGCATTTCCAAAGCCTATTTTTGGCATAGAAACTTGGGAAAAACGTTTTGTTCGGGTTTTTGCTTTGATTTTTATATGTTTTTTTTCAAATTTTTGATTTTTCAGGGGCAAAAGCCCCCTTGCCATTACCTGCGGACGCCAATGGGAATCTCGATGTATTTCATTTTGGAAGCAGTTCGTAACAAACAACGCTTGCTTGTTGTGTTCTTTCAACAATTAACGTACACACCCATAGCAGGGTGCACGCACCGTAATATGCAATCTATAGCCAATTCGCTATACAAATCTGTTGTCCGTTTACGCAAGTCAAATTCTTCCGAATCCCACGACAAATCTCAATGGAGTTTCACTGTGTGAATTTCGCCACGTGCAGTAACAGTAACTCAATGGGGATTTCCACCACTGTGTACAGCAGAGCGGCATGCTCAATGTTCACGATCGCGAACGTTCCATTGAAAGAGCTAACTCAAGAGACCAATGCCTGAGACAAAATGTACGATCTCATGAAGTATCGTAACCGCTTTTTACGCGCGTAGAAACGGGCACAGACAAACAATGAAAAAACCCATACCGGACCGGATGAAGACATAAACTATGAACTGTCGTAACCAGTGAACGATCAGCGCTGTGTAAGGGAGTCTTATCATTATCAGCAGTATCCATGTACAAACACATTCTCTATACTGTAGTGTGTATGTATATGCTGAGAACACCTGTGGTATAATGTAGATACGTATGCCGCTCGCAAGTTTTTTTTCGTAGTAAAGCTTGGGGAATTACACTGTACAGTCCATACACATACCTATAAATGTGGCATACTGTACTTGCGTCACAGCATATATGTTTAGGCGCACAAAAAAAAAACTTTAGTCTGGCTGTAGGTGACGAAATGTGTTTGTTACGAACGGGGTTTCTTGGCTGGCGCGTGTTTTACACCGAATACATCGTGATTGATTGCTTAAAACACTTCGTCAAAAAACGGAAAATTTTTCAGGGAGACAAAGTAACAGAAACATGAAGACTTAGTTCAAAATAAGTTTAAGGTGCAGTAGTGATAAAATTATAATTTTTCAATGATAACAAAACGTGTGATTACGGAAGATTTTTTTTTGGGGGGTATCGGTATCGGGCCGATATTAACTTTGAGTTATCTGTTATCGGCAAGTTCCGATATCTCTGTTATTGGCTCAACACTATAAACACGGTATCTCAAGAAGAGTAAGTGTGACTATGCTCATATTTGGTGTGTGCATTGGCCATATTGAGTAGATGATCCCTACTGTTTTTGGTGGTGGTTAAAGGTCATTTGGGGTCACGAGAGGTCAATAGGTCAAAACTTAGTAAACATGTTATCTCGAGAACGGTACCTGTGACTATGCTCATATTTGGTGTGTGGGTTGGTTGTATTGAGTAGATGATCCCTATCGATTTTCGTGGAGGTCAAAGGTCATTTGGGGTCACGAGAGGTCAAAAGGTCAAAACTTCGTAAACCCAATATCTCAAGAACGGTACAGGTGACTGTGCTCATATGTAGAGTGTGGGTTGGTCATATTGAGTAGATGATCCCTATTGATTTTCCCAAAGGTCAAAGTTCATTTGTCAGCAAGTTCAAAGCCTGACAAGCGTTCCTGCACAGTCTTTCAAGAAAGGTCACTTGTAGGGTCCTGTAGCTTTTCATGTAGATAGCACATAGTGAATACATGGTCCCAGAAGTTTTTGGTGGAGGTCAAATGTTATTTGGGTTCACAATGGGCAAGAGGGAGCTCTATGTAGGAAGATTGGATGCCTTGCATGTGTACTTTGTGGGCACATTATTTAGCCCTGTTAATTGAAAAACATTGCAAAGCAATGTCAATGTGAAAAAAGGCCTTACATTTCAGTGGCAAGGAATCACGAAGCCTTTTGGCTTTCTGGTTTAAGGTTGATTATAAGGTTTTGCCAGTTTAACATGCAACTAAAATTCTGCCATTGTGGTTTAATAAGTTCAAGTCTCCAATCATCCATGTCCTTTCAGATTTCAATGCCACTGTGGTACACACTAAATGTGAAAGGCTGCAGTCTTAGAAGCAAACCACATTGTGAAAACCACAGGATGCCAAAATTATGTTGTTGGCATTAATTGCTCAAAACAAGTGTGAGGCATGTGTGAAATACTTTAAATTTGCCCATACCAACATTTTCAAAACTTTTACTGCGCTACTTTTGATGTACCAAACTTTTTTCTTTAGAGCTGCTGGCACAAGCTCACACACCATCCTAACGTATTGTCTATATGAATACTTGGAAAGCCTAGCCTGTAACGTTTAAAGTCACCCTCAAGTTGAAAGCAGCCACATGCAAAATGTACACAGAGTTTATGTTGTACCACCAGTGTCAAGCTCTCTTAGCACAACAATAACTACTCTTTAAACTCACTAGACAGAGCATGCAAGAAGCATTCTTGGGATTTACGTATGGAACGTACATCCATTAATAGTAGGAGGAACATTACTTGTAGAAGTACATGTGCAGAGTGATGATCGTTGAAACTGATGTTGCGGTACGAAAGGAAACACGCTCAATTTTTTGGGGTGAAATGTCTGCTTGTCTAACTGACAGTATGCAAGAAATAACGATGCAAGGGACAATTGGGACAGCTATATTAGGATTACTTTGTGCTGCAACTTGACTTGTAACATGTATTTGACCATGAAGTTTGTAGGCTAGGTCTGAAGTCTACATGCACAAAGTGCATGTAAGCCTCCACAGTTACATGCACGTAGGAAATTCTACATGCACCCCAAGTGAAAGAAAGGATTTAGGAACAGTCTATTCAAGCGTGACAACTGCCTGTATGAATTATATTGTAATTGATCTGTATTTAGAAACACAGGTTATAGCCCCACCACACCAACTCTGTTTGTTTGTTTGTTTTCTTTGATCCTCCCTTGTGGGAACTTGGCAACGCCCTAATGAGGGGTACTATGCAAGTCTCTTGAGACAAACTCTCAATCAAACGTCTATGATTAAGGGATAGCAGATTAACTACTTAACCCAGAAAACTAGATGACAATTTTGATGTCGGAGCTGGGACTTGAACTCATAAACTCATGACTGGAAGATGCAGACCATTACCACTGTACCACTTGCTGTGTGTGGCTCTCAAATATGCCTTGTATGTAGCTGTTGAGTAATACATTACATTAACACATTGCACTATGGCTAGCAGTCACTTTGGAAACTGGAATGACAAGAAGGCCTATTAAGTAAGAAGTATTTTACTAAACTAACTAACCAACTAATTTACTAAACAACACAGTTCATTTTACAATATACAATGAGGACATTTTAACCCAGGGACGGTTTTAACAAATGGAAAGGAGGTTTTGGTACTCGGATGTTTTGGTCTGGGGACGTTTCAACAGCAAGCGACATTACCACAAACACTTTTGAGTTAAACATGAAGAATTAAAATTTTGCAGAAAACTTCCATTCCATTCCAGTAACTGTAAGTTTAGGCTAGCTACAAAGACTGCACAGACTGAGACTGCATAGTTTGCAAATCGTGAGGAAGATCTTCTGGGCAACTTTTGAGTGCTGTGGTAGGCTGCCATCAAATTTGGGCAATAGGGTTGCCATTTTTTGGGGCTGTATAACTGTATTGAGTTTCAGGCATGCAGTATCTTATTTTGGCATGATAATTTAGCAAACCTTAGCCAACTAGGAAGTTTATCACTGTTAAGTGTGTACTGCCATCTGCCATAATGACCAAGGCCTACTGTTTGGTAGTTAAGCATTGAAAAAAACCACTGAGATTGCCATGAAGAACAAATTGTGCTACTGTATGTGGGAGCCACTGTACAGTCAAAGTAATTATGAACAGGCATGGTCTATTTAGCACTGTTCAGGAGTTATATATGCTCCAACTTGGCTATTCAATAATGTATGAGGATACTGTAGGTCACACATATATTAAAGCATCTGGACTACAAAGTATATAAAACCAAAAATTATATAATTTGGATATGCTTGAAATGGAATTGAATTTTTTAAGTTGATAGCAAAAGGTGGCTCTTATGATGTTTAATATTACCATGAAGTTAAGTATCTAGAGGCAAGGTGTGGAGGCTGTAGGTGCACAAAGTACATGTCATACTTCACAATTTTATGCACATATAAAATTCGACATTCACATGTGCATGGTGTTATGGAAAAATCAAACCCTGTGGTCAACCAGTCCCTCATTCTATTCTTACCACCTTAACAGTATTTAAGTTCCCCAAAATTTTCCATTTTTAATGTTTAAATATTTATAGGCCTATACATTGTAATCTATAGGAAACCTGTAATATGAGTCCTTGGCTACAGTACACAAAAGAGATCCTGAGTTATTGGCTCTGTAGCATTTCCATGTTTTGAAAAAAACTGCTTCCCTTGGACAAATTTCAGAATTACTTTAAACTTTGTCACAATTTCTTGTAACTTACAGATTTAAAAGTCATTTTCTACCTTGCTGAGGTGATACAATAACTTCCTTTCAGTTGTACACATTTTTCCTCCAAAGTCCAAAATTTACATAGATGTGACATTTTGTATAACTTCTGGATTGATACCCTTCATGTATCACTCGGTCTTGTGACTGCACCGGCATGCTGATGCAGTTAGAGTGCATGCTTGAGTTGTGTTGACTTAGTGTTTCAGTACATTTTCGCCTCCAAATTTTGCCTCCTTGCTAACTTCACTCATCCCGCACATAGTTGTGGTTTCATGAGTTGTAACACTAAGGAGTCGGACCTTGTGTATGAAGTAGGTTATACTGTTAAGCACAGTCTTTTTCAAGGACTAGCAATACAATACTGTGCATTTGACCTGTTTCTTATTATCATTTTTTCTTCTTTCTACAGCAGTTGTAATGAGTGGAAAACCTGGTGCATTTGATGGACTGATATTGAAGATGGAGAGAAATTCATGATGGATAGTGATCTTGATAAAAGTCTGTCAAGGCCATATACTTCCAACACATTTGGTACCAAGTTACGGGAGTTTGAGACTCTGATTGCAGAATTGACACAACAAGACAGTGAAGCCAGTGCAGAGCAGAGAAGACAAGCTATCAATGGTATGTGAATTTAGTCAGTTAAATGGGATTGAATGACACTCCAACACAAAAGTGTTATGTAGTGTGAGCTAGATAAAAAAAAAGTTGTACTCAAACATGGTTCCAAATACAGTGCAAGTAAGGTTCAAGTCCTCCTCTGCAGTCACCTTTTACAGTACGCAGAGAATTGGCGGGAACTCAGGCAAAACTGTGGGCTTCCTGGTTTTCCCCTGGGTTTGAGAAGTTGTGAGGTGAGCTACTGTAGTCCATGGGGTAAAATGATGTCAGCTTTGGAACCAAAAGAGGAAGAGGAGGAGAGACCACTTCAATAGCTAGTAGTACAGTGCAAATGACAGATGGAGGAGTTTCTGTGAGGTGGTGGTTCAAAACAGAGAGGTGGTCACTGCTCCTCAAAAAAGAAAAAAGAATGCCAAGGGAAACCCTTGACATATTCTACAACCTGTGGGCAAATGGATGCTATGCGTATGATGTTCAATTGAATAGTTATCAGTTGCAGTTTAATATTGAGAAATGAATAGTGGGTCTGACAGATTGACAGTTCCCCTTACATCTTAGATTGTTGTAGCTGTCTAGTATGAAGACAGTGACATGTAATTTACTTGCCATACAGGTCAAACTGTTTATGCTGTACCAGTTTGAGCTTACACTGTGTGTACAGTAGTTTACTTCTCTAAATATAATTACACATACACAATTAATACTGTAATGCTAAGTAACTTGAATAGGTCACTCTACTATTACCTAATTTTTCCTCAGAAAATCTCCGCTTTGATGCATTTTGTGAGGCCATTCGTGCACTCTTTGGACCAGATATCAGAAGTACTGATTTGAAAGCTATTTTCAGAAAAATCAGTACAAATCCTGATGCAGAGGTAGACTGGAGTGAGGTAAGAAACAACTGATGTACAGTAGCATAGACATTAGAAGTTTAGCCCTCTCCCCAGTTAAAATGTTGAGAGGTAGGAGTGTGCTTACACCCAGATCCCCTCCCTTTCCCTCCTTTAATTCAGTGCTCAGTGAAGAAGTGAAGGTTTTTGCAGTATGAAAGGCTCAGTGCAGTAACTTCAAGAAAAAATTTCTTCATTTGTCAGTTCCTTTGTTTAACCCTGCAGATTTCCAGCAGTCAAAGCTATTTGGAATTTCCCTCTTCTAAACTCATTTTATACCATCTAAAGGAATATCATACAAATCTGACAAATTTTACACAAACCATGTAGAAATATACAAGAAAGAAAGTTGAAAAGCTTTCAATGTTTCTCTGTAGGTTCTAGGTCAACAGGAATGTGAATACAACATGGTTTGTTTTGTTTTGTTGAGTTTTATACCTCAACTTCTAACCTTTTAGTTTAATATTGCAGCATGAAAATTGAGTTTTTGCTTTAACTTCCCCTAATAAGCATTTGTAATGTTTGTGAAGCAAGCACTTTTTACTCCTTTTACATTGAAAGTTATACCTCATCCCACCAGACTTGCCCAGACTTATTCTTATGTATATAGCACTATACTAGATGGGGTGGGGGATGAAAAGGAAATGGCCAAAACATTGTAGCTTGTGCAATTCACTTTGTATCTACTCATGCCCCGACTGAAATATTTCAAGAGACCATCTTTACTTTTCTCCTATATTAACATTGTGTTAATTTTTGTGTATTTGTTATTGTAGATGTTATAAAATGGCCAGAAAATTCCAGCCTTCTTTGATCTGCATCTGTTACTTAAGTCATTAAAACTGCAAAACAGTGCTGCATTTCCTTTCATTCCTTCCTTTCCTGCTGATAAAGATAAAATATTGTGTTACCATTTTGCAGATCTTTGGTTATTTTCAAACAGAAGATGAAGATCCTGAGCTGGTAGCCAATGAAGACATAAGTGTTTTCACAGTAGCGAAAAAACAAAGGATAGGAGAGGCAGCAGGTTAGTTTTTTGGGTCAGTTGAGAGGAAGTTTACACCTTGGTATTTAGCAACCAGAAATGTGAGAGAAAACCACTTGAAATAAGAACATTCTGTTTTTTTTAGTATGAAATGTAGTACTAGTAAAAGCAGAAAATTGCAAAGCAACAGATTTGCAAAAGTAACATTAGTCCATCTTTGCATTCATGTAAAGTAAGTTGTTTGCCAATACCAAAAATTACATAAAAATTCCAAAGTAACTGCTTTGGAAAAGTGATGTTCACATATTTTGTGGACTTTAGAGATGTTAAGAGGAGTTACACTTCTGGGCCTGACCAGTTGAGGAGAACTTGTGCATTGCTGTTTCCCATATGGACACCTCTCGATCATCAGCTTAATGTTCCATTTTTGGAGATGACATTGTTGGCAAGTATGAACACCTGCTGGGTTTTTCATATATATGGGAAGCATAGATTTTTTTTGTAGGATGTTGGGTTGTGATCTTTTTTACATTATGGAAGTTAAGGTGGATTCCTAGGATCCACGGTAGTGTTACTGCAATGCTATTGTTCTTTTTTTTTAAATATATCCCTGAAACTATGGGTTGCAAGTGATGCCAGTGATCTGGGCCATTTCATGCCACCAATAGGCATTACAATGACTGGACGAAAAATAAATTAAAATATTAAATAAAGTTTTATAAGATAGTAGAAGACTCATGTGAAATTAGCCCTTGGCATGAAACACATAAGGACCATTCATATTATGAATGCCCTTGGATCAGGAGCAGCACAAAAGTATTTTGATAGCCCTGGGGGAAAAGTATTAGTTGGGTCCTCTTCTTTTCCTTTTCCCCTTCTTTGTCTTCTCTTTTCACATTCTCTTGCAAATATAGGAGTGGTTGCCCATTCTCTTGGGAATATTGGGGTGTCCCATAAGCAGTGGAGAAGGGAATAAAATTAAGCACCTTTCAACTGGAAAAAATACCTCTAGATTAAACTAGGAGATTATAAGTTGATTCCTAAAACTCTATTTAGAAAATCATTGTCTAGTACAATATTAAAATAACAGTATTAATACTGGTATGCATTATGTTAATCAGTAGAATGGTGAACCATGACATGGAGTTCAACCCATGATTTGATTTTCATGGAATTAAACTTAACAGATTTGTTTGCAATTTTAACATAATACTGCTATGCAGATTCATCTTTCCTGTTAGCAATATGATTTGGATCAGTGTTAAAGTGCATTGATAAACTTGTGAGGTTCCATGTGACATGTAAACCTAGTTTGTATTTCAGTGCAGGCAATTTTCTTCTTGCCTGCTCACAGGACTTTGTGACCCTCAACTTTAGTGCTTTTTATCCTTGAGAGTGACTGAGAAGGATTTGTTTCATGATAAAAGCACTTGTCTGTCGGCCACGCTGCCATCAACGTGCTTCTCATGATTGGTAAATTTGTAAGCAGTCATTGCAGTAAAGCAGGGACAGTATAGGCACATATGTGTTTGGACAGTTACTTGATGGACAAAGACAATGGGGTCTAGGGGATGAGAGTTAACCTAAAAACTTTGGACATTGCAAATTTGGTACTGAACCTGTAGAGATGTTACCTTGAGCAAAATTTCCCTAAAGTACTTACAGATGAAGAAAATAAGACCCTTCCTTCCTATTTAAAACTCTTCTTTGGCATCTTAAACCCCATTAGCAGCAACACAAGACAAGGGGGGATCATCCACATCCATTATCATGCTGAAATGAGGACCTTACAACCCTCTCAAGTTCCCACTATTACCATACTGTAAGTCAGCTAGGAATTTCCCACCAAATTTCTTCGAGCATTTCTGCCTACAACCCATGCCATGAGACCTTCTTGGTCATCCCTATTCTACATCTTTTAAAATAATTGAAAATACAAAGTCAGAGTCATTTTAAGGTCTGCTACTCTTCAGGCAATGATGTAGCTGATGGCAATCCATCGATGCCAGCATTAAACTTTTAAATAATAACAAAGAAAAGTAAGTAAAAAATTTTCATTTATGAACCATTTGGGACATTTTCAAAACCTTGATATTACCCAGGAGTTATGAATAGCTAGTAGTGTTCTTAAAAAGTACATACACTGATGTTGTAAATTTTACACATATCCATGTGGCATTACTTGATCTTCAGGTTATGGAAAGAATTTTTAGTGTAAATTTTCACACACCATCACTTTTGTCCCTCAGGTTTAATATGTTTGCAACATTTTTATTCCTACTATGTGTGTTTGACTTAACAATATTATGCATTCTTTTTGGTTCCTTGCGTTAGCAAAAGGAACCTATGTAGTCAGGTTGCCGTGTGTGTATGTGTGTGTGTGTGTGTGTCTGTGAAGCTAGCTTGGGTACGCTGTAACTCAACATGGGAAAGTTGGATTAAATTGAAACTTGGTATATAGAAGTGCCATAGTTTGAAGGTGTGCCCTATCGTTTTTGGTGGAGGTCAAAGGTCATTTGGGGTCATCAGAGGTCAAAAACTAAAAACCTTCTCAACATGATATTTCAGAGTAGGAAACTTGGATAGATGTCATACTTAGTGTGTGGGTGTGTTATTGTGTAAGGATGAAATCTGATATGTTTGGTGAAGGTCAAGGGGTCATCTGGGGTCACCAGGGGTCAAACACTGAAAAATGTTTTAACATAGTATTTTAAGGTAAAAAGGACAGATTTCAAATCAGTTGTGTTTGGTTAAGGTCAAAGGTCATCAAGGTCACTGGAGGTCAGCCACTGGAAATGTTATTTAGAAAATGTTGTAAGCTAGATAAAGATAGGTTCAATAGATTTTTTATCTCACCTTTGCATGCTTACCACCCAAACACCTTAGAAATTTGGCCTTTACATTCGTTCAGTAATGATTACTCCGGGTTGTACACAGATTTTGGATCATTCAAAGTTGTAAGAGGGCAATAACTAAAATTTGTAGATTTCAATGAGCACAGGTCACACTGCATTAAACTGGTCTCTCTGCCAGTGGAAGCAATGCATGGGTTAAACAGTATGTCTCTTTAATACTGCTGTGCTCTGTGGGGTAACCTAATCCTCATTCTATTATCACACCCCATTAATCACTTGCTTTAGGCTTAACTGCTGAAAAAACCCTGTTTTCTGTGTAGAGATAGAAAACAGGACAAATGGTAGATTGTTTTAAAGTACAGTAATAGCAAGTTTTATTTGAGAGCAGGTAAAAATAACTTATGTGAGAAGTACAAGGGGTGTTTTTCTCTCTATCTCCACATTGTGTATTGTTTATTGGTGATAATATCAAGTTTGATTACAAGCATAAATACATATGGAAATGAGGAAATGTTTTTGAAGGATCACCAAGCATTTTACAAGTTGAATGTAAGTAAGGCCACAAAAATTTAATCATTGATATCATGTAATATAAGTACTAAAATACCCCTTGTGAAGGTATTACCAACATTGAGTATGAGCTTTCGCTTCACTCTATTTCCAAGACTGGCTGTACACTAGTTCTTATAATATCCAGCAAGGAACCACAGTGCCCATTGGGCTCTTGTTTATCTCAATTTCCTCAGTGTCATGACCTACTGTCAGGATAGTCATGGATGTTATAGACAAATGCAAGCAGCTAGTGAAGGCAGCCATGAATGGGGTCCTTCAGCCTTAAATTGTTTTACTTTTATGGTCTAAACAAAATTCTAAACCCTCATATTCATTGAAATTGAGGAAACTGAAGAGAGTTTTAGTGTACAATCATCCATAATACAGTGAAGCAGAGAATTTGAAAGATTAAAGTTTGTGGACCCCAGTTATGCGTGACTAAATCAGACCAATAGTTTACTGTTTGGATGCAGCTTTATCTTTTTATTTGCTCTTTCACAGGAGACAAGAAACGTAGAGATGTGATCTATGCTTTGATGAGTTCACCTCAGGTGGACATGTATGTTTCAGCCTCACAGAAAGGTGCCATCTCAGTGTGGAATAGTAAGGTATGTAGGTGTCCTGCTAAAGATGCAAAATAACCAGGGAAGGGGCTAGGAGAAAAGTGTGGGGTGTAGGTAACTTCACTCTCAGCAACCACAATTGTCGCCTCTACTTAGTATTTATTGTATCATTCCTGATGAAACATTTTTGTATACATAAAGTGAAAGTCAACAGGCTGTTCCATAAGTATATAGCTAAGACAGCCGATGAGATCAAAAGTGGTGTGGGTGGTTACTGGTCTCTGGTTTCATTACATGATCTCAGCTCTCAAGTGATATGTTCTCTTTGTGTTCACACTGTGTTTAAAGCAATTTCGGCTAATTAATGGATACTTGACTTGTCTGCCAGCTAACCCTAAATGTTCTATAACTCTTCATGTTTTGGTATATCTGGTATGTCAATCAGTTAGCAAGTTGTGAAAGCTGACTGTATCATGTGTGTATAGCTTGATTCATTTTCTCCTTAAGGCAATAAGATGTTAATGGTCAGAGAGTTAAAGATGTTTCAAAAGGTAAGAACTGAAGTGTCATCATGAATACTGACCTGAAGATGAAACAGGTTTAATAATTTTTTCATCTCATGGTCATATCCTCCATTTATATATTTTGAATCTTTTCTCTGAATCAGAAACAAAATATTGTCCTTATTTTTTAAAATTCCTCAGACTTTGAAACTGGTTTCCTGTTGTGAACTCAATGTAAGTACTTTGAAACAAGTAATCATTGCATGTGTACAGGTGTAATTTTTAGAGTAACCTTTTGGACCTTAATTGCTTGGATATGATTGCGTAATGAAACAGGTTGAGAATGTTACAAGCATGCGTAAATTTGTATTACATACAAAAAAAGCTTTATCACTCTGAGTTGACATAAATTAATAAGTTTTAAATTGAAAAAGTGACATTATAATTATGTGAGTTAAGTATGGAAGAATAACTGTCAGCTTATTTAGTCACCTAAAATTTGTAAATTATTCCAGTTAAAGGTTTGCTCTGTTTGTTTAATTCCATGTTAGCAATGATTGCTAATTTGCTACAAAGATTTTTTTAACTGGTCGAAACAAAAGTAGAAGTTCCAAGAGTGGCTATAGGTATCATGTGAAAATAGTTGCAGTGACTGTAGTAGTAGTAGTAGCAGCAGTAGCGGCAGCGGCAGTATTAGTAGCAGCAGTAGCGGCAGCGGCAGTATTAGTAGCAGCAGTAGCAGTAGTATTAGCAATAGTGGTAGCAGTAGAGGTAGAGGTAGCGGCATCTGCAGCAGCTGCAGCAGTAGTAGTAGTATTTGTACTATACATGTAATAATCATGACATACACTGAAGAGTTTTAAAATTCTCAAGTTCTTTCACTTAATTGATGTTCCTCTCATGTTTCTCTCTAGTTTATTTGTTGTATTATTGTGTATCGTTGTATTTTTGTTGATTAAAACAAATAATTTATACAATTACTACAGATAATACATTCGTTGATTGTTAAGTTTTGTTCATAGTGAACTTTGACTTTAAGTAAGGTGGTGGAAAATTTGATAATGGCTCAAATTAGTAGCATCAAACGAGGAGAAAAGTAAAATGTATATTATTTCTGGTCAAAATTCCAAAGTGCACACCTAGTCGGAATTAAATCAAATGTTCGACCTCCATGCTTCTTAATTTTAGTCATTTCCAAATACCATCTCTATTCAACACTTCCTCACTGAGCATACTACTACAAACTTGAAGCACACTGTTTCAAGAAATATATTCACCATTATGAATGATAAACAATTTTTGGGTTACCCAGGAAACAACATGGACCACAGGTGTGGACTACTTGCCAAAGCTGCGACGGCTTGCCATCACATCGGAAAGAAGCTTGTGCATTTGGGATCATAGGGCCAAGGGGAAGAACCAGGTTAGATATATTGCACTTCTTCTGTTTCATTCCTGCCACACATTTTTACTGATTTTTACTGATTACTGATTTTTATTTCTTTTGTGAAAATACTAAACACCTAAGAAATAATCGGTGTATTAAATCATTTGCTTTTTGATTCCTTGCCGTAGGCAGGCAAGGAATCTATGCGATGGTGATGTCGTGTGTATGTGTGTGTGTGTGTGTGTGTGTGTGTGTGTGTGTGTGTGTGTGTGCGTATGTGACGCTTTGGCTTGTAAACACGATATCTCAAGAAGGGTAAGTCCAAGGGATCTCATACTTGGCATGTGGATTGCCCATATTGCGTAGATGATCCCTATTGTTTTTGGTGGACGTCAAAGGTCACTTGGGGTCACGAGAGGTCAAAAGGTCAAAATCTTGTAAACACGATATCTCGAGAACGGTACATGTGACTATGCTCATATTTGGTGTGTGGGTTGGTCATATTGAGTAGATGGTCCCTATCGATTTTCTTGGAGGTCAAAGGTCATTTGGGGTCACGAGAGGTCAATAGGTAAATTCCTTAGAAATTGCTTGTAAACACGGTATCTCAAGAAGGGTAAGTGTGACTAATCTCATATTTGGTGTGTGCATTGGCCAT
Organism: Holothuria scabra; assembly: GCA_037179385.1. NCBI lineage: Eukaryota > Metazoa > Echinodermata > Holothuroidea > Aspidochirotida > Holothuriidae > Holothuria > Holothuria scabra. The sequence continues at coordinate 51,699,606 of CM074180.1, forward strand.
ATTGAGTAGATGATCCCTATTGTTTTTGGTGTAGATCAAAGGTCATTTGGGGTCACGAGAGGTCAAAAGGTCAAAACTTCGTAAACACGATATCTCGAGAACGGTACATGTGACTATGCTCATATGTGGTGTGTGGATTGGTCATATTGAGTAGATGATCCCTTTTGATTTTTGTGGAGGTCAAAGGTCATTTGGGGTCACGAGAGGTCAATAGGTAAATTCCTTAGAAATTGCTTGTAAACACGGTATCTCAAGAAGGGTAAGTGTGACTAATCTCATATTTGGTGTGTGCATTGGCCATATTGAATAGATGATCCCTATTGTTTTTGGTGGAGATCAAAGGTCATTTGGGGTCACGAGAGGTCGAAAGGTCAAAACTTCGTAAACACGATATCTCGAGAACGGTACATGTGGCTATGCTCATATTTGGTGTGTGGGTTGTTCATATTGAGTAGATGATCCCTATTGTTTTTGGTGGAGGTCAAAAGGTCATTTGGGGTCACGAGAGGTCAAAAGGTCAAAACTTTGTAAACCACGATATCTCGAGAATGGTACATGTGACTGTGGTCATATTTGGTGTGTGGGTTGGTCATATTGAGTAGATGATCCCTGTCGATTTTCGTGGAGATCAACGGTCATTTGGGGTCACGAGAGGTCAAAAGGTCAAAACTTCGTAAACACGATATCTCGAGAACGGTACATGTGACGATACTCATATGTGGTGTGTGGGTTGGTCATATTGAGTAGATGATCCCTATTGTTTTTGGTGGAGGTCAAAGGTCATTTGGGGTCACGAGAGGTCAAAAGGTCAAAATTTCGTAAACACGATATCTCGAGAACGGTACATGTGACTATACTCATATTTGGTGTGTGGGTTGGTCATATTGAGTAGATAATCCCTATTGATTTTCGTGGAGGTCAAAGGTCATTTGGGGTCACGAGAGGTCAATAGGTAAATTCCTTAAAAATTGCTTTTAAACACGGTATCTCAAGAAGAGTAAGTGTGACTAATCTCATATTCGGTGTGTGCCTTGGCCATATTGAGTAGATGATCCCTACTGTTTTAGGTGGAGATCAAAGGTCATTTGGGGTCACGAGAGGTCAAAAGGTCAAAATTTCGTAAACACGATATCTCGAGAACGGTACATGTGACTATACTCATATTTGGGGAGTGTGTTGGCCATATTGAGTAGATGATCCCTATTGTTTTAAGTGGAGGTCAAAGGTCATTTGGGGTCATGAGAGGTCAAAAGGTCAAAACTTCGTAAACACGATATCTCAAGAACGGTACATGTGACTGTGCTCATATTTAGTGTGTGGATTGGTCATATTGAGTAGATGATCCCTATTGATTTTCTGAAAGGTCAAAGTTCATTTGGAGTCAGCATGTTCAAAGCCTGACAAGCTTTCCTGCACAGTCTTTCAAGAAATGTCACTTGTAGGGTCCTGTAACTTGTCCTGTAGATGGCACATAGTGAATACATGGTCCCAGAAGTTTTTGGTGGAGGTCAAATGTCATTTGGGTTCACAACGGGCAAGGGGGATCTCAATGTAGGAAGATTGGATGCCTTGCATGGGTACTTTGTGGGCACATTATGGAGCCCTGTTAATTGAAAAACATTGCCAAGCAATGTCAATGTGAAAAAAGGCCTTACATTTCAGCGGCAAGGAATCACTAAGCCTTTTGGCTTTCTGGTTCACATGTTGTTTTCCAGTGTTGTGGTGTTATAGGTTTAGTAGTCCAGCATCTACTGTATACGAGTGGTGTTGTATTGGAAGGGAGGTGGACCTCCTTGTGCATTGTGGGTGGGTTAGGTTAGGTTAGATGGAGTTTTACAATCCAGTTTCTAGCCAATTAGTTTTTGAGTTGTGGCCCACTGGTGCATTGTGGGTAGGGTAAACTATATTGGCAGCAGAGGGTGCATTGTCTATCTGTTGTCATTAATCTCAGCTCTTTGGAGCCCTCTTTTTAATTCTGATGTCCAACATTTTCCTTCGTTCTGTAATGACCTAAAAGGTATCAGTTGTAGTAGAAGTGGGAATTGAATAAATTCTTCAAGAAGTAGTGAAATTTGTACTGCAGTTTTTATGTTATGCATTGAATGAGGATGTGGGGATTCAGTTCTATATGTGAGCAGGAGACTGAAAGACTTCATTCTTCAATGACATGGTGTGGTTCAATAGCCCCTCCCCTCACCCTATGAGAATTTTGAACACCATCATGCACCTTTGCAGAAAACATTTCATTGGGGGAGTACATTACACACTCATTTGTAATGTACCATGAAACCATTCATTCTTTTTAAGCATTTTAAAATATTAGTTGATGAAAGTTTATTGAACAAATAAACATTTTGCCTTTTTCCTTAATTGTGTCTGTAATATTGTAAGTAAACAACCTTTGTAATTCAGATACAGCATTAGCACAGAAAGTTGTTAGGAACCCACATATGATGTCTTACTATTACAAGGCATACCTACTTCCCTTCGTTATACCTTATGCATGGACGACCCACAAATGTCACACGAAGCTGCACACTTAACAATTTGCCTTGCATGCATAGCAGACTATGTGCGTATTCGACTGTTTGACAAATCAGCTGTCTGCATTTGTCTGTATTGGTTTGTTTTGCCCCCAAAGGAGGGCGTACTTTCTGCTCTGTGACATCATATGCATCTAGGGTCTATGTAACTATGTTTCATCAATAAATATCCAACACTTAATTACCTCAATATTCTGGACAAAGAGAGATGGGATAAGGTCAGAGGATGTCTGTGGCTCCTACCTTGTTTAATTTCTTAATGCAATTTCAAACACTCTCTCTACTATACATTAATCATTCCTAACCACAGGGTTTTGACATTAAGTCCTCTTTTCAAGTTGCTCATAAGAATCCTGGAAGCTAACTGCCGTGTAATGAATTCTTTCAGAGTTTATTTTGCATCAAGCCTCTGGAGAATTCCATCCACTGTATGACACAAGTGCCGTACAGCAAAAGTCTTCATGAAGACTGCATTCTCTATGGTGATGATCAGGGATATGTCAACCTCGTCATTATTGCAGCAAAAGACCTCAACACAAAACATGCCTCAGTAGACAGAAAAAGTGGGAATCTCATTTTGGAACCAAGCACCCTTACACAGTAAGGATTCATTCAGAAAACTTTGTCAAACTTTTTGTTTATTTTTCATTTCCAAGGTGGCATTTTTGTGTGTAAGTCTTAGAAAATCATTTAGTGCTAGGAAACTTACATAATTGTGCTTATTCTTACATCTCAGTTGAATACTTGACTTCCCTTTTTTATTTTCAAGTCATTACTAGATATCCTTCAACTAACATTTATCCGCCTTTCCTGCGTAAGTTGTAGTTTTTGGGACTCTATTACATCTTTTCTGCATGTTTAATGTGGAAAAGATGTTTCCGTCAGTTTCCCTCTACAAATTTGTTGCTGGACTGCACGTGTGCAAATGCAGATGGATGTGCTGGAGGCAAACATATCATATGCAATTTGAAACATAGTTGGTGAGCAACAGCTAGCTGTGCAATGCATGCAATAGCTGACCAGGAGGAGGGAAATCTTTTGCCTGGAATGCACACTCTTTCAGAACGCCTGCAGATCACACCCTGCGCACTAAAGGGGCAAACAGATCATGAACATTTTGAAACATTGTGTGGAAGCAGCATGCAAGGAAGGCTACTTTGCCCATCAGTCCTGCAGGCTCTGGCTATTAGTCCTCCTCTTGTGTAATGCTGCACCCTGGAAGTCCTCCTTGTGTGTCAAACTGGTGCGCTGGAAGCAATTCCCTGAACATCAGGTCTTTCTGTAGGTTCTTGCATAGACATCCCATGCAATTTGAAAATTAATGTTCACCACTGAACTTTTTGCTTCGAATCTGTAGCTGGGAACTACTGCTGCACTGAGGCAGGTTGCATGGTAGCATGTGGATAATTACAGTGTAAATACAATGCACAACCCTATGCAAGGGCTACCAGATGCTAGGAAAATTAAAACTATAAAGAGGATAGGCCTAGCTTTCAAATTGCAGCCTGTCCCTGAAGAAATACTAGGTCCCATTTGATAGAGCAAGGAAGAACCATTAAATTTCCACAATTAAACAACCTGTACACTCCAGAAGTGTTGTCTTAATTCATTTTACCAAAGTGTAGGTTGAATAGAATCCAGTTGCAATTTTTGCAAAAAAGTTGAAGCTAACTGGCTCAAGATAGTAATTCAGCATATGACACATACCCAATATTAGAGGCTATGGCTCTTTACTCTCAATGGATGCATCCAGGTATGCACAGTTTCAACAGTTGCTAGATCCAAGTGCCAAAAATTCCATTCTCAAGCTTGATCCACCACTCCGCATGTTACTCCACAACGAAATGTTCCTTTTTCAGTATACTGCAGCTATTTTGGCAAACTGCTACAAAGTTTAAAATACTGAGCATTGTAGCAGGAGAACCTTTAACTGTACACAACTATTAGCTCACTGAGTTGTTTGTTGGTCAAATTACTGAAGTCTTGCCTTCTCAGGACTCCAGTACAGTACTATCAAATAAATTTACATCTCCATGATGCTCAAGCAGAAAATTACTGCAGCCTTTTTTCAGATAGCTGTATGTTGGCAAACTGCTACAAAGTACTGCTATGTAAAGACACTTGAGTGAATCTTTCACTGAATGTAGACTTTCAGTAAACATTGCTGCACATGCAGTAGCTACCCTATGCAGTGCCTTCATCTGCTAGTATTAGTGAACTGCTGTAGCTCTGCCATAGTCTTACCTTCACTAAGCACTATGTGCACATTATCCTTTGCAGATATTTGAAAAAGACCTCCCTGAGTAATATGTGTGACTGACCAATCACAGTGGACTTACTGATGAATCACTTCCTGATTATTTCAGCAAATGGACAAACAACTCCATTCATTGAAAACTGCATCATGTGACTGAGATTAAACTCTGCTGGCTCATGAAGCAGCTTGCAACAATTTATGATGATTTGAAGATTTATTTAAGTCCAAATTGTTCCTTTTCTGTTAAAATTATCTAAGTCTATTTCATGCTCTACTGGAACACGTTCTACTTCTGAGCATGCAGAACCTCAACAAGCTAGCAGGAAACTTTGAGGATTTGGGGCTGTGCAGAAATCAGCCTGAGAGTGCAGGTTGTGTGTAGGTTGTGTACAAGTTGCAAATTTTTATGCGCTAGTTGCATGCAAGATTTAATGTTTGCTCTGGACTGTAGAGGGGTTCGTTTCTTAATAATATTCTAGTTGTCACTGGTCATGCGCAGTTGGTGCCTATTATTGTTGTATGTGCATGACAGCACTAATGTTTGCCTGCTTGCCTTTAAAATAGAGAGAGAAAGATGCACAATAGTGTGATGTCTGTGTAAAGCCTCTTTTCTGAAGTTCTCTAGAAATCATGTTGTTTGAACATAGACTGAGTCTGATTGAAAATCATTCTTTCATTGTGACATTTGAAGGCATTTGCATAATTTTGTGAAGATGCTATCTTCAACATTAGAATCTTTTTATAACTTTTTTCAATTTTAAAATCATGACACACAGAAAAATTTTGAATTGAACAATTATTTCAACCATGCTATAACTTAATATCAAAGAGATCTTCTACCTTTCCCTGCAAGATTCATTCTGTGATGTCTCAGTAAACTTTGCCCATACATACCCTTTTCATGGTTGTTACTCCTAAAACACTTTAAGAACTGGTGAAGTCCACTTTTTCATCAAATAAGTAAGGGTAAAATCTTTTCTTGACAAAGTTTTACTCAACAGTAGTATTTTCATTTTAATTTTCAAGTGATATTCTCTGTGGTTTGTTATGTAAACTCCATACATGGAGTGAAAGATCACATTTATGAAATCAATGTTTTGTAATATTTATTTCCTTTTTAGTGAAATATACAGAAGAAAAATCCATGATGACTGGGTGCTGAAGGTGAGTGAAAAAACACGATCCACCATCCTATACCAGGGTAGGAAAATAGTGAGAGATAATTAGTTTATACTGCAAATCAATATTTGCCTTAATGAACAGTTGAACAATTTTGACCAGAAAGTACTGAAATCAAAATGTGTATTTCAAATAGGCTTGTTTGTAATACAAATTTGGCTTTGACTTCAAACATTGTGGCAATTCATGCTGTGCTTATCAGAATAGTTTCAACGTAGTCATAGCCTAAAAAATATTAGTTCACAATATTTGCAAAGCAAAATGGGAATTTGTTGAACCACAGTGTGCGATGCAAACTGGGATATTTTGACCATTGTATAACTTGAAGGAATATGAGAAGAAATGGAAATGTTTGTTAGGAGTTCTGTTATAATTTCAGCAGGGAGGTACCTGTAATTTTGGGACGGATGAAGTATTACGCATCCTGAACTTGTTCACTTTGATCCATGTTAATGTCTGGGTTTGTCCAACAGGAGATATGAGAGAATTATATCCTTCCCCCTTGACTGTAATCCCCACATGTTGCCATCATGCATGGTGAATGAAATACTGAGAAAGTAATTTCTTACAATTTACAAATTGATGTGTCAATAAAGTATCAACCTTAAGCCTTGTAACCTTTATTTTAACTTAAATGTGCAAGAGACAAAAACAAGGGAATCAGCAACATCTGAAGAAATAAATAACAAAATGATGGCATTCCCATAGATTTGACTATAAAACCATTAATGAAATTAGGGTACAAAAATGCCAACTCATGACAGATGAGAAAAGAGTAACTAATTATATCATTGTGTTTATTTTATGTACATGATATTATTGGAGGTCGGAAAAGCCTGAGATCACTTAATGTCACAAAAGACAGGACTGTAGATTTGAGGAATCGACATATGAATTTTTTTTTTTCAGGTGAAATATTTGCCTGAGTTGGACTGTTTTGCATCTTGTTCTACTAGCTCTACTAATTCTTTTGTTGTTGAACCAGTGGAGAGACTCAGAGACAACCAGTGAGTGTTATCAAAATACTTAATTTTTGCACTATTCAGACTTCAAAAGAAGGTAATGCTTCATTTGACATTTGCACTTTTGCTGCATATTATTTTCACCAAAAATCCCTGGATACTGGTCTCTAAGGTCTTGCTTTAGACTATCTGAAATATTGTGTCAAAAAACAATCATTTTTCTTTGCTGTAGAGTCAGTGGGACAAACAGTTGCTGTACCTTTTTAATGATAAACATGAACCAAGTTCTTCCCATCCTTTTTATACCCACTCACTGATTGGAGCCCTCATAGGTCAAAAGCCACTTCATTAAAAAGCGTTTTTTTCTCCTTTGTTTTTGGTTTTTATTTGGGCTAAAATGTATTCCTTTCTTCTAAACATTTTCCACAATGTGGGCAAGGAAGGCTTGCATTAGACAGTAAGTAATTCAACACCACACACCTTCTCTTACCTGACTACAGCCAAATGATTATTAAAACTAACTAGTTCTTTAAATGCTTCTGTGTGGAATTAGGTCTTCCAATGAAGGTTGACATACTCCACAAAGTGGGCAAATTCAGCTTGAACCAGGTCACACTTAAATGTTACAAAACCACAGTTATTTGATTGACTTTTGTCCTTTTATCCTTTCTTGTCTCATTTCTTGCCTTTTTTCCCTTTTATTCTGAGTGGAAATTCCCTGCGGTAGTTTTTTACATGTGTGCCAATGTTTCTCAGATACAACATTTCTTTACATCTGTCATCAGAACTATACGACCAGTGGCAGTGCCAAAGGGTGTTAATGCCTTTGCCATGTGCTCCAGAGCCAATGTCATAGCCACGGGTGGAAACGACAAAATAGTTCGTATCTGGCACCCTCACATCTTCACAAGACCAACAGGCAAGCTTTTTTTTTTTTAAGTGAATAAACTTCAACATTTTATATCTCATTTCAGGAATGTTTTTTTTTTTTTTTTTTTTAGCACCTCTTTTATTTGCAAGTTCAATAATTGTTTTTAACAAAGTTTGCAGTATAATACAATATTACAACGTTACAGTCTATTTTACAAAATCAATAACCAAAAAACCTTGAATGGTGTGTAGCCAATATGCATACAGCATCTTGAAAAAATTGAAAATGAATGTAAATGAAATTAACTTTTAAGTTTTTACAGGAAACTGAAAACAGATCTATATTCATCCTCCTTTGTTTCGTCGTTATTCTTTTTTAAAATAAAAATTTCCACTTCAGTATTAAACTTAAACTTATAGTAAAACGTTGTTGCATCTGGTATACCAACAGGCAAGCTGATCGGCCATCTCTTTACCATCATTGACGTCGCAGTCAATGAGAAAGACCAACATGTCATCAGCTTGTCAACAGCAAGGGTGAGGAAATGGATTTTTGGTTTTACTATTTTATTATAGTTTTTCTTTTCAAAAATGAAAGTAACAGGCATCAACTTTTGAAATGCAGCAGAAGAGAGGGAGGGGAAACAACATTACATTCAATATCAATACATAATCTTAGGCGCCTTATCCAAATTATGCTATGCGATTTTCCGCAGCAGAATCGCCTCACACAGTAACATGTGGGATTCCGCCTTTTTTTGGAGTCAGGCGCGCCGGCGGATTATTGAAGCAATTCACTGTGGAAGCCTTGCTCTCACTCACAAAGTAGAGTGTGGCCGACCACAGTGATCAACCGTCTATTCATATCTGCCATAAGCCCTGGTACTCCGCAAGCTACTCAACGTCGGCGATAACAATGAGCCAATGGATTAGTAAAGAACACAGACCTGTTCGGAGATTGCACTACATGTAGTCTGCTTCCTAGTTATTGGTTTTTTCTAAAGTCCTCCCGACCCTCTGGCAAAGGGCCGTTCGGCGAAACCAAACTTGATACTGCTTCCCGAAGAAGCTATTACGTCCACTGAAGGGCAACACTGCTTCCTAGTTATTGGTTTTTTTCTAAAAGTTCCCTAGATATGTAGTAACACATGCTTAAATAGTGTATGTGAGCACAGCTAATATAAATTATGATACAACATGTGGTAGCACTGAAATTCAGGTATTGAAATGTGGGTGCAAATACTGAGACAATAAAACACCTCAAACAACTGCGAATAACTGCAATAGCGCAAATTTTGTTACGAGAGTACAAATTAAAATTTCACAAAGTTTCTGTAAAATTGTAGCACAATTGACTTGATTATTCTTCAAAAATTTTAGTCTGAGCTTTGTTCTTCCTATTACCTTTGACTCATCCATTCTTAAAGTAGGGGGAAAATTAAGGAATAACTTTTTCCCATCACTTTTGTCCCAAAGTTGTTTGAAGACAAGTTTCATACATTCCCTTTGCTTAAATAAAGAATAAATCTGCCATTCATATACTGTATGTTTAAATTTCTTTCAAGAGATTCTCCCTTGTTGTTACGAACTTTGCTTCGCCCCTTTCATGATGGAATGATCTAATAAGTAATATTGGCATGGGTTAGACCTGGTGTTTGCACGTATGTGGTATCAAAAAAGGGTTTCATAAAAAAGGGTCCCGATCGCAACACCCTCAGGTAGTACGTACGTGAAAAGACATTTTTCCCAGTAATGTCCTCCTGACTCTATGGTGAAGAGCCATTTACGGAAGACAAACAGTACTCCCGAAGATGAATGGAATAGACCTTTAGAGACAATTTGTTTATGCTCCATAGGGTACTCTATATGCATGAGAAATTTACAACTCTATCGGCGAGGTAGCCATCACGTTTACAAGTTCAAATAAAACGGACAGAAATATAGAAATATGACAGAAAAAAACCCTTATTAAGAAAATAAATACTTCTATCACACCTTTGTCTTTTTCTTATTCCAATTTTTGAATGTTGTCTGACTCAAAAAGCAATCCTGCTTACTGTACCTTGAGGTTGTTTGCGTTACTGCTTCCAAAACGTAAGTTAAAAATATCAACCAATCACAACTTTTATTTACAGTATTCTCTTGCATGTCCGAAAAATGTGTCACTGGTGTGGAATTTGCATGCTCCAGTGTACACGTGCAGTGGTACTTTTTTCACTGACAAGCGATGTATATTCATTTGTCAACACCCACGCTATCGTAACCTTATTAGGAAGTCGCGTACCTAGGACTATTACGTAGGTTCATTCATGTAAAACCCTGTCATTGAGATTGGGACACCCCTCAAATTCCTGTCGGAAAGCAATTTTTTTTATCAACGTGGGTAAACGGCGCTATTTTGGTGTTCACAAAATAAAGAAATTTTGCCTAGATCGTTATTTTTTTCCAAACTATTATAGTGTTGGAAGTCGCATCCTAGTATTTCATACATGGCGCGAGGATATTTTGCGTCGTGGTGAAGAATCAAACCAACAATCCTGGTGTCTTAAATTATTCGTCAATATTTACAAAATCATTTCAACTGGATAGATAATCACAGGCATGTCGGGTACTAAGTAGGCTATGTGCACAAACATGGTAGACTGCTTGCAATAAAAACCTTACAACCTGAAGTTATTGACATGCATATTATGAATTATTATGATCATTTTTGTTTTGCTTGTTTTTTGTCGGGAGAAATTTGTTTCATCCTAAAGATATACACATGATATGTTAAAGCGATGAATATATTATTTTCTGATACCTGCAGTCCAATTAATAAATGAACTAACATCACATACTAGCAAAAAATTGATCTGAAAATTTAAAACAAAAAACAAAAGTCGGCAAAAGCAAATAGAGAGGGGATCGATTCCGGTTCCTACGGTCTCAAGACGTGAAGCACGCCGTTACACCATATGCCATGATATAATCTTTTCTTGTGCAAAATGTACTAATACTTGCAACATGTCTAAAGGCCTGTATACACGAGCAACATTTGTAAAATATTTTCAAAACACTTCACCTGCAACTAGCCCAAAGCGTACTTGATTTCGGTTTGTTGCACAGTGTAGACAGAGTGAAAACAATTTGAAAGCATTTTGAAAATGTTTTTAGAATGTTTTGAAAAGAATTGTCAGGACAAAATGTTACACAGAGCATCTTTGGCCATCATTTTTTAAAGTTTTGGCCCCTCCCGAATTGGTGGTGATGGAAGTCTATATTTCTAGACAGAAATTGGCCCTACGGCCCGCTGTCTATAACTTCAAGGTTTGGTTTTTGTTTCGGTATTATACTCGAGGTACCGTGCTGTATTGAGTAAAAGACGCAACTTTGTATGTTAGTAAATCGTTAATATTACGCAGGGCTGGCTTGTTTTAGCCAGAATTGTTACAAATGCTTGCTATGTTGTAGCAGTTAACACCCTGATGGGGATATCCCAGGGGGGTGGGGGGGGGAAGCTGTGGTGTCTTACAAAATTATAGAAATTAGAATGAAGCTTTTAAAAAGAGATATTAACTGTGCAAAATGGATGGTTGTCAGCATATACATGTCTGCTAAAGTTCTTGAGGGTTCACAATTAACACTCTTAAATTAAGCCCCCCTCAATCCCCTGCACATCCAGTCCCCTCCCCACACACACACACATCATTTACAGCCAAAAGGTGTAATAATAGTTAACTACCATGTGTGAGAGTTTGATTATAGTGCAAAGGTTTGAACCAACCCCATAAAGACATAAGAGTCATGATAATATTTTGCAATGGCACCACGTAACACTAATGTATATGGGAGAATTTGGTAAGTTTTCACCTGCTGCAGATACCACCCAGTCAGTAAAGTATGCTGCTGCATGCTTTATACCATGGTCTAGAGCAAATAAAATATTGTTTGGAAGTTGGGAATAAATTTAAGAAAGAAAACATTCACCACTGTACAGCTTTCACATTAAGGAAATCGAAGATAAACATGTGTAGGGTAGGTGCACAATATACATATAGTTGCTATACGTTAGGCAATGGCAAAAGTACCAAGACCCAAGACATGCTGAAGAAAATTACATCGTCGAGAAAAAATTTACACCTAACTCTCACATATGTTTTGCAGATTGCTGTATGAGGGTCTTCTACAGATGGCTTGTGAATAGTTTTGATATTCTTGGCCACGTGGAATTTTGTCGACCCTTTTCAGTACTCGAGCCGGCTTTGTGAAAGGAAGCAGGCTATATTTGAGCAGATACCTTACATAACAGACGCAGCGTATGGTAGCAGATCGCGATCCAGTTGCTCTCCTTATAGTTGCTCAGAATGTATTTTTTTCATGTTTTTGGTTATCATTATGGGCGATTTTTCATGATTTTATGATAAACAGGGAGCATGATACAGGTAAATGAATTATTGCATGGTGTTGGTCTAAAATTTATGTTCGCAGTTCTTTTAAAATGCCCATACTCATTCGCGAAACTGCGCAGCAAGAGCCAATTTTCATTTGAAGATTCATTCATTTTGTATCACACACTGCAAATGGAAGAACTGTGAGACATTTTCATGGAATGATGAAGCTACGACTCGTGAGTGTTCTAGTGTCTAGCTTGTGATAAATGCTAAGTTTAATACATCATATATGTACATTGTATCTGTTCCGATTTTCGAAGTACACAGCAACGTATAACAATAGGTCCAATCAGTTTCCTATTCACGTACGTTTTTCCCCGCGCTACTTAGGACACTATCTGCGGATTTAGACTTGTAAGAAGATTACTATTGTTTGCATGAATGAAAAACTGTCCGCCCGCGGACTTCTTAGAGCTGGGTTCATTGCCCAGTGCCGGCTCTGGAAGACTGAGTTTTTAACAAAAGAACTGTTTTTCCGTGGCAGCATTAAAATTGCGACCGGACGGCTCGCGGAAAATCGCATAGCACAATTTGGATAAGGTCCCTTAGTATTTCATTGGATGGGGTAATTACAATTATTTTAGAAGTGATTGATAGTTGGGTTTTATTTGGTTTGTTGAAGTTTTATGCCTTACCTTCTTGATTAATCTGTTGGTACCACAGACTTCCTACACATGGACAGAGCATACTGCACGATAGATTGTCTCTACCATAATGTGAGAAAAAGGCCACCAAGATGGCTGTCTGCTATGGTTTTGTGTGGAAGTTTTCAATGAATGCTTCAATTCTTCTTTAAAGTCAACTGCTCACTTAACAAACATCCTTGGCAAGCTTGCAACCATTACCTGATGCCATAAAATGATGCCATTACATGAAGCCATTACATGATACCATTACATGATGTCATTTGATGATGTCATTGCATGATGTCATTACATGATGCCATTACATGATGTTATTACATGATGCCAATACATGATGCCATTACATGATGTTATTACATGATGCCATTACATGATGTCATTACATGATGCCACATGATGTCATTACATGATGTCATTTTATGATGCCATTACATGATGTTATTACATGATGCCATAACATGATGCCTTTACATGAAGCCATTACATGATGCCATTAAAAGAAGCCATTGCATGATGCCATTACATGATGTCATTTGATGATGTCATTACATGATGTCATTACATGATGCCATTATTTGATGCCATTACATGATGCATTTTTTAACCATTTCATGATTCATCTATTATCAGGTATTCAGAGTTTGGGATATCCACACACTAACCAGCCTTCAAGTGTTTGCTGACAATGAAGAAAGACCAGGAGAGAAAAGAATTCATCACATTGTGTTTGATGAGAAACATGAGCGGCTTGTTACAGGTAACCAACTCTAAAGCAATTAGCCAAAGCTTATAGTGAATTCTGATTGATTTAACACTTACGGCATTTGCTCCAACACCCTGTCTGTTACTCTCAAAATGATGAATATTTTTCTCACATATTTTCAGTGATAGGATAGGAACAAAGGACATTTTTCTGACTTTTGTTGGCTTATAAGTAGTCTCAATCCCAAATTTGTTAAAATAACAGATTCAGCTCTGCTTTCTCCATTATTTTGTCAACTTTTGATTCTCGAAGGTCTGTTCACCAACAATTATCAGCCAGAAATACATTTGACTAATTTCATTTCAACTTATTTTGGGTTTGCTGCCTGCATGGTCTCTCAGAGTACTTTTAAAAGTCAATCCTCCATGGGTTAAATATTGAAAAAGGTAATAAATATATATTCAAAGTAAGGTTCTAAATGCAGTTCATCCTTGTTTTAAATGCCATTCACCTTGACATTGGACCTGGTGTAAGATTTCACTTAAGTACTAGACTTTCTTTCCAAGACTTTCCAGTGCTTGAGGTATCAAATTGACCTTTCAAAAGTGCATGGTTTTTAAAATATACAGTAAAGTTCTTTGACCTTGGTGGCCTATAAAAGTCATCTCAATGTCTAAGCAAACGCACAATTTCCCAGCTTCCCTGCCTTCTCAATTTTGAATGAGTGCCATGGCTTGCATCAATTGAAAGTACTCAAAAGGTGTATATTAGTGAATAGTCTGATACCTAGGTACCTGACCACACATGTGTGGACCTTATTCTTAAAGGAACACAATGGGAATCTATCTGTTAAGAAAATCTCTAAACAGGTATATGGTAATACCCTTTGACAATCCATCTTCCAAAACACAATACTCTGTCACAGGGTTGGTACTTTATCCAGGATTTTCAGACTTCATCTGAAATGGGGGTACTTGTTACCTGCCCATGTAAGTAGCATGGGTATACACTGGTTCTGAAGTTTTTACCCAAATAATCCCTGGTGCATATAAGAGCATATCATGTATGTATCGATAAGTCTACAAAGTCAGAGATATAGCTATGACCTCATGCAAAAATCAGTAAATCACCACATATTAACTGCTGACCCCTCTCTATCTAGCTGACTTTATATAGCACATTCGTGTTGGTGTCTTTAAATCTAGCTTATCGTAATTTTATCTTCACACAAAGAGAAATCTCTATTGTTAACATCAGGGTCACAGATTTTGCCAGAAACACAAAAAAGGGGAGGGGTTAATAACTGCTGAACCCCAAGTCCAAATCAATGATGCCCTAGGCTTAAGTTACAAGTGGGTCTGGAGTAAAAAATTGCCATTTATTTATGTAAGTTGAACATTGCTGCTCAAGTGTCTTCTTTTTGAGTAAGAAACCAAGATATGGTAAATTTTATGGAAGTAAAAAAGGGGGGGCTTGACAAATATCCCCTTGCCCCAGTTTGGCAGAAACACTGAGGGTCTTGATTTGCCTTTCATTCAGCTTCTAGTGTATTGGATGCGTGGCCTCTGACTCGGACCATTCAGGACAACATGCAGGTACCCCACACCCATGATAGACCTGTCTGCCAGGTCCTCTATAACACAGAGCTCAATCAGATTGTCACTGTATGCACAGAATCAGTTATAAAGGTGAGTTTGAGTTTAAACTAATTTGTTTTGGCAAGCTTTCTTGAAATTGAGTTGTGAAAAAAAAAAAGATATTTATAAATTCTTTCAATAAAGTTTGTGGAAGTGGTTTGCTGTCACAAATTAAATGTCTATAGACTAAGTTTTGAGCTAACTTAACCCTTTACCGTTGTGCTCTGATCGGGGCATATTTGCGCGGATCGGGAGTGGGTGGAAAAGCGGACCTAGCCCGCCCCGCATCGGCTTCTGTAGACCATTGACCCCGTGACCTTCAACTATTGTCTCTCTCGCTGTTGCTGCCGAATTTTCGGGTAGCTACTCGCAGTTTCGAGCTCCGCGTGAAACAGTAAAGATGTGTGACAGCCGAGCTCTCCGCATGGGTCCAAAAGGACCCAAACAACGGTAAAGGGTTAAAATAAGCCTGTGGAGTGTGTTTACTGCAAAGCTGATGCCCCTGTCTCTGCGTGTGTGCACGTAAACCTTTAGCGGAGCGGTGCAGATATTTTAGATTAACCCTTTACCGTTGTGCTCAGATCGGGGCATATTTGCGCGGATCGGGAGTGGGCGGAAAAGGGGACGTAGCCTGCCCCGCATCGGCCTCAGTAGGCCATTGACCCTGTGACCTTAAACTATTGTCTCTCTCGCTGTTGCGGCCTAATTTTCAGGTAGCTACGCGCAGTTTCGAGCTCTGCGTGAAACAGTAAAGATGTGTGACAGCCGAGCTCTCCGCATGGGTCCAAAAGGACCCAAACAACGGTAAAGGGTTAAGAGAGTCTAAACTATTTGGGATGATGCATTTGCATGAATTACAATCTAGAGATTACCGATTTGTGCAAATGTAGATGGTATTATTGCTTTATTGTAATTGTGGTGCATTGAAGGGGGTACTTGCATTTACCCAAGTTAACTATCACAAACTTACTTGATGCAACATATCTCCTCTTGTATTGGTTACTCGTCTTATTTTACTTTCAAATACAAGTGCATAGTTTATTTTTCATTATATTTCTGTTGGAAAAAAATTAATTTTGAATGTAAACCAATAAGTCATTCTGCATGAATGTAACAACTTAACAAGTATAATGTCATAGATTGAAAGGAGTCCTTACTGAGTTAAGATGGTTGGGCTACTAAAAGTATTGACAACATTTTCTGTTTAATGTTGGGTCCTAATCTGATATACTCTGTTGCCAAAATGGTGACCCATGTAATCAATATCTACTGCATTATCTGGTACCCATGAAGAACACCTGCAAACCTCAAACCTGCTTATAACTCTTTTCAAGAGGTTCCCAACCTTTTAGCTGAGGTGATTTCATTTCAGGTGACAGCATCAGACTGCAACCCCAGTTAATATACGCAACGAAAAATGAAAAATTCATCTTTGTGGTTACTGTCACTAGTGTGACTAATGTGTAGTGAATGTATTAAAGTTCAAAAATTCTTGTAACTTAGTGATATGAGGTTTTACAACTCAGTTTCTAACCAATTTGTTTAGATCAGGCTGTCCAGAACCCTTTTTCCAGTTGTGGCTCCCTCGCTTGTTTTCCCTACTCCATTGCTTAGGCTGAACAGTAAGTCTCCTAAGCAATGTACTAGTTAATGTCTGTTTTAGTTAGTCTGTTGTCTCCAGCAATATAACAGTTCTGGATAAGTAACATTTACTTTAAGTTTAGGGATCTTTGATGAAAGCTTGGAGACCCCAGTTAGAGTTTGAACCCTAAGATGGGCAAACCATGCTTTACACATATTAACTGTTTTTGGCTGTAGACCATATCCATTTAATAGTGTCTCCGTCTACCTAACAACCTACCACAGGACAAGCAATGAATTTTATGTATACTATACCTCTGCAGAGGGTGCACAGATTGGCTGTTATAAGTGAATTCATGGTTATATTTTTGACATTTTTCCTTGGACACCTAGGTCTGGGAGATGGAGACTGGGAAGCTGGTGTATCTCATCAAAGACTCTCATGGACCCAACGTGGAAGTGACAGCCATTGCTGTGGATGAAACTGGTTATCGATTGGTCTCTGGAGCTGTAGATGGTATGGAAATATCAGGCTTTGAATTTTGAGACCTACGAGTACAATTTCACACCATCACTCACCTTAAATCACTGTGAGGAGTGTGATGTTTTGCACACCTAGATGAAGAATAGGCGCTCATATAAATATATTTTAGTTTAACAAAACAGCACACCTGTCACAGTCCTTAATTGCCTATGGAGTGTGATTTGTAGCACACCTGGAAAATGTAAAGCTCATGTCCTGAAATTAAACCAATTTAAAAAAGGTCAAAACAATACAAAACATGTCATTAGTGCTGTGTAAATGTTGCATAATTCATATATATTTCTGTAGGTAATTTCCTTTGAGTTCTTGTAGGACTTTGCAATGAAATAGTTTAAGACATAGGTTGGACACTTATTGTACAAGCATTCAGAAAACATGATGCAAAGCCAAACATCTTCTATGCTAATGCTATGCCAAGTGTTTTTGCAAGTTAACATAAGAGTCATCAAAGTTCTCCAAGGCCAGGTATGAAGGAAAATTGTAAATTTTAGACCCAGCTTGACGGTACCTTAGATCAGTGTTATAGCTTGATTTTTGGGGGTGTTCCCCTCCAAAATATCATGGACTTGTAAACATTTGAATGACAGGTAGCACCTTATAGAATTCATAATATTGTGAAAGAACATGTAATGAAAGGCACTATGAATAATCTCTTAACTTGCATAATTACTTTGCAAGTGCTGGAATTGCTTGGGTTGCATTGTCAAATGATAACACTGCCTTGAATGTGCAATGTTGATATCATCAAAAAGCGTGCAGAGACTTACCTAGTGGCATGGCTGAAGTATTCCATGGTTTTTAAAACTACAATTAAACTTTGTTAAATGACGTTCTTGTTTAAATGCCATTTTGTTTATTTAAAGTAGGTATTTAGGGGAAAGCCATAGCAGTAGCTTATGTGGAAGCACTGAACACAGTGGAGGTAGACATAAAATTTTACCAGACATAGATGTAATTCAGTGAAACTATTCATTTTTTTTTTTTTTTTTGCTTGGCCATTTAAGTACTTAC
The DNA here is from genome assembly GCA_037179385.1 of Holothuria scabra. Taxonomy (NCBI): domain Eukaryota; kingdom Metazoa; phylum Echinodermata; class Holothuroidea; order Aspidochirotida; family Holothuriidae; genus Holothuria; species Holothuria scabra. The sequence goes on from CM074180.1 coordinate 51,717,970, forward strand.
AGGGTCGGCAGGGGATCATCTATTTTACTCAGGCAGGCATAACTGGGGTTCATCACCTTTAATCTTCAAAATTCTTTTCTTTATTGATAAGATGATTGTGCACTAAAATACCTCTTTAGTCCCTCAATTTTACTGATTATGAGGGTTTAGAACTGTCTATAGACAATAAAATGAAGATGATTTAAGGCTGACATAGCCCACAAGTGGCAGACTTTATTTATCTATAAGTAACTGGTTCTTGTAAAAAGGACTCTCTGCAACTCCCATTTATGGCATACAATGGAGACCTGTTTTGTTCATTTTGCTGTAGGTTCCGTGAAAGTGTGGGATTTTGGAAGTGGCCAGGAGATAAGGTCATGGTCCGAGTCCCATTCTGCCAAGGATGATGAATTGAGTGTTACCAGTGTTGCATACTGCAGTGTTGATGATAGGCGTTGTATTGCTGTCACTGGTTGGAATAATAAGATCAGACTTATGGAGGTGAGACTAAATTAATTATTCCATTTAATCTTCATGAATATTCATATCACTTGTTTGATGAAAGGAAGTGTCTTAATTTGTCATTTTAGAACTTCCACCTTTTTTGTTTTCTTTCACTTGTGCAATGTTTCCTCTCAATAATCATTGGTTTCAAATGAGTGTTAAGTGATTTCAATTTGACAACAACAAATTCAGTTAATCTTCAATACTTCATAGATGTTAAAATAACGGTCCTTTCCCCACCACCGAAGTTAGCATTGATGCTGTGGCACAAGTTGGAGTATGCATGTGAAGCATTTTCACCATAGTTGCCAGATTTTGGTCAAAACAGATATCAAATCTTATATGAATTTGAATTTCCACTCAGATAGCAAGGAACATCAGATGGCTTTGTACTTTCTTCAAATGTTTTCATATACATCTTCTATTTCAGGATTCCCTCGACCATGGGGAATTAACCCTTTATGCTGAGTTCTCTGACGCTGTCACACCATCCTCTTCAGCAGTAGTCAGCAGTAGGAGCTCATCTCACAGTAGGAATGTATTCAACAGCACTCCACCCCTTCCAGATATCATGAAAGGGGGAGCCCAGATTACATCATTTACTAAACAGGTACTTGTATCTTCCACATCGTCAACTTTATCAACTGCCAAAATACATTAAAAAAATCTAAAAAAGTGATTCTATGTGATGGAAATTTTTATTCAAAGTACTACAGAGACCCCTGATTAAAAAGGTAGTATTCGGTAATACTCGATCAGTTAAATGAATTACAGATTTAGTTGGATTTAATTGGATTTAGTTGGAGTTTTTTACAGAGTTGGCATTTTTCATGAGATAATTCTAATTTATGCAATTTTGTTTAAATGTATTATATCAGTATCTCTTAACTTAAGTGACAGTCTCATGTCCAGATGATTTAAAAAATTTGTCTTCTCTCAGAATTAGATTTGTCATGCTTTCAATATTTATTTTTCAATGAATTTTCTTTTGAATCTTTAAGAAAGGTTGTGGTGTGGAAAAAAAGAGGTTTTCAGAGATACACTTCATTATCACTTTTAATGGTTTTCCAATTCCTGGAATTCATGACACACAAAAGAAGAGAACCTATGAAAAATTGCCTTTAAGGTTTACATGTGTGTTGAACTTTATTAATGCATTTGTCACCGTAGCAGTTTCTCCCCATCAGCTCTTGTGGTGAATGTTACAACCCCATTATATGTACAGTATACTGGACTGACAGGTTTGTAACATGAAAAGCAGTACAACAACTAGGAGTTAAATATATGCTTGTGGTTTTATGTTTATGCTCACCGGTCAATTGTTCTCATTGGGAGAAAAGAGAATGTCACTTTTTTTCATTATTTAATTCTGTTAAGATATCATTCATGTGTGATCATTTCTATAGGAATACATTTGAATTTGATGAAGAAGCAAAAAGCAGTTGTAAACTTCAAAGTACAACTTACACTGAAAAGCCTGTTGGGTACATTTCAAATTTGGTTACCTGACATAGCATGTACCTTTTATTAAGTTGAGTTCAATACAGTATTATTTGTGTGCACTTAGCCATGAAGTTGCCCAGGTAATGGTCAGTAATGGTCTCCTGTGAAGCTGAAGGGAGTGAAGGCAAAATCCTGTTTCTGTAAGAATTGATCTTTTTTCTACTTAAATACTTCAAATTTTTCAAAGGAGCTAAGGGCAAATACCTCTCATGTGTGCCATATGATAATTTTAAATACAAAAATCATATCATGATTAACATGCATGAGTAGCAAAGTAAGACGTTAGAAATTTTTCATCGACTTTCTTAACCCTTTCCTAACCTTTTCCTAACTGACTGCGTGGTCAAAGTGGCTAGAACTTCAGACTTGCAGTTGGGAGGTTGGGAGCTCATGTCCCTCCTGGGTCATACCAAAGACTTTAAAAACAGAACCTGCTGCCATTGTTTTTGATGGTCTTCAAAAGCAGTGGAGCAGGGAAAACAAGCCAGTGAGCCACAACTGGAAAAAAGGTTTTGACTGGCTGGACTAGAAACGTTTGGAAACTGGGCCATAAAACTCCATGTAACGTAACCTAACCTAACCTAACCTAACCTAAAACCATTCCTTTCAAATGTTCCCAGAGTCATTCATGGTGGTACCAGTTCTTTGATGCATTCAGCTTGTGAATTGCTCTGTTTTTCTTCAGCTGCACATGAAACTGCATGTTTGCATGGTGTAGTGGTATTGCATCTGCTTCTCATGCATAGGTCTAGCTTTGATTCCTAGGTCATGCCAAAGACTTAAAAATGGAACCTTTACATCATTTGAAAAATGATGCAAAGGTAACTTAATAATAATGTTTAAGGGTCACTACCACATAACAATGCTAATAGTAAGCGTAATAAGTCAAGTTTCATATCCAATTAGTTACAGAGAATGTTAAAATTTTGAATTTTGTGGTGTCTAGACTTGTAACAGTTTTGTGCTTAATTTAGAAAAGTGTCTGGTCAGGAATTTTTGAAAATCAAATTAAACCGTTAAAGCACTCCTTCATTGTGAAAGATATGGGGATTGTCTAAGTTTAACAACTATACTTATTGATACCTGTAAAAAACTTAACAGGTTTGAAAAAGTTTGTTGACTTTCATGCACCAACTCAATGAGTTGCTTTAAGTACTGCTGTTGTACTTGAAGTGATGGAGTAGAGATAACAACACAGAGCCCCATAATTGCAGAAAAGATTGCAGATACTTCTATGTTAAAACCAGAAGGTTACAAGTTGAAAAGTTGAAACCGTTCCATCTAATTAATTTCAGCTACACAATACTTTTAACCCTTTGCTATCCGACTCCAATCGGGGCATATTTGCGCGCCTTGGGGAGTGGGGAGAAAAGCGGACGTAGCACGCCCTGCATCAGCTTCAGTAGGCTATTGACCCCGTGACCTTAAACTATTGTCTCTCTCGTTGTTGTGGAATTTTCGGGTAGCTACTCGCAGTTTCGAGCTCCGCGTGAAACAGTAAAGATGGGTGGTGACAGCCGCACTCTCCGTCTGGGGCCAAAAGGACCCATAAGACCAGTAAAGTGTTACATACAAGTATTAAATGCTACTCTCAAAAAAATGTTTAAAAGCCAATCAATCACCTTGTGACTATTTCGATGAACTTACGGTCTAAATTTCAAACACATGAATCTTATATACATCTTTTTGCAATTTTTAATATGAAATTGTTAGGATTAACTCTTATTTCATCAAAGATAATTGAAGTTTGTTTTGCAATATCATGAATGATATTCTCATGTGGAGAAAGGATGAAGTTGGAAAGATTTTTCTTATGCTTTAAAATGATATTGCTGTGACTGCTTATGCTAGTAACAGGATTAAACTAAGTGTGATAAAATATGCAGACATAAAAAAATTCTATTTTCTAAATGGATTTCTCATCTCAAAATGGACAGTTCTTTATGTGCTGTATCACCCATTCCTGCTGTATTTTTGATAAATGTTAAAAACTTCATTCACTGGATATCAGAACAGTTGGAACGTTTAGCTTTTATATCAAATGAAATGGACAGGGTTTGTATGTCATGAAAAAAACGTTTTGAAATTGGAACCTGCTGAAAGTAAATTTCACAACATGTATGTAGGTAATGTCATTACTTTGGGAAATTTGCTCCCCTGCTATTTGCATGTGAGAGTTGAAAATGTGTAAAATTTTGCCTCATTTCTGTAATTTTCAGGATAATTTGTTAGATGTTCAAGATTTGAGCTGCATGGCATACCTGCCCACAAACACCATCGCTACCGGCTGTAGAAGTGGTGATCTCATCCTGTGGGACACGTACTCCGCAACTGTCAAAGATGTGTAAGTTTTTGCAATTTCCAAAAGGGTTTTAAGTGTTGGAAGTAACCAAAAATTTGATTTTGATTTCATAATCTAATTTCTGTTTTTTATTTTTGAGAGTCATACGTGGGTATGAGAACTGTTTTGAAAGAGTCGCAATTACAAGTGTTACTGATAGCTGTGTTTTTCCTTAGTAGTAGTTTCATATTGTTGGGAATTTGTAAACTAAATTTCATTTTGAAAGGTGGGGTTTGACAGCTGTTCAGTTTTGAAATGGCAGATGTTTAAAATTTGAGTAATTTATTGTTCTGTTAAAACTTCACATATTTAAAAGGGATATGGCATAAAAACTTGTGAATTCTTCATATTTGGTTAAAAAAGTGGATCCCCAACCTTGGTGTTAAAATCCCAAAGGGGGTCACAAAGCACTCACATTGAGGTCACAAACTAGTCCCAAAACTTTCAGAAATATGTCTCTCCAAATCAAAAGCGTAAATTTACCCAACAATTCTTTATTGCTGGTCACAACATACATGCTAAACTACATATGAACCATACACATTTCAAATGCTTAACAGTGTCGTCTGACAATTCTCTCGCCATCACATTGAAAAATATAAATGCATAGGTAAATTTTTACTTTTGTGGGGTATTTTTATTTTGATCTAATGCTGTTACCTGAATTGTAAGGATTGCATGGCAAATTCTGTTTGTGACATGAGTTTAGAAAGTTACACTTTACATGTCATTTTAATTTGAAATAGCAATATTTTGAGGTGTATTATTGTTCCATTAAAGTAAGAAGTGTCTCCTCTTTTAAGAGGTTCCCTGAGTGTGTCAAATACTAAAGTCAGTTCGAACCAATTTGTATAATATTATTGTTTATTTTAGATTCCACATTGCTAAATCTTCACAAGGAACTGAAAAAAAGCCTTCCAAAGTACCATATCCAAGGAAAGTTCATGCCGCAATGTTTTTGATACATAAAACAAGAAAGACAGATCCTGCCTACATCAAGTAATGCTTTTTGTCAACTTTATTTAAAAGTATATTCTAATTTATCTTTCATGATTGTTCAATAATGTATGAAAAAGACAGCAGTAAGCATGTTTTTTACTCGTCTTAAAACTTGAATGCTTATGCTGTTACCTATTTCATTTGCTGATAAGGTACATGTACAAAGTCCTACTTATTGTAGGGATAACCAGAGCATGAATCATCAGTTTATTGATGGTTGTATCAGTAGGGTGTCGTTGTGATAAGAATTTTATGTGCAATAATGTCATTGATACGGCTTAAAATGTGTGTATACTTTTTAATGAAAATTTAAGTAGAAGTTGAAGTCTTTTGTGAGTAAAGGTATCTTAGGTATCTTAAAAGTAGCATCATTGCTTTTTATCTTTTCTTTGGGTCACAGAAAGCTTACTGAAGAGGGTCATTTTCCTCTATCTCAGCCATCTGAGGAAGAGGGAGATAATACTTCAAACAAAGAGGTAGGTCTGCATGGCATGTTTTTTTTTTGGGGGGGGGGGGGTGGGAGGGGGGTTTGTGTAAGTGATATACATGTGAAAACTTTATTTTATCTGTAGCTTACTGAATACTGACTCTGTTTAACATTCCACTTGCAAATATTGACTCTTCATGCTGTATACTGTATTTAGTACAAGGGGATGTTCATCAGCCTGCCAGAATGATATGTAGTTGAAAATATTATTTGGAGCAGACTAAAAGACAGGGGGTGACAAAAGAGGGGAATCAGTACTTTGTTTTCATGATTGTCACAGTGTCTAGACATCAGAAAGTTCAGTACAGACTCTTTCAACTTCCATCATTATCATATTTAGTAGTAATGAACATTTTTGTCTCTCAAGCATCCTGTTAACTGTTAAGGTGTATAGTATATGAACACACGTACTACTGAATTTCAACAAAAAACAGCCCAATAGGTATGTGGGAAACATATAGCACGAACATATAGCACCTTCAATGTTATCCAAGGGTGAGAAGTGCAAACGTGGGCGAGGGTCACACCTCTTTCTCATGATTGAATATACTGAGATAACAGTCTGCGCAGACCTGCTGCACAAACTTTTTTGTGATAGTCACACAGTAGATTCTCTTGGAAGAATCTCCTGGCCTCTGTCTTAAAATTTTGTTTTCTACTGCAATGCAGGTGTCCCCTTAATACACAACTGATAGTACACACATAATTTCATAAAATAGAAAAATTTACAGATTATTGAAAGTTTTCATGTGTAAGTTGCCTCATCTGGTATCTTTTAAACATAATTTGGAGAGTGAAATGAATTCATTTCCTTTCAAAATATTTTGGCAAGCAATTGTTCGAAAATTGCAATTGATTGCATCCTCTCTTGCAGGAAAGAGAAGCTGGAGAGAAGACATCTGAGAAACAACAGGCAGAGGATGATGAAGATGTAGAAAATGGTGGATCTACATATGAAAATGATTCTGACCTAAATAAGGAATCAGACCATAAGGATGACAAATCTGGCCTTAAACAAAATGAGTCTGGCCATGAAGATGATGAATCTGTCATTAAAGAGGAATCAATAGTAGAAAGTAATGAAGGAGTAGATGAAAAAGTTGACAAGGAGAAAGAGGAGATGGAGAGGGAATCCCCTGGGAGGACATCCTCCTCTGAGATGAAGGAAGAAAGGATATCAAGAAAGGAAAGTGCAGACCCTGATGCAAACTTGTTGGTTACAACATACCAACCTGTCCTGCTCTCTTGCCATGAAGATGCTCTCATCCGGTTTTGGAATTTGAAGGTTGGTGTTTGTAGATTAAAAAAGAATAGTTCAGAACCCAAATTTATGTTTGATATGTTGAAATGCAACACATTCTATGCATTCTGGTGAAATTTTTGTTCATTACCCATGTTCAGTTCTTGAGATGTTAGCAATTGAAGTTGACACATTTTGTATAAAAGGAGAACTTGAAACAAGCAGGTGTGATGTCATGATTCGTATTACTGGCCAGTGTTTCTTTGTTTTTCTTCTTTTTCATCCTAATGTCTAGACCTTGGATTGATTTATAGGGATGCAATCTTGCTCAGAAGGCATATAAAGTTTTTAAATTCCATTGCTCAAGAAAGACAGAACATAAGCCATCAATGTGAATCCATGGCATCTTGCCTGTTTTCTTCAAGTTAACTTTTTGGAGGAAATGTCCCAACTTCAATTGCAAATATCTGAAGAACTGGACGTGGGGACATGAATCGAAATTTCACATTTTATTTAATTAAACTTCCGAGTTGGCAAAATTTGGTGGTGACTTTCAAATACAAGCAGACAGGAGATTTCACCTTTCAAAAGAAGAAGATCTAGGAGATTTTATGTGGTTTGGGAGGCAGTCATAGGGTCCCTAGTGATAGCTTTTAAAAATTGAAAACTGGAAGTAGTTAACCATGAAAGCTGATGTAGCCTTGTTAAATGTCAGTCGCTAGTGGCCACGTACACCATGCCTTTATATTCATAGTACTGTACAGGGTGGTACACATCTGGCCTGGACAATATCCAGGAAGGTGGGGGTTGGCAGTTCAAACACTTCCTATGTAGCGCACCACCATCACTTCACACCTAATGTATTATGCTGTGAAAATCTCAGGGGCAGTTCCCCCCCTCAAGCTGCAGCCCTGTTGTTTGTGTAATGAAAAGCTTTTGGATTATGTTTTGATCACTTTCATTACTGTGTTATAGTAATGATGATTTGGACAAGGCCCATTCATGTATAAATCATTGTGCTAGTTGACTTGCTATTATACAAAGGTATCAAAGATGTTATCATTTATTTTGACAGGGAGATTTGTTGCAGGAGGTTTCAGCTATGACAAGAAGGCAAGGATCCCCAGTCACAGCAGTGTGTGCAGATGAAGACTGTAATACCATCATTACAGGAGACTTTAGTAAGAATACATTTACTTGAAAAGTTGAATTAGTGTGACTGATACAGATGACATGTCCAGTAGATGGTAATTGTAGTTAAAGCAGTTTGTTACAGTAGACACCTTATCAAGGTCCAATGGTTCAACTGTCACCAATTGGTTACAAACTTATTTCATAAAACCATTTATTACTAACTAAACAATGGTTTGTTTCATCAGATTTTTTTTTTTTTTTTTGAGGGGGGGGGGGGGTGGTGGGTGAACAGAGGAGGAATTAAATATGTAATAATCATAGACCATCAAAATGTCAGTATTTTAGCTTGACATTGTGGGTTCACCAATTAAAAATTGCCCAAGAGAAAAAAAAAAAATGATAAATGTGCCTGCAGGATTCTTGAAAACAACTTGCTCATGTCATGTATTGACCTTTGTCAAGTTTGAGCAAAATCAAATGCTGAATGGTTCAGTTATAGTGAAGTAGGTTAGTTTGATAGATTACATCTAGCAGCCCCCATGGTATGTTTTCCTGTTGCCAAACACTCTTTTGTTTTCTCTACTCTGTTGCTTTAAAGTCTTTCGTTTTACTCCACCTGGAAAATTGGACTTGGTTGTCCTGCATGAGAGTTGGATGTTTTCTTCTCTGCTAGGCCAAACACACAGTCAATGAGTCAAATAGTCTAGTGAATGAATGTGCTTCAGACCAGGGGGATTTCAAGCAAGAAAATAAAGCACCAAATCCTATTTTATCTTTCAAATAATACATAACTATTGACAATAGTTTGATCATATTTTGGGGTTCATTTAGTTCCTTCTCAAAGTTTACTTGAGTATCTTGGTAATGAGATAATTATTCTTCCATAAACATAACCGTCCAACCATAACTTGATAGAAACAGTACTTAGAAGCGATCTGCATTGCTGACAATTATGGTGAACTTTTAAGTGATCACATTCTTTTGTTAAAATTTCTGCCATTAATTAGTAACATCCTTTTTTAGAAAATGTAAATCTAAATTTTGTACATGAAATTTTAAAAGACTGTATATTGCTTCTGAAGTAGCAAATGGTGTGCCCATGTTCCATGAGTAAATTGAAGATATTCTGAACCTTTTGAAAGAATGAGAAGGTGTGAACTGTGATGGAGTAATTTTCGTCTTCTTTAAAGACTGGCAATGTTATGGTCATGGGCAAAGCCATGCAAAGAGCTGTTTCAGATGTAGCAGATGAGCAATTGCTTTCATATTTTTTACAGACCTTGCAGTCAGAAGCTTATCGTAGGCAAGTCAGATAATTTGAAAGGAGAGGTGAAAGCTTTATTCCTTTCTGTATCACTTCCCTGTTCCACCAATGCTACCATTAAGTATATTCTTATGAGCCAGAGAGTGTATTTGTTAAAGGTTTTGTAAAACATAGCTGTTCCATTTCTGAGTCTTAAATTCCATAAAACACAAAACATTCAGATTTTCTGAATTTGAGTACTAAAAATATACTTCTTCTTAAAGTGATCTGACATGTTGTGAATCACGTATCAACAGCTCAAAAACTATGACATCACTCACTGCACACAACTTGGTGATTTCCAAATATCTTGTGAATGTTCAGAAAGAAAAAAGAAGTTTAACACCTTTGACCCCACAGTGTGTGTTTGCCATGCACCATTCAGGAGTGCATCATCTGCTGCATATCCAGTTTTTAGAGATGACTATCACCCGATCCTTACAGTGTATCATGTAAAATTATATGTCTCAAGACTTTCCAACTCTGATCTTACCTCACCTCTCTAATCAAAAAACCAACCCTTGGGACATGGTGTCAGACATGTTATACATCTCTTGAGACATGACATAACCTCACAAATCAAAATGTTAGATTTCAGTGCCACAATGTTGGTAAGTATGAGAATGAATGAATCACTCTTTATGTGGATGTAGAGTTTAGTACATACAGGTTATACTTGTTACATTTTTCTATTCACAGAGGGTCATATCACTATCTGGGGCATCGCTGATTTCTTGCAAAAAGTTGAGGAAAAAGATGAGGTAACTTTATTTTGCACAATTGTTAATTCTGTACTTCAAAAATTTTGAGCATTTTTCCTTCCAAACATTTTACTGAAAAGTAACCTGTTATGACCTTTAGCCATTATTTTCAAGCAAGTGTAATAATTGCATCTGTCTCCTTTTTTCAAGTGTGAAGAGTCAGTGATTACTTTTTTGGATGTGAAGTGTTGCAGAAGTGGGATGGGAGGAAGGGGGTCATTCTATTTTTTCAATATGCATAATGTGAAATAGCCCATAGTAAAATTGCCTACCACTACACAGTCGAAAACCCGACTTTTAGGCAGTTAAGTTGGGTTTTTACTTGATGTTTGCACATACAGTTTATAGCTACTCCAACCTTTAAGTCAGTAAAAATATGATAAAACCCAGTAAGCATTTGATTGATGATAAACTGTGGGTGTTAACAATCAATTAAGTACCCAACTTACCACCCAAAAGTCAGGTTTTAGGTTGTTTAGTGGTATGCAGTTTTAGTAAGCGCTATTTCAGGTAATGTGGGGGGGAGAAACCTTCTTTCCCCATGTGAAATTATAGAATTGCAAATTGAAAACTTTTCAGGAATTGAAAACTTTTCAGGAATGAAAAAGATTTTAATCGAGACTTCAAAGGTATGAATAGCCTCTGAAACTTTTTAACATTGCTGTTATGCACTGATCCTTCATGTTGCAGTTCGAAAGTATCTTGTTTCAAAACTGAATAAAACAATATTTAACAATATCTAATCTGAAGAGTGAAAAACTGATAAATGTGATTTGTGCATATTGATCTGGGGAATCGTGTATCAAATGGCTACTCTGCCTTTTAGCTGAGATAATTTGTAACACTGTATCTATTCTACTCAGCAAGTCCTAAGGACAACACTTCCTTTGAAGCTGTTTAACCACATACATACTAGTAAAATTTCTGGGGGGAACTTTGATTACTGTATATAAAACTGATACAAGTCTGAGATCTTAAGATAAAGGTTTCCAGGAGAAAAGTTTTAATAAGTGAAATCATCTTTTTTTCCAGGGAGTGATAGAACAGTTAATCAGCTGGAGAGCACACCTGAGTAAAATTGTCTCATTGGTCTTCATAAATCACATGACTGTTATTGTGTCTGGGTCTGTAGATGGATCAGTCAGGTAGGTGTATTATGCATTCTTACAAATTGTACCATTTTAAATGGAACTGTTTTGCTTTTCTTGTCTTTTAAGGACTAAAGCTGTCATCCCAAACTTGCTTCAAAACAGCAGTCAAATCTCACACAGTTATTTTATTTCTCTTCAAAGTATCTTTCATATTTTGGGTCTTAAATGTGTATATTCAAGACTGCATGTTTGGTCAAATACTAGAGCATCTGCCTTTCACTGTCATCAACCTTTTTATAAATAGACCTCAGAAATGTACAAAACTGTTGCACCAAATGCATTGTGAAAGTTAGTTGTGATGTAAAGAAAATATTCTTTCGATTGTAACTGTTAGTTGAAAGTTATAGAACAAAGGCAATTGATATTGGTTTTCCATGATTCTTCTTGTCCCCCTTTTTAAGACTGATAAAAAAAAAGAACATCCCTGTTTGCTTTTAACTTCTCCAAGTCACATTTGATGTATTATATGTAACTCCTTGACGGTTAATTGCCAAAGTAATCTGTATTTTTTATGCTTATGCAGGGTCTGGTATGCAGGTGAATTTCAGTGTGGTCACTTTATGGGTTTCTTCAACCAACATAGACCGTGGAACTTTCCTAGTGTTGAAAGGAGTAGCACCCCCGTACTCCCTTATGACATCACAGAGAGACCACTCAGACAAGCCAAACATGTCAATGAGAAGAAAATTAAAGAGCGAAGTTATGAATACCCATTAGTGTTTGCAGATTCAAAGTAAGCTCCTTTTAAAGGTATACTCCTCTCACCACAAACAGATCCAATTCTACTAATTAACCTGTTTACTTAAGCTTCCACAACTGTCTAAATCTCATCCAGACAGTCTCATTTTATTGCTTCAGGGGTAGTATTCAGGCCCCAATGTGTAATCAAAACAGAAGCATTACAGCTTCTCCAGTGTAATATAAGCTACAGTTCTGTACATATTTTGAACTTTCTGTCAATCAAAGAGCTATTTCCAATTAAGAATTTCAGTAGACTGCTACAAGAATAGTAGTTTGGGGTGAGAGGTGACTTCCTTGAAATTATTTTCCATTGAATGTTGTAGTAACATGTGGTATTTAAATAGTTTATCATGCTTATATTGAAGATAACTAGATATGCTTCCATGATGTGATTTGACATAAAATCTGTCAGAGAATCTTGTAAAATGATAACTTTGTGTACTGGAACTCAGGATGGGAGGCAGCATGATTGTACACTTTTTCTTGATCACTTTCTTGGTACCCAAGTGTTTGGAATGGTAAACCCCCCCTCAAAAAAAGAAGAAAATAACATGATACACCACAGGCTTTTAGTGGATGTTTGAAGATTGTTTGACATTATATTAGTGTAATGTAAAGGAGTAACTTAGATGGGATTTCATTACCTTTAGTGTCTTATAAGGATAAAGTGTCAATGAAATAAAAGGTTAGGATGGTTTAAGTTATGGTTTAAACTCAAGTCTGGTTTCAAATTTGTTGGAAATGTTGTTCAAGTTCTCCCCTTTAGTTGCCTCTTATGAAAGGCCAAGGATACCATAGGCATATTCTACCACTCCCAACCCTAATTCATATGGTAAACATTCTCACACCAACTATACATTTTCGTTGCATACATGGGCATCAATTTGGGAGAGGCGGGGGAACATGTCCCTTTCCCTTTTGAGAAGTCACCCATCGACTAGGGTTTTTACACAGTAAATTTTGACAGAAGTAGCCCTCTTCCAAGGAAAGATTGATGCCTGTGCTTGAGTACTTCAAGTAACGTCACATATCAATTGAGAATCTCAAAATTTTTTTTTTTTCAATCATGTCCAGGTGGAAGCCATTGAGAAGATCTGCATACTTTGACAGGCCTTTGAAGAAGAACGATCTTTCAGATGTTAAATTTTTTAATGCCCTTGAAAAACCCCACTTTTACAATGATCACTTACAGAGCTTCAAGACGGGAGATATGCAACGTGGTGCTGTGTTTAGGGCTCTCCCTGTCTACAGAGTAAGTTGTTAATACAGAAGGCTTTACCAAGCAACTATTTTGATCAATATGTCAGTGTTCAATGTTATGTCCCTAAAATGATAGTTCATTCATATCTACGTGATAATCTTCAATGCCAATTGGTTCATTGCGGTCAGGTGACCGTGCATTATCCTGCAATAATCCCAAGTGCCTGCTCTTTATCCTTAGGACAAAGCACTTTACAAATCTCTGTTGGATGAATACAATAAACCCTAATACAGCAATACAGTAATGTTAGTGTTATAGGCTTTAACAGCATTCCTCCACTTCTACATAAGTATACAGACTAGACTATGGCTAGGCTGCATAATGTATGGACACCACTGCCATGCTATGATATAGTGCATGTTACCTGCTGGTACAGCTGTAGTACACAGCTAAGTTACATGTATAGTACAGACTAAGTTTGCTCTTCTTACGTTTTAAACTCATTGGGGTTAATGCCATCGCTGGATGCACTCGGGCTACGCCCTCTTGCGTTGCTTACCTCAACCCTAATCATGTATTATCATCTAATTAACGCAAGGTCCAGCATTGATTAACTTTCAAATATGTTACATCTGAAAAGCATGTAATTCAACCAACTTGGGTTAAATTCCCACACCTCAATTCCCACTCTCAGTGCACCAATTACATGTGAGAGGCCTCCTGGAATGGACAAGTTGAGAATTCCCATGGGTCAAGTTGAGTTTAGATGTTTGGATAGGTTAGAGTTTTACAGCCCAGTTTCCAACCAATTGGCTTAAGTCAAGCCAGCCACAGACTTTTTCCAGTTGTGGCACACTGGCTTGTTTTCCCTACTCCATTGCTCATGCTAAGCACCAAGTACAATGGCACTAGTTTCCGTTTTGAAAGTTGTTGAACCCGCCAGGACTCAAACTCATGACCTCCCATCTGCAAGTCTGAGGCACGAACCACTTGACCATACAGTCAGTTGAGTTTCGAGGGCAACAGTAGTATGGTAATCACCTCATCTGTGTACATATGCATAGAATTACATGATGCCCCTTGCATGAAGAATGTTTTTTTTGACACATGCATTGGCTGCATTGGTTACAGCAGTTACAAATGTGTAAGTTGGAAAGGATTCATAATTACCAATTGTGGTGGAGATAGATGTTCAGTAAATCATCTTCTAACCCATTCCCATGATGCACACATGTCCCACTTCATTGTCACAAAAATAATCACATAGAATTTATACTTTTCTACTTCTAGATTGGTACACCGGAGAGAATTAAAACTCCTGCCATGAATACAACTCTGCCTTCCAACTCCTACCTATTTGCCCCACCCCCAAGAACAGCCAGATCAATGTCTCCCATAAGAGAACCAGGAAAGGTAAGCAAGGTGAACTGATTGAAGACTTCATTAACATCTTTGCTATGCAAAATCCTACATACATAGGGTTTTGCCCTGAAAGCATTGCACAACTACTTCCTGGAATAGCTTTATATAAACCTACAGTGTGTAATTTGTGTGTTGTGGAAACAAAATGAGCTTGGAGAGGAGATATTTTCACTTATTTAAACCCTCTTGGGCTGTAACAAATGCAAAAATGGCAGTCTCTAGTCAAAAACTTAGTATTCATTTATTGAGTGAATGCCTGCTTGAACCTTATCAGTCTGCATACAAGCCTGGACACAGTACTGAGACTGCCCTACTTTCTATACACAGTTTTATTGCATCTCAGCTGGATGGGGGAAGATTTGTTTTGCTTGTTCTTTTAGATTTGTCCTCGGCATTTGATACCGTGAGTCATGATATTCTATTGAACACACTGCAGTCAAGGTACAGAATAGGGGGTACTGTTCATGATTGGTTCAAATCTTATCTCACAGGCAGGCAGCAGCAAATAAAAATTGGTAATGTTTTTTCCTCCGCAAAGCCTTTAGATACTGGAGTGCCACAGGGCTCAGTTCTTGGTCCTGTTCTGTTTTCAATGTATTTGGCTGGGCTAAGTGATGTTATACGTCACCATGGTATTAATTTTCACCACTATGCTGATGATACTCAATTATGTATTTCATTTGACAAAAACAGCATTCAAGCTGCCATTCAGGCAATGGAAGCTTGTCTACAGGATGTGAACAAATGGGTCACAATTCACCAGTTGAAACTTAATTGTGATAAGACTGAGTGTATTGTCTTTCGTTCAAACTTTTTGGTTGAAATCCCTGATTTTCCTCCTCTTGCAGTTAATGATGACCTTATCTTTGCTTCAAAAATTGTAAAAAACTTGGGCATGTATTTCAATCAAAACCTGAATATGGAAAAACATGTTAATACCTTCTGTCGATCTGCCAATTGGCAGTTGAGAAACATTAGCCTTCTGCAAAAGTACCTTGATGATAAAACTTGTGAAATTTTAGTTCATGCATTTGTTACTTCCAGGATCGACTTTCATAATTCTTTGCTTTAAGGTCTGCCTGATGTTTCCATAAAGAAACTTCAAAAAATTCAAAACTCCGCAGCACGTATTGTCAAAAGGAAAAGTAGACAGTGTCACACAACCCCACTTTGAAAGGAACTTCACTGGCTTCCGATTAGAGAGAGAATCAAATTTAAAATAATGCTGCTTACTTTTCGTGCTCAGCATTTAAGGCAGCCTGTTTATATCTCTCAGCTTCTGTCTCCTTATACTCCTGCTCCTGTTCTTCGTTCCTCTGAGAAGGCTTTTCTAGCTCTTCCTAATCCACAATTGAAATCATATGGTTACAGATGCTTTGCATATGCTGCTCCCTACTTGTGGAACCAGTTACCTGACCACATTCAGTTATGTACTAATTTTTCTACAGTTAAGCGTAACCTCAAGACTCATTTGTTTGCTTGCTTCTTTGATTGAAATGAATTTGTTGTTTGATTTTATTTTTGTCAAGCGCCTAGAGCAGCTACACTTTTGTTCTGATTTGGCGCTATATAAGTTCAATGTAATATTATTATTATTCACAGAACCCGGACATACAAACTGTGTACAGGAAATATAAGATACAACTTAGTACGATATTATGGACCCTCTTCACTAACAAACGGTTAAGATGCTTTTCAGTTACTCAGTTTGTTCACTTTCAATTAAAAATCAGTGAAAGGTTCCAGTTGAATAGAAATGGATATTTATGGGAAATGTACTACCCCCCGCCAAAAAAAAAAAAAAAAAACAAGAGACCAGTGGGCACTGTGATTCCTTGCTGGATATTTTAAGAATGTGCAGCCAGTCTCCGAAATAGAGCTAAGCAAAAGCTCATACGTCAATGTTTGTTACATCTTCACAAGGGGTATTTTAGTACTAATATTACATGAAATCAAAGATTAAATTTCTGTGGCCTTACTTACATTCAACTTTTATAATGCTTGGTGATCCTTCAAAAACACTACCTCATTTCCATATGTAATTATGCTTGTAATCAAACTTGATATTATCACCAATAAACAATACACAATGTGGTCAGGGAGAGAAAAACACCCCTTGTATTTCTCTCACAAGTTATTTTTACCTGCTCTCAAATTAAATTTGCTATTACTTTAAAACAATCTACTATTTGTCCTGTTTGCTACCTCTACACAGAAAACAGGGTTTATTCAGCAGTTAAGCAGACAGCAAGTGATTAATTGGGTGTGAAAATAGAATGAGGATTAGCTTACCCCACAGCAGTATTAAAGAGACATACTGTATTATCCATGCATTGCTTCCACTGGCAGAGAGACCAGTTTAATGTAGAGTGACCTGTGCTCAGTGAAATCTACCGATTTCAGTTATTGCCCTCTTAAAACTTTGAATGATACACAATATGTGTACAACCCGAAGGAATCATTACTGAACGTAAACAAACTTAACGAACGTAAAGGCCAAATTTCTAAGGTGTTTGGGTGTATAAGCATGCAAAACCAGGTGAGATAAAAAATCTATTGAACCTGTCTTTATCTAGCTTACAAGATTTTCTAAATAACATTTCCAGCGGTTGACCTCCAGTGACCTTGATGACCTTTGACCTTAACCAAACACAGATTGATTTGAAATCTGTCCTTTCTACTTTAAAATACTGTGTTAAAACGTTTTTCAGTGTTTGACCCCTGGTGACCCCAGATGACCCCTTGACCGTCACCAAACATATCCTTACACCATAACACATCCACACACCAAGTAAGACATCTATCCAAGTTTCCTACCTAGAAATATCGTGTTGAAAAGGTTTTTAGTTTTTGACCTCTGGTGACCCCAAATGACCTTTGACCTCCACCAAAAACAATAGGGGGCACCTTCTCCTTATGACAAATCTATGTACCAAATCCAAGTTCCATCCAACCTTCTCTTGTTGAGTTAGAGCGTACTGAAACAAGTGTCACACACGCACACCGCACGCACATGCACATGCACACGCACACGCACACACACACACATACACACACACGCCAACCTGACTACATAGGTTCCTTTGCTACCGCAAGGAACCAGAAAAAGAGATCAATATTTCAAACACGAGCAAAACCTTTCTGATGTTTTTTATATGTGAATTGCATTCATCTTTCATTATGCCTCTTAACACATATATACCAAGGATGTACCGTCTTGCTTTAATTTACCAAATAAATAACAAAATTCTGTCGCAAAGAGCTCATCCTGAATAAGTATAGACGAATCCCATTAGCGCTTGTGTTAAGTGACTGGAGACAGTCATTAGTGGGGTCTATCAGCCTTATTACATCCTCATTTATCATCTACATGAATGTTAAACCCACATATTCAGTGAAATTAAGGGCCCAGTTTTCTCAGCCCAAACAGTACCAATTGTCCTAACCTTCTTACTTAAGCCCCTCCCACAATTGTCTGAAATTCATCCTCATTCAGATACAATTTCAGTTTATTGTTCAAGGTGAGTAAAGAAAAACTCAATTTATATAATCAAAACACTCTCTTGGTTCATGCTGTCTAACATAAGCTTTGGTACTCTGCATTGTTCGAACTACCTGTCAATCAAAGAGCTTAGCCAATTGAGCGTTTTGGTACCCCCGTACCAAAACTGTAGTTTGGGGTGAGAGGTTTGGCCCTTTAAAAAACCATGGTACAACTAAGTGTACAACCATCCATGATACAGGTAAACAAAGAAATTGAAAGATTAAAAAGTGATAGACCCCAGTTATGGCCGACTGAAATCAGACCATTTCATGCTGTCTAGATTCGTGTATACGAAGGTGCACTTATTCAAACTGGGGTAGTGCATTGTCCCTTTAATGTTCACATCAGAAGAAAAATAATGCAGATGGCAAATTTATCTTCTTTTTGTTTGTGAAAAGAACTTTTTGTCAGGAGGACATGACAAAAAGTGTTTCAGGTGTCCTGTTATTTTAAGTACTGATTTACACCTCTTTGAGGGAGTATAGAAACAAAATGACACTTTTTGAAATAACATCAGACTGACACAAATTGTTAGTTTGTAAAGCAAAAGCTTAGCATTTTCATTGTCTCAAAAAAAACCTTTAATGGTAAGATATTTTATCTTTACTTTTGTACTGTATAAAATTTTAACTTTTTTATGTTATAGACAACCCAGCAGGGCCAACTTCGCAGAAGGGGAACTAAGGGTCCAAGTCAATTGAATGCCAGTCTACCTCAACCTGGTCAGTCCTTGCCATCATCAAGAAGGGGAAACCCAACAACTCATGGGTCCATTTAAAAAAAAAATCTGGTAAAAAAGCTTCATGAAGCAGTTACAGTTGCACTGCGATCAAATGATTTTTCATGAAAACACTTCCACAGGTTTTATGTTATTGATGAAAATTTGTTAGAAACTGGTCAAACAAATCAAACAAAAAGAGGTGGCTGTTAGGTAAACATAATTGAATGAAGACATATTTTTAAAAGAAATTTGAAACAATGTTTTGTAATGTCCATAAACATTCAATATGATACGATTTGTCCACCTTAAAAAAGTAGGGTTCTGCAAACATTTAAACTTTGCAATGAAGATGAAACTCCTGTGAGATTTCTTCAAATCTTGAATGATTGTTGAAATTGTGATTGAATATTTAATTAATCGGTTGAAAGCAAGACCAAGATTTTTGTTGTAGAATCCAGGTTTTCCTCAAAGGCTTTAAATGTACATTTAGCATTCACCCTAGAATTATTTTGAAACAATTATATTTCATAAAATTGCTATCATTTCTTTCCTACACATCTTCCATGACACATTGGAACTTAAAGGTGTACCAAGAAATTTATCCTTGCAAATTTCACAATTCAGTGAGAAAAATATCGTCACATGAATCCCTAGAGACATTTCACGAAATAGGATAGTCTACTTATTAAAATAAAGGTGAAAGCCTTCCACCTTATAATAACAAAATAGTTAGATATTGCAATTGGTTTTCTCTAGAAAACCATGTTTCATGAAAAAGATGATTTATAGTTGTCCTTGTTTTGTTTGGTGCCTTGAAACAACTTTTCAAATGTCTTCCAATGCAACATTAACAGAGGTAAATATAGTGATTAAGAGATTCCTGTATTAGGTGCTTACTTTGGATAACTGCCATATATTGTTTTCCCAAAATGGAAAAACCTTACAAAAATTTGAGAGGGACTGTCGATTGCAAAGTCTATGCTGATATATTAAAAGCTATCAATACAAATGACACTTCACCTAATTTTTACTCTATTGCTCAAGACATTGTTTTTACTAAAACAAAGCCAACAATAGTTATCCTACCATATGAGGCTATCAGATAATTAATAGTTCTGTTATCTATTTTACATAAAAAATGACTTTCCCACCCTCAGAGAAATCATTTGTTGGACCACTTACATATATCTGTATCAGTTCCCATATGTTCAAAAGTTTATCCTGTTCTATGCTCCCCCTGAGTGTACATACAGATGGTATGTGTCTTGTACAGTAGGCTCCACAGCACATAACTAGCTTCCATAGAGTAGGAAATTGCTGTATCCTTTGCAAAGAAAGTTAAGTATTAAGACCAACTTGCCTGCAAAAATATACAAAGTAAGTGGCTATTGGAATTGAACTATAAATTGTTAGTTACAGGGTTATTCCCAGGCCTTTACAATAAGGCTCAAGATTTGCTAAATATTTAAAGGGGCCATTGTGAAAGGGAGGAGGGGGGGGGGAGATTTATAATGGAATATGTAGGTGTACATAGTATGACTTGTCACTTGTCATTATCAAGCCTCATTCCTCAACTCCAAAGAGCTTACATATATTTCACCTTGTAAGGAGCCTAAGGGTGATCACTTACAAATATCCTCACTGGAAACATACACAACTGCTGGTTTGATATGTTTATGTTATATGTTGTGCCAGTGAGTGAAAAACTTTATTTAAATCATTTCCAGGCTTCTTCTCCATAATGTGTGCTAGTACTAACATAACAATTCATAACATATTTATCTCAACACAAATTTGCAGTGACTGTATTATTTTTTAGATTTTATTTGAAATGATGTGCAAAGTTATAAATGCTGTTTGCTATAATGAGTGAGCAATTTCACATATTCTAGATTGACTCCTTTTAGTAATGTCCAACAGATTCCAGGAGGGGATTTTTTCCATGGATGTTATCATAATCCGTAGCTGAATTAGGTCTGTTGTGTATTTTTATGTATATGTCTTTTTTCTTTATACAACAAGCTCACATTAACATTGAGCAGCAATACTTTCTTACTTTCCTACTTTTACTTTATAAAGCAATAAATATTTTAATTTTTTTTTTCTTTAAAAAATTTATCCAATCAAAATTGACAGATTTCCAGACATTCCGTCCTATTATATGTGTGCCATTCATAAAACTTCCATGTAAACAAGTATTCTTCTTTCTAGAGAGAACTCAGACATTATCAATGTACAGTTATTTGCACAAATTGTGTAAATAGTAAGTTTAGATTCTGGAATTAATGTCACCTTGATTTTCTAAGCTGGATGACCTCATTTTCAAAGTTACAGTAGTCAATAGAATCTGCTCATGTCTATATGTTTTTAAGTCTGTGTAGTTTATAGTGTGCTTCTTTATAACATTGTGTTGGTGATTTTATTTTGAAAAAACTATATACTGCAAGGATCATGTTATGCAATTTTGGAAGATTTTCAAAAATTGGGGAACAATGTTTGACTTCAAATATTCAGAATATGGGGTAACATGGGGTTTTACGGGCATATCTGATATTCAAAGAGTTTTAATTAATGGAAAAGGTTCTAGCCTTGTAGGCCAAACACTTGTCTATAAAGCTGTCACACCTCAATGTTCCACCACCTGTTTGTTCCAATGTCTTTGTATCTTGACCATGGGCATCCGCAGGTATGGGCAAGGGGGGGGCACTTGCCCCCCTGGAAAATCAAAAATTTGAAAAAACGTATAAAAATCAAAGCAAAAACCCGAACAAAACGTGTTTTCCAAGTTTCTGTGTGAAATATAGGCTTTAGAAATGCCATTTCCGGTGATCTGGGAGGCATTTTGGGCTGATATTTTTGCATGCTTTGTGTCAATTCATGGTGACTTGGAGGTTTTGCCCCTCCCTTGAAATTTTGCACCCCCCCTGACTTTTTTTCTGCGGACACCCATGATCTTGACTATACATCATCAAGGTCAGTGGTGAGACAAAATTTGGGTTCTTACCCAACCCTGAAAGCTGTTGTGACATTTCTTAAATATAGACTATCAGAATATAAAAAGACCTCGGAACAAAGAAATTTCAGAACTGGGAGGAATATCAAATATTTGTACAAATGGACCAAAAAAAGTAACACGTTTACTTTTTGGACTTATTATCACCTCGATTTTCTTAGCAGAACGACAGGAAGATGCGCACTGTTTAAAAAGGTGCTTCTAGATTGGCTGTTTCCATTGTATTGTATAAATTGTATTCTTTGTTCGGGTTAGGGATTAGTTTAGGGATTCAGGTTATCGTTAGCCAGTTAGGAAATTCTTGTTAAACAGTGCGCATCTCCCCCGATGACTTCATTGTCATTGTTAGTCAATATATTCTACTCAAGTCTACATTTTTTAAGTCCACAGTTTTGAGTTTGCTTTCTTAGGATGTTGTATTGACAATTTTACTCTGATAAACATTGATTTACAAGGATTTTGTAATGCAATTTTTTGAAAGTCCTCAAAATTTGGGGGAAATCTTATGACTTTTGAGTATTCTGAATAGGGGATTATATGAAGTTTAAGGGTATATCTAATATTCATAGGAACTGAATTCATGAAAAAGATGCTAACCTTAATAGAGGCCAAACACTTGTCCAAGCAATTAACACCTCCATGTTCCACCATCTCATTGTACCGCCTTTGCACTTTGACAAGTGTTTCCATCTTCAAGGTCAGTTCTAGGATCAAAGTTAGGTTCCAGCCTAACCGTGTAAGCTATCGTTACACAAACATATAGGTTATGTCAGAATAGAAAGGCTCAGAACTGACAGCTGACAAGACTTTTTTTTGAGGATCTTTCAGTATGAGAGTCAGGCAAACAGAATATAAATGAGAACAAACAAAAATATAATATTGTGTATTTAAATGTATATTTTTTTTATTGATCAATGCCTTCAAATCTAGCTTTATGCATATTCATAATGTATTCAAATAATAATTTCAAATGAAAGCATAAATAAAAGCGTTATCAGGCAAACCCATTTCTTTGTCCTGTGATGCTTGTACAATTAATTCTCAGTCCTGTTTCCTAACAGCCTATTCACTTCAACCAATGCTTTTGTGTAACCTAAAGCAAGGCATGACAAGTACTGAAACGTTTCATTCTGCTGATAGTCTCATAAAACAATCTTGTCATTATTTACATGGGCATTAAGATGTAGCCATGTCAAAACCATAGAACAATTTAAAACAATTCTTCAGTCATGCAAAAGGAAATGAAAATTTTAAAGCACTTGTACTATGATTAGGCACTAGTATTTGCCTTCTTTCAATCAGTGGTCTGAGAGTAATGAGGTATCACTGTAGTTAGATGAGGTATTACAGCTCAGTTTCCAACCACCTGGTTTAAGTGGGGGCCGGCTAGGGCCTTTTTCCAGTTGTAGATTACTCGCTAGTTTTCCCTTTCCATTGCCCATGCTAAACATCAAGCACAATGGCAGTAAGTTCCATTTTTTAGAGTCTTCCATATGACCTGTTCAGAAGTTAATCAACACCAGACCTCCTGGATGCAAGTCTGATGCTCTGACCACTTGACCATGCAGTTGATCAAGTTGTACAGTAAATCCCTTAACTGCTCTTTGGACAAGCTACTATTAAGGTCCCAAATAGATGAACAAAAATAACCTCCCAGGTTAAGCAAGCTACTGTACTTTCCCAAAGGCTGAGGATGGGAGAAGAAGATCCTTGAAAGTTTGGTCTCATAGCAGTGTGTCATTTTGTGAAAAGAATACACCTCATACTTCCAGTCAAAATGGAGGGTGACCAACAATTTATCCCCACAAACATCTGTAATTACTAGCATTCTTTAACTACTGAAGGGGCCATCCTGCCATACTGAGCTATATATTTCTGTATATTCCATATACACAGTATATATGTACAGGTTTTGCAAGTTTTTATGGAGGGCACCATACAGTATCGGTGTTCAATGAAACCCAAGAGCGTGCATATACATAAAAATATCTCCTTTTCAAGCCTATTCCATGACCAAAACAAGATCACATGCCGTAGGTTTATACCAAGCTATTTTAGGATGCAATTGTCCAGTAGTTCCACAGCAAACCCACCTACATAGTAAATTTAAATTAGGGTTTTGCATCAACCATGTGTAGTGCAGGGGTTAAGAGTCTGTGGCTAGTGCATAGCACAGCACCTTTAGTTTGCAGAATACTCTAATTTTCTTTGTAAAGTGTTGAGTATGAGAACCCTGACTTTACCGATCCACCTGTGAAGCATTTTTGATGCTCTATCGGACAGGTTGAATTTGGTGGCAGCTTTTCTTTCATTGTGTCCTCATTTCTTAACAGCATAATAAGAACAGCTAGAACTTAAAGACAGGTCAGGGTTTCTAAACCCTTTTATAGCCCAGGAGACCACTTTCCAGCACAGAGACAGACCACCCTATACACTGCTGTCATGGATGGTCAGTATGTCAGTGTGTCAGTATTACCTTTAACAGACCATGATGCATTAAAATCGTCAATACCACAACTTTAAAGCTTAAGATGTCAAATCATTCTAGATTTGTTGAAAATTTGATTTATATGTAATACACTAAGTTGTTTCGTTAAAATAATTTCACAATAAATGGCCAATATTGGATTTCACATAATTAAAGGTGTATTTCCTATGGACATTTTTTACACGTGCTAACTTCAAATGTTCAGTGCCTCCATGCAGGTGAGCAAAACTGAAGCAAACAAAACTTTGAATTTAGACAATTAAACTGTATTTCCAGGCATCCGACAATCACACGAATTCCTTGTAATCTACAATCTTGGACGAAACTTATCGGGACATCCCACACCCCTTTCCAATGTTGACAACTGATTTGCTCTACAGGTACCGTTAGGGAGCCACTCTTTTCGACCCAACATGGGGGAGGGGGACAGGGGTCTCATTATAGCCTACTAAGTGAGTTTTTCGAATAATATGAAAAGTGTCCCAACAGTTTTGTCCAAGATGCCATCTTGGACAAAACTTGTCGGGACACTCCACTCCTGCTGTTACACAGCAGAGAGCCATTCTTTTCGACCAAACATTGGGGGGGTCTTATGCTGGCCTACTAACTGAGTTTTTGGAATAATATGAAAAAGTGTCCAACAGTTTTGTCCATGATTGCACAGTAGCTATTAGACATTCTCAAAAGATGCAGCACTTCTTAACAAGGAGCTGGTACAGAAGAGGCTATGGATTGGGGCTTACCACTGGTGTCCTTCACAGACTACTGACACAGACTACTGGAGAAATTGCTTACACAACACTAGTAATGACTGGCATTATTTAAGCATCCAATTTTCTCAGCAGCAACTTCAACAGCAGGATGTGATCAAAGTGTCTCCACAGCAAATACTTAAGCAGAAACTTACAAAGAGCAGATTGCTTCACATGCAACTTCCGCAATACTAGCTTTCATTCTCTGTCAAGTTAAATCAGTGATGCATGGCCAAACAAATTCATCCACAAAATGACGAGCTGTCGTCCCCTTCAGCAGACACTTGTTTGCATTCAGAACCAAGCTGTCGACAGCAAAGTCTGTAGTTATTTGGTATGGCATGCCACTTCCTTCTGGAGACAGTTCACTTTAACATAAAGTATAAGGATCATCAATAATATGACATATAAAGAGCAAGTATTCTCTGCCTATTACATCTTTCTAATTTTCATGATTCTCATAAGCATAAAAGGCTATTAATTAGATTATAGTGCAGCAGGAATTTGCATGAAATCTTGATGCACAATTTCTTGCAGTCAGCATGATACATTTTGCCAGGTAAAAACAACCACAAAAACTGCCTACTGGGCCAAAGAAATAATTTCTTAATAATCTTTAAATTTACTATTATATTTACACAAAATATAACAATTTTTAACAATGATTTCTTTAAGATTTACAATTTAAGATTCTGCTTCTTTTGTATAAAGCCCTAGCCCTTCTAAACATAACACCACTTTACCTTTCCCATGTGTTCTGTTTCAAGACAATTGAACACGAACTAAGAACCGAGGTCCACTCTCAACTTGGTTGTTCCCAGATATGGAACCATGTTTTGTGAACATTCTCTCACTGGCCATGGCCCTAGGTCTTGGAATAATTTGCCTCTTTCTTTTGCCTTTCTGAAACATTTTCAGGACTAGCTTGATAACCCACCTTTTCATCTTTGCCTTCAATAGCATCTGATCCTTTAACCTGTTTTTGCTTTGATACTTTCTTTTGAAAAGTGCATTTGAGTAACTACTTTAAATAATGCACCATATAAATTGATCGAACTTTTACTTGATTTCTTTCCCTTAAGTCCTGTTTCGGCTGTAGCCTGTTCATTACTTGTAAATTCTCTTTCAATAACTATTACATTGCACCTTGATTCATCTTTGCTAATAATGTGGAACTGTTGATAGACCTAGCTGATACTAGAAAACGAGAAAATGATCCCTGGTAAAACTTTAGGTTAAAGGGGCTCATTGAGTTGATATCGATGACTAAATAAGATTGTTAAAGGGTCAGTCTCACATAACAATGCTCATACTTAACATAATGAGCCAAGTATTGTATCTCAAAGTCACAGGAAAAGTGGAAATTTTTGAATTTTGTCGTTTCCTGACTTGTAACACTTTTGTATATGATTTGAAAAAGTGTCTGGTCACAAATTTTTGGAATCTGAATTGAACTGTCAATTATTCACTCATAAAACATTTGTTGTATGTACAGTATGTATATTGGGGTTGCCTAAGTTTGACCATTTGTCATTGGTATGTGAGGAAAACTTCACAGGTTTGGAGAAATTTGTTGAATTTCATGAACCAACTCAATGAGCATCTTTAAGCTTAAGTTACTGTAGCTGCCACATCTATAATTTATAGTAAAATCTTACAGAAATTTTGAAAACCATTGTCTCCCAAACCAGATTGATGCTACTAATTATGATGATACTAATTAACTGGAATTATACTTGAAAGACATTGACAGACCAACCTGTTATGTGAGATGCTGATATGGAGACATGTATTTTTGTGTCTGGTTGAAAAAGATAATTGCACTTTGCCCATAGATTTGACATCCTTGAAACTTGCATAGAAGAAATGACAATCCGGGATGTTGTCTGAAGATAAAAGAAAAAGATCAACTTGATCAGTTTTAAAAGGAGTGAAGAATAAAATGTAGCTCTTGATACATGAAAATATACAATGAAGTACCTAGGTAATCCACAAAACAAACAAGGCAAAGTACGTAATAGGGCTATGTCATTGTTCTATGGTCCGCTGTTCCCCATGTTCAATGTTCCCAAACCTTGGGAACATCCCCACTTATAGGAACATCAAACCCCTGGAATAACGAACCTTATAATCATCATCAAATCATTGAGATATACAAAACCGCAGAACATTGAACCTTGAGAACATTGACCCTTGGTCACATCTGGTAAATCCAGTATATGAAACAACCCAAAAATCACATTTTTGAGAAAGCATTGAAGAGTAAGGCAGGACTAGAAGAGTAAGTAAGACAGAATATCAACAGGTACTCAGAAAAAGTTTACCTATTAATTATAGCTGAAAGATTTGAGGCTTGGACTGTCAATAGTACACTTGGGTACAGTATTCCAAAGATTTATGGCACAATACCAGTGGCTTGATTTAGAGTGAGGTGGTCTACTCACAGAATGTAGAAGAAGCTGAGGATTACATGTCTTAATATAATTGTGAATATGGGCACTTGTTGTAAAAAAGAGGGAAAAAGAGTGGGGTAAAATATTGTTAATGGAGCGATATGTAAATGAGGCTATTCCTAAATTGATGATATTGTTTACTTTTATCAAGTCCATTAATTGAAACAGAGGACCGATGTGATTTCGTGGAACACAATGACAAATACGGTGGACAGTCCTTTCTGTAAATGTGCAAGATTATTTAAGTTTGACCTTTTGGTACGAGACCAAACAGTGCTAGAGTAAGGTAGTAAAGTAATGTAGATAAGTGAGAGTAAAATACAAGGTACAGAGGACACTTCTGGGAAGAATATACTGTAGTCTACCACCGACTCCTTTGCAATGTGGGAGGATAAATAATGAATGTGATCTTGCCATGTTAGTTTGGAATCAACCATAATCCCCAAGAATTTTATTTTGTTTAGTAATTCAAGATTTTCTTCGTTTTTATTTATGTTGAAATTAAAATCATTGTGGCACTTATAGTTATTAAAGTACAGTACATTTTATTAGGATCTGAAGATAGCGTGGCCTGGAACCTACTAAGCAACTTTCAACTTGAGATCAAATCAACATAGATGAAGGGCCAACAGGCCATACATATCCCCCCCCCCCCTTAAGTTCTTTGTTTGTGTATTAAAGTGACATGCAAAGTCCACACAACTTTGGTATCACAGTGGTAGTGGCTATTTCCCCTTGGCTAAATCCTGCATATCAACTGCTCAGGAAAACTATTAACCAAAAAGAATGCAAGTTAAAAGTAATCAACTTAAGTTACCATACTTTTCCAAATCCACTCTTAAAATAGAAAATACAATCATCAACCCACTCACCTCTCAGCTATGCCTTGGTAATCTAGCAACAATCCTTTTAAAGGGTCAGTATAAAGTAGTTTGCCTTCATTAAGAATTCAAGATATTCATTCACAAAAAAACCAGGCAGCAATGCTATAAATGCTATCAAGGCAAAGTAAGTAACTTTCCTTAACATCTTCACACTTCTAATTTTGTTCACCTTAGGGTTCCTGCAGAGCAACTTGCTCTCCAAAACATTTGCCTGAAATCTCAATCTTGCTCCTACAAAGAGGGTACTTTCCTTGTATATTTATGGTTTGGTTATGGCTTCTTTAAACTGTTAACTGTACACTCTGTGATGCCTCTCTTGGCCTTTTGGAGTTGTGAGTGAAGACTGAAGGTAGAAGACCTCTCTCCATCCATAAATGTATATGAAATGTCACAAGATTTTAAAACTTTTCCCCATCTTTTGGGTTACATTTTGAAATATCACAACTATAATTTTCAATAGTAAAATTACTAGACATTTCAAAGTTAAAGTTTTGTTCCCATCTGAGATTGACACTAAAATGTTCCCTTGTTTAGGAATTTTGAAACATTGAAAGAAGCAGAGTAAACCCCACAATTATGATCACAGACCTTTTCCTTAATACCATCTTAGGAAAGACAAACATCTAAAGACTAACAGATAAAGCTTATTGATCAAAATATCAACCATAGTTGTATACAAAACTGTGGGCTTTACCTTCATATATACTTAATTTGTCATTTGCTTTGAACCATTTATCATATTCTTTCATTTCTTTGTACCAGCACCACAGTGGATCTGAAGGGTTGTCTACCAGTGATCTGCATTCTGTGGAGAGAGGTTGAAACTTAGTCAAATTGGTGCAACATTCAGCTTAAAATATTTATGAATAAACATTTACGTACAAAAAGAAGAGAGTTTATAAAAAAGCTGGCTGGTTTCATCAAGGAACTTCCATTAAATCAGACCACTTATACAATAGCTTTTATTTCACACTCAGGGTATCCTTGATAGTTTTTTTTCTGCAGCAAAGAGCAACTGTATGATAAGGCATTAAAAGTTTTTAAGTTTGAAAAAAAATTGATAAAAAATTGACAGTTGCGTCCTTCTATACAGTTGATGATAAAAAATTTACGAAGTAATGTGTGGGTCTAAATTAAAACTCCAAAATCATACTAAAGAAGGTCATTTACAACTGAAAACAAAAAACTTTGTTACCTTCACTTATCTTTGAGCATATAAATCCAACATCTTTAGATATTTGGGTCAACTGTAACTGTTCTTTTAGCTCTAAAATCAGTAGTTCCTGATAGTAGATGTCTTCCACAATGGGATAAATCTGATCAAATCTAAAACAAACCAGAATGGAAACATGCATTGTTTGTCTCAAAGAGTCCATATCACTATTACTTAAGCTTTTACCAGAACCACCCTCTATGATTTACTGTACATGCATGTACTATAGCAGTGTGCACCACTATATTAAAGCCAGATATAAGTTGGAGCATAAAACTACATTTAACTAAAGACAAACTACATGCATGTACTGTAATGGCTACTGTGTATGATATTCAACCACTATCTTTTCAAATGTGGTAAATCTTCACAAGTAAGACACTTACTGTACATATGTTTCCTATTATGAGAAACATGGCTAACAGGTTTCTTGAGTTTTAAACCTCAAGACCTCAAACAACCTTTTAAAGCGATGCATGATAGCCGAAAGGGCGTTCTTTCATATCATTTATTTGTATAATCACAACAGTAGATAAACATGATATAAACAGATATGTACAATTAACGTTGTAAAAAAAGCTTTGTGAATAGAAGTCATGTACTCTTAAAACCTTTCTGGGCTTGAGGAACAAAAAGCACTCCCCTAATTGTAAATATGACAAATATATATCTTTGCATACATACCAAGTGGTAAACTGGATTTTACGTTTCTTAACATAAAAATAACACAAAAATAATGCCCTCTCAGTTAAGGTTTTCATAGTTTGAGCATTTTGTTTTGTCAGAATATTTTGCCTCAACAAGCAGCTGTGAAAATTTTGGGATGGTAAAATATTACCTACAGAGACACTATGTAGGGATCTTAGTCACTCTGCCTTAGTGAGTAAAACAAATGGCTAGCACTTGAAGAGCCAAAAGAATTTAACCCTACAGAGGCTTCCAAGAACAAGTGCATGGGTTATCTTTACCATGTAAAACACTAACTTTTGCCTTTGCATATTGCACTGTGAGTGCATCTTGAGCCGGTGAGTACTGTGAGTACTGTACAGTAGGTCTCTGCCTACAATAAAGCACCGTACTGACTCTATGGCTTGTTAATAAACAAATTCTATTCTAGAAATCCTAGAGGACACCAATGTTAAGCTCAAAACCTGTCAAAAATAAACATGTTAATCCCATTCATTAGGAAATTTGCTCCGTCTACTGAGCCTACAGCCTTCATCCTGGTTATCAAATCAAATAGGAAAGGCTTCAGAAATACTGAGAGTAGCTTCCAGAATTAATTGAAATATTTCTGCAAATCACTGAGAATAGTCCTCTATCACTTTTTGATGACTTTTCTTTGTTGTGGCAACATCGCATGCATAGCCTTTGGGTGACCAGCTCAACGAACACCTCTAAAACTTTAGGCATCATAAACTTGTCATGTTGGAATTTGTTGCTTTCATAAATTTTTCTGCACGAAATAAACCCCAATTAGGGGGATTAGTAGAAGGAATGTTTTTAAGAATATTGAATGCATTTGAATGAAATAATTCTCTAAAAAGCTTGTGAAGTGAAATTTTCATTGAGTGACTCATGGTATATATACCATGCCTCCTAATAAGTGGCAGAGCTACAGGAAGGGGGCCAAGATTGCGTCATTTAGGAGTTAGGTTAACCAAAAAATACAAATAAATAATATACCTCTCCATAGATTTAATTTTTCGTCCAGAGATATGCTGAAACCTCAGAGCTTCCAGAGGCTTTGCCCTCTGGACCCACCCCAGGTATGGGCACTTTGGGCTCAGTTTGGGGATGCGTCCAAAATGTTTTGTACTCCCAACATTATCCTTTGCCCTTAGTTGCCCCCAACTCCCAATTTTGACATTCTGGTGCTGCCACTATAATTAATACACACTGACAATTGTATGGTAAGTTAAATGGGTTTTTTGTCTCAAATTGTAATCCAGGACATTGGATTTCATGGGAGATTGTAGCAGTCCTATGGTGAGTTAGTGAGTTAGATGGAGTTTTATGGCCCAACTTCCAACTAACTGGTTCAGGTCAGGCTGACCATGGCCTTTTTTTCCAGTTATGGCTCACTGGTTTGTTTTCCCTACTTAATTGGTTATACTGAGCACCAAGCACAATGGCAGAACGTTCCATTTTAAAGTCTTCTGTATGACCCGGCCAGTACTTGAACTCCCGGCATGTGGTCCTGTGGTGGGCAGTGGATGACACAAAATAAAAAAAATTAGTTTTTGATAGATCTCCATAGGTTCTGTATTACAAGCTGCAAAAGTTTATCAGTGTTCTGCTTCAGATAGCCGGGTGTTTGGTCTAGCAGCATCTGTCTCTCACACAGAAGGCGTGGGTTCAATTCCCAAATCGAGTCATACCAAAGACTCAAAAAATGGAACCTACTGCTGTTGTGCCTGATGTTCCACATATGCAATGGAATTGGCAAGACAAGTCAGTGAGCCACAACTGGAAGAAAGGCCATGGCCAGCTCAACTTGAACCAATAGGTTGGAAACTGGGCTGTAGTACTCCATCTAACTAACTAACCGCTTCAGTTACCAATATCAGACTTACATGTTCTTTTGCATCTGGCTAAGGCCACTTCGACAATGTTGGACTGCTTCCTGTTTTTGTTTGCAGACTATCTCCAGGCTGGCTCTGATTGCTTGCAGCTGCTGCTTGTGTCTTTGTAGCATCAACTCATCCTCTTTAACCTGTTGAAGTTGCCATTTGTGATAAACAATGACTGTTTCTCAGCAAGTGCATTTCAATATAAAGGGAACCTTTGGGTGAAAGTGGGAGCTTAATACAAGTTATTTCAGACTTTAAAATGGGTGAGATTCTGAGATAAAATCAGTGAGGATGCATTGTTTAAATAATTACTGCTTTTAATAAGAAGACATGGATGGCAATGCCTAAATTAATGTTGAAAACACATGTTTAAACTTTAATCTGGATGTGGCATTTCATTTTACATTTTACCTTCAAATCCATCTTTTTACTGTATCAGTAAATAATACTGACGCATAGACATATATATTTCACTCATGTACCATCCTATCTTCTGAAGTAGAACATTATATTTTCACAATACATACAGTGTGCAAACAAATTGGTGATGCCAACAGTCTTGTTGCTAGGGATCAACATATAAGGGGGAAATTCCCTGTTCACAATTTTTTGGAGGCAGATTTCAGATAGTAAGTAGGAAATAGTGCAGGGATTTTAAGTCTATGCAAATACTTTCTTTGCAGGACTTGTGCATCTATGTCCCAACACTGGATATCATACTGGGCTCAATCAATGAATTAGGGGTCCAATAGTGTGACATGAGGTCAAAATTTAAAAATCATTTTATCTGATTGAAAGTTACACTCATGATAGAATATCAACAGCAGTTATAAAAAATACAAATATTTTTGCATTGAGCACTATGTATGAATGAGGAGACTCATTCAAACATAAACTTGTCCAGTACATTACCAACATAACAGGACACCAAAGCAGTCTTTAACCTTCTCCCACAAGAATGATGAAAATCTAAAAGGGTTGAAAACTGCTATTTGAATGTGTTTTAGTACCCATTACACCTAACATTCAAAGTGCCATTTTGATTTTTAAATGTTCAGCTGAGCTGGAAACTTTCAAATACAACAAAAACCACTGTTTTCAGTTATAGTATACTGTAAGATAGAATAATAAGGTCCATTTTCATAAATTTTTCCTTTGCTTATGGAGGACATAACTCTGACAGGAAGGGGGACACCAAAAAAATCAAATGTTCATTAGGAATGAATACAAGATTCTCAAACCATGGGGTTAACTTTTCTGGTAATATTCTGGGACCTTCTATTATTCATGTACCTTTGTTCACCCAAAAATTAATTAGTTTGTGCGATTGGTGAAACATCAAAATTTACCAACATAACTCACTAAGAGGGACACCAAAATTCTGTCCATATCGAATTTTACCTAGAAAATCTTTTGTTTTGATTTTTTCCTTCCAAATGAGCTACTATCTAAAAGAGTTTGATCCATTTTTTGTATCAAGAAAACTATGGCCACCTGAGAATGATCATATTTGTAGAAATGATGGAATATACATTAAAAAAACCAACATAACTAGGGGGACACCAAAAAGTTATGTCCGCCAGGTTGTTTTCAATAGTATCATTTGGAAAAGCGCTAATGGAGCGCTAAAGCTTTTATTTTTAGAAATGTTGACATTTGATGATACCCTTACCATGACACATGAGCAAAGTAGTTCAGTCTGTGATAAGTATGTTTTTTCTGATTATTCAAATTTGTATATTTGTATGTCACAGCCATCACGCAAAAATGAGGGGGGACACCAAATCAAAGAAGTCTATTTTCTAAAAAAATACTTAACTTTGGTTATTCAGTTTATATCATAAGATAGCCTAGTTGGTAAAGGATAATAAAATACCTGAGGCACTGGTTTGATGTATTCCCTGTTTTTGAAATATAGCATTATGTTCATGGCAAAGTCAGTAAAAACCCCATTGGACCCCTAGTTTATATATTGAGCCACTGGTTTAGGTTTCAAACTTCAAAAGCTTGCTGAATGCAAATTTTAATAAGCACAATGTATCCAATATATATGCCACATGGAACCAGGGATTCCACCAAACAAGGGGGTGTTATTACTGCTAAGCCCCCAAGTCCAAATTAATGCTGTCCTAGGCTGAAGTTATAAATGGGTTCAAGGTCCCTGTAAGGTGCAAATTTGAAGGGGTTTTAATGGCCAATTCTTTATGTAAGTTCAAACATTGCTGTAAAAGTGTCCTCTTTCTAGATAGGAGACCAAGACATTGAAAATTTTTTTTTTGGAAAGAGGGCAAAACCCATCCCCCCCCCCCCCCTTCATCTGGTGGAAACACTGGGACTGTCCATACATTCCATTGTGTTTTATCAATGTAAACATACAATTTAGAAGAGGGAAAAACTATATGAACAGTATTTACAAGTTTAAAAAATGATATAGTTCTATACAGTACATTACACACCACATGCAGACCGTCAGATTTCAAGGGAACAATTGTTCCCCATTGCGTGGTGGTCCCATGGTGATGAAATCACGGAACCCAAAAACTGGTTACCACCAATCAGTTACCACCCATGCATTTTGTAACAGAACCCAAAAGTGGATTCCCATGGGTTACCATGGTGAAAAATGATGGAACCTACAAATGGGTTCCTGTGATTTTTGAAATCCAATGGCTTGCACATGTGTACAACAACTAGGGGTGAGGGTCTCAAAATCCATTTTCCTAAAAATTTTCATGTTGAGGTACCTGGGAAAAGTGAGACCTTGTACACACCCACTTAGGGTTGGTAAGGATCCTTAAACCCTGTGGCCTATGGATATTGCCCACATATCCAGTCACCCACTTGCAACATTCCTACATGTCTAGCCAGGCCTTGAGTTTTAGGATTGACAGGTGTGCTACACATCACAACTTCTGGAAGTTTATGAGTGTGTCAGGTTTGCTGTTTTATTATACTGGGCAATATAACAGTTTTATTGAGTTCCTATTGTTTACCTAGGTGTACAGATAATCACACTCCTTGAAATAAGTGCAGTCTCACCCCTAAAAATTCAAGACCTATGCAATATGTATTGAAAAACTGGTACCTGCTTTAATTCTGCCTCACTTTTGTGGACATCTTGCTCCTTTGCATCAAGAAAATCTGCCAAACTGCTATCCATTGTGAATACAAGCACTTCAGATATGTGTGCTGCACATATCATCAAAACTGACTGCAAGAGAAATGTAGTTCTAACAATTTGGATCAGTAATTATTCTGTTACATACTGAACTATTTTCTAGGTGCACTTCATACTCATCAATATATATGCATATTTATAAAATTAAAAAAAAATGCTTGTTCAACAAGATGGGAAGCAATCTCATATTATAAAGTGCTAACTTAATACTCACTGTGACCAAGCAGTATTTTGATCCATAAGGGGGTATGGAGCACCAAAATACCATAGCTTTCTGAGGGTTGTGCATATGCATCAGCTTACACAACAGTATTCACAATTATTGTATCTCTCATATTTTCATAGTTTTAGGCATTTAAAGATATTCAAATCCAGTTCAAACCTTCAAACTTAGCATAAGCATTGCAACTATTTTTGATGACTTGTAACCTCTTCAAAACAGTCTGAAAAATTAGAATAAAATCAGCCTTTGCAACTTCTGAAAGTTCTGTAGCATTCCAAATATTTGTTTACATTTTGTGAAGTCACTAAGAACATGTGATCTTTGCTGTTGGCATAAATCCCTATGGTAAGGCTACTGTGCAAGTTGTCCACACTGACACAACAGCTACACTCATAATGTTGTAAACAACATTCTATAGTCACATAGTTTGTTTGTTTGTTCATTGGATTTCCATTTAAGACAACGAAATCAATAACAATATTAAATATCAAACGATCTCATATTCTCATACTATACATATGAAATTAGGAGAAGAATTTACAAGAAACATTGTGGTACTGAAATTTAGAATGGAAAGGAGAGAGAAGAAGTTTGAAAAAAGTATAAACTCTCCCAAAAAATTATACCCCCTGAAAAAGTTTCTAAGTTACAGTAGCTTTGTTACAAAGTCTTGATTCTTCATGGAAGATTTCAGTGATCAAAATGTATTTGGGTGCTCCTGTAAGGTTTGCTTGTAAGATAAGCGATGGCAGTAAATGAGAGCTTTAGGTCCAAACGATGCTGTCAGAAGAAAGCTTATTTCAACAGTCACAAACAGGGTGTCCGTCAGAGGGGGGAAAGGGGGGGATTTGTCCACCCCCCCTTTCCAGAAGAAGGTGGGTAAAATCCACCCTTTTCATTTCCATAAAAATAAGAAAATTGTCAATATCTTCGTTTCTTACTTAAAAAGATGACACTTTTGAAGCAATTTTTGAACTTACACAAATAAAATTGCACCTTACAAGGGCCTTGAAACAAGCTTTTGTCCCCCTGAACCCACTCATAACTTTAGCCTAGGACAGCATCAATTTGGACTTGGGGTTTAGCAGTAATAAATCCCCTCCCCCCCTTTTTTGTGTCTCTGGCGGAATCCTAGCCTGCAGAGCAGACTCTGTAGTAGCCAAAAGATGGCGCTCTCTCGAAATCATAATACAGGTCTCTAAACAGCATAATATACAGTCTGCAAACCTTTGTCCAGTTTCCATTTACAGGACGAATTAGTTAACATGAGATGGTCATGTGGTGCACGAAACAAGTATGAATATTGTATTTTTGTGCATACAAATGATACAACGAACGGCAAACAACCTAATTAGATTTTTACGAGGAAAATGTGTACCAGGCCATACCTTCGATGAACATATTACCTATTACGCGAGATATAATTCAGTATATTTTAACTTTTGTAGTGACATCACTTTTGGTGGTCGTAAATGAGATTCGCTATAAAGTTGGCAGGTTATTGTATACCATATGTATGCCATGTAACTTAGTTGGAAACATCGACTACTCTGCAGTGAAGCCGTTGAAAGACTTGTATAGTGTTGTTTATAGTAGCAAAAGTAAGATTTTTTTATTTTTGAATGCAACTTTTTGTAGTTGAAGTGCAAACAAAATAGCCTGCTAACAGCAGGCTAACAGAATCCCTGACAAACACTGCTGATCATCCTGTCATCCCACTCTTTTGAACAGCTGGAGTAGGGAAAGGGCTTTTTCTCATTTTTCATCAAAGAGTGTTTGACATTAATTTCCAAAGCATACAGTGTTTGACTCACCCACCCCCCCCCAAAAAAAAATTGGCAGTGTATTTACTATTAACGTATTGTTCACTTATTCACACATTATGTACAGTAGGCTTCATACCTCAGCCTATCCATAGCATAGGCCTACTGTATGTTACATTAAGACCACTGTGTCTCCCAATTCTCCAATGATCATTTCAGATTAGCCAGAAGTCTTGCACTATGTATGAGAATGTTTGCGCTCTTGTCTCTGGCTATCATATTCTGTTACACTATCACTATTTTATTAATATTAGCAAAGTATTCATAGTCAAAACAAATGATAAATTCTCTAATAGCAAATAAGTAACCACATTGTTATTAGCACGGATCCGTGCCAATAAGGAATTATTTCCTACAATTGACAGGGATATTATCGACCAATCACAGACGCTGAACCGGCCCACACCATGGTCTTAAATTAAATTGTCTCATGGAATCCACTCATAGTCCGGGCGGTTCCTGAAACCAAGCCATCAACTAAACCAAAATATGCATGAAACTTAATCTTTCACTAGCCTATATGCTTAAGCTTCACAGCTTCCATGGGCTTCACCCCCCGGACCCCCAGGGTTTTGCTCCATGGAACCAACTAGGCCATAAGAGAATACTGCCCCATGAAAGTGGACGTTTTTTTTACAGCAATAGAAAACCACAAACAACAAAAGGTGGTTACTGAACCATGTAATCTGCAACAATGTGGCTTTTTGTCAGTTGTTTAACAAGCAAGGACTTTAAAGGCCCTGTTCTCTCATCCCAAACAGTACTAATTCTCCTAACCTTCTTACTTAAGTCCCTCCCACAATTGCCTGAAATTCATGCTCATTTAGATACAATCTCAGTATTTTGTTTCAAGGTGAGTAAAGAATTTAAAGAAAAATTCAGTTTATATAATCAAAACACTCTCAGTACTGTTCATGCTGTGTAGTAAAAGATTTGGTATTCTGCATTGTTTGAATTAGCTGTCAATCAAATTTCAATTTGAATTTCAATACCCCTGTACCAAAATCATAGTTTGGGGTGAAAGGTTTGGCCCTTTAAGGAAGTTTCAAAGGAGGGGATTCTCTAATGGGTTCCTCAGAATTGCCATCCCCTAGAATCCGTCTAGGCCAGGGGTTAGCAACCTACGGCACGCAGGTCAAGTCCGCATACCTCCCAAGTGACCCGCATTTGGCAGGTTTGACCCGCATTTGAACACCCAAACCCGCTGACCCGCCTAGCCCTCTGAAAAACCCGCATGTCAAATTTCCGAAGTGTTCTTGGTCAGAGAACCACACAAATTGACAAATAATTGAGCTTATCGATAACTATATCGTATCTTACACTTCAGCATATTCAACTGCTCGCGCTGCTGTTCTGTGCATAGGCCTAGTCCGTACGTTGGATAGATCTAGTCCGTATGTACGGACCTGTTTGCTCTCGCAACATTGCTATTGGCTAACCTTCATAGCAGCAGCAGTAATGGAATATATTCCTGTCACTGCGTAAATGATAAAACCTTGTGCAATGCTGCATTCAATAGAGAAAATGAATGCCCACTTTGCGGGTTAGAGGTGAGGCTTGTCTCAGAGTTTCCCACCAGAAGAACATTATTGAGAGTGCTTGTCATTCTGACTGTGGGTTTTCATGGCTTGAACGACATACCATATGTACGAAGGTATATACTCGAAATTACTTGCAGCAAGTTACGACCATCGGTGACATATCGAGTTGACTTTTGTAAACTGGACGGTACCGGTAACACACCAAAAATTGCAGCAACAATTAACGATTAAATATTGTGATTAGGAGAGTTTTAAGTCATTTGTGAGAATCATGCAATATAGGCCCTCATATTATTTTGGTATGATTTCTCAACACATTAATTTTCTAGGTTAACACCAAAAAATCAGTACCGTACTGAACTTTTTTCGTGCAGTAACATGACAAAATTGCTCTCTTATTTGCAAAAAAAGTGCCACCATTTTGCATGTAGACACTTCTAAAATTCAAAAATTTTCAAAAAGGGGAAGGGGAAACCCCCTCCCCT
Organism: Holothuria scabra; assembly: GCA_037179385.1. NCBI lineage: Eukaryota > Metazoa > Echinodermata > Holothuroidea > Aspidochirotida > Holothuriidae > Holothuria > Holothuria scabra. Next base: position 51,757,627 of record CM074180.1, read on the forward strand.
TATACCCCTCTCCCAGGCCGGCGATCCACCAACGGACAGATCAGTTGGACCCGCATCTAGCCTTTCGGAACTTGGGAGCTATGAGTCCGGCCTGCTGGTGTCAAGAATTTGGCCCACAGAGAGAAGTCAAAATCAGGTACAAAAAAGACAATGTGCAATACCAGCGAGAAGGCCTAGCCACTTATTTCAACTACTGAATCAAGTTTCACCAAATAGCAAGTTGGCCCGCACTCCCGAAGGTTGTCGACCCTGGTCTAGGCCTAAAATAAAGGCTACCTATAATTTTTCACCCACATATATGCTTAACCATCAGAGCATCCCGAGGTCACCCCTGCATGGTCCATGGACCTCCAGGGGCTGGGTTTGCATAAATATTCTAAGTTCAACTAGTTCACCCCGGAGTGGCTCCACGGATCCAACGTCAAGGTCGGACATTTTGTTTCCTTTCGAGGTGAAAGTAAGCTGTATAATCTATTGTGATAGAGGAGAATAAACCGTGAAGCGTGGAGCCGGCTTCAAGGTAGAAATAACTGTTGCGGTGTATTCTGCAATTGTGTCGAACTCCACCGGGACCCTAAGGTGGGCAGTGGCACCTGAACCCTCCACCCAAAAGCCTGCGCAAAATTTTTTTGCCCCCGATATTTTCTTTTGCCCTCAATCGCCCCTTCCCCACTTTTGAAATCCTACTGGGGTGAGGAGATGGCAAAAAATCACTGCCTTCCCTGCCAGTGGGAAAGACTGTCCCGTTGCAGCCATGGTCCTCAGAGTATAATAATAATCAGGCCTTGAATGGCAGTTCTTTAACGACGCTAAGCAACCACGATTGTGTAAGAAGCCAATGGCTTATGAATTACAACTTCATGTCTGGTGGCAACCAATTCAACAGTTTGGATCAAATTTGGTATTTTTTGAAAGGCCATTTCTGCACAATTGCAGAATACCCTGCAACAGTTATTTCTACCTCGAAGCCAGCTCCACGCTTCACGGTTTATTCTCCTCTATTACAATAGACTATACAGCTTACTTCCACCTCCAAAGGAAACAAAATGTCCGACCTAAGCTTTCACGGTATTCCAAAAAAACATAACCGGTATAATCAGACGTCTAATAATCGTAATTTGGTTATAACCTGTTTTTCCCCCGCACATTTTACATAAAGTTCCTAAGTTGGCATTTCTGCTTAGCAAGCAAGCAAGTCACGTATGTCTTTGTATACGTAAGCCAGTGGAACTGGATGCCTCGTTTAGAAACACAGTTGCAGTACTTGACTGGTAATTTTACTACAATTGATCAAAAGCAAAGAACCCTTTTTATATATGCTCTCAGGCTCAGCTTTATTAACTTCAAACAATGTTCATAAACTATGTGCCCACAGTGTATGGAAATCAGGAACGGAAACGGAATTTTTGTTAATAATCCCCGCCCTGGCCCTCCCGCTGACTAGCTTTTCATCAGTGCTTAACCCGCCAACAACCCGACTGCGCTTAGTGTCCATGTATTTCCCCTACGTGCATGGGCCTGCTCGACTAAAAACTGAGCTCGTTCTAAAACTTTTCCATGAAAGTTACATGGGCCATCGGAAGTTACTCAGGTCGCCCAATTTCAACATCAGGGATCGACAAAACTATGCATGTTCATACAGTGACAGTAGTTTATAAAGCCCTACTAAAATAACGCAAGTGGTGCACACTAGTTAAGCTGGTGTGTTACATTCCTTCCTGTAGTCCTAAAAGTATGCTTTCTTTGATTCAACGATCATTCAAAAACTTTTGAATGAAAGTTACAACTTATAAGGGCAATCGGAAGTTATACAGGTCACTCGATTTCAACATCAAGGATCGAAGAAACTATGCATGTCCATAGTGACGGTACTTTTAGCCATACTAAAATAAGGCAAGTGTTGCACAGCAGTAAGCCACGAATGTAATGCAAATATTGTGCATAAATTTATGTACAGCTTGCTTCCACGTGGCCAAAAGCCACGTGGCAAATCCCTGTGTAATGTAATCCTGTAATAGCACAGCGCCAACTGCCTACCAATTGTACAAAATAAATTATACAAAATAAAATTAAAATAAAAATAAATTCTTATCGGCACAAATCCGTGCCAATAACGCCCACCACCAAGTAAAGAAGTCTCTTGCTGCATTACAAACAACCCTCAAACAAAATATGCAGATCCAGTCAAAGGTCAGTTACTGTTGCCGGCCTACACTGTGCAACACAGTCATTACACTTCGGCCTAGACTACATAAGTATAGGCTAGGTGTGGGTAACCTGATATTGACATACTGTTTGATTCGTCAATGCATATGATGTAGGCCCGCCAACAGTTAAATGGCACAGTAACCTCGTGGAACGGGTACCTATACTAAACTGGACTAAACGTAACCGAGGAGGAGGTAACCAGTGGCAATGGCTAGCACAAACTAGCTTCGTGGGTTGCAATCACTTTAGCAGTTGCACCAACGATGAAATGGCTCTTGTTTAAAAAGCCGTTACCATTTAAATCTCTGTTCCCAAATTTGCAGCCTCTGTCGGTCTCAATCCGTTTCGATCCTTTGTCCCTGTTGTTGGTGTACGTGTGTGTTTACTACGTTGACTAGTGCTATGTCCAGAGCAGGATAGTTTTTGTTATCGTAGTACGTTGGGGGTATTTTATCCATAGTCCCAACCAGCTTCTTGGGCACTAAGGAGGTCACCAGCTTATTCCATTTCAAACAAGCAGCTTTTCAACTCTTGTGGTGCAATTCCCTTACCGAATTATTGAGGGAACAGGCAAAACAGTCTCGTTACATTGATTTCATGATTTCAAACAATTGTTTTTGAAAGTCTTACAGTCCCTCTTTCGCACTTGGAATAAAAATCCCTCCGTAATTTAATTTCTACGGTGGCCGAGAGGGGACGAGTGAAAAATGTTGTTTTTGTTTGTGTGTGTGTGGGGGGGGGGGGTGTTTGTGTGTATGTAGGGATGTGTGATGGTGTGTGTGTTTGTGGGTGGTTTTTCGCATCTAATTAATTACTCGGAATTCGAACTTTACTAGGAATCTGACTAAATATCTAGGAATTCTGAGATATTATCTCAAAATTTTGACCTAGTACCTCGAAATTCTGATATAGTAGGCTATCCTAGAATTCAAAGTTACTAAATCAGAAGTCTGATATCCTATCTCAGAATTCCGAGATACTACTCAAGAATTCTGAGATAATAGATATCATATTAGTTTGAAAAGTGTTTTTTTTTTTATTAAAAACATCTGCTTTGGAAAAAAGCCACAAAAATTTTTGTAATGTGGGCATATTGCCCAGATTATTTTACTTTTATTTTTTCTGTAATTGAACATCCTCTTTGTCCTTGACTGATACTTTTGGAATGTTTAAATATGACATTAGAAATGATGCTGGCAGGAAATTTGGGCAACTCCTTTGTTCAGAGACCGACATGAAAGCCTGACCTTGCTGAACTCTTGCAGTTTACATGGTCGGAGCGTATTATGCCAGAGTTGACGTAAAATTTCTTACTTTTTTGGCATTTTTAATCATATAAAGGAAAACGTCGGAACAAGTTGAAGCTAGTTTAAACCTTGAAACGAAAAAAATCGGTCAAAATTTAGTAAAAATAACGATCACATTTCAAAGCAAAATCTGCTAGATTTTGCAAGCCAACAGATCTTGATGAGATTTATTCTTTTTATTTTAATTCCTCATTGTCGTTTTTGTACATATTAAGACAGGAAACAGGTCAAAATGGTACTACAAATTCCAGCGATTCCATATTCGCATAATAAATCACTTAGAAGTACTGTTTTCAGATTTTGGTGATTCTTTGGATTCTCAGTCTGCTTCTACCAGAATTTACGACGTTACACCAGCCAAGGTCATTTAGATCCTTGCGGTCGGAAGAATCGCCCAGTTTGAAGCCCTGTCTACCAGTTTGAGTGCCGATTCTTCATGCCACAAAATTTCCTCATGATCTTTTCCTTTAGATCTAGCATTACCTGATTACGGTTCCTCCACCATACGAAGAGCGTAACCGACAATATTGCTTGATATTGCCTGCAACGGCATCAAAATTATAAAGAAATTAAACGCAATCATTATTGTGCCGCGATGACATCCCGTATTTCCAAGAATTCACCAAATCTCAAGAAAAAATTGCATTCTTGAAAATTTGTGTCTCCAAACGCTCTATGCTATTGAGATGTATTTTTCACCTCATGAAAGAGATATTTTTCTCTGCATGTTTTGAAGTTAATGAATTTCGTCTCCCGACAGATTATGCATTTGAAGATAGTATGTCGTTTAAAATCATAAATGCACGATTAGATAGTCAATTGATAATTGACAGTAAAAAACATTACTTAAGGCCCAAGAATAATTTATTCCGTCTCATTTATAATTTGTATTTTCATTCCACCACCATTATCAGGATATATTCGATTCCAATGTGTCCACAATACTGTACTCTATTATAGTTGTAAGCTGATAGGCCTCAGAATTTCCAAATTTTCGTCGGCATGTCTTGATAGCAAAATGTTTCCTAAAAAATTGCAAGAACATAAATCATCTACAAATAGGTAATATTGTGTGCATGGAGTATTGATCAAGGCACTCCCAGCCAACATGCCCAGTCGGGCCCCAACTGGGTTTCAGCTGGGCTACTTGCTGGGCCCCAGCTGGGGCCCATCCGTGTTTGTCAGGTGTTCCCACGTGGGGCCCAAATGGGCTAGCCTTTCCCAGCTGAAGCCCAGCTAGGCTTCAGTTATTGAAGCGGGGCTTCAGCTGGGCTTCAGCTGGGAACACCTGACAAAACACGGATGGGCCCCAGCTGGGGCCCAGCAAGTAGCGCAGCTGAAACACAGTTGGGGCCCAGCTGGGCATGTTGGCTGGGCTGGGAGTTCCATTTCCCGCAATTTACTTTGGAAGAACAAATAACCCTGACGGGACCCTCTTCGCAAACCCACCATGGCTTCAGAAGTCTTTAAACAAGTCTTTAAACGGTGGGAGCCCCGGTGCTGCAAAATTTTGGAAGGAGGAAAGTGCAGCAATCCCCCCTCCCCCCACCCGCGCACTACGTGCATACATCGGTGTTAAATACCGTCATTTGTGTACCTGCTAGCAGTGCAGCCAGTGATCCAGTCGGACGGAAAGCGTGCCATTTATCAAAAGCCTGAGTGAGGACGATGATTATGAGGCCTCATAGCCCATTGCACTTGTCTCAACATAACGTCCCCTTTCTGGCGTACTGACGAATCGCAAATTGGTGTAGTGACAAGTGTGAAAATTTGGCAATTTTGGCGTAGTGACGAATGAATTTTTGCCGTAATCTGTGCACCTCAGCCTTAAAAATTGCAACGACTTTGTAAAATACATTATTTTCTACAATTCCAAACATAAAAACGATGAATACGGCGAAAATTCTCTATTCGTCACTTGTGGCGTATTTAAAGGGGAGGGGCATTGGACCACCCCCCCCCCTCACTGGTGACGGTTTTTTTTACTAAATACTTTAAAATCTTAAATCTTAAATTGAATCATGACCATGTCATAGACGAATTTGGTAGAAACAACAGACGACTAGCGTTCATCTAAAGCGTGGTAAGTGTTTTTCGAAGTTTAATAACCTAAATTATGTCAATTTTTGAACATTGATTTTACTTTAAAAAATAACGTATGTAGCACCAGATTACATGAAATTATTCAAAAAATTATTCACAAATTTCCAGGGACACCCCTCCCCTTAGAGTCCACTCCTACTATGCATGGCGATCGCAGCACTCACTGGCATCCGTGACATATATCCTGGCTGTGGCACTGAATATTTGGGCAAAAGTTGCAAAAAGAAATCTGGGATGTTTTCATTTGCTAGATTAATGGGCGGACGGGAAGGCTTAAAGGGCCAAACCTCTCACCCAAAACTACAATTTTGGTACGGGGTACCGAAATTCTCAATTGGCTCAGCTCTTTGATTGACAGCTAATTCAAACAATGCATAGTGCCAAAGCTTATATTACACAGCATGAACAGTACTGAGAGTGGTTTGATTATATAAATTGAGTTTTTCTAAGCTCACCTTGAAGCAATAAACTGAGATTGTGTCTGGACGAGGATGAATTTCAGACAATTGTGGGAGGGGCTTCAGGAAGAAGGTTAGGAGAATTGGTACTGTTTGGGGTGAGAGAACTGCGCCTTTAAAGGTGTACAGTATGCAGTGCGCAAAATTTTGCCATAAAAATCAATCAAAATCATCTTGTGTCATATTTCTTGATGACAATAACACCAGTAGTCATTGAAAGTCGACTGGGACGTATTCGGGCAGTCTAATGATCACATTTTGCAGTCTCTTCAATATGATTCTCCATAAGGTGTGAAACGTGCTAAATTAGTTAGCCTGCAGTGCTCTGGACGGTGTCCGGTCAACTCGGCCTCTGAGACAACTCGGCCCGGACATCTCTGCCCCTGGACAACTCGGCCACCGAGACATCTGGGTCCCTGGACAACTCAGCCCATGGTTCTCGGCCCCTGAGACAACTGGGCCACTATTGGCATGCTATATTAAGTGAACTAACCACTTGTGAAATTGCATTTTTGAGGAAATTTGCACAGCCTAACTTTCAGCTTTAAGACATTGCCAACTTAATTTCGAAAATTTATGTGGAAATTTTTGTAAATGAACATTTCTTATGCAGTTCTTATTGCTTCTCGGGCTTTTGGCTGAGATCGTGCGTAGTATCTGTTGTTTTCATCCAGTCTAGAATAGAGCCATATATGACAGCCCAATAATGTAACTTGGTCTGAGGGCCCTCACGCTGGCATTGGTCACGTACTGTCTGTCCTTCAGTGGACGTAATAGCTTTTTTCGGGAAGCTTGGTCATGAGAGATAATCCCTTTAAATTCAAACCCCGGCTTCCTTTATAAAAAAGCCTAATATCTTTCGCATGAAATCTGTGAGTTGATTTCGGACCTTTCCGGCTAAAAAAAAAATGTGCAAGGTTCATTGACAACTTGATAATGTCAGATGGCGCGCTTTCTGTCCTTCTTTTACTTGATTGGCTGTTGAGAGTCATGTGTTGATATTTTTTCTCTTCAAATGTGAAATAGTTTACAAGAGAAAACTGCTTAGTTTCAAGTTACCCTGAATATAAAATACTGACGTACTACTAAGCGAGCCAGTACTTGTATTTCTAAAAATTAATGAGGGTAGTGCTTATTCAATGGTGGACGAGTTGTCTCGGTGGCCGAGTTGTCCAGGGGCCGAGATGTCCGGGTCGAGTTGTCCCAGGGGCCGAGTTTACCATAAACCATGTGGAACCGAATTTCGGCAAACGGTAAAAAAGGCGATCTGGGTATCTTTCGTTCAACGTCAATTTGTAGAATGCGCATACAAACTCATTTTACAATGATTAACTTACCTTGGAGTAACCATATCATGTTAATTTTATATGGTAATTTTCTGATCACTTTGTATAAATGCTCGTATTTTATTGAGGTAAACATTAAATTTCAAGTGAAAGCCCAAAATAGCAACTGTTTATATTCAACTTAAAAGCCTGTGAAATGACATTTCCGGCTGTCTGAGGGGTAACGACTTTTCAAAATTTTCTTTAAGCTTCGCTCGAACTGATGGTGAAGCTCCGCTTAGATAGTCTCCCGTATCAATCTCACGAAATCAATCTCATGAAATTCTTGATTTTGCGATTCTTTGATTTTTACGTCAGAAAGGGGACGATAATTTGTAATAGATATCTTAAGTTGTATCTTTTTTAGAACGCGCCTTTTAAACTCAACAATGAAAGAAAAGACAGACAATGCAAAATTGGTCAAATCGGTCGTTTGAGGTTGCATGTTGTGTACAGGCACTAGCATACTTAGGCCGCCTATGGAATTCATATTTCAACGAGAAAACGTTTTCAACAGTGTAATTAATTTTTCTAAGGTCCTACCGACCCTCTGGCAAAAGGTCGTTCGGCGAAACTAAAACTTTCACTGCTTCATGGAAAAGCTATTACGCCCACTGAAGGACAATACGTGAACACCCTCACGGTCCTCAGACCATTTACATTATTGGTCCGTCATGTATGGCTCCATTCTAGACTGGATGCATTTGCGTCCGCAGAAAAAAGTCAGGGGGGCAAATTTCTAGGGGGCAGGCAAAATCTTCAAGTCACCATGAATTGACACAAAGCATGCGAAAATTTCATCCCAAAATGCCTCCCAGATCGATGGAAATAGAATTTCTAAAGCCTATTTTTCGCATAGAAACTTGGGAAACACGTTTTGTTCGGGTCTTTGCTTTGGTTTTGATACGTTTTTTCAAATTTTTGATTTTCCGGGGGGGGGGGGGAGTGCCCCCTTGTCCATACCTGCGGACGCCCATGACTGGATGAAAAAAATACTACACAGGGTTTTAGCCAAAAGGCTGAGAAGCGTGGTCTCGACTGGAGTCGACTTAGGATGATCTGGCATTTGCCTTGGCCGCGGCCACAACGGTCGGGAATAAGAAAAGCTGAGGCATAAAAACCTATCTATGATTTGACCATCTGAGTGGAGCGACACTACTAGTTGGCGCGGATAGCACAGAAGATTTTGAAAAATCAGACCCCTCAGACAGCCGAAAATTGCATTTCCCCGGCTTGTAACTAGAAATGAAGCAGTCGTTACTTTGAGCTTTCCTTTACAATAATAGAAAAATAAGCAACCTGCTAAGTGATTAGGAGATTTGAGATAAAATGCACCACTATCACTGGATAGAGTGGCATTGTATCTATTTGGGGGAAACTATGCAACTGATTAAGAAAGATGCTAATAAAAACTCTTTTGCGACTTTTGGCTAATTTCAAAAAGGCTGAGCCGATGAAACTGCCTTTTTGACCAGTTGCTAGAAAACTCCCTGGTTTGACTGTCCGAACTTCTGACTATAAACGGGGAGTTGCTAGGGAAGGAGATACAACGAACAAATTTTCTAGCAACTCCCTGCTATAAAGGACTACCTCCAACAACTTTTGAAAAATGTCACGTTAGTAGAGGGCTTTTCAATGAATTTTCAGGGGCACTTATGGGAAGATATTTTCACACGGTATCAACGACATTATGTAATTGAAAAACAACCTACACAGTTTTCATTACCGTTGCCCGAAGTTTGGTTCTAGGATATGGCAAACAATTAGACACTGTAAGCTGCAACTGAACACCCTGCCATCTGTCCGTGTAATTTAACATTTGAAAACATAACAGACCATTTTTTATTCTCCGTCGGAGTATTTTGCCATTTTTGCACAACTGCAGTATGAGGAGGAGCTGAAAATGTCTGTTAAATTACAGTAAAAAAATACATAAGAATCCCTGTTGCAAACGTAGCAGGGATTTTATATATATATTTCTTTGTTTTTGTTACTGTAATTTTAAAGACATTTTTAACAGTGCATCAGCTGCCCGAATATGTCTTAAATCTTTATAATTTTAATTTACATGTAAATTTTACTTTGAAAATAACGGTTAATGTTTTTCGGGCAAAATTTTGAAAGAATTCAGATAATCGGGGTTTGTGTTTCTCAAGCCAGTTGCTGAGAAATGATTGTTTCTTTTAAGTGAAAGGCTTCCCAAATGTGTTTTGATTTATTGTTTTCCGTTACTTTTTGATATTTCGTTCATATGTAACCCTGACTATGTCAGTTTTGGGGGCAAATGTTTGAAAGAATTTTGGGTGATATTCGACCAAATCGGGCATTGTGATACAAAAGACTGTAAAAGTTCAAGAATAATAACTTTTTTGCTCCGTTCGAATGTGAAGCGAATTTCTTTGTAATCCTCTGTGTTGATTTTTTTTATGATTTTTTCCCTTTTCCTGCATATATATTTAAGATTTCGGTCACTTTGAAGAGTTTTCTGAGTACTTAAAACCACGCCAATTTTTGGTGTTGATGATAAGAGAAACCTATGCACAGTGGCGGAGCTGCCATGTGGTCAGGGAGCGGTCGCCCCCCCCCCCCGACGGACCTAAATCGTCTGCCGGTGCCCTTTTTAGGTTTTTAAAATACTTTACTCTTGCACCATTATTGGCAGAAGATATAGTTTAAAAGCGTTTTTTTAAAGACCCAGGTAACAAAATGCTCAAACAGCCACCAGTAACTGTACTATCTGCACTTTATTCCGATGAAAAGGGTCATCTTCTGTAATATAGGGATAGGTTTTGCCGACATATATCTTCATGCTTTATACACAGTAATGAATGTTGTCGCTGTGCTAAGTTAGTTGCTTCCACACCAAGTGAGATTTCAAGCTTACAAAATACACAGACTGACATTAAATTCACCCTTCCGACCAATGAAAGATGTTGCAAAGGGCGCAGCAATAAATGTAGCGCCCAAGCCCTCTTGTTGTCGGGGATAATTGTCAACAAAGACAGAAAAAAGAGTTTATAAAGATACCAAATTAGCTTCCACAACATTTTTCAAAATCATTTGAAAAGAACATTCAGGTTAAAATAAAATAAAACTCTTATCATAAAGGGAAAGGTGTAAAAGTTTTAATGAGCAGTTTTCATTTTGCTTTTCTTCAAGTGACAAGTCTCATGATAAATGGCTTTTTCTGACACTGCACGGTAATCCCATGAAAATGCTTATTTCTGTATTTTCGTGATCTCAAAAGCCAGAAAATTGCATCAAATAAGCCTACGTTTAGGCTACTTTTATTTATTATGAATTCCGTATCTAGAGAGCCAAGCAGACCTTTTGTCTTAGCTATTTCTTGCAATGTACTTAATTAATGGCTATTTCAGAGTGGTCACATGATGTAAATTACGTCAATTAATGTTTCTTCGTGTACTTTTCTTGATTTCCAGATGCCAAAAATGTACACCTATGGGTGATTAATTTCCATAATTTTTCCCCTGTAAGATTGCTTGCTATTTGGCTATGGAAGGTTTAACCCTTTACCGTTGTGCTCCTCTGGAGCGGGCGGAAAAGCGGACCTAGCACGCCCCACATCAGCTTCCGTAGGCTATTGACCCCGTGACCTTAAACTATTGTCTCTCTCTTTGTTGTGGCCGAATTTTCGGGTAGCTACTCACAGTTTCGAGCTCCGCGTGAAACAGTAGAGATGGCAACAGCCGCGCTCTCCGTCTGCGTCCAAAAGGACCCAAACAACAGTGAAGTTAATCTTTATCTACATAAAGTAGCCCGTTATTACATTAAAATCTTAAATCGAGACCTGACAATAACACAAAATATAATGACCGCCTTCATACTAGAATGTGAAAGAGAGGGAAAGAAACATGCGCGCTCGCATGTAAGGGACAAGGGGGAAGCTTGCCCTTCCCTTGGAAAAAAGAAAAAAATTGAAAAACGGGAAAAAAACATGAAGAAGCAGACGAAGAAAAATTAACATCAATTTTTTTTAACAGTTCACTCAGTGTTTTCCCACTTAATACGCGGTAAACAGGCTTTAGAAATGCCATTTTCAGCGATCTGAGAGGCATTTGGGGCCAAAATTTTCCTGCGCTCCCCCAGAAAGAATTTTGTCTCCCCCCCCCCGAATGTTCTTCTGAGGAGGCCCATGGATGGAACATTTAAACATGTTTTAATAGAAAAAACTTGCAGAGGAGAAATGGCAAAGTAGTCTTCTACCAGGTGCGGAGAATCAAATGGAAAGTCTGAGAAGCGGTAGCTTCGACCGTGTTGAGGTTCAGGGTATTTACTCCTTCGAAGCGCCCCTGCAGACAATTTTCGCCCCATCTGACTGAAATCCCTATCTCCGCCACTGCCTATGCATTCATGAAGGTGTGTGTATGTGTTTGTGTGTGTGTGTGCGTTGCTGACACTTGCTCGTTAACACGATATCGCAAGATAGAAGCAATTTGATAGTTTCCAAACTTGGTGCATAGAAGCCCCATGTTAAAAGAAAGGCCCTTATTGCCTTTGATTGAGGTCAAAAAGTCATAGGGTCACTATGCAGGGTTTCAATTGGGTCTGAAAACCCTGATAACCAAATAGCTCAAGATAGAAAAGTTGGATAGATTTTAAATTTGGTATGTAGATACGTTATAGTAAGAGGATGGTCTGTATCATTTTCGGTGGAGTTCAAATGTCATCTTGGGTCATCAGGAGTCAAACGCTGAAAATCCTTTGAGCACATTATCTTCAGACAGGTACGGTGGCCGAGAGGGGACAAGCAAAAAAAAGTGGACTTTTTTTTTATTCGCATCTTAATTATCTCGGAATTCTAACTTAGTATCTCGGAATTCTGAGATAGTATCGCGGAATTTTAACTTAGTAACTCGGAATTCTGACTTAGTATCTCAGAAGTCTAAGATACTATATCGGAACTCTGACTTAGTATCTCGAAATTCCAAAATATTATCTCGGAATCTTGACTTAGTATCTCAGAATTCTGAGATACGTTAGACAACGCGTACGTGCGCGAGCGTGCAGCTTGAGTTCAGATGACAGATTACAGTTAAGTTGTGGTTCGTGAAAAGTGAAGCTTGGGTCAGACTCGAACTCGAGTATAACGTTAGAACTAAAAGTTGTTTTCTCCATTCTATGGGCAATGGAAAAGTAAATAAATTGTCCTCGAGGAAAAGGCTGTTGTCACACCCCTCTTTCTAAGCTCTTGGTCCTTGTCACCGCGCCGAAAATTGCACTTTTCGTGCCTTAAAACTTGCATCTTCATAATATTTATAAAATTTGAGAATTTACACCGATCAATGATGATAAAAAATTTGGTCTGAAATTGCTTGGCACCGGTACTCTTCCCCTTTTACTGTTGCGTTTTATTAGAAATTGGGGAGTGGTGTTGGGGTTAGGGTTACTATCATTTTGGTACGTCGTTATAAGGGTCTAATTAGGGATAAGGGTAATATTGATCCTAACATTCTGCGTACCTTCACCCCCAGTAGGCTAAAATTCACGATAAAGTTCATGTGATCGAGAGGGGCAAATGGTGAATCAACCAATTGAAATGACCAGGGACCAGTACCAGGATACCGACAATTTTTCCCATCAAACTGACTAACTCAAAATAATGTCTCGTAATGCCACCAATGGGAAGGTACAAGATGATGTAACCATGGAAGTACTACTTCCGTGATGTAATTGAGTAAGGGGTATGTCAGGAAGTCGTTGACTGGTTGTTTGAAGTTAGAAGTCTTACACGGCGGAAGCGGGGAGGGGGGGGGGGGAGCGAGGAGGCCTGGCCCCCAATAAATTTTTTATGAGATTTTTGGGGGAGGGGCATGCCCTCCCCGGAATAACTGAATGTCGCAAAAAATCAAGAGAAATTAAACAAATTTAAGTTTCTTTTATTACATTTCGGCTATTCTTTGGCTCAAATATTAATTTTCAGAGTGCAAAAAATGCAAAGCTTCCGGGGGCTTCTCCCCCTGGACCCCCACATTAACGATAACATGAAGGAGCGTTTATTTTTGCCCTTCAAACAGTTGCAGGGTATTCTGCAATTGTGGCCCACTCTGAATTTCGCAATAAATTCAGGTAGACTGTGACAAGCGTCATATCTTCGGAATCTCTTGACTTTTTACTCTAACAGGTTTGGAGTGGCTAAAATTGGCTACCTTGGTGTGGATTAAAGTGTGCTCTTAGCATCTGGCATGTTTCTACCTCACGAATTTTTACAATTCCTGTGGATGCATTTCATCTGGTAATTTTCTGATCAAATAGCGACTGCTTATAGATCCCCCTACCAGCCTTGGAAATGTCATTTCGACTGTCTCAGGGGTCCGATTTTTCAAAATTTTGCGCTCGCTTCGCGCAAACCAGTGGTGAAGCTATGTGCAGATAGTCTTCCTAGCAGAATTTTAGTTTCAAGTGAACCTTTTTTTTTTTGCAAACAGAACCTAGAATTAGCGACTTCTAAGACCCCCTATAAGCACAGGAAATGACATTTTCAACTGTCTGAGGGGTCGGATATTTAAAAATGTTTTGTACGCTTTGCGCCAACTAATGGTGGCGCTCTGTAAAGTCTTTCTGGCTGAGTTTTAGTTTGGAACGAACGTCCGTTTATCTGCAATTGAAACTTAAAAATGTGACTGCTTGGATCCCCTTAACAAGCCTGGGAAATGTCATTTTCGACTGTCTGAGAGGTACGAATTTTCAAATTTTCTGGACGCTTCGCGCCAACAGTGGTGGCACTTCGCTTTGACTGTCTTACGGGCAGAATTACATTTTTCGGACAAAAATCTTCTGCCTCTAAACTGAAATGCTCCCCTACGCCTCTGGAGATACCTTACTCAGGCGTGCACTAGAACAGCTGCTTGCAACATTCAGCAGGATTCCAGATTTGCGATCCTATGATACATAGTCCAGTGGAGTAATGAACTGAGCTAATCAGTATCTCAAAAGTGTTTTTTAATCTTAGAAAAATCACAAACTTTTCTCACCAGAATTAGAGACAAATAAACCTGGAAAATGCCATTTCCAACTTTCTGGGAGGTTGTAAAACCCAAAATGTTCTTTGTAAGCCCAGCTTCAATCATGGTGGCGCTACTCTTAGATAGTAAACTCCAGCCACCCCCTAAGAAAGTATCCAGCCCCCCCCCCCATAGACCCCTACCAGGGCTTTTTCCCCTGAACCCCACCAGGGGTCCTAAAGCGGCCCCTGGACCCCACGCCGGTGCTATGGCCGAGTGGATAAAGGCGGTGGCATTTGAAGCAATGAAGCTTAGCAACCGGGAGGTCTGGAGTTCGACTCCTGGCCGGGTCAAAGTAAGGTGGGTTTTTCATCCAAGAGCAATCTACGATTTTCCCATCTGAACTGGCCTTTCAAAAAAATTGTTGAGTTGGTTGCCACCCTACGTAAAGTTGTAATTCATAAAGCCAACGGCTTTTCCCACACTCGTGGTCGCTTAGCGTCGTAAAACAAATGCCCTTCAAGGCCAGATTATTATTATTACGCCGATGGGGTTTTGTGCTTCGCGCAAAACTGGACGCCTTACGGCTGCCTGAAACTTGTGGCCCCACAATTAAAAACATCTTCCGCCGCCTATAGACTTTCAATTGGAAAAATATTGAAGTTCCTAACAGAATGTTGGCAATGTTTTGGCTTATTTGCTATCCTGAATGAGGCCCCTTTGGAAAACGTTTGATTTATAGGTGGATGAGATGAAAAATTGTGCTTTTTGAAAACATGTGGAAGCATATGGAAACACGCATAACGGATTATCAGTTGTGGGTTTTAGCTCCTACTGTTCGGTCAGACTACTACTGACTTCCGAGCGATTTCGCCGACTTGCTGATTTTCCCCGACTAGACCCACATCCAGAAGTGAATGCGGGCATGCGGTCGTATGCCCCGGCCAACGACTTCTGCTCCACAGCAGCTCAGTGATAATGATGACCATTTCATTTTATACTGTTGGCTTGCCTCGTGTGCAATCACATGGGTCTGCTCGGGGTTAGGATAAGGGTTGTTATTGTTATTGAATAGGGTCAATTCTATGAGTTAGGGTAAGGGCGCACAATCCCGTGAAAACCTAGGGTCGGACCAATGAGATGGGCACCAATGAGACAAGGGGGGCTCGAAATGGGACTATAGATTACTACCTCATATCTGGCACACATCAGGTTTGGGTTTCAATGCACATTTTACATTTTAAGATGCTTGGAATAAGTAAGTACGGAAAGTACCCTTCTACCATATCAAAACTTATTTGTACAAACCCAACTGGTTCAATCAAACCAGCCATTTCCGAGTCAACACAGACCGTTCCCACAATTCAAGGGTGACGAGCTTCGATAAGTACTTGTCGGTGGTGTACCGACTCAGTATTTCTCTGAAGGGGGGGGGGGTGCAACATGTTGAGTGATCGCCTGCCTGGGGGAGGGATCTAAGGGGGGGAGGGAGATACCCCTTTTACCTTTGACAATTTTTGGCGTTTTCAAGGAACCTAGATGCAAAATGGTGCAAGATTGTCGACTTTGACAGGAACAGAGTTAAAAGCTGAATTGTGGTGTTTCACCATAAAATCATAAAATTGAAACTTATGTGTCTTTACATGCAATATTGGGCCACTTTCGCCACCTTTCGAGGTAAAACTTGCCAATAAATTTGCATACTTTTAGGAGTCAAAATAAATGAGCCTCGGTCTATACAGGCGAGCAGGAGAATTTTAATTTGCGGTTTTTCTTGGCCACAAAACATCATTCTACCAAAAAGATTATCTACGCGGAGCGCCACTATTAGTTGGTGCGAAGTGAAGAGAAAATTTCGAAAAATCAGACCAATCAGATAGCCAGAGATAGCATTATTGAGACCTATACGACGAATTTTACGACTTGTTACCTTCTTGTGTCAATTGCAATAAAATGATCACTTCAAAATATGTTTGAAAAGTGATCAGAGAGTTATTGAGAGCTACTTTGACCCCAAAAATGTGATTGTGCCCAAAAGACTGAGCCAAGCGCCACCATTGGTTGGCGCGGAGAGAAGAGAAAATTTCGAAAAATTAGACCACTGCCGAAAAATGCGTTTTTATGCTTGTAAAGAGAATCTTAACATGTATTCTTTATGTTTAGCTTTTGTTTGCAATGAAAAAAGTAAGAAACATGCTCAGTGATCAGAAAATTACGTAAAATGTTCTACCATTATTTGGCCTATATTAAATGGTCTTGATTCTTTTTCGGGGAAACTATACAACGAAATTAAAAATATGCTAATGTTTCTCTATTGTGACTCTTGGTTAAATTAAAGATACATCGAAGTGATGAAATTTTCTGTGACTGCTCGAGCCTCGAAATTCAGTCTGGTGATGCTTTTACCCCTAATATCTCTCTTACATGATAAATGGCCAACTACGATACTTCTCGCCGCACCTGAACACCCTCCGCTTCCCTGTCCTCGTCTCCGTCTATGCCGGCCGGGGAAGGAGTCTAAAGGGTGGGCCCCTCACTTTTTTAAATTCTTAAAAAGTAGTTGTCCTTAGAGGCGATCGGTACCACCAGGGAGATACAGAGACCACCTTTTTAAGTAAAATTGGGAATTTGACAGAATTTGGCATCACTGAGGCGCCTTGCAGAGACAATCCTTCCCCTGTGAAAATTTTTGAGAAATTGGGTGTCCTTACATGCAATCTGGTGCCACATATGCTATCTTTTGAAGTAATACCTGTGTGGGGGGAGCAAGATTTTTCTCAAAAAAATTGGACAGAATGGCCGTCTATCTTATCTATTTTTATATTATCATTTTTGTTATTTTTCAAAAAAAAAAAATCGGGAGAAGGACGGCTTCTGATGCCATTCTTGCCCCCCCCCCCCCACCCCGTACTGTTTAAAAAGAATGTAAATTGTTTCTAAGGTTATTGCAAACTTAAGACTTAAGTTGACTATGTTAATTTCCTGAGAATGCATGGTAGTTTGCTTGGCAAGTGAAGAGTGAGAGGTGTAGCAAGGGCTTTCTAAAAAGGTATTTACTCAATTTGTCCTACAGGGATCGAGAAATAACAAGACTATTCCTCCAAAGTCTTTCTATTCAGAAGAGCTTACTAAGTGAGGCATCGATTTATATAAGCCTCATGCGATGCACGACAAACCTTTTTGTTGCGGCTCCCTTTACGTGGGACTTGATAACCAATGAGCACGGTGCATTTGATGTGGAACATTACTATATTGACCTATTTCAGAGCTTCGATAGTGTGGTACCTATGAGGGAAGAAATTCTACGGAGCCAGACAAAACTTTCGATTGGATGATTAAGTTCTCTCTATGCTTGCAGCTTCCAGTTATTATGTCGAGCGGCGTTGAAATCTTAGGATGGGGTGTATAGATTGGACAAGTCTACAATTTTACTCAGTTAAAGAACGAGAAAAATATATAAAAGCCAATTCGACCAGCACTACAATTTCTTTAGTTTTCTGTAGTCAGAAATTATTGATAGAAATAAAAAATGACAGACTTTTGTAACATTGTTTGTCTTGTAAGTTGCAAACCTGAAAAATTGATGAGGTAATCCATATCATTTCTCCTTAAGAAAGGAAGTAAGGAAGAACAAATTAATACTGACTTGAATGTGATCCAGTAATAAGCTTATGAGTAGGATACGAAATTGACGAGCTTAGAAAACGTGCAGGGCTTTACAGGTCATTCCGCGTGGAACTTTAGAAACCAATGTTTTTATTACCATGAATCCAATCAACTATGATCTTGATTGTAAGTTAAATCTCGCAATTTAGGTCTCTGTTTGATTACTTAAACTTCATCAGTCGATCATTCAGTTGACTATGTGTAGCATTTGACTGCGGAATGAGGCACAAACGTCTGTTTCACACAGACCCCACATAAAGCTCATTAGCGTACACATTGTAAAGGAGGTAAAGATATTAAGCCAACTCACTCAATCATATTCTAAATCCCTTGTCTTCCTACAAATATCGTACAGTTATTCCAAAAAAGGTGGCTTTTGATAGTAAGCCAAGAAGAAAATCTACAAGAAAAACCTGGGCTTGCATCGTTGAATCAGTCTGAAAGTCAGTCTGTTTGATGAGATCAAAAGTAAAAATACCCCTGCATACAACTACCTTCATTGTATACAAACGACTTTTCATGGCCCTCTCTATTTATTTCGTTCTATCTGTATGGAACGTAGCCTGCGTAGTAGACTGTAAGGCATATTTCTTGTTCAGTCAGTACTGAACAGGAGTAGGATGGAGTATGAGTAGGATGATGAAGTACTTCTCCCATAGATATAGCTGGCAGCGTTTGGATGTGTTGGAGTAGGAGCTGGCAGCGTTTGGATGTGTTGGAGTAGGAGTCCTAAAACATAGGCATTGCCTTAAACTGAAAGAGGATTTATTTTTTTGAAATGGAAAACTTAGCCTCAAGCAGGATTCGAATCAGCGACCTCCCGCTTACAAGGCGGATGCTCTAACCACTGAGCTATTAATATATATATATATATATATATATATATATATATATATATATATATATATATATATATATATATATATATATATATATATATATATATATATATATATATATATATATATATATATATATATATATATATATATATATATATATATATATATATATATATATATATATATATATATATATATATATATATATATATATATATATATATATATATATATATATATATATATATACATATATATATATATATATAAAAGAAAATACCCATGTTTTATAACCTTAACATGCTAACTTTAAAAGATCACTATAAATACAAGTTAGGCATTTTCCTATGTAGACACCATAATGATCAACTCTCCTATGATCTGAAATCGTTTTTTCACCCAAATAACACCCATCACAATTATCCTACAAGGGTAAGAGATAATCTCATACAACCCTTCACACGGACAGTATTTGCTCATTCCCACGTACGATGTTATGGGGTACACATCTGGAATTCCCTTGATACTAAATAACGAAGCTCTCCTAATATAAACTTATTTAAGAAGTACTTTAAGAAATTTCTTCTTTCTCTTTATGTTTCTTAACAAAATTTAGTTTTTATGGTTAATGAGCCTGAAATTCGTGTACAAATTTACTAAATCTATCTGTATAGCCTATAGCTGCATTATGTTTTGTTTTATTTTAAAAATCGAAAACCTCGGGTTTGGACCAGACTAGAAAAGCTTATAGCTTCATCTGGTTCCATTTTTTTCTTTTGTCTTTTACGTACTGTAATTTAGTGTATTGCCTGCTGTTATATTTCTGTACTAACATTTCTATGTAGTGCAACTGAAAAAATAAACGATGCGAAACGATACAAAACGAAATCCTCGTGCCGCTGCTGGTCTGGAGTCGGGCAGAAAATCATCTGGCTGCTGAAAGAGACAATCTGATACGGCCATTGTGATCATAGCCTACCATTTGATAGCCAGCTTAAAGTAATTGTGCCGGCTAGAGGTAAAGCTGTTACAGGGAGAGGTTAACTATTTTCTAGTACCGGCGTGTGATTTGTTGGGCCAACTTCCAAAGCAATAGTGCAGTAGGAAAAACAAGCCAGTGAACCACAACTGGAAAAAAGAGGGCGTGGCCGGCTCGACTTGAACCAAATGCCAAAGTCACGGTGGAAACTGGGCCGTAACTCCATCTAACTACTACATCAGCCTCTGATTTGCCATAGACCTTACGCATTAACGTCACACTGACATCCGAGTTATGTTTGAGAGAGAAAGAGTAGGTGAGATCGATTTGGCGGCTCGAGCCGGCTCAACTGGCTCAACTAGTTTCTTGACTGGCTGAAATCCGACGTAAAGTACGTCATCGGCTCAACTGGACCACCTCGGAGGGCTGGTCGTTTTGGCCGGCTCAAGTTGTGACGTTTTGATGACGTTAAGATCACTTTTTCAGAAAGATCGATCGTTGGCTGAGCCATTTGTGCCGGCTCGAGCCGCTAAATCGAACGCACCTATTATGAAACGCGTGAGCGCAGGCCGTGTGTATCAGACAACACGCGAATTCGATCGGTTGACATGTCAGCTATCTGTATTTGTTAAGTATGTTGCGGCTTCGTTTCAATGTTTTCCTCCAAACATGACGTCAGAGTGACGAAATGCATGTTAATTAGGTTGTATATCAGCCTCGATTACGTCACGTGCATAAAAGCTCGCTGTCAAAGGGTGGGAATGACTTCAGTGAATGATGCATTTCTTCGCACTTGGTGACAACGTTTTGAAACATATATGCTTTCATCTTGATACGACTAATATCTCGCCCTTCTTGAAATATGTTAAGCCAGAGCTACCTTACGCGTTCTGTTTGTGCTAACTTGTAACAGTTTCAGGCTATATTTATGTTATTATAAGGTAGAACGTTACTAAACCACTGACTGAAAGTAGACTCTCTCACCTGAATTAGCCTGGTGAAACAGAACTGGACCATGTTTTTGTCGAGCTGACTTCCATCGAAGTAGCCGTCTTGATATAGTTTGGCAAAGTGGTCCATCCAAAACTGTGTCCAATGTTTTCGAAGGAACGCCCACCAGCTCTCTATCCTCAGGTTATGATGACTTTCACCATAACGGAAACTCCTATCTGCCGCAAACTGGTCATCTCCGTTTCTTCGAAGAAATGTTTGAATAATCTCAATCCCACCGTTTTCTGCCCCCTATCAGCCCAAATAAGAGAGGGGTATCCGCCAATAGAATCCATTTTTCTTATAAAATATCCTGATATTATTCAAGATTAATTGTTAGTAGACTTGGCTTTCAGCCACAGAATAGTTCTGGAAAATCCATCATCGATGCACCCATTAATAGCAATGCCATACCGCTTTAACTTGTATGAATCTACGTGTGATGCAAAATGTAGACCTGGTGAAATGTACCTTCGTCTCACTAGTAAAGTTCCTTTGTCTCGAGAGCCCGAGTTGGCGTAATTTCCGCATCAAGCTGTTTCGCTAAATCTTATTCCATGAGTTCTAGCCATTACGGCTACTATCTCCCTAAAGCGCAGACAAAGACGAAAGTAAAGCCTCACTATACGATCAACTTCCATTTTACCCTTCACCTACGTTCAATTGACCGTGAAGACTGAGTTTGTATGCCAGGTATGATTTCACTTAAGTCAGAATTCCGAGATACTAAGCCAGAATACCGAGATACTAGGTCAGAATTCCGAGATATACCAAGTCGGAATTCCGAGATACTATCTCGGAATTCCGACTTACTAAGTCAGAATTCCGACTTACTAGGTCAGAATTCCGACTTACTAAGTCAGCATTCCGAGATACTAGGTCAGAATTCTGAGATAATTTAAAGGTACGAATCAAAGAAAAAATCCACAGTTTTTTTTTTTTTTTGCTTGTCCCTCTCGGCCACCGTTGAATAGATTTCATATTAAGTATGTGGATGGGCTTTTTAAAGATGATACCTATCGTTTTTTGTGGGGGTCATAGTTATCTGGGGTCACCACGGAATAAAGTCTAAATGCCTTATCAACACGATACCAAGATAGAAAACTTGGATAGAATTAATAATTGGGTATGTGGATATGTTACGGTGCCAAGTAGGTGAGGTCAAAGTTCATTTTGGGTAACATAAATTATTTTACGTCAAAGTTACACTGTAAAATGTAAATTTTACAGGGAAACCACCGTCAGCAATATTGCCAACAAAAACGCGTCATTTTTACAGTCAATTGTACACAAATAACGCAAATCCTGAACTAGTTGTAAATTTCACAGCAAAAATTTTGCCAGCTGTACTATGGAGAAGTACAGAAAGGCCATAAAACTATTTTGGTATTATGATTGATATATCACACCATGTAATACATACCAACACTATTTTGCTAATGTCCCCCGTGTCTCGGGCATGAGAACTAGAGTCCAACGACGGCGTTTAAAATTAGGTTCCAAGACATCGTGTTAACTGTCTAAAGAAACTCTATGCTATATGTACCACGTCTATCACACGTTGGTTATTATGAATAGCTTTACTACACAGCTTTTAAAGAAATGTTGTTCATACATCTCAATTTTCTTTACCTGTATTATTGATTGAATACTTATTCTCCCCCCCCCCCCAAAAAAAGTTTTTTGCT
This sequence comes from Holothuria scabra, assembly GCA_037179385.1. NCBI lineage: Eukaryota > Metazoa > Echinodermata > Holothuroidea > Aspidochirotida > Holothuriidae > Holothuria > Holothuria scabra. Next base: position 51,780,155 of record CM074180.1, read on the forward strand.
ACAGATCCCATTACTTTAGGCCAGACCTAAGCATAAATTTACAATTTATCATCAAAATTTTGGCCACGCCCGCTTAAGTCGCTAAAAGGAGTTTAGGCCAGTTTGAACTTATCTGAAGGTTACACAGCGCTTTATTGTGATATCACTAATAATCTTTACCATGCAGAGTGTTTGCAGTGTAACCTTTTAACAAGTTAAGGATCCTTCTAATTTGCATAACTGAATTTTTTTTTGTGGTAAACAGAAATACATAAATTATGCTGTAAATTTTACAAAAATTTGTTGTAAATTTCACAGTTTTTTTACAGTGTAGTTTACAGGGGCGCAAATCCCGAGGGGGGGGGGGGGCAAGGGGGCCTTCGCCCCTCAAGTGAAAAAGTGGGGGCAAATCGCAATTTGGTCCCCCCAAAATTTGAGTGGTCCTAAAAGATACGGTCACCTTTTTTCGGTCTTTTTCGTTCGAAACAGTTTTTCTGAAGCTTCGGAAATGCTAGAACACAAGAGCTTCCGGGGGCTTCGCCCCCTGGACCCCCACAGGGGCCTTGCCCCTGGATCCCTCCAGGGGTCCTTTGGAGCTTTGCGCTCGCCGTGCCCGCCACGGGTGCACAGTTTAATACTGATGGGCACATCATAAGCATTTTCGCCCCCCCCCCCACTCTCAAACAGAGATTTTCGCCCCTGGTAGTTTAACATGTGACAAAGGGGTTGTGGAACATCATGGCATTCAGTGGCGACGCAACGTTGGGCAGGAGAGAGAATTCCTCCCAGATTTTGTTCTCCCCCACTGTCCCCAAGTTAAAATAAAATAAATAATATACCTCACTCTCCGTCCAAAGACTCCATTTAACATCCAGTGGCGGAGCTAGGGATTTCGGTCAAACTTCGAAAATGGTCTGCAGGGGCTCCGAAGGAGTGAATACCCTGAGCCTCAGCAAGGTCGAAGCCACCGCTTTTCAGACTTCCCATTTGATTTTCCGCACCTAGTAGAAGACTACTTTGACATTTCTCCTCAACAAGTTTTTCTATTTAAATTACATGTTTAATTTTTTTTATCCATGGGCCTCCGCAGAAGGAAACTCGAGGGGAGGGGGGGGATTCTTTTCAGCCAAATTTTTTGAGGGGGGTTTTGGCCCAAAATGTCTCTCAGATCGCTGTGAAATGGCATTTCTAAACTCTATTTACCGCATATAAATAGGGTAACACTGAGTGAACTGTTAAGAAATGTTGATGTAAATTTGTATTCGTCTTTTTCTTTATGTTCTCTTCGTTTTTCAGGTTTATTATTTTCCGGGGGGGCAATTCACTTAGACTACTTTGACATTCCTCCTTAGCAAGTCTTTCAATTAAAACATGTTAAAATCTTCTATGGGCCTTCGTGGAAGAAAATTCGGGGGGGGGGGGGGGCATTATGAATTGGCGCCCTGAGCAAGAAAGTTTTGGCCCAAAATGCCTATCAGATAGCGGGAAGTGACATTTCTAAAGCATATGTACCGCCCTTGCCCCTACGTGCGGACGTGCATGTTTCTATTACTTTTTCACATTCTAGTATGAAGGCAGTCATTATATTTTGTGTGTTATTGTCAGGTCTGGATATAAGATTTTAATGTAAATAATGGGCTACTTTGTGAAGATAAAGATTAAACCTGCTAGAGCTAAATACACAGGGAAAAAGTTATGGAAATTAATCACAGTTAGGTGTACATTTTTGGCATTTGGAAATCAAGATAAGTACACAAAGGAACATTAATTGACGTAATTAACATCATATGACCACTCTGAAATAGCCATTAGTTAAGTAAGTTTAAAGAAATAGCCAAGACAAAAGGTCTGCTTGGCTCTCTAGATACCGAATTCATAATAACTAAAAGTAGCTTAAATTTAAGCTTATTTGATGCAATTTTCTGACTTTTGAGACCACGCGAAGTACAGAAATAATCATGGGATTATCTTGCAGTGTCTGAAAAAGCCATTTATCCTGAGAATGGTCATTGGAAGAAAAGCAAAATGGAAGCTGCTCATTAAAACTCTTGAACCATTACTACTATGATAACAGTTTTTATTTTATTTTAACCCGAATGTTACCTTCCAATTATTTTGAAAAAAATTGTGGAAGCTATTTTGGTATCTTTATAAACTCTCTATTGTCTATGTTGACAATTATCCCCAACAACAAGAGGGCTATTTGCACCACAATTACTGTTGCGACCTTTGCAACATCTTTTATTGGCCAGAAGCGTGAATTTAATGTCAGTCTGTGTATTTTGTAAGCTTGTAATCACGCTTGATGTGGAAGCAATAAACTTAGCACATCGACAACATTCATTAGTGCGTATAAAGCATGAAGATACGTTTCAGAAAAACCTATCCCTATATTACAGGAAATGACCCTTTTCATCAGAATAAAGTGCGGTATAAGTATAGTTACCGTACTGGTGGCTGTTTGAGCATTTTGTTATCTAGACCTTAAAACATCGCTAATAAATTAGGTCTTTTGCCCATACAAATGGCCCAAGAGTAAAGTATGTTAAAAACCTAAAAGGGGCCCCGACAGATGATTTTGGTCCTTGGGGGGGGGGGACCACCCCCTTACCATATGGCAGCTCCGCCACTGCTAACATTTAGAAATATGCTATAATCTCAGAGCTTCAACGGGCTTCCCCAGTGGATCCCCACCCCCAGGAATGGTAGCTCTGGGCTCCGTTTTGCGCTGTGCCTAAATTTTTTGCCTTCAGCAGTATTTTCCCTCTAGTTTTCACCCAGTTTTTAAACTCTGGTGTCGCCACTGATGGCATTTTAAAGTATAGACCGTACGTTGATCATCAAAATAACAAAAGCAGTTTTGAATTCTGATTAAAACTCAAGTGGTAAGTTGACAGGAATTTTTCCACCTTTCTACCCGAATGTGAAATCTTGAGAAAATCTGGGGGACAGTCTGCCCCCTGCACCCCTGTCTCGTATACGCCTATCGGTGTTACTGAAACTTGCCTTTTAATACATAGCCTTGAAAATTTTGGGTCGCTCAAGTTCGGGGGGGGGGGGTCCCGTGCCGTCTCCACCCCCTCGTTGCTACGCCACTGTAATGCTCGATATGTAATGAACGATACTTTGAAGATAAAAGATGAAAATTGTGTTATTTAGCTTTTTCTTCAAAATAAGTTTGGGGGACTGCTCTTTACTTAAGTACTCACTCATAAACCAGTATTTGTATGTAGGATATGGAAATTGTCTTAGTTTGACCATTTGCCAAAGTTGGTATGTGAAGAAAACTTTTTGAACTTCATGAACCCGCGCTTTAACACAAAATTATTCTATCTCAATTTCTCTTCAATGCTTCTATAATCCAGTACACAATCAGTTCAGAAGGGGAATCGAGGGGCTGGAACAAAAGGTTAAATATCCTCTATATGAAACTTGCCCATTTGAGCTCGCTGTGCCAGTGAAGCGCATAAAACTGGACACTGATCCATTCAACCAGAAGATGTATGTTACAACTCTTTGCTTCAGCGATAGCATGGTACGTAAGAAACTCCGTCGTAACCGTGTTGCGTAACGTGAAGGTGGGGGATTTCCATTATCAGCTGTGCGCGGAGGGCGAAGACAATGGCACCGAGCTGAAGGCAGCAGGCAATCTAGCAGGCAAAACTGTGTACAAAAGTATACTGTACATATATAAATGCACAGGGTCACGTGTGTTGAGCGAATTCACGCAAAGTGCAGTATATCGACAGTGGAGTAACGTTCGTAGTCTGATTTTCCGGCCGTTTCAGTTGAATTTAATGTGATGTAATAGATTGGGGTAAATCGTAAAGAAAGGATGTGGGGAATTACGCAAAATCATCATTTAATTGCTTGCGAAAATTATTGGTCCCCGGTCAGAGTCATTTCCTCTTTAGCACAGCAATACATGTTTGGGAGAAGGGGGGAGATATCGATACTTTCGATTCAAAATATGATCATTTAACCTTAGGTGAATAATGCGAGCGGGTCTGTGGGTGTGATGGGGTGTAGTTGACCAGCATCCGTCTCAACGGTACCGTAAGCAACTTTCTCTCAATGAGAGGGGAAGTATGCTGATTGATCGCCGACCTAAGGAAGGGGTGTAAGGAGAGAAAGACCCTCTCCTTTGAAAAATTTTGGGCTTTTCACGAACCCTAGCTAGATGCAAAATGATGCAAGATTTTTCGATTTTGACAGACATAGTCTTGAAAATTGAATTGCTGAAGATAACCTATTTCTGAATGAAGCGGACCAGAGCTTTATATAGCTTGAAGGTGGAGGGTGAGGTTCACCGATTGTCTAGGACACGGGTCTGTGGGTGTGGGGTGTCGGGTTAGACATAAGGTTCACTGATGACATACTAAGAAGGTTTTCTCTCAAGGTGTCAGGCATTGAGTATGCCGTGTCGGGACAGATACCCCCAGACAAATACCCCCGGACGGACATCCCCCCCGGATAATAACCCTCTCCCCCGACGATTACCACCCGGACAATTATCGCCCGGAAAACCACCCCCTCGGACAACCCCCCCCCCCCGACAATTACCAACAGGACAAATACCTCCCGGACAAATCTCACCAGGACAACTTCCCACCCGTACAACTACCCCTGCAGACGAATACCCCCGGACAAATACCCCCAGTGAAGACCCCCTCGATAAATGCCCTTAAATATATATCTAAAGCTCTTGACTCGGAAACGTGACCTTATATTCAAAGAGTTATGTCAAACTGCTACATAGATATCTCGTTTGATTTTATGACCACCAACTGATTACAAAAGGGTTCTACTTTACGATTTTAAATTTTTCGTTCACAAATTTACCCCTTAAATAGTCAGCCGACAAGTGTTTGTACCACGTGACCACAACAAAAACAATGGCAACTTTTAATATTCTTCAACTTTGAAATATGATATCCTCAAAAATGGACATCGCAACTATGTGATTTAACTTCAAAAACATTATTTCGCTGATAAGTGATAACATAGGCTAAATTTTATTTTGTTAATGATTCGTTTTCCGTATTCAGTTTCGAGATATTTATATTTTGGTTCGAAAGCAGCAATTTGGAGTTCCTACGAAATATTTAGGATAAGCCACCCGTCAGTTAATATATTTAACCTACACCGGTAAATTTCAAATTATACTCAGTTCAAATAGTTAATGGAGATTTTCTCCTTGACGTTCAATCACTTTTTATCGTTTTCAAAACAATTTTAATAGCCAGCAGGCATGACATAAAAAGGCTGAAACTAGCAGGCAAAACTTTACACGTTATATGTACGGGCACCTTTAAAGCTCTTCACTCTGAAACGTGACCTTATATTCAAAGAGTTATGTAAAAGTGATACATAGATATCTCGTTTTGATTTTACCACCAACTGTTTAGAAAAAGGTTCTACTTTACGATTTTAAATTTTTCGCTCACAAATTCACCTCTTAAATAGCCAGCCGACAAGTGTTTGAACCACGTGACCACAACAAAAAAAAAATGGCAATTTTTAATATTCTTCAACTTTGAAGTATGATATTCTAAAAATGGACATCGCAACTATGTGATTTTACTTCAGAAACATTATTTCACTGAGAAGGGATTAGATTGGGAAATTTCATTATGTTACTTATTTGTTTTCCAAGTTTCGAGATAATCATATTTTGGTTTCAAAGGAGCAATCTGAAGTTCCTACGAAATATTTAGGGTAAGTCACGCATCACTTAATATATTTAACCTACACCGGTAAATTTCAAATTATACTCAGTTCAAATAGTTAATGGAGATTTTCTCCTTGACGTTCAATCACTTTTTATCGTTTTCAAAACAATTTTAATAGCCAGCAGGCATGACATAAAAAGGCTGAAACTAGCAGGCAAAACTTTACACGTTATATGTACGGGCACCTTTAAAGCTCTTCACTCGGAAACGTGACCTTATATTCAAAGAGTTATGTAAAAGTGATATATAGATATCTCGTTTTGATTTTACCACCAACTGATTACAAAAAGGTTCTACTTTACGATTTTAAATTTTTCGTTCACAAATTTACCCCTTAAATAGCCAGCCGACAAGTGTTTGTACCACGTGACCACAACAAAAACAATGTCAATTTTTAATATCCTTCAACTTTGAAATATGATATCCTCAAAAATGGACATCGCAACTATGTGATTTAACTTCAAAAACATTATTTCGCTGATAAGTGATAACATAGGCTAAATTTTATTATGTTAATGATTCGTTTTCCGTATTCAGTTTCGAGATATTTATATTTTGGTTCGAAAGGAGCAATCTGGAGTTCCTACGAAATATTCATGGTAAGTCACGCATCACTTAATATATTTAACCTACACCGGTAAATTTCAAATTATACGCAGTTCTAATAGTTAATGCAGATACTCTCCTTGACATTCAATAACTTTTATCGTTTTCAAAACAACTTTAATAGGCAGCCGCCATGACATTAAAAAGGCTGAAACTAGCAGGCGAAACTTTACACGTTATATGTACGGGCACCTTTAAAGCTCTTCACTCGGAAACATGACCTTATATTCAAAGAGTTATGTAAAAGTGATACATAGATATCTCGTTTTGATTTTACCACCAACTGATTACAAAAAGGTTCTACTTTACGATTTTAAATTTTTCGTTCACAAATTTACCTCTTAAATAGTCAGCCGACAAGTGTTTGTACCACGTGATCACAACAAAAACAATGGCATTTTTCAATATCCTTCAACTTTTAAATATGATATCCTCAAAAATGGACATCGCAACTATGTGATTTAACTTCAAAAATTTTGTTTCACTGATAAGTGATAACATAGGCTAAATTTTATTATGTTAATGATTCGTTTTCCGTATTCAGTTTCGAGATATTTATATTTTGGTTCGAAAGGAGCAATTTGGAGCTCCTACGAAATATTCATGGTAAGTCACCCGTCACTTAATATATTGAACCTACAAGGGTTAATTTCAAATTATACCCAGGAGTAATAGTAAATGCAGATACTCTCCTTGACATTCAATCACTTTTTATCGTTTTCAAAACAATTTTAATAGCCAGCAGGCATGACATAAAAAGGCTGAAACTAGCAGGCAAAACTCTACACGTTATTTGTATGGGCGCCTCTAAAGCTCTTGAATCGGAAACGTGACCTTATATTCAAAGAGTTATGTAAAAGTGATACATAGATATCTCGTTTTGATTTTACCACCAACTGATTACAAAAAGGTTCTACTTTACGATTTTAAATTTTTCGCTCACAAATTTACCCCTTAAATAGTCAGCCGACAAGTGTTTGTACCACGTGACCACAACAAAAACAATGGCAACTTTTAATATCCTTCAACTTTGAAATATGATATCCTCAAAAATGGACATCGCAACTATGTGATTTAACTTCAAAAACATTATTTCACTGATAACTGATAACATAGGCTAAATTTTATTATGTTAATGATTCGTTTTCCGTATTCAGTTTCGAGATATTTATATTTTGGTTCGAAATGAGCAATCTGGAGTTCCTACGAAATATTTAGGGTAAGTCACGCATCACTTATTATATTTAACCTACACCGGTAAAATTCAAATTATACTCAGTTGTAATAGTTAATGCAGATACTCTCCTTGACATTCAATCACTTTTTATCGTTTTCAAAACAATTTTAATAGGCAGCAGGCATGACATAAAAAGGCTGAAACTAGCAGGCAAAACTCTACACGTTATTTGTATGGGCGCCTCTAAAGCTCTTGAATCGGAAACGTGACCTTATATTCAAAGAGTTATGTAAAAGTGATACATAGATATCTCGTTTTGATTTTACCACCAACTGATTACAAAAAGGTTCTACTTTACGATTTTAAATTTTTCGCTCACAAATTTACCCCTTAAATAGTCAGCCGACAAGTGTTTGTACCACGTGACCACAACAAAAACAATGGCAACTTTTAATATCCTTCAACTTTGAAATATGATATCCTCAAAAATGGACATCGCAACTATGTGATTTAACTTCAAAAACATTATTTCACTGATAACTGATAACATAGGCTAAATTTTATTATGTTAATGATTCGTTTTCCGTATTCAGTTTCGAGATATTTATATTTTGGTTCGAAATGAGCAATCTGGAGTTCCTACGAAATATTTAGGGTAAGTCACGCATCACTTATTATATTTAACCTACACCGGTAAAATTCAAATTATACTCAGTTGTAATAGTTAATGCAGACACTCTCCTTGACATTCAATCACTTTTTATCGTTTTCAAAACAATTTTAATAGGCAGCAGGCATGACATAAAAAGGCTGAAACTAGCAGGCAAAACTTTACACGTTATATGTACGGGCACCTTTAAAGCTCTTCACTCGGAAACGTGACCTTATATTCAAAGAGTTATGTAAAAGTGATACATAGATATCTCGTTTTGATTTTACCACCAACTGATTACAAAAAGGTTCTACTTTACGATTTTAAATTTTTCGCTCACAAATTTACCCCTTAAATAGTCAACCGACAAGTGTTTGTACCACGTGACCACAACAAAAACAATGTCAATTTTTAATATTCTTCAACTTTGAAATATGATATCCTCAAAAATGGACATCGCAACTATGTGATTTAACTTCAAAAACATTATTTCACTGATAAGTGATAACATAGGCTAAATTTTATTATGTTAATGATTCGTTTTCCGTATTCAGTTTCGAGATATTTATATTTTGGTTCGAAATGAGCAATTTGGAGCTCCTACGAAATATTCATGGTAAGTCACCCGTCACTTAATATATTTAACCTACAAGGGTTAATTTCAAATAATACCCAGTTGTAATAGTTAATGCAGATACTCTCCTTGACATTCAATCACTTTTTATCGTTTTCAAAACAATTTTAATAGGCAGCAGGCATGACATAAAAAGGCTGAAACTAGCAGGCAAAACTTTACACGTTATATGTACGGGCACCTTTAAAGCTCTTCACTCGGAAACGTGACCTTATATTCAAAGAGTTATGTAAAAGTGATACATAGATATCTCGTTTTGATTTTACCACCAACTGATTACAAAAAGGTTCTACTTTCCGATTTTAAAAATTTCACTCACAAATTCACCTCTTAAATAGCCAGCCGACAAGTGTTTGAACCACGTGACCACAACAAAAAAAAAATGGCAATTTTTAATATCCTTCAACTTTGAAATATGATATTCTAAAAATGGACATCGCAACTATGTGATTTTACTTCAGAAACATTATTTCACTGAGAAGGGATTAGATTGGCCAAATTTCATTATGTTACTTATTTGTTTTCCAAGTTTCGAGATAATCATATTTTGGTTTCAAAGGAGCAATCTGAAGTTCCTACGAAATATTTAGGGTAAGTCACGCATCACTTAATATATTTAACCTACACCGGTAAATTTCAAATTATACACAGTTGTAATAGTTAATGCAGATACTCTCCTTGACATTCAATCACTTTTTATCGTTTTCAAAACAATTTTAATAGCCAGCAGGCATGACATAAAAAGGCTGAAACTAGCAGGCAAAACTTTACACGTTATATGTACGGGCACCTTTAAAGCTCTTGAATCGGAAACGTGACCTTATATTCAAAGAGTTATGTAACAGTGATATATAGATATCTCGTTTTGATTTTACCACCAACTGATTACAAAAAGGTTCTACTTTACGATTTTAAATTTTTCGTTCACAAATTTACCCCTTAAATAGCCAGCCGACAAGTGTTTGTACCACGTGACCACAACAAAAACAATGGCAATTTTTAATATCCTTCAACTTTGAAATATGATATCCTCAAAAATGGACATCGCAACTATGTGATTTAACTTCAAAAACATTATTTCGTTGATAAGTGATAACATAGGCTAAATTTTATTATGTTAATGATTCGTTTTCCGTATTCAGTTTCGACATATTTATATTTTGGTTCGAAATGAGCAATTTGGAGTTCCTACGAAATATTCATGGTAAGTCACCCGTCACTTAATATATTGAACCTACAAGGGTTAATTTCAAATTATACCCAGGAGTAATAGTTAATGCAGATACTCTCCTTGACATTCAATCACTTTTTATCGTTTTCAAAACAATTTTAATAGCCAGCAGGCATGACATAAAAAGGCTGAAACTAGCAGGCAAAACTTTACACGTTATATGTACGGGCACCTTTAAAGCTCTTCACTCTGAAACGTGACCTTATATTCAAAGAGTTATGTAAAAGTGATACATAGATATCTCGTTTTGATTTTACCACCAACTGATTACAAAAAGGTTCTACTTTACGATTTTAAATTTTTTGCTTACAAATTTACCTCTTAAATAGTCAGCCGACAAGTGTTTGTACCACGTGATCACAACAAAAACAATGGCATTTTTCAATATCCTTCAACTTTTAAATATGATATCCTCAAAAATGGACATCGCAACTATGTGATTTAACTTCAAAAATTTTGTTTCACTGATAAGTGATAACATAGGCTAAATTTTATTATGTTAATGATTCGTTTTCCGTATTCAGTTTCGAGATATTTATATTTTGGTTCGAAAGGAGCAATTTGGAGCTCCTACGAAATATTCATGGTAAGTCACCCGTCACTTAATATATTTAACCTACAAGGGTTAATTTCAAATAATACCCAGTAGTAATAGTTAATGCAGACACTTTCCTTGACATTCAATCACTTTTTATCGTTTTCAAAACAATTTTAATAGGCAGCAGGCATGACATAAAAAGGCTGAAACTAGCAGGCAAAACTTTACCCGTTATATGTACGGGCACCTTTAAAGCTCTTCACTCGGAAACGTGACCTTATATTCAAAGAGTTATGTAAAAGTGATACATAGATATCTCGTTTTGATTTTACCACCAACTGATTACAAAAAGGTATTACTTTCCGATTTTAAATTTTTCGTTCACAAATTTACCCCTTAAATAGTCAGCCGACAAGTGTTTGTACCACGTGACCACAACAAAAACAATGGCAACTTTTAATATTCTTCAACTTTGAAATATGATATCCTCAAAAATGGACATCGCAACTATGTGATTTAACTTCAAAAACATTATTTCGCTGATAAGTGATAACATAGGCTAAATTTTATTATGTTAATGATTCGTTTTCCGTATTCAGTTTCGAGATATTTATATTTTGGTTCGAAAGGAGCAATCTGGAGTTCCTACGAAATATTCATGGTAAGTCACGCATCACTTAATATATTTAACCTACACCGGTAAATTTCAAATTATACGCAGTTCTAATAGTTAATGCAGATACTCTCCTTGACATTCAATAACTTTTATCGTTTTCAAAACAACTTTAATAGGCAGCCGCCATGACATTAAAAAGGCTGAAACTAGCAGGCGAAACTTTACACGTTATATGTACGGGCACCTTTAAAGCTCTTCACTCGGAAACATGACCTTATATTCAAAGAGTTATGTAAAAGTGATACATAGATATCTCGTTTTGATTTTACCACCAACTGATTACAAAAAGGTATTACTTTCCGATTTTAAATTTTTCGTTCACAAATTTACCCCTTAAATAGTCAGCCGACAAGTGTTTGTACCACGTGACCACAACAAAAACAATGGCAATTTTTAATATCCTTCAACTTTGAAATATGATATCCTCAAAAATGGACATCGCAACTATGTGATTTAACTTCAAAAACATTATTTCGCTGATAAGTGATAACATAGGCTAAATTTTATTATGTTAATGATTCGTTTTCCGTATTCAGTTTCGAGATATTTATATTTTGGTTCGAAATGAGCAATTTGGAGTTCCTACGAAATATTCATGGTAAGTCACCCGTCACTTAATATATTGAACCTACAAGGGTTAATTTCAAATTATACCCAGGAGTAATAGTAAATGCAGATACTCTCCTTGACATTCAATCACTTTTTATCGTTTTCAAAACAATTTTAATAGCCAGCAGGCATGACATAAAAAGGCTGAAACTAGCAGGCAAAACTCTACACGTTATTTGTATGGGCGCCTCTAAAGCTCTTGAATCGGAAACGTGACCTTATATTCAAAGAGTTATGTAAAAGTGATACATAGATATCTCGTTTTGATTTTACCACCAACTGATTACAAAAAGGTTCTACTTTACGATTTTAAATTTTTCGCTCACAAATTTACCCCTTAAATAGTCAGCCGACAAGTGTTTGTACCACGTGACCACAACAAAAACAATGGCAACTTTTAATATCCTTCAACTTTGAAATATGATATCCTCAAAAATGGACATCGCAACTATGTGATTTAACTTCAAAAACATTATTTCACTGATAACTGATAACATAGGCTAAATTTTATTATGTTAATGATTCGTTTTCCGTATTCAGTTTCGAGATATTTATATTTTGGTTCGAAATGAGCAATCTGGAGTTCCTACGAAATATTTAGGGTAAGTCACGCATCACTTATTATATTTAACCTACACCGGTAAAATTCAAATTATACTCAGTTGTAATAGTTAATGCAGATACTCTCCTTGACATTCAATCACTTTTTATCGTTTTCAAAACAATTTTAATAGGCAGCAGGCATGACATAAAAAGGCTGAAACTAGCAGGCAAAACTCTACACGTTATATGTACGGGCACCTTTAAAGCTCTTCACTCGGAAACGTGACCTTATATTCAAAGAGTTATGTAACAGTGATATATAGATATCTCGTTTTGATTTTACCACCAACTGATTACAAAAAGGTTCTACTTTACGATTTTAAATTTTTCGTTCACAAATTTACCCCTTAAATAGCCAGCCGACAAGTGTTTGTACCACGTGACCACAACAAAAACAATGTCAATTTTTAATATCCTTCAACTTTGAAATATGATATCCTCAAAAATGGACATCGCAACTATGTGATTTAACTTCAAAAACATTATTTCGCTGATAAGTGATAACATAGGCTAAATTTTATTATGTTAATGATTCGTTTTCCGTATTCAGTTTCGAGATATTTATATTTTGGTTCGAAAGGAGCAATCTGGAGTTCCTACGAAATATTCATGGTAAGTCACGCATCACTTAATATATTTAACCTACACCGGTAAATTTCAAATTATACGCAGTTCTAATAGTTAATGCAGATACTCTCCTTGACATTCAATAACTTTTATCGTTTTCAAAACAACTTTAATAGGCAGCCGCCATGACATTAAAAAGGCTGAAACTAGCAGGCGAAACTTTACACGTTATATGTACGGGCACCTTTAAAGCTCTTCACTCGGAAACATGACCTTATATTCAAAGAGTTATGTAAAAGTGATACATAGATATCTCGTTTTGATTTTACCACCAACTGATTACAAAAAGGTATTACTTTCCAATTTTAAATTTTTCGTTCACAAATTTACCCCTTAAATAGCCAGCCGACAAGTGTTTGTACCACGTGACCACAACAAAAACAATGTCAATTTTTAATATCCTTCAACTTTGAAATATGATATCCTCAAAAATGGACATCGCAACTATGTGATTTAACTTCAAAAACATTATTTCGCTGATAAGTGATAACATAGGCTAAATTTTATTATGTTAATGATTCGTTTTCCGTATTCAGTTTCGAGATATTTATATTTTGGTTCGAAAGGAGCAATCTGGAGTTCCTACGAAATATTCATGGTAAGTCACGCATCACTTAATATATTTAACCTACACCGGTAAATTTCAAATTATACGCAGTTCTAATAGTTAATGCAGATACTCTCCTTGACATTCAATAACTTTTATCGTTTTCAAAACAACTTTAATAGGCAGCCGCCATGACATTAAAAAGGCTGAAACTAGCAGGCGAAACTTTACACGTTATATGTACGGGCACCTTTAAAGCTCTTCACTCGGAAACATGACCTTATATTCAAAGAGTTATGTAAAAGTGATACATAGATATCTCGTTTTGATTTTACCACCAACTGATTACAAAAAGGTATTACTTTCCGATTTTAAATTTTTCGTTCACAAATTTACCCCTTAAATAGTCAGCCGACAAGTGTTTGTACCACGTGACCACAACAAAAACAATGGCAATTTTTAATATCCTTCAACTTTGAAATATGATATCCTCAAAAATGGACATCGCAACTATGTGATTTAACTTCAAAAACATTATTTCGCTGATAAGTGATAACATAGGCTAAATTTTATTATGTTAATGATTCGTTTTCCGTATTCAGTTTCGAGATATTTATATTTTGGTTCGAAATGAGCAATTTGGAGTTCCTACGAAATATTTAGGGTAAGTCACGCATCACTTATTATATTTAACCTACACCGGTAAAATTCAAATTATACTCAGTTGTAATAGTTAATGCAGATACTCTCCTTGACATTCAATCACTTTTTATCGTTTTCAAAACAATTTTAATAGGCAGCAGGCATGACATAAAAAGGCTGAAACTAGCAGGCAAAACTCTACACGTTATATGTACGGGCACCTTTAAAGCTCTTCACTCGGAAACGTGACCTTATATTCAAAGAGTTATGTAACAGTGATATATAGATATCTCGTTTTGATTTTACCACCAACTGATTACAAAAAGGTTCTACTTTACGATTTTAAATTTTTCGTTCACAAATTTACCCCTTAAATAGCCAGCCGACAAGTGTTTGTACCACGTGACCACAACAAAAACAATGTCAATTTTTAATATCCTTCAACTTTGAAATATGATATCCTCAAAAATGGACATCGCAACTATGTGATTTAACTTCAAAAACATTATTTCGCTGATAAGTGATAACATAGGCTAAATTTTATTATGTTAATGATTCGTTTTCCGTATTCAGTTTCGAGATATTTATATTTTGGTTCGAAAGGAGCAATCTGGAGTTCCTACGAAATATTCATGGTAAGTCACGCATCACTTAATATATTTAACCTACACCGGTAAATTTCAAATTATACGCAGTTCTAATAGTTAATGCAGATACTCTCCTTGACATTCAATAACTTTTATCGTTTTCAAAACAACTTTAATAGGCAGCCGCCATGACATTAAAAAGGCTGAAACTAGCAGGCGAAACTTTACACGTTATATGTACGGGCACCTTTAAAGCTCTTCACTCGGAAACATGACCTTATATTCAAAGAGTTATGTAAAAGTGATACATAGATATCTCGTTTTGATTTTACCACCAACTGATTACAAAAAGGTATTACTTTCCGATTTTAAATTTTTCGTTCACAAATTTACCCCTTAAATAGTCAGCCGACAAGTGTTTGTACCACGTGACCACAACAAAAACAATGGCAATTTTTAATATCCTTCAACTTTGAAATATGATATCCTCAAAAATGGACATCGCAACTATGTGATTTAACTTCAAAAACATTATTTCGCTGATAAGTGATAACATAGGCTAAATTTTATTATGTTAATGATTCGTTTTCCGTATTCAGTTTCGAGATATTTATATTTTGGTTCGAAATGAGCAATTTGGAGTTCCTACGAAATATTCATGGTAAGTCACCCGTCACTTAATATATTGAACCTACAAGGGTTAATTTCAAATTATACCCAGGAGTAATAGTAAATGCAGATACTCTCCTTGACATTCAATCACTTTTTATCGTTTTCAAAACAATTTTAATAGCCAGCAGGCATGACATAAAAAGGCTGAAACTAGCAGGCAAAACTCTACACGTTATTTGTATGGGCGCCTCTAAAGCTCTTGAATCGGAAACGTGACCTTATATTCAAAGAGTTATGTAAAAGTGATACATAGATATCTCGTTTTGATTTTACCACCAACTGATTACAAAAAGGTTCTACTTTACGATTTTAAATTTTTCGCTCACAAATTTACCCCTTAAATAGTCAGCCGACAAGTGTTTGTACCACGTGACCACAACAAAAACAATGGCAACTTTTAATATCCTTCAACTTTGAAATATGATATCCTCAAAAATGGACATCGCAACTATGTGATTTAACTTCAAAAACATTATTTCACTGATAACTGATAACATAGGCTAAATTTTATTATGTTAATGATTCGTTTTCCGTATTCAGTTTCGAGATATTTATATTTTGGTTCGAAATGAGCAATCTGGAGTTCCTACGAAATATTTAGGGTAAGTCACGCATCACTTATTATATTTAACCTACACCGGTAAAATTCAAATTATACTCAGTTGTAATAGTTAATGCAGATACTCTCCTTGACATTCAATCACTTTTTATCGTTTTCAAAACAATTTTAATAGGCAGCAGGCATGACATAAAAAGGCTGAAACTAGCAGGCAAAACTCTACACGTTATATGTACGGGCACCTTTAAAGCTCTTCACTCGGAAACGTGACCTTATATTCAAAGAGTTATGTAACAGTGATATATAGATATCTCGTTTTGATTTTACCACCAACTGATTACAAAAAGGTTCTACTTTACGATTTTAAATTTTTCGTTCACAAATTTACCCCTTAAATAGCCAGCCGACAAGTGTTTGTACCACGTGACCACAACAAAAACAATGGCAATTTTTAATATCCTTCAACTTTGAAATATGATATCCTCAAAAATGGACATCGCAACTATGTGATTTAACTTCAAAAACATTATTTCGCTGATAAGTGATAACATAGGCTAAATTTTATTATGTTAATGATTCGTTTTCCGTATTCAGTTTCGAGATATTTATATTTTGGTTCGAAAGGAGCAATCTGGAGTTCCTACGAAATATTCATGGTAAGTCACGCATCACTTAATATATTTAACCTACACCGGTAAATTTCAAATTATACGCAGTTCTAATAGTTAATGCAGATACTCTCCTTGACATTCAATAACTTTTATCGTTTTCAAAACAACTTTAATAGGCAGCCGCCATGACATTAAAAAGGCTGAAACTAGCAGGCGAAACTTTACACGTTATATGTACGGGCACCTTTAAAGCTCTTCACTCGGAAACATGACCTTATATTCAAAGAGTTATGTAAAAGTGATACATAGATATCTCGTTTTGATTTTACCACCAACTGATTACAAAAAGGTTCTACTTTACGATTTTAAATTTTTCGTTCACAAATTTACCCCTTAAATAGTCAGCCGACAAGTGTTTGTACCACGTGACCACAACAAAAACAATGGCAATTTTTAATATCCTTCAACTTTGAAATATGATATCCTCAAAAATGGACATCGCAACTATGTGATTTAACTTCAAAAACATTATTTCGCTGATAAGTGATAACATAGGCTAAATTTTATTATGTTAATGATTCGTTTTCCGTATTCAGTTTCGAGATATTTATATTTTGGTTCGAAATGAGCAATTTGGAGTTCCTACGAAATATTTAGGGTAAGTCACGCATCACTTATTATATTTAACCTACACCGGTAAAATTCAAATTATACTCAGTTGTAATAGTTAATGCAGATACTCTCCTTGACATTCAATCACTTTTTATCGTTTTCAAAACAATTTTAATAGGCAGCAGGCATGACATAAAAAGGCTGAAACTAGCAGGCAAAACTCTACACGTTATATGTACGGGCACCTTTAAAGCTCTTCACTCGGAAACGTGACCTTATATTCAAAGAGTTATGTAACAGTGATATATAGATATCTCGTTTTGATTTTACCACCAACTGATTACAAAAAGGTTCTACTTTACGATTTTAAATTTTTCGTTCACAAATTTACCCCTTAAATAGCCAGCCGACAAGTGTTTGTACCACGTGACCACAACAAAAACAATGTCAATTTTTAATATCCTTCAACTTTGAAATATGATATCCTCAAAAATGGACATCGCAACTATGTGATTTAACTTCAAAAACATTATTTCACTGATAACTGATAACATAGGCTAAATTTTATTATGTTAATGATTCGTTTTCCGTATTCAGTTTCGAGATATTTATATTTTGGTTCGAAAGGAGCAATCTGGAGTTCCTACGAAATATTCATGGTAAGTCACGCATCACTTAATATATTTAACCTACACCGGTAAATTTCAAATTATACGCAGTTCTAATAGTTAATGCAGATACTCTCCTTGACATTCAATCACTTTTTATCGTTTTCAAAACAATTTTAATAGGCAGCAGGCATGACATAAAAAGGCTGAAACTAGCAGGCAAAACTTTACACGTTATATGTACGGGCACCTTTAAAGCTCTTCACTCGGAAACGTGACCTTATATTCAAAGAGTTATGTAAAAGTGATACATAGATATCTCGTTTTGATTTTACCACCAACTGATTACAAAAGGGTTCTACTTTACGATTTTAAAAATTTCACTCAAAAATTCACCTCTTAAATAGTCAGCCGACAAGTGTTTGTACCACGTGATCACAACAAAAACAATGGCATTTTTCAATATCCTTCAACTTTTAAATATGATATCCTCAAAAATGGACATCGCAACTATGTGATTTAACTTCAAAAATTTTGTTTCACTGATAAGTGATAACATAGGCTAAATTTTATTATGTTAATGATTCGTTTTCCGTATTTCGAGATATTTATATTTTGCTTTGAAAGGAGCAATCTGAAGTTCCTACGAAATATTTAGGGTAAATCACGCATCACTTAATATATTTAACCTACACCGGTAAATTTCAAATTATACCCAGTTGTAATAGTTAATGCAGATACTCTCCTTGACATTCAATCACTTTTTATCGTTTTCAAAACAATTTTAATAGCCAGCAGGCATGACATAAAAAGGCTGAAACTAGCAGGCAAACTCTACACGTTATATGTACGGGCACCTTTAAAGCTCTTCACTCGGAAACGTGACCTTATATTCAAAGAGTTATGTAAAAGTGATACATAGATATCTCGTTTTGATTTTACCACCAACTGATTACAAAAAGGTTCTACTTTACGATTTTAAATTTTTCGCTCACAAATTTACCTCTTAAATAGTCAGCCGACAAGTGTTTGTACCACGTGACCACAACAAAAACAATGGCAAATTTTAATATCCTTCAACTTTGAAATATGATATCCTCAAAAATGGACATCGCAACTATGTGATTTTACTTCAAAAACATTATTTCACTGAGAAGTGATAACATAGGCTAAATTTTATTATGTTAATGATTCGTTTTCCATATTCAGTTTCGAGATATTTATATTTTGGTTCGAAAGGAGCAATCTGGAGTTCCTACGAAATATTTAGGGTAAATCACGCATCACTTAATATATTTAACCTACACCGGTAAAATTCAAATTATACACAGTTGTAATAGTTAATGCAGATACTCTCCTTGACATTCAATCACTTTTTATCGTTTTCAAAACAATTTTAATAGCCAGCAGGCATGACATAAAAAGGCTGAAACTAGCAGGCAAAACTTTACACGTTATATGTACGGGCACCTTTAAAGCTCTTCACTCGGAAACGTGACCTTATATTCAAAGAGTTATGTAACAGTGATATATAGATATCTCGTTTTGATTTTACCACCAACTGATTACAAAAAGGTTCTACTTTACGATTTTAAATTTTTCGCTCACAAATTTACCTCTTAAATAGTCAGCCGACAAGTGTTTGTACCACGTGACCACAACAAAAACAATGGCAAATTTTAATATCCTTCAACTTTGAAATATGATATCCTCAAAAATGGACATCGCAACTATGTGATTTTACTTCAAAAACATTATTTCACTGAGAAGTGATAACATAGGCTAAATTTTATTATGTTAATGATTCGTTTTCCATATTCAGTTTCGAGATATTTATATTTTGGTTCGAAAGGAGCAATCTGGAGTTCCTACGAAATATTTAGGGTAAGTCACGCATCACTTAATATATTTAACCTACACCGGTAAATTTCAAATTATACTCAGTTCAAATAGTTAATGCAGATACTCTCCTTGACATTCAATCACTTTTTATCGTTTTCAAAACAATTTTAATAGCCAGCAGGCATGACATAAAAGGCTGAAACTAGCAGGCAAAACTTTACACGTTATATGTACGGGCACCTTTAAAGCTCTTCACTCGGAAACGTGACCTTATATTCAAAGAGTTATGTAAAAGTGATACATAGATATCTCGTTTTGATTTTACCACCAACTGATTACAAAAAGGTTCTACTTTACGATTTTAAATTTTTCGTTCATAAATTTACCACTTAAATAGTCAGCCGACAAGTGTTTGTACCACGTGACCACAACAAAAACAATGGCAACTTTTAATATCCTTCAACTTTGAAATATGATATCCTCAAAAATGGACATCGCAACTATGTGATTTAACTTCAAAAACATTATTTCACTGATAACTGATAACATAGGCTAAATTTTATTATGTTAATGATTCGTTTTCCGTATTTAGTTTCGAGATATTTATATTTTGGTTCGAAAGGAGCAATCTGGAGTTCCTACGAAATATTTAGGGTAAGTCACGCATCACTTAATATATTTAACCTACACCGGTAAATTTCAAATTATACTCAGTTCAAATAGTTAATGCAGATACTCTCCTTGACATTCAATCACTTTTTATCGTTTTCAAAACAATTTTAATAGCCAGCAGGCATGACATAAAAAGGCTGAAACTAGCAGGCAAAACTTTACACGTTATATGTACGGGCACCTTTAAAGCTCTTCACTCGGAAACGTGACCTTATATTCAAAGAGTTATGTAAAAGTGATACATAGATATCTCGTTTTGATTTTACCACCAACTGATTACAAAAAGGTTCTACTTTACGATTTTAAATTTTTCGCTCACAAATTTACCCCTTAAATAGTCAACCGGCAAGTGTTTGTACCACGTGACCACAACAAAAACAATGTCAATTTTTAATATTCTTCAACTTTGAAATATGATATCCTCAAAAATGGACATCGCAACTATGTGATTTAACTTCAAAAACATTATTTCACTGATAAGTGATAACATAGGCTAAATTTTATTATGTTAATGATTCGTTTTCCGTATTCAGTTTCGAGATATTTATATTTTGGTTCGAAATGAGCAATCTGGAGTTCCTACGAAATATTTAGGGTAAGTCACGCATCACTTAATATATTTAACCTACACCGGTAAAATTCAAATTATACTCAGTTGTAATAGTTAATGCAGATACTCTCCTTGACATTCAATCACTTTTTATCGTTTTCAAAACAATTTTAATAGCCAGCAGGCATGACATAAAAAGGCTGAAACTAGCAGGCAAAACTTTACACGTTATATGTACGGGCACCTTTAAAGCTCTTCACTCGGAAACGTGACCTTATATTCAAAGAGTTATGTAACAGTGATATATAGATATCTCGTTTTGATTTTACCACCAACTGATTACAAAAAGGTTCTACTTTACGATTTTAAATTTTTCGTTCACAAATTTACCCCTTAAATAGTCAACCGACAAGTGTTTGTACCACGTGACCACAACAAAAACAATGGCAAATTTTAATATCCTTCAACTTTGAAATATGATATCCTCAAAAATGGACATCGCAACTATGTGATTTTACTTCAAAAACATTATTTCACTGAGAAGTGATAACATAGGCTAAATTTTATTATGTTAATGATTCGTTTTCCATATTCAGTTTCGAGATATTTATATTTTGGTTCGAAAGGAGCAATCTGGAGTTCCTACGAAATATTTAGGGTAAATCACGCATCACTTAATATATTTAACCTACACCGGTAAAATTCAAATTATACACAGTTGTAATAGTTAATGCAGATACTCTCCTTGACATTCAATCACTTTTATCGTTTTCAAAACAACTTTATTAGGCAGTCGGCATGACTTTAAAAAGGCTGAAATTAGCAGGCAAAACTTTACACGTTATATGTACGGGCACCTTTAAAGCTCTTCACTCGGAAACGTGACCTTATATTCAAAGAGTTATGTAAAAGTGATACATAGATATCTCGTTTTGATTTTACCACCAACTGTTTAGAAAAAGGTTCTACTTTACGATTTTAAATTTTTCGCTCACAAATTCACCTCTTAAATAGTCAGCCGACAAGTGTTTGTACCACGTGACCACAACAAAAACAATGTCAATTTTTAATATCCTTCAACTTTGAAATATGATATCCTCAAAAATGGACATCGCAACTATGTGATTTAACTTCAAAAACATTATTTCGCTGATAAGTGATAACATAGGCTAAATTTTATTATGTTAATGATTCGTTTTCCGTATTCAGTTTCGAGATATTTATATTTTGGTTCGAAAGGAGCAATCTGGAGTTCCTACGAAATATTCATGGTAAGTCACGCATCACTTAATATATTTAACCTACACCGGTAAATTTCAAATTATACGCAGTTGTAATAGTTAATGCAGATACTCTCCTTGACATTCAATCACCTTTTATCGTTTTCAAAACAATTTTAATAGCCAGCAGGCATGACATAAAAAGGCTGAAACTAGCAGGCAAAACTTTACACGTTATATGTACGGGCACCTTTAAAGCTCTTCACTCGGAAACGTGACCTTATATTCAAAGAGTTATGTAAAAGTGATACATAGATATCTCGTTTTGATTTTACCACCAACTGATTACAAAAAGGTTCTACTTTCCGATTTTAAAATTTTCACTCACAAATTTACCCTCTTAAATAGTCAGCCGACAAGTGTTTGTACCACGTGACCACAACAAAAACAATGGCAATTTTTAATATCCTTCAACTTTGAAATATGATATCCTCAAAAATGGACATCGCAACTATGTGATTTAACTTCAAAAACATTATTTCACTGATAAGTGATAACATAGGCTAAATTTTATTATGTTAATGATTCGTTTTCCGTATTCAGTTTCGAGATATTTATATTTTGGTTCGAAATGAGCAATTTGGAGTTCCTACGAAATATTTAGGGTAAGTCACGCATCACTTAATATATTTAACCTACACCGGTAAATTTCAAATTATACACAGTTGTAATAGTTAATGCAGATACTCTCCTTGACATTCAATCACTTTTTATCGTTTTCAAAACAATTTTAATAGCCAGCAGGCATGACATAAAAAGGCTGAAACTAGCAGGCAAAACTTTACACGTTATATGTACGGGCACCTTTAAAGCTCTTCACTCGGAAACGTGACCTTATATTCAAACAGTTATTTAAAAGTGATACATAGATATTTCGTTTTGATTTTACCACCAACTGATTACAAAAAGGTTCTACTTTACGATTTTAAATTTTTCGTTCACAAATTTACCCCTTAAATAGTCAACCGACAAGTGTTTGTACCACGTGACCACAACAAAAACAATGGCAAATCTTAATATCCTTCAACTTTGAAATATGATATCCTCAAAAATGGACATCGCAACTATGTGATTTAACTTCAACAACATTATTTCACTGATAAGTGATAACATAGGCTAAATTTTATTATGTTAATGATTCGTTTTCCGTATTCAGTTTCGAGATATTTATATTTTGGTTCGAAAGGAGCAATCTGGAGTTCCTACGAAATATTTAGGGTAAGTCACGCATCACTTAATATATTTAACCTACAACGGTAAATTTCAAATTATACCCAGTTGTAATAGTTAATGCAGATACTCTCCTTGACATTCAATCACTTTTTATCGTTTTCAAAACAATTTTAAAAGCCAGCAGGCATGACATAAAAAGGCTGAAACTAGCAGGCAAAACTTTACACGTTATATGTACGGGCACCTTTAAAGCTCTTCACTCGGAAACGTGACCTTATATTCAAAGAGTTATGTAAAAGTGATACATAGATATCTCGTTTTGATTTTACCACCAACTGATTACAAAAAGGTTCTACTTTACGATTTTAAATTTTTCGCTCACAAATTTACCTCTTAAATAGTCAGCCGACAAGTGTTTGTACCACGTGACCACAACAAAAACAATGGCAAATTTTAATATCCTTCAACTTTGAAATATGATATCCTCAAAAATGGACATCGCAACTATGTGATTTTACTTCAAAAACATTATTTCACTGAGAAGTGATAACATAGGCTAAATTTTATTATGTTAATGATTCGTTTTCCATATTCAGTTTCGAGATATTTATATTTTGGTTCGAAAGGAGCAATCTGGAGTTCCTACGAAATATTTAGGGTAAATCACGCATCACTTAATATATTTAACCTACACCGGTAAATTTCAAATTATACACAGTTGTAATAGTTAATGCAGATACTCTCCTTGACATTCAATCACTTTTTATCGTTTTCAAAACAATTTTAATAGCCAGCAGGCATGACATAAAAAGGCTGAAACTAGCAGGCAAAACTTTACACGTTATATGTACGGGCACCTTTAAAGCTCTTCACTCGGAAACGTGACCTTATATTCAAAGAGTTATGTAAAAGTGATACATAGATATCTCGTTTTGATTTTACCACCAACTGATTACAAAAAGGTTCTACTTTACGATTTTAAATTTTTCGCTCACAAATTTACCCCTTAAATAGTCAACCGACAAGTGTTTGTACCACGTGACCACAACAAAAACAATGGTAATTTTTAATATTCTTCAACTTTGAAATATGATATCCTCAAAAATGGACATCGCAACTATGTGATTTAACTTCAAAAACATTATTTCACTGATAAGTGATAACATAGGCTAAATTTTATTATGTTAATGATTCGTTTTCCGTATTCAGTTTCGAGATATTTATATTTTGGTTCGAAATGAGCAATTTGGAGCTCCTACGAAATATTCATGGTAAGTCACCCGTCACTTAATATATTTAACCTACAAGTTTTAATTTCAAATAATACCCAGTTGTAATAGTTAATGCAGATACTCTCCTTGACATTCAATAACTTTTATCGTTTTCAAAACAATTTTAATAGCCAGCAGGCATGACATAAAAAGGCTGAAACTAGCAGGCAAAACTTTACACGTTATATGTACGGGCACCTTTAAAGCTCTTCACTCGGAAACGTGACCTTATATTCAAAGAGTTATGTAAAAGTGATACATAGATATCTCGTTTTGATTTTACCACCAACTGATTACAAAAAGGTTCTACTTTACGATTTTAAATTTTTCGCTCACAAATTTACAACTTAAATAGTCAGCCGACAAGTGTTTGTACCACGTGACCACAACAAAAACAATGGCAACTTTTAATATCCTTCAACTTTGAAATATGATATCCTCAAAAATGGACATCGCAACTATGTGATTTAACTTCAAAAACATTATTTCACTGATAACTGATAACATAGGCTAAATTTTATTATGTTAATGATTCGTTTTCCGTATTTAGTTTCGAGATATTTATATTTTGGTTCGAAATGAGCAATCTGGAGTTCCTACGAAATATTTAGGGTAAGTCACGCATCACTTAATATATTTAACCTACACCGGTAAAATTCAAATTATACTCAGTTGTAATAGTTAATGCAGATACTCTCCTTGACATTCAATCACTTTTTATCGTTTTCAAAACAATTTTAATAGCCAGCAGGCATGACATAAAAAGGCTGAAACTAGCAGGCAAAACTTTACACGTTATATGTACGGGCACCTTTAAAGCTCTTCACTCGGAAACGTGACCTTATATTCAAAGAGTTATGTAAAAGTGATACATAGATATCTCGTTTTGATTTTACCACCAACTGATTACAAAAAGGTTCTACTTTACGATTTTAAATTTTTCGCTCACAAATTCACCTCTTAAATAGCCAGCCGACAAGTGTTTGTACCACGTGACCACAACAAAAACAATGTCAATTTTTAATATTCTTCAACTTTGAAATATGATATCCTCAAAAATGGACATCGCAACTATGTGATTTTACTTCAAAAACATTATTTCACTGATAAGTGATAACATAGGCTAAATTTTATTATGTTAATGATTCGTTTTCCATATTCAGTTTCGAGATATTTATATTTTGGTTCGAAATGAGCAATTTGGAGCTCCTACGATATATTCATGGTAAGTCACCCGTCACTTAATATATTTAACCTACAAGGGTTAATTTCAAATTATACACAGTAGTAATAGTTAATGCAGATACTCTCCTTGACATTCAATCACTTTTTATCGTTTTCAAAACAATTTTTTAATAGCCAGCAGGCATGACATAAAAAGGCTGAAACTAGCAGGCAAAACTTTACACGTTATATGTACGGGCACCTTTAAAGCTCTTCACTCTGAAACGTGACCTTGTATTCAAAGAGTTATGTAAAAGTGATACATAGATATCTCGTTTTGATTTTACCACCAACTGATTACAAAAGGGTTCTACTTTACGATTTTAAATTTTTCGTTCACAAATTTACCCCTTAAATAGTCAACCGACAAGTGTTTGTACCACGTGACCACAACAAAAACAATGGCAATTTTTTATATCCTTCAACTTTGAAATATGATATCCTCAAAAATGGACATCGCAACTATGTGATTTTACTTCAAAAACATTATTTCACTGATAAGTGATAACATAGGCTAAATTTTATTATGCTAATGATTCGTTTTCCGTATTCAGTTTCGAGATATTTATATTTTGGTTCGAAAGGAGCAATCTGGAGTTCCTACGAAATATTTAGGGTAAGTCACGCATCACTTAATATATTTAACCTACACCGGTAAATTTCAAATTATACACAGTTGTAATAGTTAATGCAGACACTCTCCTTGAATTTCAATCACTTTTTATCGTTTTCAAAACAATTTTAATAGCCAGCAGGCATGACATAAAAAGGCTGAAACTAGCAGGCAAAACTTTACACGTTATATGTACGGGCACCTTTAAAGCTCTTCACTCGGAAACGTGACCTTATATTCAAACAGTTATTTAAAAGTGATACATAGATATTTCGTTTTGATTTTACCACCAACTGATTACAAAAAGGTTCTACTTTACGATTTTAAATTTTTCGTTCACAAATTTACCCCTTAAATAGTCAACCGACAAGTGTTTGTACCACGTGACCACAACAAAAACAATGGCAAATCTTAATATCCTTCAACTTTGAAATATGATATCCTCAAAAATGGACATCGCAACTATGTGATTTAACTTCAACAACATTATTTCACTGATAAGTGATAACATAGGCTAAATTTTATTACGTTAATGATTCGTTTTCCGTATTCAGTTTCGAGATAATCATATTTTGGTTCGAAAGGAGCAATCTGAAGTTTCTACGAAATATTTAGGGTAAGTCACGCATCACTTAATATATTTAACCTACAACGGTAAATTTCAAATTATACCCAGTTGTAATAGTTAATGCAGATACTCTCCTTGACATTCAATCACTTTTTATCGTTTTCAAAACAATTTTAAAAGCCAGCAGGCATGACATAAAAAGGCTGAAACTAGCAGGCAAAACTTTACACGTTATATGTACGGGCACCTTTAAAGCTCTTCACTCGGAAACGTGACCTTATATTCAAAGAGTTATGTAAAAGTGATACATAGATATCTCGTTTTGATTTTACCACCAACTGATTACAAAAAGGTTCTACTTT
This sequence comes from Holothuria scabra, assembly GCA_037179385.1. NCBI lineage: Eukaryota > Metazoa > Echinodermata > Holothuroidea > Aspidochirotida > Holothuriidae > Holothuria > Holothuria scabra. The sequence goes on from CM074180.1 coordinate 51,807,612, forward strand.
ACGATTTTAAATTTTTCGCTCACAAATTTACAACTTAAATAGTCAGCCGACAAGTGTTTGTACCACGTGACCACAACAAAAACAATGGCAACTTTTAATATCCTTCAACTTTGAAATATGATATCCTGAAAAATGGACATCGCAACTATGTGATTTAACTTCAAAAACATTATTTCACTGATAACTGATAACATAGGCTAAATTTTATTATGTTAATGATTCGTTTTCCGTATTTAGTTTCGAGATATTTATATTTTGGTTCGAAATGAGCAATCTGGAGTTCCTACGAAATATTTAGGGTAAGTCACGCATCACTTAATATATTTAACCTACACCGGTAAAATTCAAATTATACTCAGTTGTAATAGTTAATGCAGATACTCTCCTTGACATTCAATCACTTTTTATCGTTTTCAAAACAATTTTAATAGCCAGCAGGCATGACATAAAAAGGCTGAAACTAGCAGGCAAAACTTTACACGTTATATGTACGGGCGCCTCTAAAGCTCTTGAATCGGAAACGTGACCTTATATTCAAAGAGTTATGTAAAAGTGATACATAGATATCTCGTTTTGATTTTACCACCAACTGATTACAAATGGGTTCTACTTTACGATTTTAAATTTTTCGTTCACAAATGTACCCCTTAAATAGTCAACCGACAAGTGTTTGTACCACGTGACCACAACAAAAACAATGGCAAATCTTAATATCCTTCAACTTTGAAATATGATATCCTCAAAAATGGACATCGCAACTATGTGATTTAACTTGAAAAACATTATTTCACTGATAAGTGATAACATAGGCTAAATTTTATTATGTTAATGATTCGTTTTCCGTATTCAGTTTCGAGATATTCATATTTTGGTTCGAAATGAGCAATCTGGAGTTCCTACGAAATATTTAGGGTAAGTCACGCATCACTTAATATATTTAACCTACACCGGTAAAATTCAAATTATACTCAGTTGTAATAGTTAATGCAGATACTCTCCTTGAATTTCAATCACTTTTTATCGTTTTCAAAACAATTTTAAAAGCCAGCAGGCATGACATAAAAAGGCTGAAACTAGCAGGCAAAACTTTACACGTTATATGAACGGGCACCTTTAAAGCTCTTCACTCGGAAACGTGACCTTATATTCAAAGAGTTATGTAAAAGTGATACATAGATATCTCGTTTTGATTTTACCACCAACTGATTACAAAAAGGTTCTACTTTACGATTTTAAATTTTTCGCTCACAAATTTACCCCTTAAATAGTCAGCCGACAAGTGTTTGTACCACGTGACCACAACAAAAACAATGGCAAATTTTAATATCCTTCAACTTTGAAATATGATATCCTCAAAAAATGGACATCGCAACTATGTGATTTAACTTCAAAAACATTATTTCACTGATAAGTGATAACATAGGCTAAATTTTATTATGTTAATGATTCGTTTTCCATATTCAGTTTCGAGATATTTATATTTTGGTTCGAAATGACCAATCTGGAGTTCCTACGAAATATTTAGGGTAAGTCACGCATCACTTAATATATTTAACCTACACCGGTAAAATTGAAATTATACTCAGTTGTAATAGTTAATGCAGATACTCTCCTTGACTTTCAATCACTTTTTATCGTTTTCAAAAAAATTTTAATAGCCAGCAGGCATGACATAAAAAGGCTGAAACTAGCAGGCAAAACTTTACACGTTATATGTACGGGCACCTTTAAAGCTCTTCACTCGGAAACGTTACCTTATATTCAAAGAGTTATGTAAAAGTGATACATAGATATCTCGTTTTGATTTTACCACCAACTGATTACAAAAAGGTTCTACTTTACGATTTTAAATTTTTCGCTCACAAATTTACCCCTTAAATAGTCAACCGACAAGTGTTTGTACCACGTGACCACAACAAAAACAATGTCAATTTTTAATATTCTTCAACTTTGAAATATGATATCCTCAAAAATGGATATCGCAACTATGTGATTTAACTTCAAAAACATTATTTCACTGATAAGTGATAACATAGGCTAAATTTTATTATGTTAATGATTCGTTTTCCATATTCAGTTTCGAGATATTTATATTTTGGTTCGAAATGAGCAATTTGGAGCTCCTACGATATATTCATGGTAAGTCACCCGTCACTTAATATATTTAACCTACAAGGGTTAATTTCAAATTATACACAGTAGTAATAGTTAATGCAGATACTCTCCTTGACATTCAATCACTTTTTATCGTTTTCAAAACAATTTTTTAATAGCCAGCAGGCATGACATAAAAAGGCTGAAACTAGCAGGCAAAACTTTACACGTTATATGTACGGGCACCTTTAAAGCTCTTCACTCTGAAACGTGACCTTGTATTCAAAGAGTTATGTAAAAGTGATACATAGATATCTCGTTTTGATTTTACCACCAACTGATTACAAAAGGGTTCTACTTTACGATTTTAAATTTTTCGTTCACAAATTTACCCCTTAAATAGTCAACCGACAAGTGTTTGTACCACGTGACCACAACAAAAACAATGGCAATTTTTTATATCCTTCAACTTTGAAATATGATATCCTCAAAAATGGACATCGCAACTATGTGATTTTACTTCAAAAACATTATTTCACTGATAAGTGATAACATAGTCTAAATTTTATTATGCTAATGATTCGTTTTCCGTATTCAGTTTCGAGATATTTATATTTTGGTTCGAAAGGAGCAATCTGGAGTTCCTACGAAATATTTAGGGTAAGTCACGCATCACTTAATATATTTAACCTACACCGGTAAATTTCAAATTATACACAGTTGTAATAGTTAATGCAGATACTCTCCTTGACATTCAATCACTTTTTATCGTTTTCAAAAAAATTTTAATAGCCAGCAGGCATGACATAAAAAGGCTGAAACTAGCAGGCAAAACTTTACACGTTATATGTACGGTCACCTTTAAAGCTCTTCACTCGGAAACATGACCTTATATTCAAAGAGTTATGTAAAAGTGGTACACAGATATCTCGTTTTGATTTTACCACCAACTGATTACAAAAAGGTTCTACTTTACCATTCTAAATTTTTCGTTCACAAATTTACCTCTTAAATGGCCAGCCGACAAGTGTTTGTACCACGTGACCACAACAAAAACAATGGCAATTTTCAATATTCTTCAACTTTGAAATATGATATCCTCAAAAATGGACATCGCAACTATGTGATTTAACTTCAAAAACATTATTTCACTGATAAGTGATAACATAGGCTAAATTTTATTATGTTAATGATTCGTTTTCCGTATTCAGTTTCGAGATATTTATATTTTGGTTCGAAATGAGCAATTTGGAGTTCCTACGAAATATTTAGGGTAAGTCACCCGTCACTTAATATATTTAACCTACACCGGTAAATTTCAAATTATACCCAGGATTGTAATAGTTAATGCAGATACTCTCCTTGACATTCAATCACTTTTTATCGTTTTCAAAACAATTTTAATAGCCAGCAGGCATGACATAAAAAGGCTGAAACTAGCAGGCAAAACTTTACACGTTATATGTACGGGCACCTTTAAAGCTCTTCACTCTGAAACGTGACCTTATATTCAAAGAGTTATGTAAAAGTGATACATAGATATCTCGTTTTGATTTTACCACCAACTGATTACAAAAAGGTTCTACTTTACGATTTTAAATTTTTCGTTCACAAATTTACCTCTTAAATAGTCAGCCGACAAGTGTTTGTACCACGTGATCACAACAAAAACAATGTCAATTTTTAATATTCTTCAACTTTGAAATATGATATCCTCAAAAATGGACATCGCAACTATGTGATTTAACTTCAAAAACATTATTTCACTGATAAGTGATAACATAGGCTAAATTTTATTATGTTAATGATTCGTTTTCCGTATTCAGTTTCGAGATATTTATATTTTGGTTCGAAAGGAGCAATTTGGAGCTCCTACGAAATATTCATGGTAAGTCACCCGTCACTTAATATATTTAACCTACAAGGGTTAATTTCAAATAATACCCAGTAGTAATAGTTAATGCAGACACTTTCCTTGACATTCAATCACTTTTTATCGTTTTCAAAACAATTTTAATATCCAGCAGGCATGACATAAAAAGGCTGAAACTAGCAGGCAAAACTTTACACGTTATATGTACGGGCACCTTTAAAGCTCTTCACTCGGAAACGTGACCTTATATTCAAAGAGTTATGTAAAAGTGATACATAGATATCTCGTTTTGATTTTACCACCAACTGATTACAAAAGGGTTCTACTTTACGATTTTAAAAATTTCACTCAAAAATTCACCTCTTAAATAGTCAGCCGACAAGTGTTTGTACCACGTGATCACAACAAAAACAATGGCATTTTTCAATATCCTTCAACTTTTAAATATGATGTCCTCAAAAATGGACATCGCAACTATGTGATTTAACTTCAAAAACATTATTTCACTGATAAGTGATAACATAGGCTAAATTTTATTATGTTAATGATTCGTTTTCCGTATTCAGTTTCGAGATATTTATATTTTGGTTCGAAATGAGCAATCTGGAGTTCCTACGAAATATTTAGGGTAAGTCACGCATCACTTAATATATTTAACCTACACCGGTAAAATTCAAATTATACACAGTTGTAATAGTTAATGCAGATACTCTCCTTGACATTCAATCACTTTTATCGTTTTCAAAACAACTTTAATAGGCAGCCGCCATGACATTAAAAAGGCTGAAACTAGCAGGCGAAACTTTACACGTTATATGTACGGGCACCTTTAAAGCTCTTCACTCGGAAACATGACCTTATATTCAAAGAGTTATGTAAAAGTGGTACACTGATATCTCGTTTTGATTTTACCACCAACTGATTACAAAAAGGTTCTACTTTACGATTTTAAATTTTTCGCTCACAAATTTACCCCTTAAATAGTCAGCCGACAAGTGTTTGTACCACGTGACCACAACAAAAACAATGGCAAATTTTAATATCCTTCAACTTTGAAATATGATATCCTCAAAAATGGACATCGCTACTTTGTGATTTAACTTCAACAACATTATTTCACTGATAAGTGATAACATAGGCTAAATTTTATTATGTTAATGATTCGTTTTCCATATTCAGTTTCGAGATATTTATATTTTGGTTCGAAATGACCAATCTGGAGTTCCTACGAAATATTTAGGGTAAGTCACGCATCACTTAATATATTTAACCTTCACCGGTAAAATTCAAATTATACCCAGTTGTAATAGTTAATGCAGATACTCTCCTTGACATTCAATCACTTTTTATCGTTTTCAAAACAATTTTAATAGCCAGCAGGCATGACATAAAAAGGCTGAAACTAGCAGGCAAAACTTTACACGTTATATGTACGGGCGCCTCTAAAGCTCTTGAATCGGAAACGTGACCTTATATTCAAAGAGTTATGTAAAAGTGATACATAGATATCTCGTTTTGATTTTACCACCAACTGATTACAAATGGGTTCTACTTTACGATTTTAAATTTTTCGTTCACAAATGTACCCCTTAAATAGTCAACCGACAAGTGTTTGTACCACGTGACCACAACAAAAACAATGGCAAATCTTAATATCCTTCAACTTTGAAATATGATATCCTCAAAAATGGACATCGCAACTATGTGATTTAACTTGAAAAACATTATTTCACTGATAAGTGATAACATAGGCTAAATTTTATTATGTTAATGATTCGTTTTCCGTATTCAGTTTCGAGATATTCATATTTTGGTTCGAAATGAGCAATCTGGAGTTCCTACGAAATATTTATCGTAAGTCACGCATCACTTAATATATTTAACCTTCACCGGTAAAATTCAAATTATACCCAGTTGTAATAGTTAATGCAGATACTCTCCTTGACATTCAATCACTTTTTATCGTTTTCAAAACAATTTTAATAGCCAGCAGGCATGACATAAAAAGGCTGAAACTAGCAGGCAAAACTTTACACGTTATATGTACGGGCACCTTTAAAGCTCTTCACTCTGAAACGTGACCTTATATTCAAAGAGCTATGTAAAAGTGATACATAGATATCTCGTTTTGGTTTTACCACAAACTGATTACAAAAAGGTTCTCCTTTACGATTTTAAAATTTTCGTTCACAAATTTACCCCTTAAATAGTCAGCCGACAAGTGTTTGTACCACGTGACCACAACAAAAACAATGGTAATTTTTAATATCCTTCAACTTTGAAATATGATTTCCTCAAAAATGGACATCGGAACTATGTGATTTTACTTCAAAAACATTATTTCACTGATAAGTGATAACATAGTCTAAATTTTATTATGCCAATGATTCGTTTTCCGTATTCAGTTTCGAGATATTTATATTTTGGTTCGAAAGGAGCAATCTGGAGTTCCTACGAAATATTTAGGGTAAGTCACGCATCACTTAATATATTTAACCTACACCGGTAAATTTCAAATTATACACAGTGTAATAGTTAATGCAGATACTCTCCTTGACATTCAATCACTTTTTATCGTTTTCAAAAAAATTTTAATAGCCAGCAGGCATGACATAAAAAGGCTGAAACTAGCAGGCAAAACTTTACACGTTATATGTACGGTCACCTTTAAAGCTCTTCACTCGGAAACATGACCTTATATTCAAAGAGTTATGTAAAAGTGGTACACTGATATCTCGTTTTGATTTTACCACCAACTGATTACAAAAAGGTTCTACTTTACCATTCTAAATTTTTCGTTCACAAATTTACCTCTTAAATAGCCAGCCGACAAGTGTTTGTACCACGTGACCACAACAAAAACAATGGCAATTTTCAATATTCTTCAACTTTGATATACGATATCCTCAAAAATGGATATCGGGACTATGTGATTTAACTTCAAAAACATTATTTCACTGATAAGTGATAACATAGGCTAAATTTTATTATGTTAATGATTCGTTTTCCGTATTAAGTTTCGAGATATTTATATTTTCCTTCGAAATGAGCAATCTGTAGTTCCTACGAAATATTTAGGGTAAGTCACCCGTCACTTAATATATTTAACCTACACCGGTAAATTTCAAATTATACACGATTGTAATAGTTAATGCAGATACTCTCCTTGACATTCAATCACCTTTTGTCGTTTTCAAAACAATTTTAATAGCCAGCAGGCACGACATAAAAAGGCTGAAACTAGCAGGCAAAACTTTACACGTTATATGTACGGGCACCTTTAAAGCTCTTCACTCTGAAACGTGACCTTATATTCAAATGGCTATGTAAAAGTGATACATAGATATCTCGTTTTGATTTTACCACCAACTGATTACAAAAGGGTTCTCCTTTACGATTTTAAATTTTTCGTTCACAAATTTACCCCTTAAATAGTCAGCCGACAAGTGTTTGTACCACGTGACCACAACAAAAACAATGGCAATTTTCAATATTCTTCAACTTTGAAATATGATATCCTCAAAAATGGACATTGCAACTTTGTGATTTAACTTCAAAAACATTATTTCACTGATAAGTGATAACATAGGCTAAATTTCATTATGTTAATGATTCGTTTTCCGTATTCAGTTTCGAGATATTCATATTTTGGTTCGAAAGGAGCAATCTGGAGTTCCTACGAAATATTTAGGGTAAGTCACGCATCACTTAATATATTTAACCTACACCGGTAAATTTCAAATTATACACGTTTGTAATAGTTTATGCAGATACTCTCCTTGACATTCAATCACCTTTTGTCCTTTTTAAAACAATTTTAATAGCCAGCAGGCACGACATAAAAAGGTTGAAACTAGCAGGCAAAACTTTACACGTTATATGTACGGGCACCTTTAAAGCTCTTCACTCTGAAACGTGACCTTATATTCAAAGAGCTATGTAAAAGTGATACATAGATATCTCGTTTTGATTTTACCACCAACTGATTACAAAAAGGTTCTCCTTTACGATTTTAAAATTTTCGTTCACAAATTTACCCCTTAAATAGTCAGCCGACAATTGTTTGTACCACGTGACCACAACAAAAACAATGGCAATTTTTAAAATCCTTCAACTTTGAAATATGATATCCTCTAAAATGAAATTGCCAAGTATTTGATATAACTTCAAAAACATTATTACACTGATGACTGGTTCCTTTGGCCAAATTTTATTTTATTTTACATTCGTTTTCCGCATTAAATTACCAGATATTGATATTTTCGTTGGAAACATGCAATTTGGAGTTCCAACGAAATATTAAGAATAAGTTGCCCGTAAATTAATATATTTTACCTATTACGGTAAATTTTAAAATATATCCAGTGGTAATTGTTAATGCAGATACTCTTTTTGACATTCATTCAGTTTAATTCGTTTTTAAAACAATTTTTATAGCCAGGACGCATAACTTAAAAAGGCTGAAACTAGCAGGGAAAATTTTACGCGTAGTTTGTACGGACGACTCAGAAGGTATAGACTCGAAGACGTGACCTAATTTTCAAAGTGTAATTTCGAAGTGACAGATTAATACCTCGGTTTGATTTTACCACCAACTGATTACAAAAAGTTTCTAATTCACGATTTTGAATTTTTCGCTCACAAATTTACCCCTTGAATAGCCAACCGACGGGTGATTGTACCACGTGACCATATTGTAAAATTGTTACCTTGTTCAAGTTTTGTTTCATTATGTTATCTCGTCCCGTATTAAATTACGAGGAATTAGATATTTTCGTTCTAGAGGCACAATTTGGAGTTCACACGAAATATTTAGGGTAAGGCATCCGTCAATTAATATATCTAACCTAGAACATTCAATTTTAAACATAATCTAGTTCTTATAGTTAAATAACTTACTTTTCTCGACATTCGATCAGTTTTCAAAAAAATTTTATTAGCTAGCAGGCATGTTATACAAAGGATGAAACTAGCAGGCAAAATAAATAAGTAGTCAGGCCTTGAAGGGCAGTTGTTTTACGACGCTTAGCGACCACGAATGTGGGAGAAACCGTTGGCTTATGAATTACAACTTCACGTCGGGTGGCAACCAACTCAACAATTTTGATCAAATTTGGTATTTTTTGAAAGGCCAGTTCAGATGGGAAAACCGTAGATTGCTCTTGGATGAAAAACCCACCGTACTTTGACCCGGCCAGGAATCGAACTCCAGACCTCCCGGTTGCTAAGCTTCATCGCTTCAAATGCCACCGCCTTTATCCACTCGGCCATAGCACCGGTCGAAAATTTGCAAGGTATTTGTATGGGCGCCTCAGAAGCTCTAGACTTGACAACGTGACCTAATTTTTAAAGTGTAATTTCGAATTGATACATCAATATATCAGTTTAATATTGCCATCAACTGATTACAAAAGGGTTCTACTTTATGATTTTAAATTTTACGCTCACAAATTTACCCCTTGAATAGCCAACCGACGGGTGATTGTACCACGTGACCACAACAAAAAAGGTTGCAATTTTTAATATTCCCCAACTTTGAAATATAATTTCCTCTAAAATGAAGATCATAGTTATTTTATTTAACTGTTAAAACATTATCACATTGTAAATTTGTTACCTTGTTCAAGTTTTGTTTCATTATGTTATCACTTCCCGTATTAAATTACGAAATATCGTGACCTAATTTTCAAAGTTTATTTTAGATATTTATTTTATTTATTTGTAATACAAAGATGTCCCGGTTTTATTTAACCAAGCAGTGATTGCAAAAGCCCACAAATTTATCCTTTAAATAGCTAATCTAGGGAAAAGTGTACCACATGATCATAGCTGAAACATGGGCGATTTTTGAAAATCTTCAAATTTGAAATATAATATCTCCTAAAAAGAAGACCGCAGGTATGCCATATTTTTATTTTCTCCGTTTATTTCGTTAATCGATGTTCATACATTACATGCAATTGTCCTTCTTCAAAAGTTGTTAATCCTATTACAATATCTAAATGGTAAACATAAAATATACATATTTACATGAATTCAGCTAAAAGTAACACTTGTCTTCACTTCGACGCACGGTAATTATTTTCATCCATCTCTCATTTGTAATTATATCCTCGTTATAAACCTACAAAAACTGTTGCATTATTTCATCTCAATATACCAGATTAGTAATTAATTCCATGTAAAAGTTGAGAACGTGACACCCCGTAACTAAAGGCCACGAAACTGTAGAAATTCCTCACAAAAAAGACATTCTTTGTATAGCATAGTTCAAATAAGAGAGAACACCAGTAGTTGATCATCAAAATAATTTCACTCTAAATAATGAAGGATAACAAAAATAAATACAAAAATGTTGACCGAGGGAGCATTTAATCGGAAGGAAAGAGCATTAACAAGTTATTGGTATCTCTTGACTCTTTTCGAGAAACAGCTGGGTTATGAACAAATATAAATTTCATTTTTTAAATTAAAGCATAAATAAAAGTTTATAGTAGAGACTGTTTACATCATTAATTACGGAATTAAGTTTACAGCAATAAATAAAATTTTTACAGTACAAAAAATTGTACTGGTGCGGCAGGAGAAGCTTACATCCAAAAGAAAAGAAAGATTTACTTAAAATAAATTGTCTGCCAAAGAGATGTTGTTCAGTGTGTAACAAGAAGGAGGAAGTGAACCGACAACTCCAAAATAAGAGATCCACAGTTTCGGCTTCAGTTTTTAGATGTTCATGTAGGAGGTTTACCTTTATTCATAGCAAACATCAGTTTGTTTGTGGCAAGGAGTCTGTGCAAAAAGCGAAACTGAAAATTTTTTGTAGTCATCCTCTGTAAAGTATAGCGTATCATTCCATTGAAAAATACATCTAAATGGCAAAAACGATTTTATCATTGAGCTCACGATACGAAACGAGGATGACTACAATAGCGCTAAACATAGAATCAGAGTTTTGTTTTTTGGAGGGGTTTACTTTCTATTCCACTGTGGTTGAGGCAAACAATCCGGTAAAATAGTCAAAGTGCAACATCTTATATTTACTTTGTTGTAGGAAAATCGACATATGAAACGAAACTGAGGTTACCGTCATGTGGGTCCTTGACATACAACTGAAACACCAGAACTGTGAAGTTTTTAACTATGTAAAATTTTTATCATCGACTGTCTTTCAGAGAAACTGATTACCGTAATTATTAATAGGAAATTATTAAAGCATGCATGAAACTTCTTGTATGAGTAATTTTTAGCCCTCTTTTACTGTACTTATTATACATTGTCCTTCTTCTTATCTTTTCAGGTTTTGTCCGACCATATGAAATCAAAGATATTAGTTTGAACATCATTTATGAAACAATCCGGTGGACCAGGCAGAACTTGAAATAAATAAACTAGCCATGAAAAGGCAAACGATTTTACAGTATTTCTGCAAATTCTAGGTCAGGTCTCCGGAAGACCATATATACATTTCTTTCTTTACTTCCATCTTTATTTGTTTTTCAAGTTCTGTGCATTTGCATGATTTTTTTAACAACACAAAGGAATAGAAATGCAAAGTATCTTACAATTATGTATGTTTTAACAGTAAATATCAAATAAACTAAGCATCCAGGGGGTCAAACAAGTTCTCGCAAACGGAAAAAATTTCTCTTTAATCACCATACGTAACTTTGCTTTTTGAATTGTCGTCCTTGTTTGTAGATATATATTTTGCGACATGAAAAGCAAACTTAAATATATAGTAAAAATTGTTGACATCTGGCTTAAGAGATTCGTTTTGTTTCGTTTCGTTTATTTTTTCAATTGAAATGCATGAACTTATTTACATACAAGGAATTACAGATAAATAAATGATAGCATATCAAAAGAAAAAAAAAAGAACCAGAGGAAGCTGAAAGCTTTTCCAGTCTGGTCCAATACAGAGCTTTTCGTTCCAAAAATAAAAAAAACAACATACCATGCATCTATGGAAGCATATAGAAAGTGCATAAATTAAACATGTAGGGAGAAACAAATTAGGAAAGATATGAGGAAAACAGATGTCTTTTAAAGCACTTCTTAAACAAATTAATATTGGGGGAATTTCGTAATTTAGTGTCAAGGGAATTCCAGAGGTGCACACCATGACTTCTCCCTTGAGAGTGGGCAAACATTGTTCGTGTGAAAGTTTGTATGATATATCTCTTCCCCTCGTGGGATAATTATGATGGTAATGTTTGAGAGAAAAAACGAATTCAGATCACAGGGAAGTTGGTCATTGTGGTATAGCTGTATAGAGAGATGCCTAACTGGTATTTATAATGGTCCTTTAAAGTGAGAATACTAAGTTTATAAAAATACCGAAGTTTGTGGGTGTAAGGTGGAACATTTGAGATTAAGCGGACAGCCCGCTTTTGGAGAGCACAGAGTTGGTCAATGTAGCTTTGGGAGGAATCGCCCCAGAGTAAAATACTGTTAGTTGAGGGACGATTAAAGAATTATAGATAGTTAACAAAATTTTAGTGGAAAGAAGATATCTTAATCTATTCATAAACTCAACCATTCGGAAACAGATTTGGCGACATTGTCTATGTAATTTTTCCAAGAAAGGTTACTGTCAATTGTAATACCTAAATATTAAATTACTATTCCTTACTATTGTACCTTTAAAATTTAAGAAAAACTCATGTTTATCCCCTTTGCTGTTGTCAAATACCAACAGCTTTGTTTTATTAATGTTTAACGATAACTTATTAGCAGCTAACCAGTCAGTCACATAGTTTCATTCTAAAATGCAACATGAAGGGCTTCTTTTACATTAGAATTGTGACAATATAGAGTGGTGTCTATTGCAATTTACATGAAAACAAATAATAATTTAAGTGGAAAATCAGAAAGTTGTATGGATAGCAAAGATTAAACTGGTACCCAAGGACAACATATTGTTTAGAAAACACAAATCGTTTGTGGGAAAATTTGTGCTAAACATCGAGAATAAAGGAAGAAGTAAAACCACACTCCCAAAACAGATGCTTATTAGATTCAATTTCACTATGACAAAAAGTGCACAGGTGTGTTTCGCTCTGGGCGACCAAAATGATTTTGAGGCAAGATAACTTCGTAACATAGTTTATTGGACACAAGTCATTATTACCATTATGAGAAAATGTAATTCCAAGAAATGTGATGGGATCATGGTGAAGTGACAAATTAAAATATGACACAAACGTTGGGTGTTTTGTAACAAAGGAACGTAGTGGAAATAGATGATATTTCTGAAGGTTTACTTTTAGTGCAAAGGCTTGACGAGAAACAAGAACAAGCTTTATAAATGACCCTATTGATCTTTGGCTTCGGTAAATCAAGTATAATAATTGCTAAGATTTCACTACAGAGAATTAAGAGTTAAAGGGCTTAAATGACATCATTGACATACGCCACTGTTAACGGAAACTAGCCGACGAACTTTTACACGTCATTTGTATTGGCGCCTTCGAATTTCTAGACTCGGAAACGGGACCTAAAGTGATATTTATTGGTAACATAACTTAGATATATAGGTTTGATTTTACCACGAAGTAATTACCATAGGGCTATACGTTACTATTTTAAATGTTTCGCTCACGAATTTATCCTTTAAATACCAGCCGACAAAGGAGTGTATCACGTAACCGGTATTGAAAAAATGCGATGTCTGATAATATTCATCTTTGAAATGTGATATCCCCCTTAATAGAAGATCTCACATATGAGTTTTTTTCTAACCTACAGAAGTTAATTCATGATCCCAGTGCATATAGCTGGTACAGACAGACATTCATAATATTAACAAGAGATGGTCAATTTCAGCTACTCCTATTTTAATTCACCGAGTAAGCCTTCGTTGAAACCATTTGTGGAACCGAAGCTCTCACAATAAGTTTCAATGGGTCTGGATCACGCTGGGCATGAGTCCCTCATATTTTGGAAGGTAAAAAAACCGAGTCTCGTTGAGGACTTTTTAGGATTCGGCCTAAATACACTGTGGATAAAGCAACATATATTTAAACGGGTAAATTTATGCTCAAAATGACACGTACCTCCTCCCAATACTGCCCCAAAAGGCTTGCCACCTTTTCTTATTTTATTCAGTGTTCTTAATGACAGGAAAAATTCTATCCACAGGGGGTGAAGGGGGCTACATGGAACAAATTTAAAATGACCATCAGATACCATTGTGTTACTATGAGTCGGTCGCTTAATTAATGTTTAAAACTAAGTACGTGTCATACATTTTGTATGTACACGGCGACCGACTCAGGATTCTAGTCGACACAAGACACACGCTTTAAAAACTACCGTATACAATAACACTATACGATCACAGAATCTTAGAACATTGTATTCTGCGATTTACGGGTATAGGTTAGGACAGTGGTGGAGCGTGTATATGGTCAGGTGGATGACCGCCACTATGACATACAAAATTGTCCTTCGACGCCTATTTATGTTTTCAAAGTCCTGCTTTAACGCGCCCAAGCAGGCCATTATCGTCTCTCTATCTGACCAAAAAACATAGCTACGCCACTGGGTAATTGTAATTTTTAACGGGTTAATGGTAATTTGGGGATAAGGGGTAATGTCTTATGTTTTGACATTTGTTGGCAATGACACGTTGTTTGGGGACAAACATACAGGCAAGAGTGATCTCCCTCTTTTTAAACACCTCTTATGTCACACCACAAACCCCTCCAATGACAATAAGCCTTATAATGGGACTAAACACATGTTGGAAAATGGGGATTTGAACAAATGTGTCCGCTTTTCTTTACTATAAAACAAGTTTACAGACCGTTTTACCAGGCAGATAGTTTTCCAGTCGGCGTTATGCACAAAGTGGTGTTGCTGTTGATATTCTCTTTTGAGCACCGTAAAAAATATTTTTGCCACATTTGATGGATATTTCATCTCACTCTTTTTTTTTTAACTTCGAGATAGCTTTCTAGTTCAGTGTAAAACATCGGGAAACAAAACATTCCACGTCAATGTGAAGAATTGATAATCTCTGCTGCCCCTAAAGATTGTGTGGCATGAAACTGACAAAATCGGGTATGTAAAAAGCATTAAAACCAAAGAAAATGATCGCACTTTCCATCAAAATTCGTCAAAAGTTGACCATTTCACATGGCAATATCTGATTTGCACTTAGGCTAACCATTAATAAATATGAGCTCCACATGCAAATCATGTTGTTTCATGTACGGGGCGGATATGTCATATATGGATAATTCTATCTTTTGTTTTTACAATATTCATCTCAAGAACGATTGTATTATTAATTTGTTCTGAAGGTTTTATTTTGGAAGTTTAGATTGTGTCTTTGAAAATCATCAGTGCCAATTACCAAACCATAAATATTTGATGCGTAATTATCAGATAATTGATACAGAGTTTACAAAAGAAATGTCAGCACTGTGCAACACAGTGACTCCACATCATTATTTTGCTTCAGAATTATTCGGAGAGGTTTATCTTGAGAACCATGAAATATATTGAACTAATTCCAATGGACTTTTCGCGACGAGAGCTCGCTCTCAAACTGTCAATTGAAGCAAGAGCATTTTGCTGACATGTCACATTACATTTAAGTTCACTTTAGAACACAAATCGAGTGACCTAATTTACTGATAACCAGACAAATGTCCAATTCAAATGGAAGTTTCACCGCATTTTGTAGATTTGATCCCTCATATTAAATGAAACTTTTACTTTTACTTTCCCTTTAAGGAAATGAATTTTGTACGGAAGTTGTTAAATGCCATTTTAACGGTCTACATCTACTTCAGATTTTCTACAGCCATTTTAACAATATTTCTAAAGTATAACCAGGTATATAGAGGGAGTGGGGTGTTTCATGTACAGGACGGTTCGTTCTATAACCAGGTTTCAGCTCGAGACTTTACTATTACTTTAATATTTTGACTAAATAAAAAGAAAATCCGAAACTTTTAAAATGTCATCTGAGGGCCTCAGTTCGTAGACCTTTCGTAACATTATGTGGCAACAACGATGTTCAGGTGTTTTGCAGTCATGCTCAGATTTGCCAGTATAGATATGTAGTGTAGATTCTTTAGCAAGTTCCCAACTTTTCAAATTTCGTTACATGAAACCCAGAAGCTAAAACTTCCTGCAATAATAGCTCCATTTTTACAAACACAGGACAAAAATTTCGACACGCTTTCCCCAATGCAACTTACGTCGCTCATACAGTGGTCTTTACATTTCAAAGAAAAAGTTGAAAAAATTGGGTGCTTGCACCTTTTCCCCTGAAAAAGGCTTTTTCCTCTCTTTTGCTTAGCTGCTACTTACAAGTCCGAGAAAAGCCACTTCTGGCTGTCTGAAGCATCGCAATTTTTCAAAATTTACTCTACGCTCAACGCCAACTGAAGGTGGCGCTCCGTTTATAGTCTTCCGGGTAAGATTTCATATTCCAGGCAGAACATTATTTGCGTACCCTCAAGTGCTCTCATACTACAGCTATCATTAGATACATTGCAGCCCTGTCAATTAAGTAGTCTGTGTATATGGATTTCTTAGTTATTAAAGTGTTAAATTTGATCAATTTTTCTACAGAGGGCATAGATATACTGGAATTGTTGTCTAGTGTATCATGGCCAGCAAGAGACGAAGATTTCCACCTTTTTTGTCCACAGTTTCATTTGAAAAGGAAATGAGTTATGGCATTAAAAATCGCTCCTCATGGTAGAAAAAAACACGAAAGATTAAGCATCCATGGAAATAAACCTTTTGGTCAAGGGGGTAGGGTAGGGTGATGTGTATATTACAAAAATTCTCTAGCCCTCTCCTCACTCTCATATGCTTCATACGCCACTGCCATACATATCATGAATGGAGTACCGTATGTGTCCGATACATGCTTAAATGTTTTAGGCCAAGGAAATGTTGGATATGTTTGATGCGAACAAATTTTCCGTCTGCTGAAATATTGCTAAGCTTATTTATTACTCAAATATCAGTGTCGGAATTTAGGCGTGCCTTGCTAATGCAAAGAGCTATTCGCTTGCGTTCTTCGGTTATATTGTTCCAAACAGGTAGTTTTTTCAAGCCAACAGCAAACTCTGCGTATAGACAAGTAAACACACCACAGTCACTAGAGTTTTGTTGTTTCATCATGTCGGTTGCATTACGGAAAGACCAGGCTTTCTGTAATAATGCATTACGTGAGCCAAATTTGTGTATGCGGTAGAGAGTTAGGAAGTCAATAATATGCTTTACGTGGCATTCGTATGATCCGAAAAGTAAGGAATCGAAATAAGTAATGTGCCTGCGCTTAACGTCGACTACCATCAATGTCCAATGCAAATTATCGTTGATAGGAATAAGAAGTAAATCATAATCAAATATGTTAACATTATGGCACAGTTGTAATGCCTTAGTGTAGGATTTTGTGGTAAGTGTCGTGTAGAAGAAGGTGGAAAACGGGTAAATCCGCAAGTTCGTCGAATTAAGGGCAGTATTAGCTAGTAAGTTAAGATAGAAATTTATTACATTGTCGTTCAACCAACCTGTCGGATCCAATAGGCGATTAACGTCTTGTTGTAAAACATTGACACCAAAACCCCTAGCCACTAATTTCCTTTCATTTCGGGTGTCGCTATGGTCCTCGTCCGAATCAGTGGAATGAGTTAAATCTATTAACGGTACTGTTTCATTCTCGTGAGTTGTGATCTGGGAGACCTGGTTACCACCGGCAACTGATGAAACATCTAAATATTTCTTTGCAGAATTAAATACAACATTGTCCAGAGATGGTTGAATATTTGTGGTCGTATCCATAGCAGGGTTGCCTACATGGCCGATACGTAATGATGGTGTTGTCGATGCGGTCAGAATCGACTTATTTGGCAGTACGACATCAGCACAACGCGAACGCGGGCTGGAATGCGTCATCTTCTTTTGCATATGAATGCTAGGTGCTCGGTCGGATACACTCTTTAATTTTTTTAAATTTGAAGAATGATAGGTTGGATCTAATTCTTTTTGCATGTTTAGACTAGAAGCATGAAAGTCACCTTCTGCTGAAGGAGTGTAATTGGTGTTGGACCTCGTGGATTTTGAATTGGTCGAATTTGTTAAACTATTCAAGTCTGGTTTTTGTGTGGAATTTCCCGAATTTGGGGATGGTGGTTGAGAAGTGGTGTCTTTGAAGTTAACATTTTCCGACCGAGATGTATTGGATCTCGCGCTTGTGAAATAAGTTGAATTTGTTAAACTATTTAAGTCTGGATTTTGTGTGGGACTACTAGTATTTAGGGATGGCGGTTGAGCAGTGGGGAAGTTTGCCCTCGAATTCTCCGACCGAGATATATCTGGATAATGATCTATTTCATCTTTCTCGTATATGCAAAGATATGCGTTATTACATGTCAAAGTAGATAACGTAGATTTCCGTTCTACTTCATCATCAGCAACCACAATTCCCTTTTCAGTTTTTATAAGAGCTTGGTAGTGACCAGATGTTGCGCTTTCGCCGATATGTTGTATCACAGAGGACAGGAAATATTTATGAGAGACACCGGGCAATGAAATATTCTTCTCAATTTCGACAAAGCTACAATCTTTAATAACCGTATTTTTTACTGTATTGAAAGTATATCTCAGTAACTGTATTATCAGTACATCAGGAGCTGATGTCCATTGTCTACGGATAGTAAAATTTGAAGCTGTTTTACAATTGTCACATTTGTGAAACAGTTTTTCATGGAGAGTACAATTAATCAGGCTGGTAATTGTTGCATCGAATCGTGTGTGACTGACAGGTAGTTGAAAAATACTTCCTGTCTCTGTGGTGGTAGTTTGATGATTACATTTGTTGCAATTGTTTTGTGTTTGAATTGAAAAAGAAAATTTGTCAATCAACCCAAGTTGTAATACAAGCCTCAATGGTCCCTTTATTAAAAATTCACTCGCATCACATTGCGTCCCTCTTGTAAAGTCGCAAAACGCGCACATCAGATCTAGAATTACGTACATTTCACTGTCGGAAAGTTTACTACCGTAGTAAATCCTTTTGGCTACAATAAAAAGGGCACGAGTTGCTGTTTCTGCATTGTCAAAATCCCCGTCTTCTTCACATATTTGTCTCATAATGCCGGTGCGTATAAAGCATTGTACAACCGAATTGAACCAGCAGTTATTTTCCAAGTTTTGCATGGGTGTGAAGGACACATCATTGTTTTCTCGTGGGTTATTTGAAAGAGTGATAACGGGATCTGCCATATTATCTGTCTGACGTGGCATGGGAATGGGAGGTGCGTTCTGGAAGTATGAACCTTGTGAATGAGCTCTTTTTCTGCTCCAAGTTTCCTTAATAAGTTTTGTAGTGATTTGCTTTGTTTTTCCCTGAAAGAGTTTAATAGTGTCGGCGAACAAAATTTCTAGGGCTCGTATGTCTTCTGCTAATATATCGATAATTTCATCGACTCGCTGGAACTTTTTCTTTGAGATTTGTATATGTTTTAACACCCCCATTCTTTGCTCAGAGTAAGAGATGGTTCGTGGAAGCAGGGGGGTTCTTTTAACAGTTTGTAATCCTACATTAGGCCGTCCTATTTTTGACAATGATATTGGGAGCATATTAGACCAAAGAGGGGAAGAAGGAAGCAGTACACGCTGAACTTCTTTGAGGAATTTTGGTCCATATGATTTATTGGGTATTAAATCCTTTCCTAATCGTTTGACATCCTTCTTGTAAGAACTTAATGAATCAGTGATGCTTTTATTAACGATATGATCATAGTAATTGGTGAACGGTGATTTTTTTTGAGTAAATGATGACTCTTCAGACTTTGCTTTGCCAGTAGTACTGTCTTTGGCACTGAACGTGTATTGAAGCGGATCTGGAATTGAGTCGTCGGTTGAAAGGGGGGGTATTTCAATACTGCCTGGTTTACTTTGTGAAAGCTGTTCTATGCGTTGTTTTACTCTCTTGTAGCAGTCGAGGACCAAAGAACATACGTTTTTGGAAGTTAATATAACACTTATTTCATACAGGACCATTGCAAATACCTTCAAAGTTGGAGAATTTAGTAACAAACTAATACAAAACATGCCAAAGTTGTAATTATGTTTGTAATGTTTTTTTGTTACTTTTTTAGCACTTTTCATGAAATGTCCTGCGCAGGCGTGTGGCAAAGTTTTAAAAATGTCGTTAACGGATGCAGTGCCATTGAGGATTTCCCACGAGCGATTTAAAAACATTGAATATGTTTCGTTGTTGAACGTCAGCATTGAACCTAGCAGAAAAACCCAAGCTCTATCACTATTTATTTGCAATGGTTGACTAACCGAGTTGTATCCAAATAACAATTTCTCTTTATGTCTAAAAACGTTCAACCAATTTAAAATTACGGGTAAGCTTTGATCTTCGGAAATCAAAATTGACACAGGTAGGGTTGTTTTGCCTTTGGACGGGTTTCGTACGCACAATTCATAGTACAAAAGTTGCCTCTCATTCTTACGTCTCTTAATAATACCCCCCGTGGCATCCCAAAATGTGACATCTTTCTTGCAAAACTCGTGCCAAACACGCAGCCCCCCTTCTGTGAAGCATATTACATAAAATGGGCTCAAAGATAAAAATTGTATGAAACCAGGAACTTTTCCATCTTTATTATATATATTGCGTTGATTCTTGCTTTTGATAAGCAAACTTATCACTTCGTTTCTGGCCTCTCTGGCGACGGATCTGCTTTCACTTGAAATTTTTTGCATTACTGATAAAGTTCTCCCACATTTATCTCTATTTCCAGCCGATACTTCTTTATTTGGTTTACGAGACAAATTTCGCATTAGAATTTTCATGGGCTTCACACCCAATTTAAACATTTCTTTTGCTTCTCTTCGTTCCGAACCCCTTATTGGCCTAGCGTGGAAGTCGTTCACTCTGTGTTTAATGCTGCCTGTGTGATTAATCGTGCAGATATAACTTCTATTCATCGAAAGTTTTACTTCTATGGAACAGTCTTCAAACTTACAATGGCCCTTCGCCTGAAAGATTACTTTTCCCTTGGACTGTGCATTAACATAATGGTACTTAAACATAATTACACAATAAGGGTTGATAAGGCGTATATTGTCAGTAAAACAACTTTGCCATTCCCCGCTCGGAAGACACCGACCTTTCCTTTTCCTGAGAAGCCGTTTAAATGCATTTCGATCGATCGAAAAATTACTATTTGGAGGAGTGTCATGCTCGAAAAACTCATTTTCATTTGCTCCCGTCCCGGACAAATTGTTTAAAGTTTGCTGTGACAAGACCTCGTTGTCGCTATTTACCGGTACATTTGAATATTTGTCTACACCTTTTGAATTCCTTTTACGTTTTATATTAGCTTGATAGTTCCGCTTTGGAACTTTAACATTTTTCTTACAGCTTTTACCTTTAGGTTTGGATGAATGATTAATGCAAATTTTTGACGTTTTAACTTTTTCTTTCGCATCTTTTGCATCATCTCTTACATGAAGTTTGTATATGCCATTGTTGCATGACCCTACACCACACAAAAAAGTGACGTTACTTCCAGTAGTAATTGTATGAGGGATATGCATGCAATCATAATGGTACCACTCATCACAGTTCTTACAATGCATGTACTGTTGATGTTTGTCATAGGTAGTTTTGCAAATGCAATACCGTTTCTTCCCATCTGCTTCTGTATCCGTCCAGTTATTGGAAAAACGTACCTTTTTTCTTATTCTCTTGTGTTCTTTGTCGTTTTCATCATTCTTCGCCGTATTTGAAGACTGGTTGGTTTGGCGTTTGCTTGCTTTTCTTTTCTGCAGCGATATAAAATGATTTTGTACGTTAAAATGTTTTTCTTTCAGGCTTATCTTTGAGTGCTTGAGTTAGGACAATATGGAGACGTAAGAAAACGTGGCAACTAAACTACGAAAGCAAGCTAATCAGCAAACTCAAACGTGATTCAAATACGCCAAATACCCTCCAATATTTGAACACTGTCCATCGTCCCATCATCCCCACCGCCCGATAAAGAGTCCTGTTGTACTATTTGTGAATCCTAAGGTGGGCCCTTCAGTCCATGGAATTGAAAAAGCTTTTAACGCAAAGTTTATTTTACAAATCCATTCGGTCATCCGAGCAGTAGCATGATTAATTCAAACTGGGGGGGGGGGGATAGTGACCATTCTCCTCCCCTTTAGTCCCCTTAGCTAGCTGTGTTTAAAAAAATTTAGTAAAACTATGTACGTTAAGTGTTGTTAACGTTTTCTTTTATTGCGTCGTTTAAATCACCTCGCCAACCATTCTGTCAATCCTGTCGATGTGTAAGACATAATATCGTAGCACACTGACAGCATACCACGCGAAGAAGGTGACTATATGTTTACCTTGACAACTCCGTAGTATGTGATTCAGTTAATGTTGGAATAACCCGTACGGTACATATGTACAGGTTAGTTCACTTTCGAAGGAGCCACAACTGAAAAAAGGGCCGTCGCCGGTTCGACTTAAACCAATTGGTTGGAAACTGGGCCGTAAAATTCCATGTAACTAACTAACTAACTCCAGGGCGGATTTGCGGGACTCGGTGGGAGGGGAGTGCATTCTAAAACAGCTAACCTTTTTTACTTCATTAAATAATGATAAGGTCCGATTCCAACTTTAAAAAGATCTATGTGATGTGACATACCTGCTTAATGGCAAACTCCCATTGTATTCCTCAACTTATTGCCTTCTTCACACCAAATATGGCTAACCATATTTGCACACTTGCTGCCCATTTTGCACCTTTTCATTTTTTTTTTATTGGTTTGAACATTTCACTGCATAAAGGTCCTATTAACAACATCTCCCTCATTTAAAATATAATGTGGCTACGGACCAGATATGCAGTTGCTGTACCTTTGTTTTTCCAACGGGACCTGAATCCACATGTTGAGCATTACGTGCACCACCCAACAGTCTCAGAGGGGGTGCATCTTCGGCCGGCACGTCCTGTTTTTTAAAAAGGAAATGTGAGAGATAAAAAATAGGATTGATATCAGTTAATCGATCGCAACGTACACGCTATGGATATTGTGTTGTTTACTATTTTAGCTCAGTCATTTTCCTTGCTCGGTATACGCATGAAATCTTGTTCTGCTCCCTTATTTATTAATCGATCCGACCGTTTTATTCAACATAAACTCACCAGTGTTGATAAAACATGCAAATGCAGAAATGTATATAACGAGATCCTCTGACAACCTGTCGCCCTTGAACCAATAATGTAAAAACTACCGATATTGTAAAGAAAAAAAAAAAATACCGTTCAAGTAAGAACAACCGATAATGTAAAACAAAAAAAAAAAAGATACTGTAAAAATTCGTTTCTACGTAGAATGCAAAAAAAAAAAAAAAAAAAAAAAACACACCCACCCACCCATAAACCCGTAATTCAAATCCATGAGCTCACTGGACGAGTTTAAGAGTCCATGCAGGAAAACGTTTGCAATTAACGTAACAAGAATATGGCTAAATTAGATGACTTGTTGTTCTTTCATTTAAGCTGTCATTTCTATGACGTAGCGCTTCATTCAACACACTACCCGCCGAAAGATACTAGGATCAGACCTTGTCAGTTTTTAAAAGCTTCACCCGGTTTGTGTGATTTTGATTCACAGGCTAAAACACAAAAAAACAATTAAACCATTTATTTCATTTCGTTTGTTATGAGGGTTTGAAAATATATTGAACGAGGTGTATTAAGTTAGAAAGGTCAGGACACCAGAATTACTTTGGTTCTCTTCTTCCTCCGCAGGAAGATGCTGGTCGCGGTTGGTCATGTAACCGACCATCGATAGATAACGCTATTGGTAATGGTCAACAAAAAGATGACACGTGTACCATCTGTCATCATGTGACTGATTGAGATACCCCATTGACGTATTAACATACAGAACCTCTCTCTAAAGGACTCACATGGGACCAGATAAAATGTCCTGCTAAATGGGGTTGTCCTGATAAGTCAATCAACTGAGCGTTAGCCTATGTTTTGGTTTGGGGGCTTACGTTTCTCTTCCTTGCAAGGGAGTGACTTGGGCAATCTGGCTGGAGACGAACTGGCAAGGAATGGAGGAGCATGTATTGACCGTATTTGTAAAGCATGATAGGCTTACCTTTCAGTTGTAAATAAATGCAGATTTTAACATGGCCAGTGAATTATTATGAAGGCTACATCAAACTTATTACTTCTATTGGTTAATTGGTTTCATAGTTTAACGCTGTCAGTCCTACCACTTAAGCTAAGGTTTTAACTTTTCAAGAACACAATATTTGACGTTAGTTTTGAGTATTTCGAATCAGGGGTGACTTTGTTGAACTGAGAGGCGGGTTTGCCAAGGGGACAACTTTGTCGTGGTCGACTTTGAAAGGGGCACGCGTTTGAAAAGGGTGAAGGGGCAACTTTTTTTAAAAGGGCGACTTTGATTGCCGAAGTGGCGACTTTGTCAAGGGCGACTCTGTGAAGGGGCGCATTTGATGGGGGGGGGGGAGGCGACTTGACTAAAAAACTAAACACATGCTACATCCACACATATGTAAGTAGGATTGTCGTTAGAGAAGTTTCTGTAGTATAGGTTAACTTTTACATCATCGGTTGTTACATCTGTTGTTCCAGACCTTGTCATGAATTTGACTGTTAAATGGACAGCCGCGTGGTCCGCAACTAACTTCAAGGCTGTAAAATGCAATCTCCAGCGGGCCGAGTGTCGATACTTCCAAAGTTTCGTGTACGAGATTCACCATTTAATGTGGCGCTCTGCTCACATAAACAAGTAAACAAGTTATGCAAGTCATGCTCTCCCTTAAACAAGTAAACAAGTCATGCTCTCCCATAACAAGTAAACAAGTCATGCTCTCCCACAATAGCGGGTTTATGTTCTTAGCGGCACATAGACTATATATACTATATATGTACTAAAACATCAAAGCTCCCGGGGGTTTTCCTGTTGAAAGCGGGCCCATGGAACCCATCCGCTAGGTCTGGCAATTTCCATGGGTACCCCTCGGACCCTACCGAGGCTTCCTCCCCGTGGAATGGAGATATATACGGACTTATACCTACACTTTGGCAAATATGATATTGGTAGAAGTGGCGAAAAAAATCATCGTCGTTTTTTAATTCAGCAGGACAACCTATGCAAAGCACCTTTTTCGTTTTTCTTCCATTACGTTGAGATTTAGACTTTGTGCCCTGTCAATAAAATGTATACAGAGTGAAGATGAATTTTAGCCTGTAATAAATGATAGAAGTTGGCAAAAATACAAACCAGTAAAAACACGATGCTACGAAAATATGCACAATTCAGAATGTGTTTCTGTGAGTATTTATTGATGAGAGGAAAAGGCAAAAATGACGGAATGCACAGGCAATAAGCTAAACGTTAGGCCCTAATTTGCAGTGTCTCGAACAACCAGTCGTTTACTTCTTGTGTGAACTTTCGGTGACATACATGCTCATCACCTTCGCATGCGTATAACAACTTTAAAGGTGCGCACGCATCCTAAGCGAAACAAAAGTCGAACGTGGATGAAATCAGACTTATGCGCTTAATTAAACGAACGCGCTGGTTGCCAGTCACATAAAGGTTATTCACCGACGTCATTGCGTTTTGCGTCATTCTATCTTGCTATCTAGGCGTCCATTGCCAGACAAGTGTTTCAAAAAATGCTGTCGTGCGAGAGTGTCGGTGACACACGTACTGCGCATGATCAATTCCATCCGGTATAGACCTTGTCAGAGAATCCCTTAAAGACACACTATCGTGGCGCGAAACGGGGGCGACACCATGTTTTTAAAATTGTTCTTTTCTCCTTCTCGCATCAAAAACTGTTACAGCGCCATCACCCTCTTTGGCCTTGAAAAAAGCTCGCAGCCGTACAATCGAGGGAAGCTGAATCATGGGAGTACTAGACGGTACTCGTCCCTGCTGACAACACCGATTTTTGCAAAGATTTTCGCAAATACCAAGTACAACGAACAATTGTCGGCAAGAGGACAACTGTTCCTAAAATTAACAAGACATTGACGGCCCGGCTTCCATAGAACGATGTACCAACGTTAATTAACGAGTTACTTGTGATGATTTACGCTGCGAGAAGGTAAGGAAAATAAATATGAACAAATACGGTGGCAATTAGTAGACATTGGCAGTAATTCTGCGAAAAATCCTTTGCTTGGCGATGTGTAGTATTACGTACGTGTATAGGCCATATTAAATTGAACAAGCAATTTTCCCAAGGTTATGGGCACAAATTCCCAAGGTCCGATACAATACAGAAAGAAACAAATTCAACTGTCATCACGTTGCATGTGGATCCCTGTTGTTTTACTGAGTGTATAATTAATGCTACAGTAGTTTCTACCAGGATATACCTTCAAATTAAGGCTGATATATGTATCTCATACAGCTGTGAAAAGGGACAAAACGTTAGTCATTGCCAGTATGAAATTACTTCAAGCACACCACTCTTAGGCCTACAATTGAGTTACATATCGTTTTAGTAATATATATCCCACAACAAGAAAGACTTATGTGAGTTGACAGATTTCAGATTACACTCTGATCACATATGATGGCCTAGCTATCTAAAAAAAATTGGCTTTACACCCCCTAGATTAGGACAAAAGCAAAAATGAATAGTTGTGGGATGCACAAAAGTTTAGGGAGGGTTTGCTAGATGAAAACATGTTATAGATGTATGATTAGGAATTAGTTGGACTGATCATGTTCAAAGGATATGAGAATGCTATCCAACCAGCTTTATATGTAATAATGCCAACAATTTCCATTGAATAATTAATTGACATGTGACAGCAAATTGCATTTCGGTATAGTCTGGCCAGGATGGTTGTCTAAAACAATTCTTCCACAACCCAGGAATACTTAGTTTACAAGACCAAAGATTTTAACACTTTTCAGGGTGCTTGCCATAATCCATCCCTAAACCTTATTTTAAAATATCAGGGTAATAACTAGCCCTAAAACAGGGCTATATATTGCTATATATTCAGTTCAACGGCCTCATGAGATGCTACACATGCAACAGAATGCACATGCAGCCCTGTTCGCCAGGTAATTGCATTGGCTTCAGAGTTGGGCTAAGGACTGCAGGAGGATAAGGGGAGGGGGGGGGATAAGAACTTAGCTCCACTGATACCCAAAGTGTAACTTAATATGTACCCCATCTTACCATCTATTAATCTTTATACAGCCCCAGTCCCCCTCCCCAAGAACCCTCCCAATTAAGAAAAAATAGGCTCTAGCTACCCCATATGACAAAGTTTCTTGTCGAGCTATGTTTGCCACTGCTAGGCTTCTTAAAGGGCGAATTTCGATCTTGATTCCAGATGGTTCCCGCCAGTTCTGGTAAATAAGCTAAGATAGCTAAGATCTTAAGCTCCTCAAAAAGGAGACAAACTTTTTCGCGTAAAGAATTACCCTGTCGAGTAGCTGCCATGTTTAACAAGATATACGTCTAGACTAGTTGCGGTGCCGGCAATGCAACTCTCATGTTTTTTTTTTTTTTTTGTATTGAATGAGTAATAAGGTTGAACTTATATTATATAGTTTTAGGAGATAGAGATTTAATCCTGTTTTGTGCTGTGGAGGTTAGAATATGTAGATTTTGAAGACGTTGTATTTTGTTTATCAATACGTTAATTTAAACTGACGACGTCATTGGTCATGGGTAGGAGAGCACCCACCCTGGCGGGTTCGCCTAGACCAGTTACGGTGCTGTCGATTTCCTGTCTTGTTTTGTTTTGGTCCTTTGGTATTGAATGATTATAAGTGTCAACTAATATTATGAAGTCTTAGAAGAGATGTTGAATACTTTATAGGTTATTGGGTGTTTCAAATGCAATTTATTGGTAGTTGTAATTTATAACTATTTAATCATTACCAATCATCTTTAAGAAAACTGGAAGGGGAGAGGGGACTGATAGGATAAGGCCAACCATAGCAACTCACACAAGTATTATATCGTAGCCTAGGAGCTAGCATGGCAAGATGAAATCACTATGCATAAACGTTTAATAGGCTATGGTGGAAAAAAAGTTTTCAACTAATAGTGGTAGTAAACATGGGCGTCCGCAGGAAAAATTAGGAGGGGAGGGGCAAAACAATTTTAGGGGGAAAAGTTACCATCGGTTGGCGCAGAGTGCCAGAAATTTTGGCATAAAATGTTCCCAGATCGTTGGAAATGGCACTTTTAAAGGCCTATTTAATAAATACAAAAAGGAAAAATACTGATTAAACTGTTAAGAAATGTTGATCTTAATTTTTTCTTCGTTTTTTCTTTATTTTTTCTTGTTTTTTTTCTTCAAATTTTTGATTCAAGTAGAGCAGGTGTAGGATTTTTTAGCTAAAGTAAAAAATACCCTATGCCAAGTTTCACCCCAACTTACTACCAAAACATAGGAAAGAGAAAGAAGTGTAACAACTTTAACTCGTTTCAAATATACAGATATTCTTTTTATTGAAAGACCAAAATATAGTATGTTTAACATGTCAATCGATTCTCAAAGGTCTCCAGTTTATGACCTCCCCTACATGATTCTTCCCATTCACATGACGGTGCCACAGAAAGTTAACATAATAAGTAATCAGTTCAGTGAAATATTTCGACCTGGCTAAAGTTACAATTAAAAGTTTAGGTTAAGGTTAGGGTTGATGTCAAGGTTATACTAAAGATCGGTTAAAGTTGAGTTATTTCAGGATTACAATTAAGCCTAACCGGATATTCTGAATCGAATCTCAAAACCCAAGTCATAAAGCTAATTCTCCCCTCAACGTCACCCTCCAACCGCCTTAGGGCTCCTGGCGGGGTCCAGGGGTAAAGCCCCGGTGGGGTTGGGGGGGGGGGACGGAGCCCCCGAAAGCTCCTGGATATTTATTTCTCAGAAGCTCTACTAAAGAAGACTGTTTAAAGAGCAAATTCAGAGGTAATGTTCTTGTGTATATTTATACATTTAGGGAGGAGATCACATCATAAGATGTAGAAGTGTTAACGTAAACACGTAGCCCATTTCAAGGGTTAGTTACGGTAGGGTTTCAACATGTTCATGCTGATCTCGCTTCAAATTTGTATTGGATAAGAGCAACCAATTGTTTTATTACGCAGGGCGGTGATCTTTTGAGATATTGGGGAGAGATCTGAACGAATGAAGGTTTTGCACAATCGGTTAGGGACTGCTTTGTTGGGGACCAGAGGCGAAGCCCTTGGAAACCAAGTGATTTGGTGCATTTCAGCGTTCAGAGGCCATGGATAGCCTATCTCCTACCGAAAATGTCTTGTTTTTAAAATTATTATTAAAAATTTTGGGGGCCAAATGACGGTTTGGCCCTCCACTTTTTTACTTGAGGGGACGAAGGCCCCCCTTACCCTCTCCGGGATTTGCGTCACCTTAAAGCAATAATCAAAATGATTGCCTTATCATTTTTTTAATTTATGTTAAATGTGACGTAGACATTAAATTTGGACCGTTTGCAAAGGGTTTAGATTTATGGCTTACAGAACGAAGTTTTGAACAGGTACAAGACATTTCGTAACTGTAATTTTTTAGCCAGATGGTTCATTTCATCCCTTGCCTGTCAACGTAAATTTTTTTTAAACTTATTTATAAGCTAGTTATTCTCTGATTTGTTATAGTTTTGTCAGGGAGCTGTGGTGTCATCAGGAAAACGTTTATTCATTCTGAAGTCCATTTTTGCCTTGAAAGTGATTTGTTAGGCTATTGCAGATGGGTTTTTGGAATGATGAAATTTGTCTTCTACGGAGTTTTTTACTCGACAGTGCTGTCTTATTCATACACCTGTCTTACTTATCGCTTTTATATATTTTAGGTTATCGTTTGATCACTTGCGAGTAGTGGCCATACATAAACTTGCTACATAATTATTTATATTAGAAAAAGAAGTGTACGGGAATTATTAAAACAATTTCTAAACAGTACAATGACAACAGTTTTCTTCCGTAGTAAGAGGTCACCGTCAAAAAGGCGACAAGAGGTCCTTGCTATAGAGTGAAGTAAGAAGTGTGTCTGTTTAATCATGTGATGACAGACGAATCGCAGCTAATAGCTATAAATTAGGGACATCGATATTTTGGGGTTCAGGTTTCATGATTGGACGTATAGATGTTGCAATTTATCTTCTAGGATTTGTTATTGGGTGATTCGGTTACCTGATTTGTGTGGGACAGCATCGTTCAGGTTACTATTCATTACTGAACTAAGAAGTTACTGGGGAAGGGATAGTAGTGACGTATGTGTACGGGATTAATTTAAATTGTGGTAACAGTGACATGTAGGGAAATTTAAACATTATATTAACATTTATGTTGAGAGAATGTGGGTGTTACGCTGCCAAAGGAATTTTTACTTTCCTGTTTTATATTTTTTTTTACTTCATTTCATCATTTGTAAAGATTATGGTAAATCTGAGATATCGGCATTTCTTTCGATTCTTGTTAAATCGTCATTATATGATATTACTTACGACAATTCTTAGTTTCTCCGACAACATGAGTGATTTTTTATTAGACAGGGCAAGTTTTTTATGTATTTTCCTTAAACAACCCAACTTTTTCCTTAAACAACCCAACTTTTTTATATTTGTCTTTATAAAAATCGAAATTTTTCCAGGATCTTTTCAGTAAAATTGAGATGTTCAATATTTTTCGTAAAGCAAGCAAACAACTTTTATGACACTTTTTGAGCTTTCGAAAATGTTTCCTTTGCAATTCATTGCCTTGGTCGGGACTTTAAGTTATTGTCCCCCTCACCTCTGTCGGAGAGTGTGGCCTTTTTGTTGGGCAAATCCTGGCGTGTTCTCTGTGACTAGTCTTGGGATGGTACGTTAAATGTACGAAAAAGGGGGGGGGGTAGAAATAAATTTTAGACATGTAAGAGTACTTGTCTTATAGTTTTGTGTAAGCGGAGCGTTACTATTAGTTGGTGCGGAACATGTAGAACTTTTTAAAAATCATTAATCTTTAGAAACTCTTTATGTTCAAAACCGGAACATTCTTCACTTTGTTCATTAACACTATCCCTCTTCAACCAATTCTCTATAACGCTACTGTCATGTTCAGGCTCATTATCTTCTATTTCCAACACTGTTTGTCATAATGCACTCCACCTGTATTCACTAAATGAATGGCACGTTTTTCCTGATTAACTGCACTACTTAAAATATCACTTTGAGGATAACGTACCCAATTCCATCTACCATTTTATTCTATGTCAGTTTTTAAAAGTCTTGCAGCTGCAAATATTTTAACTTCTGTAGACCATACACCATCCCTATCCATTCCAGTAGAAGTAACATATTCTTCCTTAGTCATAAATGAGACCGGAAAATCACTTCTACCTAATAAAATTACAATTACTTGTATTAAATAAAAGTGATTATCTTCTACACATGTAATCAATATTGCCAAACACCGAAAGGAACAATTACCATCCCCTCGCACTTTTCTTACTCAAATCGGCCTACCCTCAACTGAAACACATTTTCCAATTTTCTTGGGCGACAAATCAAACTCACCAGTTTCCACAAAAACTATGTTTGAGTCTATCGACACAAGTTTCCTAAACGTTTTTTCTCTCCAACAGCTATCAACAACGAAAAAAATAAAATGTACATGAAGAGCTTTCGAAACGTATAAATATTGCATCACTATCGTCATGTTCCCTACTTCCACCATCATTGCACCTCTGACTTTTTTCATATTCACTAAAACACCTTTTGCTCCCTTCTCTGATATCATCATTTCTTTCCCCTTCACAACTTTGATCTTGAAATTGACCCCCATACTTTCGTTTTCTTTGCTGCCAACCCTTCCTTTCTAATTTAGAAATCTTTGAACGGCCTTTCTCAGGCATTATAATATTCTCCAAATTATTTCAAAATTTAAAATAACAAAAATACCACAACCAGACAACTTCAAGTAACACACTATCACTACTCAACAAATATCAATACTCGCCAACCCATAAACATGAAATTTACCTACCAATAACAACATTTCCTTCAACAAAACCTTACGTCATGAAAATTCTCGTCAATTTAAAAAAAAATACCGTCCACACAGCTCTTTAAAAGAACAGTGAACAAAACTCTAAGCTAGTAAAATTTTCACTCCACCACAACCCCGTCCATACCCGTCACTTCAAAAGAATAAATCCCTGCAAATAAGTCCTCATATAAATACACACATTTAACTAACACCAATCTGTAATAAATATTATACGATCAATTAAAAAAAAACCCAAAATAATGGCGCTGTGTAAAATTAAACAACAAACTTTTCACCACGGTACATACAGACCATACAGACCATATAACGAACCAGGGTTTTCCGCAAGATTGTTACCAAAATAGACTGCGTTCGTAAATTTTACATAAAAAAGCCCAATTACACACTCTCACAAAAGTCATATGTCCACCAAAAATTAAAAATACGAAGGAAAACAACCACCCTTACGAGTTACACCATGCCATATTTCAATACCATAAAGCATCTACAAGAAGATAGAAATAAAGGCCCAGAAAAGTCCGGAATTAACATCTCACAGACGACTACACTAGTTGCGGTACTGCCTGCAAGGCAGGCACCGCAACTAATAAATCAAAAATTTATTAAAATATAAAGTTGCAGTGCATGCAACTGCATGTTGTATTGAAAGCATTATCTGCCTATACTGCATCTTCTGAATTTGTCAATGGAAGAGCAGTGACTTATTGAAAAGGTTACTCTCTTAACTAATCGGCTTGGTGATGAGTGTGCATATTTTTTAAACTGATTTCCTTAGTCACAAGCTAGCGTAGATATTTCATGTTTAATATGCTAACTATTTTGCATTTTAATTAGCATCGTATAAATCGAGAAGGCATATGTGTCAATCATGTAGCAGCTTAGTGGCCTCTACCTTTCACAAGAATCTTCAACATGGCTATATGTACAGAGCATGAAGTAAATTAAAATACCATACCAGAGTAAACTCACCTTCAAGTGTACAATATTTTCCTTAAACAATCTAATAAAACTAAAAGGTTGTTACTACATGTGAGATTACTTATTTATATTATGTTCTTTTTTGCATCCTTGAAGGCACTAGCACTACAGGAACTGCATCAACTTTTCTGACAAAAGATGCACCTACCATACCAACTATATGAAACAAACCATGCATGGGAACCTACCATTATCTTCTTGTTAGGCTGGAAGGAAAATGTCTTCTCTTTAAAGCAGAACGTGCAGGCCAGGTCTATGGTGGCTTTGAGAACTGCATCTCCACTGCAAGCTGATGTTCTAGAGAATTCAACTATTGAAACTTGCTTTATATATGACATACTTACTTAATACAATATCCCGAGACTAGGGAGGACGGTGTCATTATGTAGGATACAGTGACAGGAGTTCAAGTATGGGGGTTGAAAGGCCACCTAGAAGTACATTGAGATGGGAATTTCATATCAGTGACAAAAAAATTTATTTGTAGACCCAAACTATCCTGCAAGATATATTATGAAAGTTGCATGTAAGCCTAGAATTGCTACATTTAAAAAAAAAACTTCAATTACAAAGTTGGTAGTAGTTTTCACACCACGCGAAATATAACCTTTTTTTAGAAGAAGAACAGTTTTGTACCATTTACAATGATGCCCTATTTTAGAGGCAGTGTTCTACACACCCTAGTACCTTCTCCAATTTAAACAAGAACACCAGCCTAGTGCAGTGCACCTCCGCAACAGAACTTCAGCAGACCTGCATTGAGTTTCAACTGTCTGCAATTACATACAACTTCATTCTTATTGGGGACAGCTGGGTAGCAGTAGGGTGGACCTGGGTGGACAATGTACAGGGGTCCAAGGAGAATTCAAACACCTCGGAGCTTGTGTGTGCAAGGTTTCATTCCTATCCCATACCCCCCCCCCCCCACCATGAATACTGGATCTACAGGTTTTTAGACAAATGAATTTGGGGACCCCTTGCTGTCTATCTTCCCCATGCATTTTGACCATGGACGTCAGCAGAAAAAAAGTCAGGGGGGGGGGGCAAAATTTCTAGGGAGGGGCAAAACCTCCAAGTCACCATGAATTGACACAAAGCATGGGAAAATTTCAGCCCAAAATGCCTCCCAGATCGCCGGAAATGGCATTTCTAAAGCCTATTTTTCGCATAGAAACTTGGAAAACGGGTTTTGTTCGGGTTTTTGCTTTGATTTTTATACGCTTTTTCAAATTTTTGATTTTCCGGGGGGGGGGGGCAAGTGCCCCCCTTGCCCATACCTGCGGACGCCCATGTTATTGACGGCCTTGTTATGCCATTGTTTGAGTACACAACTACCAGTACCAAAAAATCATTGACCAATAAAAGTGGAGTTATTGTTACAATTCATATCAAAATTTAACCAGTTGGAATTGGTACTGAACATCATGTATAAAGTGCTACATATTCCTGTCTTTGGGGATGCTACATTCCCTTCAAGTATATCAGTGCTGTTTGTAAGCAAGTGCATATACTGTATGTATGCAATTTACACAAATATATTTTCTCCTTCTTACAGCAACAACTTAATTCTGCATCATAGCAAAATCATTCTACGTCTAAATGTACAAGTCCCTCCATAACTAACAGCAAACCGTGATGGATACTAGGACATATATGAGACCCACCGAAGCAGTACCAGTCTCCAATTAAAGAGGCACCATGCACCAGCATGCACCTTACGATGGTTTCTAAATGGCACTCATGTGGGGACACATAAAGTACTGCACAATATCACAAATGAACAAGCTTGTGGAAGGTGGAGAATTAAACCAAATTAGTGGAAGAGAGCTGATAAAAGAGTTCTCATGGAATGCTCAGTGCTAGAATTAAATATAATCATTCTAGTAAAATTTTTTATCACGTCATATGTGGTCCTTGGGTTGTTGGCAAAAATAACGTACATGAATGTTGCAACACAAACCCTAATCAATACACATGAACTGAAGGAACTACTGATCAAGGAGTGATGTCAATGTTTCAGATGGGCAATGCTTACAGTAGCAAGTCCCGATTTTACAATTACTTTTATTCAAAACGAAACACAGGGATTTGGTTAACCCATTCATAGAAAATGTCAAGATTGAAAAATTTCTCTGTCCCACTAACCATGGCGAGGGCTCCAAGCATGACGATAACTAGGAAATGTGTATTTTCAGCACACGTTAAAATTTACACTTGAAGTTTAATGTTCGTCTATACAAAAAGAAAAAAAATTCTTCCAAATGTTCAACAGTTCTTGGCAAGAAGCTTCCCATTTTGCTTGTTTTCCACCCTGGCTCATGGCATATTCAAATCTAACAAAAGAAATATTTAGATCACAGAGGCCGCGGAGCCAATTTTGAAGTGCGGGGGCTAATCATCGAAGCGGCCCAATATGTCCAATAAAATAAATGCAGTTTAAGGCAGCCCAAAATGCCCACAGCAAAAAACAAAATTGCGGGGGCTAAAGCCCCCTAGCCCCCCCCCCCCCCCACGTCTCCGCGGTCCCTGGATCATTTGTAAAAGAAAATTTAGAGAACACATTTGATCAGTGCAAGTGTAGGATATGTAACACAAACTTGCTCCAAGTTCACAAAAATTGAATTAAAAATCTAATAACTTTACTTGCATATATTTTGAGCATCCGAAAAATTGAGTTAAGAATTTTAGGCGCAACATTCTACTTCACCGTATTAAACATAAATTTATTTGAAACATTCTTTTACAGGATATCTTTTAAATGAGAATTAGGGTCTTCTTCTGGAGGTAGAATATTCAAGCTAGGCCAAGTCCTCTCACTACTTCATACATTCTCCCAACCTATTTAATTCTAGCCACCCACAGCTGTTTAAAACTTTTCATTGTGCAGACACAATCCTGGTCTACTGTTTGAAGGGTATATCATCATAGGGAGCATACAAAACCCTGTTGAATCAGACTGTACTCTCTGTCGGAATATGAGCCACTCTGCATTCTTGAATTTGACATCACAAATCAAGATGATGCATGGGTAATTCTTACACAGTACAGTTACTTTAAATAAATAAATTGTAATTATCAATCTCAATATTCTGAACATGCAGTTTCAAACTTCTACTTCTTGGCATACCAACGTCTCTATCAAACAAATGACTAAAACACCTTTAGAGCGGTTCCCGCCATCATGGAAAACCTGAAAAGTCATGAAATTTGAAAAAAAAAAAAACATTTTCCAGGGCCTGACAAAGTTTTCAAATTCAGGAAAATTGTGTGAATTAAGTCATGAAAATTTCATGAAAATTTTCAAGAAATGGCATTGCTCCATTTTCACTTGTAGTATCTAATGTGTTCTCACTCATGATATCCAAATGTATTATTCTTTTCAACTCAAACTTTTCAAAATTTGATGTAACAGCCCCCCCCCCCCCTTCAAAAAAGGTCATGAGAATTATTCATTTGGTCCGGGAGAAGTGAAAATTCATTTTCAAGAAATGCGGGAACCCTGCTTCAACTTAAGATTCATTTAAAGCTTACAAAAGACACATACTCCACTGAGTGCACCCAAAATTGTTCCTATATTCTAGTTGTCTTTATTGTGCATGATACGATATAGTCCCATTAGCTCTTTCATGCTGCTTAGTAACTGGAATAAAATTCAGCCCTAAAGTTTCAGGTATAGCTGATGTCATAGCATATAAATCAAAGGCTTCATACAGTTACAAGCTGTTTGGCTATTCTGTTCAGGTATAGACCATCTTCCTATTCACAAAACTGCATACACAAAACACATTAGGCTAATAAATATTGTTTTTGTGAAGTAAACCATAAAAATGGCAAGCAATCATTCCAGTATCACTGTGATTTCTGGGTTCTGCCAGGATACTCAAAATCGTGCATAAATCCATCCTGGTTGGGAAGCATCAACCAGGTGCCTTTTGCATCCCAATTGTAGCTGAGGTTTTGAATCTTCTGTCCAGTTGACCGTGACACTGTACTGTACATGACTAGCATATGCAAAGGTGAACTTGACAACTTTGGGTGGATCCTTGGGCTGGTCCTCCTGTGGTAAAAAAAAAACAGAATAATATATGAAATGCCCCCAGAAATATTTTTGCTCTGTCTGAGTTTTGTTTCCGTGCTTTCTTGAAATTTTTCTGGGTTGCTTAATAATATGCATTTGTACTTCTCCAAATTAAATTAGATGTAATAAGCAGGCTCAGCTGAAACTAGAATTGCATGAAAAAATTTCTTTATTCTCTTTCTCACAAATTCCAAACAGATGAAATTGTTCTCATATTTCTCACTTTCTTGAAGAGAGAGAGCTACTCATAATAGATTTCTTTCAAACGTACGGTGCCAAAAATTGTTTCACTGGACAAGGTCAGAGTTTCAGCGGTGATGTTGGTATAACTGACGCTAGGTCTTGGAACTGGGGATACTGTAGGCATACCCTTCCGGAAATATTTTGAGCATAATCCATATCAAAGTGGGGGTTAAAAAGATGTAACAAAAACTTGATATTTTTCCATCAGGTACACGGTTTCTCTTAAAAAAAAACTGAAACCAATGCATAATGAATTTACCTAGGTAGTCTACTTTCATGTTCAGGCTTTACTGCTTCCTCCCACTTTATATTGCCTGCCTCTGCCTCATCAGTTTCATTTTCATTTTGACAATCCAGGAAATCTTCAACTGAACTGTTGACAAAATAGATTGTACTGGACGTAGACTTGTACTTCAAGTCACCTCTTGTCCAAGCAGGCAACAATAAAGGAGCAATTAACAAAGTTTGGAAACTACATTTTATCCTTTATATCATATTTTGAAGATAGATGAATGAAGAAACAAACTAACAAACTGACAAATGCCAAAAAAAAGTTTGCAACTTGTGTAAAGGTATTTTTTATTCATGGATATGCTTATGCCAAATGCAAATGGTGATTATTCCTACCATGCAGTTTCATGATGCTGTTTCAATATAGAAAAATCTCAGATCCTCTTTTCTGCCCTTTGATATCAGAGCATGATTAATCAAAAGCTTAAAGGGCAAGAGCAGTCTCCCCAACTTGAAGTAGTGCAGTACACCGTCCTGTTTCATGATTGACTCTTCACCGTCACGTGCCATTTTGGGGGGAGTCACTGCTTGGTTGACCTAGAATATGTCATATTGAAGTCCTGAAAATCATTAAAGATACTTTTAAGAAATTAAGAGAAGTGAAAAGAAAATTGTGCGCTTTAGGCATTTCTTCAGAATAAGTTTGGGACAACTGTTCTTGCCTTTCAATGTGGACAACTGACAACAGTAGTCACGTTCCATGGAGTAGTATGGTGAAAACTGGAAGGCCTAGTGATTGCATCTGACAGGACTGAGCCTATACACCACATTAAAAAATTACAAACCAAACTCGGTTTAAGAAAGGAGTTTCTTTCTTTCCTGGTCAGCTTTTTCATGATAATATCTGACATATCGAAAGCACGTTGGAAAGCAAGTATATATGTTCTGCAATGCATGTGACTGCATTTGAAAATGGTCAGTTATCACTAGAAAAACTTGCATTTTCAGAGTTGACACCCAAAGAAACATTTTGAGTAGTATCTTGTTGGAATAAGAAATAAAATAATTAATAATACAAAAACATATGACCTCATAAATCCATTTTGAAATTAAAGTAGCCTAGCTAGGTTCCAAAATAAAAGGAAGTATAACTACTATGTTTAGAAGAGAGATGCATATATCTGACAGTCAAGCTACCGTACTGTACTTCAGAAGAAATTCTTACTGTCATAAAAAAAATCAAAGCTTGAGAACTTTGTGAACAATTACAGTAAGTATAGCACCCTCCTCTAACACTGTGACAAAGACATCACACTTTCACTGCAGAAAGACAAGGGAAGGCTGGCGTACAATATCCCCATCCATTTTTGTTTGGTTAGAGGGCAAAACAATTCCATGCTAAAATCTTGAATGACCCTTTGTGTTTTGGCAATTTATTTTGCCATAAGTGTTCAGTAAAACCAGGAGCGCCAGAGAGGTGCTAAGGGGAGCCAAGTTGAACAGGGGATGCATCTCCCAGTTATGGTGGATGGTCCCCACTGTATAAACATTTTCCCTTTTTTCAAGGGAGCATGGGTATGTTATTTGTTGTTCAGAAAGTGACAGGTAGCTCCAATTGTGTACTTCCTTGTGTATCTTAAAGGAAGTGCAATTATTTTTTTGGATAAAAACCACAAAACTTTAAATTTAATTTTAAAATCCAGATCAACATTAAATTGAAAATCCAAATTTTTAATTTTTCTTTCGTAATATTTCATTTAAAAATTCTCAGACAAATCTATGGGTTTGGCCATAGATTTGGATTGCTTATGCCTCTTATGAAGGATTTCATCATTCCCTTGGAAAGAGACTGGCACCATACCAGATGCTGTGACTTCTTATATCACATACTACAATGATATAATCATGGGTGGAAAAAGTTGGGAAGCTGAGAATCTCCTTTCCAGGAAATTTGGACATCTGGAGGGAAATTTCCCTTTTCTGTACATGAAAATACAGGGAGAATTGTGTGAAATTTTACTCTCTCCCTGGGAAATAATCCTTCTCGCTTCCTGGGAAATAAGAATTTTTCCAGCCCTGGCTGTAGTACATGTTATATAAGGGAATGGTGCATATAGTATGATGTTCGTCTGAACTCAATTAAAGTGCGGCTATTCTTGGGCAATAACTATTATAACGAAGTGGATTGTTCTAGGTCAGATTATTAAGTGACGGATGACTTACCCTAAATATTTCGCAGGAACTCCAAATAGCACGTTTCGAACGAAAATATCAATATCTCGAAATTTAATAAGAAAACGAATATATAATATAATTAAACTTGGCCAATGTGACCAAGTATCAGTGTGTTAATGTTTTTGAAGTTAAATCACATACTTGTGAATTTCATTTTAGAGGATATCATATTCCAAAGTTGAAGATAATTGAAAGTTGCCATAATTTTTGTTGTGGTCATGTGGCACAATCCCCTGTCGGCTGGCTATTGTTGAAATTTGTGGGCGAAAAATTTAAAATGATAGAGTAGAAACCATTTGTAATCCGTTGGTGGTAAAATCAAACTGATAAATTAATGTATCACTCCGAAAATACAATTTGAAAAGTACGCCACGTCTCCGAGTCTAGAGTTTCGGAGGCGCCCATAGAAATAACAAGTAAAGTTTTGCCTGCTAGTTTCATCCTTTGTATGTCATGCCTGCTGGCTATTAAAATTGTTTTGAAAACGATAAAAACTGATTGAATGTCAAGAAAAGTATGTCAATTAACTATAACCAACTGAATTATATTCGAAATGGACTGTTCTAGGTCATATATATTAATTGACGGATAACTTACCCTTTGACTTTGGTAGGAACTCCAAATTGCACGTTTCGAACGAAAATATCTAATTCCCGTAATTTAATACGGGAAACAAATACATAATGTAACAAAACTTAAACAAGGAAACAAATCGACAGTGTGATAATGTTTTATGTAGGGAGCTAGCCCCCTAATCATTTACACTATCGGGAACGAAAGGTTTGAAGGTCCCATTCTATTGAGGATACCGTGACATAGAAAGAAACCCATTTCTTAAGTTCCGCATTCAGGCCCATAAGAACAGGTGGGACAATAAAAGGCCCCCAGAGTGACAATCTATAACGCTTTTGAGAACATCAATAAAATTAAAAAACACTGCAAGTACCAAAACCAGTTAATTGAAATATAAAACTTACGAAAACGAAATCCGGGGCATTCACCCCTTAAGAAGGGCTCAAAGTAGGGCCCAAGTAGGGTCTCAATTACTCTTTTGAGAACAAAGTTGAAACTGATACCATTTAGTCTCAACTCATCACTGATAATAAAAATATAACTTAAGAAAAGATTTTCCGGGCATTATCGTTTAAGAAGGACCCAAGTGGACCACAAAGGTCCCAAATGTGCCCATTTTAAATTGTCAGAACAAAGTCAATGTGACTAACAATCGATCCAATTACTTTGCAGGTTTCCAAAAATGATTGGGAAGATGGTCCTATAAGAGGGTCCCAAGCAGGGGCCCAAAAAGGGTCTCAATTACACTTTTGAGAACAAAGCTGATAACGATACCGATTAGTCTCACTCATCATTGGTCGTAAAAATGTAGTTTAAGAAACACTTTTCAGAGGCACTTTCGCTTAAGAAGGGCCCAAATCAACCACAAGGGACCCAAATGGACCCATTTTAACTTGTCCGAACAAAGTCAATATTAATTACTATAGAATCGATCCACTTGCATCGAATGTTTCCAGACATGATACTTAAGATCGATATCACATACTTGCGATGTTCATTTTTGAGGATATCATATTTCAGAGTTGAAGAATATTAAAAATTGACATCGTTTTTGTTGTGGTCACGTGGTACAAACACTTGTCGGCTGGCTATTTAAGTTGTAAATTTGCGAGAGTAAAATTTAAAATCGTAAAGTAGAACCCATTTGTAATCAGTTGGTGGTAAAATCAAAACGAGATATCTATGTATCACTTTTACATAACTCTTTGAATATAAGGTCACGTTTCCGAGTCAAGAGCTTTAGAGGCGCCCATACAAATAACGTGTAGAGTTTTGCCTGCTAGTTTCAGCCTTTTCATGTCATGCCTGCTGGCTATTAAAATGGTTTTGTAAACGATAAAAACCGAAAAAATGTCAAAAAGAGTATCTGCAGTAACTATTCCCATTGCGTTTAATTTGAAATATTCCGGTGTGGGTTAAATATATTAAGTGACGGGTGACCTACCCTAAATATTTCGTAGGAATTCCAAATTGCTCGTTTCAAACCAAAGTATGAATATATCGTAACTTAATACGAAAAACGCATAATTTACATAATAAAATTTGGCCAATGAAAACACTAATCAGTGAAATAATGTTTTTAAAGTTAAATCACAAACTTGCGATGTTCATTTTTGAGGATATCATATTTCAAAGTTGAAGAATATTAAAAATTGCCATCGTTTTTGTTGTGGTCACGTGGTACAAACACTTGTCGGGAGGCTGTTTAAGTTGTAAATTTGTGAGCGAAAAATTTAAAATCGTAAAGTAGAACCCTTTTGTAATTAGTTGGTGGTAAAATCAAAACGAGATATCTATGTATCACTTTTACATAACTCTTTGAATATAAGGTCACGTTTCCGAGTCAAGAGCTTTAGAGGCGCCCATACAAATAACGTGAAGAGTTTTGCCTGCTAGTTTCAGCCTTTTTATGTCATGCCTGCTGGCTATTAAAATGGTTTTGAAAACGATAAAAACCGATTGAATGTCAAAAAGAGTATCTGCAGTAACTATTCCCATTGGGTTTAATTTGAAAGTTTCCGGTGTGGGTTAAATATATTAAGTGACGGGTGACTTACCCTAAATATTTCGTAGGAACTCCAACTTGCTCGTTTCAAACCAAGATTTGAATATCTCGTAACTTACTACAGAAAACGAATAATTTACATAATAAAATTTGGCCAATGAAATCATTAATAAGTGAAATAATGTTTTTAAAGTTAAATCATATACTTGCGATGTTCATTTTTGAGGATATCATATTTCAAAGTTGAAGAATATTAAAAATTGCCATCGTTTTTGTTGTGGTCACGTGGTACAAACACTTGTCGGCTGGCTATTTAAG
The DNA here is from genome assembly GCA_037179385.1 of Holothuria scabra. Lineage (NCBI taxonomy): Eukaryota > Metazoa > Echinodermata > Holothuroidea > Aspidochirotida > Holothuriidae > Holothuria > Holothuria scabra. The sequence continues at coordinate 51,850,321 of CM074180.1, forward strand.
GGATAAATTTGTGAGCGAAAAATTTAAAATCGTAAAGAAGAACCCTTTTGTAATCAGTTGGTGGTAAAATCAAAACGAGATATCTATGTACCACTTTTTCATAACTCTTTGAATATAAGGTCACGTTTCCGAGTCAAGAGCTTTAGAGGCGCCCATACAAATAACGTGTAGAATTTTGCCTGCTAGTTTCAGCCTTTTTCTGTCACTCCTGCTGGCTATTAAAATTGTTGTGAAAACGATAAAAACCGATTGAATGTCAGAAAGAGTATCTGCAGTAACTATTCCCATTGGGTTTAATTTGAAATTTTCGGGTGTGAGTTAAATATATTAAGTGACGGGTGACTTACCCTAAATATTTCGTAGGAACTCCAACTTGCTCGTTGCGAACCAAAATATGAATATCACGTAACGTAATACAGAAAACGAATAAATTACATAATAAAATTTAGCCAATCAATCACTAATCATTGAAATAATGTTTTCAAAGTTAAATCACATACTTGCGATGTCCATTTTTGAGGATATCATATTTCAAAGTTGAAGAATATTAGAAATTGCCATCGTTTTTGTTGTGGTCACGTGGTACAAACACTTGTCGGCTGGCTATTTAAGGGATAAATTTGTGAGCAAAAAATTCAAAGTCGTAAAGTAGAACCCATTTGTAATCAGTTGGTGGTAAAATCAAAACGAGATATCTTTGTATCACTTTTTTATAACTCTTTGAATATAAGGTCACGTTTCCGAGTCAAGAGCTTTAGAGGCGCCCATACAAATAACGTGTAGAATTTTGCCTGCTAGTTTCAGCCTTTTTATGTCACTCCTGCTGGCTATTAAAATTGTTGTGAAAACGATAAAAACCGATTGAATGTCAGAGAGAGTATCTGCAGTAACTATTCCCATTGGGTTTAATTTGAAATTTTCCGGTGTGGGTTAAATATATTAAGTGACGGGTGACTTACCCTTAATATTTCGTAGGAACTCCAACTTGCTCGTTTCGAGCCAAAATATGAATATCACGTAACGTAACACAGAAAACGAATAATTTACATAATAAAATTTAGCCAATGAAATCACTAATGAGTGAAATAATGTTTTTAAAGTTGAATCACATACTTGCGATGTCCATTTTTTAGGATATCATATTTCAAAGTTGAAAAATATTAAAAATTGCCATCGTTTTTGTTGTAGTCACGTGGTACAAACACTTGTCGGCTGGCTATTTAAGTTGTAAATTTGTGAGCGAAAAATTCAAAATCGTAAAGTATAACCCTTTTGTAATCAGTTGGTGGTAAAATCAAAACGAGATATCTATGTATCACTTTTACATAACTCTTTGAATATAAGGTCACGTTTCCGAGTCAAGAGCTTTAGAGGCGCCCATACAAATAACGTGAAGAGTTTTGCCTGCTAGTTTCAGCCTTTTTATGTCATGCCTGCTGGCTATTAAAATGGTTTTGAAAACGATAAAAACCGATTGAATGTCAGAGAGAGTATCTGCAGTAACTATTCCCATTGGGTTTAATTTGAAAGTTTCCGGTGTGGGTTAAATATATTAAGTGACGGGTGACTTACCCTAAATATTTCGTAGGAACTCCAACTTGCTCGTTTCAAACCAAGATTTGAATATCTCGTAACTTACTGCAGAAAACGAATAATTTACATAATAAAATTTGGCCAATGAAATCATTAATAAGTGAAATAATGTTTTTAAAGTTAAATCATATACTTGCGATGTTCATTTTTGAGGATATCATATTTCAAAGTTGAAGAATATTAGAAATTGCCATCGTTTTTGTTGTGGTCACGTGGTACAAACACTTGTCGGCTGGCTATTTAAGGGATAAATTTTTGAGCGAAAAAATTAAAATCGTAAAGAAGAACACTTTTGTAATCAGTTGGTGGTAAAATCAAAACGAGATATCTATGTACCACTTTTTCATAACTCTTTGAATATAAGGTCACGTTTCCGAGTCAAGAGCTTTAGAGGCGCCCATACAAATAACGTGTAGAATTTTGCCTGCTAGTTTCAGCCTTTTTATGTCACTCCTGCTGGCTATTAAAATTGTTGTGAAAACGATAAAAACCGATTGAATGTCAGAAAGAGTATCTGCAGTAACTATTCCCATTGGGTTTAATTTGAAATTTTCCGGTGTGGGTTAAATATATTAAGTGACGGGTGACTTACCCTAAATATTTCGTAGGAACTCCAACTTGCTCGTTTCGAGCCAAAATATGAATATCACGTAACGTAATACAGAAAACGAATAATTTACATAATAAAATTTAGCCAATAAAATCACTAATGAGTGAAATAATGTTTTTAAAGTTGGATCACATACTTGCGATGTCCATTTTTGAGGATATCATATTTCAAAGTTGAAGAATATTAAAAATTGCCATCGTTTTTGTTGTGGTCACGCGGTACAAACACTTGTCGGCTGGCTATTTAAGTTGTAAATTTGTGAGCGAAAAATTTAAAATCGTAAAGAAGACCCCTTTTGTAATCAGTTGGTGGTAAAATCAAAACGAGATATCGATGCATCAGTTTTACATAACTCTTGAATATAAGGTCACGTTTCCGAGTCAAGAGCTTTAGAGGCGCCCATACAAATAACGTGAAGAGTTTTGCCTGCTAGTTTCAGCCTTTTATGTCATGCCTGCTGGCTATTAAAATGGTTGTGAAAACGATAAAAACCGATTGAATGTCAAAAAGAGTATCTGCAGTACCTTTTCCCATTGGGTTTAATTTGAAATTTTCCGGTGTGGGTTAAATAAATTAAGTGACGGGTGACTTACCCTTAATATTTCGTAGGAACTCCAACTTGCTCGTTTCAAACCAAAATATGAATATCTCGTAACTTAATGGGGAAAACGCATAATTTACATAATTAAATTTGGCCAGTGAAATCACTAATAAGTGAAATAATGTTTTTAAAGTTAAATCACATACTTGCGATGTTCATTTTTGAGGATATCATATTTCAAAGTTGAAGAATATTAAAAATTGCCATCGTTTTTGTTGTAGTCACGTGGTACAAACACTTGTCGGCTGGCTATTTAAGGGGTACATTTGTGAGCAAAAAATTTAAAATCGTAAAGTAGAACCCTTTTGTAATCAGTTGGTGGTAAAATCAAAACGAGATATCTATGTACCACTTTTTCATAACTCTTTGAATATAAGGTCACGTTTCCGAGTCAAGAGCTTTAGAGGCGTCAATACAAATAACGTGTAGAATTTTCGCCTGCTAGTTTCAGCCTTTTTCTGTCACTCCTGCTGGCTATTAAAATTGTTGTGAAAACGATAAAAACCGATTGAATGTCAGAGAGAGTATCTGCAGTAACTATTCCCATTGGGTTTAATTTGAAATTTTCCAGTGTGGGTTAAATATATTAAGTGACGGGTGATTTACCCTTAATATTTCGTAGGAACTCCAAATTGCTCGTTTCAAACCAAAATATGAATATCTCGTAACTTAATGGGGAAAACGCATAATTTACATAATTAAATTTGGCCAGTGAAATCACTAATAAGTGAAATAATGTTTTTAAAGTTAAATCATATACTTGCGATGTTCATTTTTGAGGATATCATATTTCAAAGTTGAAGAATATTAAAAATTGCCATCGTTTTTGTTGTAGTCACGTGGTACAAACACTTGTCGGCTTGCTATTTAAGGGGTACATTTGTGAGCAAAAAATTTAAAATCGTAAAGTAGAACCCTTTTGTAATCAGTTGGTGGTAAAATCAAAACGAGATATCTATGTACCACTTTTTCATAACTCTTTGAATATAAGGTCACGTTTCCGAGTCAAGAGCTTTAGAGGCGCCCATACAAATAACGTGTAGAATTTTGCCTGCTAGTTTCAGCCTTTTTCTGTCACTCCTGCTGGCTATTAAAATTGTTGTGAAAACGATAAAAACCGATTGAATGTCAAAAAGAGTATCTGCAGTAACTATTCCCATTGGGTTTAATTTGAAAGTTTCCGGTGTGGGTTAAATATATTAAGTGACGGGTGACTTACCCTTAATATTTCGTAGGAACTCCAACTTGCTCGTTTCGAGCCAAAATATGAATATCACGTAACGTAACACAGAAAACGAATAATTTACATAATAAAATTTAGCCAATGAAATCACTAATGAGTGAAATAATGTTTTTAAAGTTGAATCACATACTTGCGATGTTCATTTTTGAGGATATCATATTTCAAAGTTGAAAAATATTAAAAATTGCCATCGTTTTTGTTGTAGTCACGTGGTACAAACACTTGTCGGCTGGCTATTTAAGGGATAAATTTGTGAGCGAAAAATTCAAAGTCGTAAAGTAGAACACTTTTGTAATTAGTTGGTGGTAAAATCAAAACGAGATATCTATGTATCACTTTTACATAACTCTTTGAATATAAGATCACGTTTCCGAGTCAAGAGCTTTACAGGCGCCAATACAAATAACGTGTAGAATTCTGCCTGCTAGTTTCAGCCTTTTATGTCATGCCTGCTGGCTATTAAAATGGTTGTGAAAACGATAAAAACCGATTGAATGTCAAAAAGAGTATCTGCAGTAACTATTCCCATTGGGTTTAATTTGAAATTTTCGGGTGTGAGTTAAATATATTAAGTGACGGGTGACTTACCCTAAATATTTCGTAGGAACTCCAACTTGCTCGTTTCAAACCAAAGTATGAATATATCGTAACTTAATGCGGAAAACGCATAAATTACATAATAAAATTTAGCCAATCAATCACTAATCATTGAAATAATGTTTTCAAAGTTAAATCACATACTTGCGATGTCCATTTTTGAGGATATCATATTTCAAAGTTGAAGAATATTAAAAATTGCCATCGTTTTTGTTGTAGTCACGTGGTACAAACACTTGTCGGCTGGCTATTTAAGGGATAAATTTGTGAGCGAAAAATTCAAAGTCGTAAAGTAGAACACTTTTGTAATTAGTTGGTGGTAAAATCAAAACGAGATATCTATGTATCACTTTTACATAACTCTTTGAATATAAGATCACGTTTCCGAGTCAAGAGCTTTACAGGCGCCAATACAAATAACGTGTAGAATTTTGCCTGCTATTTTCAGCCTTTTTCTGTCACTCCTGCTGGCTATTAAAATTGTTGTGAGAACGATAAAAACCGATTGAATGTCAGAAAGAGTATCTGCAGTAACTATTCCCATTGGGTTTAATTTGAAATTTTCGGGTGTGAGTTAAATATATTAAGTGACGGGTGACTTACCCTAAATATTTCGTAGGAACTCCAACTTGCTCGTTTCGAGCCAAAATATGAATATCACGTAACGTAATACAGAAAACGAATAATTTACATAATAAAATTTAGCCAATAAAATCACTAATGAGTGAAATAATGTTTTTAAAGTTGGATCACATACTTGCGATGTCCATTTTTGAGGATATCATATTTCAAAGTTGAAGAATATTAAAAATTGCCATCGTTTTTGTTGTGGTCACGCGGTACAAACACTTGTCGGCTGGCTATTTAAGTTGTAAATTTGTGAGCGAAAAATTTAAAATCGTAAAGAAGACCCCTTTTGTAATCAGTTGGTGGTAAAATCAAAACGAGATATCGATGCATCAGTTTTACATAACTCTTGAATATAAGGTCACGTTTCCGAGTCAAGAGCTTTAGAGGCGCCCATACAAATAACGTGAAGAGTTTTGCCTGCTAGTTTCAGCCTTTTATGTCATGCCTGCTGGCTATTAAAATGGTTGTGAAAACGATAAAAACCGATTGAATGTCAAAAAGAGTATCTGCAGTAACTTTTCCCATTGGGTTTAATTTGAAATTTTCCGGTGTGGGTTAAATAAATTAAGTGACGGGTGACTTACCCTTAATATTTCGTAGGAACTCCAACTTGCTCGTTTCAAACCAAAATATGAATATCTCGTAACTTAATGGGGAAAACGCATAATTTACATAATTAAATTTGGCCAGTGAAATCACTAATAAGTGAAATAATGTTTTTAAAGTTAAATCACATACTTGCGATGTTCATTTTTGAGGATATCATATTTCAAAGTTGAAGAATATTAAAAATTGCCATCGTTTTTGTTGTAGTCACGTGGTACAAACACTTGTCGGCTGGCTATTTAAGGGGTACATTTGTGAGCAAAAAATTTAAAATCGTAAAGTAGAACCCTTTTGTAATCAGTTGGTGGTAAAATCAAAACGAGATATCTATGTGCCACTTTTTCATAACTCTTTGAATATAAGGTCACGTTTCCGAGTCAAGAGCTTTAGAGGCGCCCATACAAATAACGTGTAGAGTTTTGCCTGCTAGTTTCAGCCTTTTTATGTCATGCCTGCTGGCAATTAAAATGGTTTTGAAAACGATAAAAACCGATTAAATGTCAGAAAGAGTATCTGCAGTAACTATTCCCATTGGGTTTAATTTGAAATATTCCGGTGTAGGTTAAATATATTAAGTGACGGATGACTTACTCTAAATATTTCTTAGGAACTCCAAATTGCTCTTTTGAAACCAAAGTATGAATATCTCGTAAGTTAATGATGAAAACGCATAATTTACATAATAAAATTTGGCCAATGAAATCACTAATAAGTGAAATAATGTTTTAAAGTTAAATCACAAACTTGCGATGTTCATTTTTGAGGATATCATATTTCAAAGTTGAAGAATATTAAAAATTGCCATCGTTTTTGTTGTGGTCACGTGGTACAAACACTTGTCGGCTGGCTGTTTAAGTTGTAAATTTGTGAGCGAAAAATTTAAAATCCTAAAGTAGAACCCTTTTGTAATTAGTTGGTGGTAAAATCAAAACGAGATATCTATGTATCACTTTTACATAACTCTTTGAATATAAGCTCACGTTTCCGAGTCAAGAGCTTTAGAGGCGCCAATACAAATAACGTGTAGATTTTCGCCTGCTAGTTTCAGCCTTTTTATGTCACTTGTGCTGGCTATTAAAATTGTTGTGAAAACGATAAAAACCGATTGAATGTCAGAAAGAGTATCTGCAGTAACTATTCCCATTGGGTTTAATTTGAAATATTCCGGTGTGGGTTAAATTTATTAAGTGACGAGTGAGTTACCCTAAATATTTCGTCGGAGCTCCAACTTGCTCGTTTCAAACCAAAGTATGAATATATCGTAACTTAATGCGGAAAACGCATAAATTACATAATAAAATTTAGCCAATCAATCACTAATCATTGAAATAATGTTTTCAAAGTTAAATCACATACTTGCGATGTCCATTTTTGAGGATATCGTATTTCAAAGTTGAAGAATATTAAAAATTGCCATCGTTTTTGTTGTGGTCACGTGGTACAAACACTTGTCGGCTGGCTATTTAAGGGATAAATTTGTGAGCGAAAAATTCAAAGTCGTAAAGAAGAACCCTTTTGTAATCAGTTGGTGGTAAAATCAAAACGAGATATCTATGTATCACTTTTACATAACTGTTTGAATATAAGGTCACGTTTCCGAGTCAAGAGCTTTACAGGCGCCAATACAAATAACGTGTAGAATTCTGCCTGCTAGTTTCAGCCTTTTTAGTCATGCCTGCTGGTTATTTAAATGGTTGTGAAAACGATAAAAACCGATTGAATGTCAGAAAGAGAATCTGCAGTAACTATTTCCATTGGGTTTAATTTGAAATTTTCCGGTGTAGGTTAAATATATTAAGTGACGGGTGACTTACCCTTAATATTTCGTAGGAACTCCAACTTGCTCGTTGCGAACCAAAATATGAATATCACGTAACGTAATACAGAAAACGAATAATTTACATAATAAAATTTGGCCAATGAAAACACTAATCAGTGAAATAATGTTTTTAAAGTTGAATCACATACTTGCGATGTCCATTTTTGAGGATATCATATTTCAAAGTTGAAGAATATTAAAAATTGCCATCGTTTTTGTTGTAGTCACGTGGTACAAACACTTGTCGGCTGGCTATTTAAGTTGTAAATTTGTGAGCGAAAAATTTAAAATCGTAAAGTAGAACCCTTTTGTAATCAGTTGGTGGTAAAATAAAAACGAGATATCTATGTACCACTTTTTCATAACTCTTTGAATATAAGGTCGCGTTTCCGAGTCAAGAGCTTTAGAGGCGCTCATATAAATAACGTGTAGAATTCTGCCTGCTAGTTTCAGCCTTTTTATGTCACTCCTGCTGGCTATTAAAATTGTTGTGAAAACGATAAAAACCGATTGAATGTCAAAACGAGTATGTGTAGTAACTATTCCCATTGGGTTTAATTTGAAATTTTCCGGTGCAGGTTAAATATATTAAGTGATGGATGACGTACCCTTAATATTTCGCAGGAACTCCAAATTGCTCGTTTCAAACCAAAGTATGAATATCTCGTAACTTAATGGGGAAAACGAATAATTTACATAATAAAATTTGGCCAATGAAATCACTAATCAGTGAAATAATGTTTTTAATGTTAAATCACATACTTGCGATGTTTATTTTTGAGGATATCATATTGTAAGGTTGAAGAATATTAAAAATTGCCATCGTTTTTGTTGTGGTTACGTGGTACACACACTTTACGGCTGGCTATTTAGGTTGTAAATTTGTTAGCGAAAAATTTAAAATCGTAAAGTAGAACCCTTTTGTAGTCAGTTGGTGGTAAAATCAAACCGATATCTATGCATCACTCTGACATAACACTTTGAATATTAGGTCACCTTGTCAAGTCTAGAGATTCGAAGGCACCCATAGAAATAACCTGTTAAGTTTTGCCTGACAGTTTTAGCCTTTGTATGTCATTCCTGCTGACTATTAAATTTCTTTTGAAAGCGATAAAAGCTGATTGAATGTCAAGAAAAGTATGTCAATTCACTATAACCACTGATTTTTTTTTTTTTTCGAAATGGACTGTTCGAGGTCAGATATACTTATTGACGGGTGACTAACCCTTAATATTTCGTATGAACTCCAAATTGCACGTTTCGAACAAAAATATCAATATCTCGCAATTTAATACGGAAAACGAATATATAATATAAAAAAGTTTGGACAATGTAACCAAGCATTAGTGTGATAATGTTTTTGAAGTTAAATCACGTACTTACAAATTTCATTTTAGAGGAAATCATATTTCAAATTTGAAGAATATTAAAAGTTGCCATCGTTTTTGTAGTGGCCACGTAGTACAATGCCCTGTCGTCTGGCTAATAAAGGGGTAATATTGTGGGCGAAAAATTAAAAATCGTAAAGTACAACCCTTTTGTAATCAGTGGGTCGTTAAATCAAACCGATATATCTACCCCCCACAAAAATGAATGGCCCGTATTCTCGTGATAAAACGTTGCAGAAAATGTACAATGGTGTCCGTTTCCATGAGAAATATCTGTCCAATGTAAAAATTATTACAAATTAATTTGTCAGTTTATATTTTTCTTGCAATGCTATGGTACTACTACATTTCCGCACAATTTTGCAGTTTGTTTTCTCTGCAAAATGACAATTTTCTGAATTTTGCCATTTTGATGAGATGTTCTAACTTGACAAAATGTCAATTTTACATATTATTCTGTTATTTCGACGAGATAGTAATGACTGTGTTACTCGTCAATTTCCACAAAATTAATGTCTCTTCATAATGTAAATTTTCTGAATTTTGTTATTTTTCCGATATAGTACCAGTGCATAACTCGTGAATTTGAGAAAAAAAATGTTGCATTGACGAGATCTGGTTTCTCTTAATTCAAAATGCTAATTATCCGAATTTTGTTATTTTAACGAGATAGTAATAACTGAGGTGCATTTCTGCAGAAATTTTTAAACGAGATCGGACATCTAGTGAATATCTCAATTTTCCGAATTTTGTTGTTTGCCGAGATTAAGTCAAGTACACAAATTGAAAATTAACGGAAACTGTTGCATTGACGAGATTAAGTATCTCTTCAATGTAACAAAACTTAAGAATTTTGTCATATTACCATCTCGACAACTCGTCAATTTGCGAAGTTTTGTCATGTCAGAAACTGGACACTTTCATGTCCCTACTACGCTTCCGTACATCCGTAACCTGTCTGCTTCAGATATAGCCCGCTCAGCGAACATAGTCTTTCGTTCAGCTCCTCTCTAGGAAAAACCAACTGCATAGGCAGCCTAAGGGGTGTTAGCCACAGAGATGCTACGCAGGCCACATGAGATACCGCACTTTGCCACTGTTGTTGCCGTTTGCCTGTTCATTGTTCATGTGACCTATGTATGAACAAATTGTGTGTAGATTTGCCTGCTAGATTTGCCTGCTGTCTTCAGCCCGGTGACAATGGCGGTAAATCAGAGCCGATGAATCAATCAACGCCAAGGTTAGTACAGTGGTTTACTGTTGGCATCCATCAGTAGGGTGCATCGTCTTCATTTATTGTCTAGGTGAACTTCAAACCCTCATATTCGGTGAAATTGAAAGAAAAGAGATACAATTTAGAGTACAACCATCCATACAGATGAGCAAGGAAATTGGAAGATGAAAAGGTGATAGACCTAACTAGCTATAGCCGACTCAGTGAAATCAGACAATAGTATCAGTTGCTCTTACTGTCCGAAATTTGTCGGTAGCATACTCTTTTAAATAACTCTACGGTAATTCAGTGTACAGCTACAGCTGCTGATGGACTCCACTAATACTAGCTGCGCAGTCTTTCAAAACAAGCGCTAATCGGATTCGTCTGTAGCGCGAGGATTAAAAGGTTCTCTTGGGATGTAAACAGTGTAACTCCCCCAATTGCACGCTGCACTTTGTACCTGCCCGCACTACTACACCGTACTCGAGCGCGAGATTGCACATCATATCGTACCGTGAATTCGACATTTCAATCGACGACAGGCGGCTGGCAGTACACTTCTTAGTTCTTTATCCCGTCAGGTGAGGACGAATGAAATCACAAATGTGCAATTCGGGTTTAGGCTAGCCAGCCAAAACTAATATTACGTGTATGAAAGCCGTTGATGTGAATGCAAAATCCGTAGGCCTAATTTGTTTGACAATTGAGGAAAATAGCTTGGAAACATTTCATTTTCATTAGCGTAGCCAAGGCCTCGCCTAGCCTAGGCCAGCCCTAGGCCCAAGTTAGGCCTAGCCTAATGTTAGGCTAAACAAGCCTGACTGGTAGCCTAGGCCTAGACCTATTAGGCCTACATAGAATAGGCTAAGTAAGTTCTACACAAGCCCACAGGCGTTCAAAGCGTTATATGCCTAGCCTATAGGCCTAGACTAGGCCTAAAATTGGCAGAAGGGTTCCGAGACTAGTGTGAGTACTGAGTAGTGAGTTCCACATGGAATTTCCGATTTTTGCTCGTGAATTCAAAGATACACAACAGAAATCAGAATCATTTCCCTTTCACCAAATACAAATGGCAACCTGCTAGGTTACTAGGCCTACTCCATCGATAAATTATTCCGCAGATGAAAAGGATCAAATCTAAAAGGACCAACTTTTTCCCGTTTTTTCCTTATCTGCTTCTTCGTCGGACCAATTTGAGACGATGTGATGACATTCGATTATTCCTTATTCTAATCCATTCACTACTTAATCCATCGATGCTCCTAAACAAGAGATATTTTTCTTTCAAAAGTATTTTGCTTCTATCTCAGTGCCACATACAAAACGTCCTGCTTCTGGATTAGGCTAGATCCACATTAAAACTTAAAAGTGAACTGACGCTTGAACAGTACATGTATACATAGGCCTACGCATATACTTGATGGTACGTTACATATCGCTACAGTATTGCGAATAAACACTTGACTGTACTTTCAATGCACTGTCTGTGGTATTAGGCTTAAAAGGGACCATTCCATTTTTATTCAAATACAATCCCCAATAGGGTTATCAGTTGTATACAAACGTCTTCTTGAACCAAATTTCCACTCTCAAAATATAATGGACCTTGATATCAACCCTTATTGCCTACATGTAGGTAGCCTTCAGTTTACTTTCAATGAGCACCTGTTCGGCACATTCCATTTCTGCAATGAAAAATACCACACAGTGGCATCAGAATGTACCGTACCTGCACAGATTTATTCACCACCCAGGTACTGTAACTATTGTTGGAACAGCTAGGTTGGAGCCTACAGGGCAATTACCCTGCTTTGTGCAATAACGCTTTTGGGCGTCTTTGGGAAAAGGGGAAGAAAAGCGAATTCCCCCTTATAAAAGGGGAAACAAAAATGTTGAACAAAAGACAACATCAGTATTTCATTATGGTATCACCAGAAAATCTCTTGAACATAATATTCCAAAATAGAAAATGATTAGATGCAACTTACATGGCCTGAAGGGTGAGTTTTTGAGAGATCTGAAAGGCGTTTTCAGCATAAATTTCATGGCTATAACAAAGCCATACATAGATAAATTGACTAAACGTTTCTCCTCCCCCCCCCCTCCCCAACCCCCAGCAAATACTTGGTCCCATCTGGGGAAATTTTTACCAAGTAGTCTTAATCCATTCCACAGAGTTACATAATAGAGGTATGTAATCACAACTACCCTCAGCTAGTAGACCAGTCAATATGCTTGATTTTACTCAGAGTAAGGGCAAGTTCTTCCATGGAAAATGCAAAAGTTCTTGAGAGTTACTTCCATAAAAATTTTTTTCCCAGTCTTCCTCAATAGAACCCTTTTCCACACACCTTGAGTGTGAACCTTACAGTACTCTTCTTCAGGGCTGGAAAAAATGTAAATTTCCCTGCAAGCAAATCAAATTTCCCAGCAGGTGTATCAAAATTTCCCCCAAAGACATCACATGTTTACATACAAAAGTAGTCAAATTTCCCTCCAAACACCAAAATTTCCCTGCAATGACATTCCCAAATTGCTGGTTTTTTCCAGCCATGCTCTTCTTGTTAGAGATTCAGTGTCTAAGTTTCTCAGGGCTTGATGTAATTGCACCCCACCATGAAACCTAGCCTGGGCTCCTTGTCATGCTTCTGGTGCCAGCTCATACTGTTAGCTGTTTGGGGGATTAGGGAAATTTCCCCTCAATTGTTCAAAAATGTCATACCCCCGTCCCTAATTTCTTTTCTCTGGATGCCCATGTACATATGTTCTGCACTGGTAACATCTGTAATCCACTCATACCAGTCCCCATCAAGTGACAAGAGTATCTCTAATGGAATGTTGCATTTATCACTATAGTAAAAGGAGCAATTAAATACCAAATATTGAAAGTAGAGAGATTGGATAGCTCAGTTTTGTGTGTTTTTGCAAGTTATTGACAAAGCATTTTTCCTTTTTATGTCACATCAAGTCAAATCACAACTTTCAAAGCCACTTGTTTTCTTGTCATTATTTGAAAATATTATTTTTCCAGTGGAATCACTTCAATCTTGTGCTTTGTGCAATTCAAGTGACAGGTATAAGTACATTCTTCTAGTTCTAGCTGCATGTTCTCGAGAGATTGGTAGCTCAGTTTTGTGTGTTTTTGCAAGTTATTGACAAAGCATTTTTCCTTTTTCCTTCCTTCTGAGTTGCTTATCCATAGATATTACAAAAAGACAGTGCTCAGTCACAACACAGGCAGAACCACCTACATTTCAATGCTCAAACAATGATAGCAGCAGAAGTAACATGGATTGACTGGGTTATACTGGCATGGGGGAGCTTGTTCCCAACCCCCACTTTTCCAGAAGTTAGATCAGAAGAATTATGAAGGCATAGTATTATAGAAAATATAGCAATGTAAAATAAAAGACAAATTATAAACAAATACCACATTAAAAAACACAAAACATGATTTGGGGGAATACATGTATGTAGGGGTGGCTTCAAATTGATGTTCATGTTTTAAGTGTGCTTCATGTTGACATAAATGCTTGTGTTAATGCCATGAATTGAGCCATGGGTTGCCTGCTTGTTTGCCAGTCAATTGCATTGAACAAATTTTAGTGGTGGGCCTTGTATTCCCTTCTTGCAGTAGTTACAATGGTAAAGTTTGTACAACAATCTCTTCCCAAGTGGTATGAAAATGACATGTGCATGAAAAAAATTAGCTGGAAGGCATAGCACCTTCAGGGTTGATAAGGTCAAGAGAAAACTAATCCCACACCCCACTTACCACCCTATTTATCAAAGAACTGTACTGTAACAATTGCATACAAATATTACAATGTATGCTTCCCTGTCTAGTCACAGTCTCACAGTACAGCTTTCTGAAGAGGAGTTCAATGGCATCTTATACAATATGGAAACTAAGAAAAACATAACTCAACCATCAAAATTAGGTTGTTGATGAGAAACCTTTACATTTACTGAGGTAAAATTTTCACCCAAAAAAGGCAGTTAGAATGTTTTAATTTTGGATTTAAGAATGCCCCTCCCAAGCTGGGTTTGAATTAATTACGTAGCTCCGTCTGCTTCCTATTATAAGGAAACTATAAACATCATTGTTAAAAATGCAGTGTTATATTAGTTCAAAGGGTTTTTAAATGAATACAGTAAATAAAATGCATGCACTTTCAAACAAATGTAAAACTTCTGTTATAGAACAAGATAAGAAAATCTTTCTAAGAGAAACAATGGAGGGTTCTTGTCTTCCTTTATGTAAGGTGAAATAAAAAGCTCTTGGTGAAAACCAAAGCAAAAACAGTAGGTAGCCATTTGTTGGCATGTTCTCTTCTGCACCTGTGGAAGAACTAGAAATTGAATACTTGTAATATAGACTGCAATGTAACAAAGTTCATTTCAAAGACCTTCCTACTTACTAACAAACTGATCTAAAGTAGTCACTGTAAGGTTCTAATACCAAACCAACAACTCTGAAAGTGAAACACAAACCTGTCCAAGGATCATTTTATAACAAAGCCTAGGCATATATTTTTAATCTTCGAATTTCATATCTGGCTAACCTACCACATTTCTTTCAAGTAGACTATGAGTATTATCTGTTTATAGGTTAACTAGCTTAGCTCTATCAATGTAATCATAATTTTGCTGAACTGGCACATATGGTATACACACTTAACAATGTTAGGCCTACATATCATTTTTTTTTTGCCTAACTGGCCAATATTTGATGTAAAAATGATACAAAATGCATCTTACATTACTTGAATATGAACATCATATTATTTTTTTGGCGGGACTCAGTCACAAATGTTGTAAAGTTCTTGTTCTACAAAATCCACTACTTGAAGTCCAGCCAGATAACTATATTTAAGAAAAGCTAAAAAAAGAAATTCAAACCTCACAACTTGAAGCACGTTTGTTGGTGTTTTGAACATCCCAAGTAAGTTAGGCAGAATTTTATTTCTGTGATCTTTTGTATGGTTCTACGCAGAACCCGACTACCTACTGTAGGCCTGCATAACATATAATGGTCTAGGCTAGGCCTAACTGTTATACACTAAGTAGGGCCTAGGCTATGCAAACAAGGTCAGTCACTCAACACACGAAACCTATACACAAGGAGTACACCGGGCCTACTTTGACATAGACTGAACCACAGGCGCCCTCTACATTGGTTCATATATGTAACATACACTATATAATACAATCCCTGTTGTATTATATAAAGTGTAGTATATATGAAGCAACATAGAGGGTGTCTGTGGACTAGACTAGGCTAAAATTATGATTTAGCCTTGGCCTATGGCCTGCATAGCCTATCCTTACTGGCTGTGCAAACCTCAAAAAACATTGTTTGTCACGTCAGAAGTTTACAGTAAGTTGAACCTCAAATGAGAACAACTTTTCCCTTGACACAGTTCACTTTGCAATGTACAGTGAAAAAGAAGAATTTTCACTGGTGTACAAGATTTGGCAGTATGCAAAATGCATTGCATTTACTTGTAAGAGTACCAAGGTATTGGTGAACCCTAGCACAACATTCAGGTCTCAAAAACATCATCTTGTTGCCAAATGTGAGAAGCAGCAGAAGCAGGGTCTGCTGTACGTATTCATGCTGTGTAACTTGAGACATCCCTACAGTATGTTGAATGTAACAACCTATTTAAGTTCTGATGTCTCTATGTTCTGATGATTATGTACTTTGGTACTGACAAAGTGTACTTTGTCTTTGTTGATGACAGAAATGAACTTTGGCCTTGACAATAATGTACTTTGGCTTGACAAAAAGGAATTTTAACGCTGACAATAATGTACTTTCGAAGATGGAATATTTTGGCACCAGTTTTGTAGTGCTTGAGACCTTTCTCGGTCTCGAGACCCGTTTTTGATTCCTTGCCGAAGGCAGGCAAGGAATCTATGCGATGGTGATGTCGTGTGTATGTGTGTGTGTGTGTGTGTGTGTGTGTGTGTGTGTGTGTGTGTGTGTGTGTGTGTATGTGACGCTTTGGCTTGTAAACACGATATCTCAAGAAGGGTAAGTGTGACTAACCTCGTATTTGGTGTGTAGGTTGGTCATATTGAGTAGATGATCCCTATTGTTTTTGGTGGAGATCAAAGGTCATTTGGGGTCACGAGAGGTCAAAAGGTCAAAACTTTGTAAACACGTTATCTCGAGAACGGTACATGTGACTATGCTCATATTTAGTGTGTGCATTGGTCATATTTAGTAGATGATCCCTATCGATTTTCGTGGAGGTCAAAGGTCATTTGGGGTCACCAGAGGTCAATAGGTAAATTCCTTAGAAATTGCTTGTAAACACGGTATCTGAAGAAGGGTAAGTGTGACTAATCTCATATTTGGTTTGTGCATTGGCCATATTGAGTAGATGATACCTATTGTTTTTGGTGGAGATCAAAGGTCATTTGGGGTCACCAGAGGTCAAAAGGTGAAAACTTCGTAAACACGATAACTCGAGAATGGTACATGTGACTATGCTCATATTTGGTGTGTGGGTTGGTCATATTGAGTAGATGATCCCTATCGATTTTCGTGGAGGTCAAAGGTCATTTGGGGTCACCAGAGGTCAATAGGTAAATTCCTTAGAAATTGCTTGTAAACACGGTATCTGAAGAAGGGTAAGTGTGACTAATCTCATATTTGGTGTGTGCATTGGCCATATTGAGTAGATGATCCCTATTGTTTTTGGTGGAGATTAAAGGTCATTTGGGGTCACCAGAGGTCAAAAGGTGAAAACTTCGTAAACACGATAACTCGAGAACGGTACATGTGACTATGCTCATATTTGGTGTGTGGGTTGGTCATATTGAGTAGATGATCCCTATCGATTTTTGTGGAGGTCAAAGGTCATTTGGGGTCACCAGAGGTCAATAGGTAAATTCCTTAGAAATTGCTTGTAAACACGGTATCTGAAGAAGGGTAAGTGTGACTAATCTCATATTTGGTGTGTGCATTGGCCATATTGAGTAGATGATCCCTATTGTTTTTGGTGGAGATCAAAGGTCATTTGGGGTCACCAGAGGTCAAAAGGTGAAAACTTCGTAAACACGATAACTCGAGAATGGTACATGTGACTATGCTCATATTTGGTGTGTGGGTTGGTCATATTGAGTAGATGATCCGTATCGATTTTCGTGGAGGTCAAAGGTCATTTGGGGTCATGAGAGGTCAAAAGGTGAAAACTTCGTAAACACGATAACTCGAGAACGGTACATGTGACTATGCTCATATTTGGTGTGTGGGTTGGTCATATTGAGTAGATGACCCATATCGATTTTCGTGGAGGTCAAAGGTCATTTGGGGTCACGAGAGGTCAAAAGGTAAATTCCTTAGAAATTGCTTGTAAACACAGTATCTCAAGAAGGGTTATTGTGACTAATCTCACATTTATTGTGTGGATTGGTCATATTTAGCAGATGATCCCTATTGATTTTCCCAAAGGTCAAAGTTCATTTGGAGTCAGCATGTTCAAAGCCTGACAAGCTTTCCTTCACAGTCTTTCAAGAAAGGTCACTTGTAGGGTCCTGTAACTTGTCATGTAGATGGCACATAGTGAATACATGGTCCCAGAAGTTTTTGGTGGAGGTCAAATGTCATTTGGGTTCACGACGGGCAACGGGGATCTCAATGTAGGAAGATTCGATGCCTTGCATGTGTACTTTGTGGGCACATTATGGAGCCCTGTTAATTGAAAAACATTGCAAAGCAATGTCAATGTGAAAAAAGGCCTTACATTTCAGCAGCAAGGAATCACTAAGCCTTTTGGCTTTCTGGTTGCTGGTCTTGGTCTCGACACCCTGTGGTCTAGGTCTCGGTCTCAGTCTGGAACCCGTGCGGTTGCGCAAATTGTCCTGGTCTTGCTTCCAAGACGGGCCAAAAATTTGTTGTTCTATTTTTTTATTTAAGTAAGATAATTAATGTCTGAAAATAGAAAATTGAAGTGTTACGCACATTGTAAGATGCATACTGTAGAAAGCTTTATTATGTATTTATTCATTTTTTAAGTGAGTGCTTTTTGTCCATTGTTATTTTATGATGGGATACTGATAAATTTTATCTTACCCCACCAGTGAAGTACCCAGGGAGGGCATTGGCCAATGCCACCCAAAATCTTCGTCACAGAAGTTGTTTCCCCAGATTGCATGTAAGGACAATAACTTTTACAAACAATTTCAAAGAGGCGGGTCTTTGAAAAGGGACATCCCTCCGGTTCGTCCCGCAGACGGTAAAGACGTACGAGAAAGGGGCAGGGGAGTGGAGGATGATCAGGTGCGCTGAGCAATAGTTTTACATTTATCATGCAACAGGTGTTTGGAGTAAAACCATTTACAGTCGGGAGTTCGGACAGTAACATACAAAATTGCATCAGTTTAGCTGATCTTGAGTTTAGCCAAGAGTTGCAATAGGGAAACAGCATACTATCAATTCCGTTGTAGTTTCCCCCCTGAAGATTAAATAACCTACCATTTCATCTTATGTTATGGTACATTTTGTGGTAAATTTCTGATCTCTTAGCAAGCTGATGGTTTTTGGTTCCTTGCGGTAGCAAAGGAACCTATGTAGTCAGGTTGGCGTGTGTGTGTGTGTGTGTGTGTGTGTGTGTGAGTGTGAGACACTTGCTTCGGTACGCTCTAACTCAACAAGGGAAGGTTGGATGGAACTTGGATTTGGTACATAGATTTGTCATAGGGAGAAGGTGTGCCCTATCGTTTTTGGTGGAGGTCAAAGGTCATTTGGGGTCACCAGAGGTCAAAAACTAAAAACCTTCTCAACCCGATATTTCTAGGTAGGAAACTTGGATAAATGTCATACTTGGTGTGTGGATGTGTTATGGTGTAATGATGAAATTGGATATGTTCGGTGAAGGTAAAGGGGTCATCTGAGGTCACCAGGGGTCAAACACTGAAAAACGTTTTAACACAGTATTTTAAGATGGAAAGGACAGATTTCAAATCAATTTGTGTTTGGTTAAGGTCAAAGGTCATCAAGGTCACTGGAGGTCAACTGCTGGAAATGTCATTTAGAAAATGTTGTTAGCTAGATAAAGATAGTTTCAATAGATTTTTTATCTCACCTGGTTTTGCATGCTTACACACCCAAACACCTTAGAAATTTGTCCTTTATGTTTGTTCAGTAATGATTCCTTCGGGTTGTACACATATTTTGGATCATTCAAAGTTTTAAGAGGGCAATAACTGAAATCTGTAGATTTCACTGAGCACAGGTCACTCTGCATTAAACTGGTCTCTCTGCCAGTGGAAGCAATGCATGGATTCTACAGTATGTCTCTTTAATACTGCTGTGCTCTTTGCGGTAACCTAATCCTCATTCTATTATCACACTTCATTAATCACTTGCTTTCTGCTTGACTGCTGAATAAACCCTGTTTTCTGTGTAGAGGTAGCAAACAGGACAAATGGTAGATTGTTTTAAAGTAATAGCAAGTTTTATTTGAGAGCAGGTAAAAATAACTTGTGAGAGAAACACACCGGGTGTTTTTCTCTCTCTGACCACATTGTGTATCATTTATTGGTGATAATATCAAGTTTGATTACAAGCATAAATACATATGGAAATGAGGTAGTGTTTTTGGAGGATCACCAAGCATTATAAAAGTTGAATGTCAGTAAGGCCACAGAAATTAAATCTTTGATTTCATGTAATATTAGTACTAAAATACCCCTTGTGAAGATGTTACAAACATTGAGTATGAACTTTTGCTTAGCTCTATTTCTGAGACTGGCTGTACAGTTCTTGTAATATCCAGCAAGGAACCACAGTGCCCATTGGGCTCTTGTTAATTATTGTAAAAGCTAAAAATAAAGACTATTTAGTTACACTTTTAAAAGCATGATAATACAATTTTTGGCCATCTGAGGAATAGCCATTTTTTGAAATTTTCTTTCCTCTCCACACCAACTGATAAAGGCACTCAACTTAGATGGTATTGTATTTATGGTAGAATTACATTTTCATGCATAAAAATAAAAAACGGACATGCTCCTGTGCCCTTAAGCCCATCACTGATGCTTTTTAATATGACTCCTAAAAGTATGCAAATTTAAAAACAAATTTTACTTCGAATAGGTACCGGTACCGTTGGTATCTGATTGCATGTAAAGACACAAAATGTTCAGTTTCACCCCATTAACCACCACAATTCAACTTTCAGGACTATTCCTGAAAAACTAAAAATCATGCACCATTTTGCATTTAAAGGGCCAACTTTCTCACCCCAAACTACACTTCTAGTATAGGGTAACAGAAACTCTCAATTGACTCAGCTTTATGACTGACTGCTAATTCAAACAATGCAGAGTACCAAAGCTTATATTACACAGCATGAACTGTTCTGAGAGTGTTTTGATTATAACCTTGAGCTTTTCTATACTCACTCTGCAGCAATAAACTGAGATTGTGTCTGGATGAGGGTGAATTTCAGACAATTGTGGGAGGGCTTAGTAAAGAAGGTTAGGAGAATTGGTACTGCTTGGGATGAGAGAATTGGGCCTTTAATCTCCTTGAAGAGGTCAAGAATTTTCAAAGGGGAAAGGGAAACCCTCTGCCTTAGACCGCTCCCCCTATCGGTAATCACTCAACATACTGCATTCCCCCTGCCCTTCAGAGAAAAATTGCTTACTTCACTGGACCTCACCTTACCTTTAAAAACTCATACATTGAGTTTACTCTACAAAAACGCCAATTGTCTTGAGTTAGATAGAGTTTTATGGCCTCCAGTAGTTTCCAACCAATTGGTTCAAGTTGAGCAGGCCATGGCCCTTTCCCCAGTTTTGGCTGGCTGGCTTGTTTTCCCTACTCCATTGCTTATGCGGAGCATCACACACAACGGCAGTAGGTTCCACTTTTAGAGTCTTTGGTATGACTCAACCTGGGAATTGAAGCCGGGCCTCCAGCGTGAGACGCAGATGCTCTCACCGTTACACCAAAACGAGGTTATTTCTGTAGACTACTACAATAATTGTACTATTTTGGGGTGAGAGGACATGCTCTTTATCTTTTTCCTGTGAGTTAACACGTGTAGCACTCACTGGCTCTGATTTGATGAGCAGGGCCACCTGGGTCGTACTGGAGGGGGGCTGGGTAGGGGCTGCCACCTCACAAATGGGCATTACCTTCCCAAATCGGATGGACATTGGTCCCTCAGTGGGGCAGAGATTATGCTCTGGTTTGGCACCTGGAGTTGGAAAAAAGTCACCACCTCCTGTGAATAATAGTTCTGTACGGCAATGATGGCCTTATTTGAAAAAAAAACTTGGATTAGTGTTCAAAAGTAATATTTATGCTATGTTTGCTCAGGCAAGTGGAAGCTCCCTGTTTTGGCATATGACCATAACCAAAACAGACCCTTTTTCCTAAAGGTGGTGACCTTTTGCACTTTTCCAGATCCTCAACTAGGGCATTATTTCTGCCTCACTGAGGCACTATTGTCTGCTAGATTCAGCAAGCAAGGTCTTGGCCAATTCAGGGTCATGGCTCTGGCCTCCCGTTGCGTATAGTCATGCATATGATAAAACATGTACAAAACCAATGATGATGCACTTGCTCCTACATGTCATTTTAGAGCATAAACTAAGGTTACAGTAGGTAAAAACGTATTCAAATTTTTGGACAGTTTATTTTCCTATGCAAAATATACATTCAGTTTCGGTCTCGGACCTTGTCGGTCTTGGTCTTGGTCTCGGAGTTTACCCCTGGTCCTGGTCTCAACTCCCCCTGGTCTCGGTCTCTGTCTCGGACATGCCGGTCTCGACTACAACACTGTTTGGCACTGAAAAAGTGTACTTTGGCGCCATTTTGTCTGAACATAGAGATGCTGGAACATATAGATTTAACCGTGTAACCTACAGACTTTGGGGCAATTTTGCAAACTGTTGATTAGGAAGATGGGATACTCTAAGTTAATATCTGAGTTAGTCCTGTCAAATAATGTATATTTTATTCATCTCACATGTGTTTTTAATTGTTGGTATATTCTTATGTATACAAGCAAGGTGCAGTACTTACTGGTATACAACCAAACCCAAGCCTGTAGTACATTTTAATTATTTTTTATTATCTTCTTTAATTTTCCAGACCAGATTTTCCAGTCCTGAAGAACTGAAATATGGCTAATTCCCCTAAAGCAGGTACAGTATAGTATCTGGAACTGTTGAAAGTAGATGACAATTTGGTGCAGTATTATGTAGAAACAATGACTGCATACAGATGTTTTGTAATAGGTCTGAACAGTTTATCTGTTCTTGTTTGTCTGATTTAGTTCAGAATGGTTTAAAGGGACATCAGTCCTAAAGGGACACTAGATGGAACGTTTATTTAATTCTTGCTCAGTCCAGGACAAGCCCTTATAGTATGCTACAGTACCCTCTTGAGGTAACACCTTATTAAGTCTTACCATAGTATAATTCAAATCTGAACGTCAACATGATCAAACCTGAATTCAATGTTTGGGCAAGTGAATCTTCAGTTCAACAAACCTCTACTGTAGTGAGCTTTTGGTTCTGTACCCCAGTGGTTTTTCCCTATGAGGTCACTCTAAACCTAAACTTGCTCTTCATAAATGATAACATGCAAAGTTGACTGTAAACAACTGTTCAGGTAAATGGGTGATTAGAAATAAAAAAGTGTATCTTAATTGCCAACAAGAATGTTATCACTAAGTCTTATCGTTTTTTAGTTTTTTGTTTAGCTTTATGAGAAAATGATGTTTTTAATCAACAGTGCTAGCCTCAGAAGAAATGTCATTAGCGTATATTTACTTGAGGTACAGCTGTTTTGTAATTTGACTATCAAGGAGCAACATCCTCAAATTTCCTTTCATATTGCTCATGTGTGGAGACTGGAGACATGTATATTTTATTATTAATGTCATGGCATGATCCCAACATAAAAGATTTATTTAATAGTGCCATCCTTGATCGGACATGCAAGTTCAGCATGGTATCATTTAGACTAATTATTTCTCAAATTAGGTCCTTTGGAATTTTCCAAGTCTTGCTCCAACTTTTCTAGATTTGAAACATTAAACATAAAAGAACTTAAAGTCTAAAAATGAAAGAATTTTTTGGGGGGCATGTGCAAAACAACAGTTTGTGCCCATATACGATATGAAATAAGGTCCCTGACCAGAGTTGTACAGTAGCTGAAAGGTCTTAGTGTGGGATGCAATCAGTTCTTGTAGCATGGAGTGATACCGGCTCATACAAATTGAGAATTACTGGTTCAAAAATGGGGTAGTAAATTTTTTGCTAATTAAATCAAAATGGTCAAAGGTAGGAATTTGTGAGGGTCAGGAGGACATTATTTTACCCCAAGTATGGGACAGCAGAAACTAGTGTTGGTCAATACCCCTTGCTGACCCCTGTAGCTACTATACAACCCTGTACCTGATGCTGGGTGTTTTACTCACGCCATGGTAGCTTATGGTAATATTCAGTATTCGTGATATTATCTTTCATAGGCTGTTTACAGGAGGCATCAAGGGAGCTACGTTCTTGTAACTCTGTGGAAGGTACCCTGGCACCTCAACCACCTTTTGTAAGTTTTCTTTTTTGTGTTTGCTCTCTTATGATATAAAAAAATGGTATTTATCAATCACTTTTAATGAGAAAACAATATTGAGGCACAAATGCAGGGCTTTCATTAATTTTTTACCCCAAAGAGTATTTGACTGCTAGTCAAAATCTGAAAGGGTATTTGACTGCCAGTCAAAATTTTGAAAGGGTATTTGACTGCCAGTTAAAATTTTGAAAGGGTATTTGACAGCCAGCCAGAATTGTCTGTCAGGTCCTTCCCTATAAAATAAAAAATATCACTGTGTAAACTATAATACTGTACTATAGTGCACAACCTAATGCAGGTGAGAAATCCTCGTGTAAAGGACGTTAATTATTAAACATCTTAAAATGTTGGGAGGGGAGGGCGCCAAAACCAAATTTTTCTGGGGGTTATCCTTGATTCTCCTCCCTCTCCCCATGGCTTAGGAAATTTATATGAATGACATTTGGCATTGGGTTCCAGCAATTCCATTCAGTTTGGATTGACTTGGAGTCATCATTTTGTTTACCTTCTCGTAACGGTAATATATAGCCTATGGTCAAAATTTATTAAAATATCAGTGTATTAAGTTTTGAGAAGCACAGTTGACATGTAGGCTGTTGATAAATCTGATTGACCCTCTATGCGTGCCAACGTGAAAGTTCAGAAATAAAACAACTTGCCTACATTTTGGAACAAACTTATCACGGAGAAAATGTAAGCCCCTGCATTCATGAAGCTTTACTACAGTAAGGGTATTACTGATGAACTACCCATCTGGAGCCTGGAGGATAGGTTCTTAGTGTAGCCTAGCCTACATATTGTATGTTAGGCAATGGTCAAAGTGACAAGCCACTCAAAAAAAAATGCCCAAGTGAAATAACCATCGAACTAATGCTTGCAAATTTATTTGGAGTTGTTATCCAAAGGTTTTTTGCACATTGACAAGTAAATGTTTCTGGCACCTTTGACAACTGGTTCATTTGCAACTCTTTTGACGATCGATCTTGCTTCCCAAAATGAGAGTACTGTCTGTACAGTACAAAGTGTGTGCAGAGAGAAGTAGTTCACATAAGAGATTGACCAATGTATTTCAGGACTAAAAGCTCTTCTTTTTGCAAGTCAAAAACTTTGCGAATGTAATCACCAATGCCAAACACTATCATAGTAAGAGTAACAATGGTTCATAGAATTTTTTGAAGTCATTTTAAGTTGATACTATTAAGATTTTGATCGAGATCTGTGGAGATCCATCAAGCTTATACTAAAACTGTAAAAGGTGATGCTCAGCTCAAGGATTGCCTGCGTGGCATATCCACCTTACTTGTGATTCCTGTGGCATGTGCTTTGCGTACTGATTTACCAAATGATGCTATCGTGTACGTTTGGTGGGTTCATTAGTTAGATAAACACAGAACACAGTACCTATGTAACGTTGTACGAACATGTGGTCTACTGCGAAGTTAAGTACATGTAACTCCCTAATGTGCACGTTGTGAAGATCATGAATGGATTTGCACTGTTCAAATAGCATCCTTATTTGTCGTAAATTTACTGGCTTACACTTTCCTACAAACTGAAAGAAGTAGATACAAAAATGCACAGGGTATTTATGCGATGCATATATGACCTCAACACTAAAACTGAAAGAGTATACATACTCTTTTCATTCATACTTGAATGCGTATTTGACTCTTATCATTACTGTTTTGATGCATATTTGACCATGTAAAATATGCACAATACGCAAATACGCACACTAATGAAAGCCCTGCAAATGTATGGTGTATCTGTATTTTCCTATTTTTCATGTTCATACATGTATGTGAAAATCATGTCAAGTATGCTGAGCATCTTTGAGCAATAATTGTGATATGTACTTTCATACATAGATTTGTTGAAACTTGAAATGTATTGACAATAACCGGTGCCAGCCAAAAACTGTTATTTCTGCCTAACCACTTAAAAGCTGTTTAAGCTAGCCTTTTTAACATAACGTAACATAATGTAAGAGTTTAAAGGGCAAAGGAGGGCTATTAAGTCCCCATAAGATGCCCTGTAATCCAAAACCCCCCATAAAACACAGAGCAAACCATCAAAACATACTGTGCCCATAAAGATTAGATTCTACCACAGTCATGGAAAAATTTGTCAATGATTACCTTAAAGCAATGAACTGATGTGGATTTAAGAACCCACTCAGGCAGGCTATTCCACTCATTAACAACCCTATGAGAGAAACTGAACTTTCTAATGTCAAGTACAGCAAAAGACTTATCAATCTTTTTACAATGGCCTCTACCCTGAGGATTACTTCGTACCTTTAAATAGCTAACCTTCTGAAAGGAATTTGAAAACCTGGACCACTGGGGAGCCAACTGACATTTCTCCGACAGACCCCTGAAGTGGCCTGCGGCGGTCCATTGCCAAGCAGAGGAAATTTGCTGACAGGGGTGACTGCAGCTTTATCCTTTTATTTTTTCTTTTTCCTTCCCATTGTCACTGTTCTGCTTTCCTCATCTCTTCTTATTTTTCTTCTTTCCTCTTCCTTCCCTTTCTCTTCCCATTTCTTTCAGTCTTTTCTCTGGCTCTACAGTAATTCACTTCACCACCCCTCTTGACAGCTCTCCGTCCTTGATACCCGCCTTTTTGTTTTTTGTTTTAGAAACCTAACAGGGCAGTACTTTTAAGTATCTACTGTAATCCTACCCCACAGCACAAAGTGGCTATCTCTCTAATTACAAGACAAGAATACCAGCTAAGAACCAAGTAAAATTCAAAATTTGAAATAAGGGACTGCATACGTAGTATCAAATGATTCTACTGCCTACCTATGTTATTAATTATACGCTGAGTGCACACGCTAGTTGAAACATGACTGTACTCTACTGTAGATCTTACCGTCTTGCCTAAGACAGGTTGCAAAAATAGACAGTTCAAATACAAAGATCTTAAAATAACTTAAAACTCAAAAATTTGTCAGTGTACCAGATAGTTATTGTTAGCAGATAACCCTCCAAAAAAAAGGAAGTTAGCAAAAAGGTGGTTTGGGTGATACTTTGAATGTTTTCATCACATGCTGTAATGTTTTGAACCTTTGAGACTTGGTGTTCTTACACTTAAACCAATACCAAAACGCACCTACTCCTTTATTTTCATGTTGTACAACAAAAACGGGTACGAATGTTCTTTTCTAAATAGCATTGAGACTTGTCCATTCATATTGAGGATATATGCAGTACATTACATGCTGTACAGAGATGTTCTTGAAGTATGCCCTCTTTTTTGTTGGATTGATGGTAGCAAGATTAGCAATTTTTGTGCAATTTTAAGCCCAGAACTTTGTGGTTTATGGTACAAATGGCTTAAGTGAACACAGCAGAAATTGCAGCACTGAACAATTGGAATTATGAGGATACAAAAACGGTTAAGCGTTTAGAGAAATGGTGACCATGTAACAGGTGGATCGGTCGGTTAACCGGTTAAATGGATAACTGTCACAGCCCTAAAACACTGAGAGCTTTAAAGACAGTTTCTCAATGTAGGAAGCTTAGATGGATTTCATACCTCAAACAGGACCTTAAACCACATAAGAAGAAGAAAAAAAGAAATCTCAAGCAATTTTCCTGCATTACATTGTGTGACTTTGTCAAAAAGTGGTGGTACTTGTTATTCTAAAAAGATAAAGCAATCTTTAAAGTAAGTTATCTTGAGTTTATAGGAAAAGGGAAGGTAGTGTTACACCATTTGGAGGGCATGACCTGGAGTATATGTCTTTTTTATGAGACCCAAGTGATTAAAAGCCACTGGAATATGCCTTTAAAACTGCACACTTTAAAAGGAGCAAATTGTGTTTGCATTTGTTTGGTAGGCTTCTACATCAGGTACCGGACAGGTGAATACTCCACTTTCAACCACAACTGAAACCAAAATCTTAGCAGGCCACAGCAACATTTACCAAAATTGCACAGTCAACCACAACTACGGTCCAAAAGACCCAGAAAACTCTGGCCAGCAAGTTCAGCAGCCTGCAGTTGATGGTGATATATTTTATAAATAAACCACATACCATACTTGTGGGATTAGCATTGATAAATAAACTGTTACGACTTCAAATATGAAAAAAATAATCGAAATGAAATGAAATTTTGTGACCGTTTAAGGCGTGTGGTACTCACACTACCATAATGTTTCCCATAG
Organism: Holothuria scabra; assembly: GCA_037179385.1. Taxonomy (NCBI): domain Eukaryota; kingdom Metazoa; phylum Echinodermata; class Holothuroidea; order Aspidochirotida; family Holothuriidae; genus Holothuria; species Holothuria scabra. Next base: position 51,878,403 of record CM074180.1, read on the forward strand.
ACATAATGAAGGAAGCTCATATCTTTGTGTGCATGATCTGTGTGCAAAACATAACACAAGTCTTAGCACTTTCCTTGTGCATATAGTTTGATGGGCATTCATCATTAACAAGTCAAATTCCCAGAACAGAACCAATCAGAAGTGAACAACATACATGAGGGAGTGTACCGTCATAATGTGCGTGGGGAGCAAAAATGTACACACTCACCCGTTTTTGCCAACTGTGGTTTCTACTTTCTAGGGCTGTGAATGTGTAGTGATTAACCGCTAACCGATCACATGTGGTATAAACGTTTAGTGCAAAGCTACAAGCCATTAATAGCAAAACCTGTTTTTGACAGGTTTTATCCATTTGTATACTCTGATGATCCCTATTTTTTGTGAAATGGAACATTCTGGGCATATGTGCACCTTGTAGGCTTCAAAGTTTCAGAATAATTTGATTTTACCATGTAACATATCAACATTTATTTTTTCTGCATTACAGTCAGTATAAAACACTACATACTGAAATTATTTTTTTTTGTGATAAGATAATCATGATTAACTAAATAATTTCCCTTGTTTTTGGTTGTGCCATTTTTTTTCTTTATTTTAAGCATTTTTTTTGCTTCTCTCTGCCTGTCTGTCAGTTGATCTGTCTATTAGTCTATCAGATCTCCAGTATCTGTAAGTTTATATATGTCTTTATGATATCTCATTTCTCCATAAGTATGCCATAGAATACATTTCTTTTGCCCTGAAGCTCAGATTCAGAACATTTATTTTTATTTCAGAAACAAAGCTTGCTTTCATCGTGGAAAATTGTGTTGGGAAAACAGTTGATGTGAGGGTGAAGATATATAAAATAACAGAACCTGCTGGACGGAAGCAGAGGAAGAAGGCACAGTTTCGGGGAAGTTTCATTGTTGCAGATGAGACAGCATTTACGAACCTAAAGATCTTTGGACCCCATGGGAATGATACAATGGCACTATTTAGACCCAACCAGTGCCTTTATTTAAAGAAAGTCTTCGTCAATCCAGAAAATTTGAGTTTCACTTCACTTTCAAGCGCAGTCAAATCTGCCACTAGCATTAAGATCTTAGAATCAAAAGTGGATGAAGATGAAAATATGTCTCTGGAGCAGATTTCCATGTTTGGAGGGATTGCAAGTACTAAAGTTTTTGTTGAAAAGGTGCTCTTTACTTTATTTCTGTTGGTGTACAATGTTGATCTGTCAAGATTTTGCTCACATTTTCCCTACAACTGTTTGTCATAATTTTCTAGCAAAAGATTGAGGATGTTGATGGTTAAGTTTTGAAGTGTAAACTAAATTCAACAACATATTCAGGAACATTTTTGGAAATATTCTTACTATATTAGTTTTCCCTACCATTAAAGTAAATTTTGAAGATATAAAGGAATAATAATAAGTTACATTTTTTAAAAAAAAATAAAGAGTTCTTCAAATTTTAAACATGAAAAAACAACTTGATTTGTGAATCAAACTCTTCTTTAAAAGGAAGAATAACAGAACAAAATTTTGGCTTTGATGACAGGAGAAACCTATGTATTCATGATGGAGTATGTATGGTCCCTCATGTTTTTGGTCGAGGTCATAGGTCATTATCTTGCGTCACCAGGGGTCAAATGCTGAAAACCCTTGTCAATATGTTATCTCAAGATAGGAAAACATGTTATCTCAAGATAGACAACTTGGATTGATTTCATATCTGGATACCTTGTAGTAGGAGGATGGTCTCTATCATTTTTGGTGGAGGTCAAAGGTCATCTGGGTCACCAAAGGTCAAATGCTGAAAACCTTTTTAACGTGTTATCTCAAGGTAGAAAACTTGGATAGATTTCATATGCAGTATGTGGAAACCTTATAGTAAGTGGGTGGTCCCTATTATTTCTGATGGAGGTGATGTGGGGTCACCAGGGTTATAGTGAGAGGATAGTCCCTATTATTTTTGTTGGAGGTCAAAGGTCATCATGGGTTTCCAGGGGTCAAATGCTGAAAACGTTAACTCGTTATTCCGAGATAGGAAACTTGGATAAATTTACACTTAGTATGTTGATGTGTAATGGTGCCTATGGTCCCTCTTGTGTTTGATGGAGGTCAAAGGTCATTTGGGGGTCACCAGAGGTCACAGTTTGAAAACCTTGTCAACACAATTTCTCGGTAGGGAAATTTTAATAAATTTTTTATTTGGTATGTGAATGCATTATGGTCAGAAGATGGTAACTTTCATTAGCTCAAACTAGCTGAAAGAGCTGTTTCACCAATTCATAAACACCTCTTTTGATTTCCGGAATTCGGATTGGCCAAAACCATTTGAGACTGGTCTCAAATTGCATTTAAGACTGGTTTGGGGACAGTTAGAAGAGTTAGAAAACCATGCTTCACACGAACATGGTTTTACCATGTTCCTCTGTGTATATCAGCAAGGTCTTCATACTAATGAAAAGAAATTTGCCATACCTTGAAAACGAAAGCGTCTCTCACAACTCCCAATTTACAGTAATTCCCCTGTACTATACTGTGTGTCACTGCATGTGTTGCTTACTACTGTGTATGCTGTGTACTGTGTATAATGTGCAGCGTGTCCTGTCTGTCTTTATGTCGCTTGCTTGCACTGACGTGTATCAGTATGGCCTTCAAGGTAGGTGATTTAAGACAGAAGAAAGCTTAATCAACAAAGACATTGTATTTGTTATATCAATTGAATGGGTTGGGGGGAAACCGTATTTAACCCTTTACCGTTGTGCTCCGAACGGGGCATATTTGCGTGCCTTGGGAGTGATCGGAAAAGCGGATGTAGCCCACCCCGCATCGGCTTCCATAGGCCATTGACCCCTGACCTTAAACTATTGTCTCTCTCGTTGTTGTAGCCGAATTTTCTGGTAGCTACTCGCAGTTTCAAGCTCTGCGTGAAACAGTAAAGATGGGTGACAGCCAAGCTCTCCGCATGGGTCCAAAAGGACCCAAACAATGGTAAAGGGTTAAACTTTACTTCTTTATCTAGTTGACACTATGTAACACATTCATGTTGTGTGTGGTTAAATCTTATCTAGGTAAAGAAGTAATGATTGAGGTTTGTTTAAAAGGAGTGAAAATATTTTTAGGGTTCTCCCCTCTCTTGGCTTGAGTTGTTCACTTCCATCTGAAGAAAGTAAATGTCATATTAGAGCCCCAACCAAGTTGGGAGAATTAAAATTTGATCAGTGAAATTTGGCAGAAAATTCAATGCCTTTGACTGTTCCATCCTTTAAATTTGAGTGTTTATGAATGGGGATAAAAAGCAGGGTGCCTGGTCTCAAATGTAATTTAAGACCTTGGATGATATCATCACAGAGGCAGCAGACCTTGGGTATCGCCTTGTTCTGCTCAGCCTCTGTGATGACTTCATCCTAGGTCTCGCATTTTAAATTACATTTGAGATCAGGCACCCTTGCATTTATCCCCTTATTGTGATCTGCCTCCCACACTCTGTCAGAGTGATTGATCACTGGTTCTCTATTGCTTTTAATGGAGGTCAAAGATCATCTGGGTTCACAGAAGGACAAAATATGAGTGAAAACCTTGTTAACACTTCTCAAAGTGGCAAACTTACATAGATTTCACATGTGGAATGTGGATGTGCCAAACCTTGACTTCAAAATAACTTTACAAAGAGAGTGCTACAAAGTAAATTTGGTCAAAATACTAACAACACCATACATACATCTCCTTCTGGCTTACAATTTGGAAAATGTTCACAGGCCACAGAATGAAAGGCACTATTTGTAAGGAATGAATACCAAGTTTTAATGTTGTTTTGAAGAGTTAACAAAGTTGGTATGTTTAATTGCTTGTGTTAGGATAACTCACCTCTATTTATGTCATGTTCTCCGCCCTTATGCACATATATCACTGTAGGGTGCCTCAGAATATAAGTATATCAATAAACTGCCATTTCTCAACCAAAAGAATGCTCTCAACCTGTTTTCTTAGCTCACATTCTACTTTACCTTGCATGGTGGTAATTTCATTCAGAAGGTGAATGTAACTTTGCAGGGATTTGTTGAAGCCAAATTTTAAAAGTGCCCTCAACAAAATTCAGCACTAGAGTTAATAAGGCTTCATTCAAAAACCGATCCACTTAAAGTATTCTTACTATACTCTTTAAAACTGCAACAGAACAAACACTTACAAATTCTCTCTTCAGGTCAGTGAGGTCTTAGCGAGAGGGCATGTACCTAAAAGTCGAAAGAAAGCTTGGGTAAAGAGGGAACTGACAGTAAAAGAAAGGGTTGACATGCAGCCTTTCACTCTTGTACTGTGGGGAGATCTTGCCAGGAAGGACTATGAAGAGGGAAAATTTTATATTTTCACCAAAGTACGATTCAACAGAGAGTATCAAAACTTGGGGACTGTTGAGAATTGCAGAGCAATTCGGTAAGAATTTTACATTTAGATTTTTTTCATGTATGAACAGTAACTTTTGATAATTTTATTGCCCTGATAAATATCAGTTGTGCAGATGTTTTTCTTTAAATTTGCATTCATTTGTTCCTCAGGGTTGGGTTGCATTGGTCTTTAGCATTGAAACACAAACAGTAGAGAAGTTTTTTAGCAAATGATTAATGGTTTCATCACTAAAGAGTGAGTAACTTACCTAAGTCTAATTACATATTTGTGTTTGAATTGGGGTAGAGAAAACAAGTCAGTGGAACTGGAAACTGGAAAAGGACCATGGCTAGCCTGTCTTAATAAAACCAATTAATCAGAAACTAAACAGTAATACCTCATCTGGCTCATTAAGTATATATTTGTTTTCAGTGGTTTACCTCATGCTGAATTGGAGTATGAATATCTGATAATGAAATGGTGGAGGAAATTTACCATGAAAAATAAAAAAAAAAAATCAAATTTTGCAAATTACCTCTGTGTTGGGAACCAGGCAGTTTTTGATTCCTTGCCGAAGGCAGGCAAGGAATCTATGCAATGGTGATGTTGTGTGTGTGTGTGTGTGACACTTTGGCTTGTAAACACGACATCTCAAGAAGGGTAAGTGTGACTAACCTCATATTTGGTGTGTGGGTTGGTCATATTGAGTAGATGATCCCTAGTGTTTTTGGTGGAGATCAAAGGTCATTTGGGTCATGAGAGGTCAAAAGGTCAAAACCTTGTAAACACGATATCTCAAGAACGGTACATGTGACTGTGCTCATGTTTGGTGTGTGGGTTGGTCATATTGAGTAGATGATTCCTATCCATTTTAGTGGAGGTCAAAGGTCCTTTGAGGTCACAATAGTTTAATAGGTAAATTCCTTGGAAATTGCCATTAAACATGGTATCTCAAGAAGAGTAAGTGTGACTGTCATATTTGGTGTGTGCATTGACCATATTGAGTAGATGATCCCTATTGTTTTTGGTGGAGATCAATGGTCATTTGTGGTCACAAGGGGTCAATAGGTCAAAACTTCGTAAACATAATATCTCAAGAAAAGTACATGTGACTATGCTCATATTTGGTGTGTGGGTTGGTCATATTGAGTAGATGATCCATGTAGATTGTGGTGGAGGTCAAAGGTCATTTGGGGTCACGAGAGGTCAATAGATTAATTCATTGGAAATTGCATGTAAACTCGGTATCTCAAGAAGAGAAAGTGTGACTAATCTCATATTTGGTGTGTGCATTGGCCATCTTGAGGACATGATCCCTATTGTTTTTGCTGGAGATCAAAGGTCATTTGGGGTCATGAGGGGTCAAAAGGTCAAAACTTCATAAATATGATATCTCGAGAATGGTACATGTGACTATGCTCATATTTGGTGTGTGGGTTGGTCATATTGAGTAGATGATCCGTGTAGTTTTTGTGGAGGTCAAGGTCATTTGGGGTCACGACAAGTCAAAAGGTCAAAACTTCTTAAACATGATATCTTTAGAATGGTACATGTGACTTCGCTCATATTTGGTGTGTGTAGGTTGGTCATATTGAGGAGATGGTTCCTATTGATTTTCGTGGAGGTCAAAGGTCATTTGGGGTCGCAAGAGGCCAATGGGTAAATTCCTTAGAAATTGCTTGTAAACACAGTATCTCAAGAAGAATAAGTGTGACTAATCTCATATCTCATATAAGAGGTCAAAAGCTGTGTAATATAATCTTTGGTACTCTGCATTGTTTGAATTAGCTGTCAATCAAAGAGCTGTGCCAATTGAGAATTTTGGTACCCCCGTACCAAAACTGTAGTTTGGGGTGAAAGGTTTGAACCTTTAAGTCGGGCTGGTTAAAATCAGTTGTGGCTCACTGGCTTGTTAATATTGTCCCTACTTCACTGCTTATGCTGGGTGCCAAGCACAATAGCAGTATAGTTCCATTTATAAGGCTTCAGTATGACCTGGCCAGGAGTCAAATTCCAAACTTCCTGACTGCAAGTTGCATGCTCTTTCCCCTTGACCATACATACAGTCAGTCACCAATGAGATGGTGAACCAGTGAGATGGGTACTTAAGACCAGGCTTTCAAGCGGTCCTACTTTTCCTACTTTTTTGCTTAAAATCCTACTTTCTCTTACTTTTTACCAACATACTCCCTACTTTTTTGTGAAACAACCCCAAACTTTCTGTGACACTCTTTCATCTCTAATTGTTTCCAAAGGTCAGTCACTGCCAAAAACATGTCAAGTACAATACCAGCATTTGTTGATGGGGTGTACTGTGACATTGCTAAATTGTTTTGCTCACATTTCAAAGTCAACCCATCTGCTGTTTTGGATAGCATGACCTAAAAGTGAAATGCAGGTACTCCTTTTCATCTTGAAGCAATTCATGCCCTGCAGTAACAATCCATATTAAAAGTGAAATGTTCATGGTATATGCTGCATTGAACATGATCAGTTTCATTATATCCAAAATCTGCCCAAAATTCAAGGTTGTGTAAACTGACTGCTTTAATATCTTATGGTTCTTATTGCCTTGGACTCCATTGTTTTTGGAAAAGTTGGACAAAGCCACATTTTGTCTTAGATTGAAAATCTATTGTTTTTGGACTTTGTGGGGGTCATTGGTGACCTTGTGTCAAATGTTTGGAATACTTGCAAAAAGTTGAAGGTGACTGATTTCCAGCCTTCAGTTGGAATGACTTTATAGGTATACTCTGTATCTGTACAGTATGCTGCTTTTAAAATTCTCTTAATTATACAATCTTGTCCCCAAAAATCTTTAACATTTTAGTTCAGGATTCAGATTATTTTTATGGGTCTAGGAAACCTGTCCTTGCAGATTTAAAAGAATAAAAAACTAAAATAACCTTGTTTTAAATAGGGTCCATGTTTACATTTGATAATGTGTTCAAAGTTCTTACGAGTTATTTATTTGTTATGTTATTTTGTTTCCTGGTTGACAGGATATGTTTTAATGGGAACTCTTTGGCTGATTACTCACTTCTCAGTGTTTATGTTATATGAAAATTTTTATGTACCAGTAATGCAACTCACATACTCACATACAGTATTCATTTTAGGTTTTTATAAATTCCCAGTATAAATTAGGAATTCCTGAAAGTGTGGTTTGCAGAAAATGTAAAAGATGTCATCTAAAGATATCCATTCAAGCATCGTGTGGCATTGATCAGTTATAATAAGGCAGTTTTTGTTAATTGTTTGAATCAGTGGCAAAAATGTTAAAATGTTGTTGCATAATTACTTATAGTAGTATACATTTCAAAAGTAGAACATCTAAGATGCAAGCTTTGGCTCCAGTTTTTATAATATTGTGTATATCACAATAGTAAAATATGAAAGCAGTTTCTCTTCTTTACCTCTGCTTTCACTCTAGGGACTACTTTTTGAACACCCTCTTCAGGTTGCAAGGTCGAGTTAAAAGTTATTTATTAGATAAAATTACAGAGCTTTGTTAGTTTCTTGAACAAAAAGGCAATTAACTTCCCTCCTATACGGCCCCAAACTCAAGTAAATGACATTTTAGTAAAAGGTGATGAATGTATGTATTTGTCACATGGAAATGAGAGGTATGCATTGTGATAACTTGAAAAATCCAAGCGCTCAATTTCTCCCAAACTGCAAGTGTTTGTATGATTTTGAAAGTTAAATGTGCCCCTGTGTTTTGGGGTGATGGCCAAATGTCATTGGGGTTGAAGGTGCAAATTATGCCTTACCTTGCTACTCCCTAAATACAAAATTATCTTAAATGTAAGGCACCATAGTGCCCTTGGGCTCTTCTTAAAATATTTTGATTATTACTCTGGCAGCAGTGTTAATTCTTTTTTCAAAGCTGCCTTGATACTGTAAATAAAGTAGGTGGATCAGATGGCTGTAAGGGGTGGAGGCCATCACATTCATTTTGGCATTACTTTTTGTGGAGAATAACTGCACTACAAAAGGCATTTTGATATTGTATTCCATGAAATGCTTTCAATTAAATGCACTTGCTAGTTAGCCAAACTGTGATAGTACATATAAAGGTTAAATTTTGGAATGGTTTTCACATACATGTTGGATATTGCCTGGTTTCTATATGGTACTTTATTTGATTGTTTAGGGTCTGTGTTTACTGTTCATGTGTTTTATGGAAGAGCACTGATCTTAGACTAAAAAATACTCCTGGAAGTTCACACACATGTCCTACTTTTATCCTACTTTATATTTCCTAACTCCTACTTATTGCAAAATACTGGTCCTTGTTTTCTCCTACTTTTTTTGTCTGGGTCTGCTTGGAAGGCTGTTAAGAGATGTGGGTTTAATGAGATGCCATTTTATAGACATGTATCCCCTTCCCTTTTATTACACAATGTAGATTAAAAGTGTCTAGGTAGAAGTATATTGTACGAGAGGTAAAACTTGCATGTTAAGTAGCAAGAAGCAAGAAATGACTACTTTCCAATTTCATGTTTACTGTGTTTTCTGAGGTTGTCACAGAGGTTTAATAAACCTTTCTCTGAGCTTAGTTGGGCTGTCCTCCATTCTGGTTCAGGCTTGATCAGCAGCACCAAATCAGTTCATATTCTCACATCAAATTTATTTTGACCTCTCTTTTTTAACAGATGTCCTGATGCTTAACATCGGAAGTTATTAAGTAATTCTTTTCCCAGGGGTTGCCAGAAGAAGTTAACAACATCAGGGGTTTAGCAGCAGATGGGATCAACTTGGCAATGTGAAACAATCTGCATGATTAAAACATGTGCCCTATGATAAGCAACAGAACCTTTCCTTGTTTATAAAAGGGTTTGCATAGGTCATAGGAATCCTGGATTGTCAGGATAGACCTGAAACTTCAATTTCAAGGCCTGGAATGTGAGGGAAAATGATATTTTTCCCAAAGGTCCAAGAAAAGTCAACAAATTTTTAATAAGACTTATTGTTCGAATTTTTGAAAAAAGATAGGTCTATGGGATTTGACGGTTTGTTAAGGTCCTGGGAAGTCATGAAAAAGTCAAGGAATTTTGCCATTTTTAACGTGTACAAACTATAAACCATTTGCTAGCTTTGCTCTGAATGCATATTTAATAGGTACCAGTGTTTAATTGATGAAAGGTGAAAACAGTTGCCCCAATCTTATTTTGAATCAATAGCCACAGCTCTCAATTTTTTTTTTATTTATCCTCAAAGTATTTTTGATAATATTTCAGGATTTGAGTATTGCATTTTAAGGTAAACTAGGCAGTTAATTCTGGTAAATTTCCCATCGGAGGAAAAATATTGCCACATGATAAGAGCCATAATTCAAGTTGGGGCAAGTTGTATTTCCTTTTACAGATCTATTTAAGTGCAATTTGATTTTCCAGTTTTAATGACCTGGAATAATCATGGACAAGTTATTACCATTTATTTTTATTTTCTTTAATAGTTGTAAAATTTGCTGTAAGTTGTGTAAGTCTTGGAAAATAAATGAAATATAAGAACTGCACTGTGAAATTATGTGAATACTTAAGACTGCATGTAAAAAGCACTTCTTTTTAATAGTCACTTCATTTAAATTTTATATGTATTACAAACTAGATTGGAAAACAAAGGGAAAAAGTCATATTGAACAATGTGACAAGACCTATGTCTTCCGTGCATTCATCATTTTTTTTTTTGGGGGGGAGGGGGGCAGGTGTGGGGGGATTCTTTTGCCATTGCAATAACTAAATTTGTTCTATCTTGGAAACTATATTTTGAGAAGATATTATCTGAATAAATAGACTGTTCTCATTCATTTTATCATCAAATTTATTTGCTTCCTTCAAGTATAAGGCACATAGCATACTTCTTAGATCGACAAAGTAGAGTAAGTCTTTTTCCTGTTTAATTAGTCAGTAAATAGATGGTCTCATCATCTAACCATGTCTCATTAGAGCCTTTAACCTTTTTTCACCTTTTCACCATGCTAAAATCTGTTCACGTGACTTTTTTTGTTTGTTCCAATGAGGTAATTGTGTTTTCCCTATGTAAGAGTTTGTATACATTCTGTGAAATTATTCAGGATTAATTTTCATGTTCGAAAGAACATGTAAGGCTTTAAGAAATGTGGAATTTAGTATTTTCAATTGAATAAAAATGCTGACATTTAAAAAAACAAATCAATCATGACAACATGTTTAACTGAACATGTCAAATCGTATCAGGTTATCTCTCTGATTAGCTGCTGATCCTTTGCACCTTTTGGTTCCAAGACCTGCATTTTAGCATATGTCAATGTTGTTAGTATCATCACTGTAAATATTGTGTGTGTGTATATATATATATATATATGTTTCAATTGCATTTGAAGGTTCACAGTGCTTGTATTATAGAATGTAAATAATGTATATATGGCTAGCTGATCTGAAGTGAAAAGAATGAAATACATGGAGGAAAAAAAAAAATTTTGAAGTTGATAGCATTCTTAACAAAGCTTATGTAAGCACAGTCTGCTGTATTAGTTTTTAAAAAATATTCAATGAAATGTCAAAACTTGCAAGAAGAAACATTTGCAAAATACAAACTTTTGGTTTGCTTTCCTTCCATATTATCAACACTTTAAATATTTCAATTTTGCATTAATGTGTACCTCAAGTCAAAAAAATCAAAAATATTAAAGATTAAGAAAAATGAATTCTAATAGTCCAACTCTGATCTTCATAGGACATTCCTGAGCTGAGATATAAAATGTTGAAGTTTATTGGCTCAACTTAAAATTATACATTGTGCAATAATTTGTGATGTTATTGTTGTATTACTCATCTTTGTATTTCTTCATTTTTCTGAAAGTTACTGTACCTTGTACCAAGTTGTGAAGGGGTGATGTGATCAATTAACCTCTCTCTGTGGAACATTCCATGAAAGCAAACAGGAAGTGTTCAAGGTCATAAAAACAGTTTTAACTTTAAAGGGAAACAAAGCAAATAATGGGAGTTGTACAACAAGAAAGTCACAAATTATTGCACAATGGATCAATTTGTTTTAGGTGAATTAATTTCAACATTTTACATCTTAGCTCAGGAATGTCCTACAAAGATGGGAGGACTCTTAGAAATAATTTTTAAGCTCTTTAATATATATTTTTGGACTTTATGACTTGAGGTACACTTTAATACTTTAACACTCTTTCTTGCTTTTGTTTTCTGGTAAAATCTTCAATGTGAATTTTTAATATGCCTACTTAACCCCTTCCCTACAAATGGTTTTGCAGGGAAACCATAGCACTCAGCTGAGTCTTGGAGTATCTCATGATAAATCTGGTGTGTAATGATGTTTTGGACATGCTATAGGCTTGAAATGGATATATGGTACTTTACACATATGTATCGCCTTGGGGTATAGTGAGGGCAAATGTGGCCTCATGCGTACAAAAACTTATTACTAATTTGTGGAACAGGTACACAGGTGTTGTGTATACTAAATAGTAAATAGCTCGGGATGGTCTCCCTCCCGTAGCAAAAGGATAAAGGGCAAAAGCAGATGCCAAAGTTCTCCTTCCAAAGAACAGCTAAGTAAATTTAAAAACTTTCCTCATAAGTATCTCTCATGATACTGCAGGACACAGATTTTGAACATTCCGAGTAATTCAAGCTGTAACTAAATTAGTAAATTCCACAACTGAGCGAGAATATACTTAATTTAATGTATTTGTTTTATCGCATAAACATGCAATTAATGAAGGTTTTGTAAAAAGTGTGTTGTGAATGGAAGTGCTCTTAAAAGGCTTGAAAAACAAAAGTACTTCTAGAGAGTATCGGCAAGAAAGTAAACAAAATAGCAAAAGAAATCCTTCCCGTAACTCCTGCCCACATCCAACCAATCTACTGTACCTCACTTTCAACATCTATATGAACTATCAAAATATTGTCCCATGATCCTCAACAGCCATTCATGAAATAGGATGGTGTGTTACATGCACGTGTTACATGCAAATTGGGGTGACTGCATTTTCCATTTAATAATGAGCTTGTAAAACCTGCCTTGACTTAGTGAGCTACATTAAAATTCGATGGGAAACAACATGGATGAAACCATAAACTGTGATATGGCACCAAAACTGCACTGGGGCACCGGAGAACACCCACGGAAACACCAAACTAAAAAACAAAAATTGCCACTTCAACGATCAAACTGATCATTTAAAAGTTTCTTTTTCAAAAATCCAACACAAATGTACAACAACATTCATACATTAGTTACTTCAAAAAGACAACTTGACATGCATACACTTAAAAATGTAAAATGGTTCATTAAGTTTGCATCACTGCTACACTATTGGACATAAAGAACATCAGTTTGTTTTTACTTTTTTTTTTTCCCATTCATAAAACATGTAAAATACATTAGCAAGAATTTTACCTAAAAATGTAGTATATATGGCACCAGATTGCACATGGGGACACTCTATTTTTCAAAAGCACTGTTCCCGCAAACCAGGCTGGTGGCCAAACGACACTGTTCAACATCTCTAAACACAAAACTACTTAAAGCATAAAACAGACTACTTGACATGCTTACTCTTAAAAATTTTCATACAATACGCTATTGCACACTATTAAACATGTAGAACATCAATTTTTTTTTTTACATTTAGACACAATGTGATTTTAAACACAAACATCATGGTAGATTTTCATAAATGATTAAAACAACTAAAATTTGTTGATACACAGTCTACAATATTAGCAAGATAAAGGTGGATTAGCAGTAAAAACGTTTGAATAAATTGAAGCACAGCTTACTAGCATGGATCTTGCCCTTGGTTCAACTTAGAAATCAAAGAAAATATCGAGATCAGAAGAAAATATGAGCGGCAGTGGCGTAAACACAAGCTGAATGTATATAAGGATCAGTACAAACAGCAGTGTAAAGTTGTTTCTTCTTTGATTTCAAGATCCAAAAAGAATTATTTTCGTCATATTTTTGACAGTACCACAGACTCTCATAAAATACACTCAACTGTTGATAAACTTCTTAATAAGGATGATGAAAGAGTTTTTCTTAAAGATGTCAATTACTCAGATTAAGGTGAACAATTCTCACATTTCTTCATGGAAAAAATACAAGCTATTTTTTCTTCCTTCCCCTTTTGTGGATCACATTATTACTTCTGAACATGTCACGAACTCAATTCAAAACTGTCTGTATAGTTTTGGTACCTTTTCTGAAGATGAAATTCAGGACATCATTCTTAGCTCTCCATCTAAGAACTGTGACCTGGACCCACTCCCAATATGGCTTCTAAAACAGTGTTGCAGTGATCATCTGGCAGCCATAACTTCGATCATCAACCTTTCAGTAAGTTCATCATCTGTTCCAGAAAATCTTAAGCTTGCATACATAACACCAGTACCAAAAAACCAATGTGTATCACCTACTGACTTTAAAAGCTTAAGACCAATCTCAAATCTACCTTTCCTGTCTAAGGTTCTTGAGCGAGCTGTACTTAGTCGTCTTAACATTCATTTACACGAAAATAACCTGCTGGATGATAGTCAGCGTACAGATCTGGCCATAGTGTAGAAACTGCTCTTTGTAAAGTACATAATGATATTCTTTGTGCCCTGGACAAAAATCGAATTGTTTTACTTGTCCTTCTTGACCTTTCAGCTGCTTTTGACACAGTGAACCATCATATTCTCTGTGAGAAACTCAGTTTTGAATTTGGAATTCGTGGATCAGCCCTGAAGTGGTTTGAATCTTATCTTTATAGACGTAAACAGTGTGTTAAAATCAATCAGTATATCTCGTCACCAAAAGTCTTAACACAGGTGTCCCTCAAGGATCTGTTTTGGGTCCAGTTTTATTTACCATGTATTCTGCCAGTCTTGGAAAACTTCTCAAATCACATGGCATCAGTTACCATTTTTATGCTGATGATACTCAACTTTATATTGATTGTGATATTAATGATATTGATTATGCATATCAAAAATTACAATTATGTCTTAGTGACGTGAGTGCATGGATGATTGATCATCATTTGAAGCTGAATGAGGAGAAGACAGAATTTGTTGTCTTCTCCACAAAAAGGAAGAATAATACCCTATATCCACCAATAACAGTTGGAAAGTCGAATATTTATCCTTCAGATTCAGCTCGAAATCTTGGGGTGTATTTTGATAAATTCTTGAATTTGGAACTTGATTTGAACAAAATTTGCAGATCTGCCAACTACCAGCTTCACAAAATCAGTCAAATGAGAAAATATCTCAACAAAAAGAGCACAGAGACTCTCATTCATGCATTTATTTCATCCAAACTTGATTCTTGTAATTCACTATTATTTGGTTTTCCCGATGGAAACCTATACAGGCTGCAACGTATTCAAAATTCTGCAGCAAGGATCATTTCATACAAAAGCAAGCGAGACCATATTACTGCTATACTCTGTGAACTTCATTGCTACCTGTTTCTTCTCGCATACGATTTAAAATTCTACTCCTCACATTTCATGCCATAAAAAATGGGTCTCCTTCCTACATTTCCAACCTTGTTACACGGTATGTCCCTAATTGACAACTACGCTCTGCGGACTGTAATCTCTGTGTGTGTGTTGAAATTTTTAGGAAATATCATGGTGGAAGAAGTTTTGCATTTTTTGCACCTCTACCGTGGAACAGTTTACCACTGAATGTAAAACAGAGCACCGGCCTTGCAATTTTTAAGAAAAGAATAACTTACCTGTTTTTGCACTCCTATGACTTGTGTAATATGTATGTTGTTTTTGTAAAGCGCTTTCAACTATGCTTTCAAGCAATTGGATTTAGAGCTATATAAGATTATTATTATTACTTAAAAGTACGGAAGACGGCTACATTTGAAGATATGTAAACAAGTAGAAAATATGACAAAGTTACAATGTTGCTCTGTTGGCCTTTTGAATCTAAATTTCCTTGTATAACCTTTATCACATCACTTACCTTAATAAGACTTTTGACTTGAAAGCTTAGGTCACCCTTGCTCTCCTTGATTAAGCAGGTTATTAGCACTTCAGATAATGCTCAATAACACTATCTCCATCATGCACAGGATTCTTAAACTTTTATCCATGTATAGTTCCATGACTTTCCATGATGTTTACAAATTGGCATTTCATGACTTAACATGATCTTTAAAGACTATAATGAGCATATTCTGATTTTCAGGAACAGAATTGGATCTAGAACTAAAAAAGTGAAGGACAGATATTTTCAAAATTTTTCAATTTCATTGACTCACCATCCATGTCTTTTAACCATAGTTGACACTATTTCATAACTTTCTACACCCAGAAAATGCACACGTAAAATTCCATGTCTTTCCAGGTTGTCCACAACCTGAGACAAATCCCAGTATAAAGCCACAAATGTTGAACATTGTTCAAGTCTGGGCTATGACTATGATTGGTTCAATTTAAATTCAACAAGAGCTGACCACATACAGCTCCTAATTGCATGAAAATTTGGAAGAATCAGGGACCCTGCAGAGGAGTCTTACACCTTCCATCAATAATTCCATGACTATTCCTGACATATCACATACTTTCTGAATTCTACAGATATACTTACAGCTAGAACTAGCCTTGTTCCTGTACCTTGATTAAAATAACATTCCATGACTATTTCAAGACCTTGACAGACTATTATTTTTTGACCAAATTGCAAACAGATTTGATAAAACTCCAATGGTACCACAATAGTGAAAAACAATGAGTAAACCTATTCACTTGTACAAAATTACAAGACTGATCTAGGCTAAATTTCATGACTTTACAATGACTTATGTCAGTTTTACACTTTCAAAGACTCTGGAAGATGAAAGTAAAATTTCTTAAATTTCCAAATCACAGGAATGTTGCCTTAGTCAAGAAAATTTTTAAATTTCATGACTACCAAAAGTATCCATGACTTTAACAGTTTATTGACACTTCCATGATTTATTGATTTTCAAGGCCTGGACACTACAAATTCTGTAATTTTTCATACTTGTCATGACCTAAGTGACCACAAGCTGCACTTTCCAGAGAATCAATTTTTATAACTTTCCCATAACCTAACAAAAAATTTCCATCACCTTCCTGATGAAATCTTACATCAAATTTGATGTGAAGGGAATGACAATTTTCATATTACAAGTCAAAACACATTTTAATATTGATGGTGAGAATGAAGCAATATCAATTTGTGGAAGTTTCCATGGTTCTCCCATGACTTTTTAAAATTCTGCAGCATTCCAAGACTTGTCCAGGCCTTGATGTACTGTAATTTTCCAGAATTTTAAAAGACTTGTCAATTTTTTCATGAAGACAGAATCCCTTCAAGAGTAAGCAACCCCATACTTACGCTCAAAGTTATTCTTGCCAAGATTGTCTTCCCAGAAGACAGAGCATGTAAGCAGTTGATCAACTGTTCACTGCAAGCGAACAAGCAATTAACGTCAACAGGTTCCTGGTGGAGGAGACAAAAATTTTTTCCCCTTAACTGTTCACAATTTATGAGGAAATCACTAGGTGTATGCAAAGACTAAGTAGTCCATTGCCATGCAGTTGTTTTGGAATTTTCTGATTATTTGTAGTATTATTATATGTTTAATACTGCAAGTCAGAAAATCAAAGCATTCTGATTTGGGGGATTTTTAAAGCTCAGAAAATGTAACATTTGCTTTTGAAATGAAACAGCAAGTTAGGTGGTTGTAGGCTTTATCTATACACAATGAGATCTTACAAATTGAAACAGGCCCTAAATGGTATTCCCTTAGTCACCAGTTTGTCATGTTTTTTTTTTTTTTTTTTTTGTTACAGAGCAGTAATTTCATTGTCATTTGTTTAAGTACCTCACAGCAGAGACTACATATTACACAGGAGTTCTTACAAAGAGGCCAAATCAGTCATGTCTCCAACGACGTATTTTAAAGAAAGAAGTATTTTACAATTTGAATACAATAAATTGCTTCCTATTAAAAAGTAATTTGGGCGAGTTTCCATGGAGATATTCAAGTATCTATCACAGTATGTTACAGTGGACATGAATTCCAGTTCATGTTTTTTTCTCTGCAAAGTTTCTTCAAGGACAGTATTGCACAATGGGTCAGAGATCAACAGGTAACACTATTATGTGTGTTTAAGCTGATGTTGCAATGTAAACACACATACAACAACAGCAAGTCATGGACGGCCAGCACAGGGCTCAGATGTTTTGTTACCGGTTGACCTGAACAGAAACGTCACTAATGCACTCGCAGATATAAACTTGTCGTTTGCCAAAGCTTACACCTGTACCACTAAGGTTTACAGAACAATAACTTACACTACATGCCCATCTCTACAGCAACTAAGTTTTTAACTAAATTTCCTTGAAGACACTTTAAAACATCTCTTAAGACGTATATCCATACATGTGAATACCAACCCATTATTACACCCGTAGTCACAAAATCGCTCTTTTCTGTCTCTGGTACACTCAGACAAGCAATTCAAGATATATAGCTCAATCCAAATTCCTGAGAAGACTTGAGAAGTCTTTTTCAGTAGATGCACATTACATTATGTGGTTGTTATAGACAAATCCAAGCAAATAGTTAATTAAGTCTGCCATCAGTGGGGTCCATCAGCCTGACATCATGAATCTTAATTTTATCGTCTACATGCAATTCTAAGCACTCATATGCAGTGACATTGAGGTAATCAGAAAACTTTAGTGTGCAACCATCCATGATACAGGTAGGCAAACGAAAAAATAAAGGTGATGGACCCCACTCATCACTCACGTCCACCTAAATCAGACGATCACTTGACTGTTCAGATTTAACTGTATCTTCATTCGCATGGTTGTTGGCATACTCTTTGTGTGGCAGTATCATTCTCTCTTCTCAAAGGTACAATCTGTCCCAAAGCGAAGAAAAAAAAATTTTGGATGAGTTTTGCATCCACTTTTCAATTTTCAAAAGTAATTCTAATCCTTTTGCTGAATAAATACATATAAAATATTCTAGAGTTAAAGACAAGCCACATAATCAATCAATGGCCAAAGCAATGGTACTGTAGTTAGTTAGTCAGATGGAGTTTTACAGCCCAGTTTTCAACCTATTGGTTCAAGTCAAGTTGGCTGCAGCTTTTTTCCAGTTATAGCTCACTGGCTTGTTTTCCCCACTCCATTACTTATGTGCAGCATCACACACAACAGCAGTAAGTTCCATTTTTAGAGTCTTTGGTATGACTGGACCTGGGTACTGAGCCCAGGCAATGGTTCTGTAGGATTATTAGTCTTCCCCACCAACCAATTCACATACAAATTCTGACTACGTCTCTGGTTCCTAACCAGTGCTCCATGAGGTTAATCAGCCTACACTACAAGGGTACCTGGGAAGATTCTTAAAACAGCATTTACCTCATCATCAAATGTGCTGAGTGGGGGTCGGGGGACTACCCAAAAGTAGTTCACCAAAAAAGTGTACAAGTGGGTCAAAAAGGTTGAAAAAGTCTGGTAACCACTGGATTAAGTGGACATAACATGATCTAATTCAGTTTTGTTTACTGCAAAATGATTGAATGAAATAATGTACTGACATGAAAACATCCAAGAATACAAAGTTCAATGATTACCAGCCAGAGCTGCTCGGAGCTGATCTTTGTGCATTAGCATGAAAGGTCATCAGGTGAGGTGTGTAGTGTCACTGACCCTATCACCAATGATGTGTTGTGAGACATATTACACTTTTACTTAAAAAATTTTTTCTTTATCTAAGCATATATTTACTTGTGCAGACTTCTAATTTTGATCTCAGTTTTATGTTTTTCAGTCCCTTTATGGACACCTATGTGTGACACACACACACCCTGAGATAAATTGAATGATATGCAATAGTCGGATATATTGAACAATACACACACTAAATAAACACACGGAAGGGAAAATCTGCTTTAACTTTGGGACTCTGGGACAATTGCTTTACAAGTGTTGGAACTTTCAGACAAAACACAGACCTGACAAGTCAATACAATAAACCAGTTGAGGGTAACAAGCACCTATACTCTCTAAAAATGTAACTTTCCCCCTTACCCCAGGCATTGTCAATCAAATGTGGGTCATTGACCAAGGACAGTATGACTCACATGTCCATCACCACAGCAATATTGTCAGTCTACAAGTGACTGTGGGATGAGTCACTGAGCCTTAGGGGGCATATTTTTTTTCTAGTCCCCAGCAGTCAGCAGACAAGGGAACAATGGCCACTTTCACTGTGTCCACAGAGCATGAAATGAGCTCTGCAGCTGTGCTGGAACTCCTTGCAGAGTGGGAGGAGCTTAGTGCTGTGCATGGTTGACTCAGGTTAACTTGCCCAGTAAACTGATCGATTCACTTGCTAGAGTAGCAATCCGCTGACTGCCAGGGATTAGAGATAGCTGTTCTCCCTCCTAGTTGCTTGTCATTTGCTGATCAATCCAGGGGTGACTGATTGTACAGAGGCCACCGAGCCAATTTTGAAGTGCGGGGGCTAATCATCGAGGCGGCCCAATATGTTCAATAAAATAAATGCATTTTGAGGCGGCCCAAAATGCAGTTTAAGGCGGTCCAAAATGCCCACAGCGAAAAAGTACGGGGCTAAAGCCCCCCTAGCCCCTGTCTCTGCGGTCCCTGTTGTAGTCCATTTTTCCCAGCTCTCAAAATACAGGAGGGTCACTATGTGCATCATAGTACATGTACTGCTCACCAATATGGTTACTGTAGGTTAGTGGGGTGAGTCATTTAATTGATAAGTGCATGACTTTCAACTGGCTTATTTTTATCATCTGAGATCAAACAATCACTAAGAAATGACTGTAAGTAAAAAAAGACTTTATTGTGGTTGTGCTCTTACCATAGGTAAAGTACATCCAGTGGTTTGAAAATTTCCTTTTTCATGGCAGTAAATTATGCTGTCAAATAAGTATCTTTTGTTGACTTGAAATGGCACTTTGGCAATGTCGTGAAAAGTCACAAGTTCGTATATATCTGCTGAGTTTTTCTTATCTTTCACTTGAAGTTTCCTTAAAACGGTTTCTGAGCCATCTTTGTTTCTGAATGGATGAATATCTCCAACCTAGGATAACAATAGTATATTCACATACGCATTACGCTCTTTTCTTTGAGGAATACTTCTGTTGCACATGTCAAAGACTGATATCATGTTAACATGATCCTGCATCAGATGTTTCTTTTGAAAGCGCTGGTCACAGTCACGCTTAGCGGTACTGGATACTACAGAGTTTTCCAGAGTTTTAGCTAAAATCTTTACCATCTCTGGTCAGAAAGAGCCAAAAATTCAACAAGCAGTGTAGAAATGTGACTTGCACTATAGAGTTCTATGAAAATCAAATATATGCTAATTATTTTGTGATGTCAGACTGCCGGACAATTTTTAAAAGTCAAGCATAAATGAAGTATTTAATGAAAATTTTATTTTCATAAACCTGGGATAAAAATCATAGACTTACACAGCCTGGTACTAATTTTGAGTAAGAGGCTACAAATATTTCGCTAAAACTCACAAAAACTGGTCATTCTGATCTCACTGCAGTGAGACCCCAGCTTAACTCAAGTGTTACCATCAACACATATATAATGGTAACACTTACAAGACTGTCAAGACTGTTAAGTTAAAAACATTGTCTTTAGTTTTTCTCAGGACATCATGTTCATGCTTGCAATGTTTGACCTCCACTGACCTAAAATCTTTATCAAGCATTGTACTCACCCTGGGTCCAATCCATGATCCCTAATCTCTGTGGTACCAGTCTTGTTAAATTATTAGTTTAATCCATATCATTAATCCCCCACCTTATTAGCCCCTCCCCCTCCTTTTCATTATTCAATGTCATTAGTCCCCCATCTTACTAGATCCCCCTTTCATTACTTCATCTCGCTGGTTCCCAATCTTATTAGTCCCCCCTGTCCCCAAGTCCTTTGGGACAAGGGTAACTGGTTAGGGCTGTGGGTTAGGATTAAAGCTATGGAACATTGTTAGGGTCTGCAGACATGATCACATGAAAAACTGGGGGAGCAAAGAGACAAGGGACTACAGAGATGGGGAACTATAGCCTGTAACCCACTCACTCAATATTAAACTCACATATGACATGCATCAGATTAAAGGAGATATCCCTTGTTAACAGGATTTTCACATATTTAAAGTGTACCTCAAGTAAAAAAATTCAAAAATATATATTAGAGAGCATGAGAAATGAGTTCTAACAGTCCAACTCCCATCTCCATAGGACATTCTTGAGCTGAGATATAAAATGTCAACCAAAGGCCTCAAACTGAAAGGCTGAAAAAGTTGAAAAATTCATTTCACATACCTGACTAATGTGGACCCTAGCAGCAGCTTTCTGTCCAAGACTCTTTATCTCTTGAAGGGTCCTTCTGTTTTTGGCTTCATCTGATCTTCTCTTTTTCACAATGTCTTCCACAGTTTTTATTTCTCCTGCATATTTCTCCACTTTACCTCGTTTTGTGAGAGCTATATGACCTTCTCTAATCCACACATGTAAAAGGAGGCACTGTCTAGGCTGAAAGTATCTCATATCTTGATCACCATACACTTTCAGTGTAGCTCTGTCTGTGGAGTCCACTATTTCGTAACTTCCCCTATACCAAGATTTACCTCCAGCTTCTAAGTTAACCTTTCCCTGCTCCAGTTGCTTCATTACTTTCACTGCTATGGTGCAATTCCGATCAATTTGGTTCTTGACAGATTTAAGTTGTGATATTGAGTTCTCTGTAGGAGTAAATAAAATAGGATGTGAGTTTAATGTATGAGTCATCCATTGTTTTCTTCTAATGGATTTTGATGGAAATGGTGGTTTTTTCTAGGTAACTACTGTCAATTGCATCAAATATTTATATCCAACTATGTAACTTTCATGTCATCAGACCTTTAAGATCATGTGATATACACACCTATAGAGTGCTTACAATACATCACAAGCACCACTCCTTTTGATGGGCAACATTTGGTGTCGTCAGTGTAGGTAGTTGAGAAGCTGTCGACCCAGGTGTGACTGTTGCATTGAAACACTGCTGACTTTTGCCACACAGTGGGTATAGCTTCACAATAGACATTATGTCACAGAGCAAAAAATATGCCCTCCTTTTGGAGCAAAACAAAGCAACCCCCCAAAAAAGGATAGCTGATTTATCAACCAGTCCAATACATGCATAGTCTGCTACAAGTGCAGGGTGAATTCTCCTTAAAGCCTGTAGCCACCTGTTTCATTGCTTTACCCCAAAGATGACATCAGTGTGTTTTCAAAGCAGAATGTCTGTTTTGTCGTGTAGTCACTCTATACCCCAACTGGAGGGAGAGGTCTGGTTAAGAGGGTTCACCTTTGAGAAAATGTTTTACATCAGGAGGCTGAAGTGCAAAACTGTATTTTTTTTTCATGCTCTTCAAGGTAGGCCTGAGTTCATGCAGAAAAACTTACATTTAACTTACCCCTAGGTCTAAATAAAAGTGCTAAAAATCTCTCAGCTCCCTTGACCATTTCCACCGAAGTGACCAAGGTGAAACTTTTCGACAGTCAAATGAAATCAGGAAATTTTCAAACCCTTACATTTTCATCTATGATTTTCAAGGACTTCAACTTAAAATTCCAAGTAGGGTTCTCTTGATCGAAGGTTCACAAAACCAATTATTCACTAGATCCAAGGATCATCAGATTGAAGGCAACTAGTCCCAGGGTTCACTAGATTGAAGGTGCTTTACAACAAAGCTTTTCAATACCTAGCACCCACTCTGTTGGAAATGTTCTGATTAGTGATCTATTGATCTAGTAGACCTTCAGTCTCATGGACCTTCAATTCAGCAATCCCTTTGGTCTAATGGACCCTCTTCCCTGTATGCCTGTCAGAATGTTCAATCAAGTGAACCTTTAACCAAGATAGCCACTGGTCTAGAAGGCCAATACATGGTCAAAACCGTCAGTCTAGTGAAAATCCCCCCACCCACACCCCACTCAAAGAAAAAAAAAAGGAAAAAAAAGCCCAGGACCACTATTTAAGAAATATCAGTGTCCATATAAATATATGTGATGCACCACATGAGATATGGTATTGTTGTCAGCCATTGTACAATTGAAATACAGCCACTTTTATCTGCTTTGGTGGGTCACATATAAGGACATAGATTAAAGGCACTGCCAGTGTGATTTTAGCTGAGTAATATCTGGATTTACTAAAGTTGTTTTGTATCAACAGATTTTGCAAAAGACATATCTCCTTAAGATTACAGTTTTGAGCCAAATGTTATAGATAGAAAGAAGTACTGTAATACTGTTTTTTGCCCAACACTTGTGTTAAGAGTGAAGCAACACAGATTCCAGGAATAATAAATATGGTACCACATCTCATTTTGTTAAACAAGTTGTTCAAATTTCTCCAAAATTCTCATTTCTGACAAAAAAATGTAAAATTTTTAGCAATATTTAAAAAAAAAACCCAAAGAAACTTCATACTGCCACACAAATGTTTACCACTAAAATTATTTTCAGATTCATGATGGAATTACACATGTGACTGCTTTGTTTGGTTTATGAGGCAAGTTATAAAAAAATCACGGAATTTGGGATAACAGATAGGCACAAAAAATAAAAGGAAAACACCCTTCTTCCTTGACCAGAATAAGAATGGAAAAAAAAATAATAAAATCTGGGGTGTTCAGGGCCCTCAATTGGTAAAGGTGTACTTAGTTGGTTAAGAAAGTGCACTTGATTTTCATTTGTGAATATGATTTGTAATCACAAAATGTGAAGGCAATTAAAATAGTGTAATGGAAATTGGAAATTACTAAATTTTGAATTTGAAAACAACGACTGAAAATCACAGAATTTGGCCTTTTAAAATCTCAAAAAAATTAGTAAATGCTGAAGCCTAATTTTGTTCAAATAGTGGCAACCAAAGTATTCCATGATCCTCTGTTCATGTAGGAAGTCTGGGAGGTACAACAGATAACTGCTGTAAATTGTTCTTACAGGAAACAAGGGCATGTTTAAGATCAGGTTTTTCCTTCTGTTTTTGTTAACCAAAACAAAAGATTTTTTCTGTTAAAATTTGCTGACTTTTCCAAAACCTATAAGGAACACTTCATTCCCCTTCTTTGTCTATGCCCCCAAAACCATATTTAAGGTATTCTAGCAACAGTAATATCACTTACCATTTGGAACAAGTGGTGAGTTCCTTGAAGATGGCATGGAAGTTCCTGTGGAACAGAACAAGTCATTGAAAAAGATGCGCACACACAAAAAAATAATTTCAGCATTAGGTACAAGTATCAAACTTAAATGCATATTGTATAAAAGAAAAAAATTGAATACGGAACCACAGTAAACGCCTGCACTTTCTTTTACAAATTTACAAAAAATTGTGAATTGTTCTCTTATGTTCATTGACAATTACAGTAGATATGCACATATTTCTATTGTATCATCTGCCAACACCAACAAAATATTTGAAACGTGTTGTAGAAAATTCTAAAAGTTAGCATAAGGGTGATTATTTACAAATCCTTCAATACATGAACAATATACTTTTTCGGTGTATAACCTGGGAAAATTGATGCTCTCTTCTGCACAGGGCTTGGGAGAGGATTGTGAGCTCATGGAGACCCAACTATCCTAGTGAAAGAGTCACACTAAAATGTACTCAACAAAAATTTTAGAATCAGGGAGTCAAAATGACTCCTGGACTGTGTCCTCTAGCTCAAGCCATGCAGTGCATACCTACAAAATGAACAAACTAGTTCCTCCTCCATAAGAAATTACACTCTGCATGGTTTTGCTGTGAAACTACAATTAACCATTGCTGTGTAGGAATGGTTTCACCATGAAACCATTACACTGTGCCACAAAACCATTGCACTGCTGTGTCCTGCAATAGCTACTTATATACCTCCTGTGTAAAACTACCCAGAGTAGACTTGACAAGGAGATATTTCTACACATGTGCACCCTCTTGGGCTATAGCGAATGTAAATATGGTGGCCTCCATACAAAAACTTAATATTCATCCAACCTATCCATTTGCACTGCGTATACATCATTAAAGACCCTGCATAACCTATAGCTCAGTTGGAAGGATGAACCTTCAGTAGTGTAAGAGTTACATGCACATACAAAAATCAGTATTTTAAGATGGGACCAGAAATTTGTTCCAAATTTTCATGACTTTTCCAGGCTTTCCATGACAACTGGAACATTGTGCTTATGAAAACTAATGCAGTGAATGAGAATAAGCTTCTTACAGGAATTTATTGGATAGTTTGCCAGAATCTGCAATCCTAAATGCCAACATTGTGGCTATACCAAAAATCACATGATGGCCTACTACTGAGGTGAGTGATCTCCATGGGAGATCACCAAAAACAGATCACAGGTATAAAAACATTAGGACAACAACTTACTTGATGTTCCCCCTGGAGTCTTGGCACAACCAGGAGTCTGAAACGGAAGAAGAAGACTTCACATTAAACCAGAATGCAAAAATGCATTGAGGTTTCGATGATACATAAATGTTTTAAAGAGTACCATCATGCACCATTACCTTCTCATTCAAACTACTAACTAACAAACCACTACATACTAGCATGTTCAAAAAACATGACAAGTTTTACTTTGAAAGGTAGCGTAAATGGCATAAGATTGCATGTAAAGACACAAAAGTTTTCAGTTTTGAACCACCACAATTCAACTTTTAACACTGTTCCTGACAAAGTCGAAAATCATTGCACCATTTTGCATCTAAGCTCCTTGAAAACGCCAAAAATGTTCCCGTCCTCTTGGCCAGCGATCACTCATACTGCACCCCCCCCCCCTTTCATAGAAAGCCTGTGTACGCCTCTGAAGTCAAAAGGAAAAAAGACCACCGTCGAAAGAGAAAGGCAAACGCCAATGAAAAAGTTTACAAATATTAAAGGAGAAGTTCGAGCCGCTCGAAAAGAAAATCTCAAGAAAGACTTAGCCAGTCACACTGTTCGGTGTGTTTATTGTCTTTCTGTGCTTTGTATATAGGAAGTCCGTGGTTAGTACCCGCTTTCTCTT
The DNA here is from genome assembly GCA_037179385.1 of Holothuria scabra. Classification (NCBI taxonomy): domain Eukaryota; kingdom Metazoa; phylum Echinodermata; class Holothuroidea; order Aspidochirotida; family Holothuriidae; genus Holothuria; species Holothuria scabra. The sequence goes on from CM074180.1 coordinate 51,904,886, forward strand.
CTCCTTTTGATGTTGTCTTGTACTTTTGACGTTACTTTGTGTTTTCCTTTGCTCGTTGTCTTTGTCACATTACGTTAGTCGATCGTTTCCACTTCACTTTTGCCTTTTCCTTTGACTTTGGTCTTATTCTTTACACGGTTGTCATTTCCTTTTGTCTTGTGTACTTTCCTTTCGGCGTTTGTGTTTTTCTTTCTGTGCTTGTCCTTTCCTTTTGACTTTGTCTTTTCCTTTTAGCGTTCGCTTTCCCGCTTTGCTCTGTTGTATTTTTTGCCTGTTTGTCTTTTCCTTCTTTCGTTTGACCTTTCCTTCCGGCGTTGTCTTCTCCTTTTGGCGTTTGTTGTTTTCCACTTTTACGTTAGTCTTTTCCTTTTGGGTTTTAACTTTTCCTTTTGTCTCCGTCTTTTCCTTTCGGGGTTTGTTTTCTCGTTTTGACGTTTGTCTTTTTCTTTAGACGTTTGAATGTTCCTTCCGGCGTTGTTTTTTCCTTTTGACGTTTGTCTTTTCTGTTTCGTGGTGTTGTCTTTTTTGCCCTGATGGCCGCCCATAGTCGGCTACTTTCGCCGTGGATACTGTATTATGGCCTAGCCTATACTTTGTGAACGATCGTTGCTTTGAAATACTGAAAGTTCATCTAGCTACTGGTGTGTGGTGTAACGATATATATCAACCTTCAATGGAAGCAATTCTCTAAAAATTGCTTGATTGATGGGTCAGGAGATGGTCTGTAATGTTTTTGGTGGAGGTCGAAGGTCTCCTGGGGGCACATGGGGTCAAAGTCTGAAAATCTCGTTATCATGATATCTCAAGGTAGAAAGCATGGATTAATTTCATATTTGGTATGTGGATGCGTTATGGTCAGGAAGTAACTCCTTTTGTTTGTGGCAGAGGTCAAAGGTCATATGGGGTCACCAGGAGTCAGAGTCTGAAAATCTTTTTAACACGATATTTCAAGGTAGAAAGCTTGGATAGATTTCATATTAAGCCTAGTATGTGGGTGCCTTTCAGTCAGTAGATGGTCCCTATTGTTTTTGGCGGAGGTCAAAGTTCATCTGGGGTCACCTGGGGTCAAAGTCTGAAAATCTCGTTAACATGATATCTCAAGATAGCAAGCTTGGATAAATTTCATTGTTTGGTTTGTGGATGCGTTATGGTCAGGAAGTGGTTTCTTTTGTTTGTGGCAGAGGTTAAAGGTCATCTGAGGTCACTGGGGGTCAAATTGACATTTTAATGCGATATCTCAAGGTAGGAAACTTGAATAGAATTCGTATTTGGTAATGGTATGTGGATGGGAGATGGTCAGGAAATGGTCTATGTTGTTTTTGGCGGAGGGCAAAGGCAGAGATGCCAAGTATCTCAATTTAGGCGGAATAATTGCGATTTTCCACGCTCGATTCATCCCTATTGTTTTTGGCAGAAACGAAAGGTCATCTGGGGTCTCCAGGGGTCAAAGTCAAGGAACCTTTTTAAGTAGCCTACGATCTTTCCAGATAGTTGTTTGTCCATCTATCTGTCTGTTGTTTGCCTGTCTAGCTATGTATTGCTTTTATTGAGGTCAAAAGGTTATCTGGAATGACAAATTTATTTTTTTTTTTTTGCATACTTCTAGGAGTCAAGGGTTTTAACTTTTCCTTTTGTCTCTGTCTTTTCCTTTCGGGGTTTGCTTTCTCCTTTTGACGTTTGTCTTTTTCTTTAGACGTTTGATTGTTCCTTTTGGCGTTCTTTATTCCTTTTGACATTTGTCTTTTCTGTTTCGTGGTGTTGTCTTTTTTGCCCTGATGGCCGCCCATAGCCGACGAGCCCTATGCAGACAGCTGCAGGTCCCACTACGATATATTTAATTTTGACACTTGCCCAATCTACCCCATTTGTTTCATTTCTAATTTCCTCCCAAAAGTAGTGTGGCTTGAAGCCACAACAAAAACTTGGCCTAGGGCCTAGCCACCTATGTTTACAGAACAAAATGTAACGTTAGAGCTAACAACAATAGGCTACGATCAAATCTAGACACCGTAGTTTTCACCGGTCATTTTATGTTTAAGTTACCGCCTGAGCTGTACTGTGTAAATAGTCGTACGTACGTTCGCGGCATGTACATAAACAAGACCTGCTATAGCTACATGCAGAGTGCAGTGTAATATACATGCCTTCAGCTGGCTGATCGGCTCCCTCGGCGTACGTGTATCGTTAAAAGTGCTTAGAGAATGGGTGTACTTCAGTTGGCAATAACATGACACCCTCCCTCAATAATTACGTTTGAAGTGGGGAATCCCCAAACTTTTAAAGACGCCACTTCATTCATTAAACGCAAGCAGCCAATCAGTGAGTATGATTCTTCGCAACAGAAGTTCGTTCGATGTATAGCACGAAGCAGCGGCATATAAACGATTTTCAGCGGGCTGCTAACGTGTGCAACTGCTGCTATGTACGCTGTTGGTCTTGATAAACAGCGATGGAAACATTTTTGAAACTTTTTTCAGTTCATGACTTACAAACCCTCCTAGGTGATACAAGGACAGGAATAACATGGTTAGAAAGCTGAACTTGTAATTTTTTTAAATTTGTTGATTTCAAGTTGAAATTTTGGGAGACGTACGCTAGTAGCGAATTGAAAACTGGCTGTTGAAATTGAACTATTACGGTGAAGTGCACAATGGCACACAGGGCACTTAAAAGACACTGTGGTGTATGCATACATTTAGTGCTTTCAAATTTCATTGTAAATTATGCTCATTACAAATGTATTGGTGGTGTTGAAGTAAAGCCTGTCACAACAGGTTCCATGTTTGGGATTCACGGATTAAAACGTCCCCCACGACACTGCACACAATCACATGTAAACTACAGGGGGTTGGGTGGATAAAAGGTGAATGTCATAGCTCTGCCCAATTTTTGAGCTTGTTGTTCATACTGTAGACATCAATTGCTTTGTCAAGGCAGCTAAACTTGTGAAGAAGGACTATACCTTGTTTACTTAACGCAAGTCAGGGTCAAAGGGCATGAGATGCGATTAATCGCATGTACCATTTTACTAAACAATTACTTGGCTGGCGATTAATGGCTAATCACTGACAGCCCTAATACCAAATATGAAATCTATCCAAGTTTCCTACCATGAGATATCGCGTGAACAAGGTTTTCAGACTTTGACCACCTGTGACCCCAGATGACCTTTGACCTCCGCCAAAAACAATAGGGAACATCTACTGATTATAACGCATCCACATACCAAATATGAAATCTATCCAAGTTTCCTACCTTGAGATATTGCTTTAACAAGGTTTTCAGACTTTGACCCCCGGTGACCCAAGATGACTTTTGACCTCCGCCAAAAACAATAGGGACCATCTACTGACCATAACGCATCCACATACCAAATATGAAATCTATCCATGCTTCCAACCTTGAGAAATCATGTTAACAAGATTTTCAGACTTTGACCCCCGGTGACCCCAGATGACCATTGACCTCCGCCAAAATCAACAGGGACCATCTACTGACTATAACGCATCCACATACCAAATATGAAATCTATCCAAGTTTCCTACCTTGAGATATTGCTTTATCAAAGTTTTCAGACTTTGACCCCCTGTGACCCCAGATGACCTCCGCCAAAAACAATAGAGACTATCTACTGACTATAACGCATCCACATACCAAATATGAAATATATCCAAGCTTCCAACCTTGAGATATCATGTTAACGAGATTTTCAGACTTTGGCCCCCGGTGACCCCAGATGACCTTTGACCTCTGCCAAAAACAATAGGGACCATCTACTGACTATAACGCATCCACATACCAGATATAAAATCTATCCAAGCTTCCAACCTTGAGATATCGTGTTAACAAGATTTTCAGACTTTGACCCCCCGGTGACCCCAGATGACCATTGACCTCCGCCAAAAACAATAGGGACCATCTACTGACTATAAAGCATCCACATACCAGATATGAAATCTATCCAAGTTTCCAACCTTGAGATATCGTGTTAACAAGGTTTTTAGACTTTGACCCCTGGTGACCCCAGATGACCTTTGACCTCCACCAAAAACAATAGGGTTCTTCCTCTTAATATGGCGCATCTATGTACCAAGTTTGAAAACTGTCAGAACTTCCTATCTTGAGATACCGTGTTAACAAGCAAAGTGTCACAAACACACTCACACACATACACACACACACACACACATACACACACACGCCATCATGATTGCATTGGTTTCTCTTATCATCGAAACCAAAAACTAACAACAATTACCCCATTTGGGTTTCTAACTAAGTTTGCTATTATCTATTCACTACCATATTAGAGTTTCTGATGGTGTTTGCTATAAATTACCCTATGATGGTTACCAACTGTGTTTGCAAGTAGAATATAAAGGTTTTAAGCACATTTCCAAGACTAAACAAAAAACAAAAGGCCTGCCAGAGCCTTTTTTGTGCCATAAATATACCATAGTTGCTTTGCATAGACCCATTTACTGAAGGAGCTGTCAATGTTTCAAGGTTCATTGTTCTCAGTGTTCGATGTTTCAAGGCAGAGAACATATTCAAAATTTTTGAGGGAACATTCTACCCCAGGAATAACTAACCTCTTAATCATTGCCAACCATTGAAATAATACAAAACAGGGAATGTTAGGAACAAACTGCACGTAAGCAGCATGCAGATTACCTACTCAGCCTAAAATAAAAGTAACAAATCAACTTAACTTACTGATTTCAGGCTACAGCATTAAAGTAAGATTATATCTCAGGTAAAAGTAGTCTAAAGCCAAAAAAATTTGGTGCACAGTATAATGTAGAAACAATTCAAAATAAAGCTGGAAGGCTTAATTCCTTGTTTTACCTTTTCCATTGCTAAATAAAATGATATTAAAAATACCCAAGTCAGATTATAAGACCTCACAACCTTAAAACTACTGATGTAAATCAATTTACTTCATGAAAATCAGAGATTAATCAAAACATGTTTACATAACAACATTAACTGCACACAAAAGTATATCTAGCCCTTGTTTACATATTCACTCACTGTCAACAACCAATTGGAGTCAATATACTTTAACATGCCCTTAAGTTGCTAAAGAACTATCAGTCACCACTTTAATGTACCATAAAAAACATGCTTGCTCCCTTATAGACAAAAATCAGTGGCATGTCCAAACTTAACCATGGAACTGGTTAGAAACTGAGTCATAAAACCTCCCCTAACTATTAAACTTACTTCTCTCTTGTAGACAAATAGGAACATTCAAGTGATGGTCTAGTTTAGTCTGCCATCATAACTCAAAGTCATCAACTATGATAAACGATGCCATGTTATAGCAAAGTGATTGCATGAGAGGCATGGACACTTTACAAACTTAACATTCCCACAAGGAGGTCCTATCCCTGTAAACTTCAAGGTCAACACAATAGACTGATAAATCAGAAGAAATAAAGCATGCCTGAATGAAAGGGAGCTATATCACCCCTGTTTGCCTCAGGTCCACTTTGGATCATAGATGTAAAAGCTTCACTGGTTGATATCTCAATAAATATGTCCAACTAGAATGGAAGTTTCACCAAATTCTGTAGATTTGTGTCCTCTTTAACATAGGAAATTAAACTTTTGCTTTAACTCTTTCCATCCCATTTGATCACATTCTCAATGATAAACAAATTTGATCACATACTGAAAGAATAACACATTTACCTTAAGTGTCCTGCTTTCCAAATTGGTGAAGTCCCTGAATGGAGTGTTTGCACCTTTTCCCAACTCATTTTGCCTGTGAGCAGTGACAACTGTTGATAAAAGTAGAATTTTAAAATAACCATGGTAATGAAGACAGATGCAAAGAGTATTTACCTCAACAGGTGAGGCATCATGTCAGAACATGCTGCAACAGCCTAAGCTTAACTGCACTTGCCTCAGCAAGGATCAGCTACATCAGAGATGCTTTCTTTGTTGCTACATACATTACACTAACAGGATAAGGCTGGTCTGCTATTGTAATGTGTATAGTAACAAAGCATCTCTGCAGCTGTCGCAATTTTGCAGAGCAAGCTGCAACATGGCTAGTTTGTCATGGTGCCTAAGCTATTGTTCTTTTTATCCTAGCAGTATGATCTTGTAATGCTTAAACTGATTACCAGATAGAATATCAAAGGAATACAATTTTAGAATTTAGTGAAATGGAGCAGACCTGCTATTACAAGTGGACACAAAACACAAAATTTATGATAACCAGAAAGCCAAAGGCTTAGTGATTCCTTGCCGCTGAAGTGTAAGGCCTTTTTTCACATTGACATTGCTTTGTAATGGTTCCCAATTGACAGGGCTCCATAAGGTGCCTACAGAGTACACAGGAAAGGCATCCAATCTTCCTACATTGAGTTCCCCCTTGCCCGTTGTGAACCCAAATCACATTTGACCTCCACCAAAAACTTCTGGGACCATTTATTCACTATGCACCATCTACATGACAAGTTACAGGATCTTTCTTGTAAAACTGTGCAGGAAAACTTGTCAGGGTTTGAACAAGCTGACTCCAAATGAACTTTGACCTTTGGAAAAATCGAATGGGATCATCTTCTCAATACAATCAACCTACAAACCACATATGAGCACAGTAACCTGGACTGTTCTTGAGATATCGTGTTCACGAAGTTTTGACCTTTTGACCTCTCGTGACCCCAAATTACCTTTGATCTCAACCAAAAAACAACAGGGATCATCTACTCAATAGGGCCAACTCACACACAGCATATGAACATAGTCGAATGTACCCATCTCGAGATTACGTGTTTACAAGGTTTTGATCTTTTGATCTCTCGTGACCCCAAATAACCTTTGACCTGCAGGAAAATCAATAGAGATCATCTACTCATTATGACCAACCCACACACTCAAATATGAGCATAGTCACATGTACCATTCTTGAGATATCCTGTTTACAAGTTTTGACCTTTTGACCTCTCGTGACCCCAAATGACCTTTGATCTCCACCAACAACAATAGGGATCATCTTCTCAATATGACCAACCCACACACCAAATATGAGGTTAGTCACAGTTACCCTTCTTGAGATATTGTGTTTGCAAGCCAAAGCATCCAATACACACACGCACACAGGGCATACCCGTACACCAGTTATGACCTCCGCGTGAGCGCAGAAAGACGTGTGAGGAGTTAGCTCTTGTGAGCAGCTTGTACCCGGCAAGGTATCGCTTACTGGCTCATGCACGCATATGAATTGGCATGTACACACCTACGAGTACAGGGCATACCCGTATTCAATGACTTAGGGGGTACACAGAACTGTTTCACGTAAGGAAATGGTCGGAATTCCCCTTTAGCTGTTTATGTCACGCGGCACGTGAATTCCGCGAGTGAGGGTGGGCTCTTGCATATCACGTGACAGAGCTCATTGCAGTTTCTGAATTTTCGGGTAGTTACGCCAGTTACGAGCTCCGCGTGAGCAAGGAAAGACGTGTGAGGCCTTAGCTCTCGTGAGCTGCTTGTACCCGGCAAGCTATCATTTACAGGCTCACATACACACACACACACATACACAAGACATCACCATCGCATAGATTCCTTGCCTGCCTTCAGCAAGGAATCAAAAATGAGGGTTAAAATACAAAAGAAAACCAGAAAGCCAAAAGGCTTAGTGATTCCTTGCCGCTGAAATGTAAGGCCTTTTTTCACATTGACATTGCTTTGCAATGTTTTTCAATTAACAGGGCTCCATACTGTGCCCACAAAGAAAACATGCAAGGCATCCAATCTTCCTACTGTACATTGAGATCCCCCTTGCCCATTGTGAACCCAAATGACATTTGACCTCCACCAAAAACTTCTGGGACCATTTATTCAATATGTGCCATCTACATGACAAGTTACAGGACCTTACAAGTGACCTTTGTTGAAAGACTGTGTAGGAAAGCTGGTCATGTTTTGAACATGCTGACTCCCAAATGAACTTTTACCTATGGGAAAATCAAATGGGATCATCTTCTCAATACAAGCAACCTACACACCACATATGAGCACTGTCACATGTACCATTTTTGAGATATCATGTTTACGACGTTTTGACCTTTTGACCTCTCGTGACCCCAAATGACCTTTGAACCTCCACCAAAAAACAGGGATCATCTTCTCAATACGGCCAACCCACACACCACATATGAACATAGTCACATGTCACGTTCTCGAGATATCCTGTTTACAAGGTTTTGATCTTGTGATCTCTCGTGACCCCAAATGACTTTTGACCTCCATCAAAAACAATAGGGATCATCTACACAATATGGCCAACTCACACACCATATGAGAAAAGTCACTCTTACCTTTCTGGAGATACTGTGTTTACAAGCAATTTCTAAGGAATATAAAACCATCTGACCTCTTGTGACCCCAAATGACCTTTGACCTCCACGAAAATCTATAGGGATCATCCACTTAATATGACCAATCAACACTCTAAATATGAGCATAGTCACATAAACCGTTCTTGAGATATCATGTTTCAGAAGTTTTGACCGTTTGACCTCTTGTGACACCAAATGACCTTTGACCTCCACCAAAAACAATAAGGATCATCTACTCAATATGGCCAACACACTCAACAAATATGAGCGTAGTCACATGTACCATTCTTGAGATATCGTGTTTACAAGGTTTTGACCTTTTGACCTCTTGTGACCCCAAATGACCCTTGAACTCCACCAAAAACAATAGGGATCATCTACTCTATATGGCCAATGCACACACCGAATATGAGATTAGTCACACTTACTCTTTTTGAGATACCGTGTTTACAAGCAATTTCTAAGGAATTTACCTATTGACCTCTCGTGACCCCAAATGACCTTTGAACTCCACCAAAAAAATAGGGATCATCTACTCTATATGGCCAATGCACACACCGAATATGAGATTAGTCACACTTACTCTTTTTGAGATACCGTGTTTACAAGCAATTTCTAAGGAATTTACCTATTGACCTCTCGTGACCCCAAATGACCTTTGAACTCCACGAAAATGGATAGAGCTCATTTACTCAATATGACCAACCCACATACCAAATATGAGCATAGTCACATGTACCGTTCTCGAGATATCGTGTTTACAAGCCAAAGCATCACATACACACACACCCCCACGCACACAGGGCATACCCGTATTCAATGCCTTACAGGGTACACAGAACTCTTCTCCGTAAGGAAATGGTCAGAATTCCCCTTTAGCCGTTTATGTCACAAGGTACGTGAATGCCGTGAGCAAGGGCGGGCTCTTGCATATCACGTGTCAGAGCTTATTGCAGTGTCCAAATTTTCGGGTAGCTACGCCAGTTACGAGCTCCACGTGAGCGAGGAAAGACGTGCACGGCTTCAGCTCTTGTGAGCTGCCGGCACCCGGCAAGGTATCGTTTACAAGCTCACCCTTACACACACTCATACACACGACTTCGCCATCGCATAGATTCCTTGCCTGCCTTCTGCAAGGAATAAAAAATGAATGACTGAATATTCCACTGTGTTTCATATAATTATATGTCCATATGTTAAGAAAGAAATGACTGTTTAGGTTGCAAAAGACAAACTTTTGAGAAAAGGAATACTAACCTGCAGGAATAGCCAACAAATCTGGGGAAATAGAGCTCTAGAAAAGAAAGCAAAATTTGGTTCAATGAAATGTCAATGTGTAATCCATTGATAACACTTATTTCGAAATGACCTTGAAACTATTTTAATAAAGGTTTTCAAGTTGCAAAGTTTGGAGATTTTCAAGTTGTTTAGCAAATGTGTTTTAAACATCAAAACTAGTATGTAGGGATTCAGAAGATATGTCTGTGGTGTATCAGACTACAATGATTTAATTTTATGTTTGATTTTCTTTCTGAGACCATGTATTCCACATTTTCATACTACTTAGTTCACTGATACAATTTATTACACATCTGAAAATTGTATCAATAAGCATTAGGTAGCTTTCCCTTGAGAATTATTCAATTTGCAATTCAACATTTTGCATTAAACATATCCTTTTCTGATCTTACAGTAACAACATTTTCAGTAACCCATTTTAAACTTTAAACAATAAGATCATGAAACTTCCAAAGAAGAACCATTACATTAACCAAGACAATTTTATGGAATCTCCATACAAATCCATGGAAGGACAACACCAGTCTTTTATACAAAAAGCTATAGGCTATAATCATTGACAAAAATGTTTGGGGAAAACCCAGCTCTCCACTCCCCGCATCAATGTTGTTGAGTTTCAGGACGCCTTGGGCTGCGACAACATTGAACAGAGGAGTGGAGGAATGGTGATCCATTCCTTGCTTGTTTTGCTTGCTTTGTCCTATCATTTTTTGCCGAGGGTTGTACGTTTCAGAGTGGCTGAGGTACAGAGTTTAAATGTCATCCAAGTACAGCTTAAAATAAATGATGAGGTTGAAGAAACTTTTATAAGTTTGATATGAAGGATCATGAACATGTATTCTTCAGGAAAGTTTGTGAGCTTCCTCAATCTGCAGTGCATTTAAAGATCCTTATAACAAATTAATTTACCTTCCTTGATTTGGGAGTTTCATGAGGATTTTGTCCAGGTGACTTCCTTTTGGTCCCTTTTGACTGATTATCTGGACTCTTTATTTTAACTGATCCTGAACCTACAGAGAGATGAAACGTTTCAAAATTTGAGTAAAATTATGATAAGTTCATGGTGTCAGCTGGTGGAAATGGCTCCCAAATTAGTAATATGAATTAACTTGTTAAACTGATTGCAAGTCTGAGCTTTCCTTTCAACTTGTAAAAGAAGGTTTGGTATAAACCATGATATGCCTGTTGTTTGGCATAGCTGCTGAATCTTTCAAAAAAACTCCTCAGTGTACACAATATAAAGTTTGGGCTACACTGCACACAACTACCTGCTACATAACATGACTCTCCATCTTAAATAATTTCCATGAATCAGACACAACACTGTTGACTGAAGTGGTGACACTGGTTAACTTACCACAGCAAATTGTCACATCAGGTTTGAGAAGTTGTGGCAGTGTGACTTAGGCCTAAAGAGCCCAAGAAAAGACTGACAACCATTTGATGTCATTCTCTGACACTATCTATCAACAAAAATAGCTGTATCTTAAATTTTGCCCAACAAAACAGAATAACATTACCTGCTTTGTGTTCCTTTGAAATTAGAAATGTTTTTGTGACACTTCCTGTTTGCTGGCATAGCATATTGCACAAAGAGGGTTTAATTAATTGCATCACCCTATAAGAGTAAGAGTGCTATCACACCTTGGTATAAGGTACAGTTAGGCTTGGAAAAACAAAGAAATAGAAAGATTGTAATTTGACCAGTACAACAATGACATCGCAAATTACTGCTCAAGGTACCATTTAAGTTGAGTTGAGTTGGTTAGTTAGAGTTTTAAGGCCCAGTTTCCAACCTACTGGTTCAAGTCAAGCTGGCCGCAGCCTTTTATCCAGTTGTGGCTCACTGGTTTGTTTTCCCTACTCCATGGCTTATGCCCAGCATCACGCACAACGGCAGTAGGTTCCATTTTTAGAGTCTTTGGTATGACTCCACCTGGGAATAGAACCCTGGCCTTCCATGTGGCCATTATAAGTTAAGTGAATAAACTTCAACATTTTATAACTCAGCTCAGGAATGTCCTATGAATATGAAAGTTGGACTGTTAGAATTTATTTTTCAAGAACTGTAATGTGATTTTTTGACTTGAGGTGGGCTTAAGTCATTTCATGGGCTCTTTATTAAATTGGTCCATGTTACAACAATAATAACACCAGCTTGGAAATCAGGCAGCTGGATTCTGCAATCTTCTAACCAATTCCCCAAATTTTAAAATTGTTGGTTCAAATTTCCTGAACCTGTTATGTAAAACATTTGAAAAAGTTCCTTTTATGTTGCAACTAATTGGCACCCAATGTCTCTGACCCAAAATCCGTCAGAAATATTCTGAGCAGAAGAAACACCTTTTCCACCTAATTCAACACAGTTCAAACCATGTACATCACACAGTTCTAATATTTTAGAATAATATCAAATTTGCAGGCTGCAGTTCCTCAGAAATTCTATGTTGCTATACATTTACAGTAGTTCAGCAGGTCTTATAAGGCAATTTCATGTGACCCAACACAAATTAATTTGCCTGGCATTAAAGTGCAAACCATGCACACGGTAAGTACATTTACGGCAGATGTACACAGTACTCCCATAGAAAACTACTGTGACATATTTCATTTATTTGTTTTGTTTCCACAACATGTTATTTCAGTATTGTACAGAATTATTTCAAATTCAAAAATCCAAATACATATACTGTGCATGTTGCAAGTTCTCTTGCTGGGGGGTTGATGAAAAAGATGCTTGCCCATCAAATGACTTCAGTGAAATTGCCTTATATTGTAAGGAATAAAAAGATAATGTATGGCTGCACCTGCTGCAGCTTGGCTGAGGGAGCTGCAGTTGAGCTTTTTGACATGGCACCGATTTGATCGTAAAACAACCTGAAAGTCATTCATAGTTCAAATAAATTTTTATGATCTATATCCAACTGTTGCATATGTTGAAAGTCTAAGTCCTTAAATGTATAGCACCAACTGGAACCTGGCTTAACATGTTTACTGTTGATGAGGGGATTTAAATTGCCAGACAAACCTGAGGGAACTCTAGCCCCTGAAGGGTTTTGGATGGTAGGGGATACCATCTGTCCAGTGCCATGAGCATAAAACTTTCGTGCTGGGACTGACGATGGTGTAGAAAATGATGGTCCTGCTGGTGGATCTTAAGAATTTGAAAAGAAAGTAACGTTTTTGCAAATCATAGGTTTAGGGTGGGATCTCAAGAGAAATTCACATTCACTGTACTTCTTGTAAGCTAATACTCAAAGCAAACTTTCACTGAATTAATTCCACTGTTCTTCATCTCCCAACAAAACTTCTCGTTGTAAATTTATTAGAACCAATTAGGATGGTGCAAAATCTCGCCCTAGGATAGGATTAAAATACCCAACCAAACATGCCAATACAATTGGATACATCCACTTCGAATACTCCTGGATTGCTTGCACTTAATCTGCCAATTACCATAGCAATTTCTCATTCGTTATAGATACTACTAGTTAAACCAGAATGCAAAAATGCATTGAAGTTTCGATGATACATATATGTTTCATTTCAAATGATGCCATCACGTACCATTATCTTTTCACTCAAATGTTATACTAGCATGTAGGGAAAAAAAAGATGGCCTTTGGCCTCCACCAACAAAAATAAAGACCAGCTTCTCACCAAAATGTGCACTGGCATACCACATGTATAATCTATTTAAGTTTCCTACCTTAAGAGGTTTTCATTCACATTTTGACTTCTAGTGACCCCACATGACCTTTGAACTCCAAAGAAAACAACAGGGACCATCTCCTGACCATAATGCATCTACATAGCAAATATGAAATCTATTGAAGTTTCCTATCCTGAGGTCTCAAATTAATATGATTTTCAGACTTTGACCTCTGACCCCATAAGTCTTTTGACCTGTACAAAAAACAATAGGGTTCTTCTTCTCTATATCGTCTACCCACACACCAAGTTTGAGCTTGTAAGATATTTCCCTTCTTGAGATATTGTGTGCACAAAGTTTCTAGTTTTTGACCTCCTGTGACCTAAATGACCTTTGACCTCCACCAAAAACAATAGGATTCTTCCTTCATATATGGGTTACCAACACACCAAGTTTGAGCTTCAAAGAAGCTTCCCTTCTTGAGATATCGCATGCACGTTTTCAGTGTTTGACCTCTGGAGACCTCAAATGACCTTTGACCTTTACCAAAAAAATAGGTTCTTCCTCTCTATAAAGGCTACCCACACACAAAGTTGGAGCTTTATAAAAGTTTCCTTTCAAGAGATCGCGTTCACAAAGTTTTCAGTTTTTGACCTCCGGTGGCCCCAAATGACCTTTGACCTCAACCACAAACAATAAGGTTCTTCTCCTCTAAATGGGCTATCCATACACAAAGTTTGAGCTTCAAAGAAGTTTCCCTTCTTGAAATATCACATGTACAAAGTTTTCAGTGTTTGACCTCCGGTGACCTCAAATGACCTTTGACCTCTACCAAAAACAATAGGGTTCTTCCTTTTTATATGAGCTATCCACACACCAAGTTTGAGCTTCAAAGACGTTTCCCTCCTTGAGATATCGTGTGCACAAAGATTTCAGTGTTTGACCTCCAGTGACAGTTGACCTCCAACAAAAACAATAGGGTTTTCCCTCTTTATATGGGCTATCCACACGCCATGGTTGAGCTTCAGAGAAGTTTCCCTCCTTGAGATATTGCGTGCACAAAGATTTCAGTGTTTGACCTTTGGTGACCTCAAATGGCCTTTGACTTCTCCCAAAAACATTAAGGTTTTTCCTCTCTATATGGGCTACCCACACACCAAATTTGACCCTCAAAGAAGTTTCCCTTCTTGAGATATTGCATGCACAAGCTAAGTGTCACAAACACACACATACATACACTCACACATGACCCCATAGGTTTCTCTTTCATCCAAACCAATAAGTAGTAATCTTTAGTTTATGACTGCCTTCTAAACAGCAGTGTAGCATGGTGGTGCAATGTGATCGCAATTTTAGAATAACCTGCAATGCAGTTTCTTCAAATGCCATCAAAACCAATCATTTGACTTCACATTTTTTTCATTTTTAACGTTTGAAGCAAAAATGTTAGTAATGGCCAAGCTCTGAGTAAGAAATTTTATAGAAAAGACATTACACTGTATTATCATTTGAAAAACTTATGATAAATGCGATACCTTACAGGATTTTAGTTGCTTGTTTCATAAAGCGACTGACTCAAGATTCCTTCATAAGCACTGCTTACATTTACTGAAACCTACATTTCAAGATTCATTTTCCAAGGATTACTCAATCCAAGCAACACCAAAATATAGAACAATGAGAAAGACACAGGCCTAGGCCCTATAACAATATAATACTGTCAAGTTTCCTTGATTTTTGAAAACGTTTTCATATTCTTTTGTCATGATGTTTGTTAAGTGATTGACTCATGACTAGCCCAATACACTACCAGACTGTGATGTGTTCAAAAGAACAGAGATTTGCAGCGTGCAAGCTTAATTTATTTACATTTCATTGCATTCATACAATAGCCAAAGCTCAGTTTGAATTGTGAGTATTGTGGTCTTTGGGGAAGAAATTTAAATATTTAGCTGAAAGGGTCACCAGCTCAATGTCATTCATGAAAAACAACATTTAAAGGCCCCAGATTTCAATGTGTTAGGCATTCCTACATGGAGAATGAGAAATATCTTCAAATTCAGATGATTACAACATTTTTAGAGTGTAGAGCCCTCTGGTAACCATTCACTTTGCAATGACAACACACTTCATAGAGCTTATACTTAATAGACCTTGCACTTGAATACACTTAATGCACTCCGCATAGAATACATGGTAGGGATGGAAGATGTCCATGCTTTGTTCCTTGACATATGGTGTTCACAAAATTTAAAACTTATGAAGTTAGATGACTTTTCCCAACATCAATACTGTTCCACCTCTGAAGATGGGGGTATCCACATACCAATTTTACACTTGACCTCCCATGAAGTCAGATGGCCTTAATCAAGATCAATTCTGTTCCACCTCTGAAGATGGGGGTATCCACACACCAATTTTACACTTGACTTCCCATGAAGTCAGATGACCTTAATCAAGATAAATTCTGTTCCACCTCTCTGGATGGGGGTATCCACATACCAATTTTACGCTTGACCTCCCATGAAGACAGATGACCTTTATCAAGATCAATACTGTTCCACCTATGAAGATGGGTGTATCCCCCCAAAAATTTTACAGTACATATAAGATAGAGCCAGAATGATATTCTTTCTTGAGATATTATGTTAACAAGCTACAAATCAGATGCACATCAACTGTTACTATGGCCAAGTGGATAAAGAGAGAGTTCATTTCCAGCTAAGTCAAAGGAAAGGTGGGTATTCTTTTTATCATCAAAAAGCAATCTACAGTTTATCACTCTGAACTGGCCTTTCAAAAACTACCAAATTTGATCTAAATCATTTAACTGGTTGTCACCCAAGGTGAAGTTGGAATTCATAGGTGGCAGGCTTCTCCCACTTTCTGGTTGGTTAGAACGACTGTAGAACAACTGCTTCAATGCCTAAAAATACACATTCATATATATACATATATATATGTGTGCATACATCTACCTTTCCATGAGAACCAATGATAGAAACACAGAAAAAGGCGCTGTCATATGTACCTGGCAAAACTCCAGCCTTGGCAGGTCCTGGGTTGGCAGGTGACACCATCCCTGGTGGCATCTTTTCCTCATTAGATTGGGTACTAGTCCCAGGAGCATTAAACCTTTGGGTTGGGGCAGGCACTGGTATAGATGGCAAGCCTTTTGGTGATGGACCTGGCCAGTACAAAAAAGATTTTTAAAATACCCTTTAAACTACCCTTCCATTTTGAATAATGTTAATGACAAAAATAAAGCATGATGACTGATGAATCATGGTGGTCCTGTATAAAGACTGCAATAAACATCAGAAGCCCAAGCACTATTAGAGTAGGTGTGATAACATCCCACAGAAAATACTGCTTTTTGGGTAGAAACCATACAAAAAACATTCTCAGAATTCCCAAGAAAATCCCTTGAGAAATTCCTCCACAGGATTTTGGCCCATTGAGAAAACTGCTGTCACTTATCTAGGTTAAGAGCAATGACAATTTAGCCTTTTGGTAATACTTCAGAATGACAACATCTGTTGATCAACAGAGATAACAGAACCACATCAGCTTGGATCTATATTTGTTTTTGACTACAATGAACCTTTTTTTAGTTCACAAATGAGTATCACAGCCACAATAAATGAAACTTACTTGGTTTTGGATTGTTAGATAGTAGGGTGAACTTTAACAACATACCAACATGAATGTGTCATAGGTACAGTAGAAATATGGCTTCAGATAGTTTGATACAGTTTGATGTTCAAGTTTGATTTCAAACACAGTTAAAATATGTCACAAGTCCTTCCCTTAAGTTGCCTCATATGACAGCTCTGAAATACAGTAAGCATATTCTACAACCCCCAGCCTACACTCAGTTTTGGCCAGAGTCTATGAGCTCTCATGTTCACCTCCTATTTATGTAAATATGAGATACTAGGAAGTTTTTCAGATTTGACCCCAGTGACCCCACATGATTCTTAAGTACCTTTGGTATTCACCAATTGGTTGCAAACTGGGCTGTAAAACACCATATAACTAACTTTACAAATTCACCTTTGATCTCAACCAAAAGCAATAGGGTGTTCCTACTAAACATTATGCATCTAAAAATTATACATCCTGTCCAAGCTCCTGACATTGAGATATTTTGAAAGAAAGAAGGCTTGAAAGCACCCCTGGAGAACTTTGACCTCCACCAGAAACAAAAGGATCTATTTTTCACAATAACACAGCCACATAACAATAAGTATGAAATGTATCCAAGCTTCCTCCCTTGAGATACCATGCTTACAAGAAATTCAGTGCTTGGCCCCTGTGCCCCAAGATAACCTTTGACCACCACTAGAAACAGGAAGGGTTTTCTTTTCACCTTTGGGCAATTACCTTCAAAGTTTGAGAACTGTTATTGTCCTCTCTTTAAATGAGCAAAAGAGTAATAAAAACACACACACAAGCCATCATGAATAAATAGGTTCCTCTCATCTGCACCAATGATGACTCTCAAATGAGTACATGGTCTGAGAGATGACTCACCTGAAACAGCTGGAGCAGTTGTAGAACTGGATTTCTGTGAAAAAGAAGACAAGAGAAGACAACATTGCAACTTGAATCTTTAAGTTCTATTGGGATAAAAATTATGCTCTGGTGATGCAGTGTTCTGTTTGATGGTCACACCAAACAGGTTTGGTGGTAGTCGGTGTCTGCAAAGCCTTTACTTGGTCAACTCATGACTTCAGAATGAACAGATCAAGTCCACGCCATACATTCCTAAAAAAATAACATCATGCAATATGTCCAATAAAGGGCACTTTTGGGAACTGTTTGCTTGAAAGAAAGTACGGAAATAATCTTACACAAGCTACAGTAAATAGACTTACAGGGCTTTCATTAATTTTTACCCCAAAGTGTATTTGACTGCTAGTCAAAATCTGAAAGGGTATTTGACTGCCAGTCAAAATTTTGAAAGGGTATTTGACAGCCAGCCAGAATTGTCTGTCAGGTCCTTCCCTACAAATAAAATAAAGAAATATCACTGTGCAAACTATAATACTGTACTATAGTGCCAAACCTAATGCAGGTGAGAAACCCTCATGTGAAGGACTTTAACTATTAAACCTCTTAAAATGTTGGGAGGGGAGAGGACCAAAACCAAATTTTTCTGGGGGTTGATTTTTCTCCCTACCCCCATGGCTTGGGGAATTTATATGAATGACATTTGGCATTGGGTTCCAGCAATTCCATTCAGTTTGGATTGATTTGGATTCATCATTTTGTTTACCTTCTCGTAACAGTAATATACAGCATATGGTCAACATTTATAAAAATATATATTAAGTTTTGACAAGCACAGATGACAGGTAGGCTGTTGAAATCAGATTGACTTTCTATACATGCAAACGTGTGAGTTCAAAAATAAAACAACCTGTCTACATTTTGGAACAAACTTATCACAGAGAAAATATAAGCCACTGCACTCATGAAGCTTTACTACAGTAAGGGGATTACTGATGCAGACCCATCTGGAGCCTGGAGGATAGGTTCAGTGTAGCCTAGCCTACATATATATTGAATGTAAGGCAATGGTCAAAGTGACAAGCCACTCAAAAAAAAATTGCCCCATGTGAAATTACCTTTGAACTAATGCTTGCGAATTTATTTGGAGTTGTTATCTAAAGGTCTTTTGCACATGTCAAGTAAATATTTCTGGCATCCTTGACCAACTGGTTTAATTGTGACACTTTTGACGAACGATCTTGCTTCCCATAATGAAAGTACTGTCTGTACAGTACAAAGTGTGTGCAGGGAGTAGTAGCTCACATAAGCAATGTATTTCGGGACTAAAAGCTCTTCTTTTTGCAAGTCAAAAACTTTGCGAATGTAATCACCAATGCCAAACACTATCATAGTTAGAAACAGTGGTTCATATAATTTTTCAAAGTCATTTTTAGTTGATACTATTTAAGTTTTAATCAAGATCCGTGGCGATCCATCCAGCTCATTGTAAAAGTTGATGCACAGCTCAAGGATTGCCTGCGTGGCATATCCATCTTACTTGCGATGACTGTGGCATGTGCTATGTGTACTGATTTACCAAATGATGCTATCGTGTATGTTTGGTGGGTTCATTAATTAGATAAACACAGAACACCATATCTTGGAAGGAACGAAATATGCCTTTCTAAAGTTGTACGCATGTGTGATTTATTGCAAAGTACATTAACTCCTTAATGTGTACGTTATGAAGATCATGAACAGATCTGTTCAAATATAGCATCCTTATTTGTTGTAAATTTACTGGCTTACACTTCCTTACAAACTGAAAGAAGTGGATACAAAAGCTCACAGGGGGTTTCTGCGATGCATATATGACCTCAACACTGAAACTGAAAGACAGGCTTCAGCAAATCCCCTGCCCGACAGCCCGGGACAAGTAAAAAATCACTCGGGCAACTACCATGCTCGATGTTGCAGCCCGCCGGGCAAGACCCCCAGCATTAAATTTTTGAGTTGCGCAAAATGGCATTTATACTTTTAGACTTAATATATTATATGTACTCAACATATTTGAATTGGACAAGTAGATATTTATGCGGGCAAGTAGATTGAGAAAACAGGTAGCCTGTCGGACAAGTACGAAAAGAAAAATTTGTGGAAGCCTGTGAAAGAGTATGCATACTCTTTTCATTCATATTTGAATGCATATTTGACTCTTTACAATACTGTTTTGATGCGTATTTGACCATGTAAATACGCACAATACGCAAATACCCACACTAATGAAAGTCCTGGAGTTAGGATGAACCTCCTGGTGAAAGATATTAAAATGTGATGGTTACCTTCATTTACAATCCTCACCTTTGTTTTGTGGCCATGTTTGCTGGATTTTTTCCTTCCTTTAGACATACCAGGAGTGCTTTGAAGGCCTTTGCACAGATCTTTACTTACAACTGCTGCTGTAAAAATTGCAAAGAAGATAGTTACATTAAGTTTTACAGCTCAGATTCTAACCAACCAGTTTAAGTCAGGCTGCATTCTTTTTTCCAATTATGACTCACTGGCTTAGGTACCCTACTGCATTGCCTGTACTGAGCACCAAGTACAATGAAATAGACTTTTAGGTCCCATTTTTGAGCGCCTTTGGTATAACTTCTAAGAAGTCTAACTACAGATCCTCCTAGATTCAAGTCAGATGCAAAGAAGAACAGACACAAATTAATTCGATAATTTACTTCAAATAGGCAGTTTGCAATATTTATAAAACCTGTACCTGTAAAGTTGCAACAAGTCTCAGCACCAGAAGTGTCATACAAAGTGTTAAGTACCACTAAAACCAATGAAGGGAAGGCCCATAGGTCCTACTGTACATACTGTATTTAAAGTGTACCTTAAGCTAGTCGCACAGTTACACAACATTGCACATCACAACTCAACTCAATTGTCGGATCTCCAACAGTCGTGTAATGTGCGTGAGTTTACAACTGCCATTGGCAATTGCGAGACCAGTTTTAAGTCACACCAAATTCAGTTGGGAAGAACCAACATGTTGGTTTTTCCCAACTGAAGACGGTGGGACTCAAAACTGGTCTTAACATATATTGCCAATCACAGTTGTAGCGACGATCGAGTTGTGTTGCTGTGTGCAAAGTAGTGTAGTGTGCGGCTAGCCTTAAGCCTAGAAGTTTGAAAATATACATTTTAAAGATTGCGAAACCAATCTTATTTATCAAGCTCCCATGTTCATAGCTTGTTCCATCACTGAGATATTAAATATTGAAAGTAAAATAATTCATAGTGCAGTAATTTGTAACTTTCTAATTGTACAACTCACACAACCTGCTTTGTTTTCTTTTGAAATTAAGACATATTTAAATGACCTGTTGTACAGAGAGGGCTTGCTTAGAATGATAGGAAGATTGGGATCATATGTTGGCACAAGCTGCTGTGACTTTCCAAAAATCATGAACTACAATTTTCCCTAATCTGAATGGGCTTAATAGTCATGGAGGCAAATCTCTTAAATATTTTCCAAGTTTTATATGTTCAAAATACACGAGGAAAGCACTTGGGTGGGTAATACAAAGGTAGACAAAGGTACCCTTGCCTAGCTGTTGCTTTGCCGTTTTCTGATCATATTTACAATGAAAATATTTTCAAAACTTTAACTAAGAAAATCAGAATGTTCTGATTTAATGGGTTCTACAGTTCAGAAAATGGCAAGATTCGACTTAGAAGAGTTGGCACGTATGACCTAACATAGACTTTTCTGCATTTTTTATACACTAAACACATCTTACCTTATTTGACCAGAAAGTTTCAGAGAGTATATGTCCTTGCAGGTGTCATGAGGTTAGGATAGATAGAAAATTACTGCTCAGTTTCTATCCAATTGGTTCAAGTGGAGTCAGCCATAGCATTTTTAGCATTTTTTTTTTTTTTTAGCATTTTTTCCAGTTGTGGTTCACTGGTTTGTTTTACCTACTCCATTGCCTATGCTGAGCACCGAGCTCAATGGCAGTAGGTAGAACTGTTTTTAAATGTCTTCAGTATGACCCGGCCAGGACTCCAACTTCCGACTGCAAGTATGATGCTATAACCACTTGACCATGCAGATGTATTGAGATTGTGGAAATAAATATATAATTTATGTTATTAGATGTGTGAATAAATCAACTTACCTTCTTTTTTAGGTTCTGTACATCCTTCTTCAGAACCATTTATGACAGAGTATTCCTGTAAAATAAGGGGAAAGAAAGGCAATGAGTATTACCAATACCAATAGTCCATGCATTCATTTTCATGATTTGAAAAAATTTGTAAATCCACAGTACTTTATACAAGAGTTTATGAACCTTTTCCAGTGCAAAATTAATTGTGATATAAACAGAGTTGATATCAAAATGCTATTCACCCCATATATATGTTTGGTTAGTTACATAGGGGAGGTTTTACAGATCAGTTTATAACCACTGGGTTTAAGTCGGGCCAGTCACAGCTTTTATCCCATTGTGGCTCATTGGCTTGTTTTCCCTATTCCATTGCTTATGATGAGCACCAGGCACAATGGCAGTGAGTTCCATTTTTTTTAAGTCTTTGGTATGACCCAGCCAGGACTGGGAACTCCAGATCTCCCAGCTGCAAGTCCAATGCTCTAATCACTTGAACTATGCAGTTGGTCTGTACAATACGTACGTCTGGTAGGGCTTAAAAGCATCAATAGACATGTCCATATATCTATACGTTACCAGTAGTTTCCGGTTCTAGACCCTTTAGTTTCCTCCTCTATGAAACATTCCTCCCCTGAATGCATTAGTTTCCTCCTCAAGTTACTGGGAAGGAAACTTAACTCTAAGGTCATACAAAAATCCTTAATTTCAAAGGAAAACAAAGCAGGTTATGTGAGTTGTGCACCAAGAAAGTTCCAAATGATTGCACAATGGACTATGTTGTTTTAATTGAATGAATTTCAACATTTAAGACCTCAACAATGTAGCAAGCTATAACAATGGGAGTTAGATGAATATGATTCACTTTGCAACCTCTAAAATACATATTTTTTAAAATTCTAGACTTGAGGTACACTTTAAAACATTTATTGATTACAATCATTTTCCTTGGCAAATTGTACCTGACATAACCAAAATATTCAGCTGTGACAATACAACACACTTGCTCAAAATTCTCTTCCTGTGCACCCCCTCCCCCCCCCCCCCCCACCCGGATGGCCATTATTGTCTGCCAACATCTAAAGAAATAACCAGCACCAATTATGCTCTAGTTATAACCCTGACAGGTGTAATGTTTTACATGTAGTTACTAACTTGCTTACAGTAGATGGGGTTTAAGGACTCAATTTTTAACCATTTGGTTAAAGTTGGGCATCTGGATACAGCCTTTTTCCAGTTATGTCTCACTGATTTGTTTTACCTACTCCATTACTGCTGAGCATCAAGTACAATGGAAGAAGTTATATGATACCTTTACAAAGGCAAATTATTTTGTAGCATACAGGATAATTTTTCAAAGCCCTTTCAGTACAGTCTACGTTAACCCCCTGAATGCATGATTTAGCTCCCCTACGGTACATGTGCAAAGATTTTCTTGGACAACTCCCCCTAACCCCACTCCTACCCAATAATTCACAAAGTTACCCCTCTGAGGAATTTCTGCCTCCCTAAAAGTTGGGTACCTATGTCAAAGAAAAGAACTGCCCAAAGAAAATTATCCTGTAGGAATGACCTAATGGAAAGAGAGGTGCTACAGCAGGTCACTTCTCAAGTAGCCTGCGGAGCAGACTCTGTAGTAGATGAAAGATGGCGCCCTCTCAAAATCATAATACACCTCTTTAAACAGTATAATATACAGAGTCTGCAAAGCTTCGTCCAGTTTCCATTTACAGGAATCCCGCATTTTGAGGGACAAATTAGTAAACATGAGATGGTCACGTGGTGCATGATACAAGTATGAATGGTGTATTTTCGTACATACAACTGATACAACGAACGGCAAACAACCTAATTAGCTTTTGCACGTGGAAAATGTGTACCAGGTCCTACTTTCGATGCGTATATATTACCTTTTACGTGAGATATAATTTAGTATTATAATTTTTGTCGTGACATCATGTTTGGTGGTCGTAAATGAGATTAGATAGAAAGTAGTTGACAGGCTATTGTAACTTAGTTGGAAACGTCGACTGTTCAGCAGTGAAGCTGTTGAAAGACTCATAGTATTATTTATAGTAGCGAAAGTAAGATTTCTATTTTTGGATGCAGTAGTTGAAACCCAAACACAATAGCCTCCTTACAGCAGGCTACTTCTCAAGACACATCTCTAGTCCGACTTCCTTTTCCACAAATTTGCCATAATTTTATTTTTAATATCAAGAACACACTTGAACAACACTATGTTTTGCAACCTGATCACTGGGGAAAAAGTTGATTCTGGTTCTATGTTATGCCTTCAGTACCCTGCAATGCATTATTCAAAATCTTGTATCAACTGAAGACTTACAAAAACTTTTATCTTGTAAGATGAATGGCAGTTATGCTCTCTTAGAAATTTTTCCATTCCTATCCTTTTGATATTCTCGGCAATATCCGTCTTTAAGTCCAAAATAACTTGAGTTCTGGAGCTGGATTCTGATTGATCACCTATAGGTTAAGACAGAAAGAAAAAAACTAGCAAGCCTTTAATTTTGAGGCATGGGAGTGCTGGAAGGTTCCCCTTTGGGAGCTTTTCATAGAGAAGGCTTAGGTGCAACACAGTACCATCATCTCCTGTTTTTCAAGTTGGTTCATGCAGTTTAAATTACATTTAAATAAAAAAAAATCCCCAAAAGCCCTTTTAACTCTCCCAACCCTTTGCCACTCCAACCAAAAGCAAAATGGATTTTCAAAGAAATTTTCTCAAAACTTCTAATTTCCTGAAATCAGGAAATTTCCTGAACTCTTACTGGGGTCTTTTATCTAACTGGACAGTACAGTATGGGCAGTCCGGCACAGGAAACATGCAAAAGACTTGCCAATATCTGTCAGTTAAATAAATGATTCTGCCAGGGCTGGGAAAAATGTAAATTTCCCTGCCAGCAAATCAAATTTACAAAAATAGTCAATTTTCCTTCCAAATACCAAATTTTCCCTGCAGTGAGCTTCCCAAATTGCTGATTTTTTCCAGCCATGGACTCTGCCCTTACATCTTTTCCTAATGTTGCAAAAAATGGTACCACTTGAATTTAAAAGGCCTTAAAGATGAAAAATTTCACAAAGCAGAGGATGACACCCTTTTCCTTTAAATCTTCCTCTAGGACATTTTGTGGGCCAAGAGCTGCCGGGCACTGAATATGCTCTGCCTGGAACACTGCTTGATAAACATTTTGCAATTTGGTCATTCATAGACCAACCTATTATCTGACCTCCTCTCACTTGCCATATTTTCGTTCCTAGTGCCAACAACGCATTTGAATATAACTGGTATGGAATGACATTGTACTGTACATACGTATGTGATTGCATGTACCTCTTGTTTAAAATTCTTTTGAACAGCACTAACATTCAAATTGTTTAAATTTCTTTTGTTAAGTCAAAATTTTTGCAAAATGCAAGGCACTAACTTTCGCAGACAGTAACTACAATCAAGCCTTTATCACATACAGTAAGCAGTACTTTCTTCAAGTATACTGGCAATTCACATGACAGAGACTTGTAGGTTCTGAAGATTGAAAATCCAATACAAATGAAAGAGCAAACCTTCTTAGTACAAGGACCAGATCCAACAAAAATGTGAGGGGTTATACGTCCCCCACCCCTACTTTTATCAGGGATGTAAGCGGCAACACAAAAAAAATCCCACAACCATGCGCAGGCCCACACACATGCGCGCGCGAAGCGCTGCACCACTCTGGCTGGGGGTCCAGGGGCCCTTGCTAAAGGGCCCCTAGTGGGGTCCCTGGTGGGGGCGAAGCCCCCCGAAGCTCCAGCAATTTAGGAGTTTAAGCACCCATTTACTCAAGTTTTATATAAAATATTACCGTAAAAGAGGAAACACAGTCAAGCCCAGTACATAAACATTCAAAAATATGAAAATAACCATCTCTGTCTTTTTCTTCCAGCCACTTCCAATTCCACTTATCTCTGACTGATTTGTCGATTTCTTTTACATTCACTTCCCGTGTGACTTCCATTTTGTTTACAATCCAGTAAACATAAAACTTGACCACATTAGAATAGGGCTAGGCTACACCACAGAAAACAAACGGCCAAACAACGTAGGGCTGTATGTGTAGAGCCTAGCCTAGCCTAGGCCTAATGTTAATGAATAATGTTACATCTAATGGGGATAAACTTTAGCCTTTCAATACGCCTTATGACAATTAAATAGAGGGCGCTTCAAAACTGCAACCTGGGAAGGATTATTCCATGTATGGAACCACAGAAGTGAATCGTCACCATAGAGAAGGCCAATGGTCACAATGCTGATTGGGAACTGTGTTGGAATAATCCTTCCCAGAGAGCAATATTACAACTAACTGGCATAAGGTCTATGTACTTCAGTTTTCGCTAAAATCCCATGGAGGTTATGTCCAAAGTATTGCTACTTTCGGTGAAAGTAGCAATAAAAAAGTCAAATCCTACTTGAATTCACAAAATTAGCGGGTTATTTTTCAATACAGCAGCCCACCTGTAAGTTGTTGTAAACGCGTTACTATCGTGGGGAGCGAAGTACTATATAGCCCGGTGCGGCGATCGATGATGTACGTGTACGTAGGACTTGGCCAGCCGCCCGGTTCACGTATCGTATCGATCGTTGCGTACAGCGAGAGCCATGTGCACAGACCTAGTTAGAAGTTAGCAGATAGCCTAGATGCAAAATCCAACGTGGGAAAGAACCACAGAGTTTTAACAAGAAGAGTGCGCTGTGTAGCTTGTTGCAACTACCCTACATAGGCGAATTATCTATGGGCGTAAATTACGCAGTATGCTGCATTTGGTGAGAAATCCCGGACTTCTACTTACTTTTACTTCTATGGTGAGCTCCGCTCTCCAGCCGTTAAACATAAAGCATGGCTTCGGCTTTGATACTATAAGTTCCCATCATGAAAACTAACACCGCTTACAGTGTGGCATCATATGTAAAATCCCGGGGAGAAATTTCGCCAAATATTAAAAAATCCGGATTTCCGGATTTATCCGGAAGTCTTACATCCCTGTTTTATAAAACAATGCATTGTTTTAGTGAAATTTCACTGCTGCCAAGACTATCAGAATGGTGGTCACTACCGGACATGCCCTTCCCCTCTCCCCCAAAAGCCTCAATTCGGCCCTGTTTATGTAGTATCATATTCCAAAAGATAAACACTTTTCAAAAAAGGTTCAACTTACTTTCAGTATACATGATGGTGAACCCTCTCTCCATGGCACATGACTCCCATGTATACAATTCAGTCCTTCCACTATGTGTGCTGCAAATCATGACCTTGTCAGCTACAGCAAACACAGTGAAGAAACCAACATCAAATAGCTTAATATTTTTCAAATCTTTTCCAGCCTGCAACAAAAAAAAAAAATTAAAAAAAAATATAGTAAAATAATTTCACACTATTAAGAGCACTTGCATATTGTTGGAAATCCGGGAGGAGCTAAGCTTTCACAATCCTTGGGAAAGGAACCCTTATGTTGTTCAAGTCTCATTGGGAAAGAAAGTCTATGATCAATTGGTAAAACCAAGATTTGAAGTTAGAAGGGTAGCAATCAAGTAGATTAACATTAAATTCCAAAATGTTCAGTAGCTCCCAAAATACCAGAAAAGTCACATGCATATTGATACACACTGATGTGATATCCTCACATTAACAGCACCCTTTTGTTGATTGACAGACCTGAACAACCAAATTTCTCCACCAACAATTTCCATGTTATCAGAATGTGACTGCATAAGAGACATAAGAACTTCACATACTTTATATTCACCATGGGATGGAGGGGGGGGGGGGGGGCTATCACTATGAACCTCATTGTCAGCACAAACAACTGAAAACAAAGAAGGACATTCCTATACCATGACCCCTGCTTGCATAATCAAGGCTCACTTTGGGTCACTAATATAGAAACTTGATAAGCTGATATCTTGAGACATACATATCAAATGTGAATGAAAGTTTCACCACATTGTGAAGGTTTGGTTCCCCATTCTTATAACACAATGCAATGTTTCTCAATAACAAAGCGTTGTTTTGTCCTGTGGTCCTGCACTTTCTGGGGAATTTTCATTTATAATTTTCTCCAGTACGACTTCCCTGGACTACAAAAAGAATTTCCAAAGCATTCCCCTTGACATTTGCATAAAATTACATTCAATTTGAGATTAAGGCAATGATAAATTACAAGTGAGGACACAATTAGATATAACATGTAACTAGTAATATATGTACTTGTCATACATGGCTATTTCTTGAACAGATGTACCCACACTTTAGAATGTTTTAATTTCTCCCAGGTAAAATGAAAAGGACCTTAATACTTTTTACAATGATTACCTTTGTTCTAGGTGTAGCCTTAAAATGAAAAGTCTCTGTTGCCTTGCTTTCCATTTTTACAGAAATCAGAAAGTCCAGTTAGCAAGGAAGAAAGCAAGTTTAATGAGCTATGATAACATAATTAGTAAGCAAGAACTTCCTCTCTGAGCACAAGAAAAAAAATTGACCCTCTCTATCCTTACTTCAAGCAAGTCTGGTTTAGAATCAGTGTAATAAAGGTGACTCTACCCTTAATTCATCCTCCTGAAGTTGAGTATGTCTACAAAGCCCCTGCATGAACTCACAATAAAACTACTGTTCTCATCAAAGGAGATCTGTTTACATTAACCTAATAAACCTCACATGATTGACAATCTTGCACCCAGACAGTTTTAAAGGGAGTTCAGTTCAATGGGAAACACTGAATTTGTGAGACTGGTAGAAATAGAGGGTGGCACAAAATTGGTCAGAAAGGTGTCCAAATTATTATTTATCCAAAAACAGACAAAAAATTTGTAATCAGCACATGCCAGCCTCCCATCTGAACAATTTTGAGAACAAGTTTGCTATGCATCTAGGAGAAAATAGCATTTCTAAATATTTACACCTATGACCTCAATGACCTCGAATGAAACAGCTCTTGGAGCTGGTTTGAGCTAGAAATGAAACAAAGTCATTTTTTGAAAATTTCCATGACTTTTCCATGATTAAGTACAATTTGTCAGAATTTCAAAATTTTTCCAAGCCTTGGAATATCCCTCTAAATTTTGATGGGTTTTGCAGGTTTTGTTTTACTGCAGAAAGCCTGATGTTCAAGTAACATCTCTGCATGAATTTCTACTTTATATTACTTCTTTGGGAGGGGGCTGAATCCCTTACTTCATACCTGACATAATTTTTGAAAAGAATGAAACAACTTCTTCCCTTCAACTCCAGAAAAAAAATCCCGCAAAAACTTCACACAATGACAGAGAAAAGCTAAAGGAGCCATAGCCCCATTCTATATCGACTACCATGCTCACATTAATAAATTCTATTGACAAAGGCTGTTTTAATAAGCTGCAATGAATATAACTGGTCAATACTTCTTTGAAATATTGTTTTCACCTCTCATCTTCCCCTCCCTTCCTTCCCACATGTACAGTAAGAGTTCATGGCTACAGAGGAAAACAGGCTGTATCATACTCTTAAGGAATTCTATGTACAAAAGAAGTTTCAAACTATAGGAGGCACACCACTGATTCAAATATTCTTCCTCCAAAAAATATTGTTTGACAAATGAAGTGTTTAAAAAAGTTATTGGATGCTGTTTCTGGCTGCACAACTTAACAAATATGACCATATTATCTAATTATGCATTTTTGAAGGCAATGAGTTGACATCCTTGAAATACAGACTGCAAAATTCAAAGCAATTTGACATGGAACTGGAAGCAGGAAGGGTGGTGGGGAAGGGGGGATCAGCATACATGATTTGGTGTGTAAGTCAATGAGATATGCATAATTAGTCATGGCCTACCAATAAACTTACCTTTAGGGATGAAATTAAGGCTTTGGTGCCTTGCTTTGGTCTCATCCCAAGGTTATCCTCGGTTATTTCGATACCGCTGTCCTCAACAGTAAGTCGGTGTTTTTCTTTATCAAACAATACACTGATGGACAGCTCTTCTCCATCAATGTGATTACTGTCATCATCCATTCTCTCTCCCTCTCTCACTTCCAGTCTCTAAGATGAAAACATGGCAAAACTATGGTTTATATAGAAATTGAAATGAATTTAGGAATTGAAAATATGAAACCCATGCACAAACAGTTAACTTTGAATGTTTGACAACAAGTACAATTTGGTTTGATATGCTGTACCCTGTTGTTTGTCCTACACTCAACTTATAGACAAATCTGAATAGTCAAGTGACCACTGGCAAATGGCCACCACCACTGACTACTTGGGTTCAGCTATAACCTTCTAGTAACACTTTAACAATGGTAGCAGCACCCACAGCCTTTTTTCTTCAAGTTGCGGTTCAACACTGACTGGACAATTGCTCTGACAACATAGGAACACACAATTGCTTCTGTATTTTGCCGCTGTAGATTAATAACAAAATTCACTGGAATCTGTGAGTGGGCCACAATGTTGTTGCATGAGACCCCTTGCTCCAACTTTGTACAGTAGCACTACAAATGACTAAATGTAACCTGCCCACAAACCGATTTTGGAACTTGGGGCTCAATTTGGTTGTCTGGGACAAAAAGTGACCATTTTGTGTTTATGCCATTATATTCCATTTTTCTTCAAACTGATTCCTTATTTCACATTGGCAGAGGCCATAGCCTAGGGAAGGGGTGGGGCAAAGACCATTGCCTAGGAAAGGGGAAGGGCAGGGGGAAAATGCCCCTAACATATTTTTCACCCCTACAGTTTTAAAGTTTGCCATTGACCTAAAATATTTGTACACATGGCTCCCTGAAAAAAAATTTTCCCACCTGGAAAGTTTTGGCTCCCCCTGGTACCTTGTCTGACTATGGGCCTGCATGATTGACTTGAAAATTGCAGAAGCAAATTTCCTAAGTCTGGATATCCTTTTGTAACATAGCCTTTTAAATATATGTTACATTTACAAAAAAAAAGTAGTTGGCTGCATTTTATTTGTATTTGTGGTGGATTTATTTAACAACAGGTTATTCAATCCTGGGAAATTGCCAAAGTGATGATAAATTTGATTTTTTGTTTACAGTAAGCCTTACTTCTGTCAATAATTTATATTCAGTTGTGAACTCTCTATTTTGTACTCTCATTTTGGTGAGTTTTGCTCATTTTCAGTATAACCCCCATCTTTCTGCTTAACAATGACAAAGAAATCTTTTGCAATTTGTGTACTCACTGTACTGGAGAAAGAAATGAGTTCTTTTAAGAAGACCTCTTTCCCTAAGCAGGCTGTTCTGTTCATAAGACTAACCAGCTCCGCAATGCATCCTTCAAACATCTTGTTTGCGCATTCTCTTCCAAATTCCAAGCACTTGTCTATTTCTTTCATCTGCAATAATAAGAGGCAACTAGAAATGTAATGAACCAGTTCAGCAAATATTGTTTCACCCAAAATGGGAATCATATTTTTGTTGGCCACAAAAAAAAGTAAATGTACAGTACCAGATGGTTGCTTTGTCTGAAACTTGTCTAATATAGATCTGAGGCCAAATATCAAATACAATACTCTCTAATCATACTGTACCCAACTGAGAAGAATTCATTCTGTATCTTGATGAATGCCAATAAGCATAAAGAAACCTTTAAATCCACTCCAACAGATGAAAGTGACATATCTCAAACAACTGGTCTAAAAAAAGAAGCAAACTTGTCTTTAAAGTTTAAGGCCTTATCCCCCTAGGGAACCTGTTCACTACAGCTTCCAATTGTTAGCTTGTGGTTTTGTTCCTTTCATTTGTTTGTTCTGGTTGTGAAGCGCCAGTGAATGCTTTATTAAGTAGTGCTGGGCGCTATATTCAATTCAAATTAATTTAACTTTAGATTGGCACAGCTCTTTGATTTACAGCAAGTTCAAAAAAACATGCAGAGTACCAACCCTTATATTACACAGCACAAAGAAGTGTTTTGATTGAACATGGGGTCTTGTAAACTCATCACCCTGAAGCAATAATCTGGGATTGTATCTGGATGAGGATGAATTTTAGACAGTTGGAGGAAGGGGTTAAGTAAATATGTTGAGAGATTTGGGACTGGATCGGGTGAGGGGATACGCCCTTTAACAATCATGCATTGCTTGGATGCAACAGCCTAGCCAGCTATGCCGGGTTGTTATTTAATGGCAGGTAAATCTTACCCTTTCCTCCACAATATCTTGCTTAAAATAGTGGAGCTATTTGCAATGCCTTGGAACCTCCAAAAACTCTTAAAAAGGTCCACAAATTGGCAATGAAATCATCAACTTTGCGACTTCCAAACTGTTACCATAGCATTCAAAATATTTGTTTATATTACAACACCAAAAGAATGTTACTTGTGATGTTACCAAGAACATTTCCAGGGAATAATTTAGTACAGAAATTTTGCATAGCATTTTTGCGATACAAGTTCCATTTTGTGTAGCAATTTTCAAAATTTGCATAGCAATTTTCACTGTCATACTTTTCTTCTGTTATGCAGTACTCTTCTTCTTCTTCTTCTTCAATAAAGGTGACACATCCAAAGGACATTCTTTCACCACGCATGCGTCGAGAGGCTAAATATGCCCAGTAATACAGGTGATAGGGTCCTTATGGACAGAGGCAACCCTGATTACATTCAGGGGGAGATGATTCCAATCCTTAATGGTTTGAGGCAGGAAGCTAAATTTATAACAGTTAGTACTAGTATGTGGGAGACAGACATGAAGGTCATGCATTAAGCGGGTTCTACGAGTAGGCCGCTGGAGACAATCAACAGGTAATTGAGCCAGGCCAAACATACCTTTGGAAAAAAGGATCAATCTACTTTTCCTCCGCCTTTCAGTTAAGGGCAGAAGGTTTAGTTCCTTAAGGAGCCTGGTCATTGAGCCTGGCTCCCTTGAATAGTCAGAGACAATAAATCTAGCAGACCGTTTTTGTATACTCTCAAGCTTGTCGCACAGGTAAACCTGGTGGGGGTCCCAAACACTACCGGCGTACTCCAGCACAGGCCGAAGGATTCCTTTATAAGCCATTAACTTGACATCACCAGGGCAGGAAGATAGATTTCTATGCAAAATACCAAGAATCTTATTTCCCTTGTTACAGATGTTTTGAATATGCTTCTCCCAGTTCAGATCTTTAGTGATGGTAATTCCAAGATACTTAATACTATCTACCCTCGGGAGCTCAATCCTATTTAGAACATACCTAAAAAGTATGGGACTTTTTTTCCGAGCAAAAGTAATAACGCTACACTTAGTGGGCTGAAATCTCATTCCCCATGTGGAAGCCCACAGCCCCAACTGCTTGATATCATTCTGAAGTTTATGACAATCCTCATTGGACTCAATAATACGGTAACAGACACAATCATCTGCGAAAAGGCGAACCTTGGAAGAAACACCATCGACGATATCATTGATATGAACCAAGAAGAGAATCGGTCCTAGGACAGACCCCTGGGGAACTCCAGACAGAACTTGCATCGGGGGAGAACGGGTTCCATTGACAACAACAGATTGTTTACGATCAACAAGAAAGTCATCAACCCAACGAAGAATCTGATTTGAAACACCAAGTGTATACAGCTTGGTCTTCAGCAGTTCATGAGGAACAGCATCGAAGGCCTTCTCAAAATCCAAGATAAACACATCGATTTGTTTATGGGCATCAAGGGAGGAAGCCCAGTCCTCAATTATCGACACAAGTTGTGTTTCGCAACTATGAGACTTACGAAAGGCATGCTGGGTGGGAGAGAGTAAGTTGTGTATTTCAAAATGGTTCATAAGGTTTGAGGCAATAATATGTTCTAACAATTTACAGCAGACACATGTAAGAGAAACAGGCCTGTAATTACAAGGTAGGGAACTGTCACCTTTTTTGAAAATAGGGCAAACATTTGCAGTCTTCCAATCCTCTGGAATGCATCCTTTTGTAAGGGATTGCTGAAAGAGATGGCTTAGAACAGGTGCAAAATCAGTGGCAATCTCTCTCAGGACCCAAGGATGGATGCCATCTGGTCCCATGGCCTTATTGATTTTAAGACCATGCAGAAGCTTTTCAACCCCAAAGGTGGATATAGTTATATCACTCATTCTCTTACACGGTGTTCAGTTATATGCTGAAACTAAACCTACACATTGACTTAATGGGAGAGCACTGTTCCACGAAAAGTCCTGTCTGCAATAATCTTTATGGATCTGCAGAAACAAGGTACAAAATACATGAGTTCAATTCCATATCGGACTGAATCAGCTCCTTGCTTTGCTGTACAGTGTAAGGTCCTCCAGAAAGCG
The DNA here is from genome assembly GCA_037179385.1 of Holothuria scabra. Taxonomy (NCBI): domain Eukaryota; kingdom Metazoa; phylum Echinodermata; class Holothuroidea; order Aspidochirotida; family Holothuriidae; genus Holothuria; species Holothuria scabra. The sequence continues at coordinate 51,939,169 of CM074180.1, forward strand.
AGTCAAAAACATTCACTCAACAAGCTTGATGCATTGCATGCTAACAAACTGGAACAGGGCCAGAAGACAGTCTTCTTCTTCTTCTTCTTCTTCTTCAATAAAGGTGACACATCCAAAGGACATTCTTTCACCACGCATGCGTCGAGAGGCTAAATATGCCCAGTAATATAGGTGATAGGGTCCTTATGGACAGAGGCTACCCTCATTACATTCAGGGGGAGATGATTCCAATCCTTAATGGTTCGAGGCAGGAAGCTAAATTTATAACAGTTAGTACTAGTATGTGGGAGACAGACATGAAGGTCATGCATTAAACGGGTTCTACGAGTAGGCCGCTGGAGACAATCAACAGGTAATTGAGCCAGGCCAAACATACCTTTGGAAAAAAGGATCAATCTACTTTTCCTCCGCCTTTCAGTTAAGGACAGAAGGTTTAGTTCTTTAAGGAGCCTGGTCATTGAGCCTGGCTCCCTTGAATAGTCAGAGGCAATAAATCTAGCAGACCGTTTTTGTATACTCTCAAGCTTGTCGCACAGGTAAACCTGGTGGGGGTCCCAAACACTACCGGCGTACTCCAGCACAGGCCGAAGGATTCCCTTATAAGCCATTAACTCGACATCACCAGGGCAGGAAGATGGATTTCTATACAAAATACCAAGAATCTTATTTCCCTTGTCACAGATGTTTTGAATATGCTTCTCCCAGTTCAGATCTTTAGTGATGGTAATTCCAAGATACTTAATACTATCCACCCTCAGGAGCTCAATCCTATTTAGAACATACCTAAAAAGTATGGGACTTTTTTTCCGAGCAAAAGTAATAACGCTACACTTAGTGGGCTGAAATCTCATTCCCCATGTGGAAGCCCACAGCCCCAACTGCTTGATATCATTCTGAAGTTTATGACAATCCTCATCGGACTCAATAATACGGTAACAGACACAATCATCTGCGAAAAGGCGAACCTTGGAAGAAACACCATCGACGATATCACTGATATGAACCAAGAAGAGAATCGGTCCTAGGACAGACCCCTGGGAAACTCCAGACAGAACTTGCATCGGGGGAGACCGGGTTCCATTGACAACAACAGATTGTTTACAATCAACAAGAAAGTCATCAACCCAACGAAGAATCTGATTTGAAACACCAAGTGTATACAGCTTGGTCTTCAGCAGTTCATGAGGAACAGTATCGAAGGCCTTCTCAAAATCCAAGATAAACACATCGATTTGTTTATGGGCATCAAGGGAGGAAGCCCAGTCCTCAATTATCGACACAAGTTGTGTTTCGCAACTATGAGACTTACGAAAGGCATGCTGGGTGGGAGAGAGTAAGTTGTGTATTTCAAAATGGTTCATAAGGTTTGAGGCAATAATATGTTCTAACAATTTACAGCAGACACATGTAAGAGAAACAGGCCTGTAATTACAAGGTAGGGAACTGTCACCTTTTTTGAAAATAGGGCAAACATTTGCAGTCTTCCAATCCTCTGGAATGCATCCTTTTGTAAGGGATTGCTGAAAGAGATGGCTTAGAACAGGTGCAAAATCAGTGGCAATCTCTCTCAGGACCCAAGGATGGATGCCATCTGGTCCCATGGCCTTATTGATTTTAAGACCATGCAGAAGCTTTTCAACGCCAAAGGTGGATATAGTTATATCACTCATTCTCTTACACGTGGGTCTGATTAGGGGAACAGTATGGAACACTGTTTTAGTAAATACACTACAGAACTGGTTATTGAGAGCACGAACTTTGTCCAAGACAGTGACAGCTAGCTTATCATCGTTCTTAAGAGGGGGGAGATTATGCCTATCTTTCTTCTGACCATTAATATATCTCCAGAAGGGTTTGGCATCAGCTTTGATATCGCCGATCATTCCATTGATGTACTTTTTATGGGAGGTGTGAATCTCTCTTTTGATTTTAGTTCGCAGATGAGCCCATCTCCCATAAATACCAGTCTTCTGGGTTTTTTTAAAAAGGGCATGCAATCTGTTCCTACGCCTAACTAGCCTGCGAATACTGTCGGCTTAATGAGTTGCCAATTTTCTTCCACAGTACGATTATCTTGCCTCCCGTTAAAATAGGTAGATGAGAAACCCCGTGTGTCCTCCCTCATAGCAACAAAATTCCCCTTAGAGTACTGTAAAATGAGCCTACAAGGTTGCTTAGAATCAAGAAACAAACACTTCAATTTACAAGAGATACCCTCATGATCACTTGGAGAATCGATGGCACTAACATCAGTGTATTGACTAGTAATATTTGAGATAACCAAGTCAAGGGTACTATCCCCTCTAGTGGGAAAATTCACAAGTTGGTCAGCAGCAAAGTCATTAATTATGTCCAAAAGTAATTTACCTGAGCAATTGGATAAACAACCACCACTTTCTTTGTGTAACCTACTGGTCCAGTCAATTTTGTTAAAGTTAAAATCACCCAGGACATGAAAACACGGCATCTTTGAATTCTTATGCCAGGTCATAATTTTGGTAAGTTGGTCCCGTAACAGAGATATATGCTCAGCATGGGCATCAGGATCTCTATACCACGAGGCAAAATAATGCCAGGTCCCATTAATGGAGACCTTAGCCCAGAAAGATTCAGACCCATCCCCAGAAAAGCAAACTTGGGTTGGAGCCAAGCAACTTTTGATTAATAACATGGTTCCGGCCCCCCCTAAAGTGCGGTCATTCCGAAAGACATCATAGCCTAAACAAACAGGAATAAGTTCAGAGCTGGTGACAGAATTGTCAATCTTGGTCTCCTGAAGTGCCATCACATCAGGGTCTGATAAGCTAAGGGTGGCTTGGAGATCTAGTTTTTTCCCCCTAATACCATTTATATTAATTGAGACAATAGAAATCTCCTTCTTGAGAGCTGTCTTACCACCGGCAGATTGACTAGGTTGCCGCACCGAAGTTGCCATGGTGTTAATGTTGGACAGGTCGGAAGGATCAAGGGCATCAAAGCTGTTACTCAGCCGAGAGGCTGTTTGACCCCCTATGCTTGCTATATTACTATTGTCACAATTGGGACAGATCCACACACAGTTGGTTGCCTGTATATGATTATAGTGTGAGTCATCCACCAGGGAACACCTGTTATGAATCCACTTCTTACAGTTATCACATTCAATCGCGGCGTCACAATCTCTGACCCTTTTAGAACAAATTCCACAGGGTGAGTCACAATTGGAACAATACCATTTATCATCAGACTTAGAAAGTTGAAGTGCTTTGTAACCATCCCTTCCAATACCAGAACAGCGAGTGTGGATCCAAAAATCACACCCATCACATTGCACTGCTTTGCCATTTTTTTTAACTAATTTACTACACAAGCCACAGTAAGCACCTGGACGTGGGTTTAATTCAATATCGCCACTTACTATTAGCAGGAGAGACAAGTGAGTCAGGATATGAAGGAAGCAAGGAATACGCCTCCTCCTCAGGTACAAAGTACTTTTACTAGCAAACCCAGCTGAGATAAAACTGAAACAAGGCTTACGGCTTACTTTATGCCTGACAGTAGTAACGTTGTCAATAAGACTATAACACCAAAAATAAAGTCAGTCAACAACCTTATCGTTTTTCTTCCACCATGATAATAAGCAGTTTGCATGCTTCTTAAATCCTGGGACTTTTCCTAAATTTCGAGCTTGCAATCAGTTTTTAAAAGTGTTCTCAAACTTCTCATATGTATAACATACAAGGCCATCTATGAGTATTGTTCCAGTCTCATTCAGGGTAGTCAGAACAATGTCAATTTGAAAGATGTCCAATATAGTCAAATTTTCACAAATTTCATAAAATAATTATGAGGCATGTGTAAAATACTCTTAATAAGCCGTCATATAATTTTCGAAACATTAACCCCAGTAATTTTGCCCAACGATGCTTTTTCTTCAATTATTTGTGCTAGACCTTGCACTATCCCAACGTGTTTGTATATGTAGATGTGTAGACAGACAGAGAGCCTGATACTTAATACACAGCTGCATACATTGAAGTTGCACCATCGACAATGTAACTAGCGGCCAATAGGGACACATAAAATTTGCGTGAATAGGCATAATAACCCTGCTGTTTTGAATGTACTCAAATGTCTGGGTACTTTTCTTGCTGCTTTTTTAAGGTGTTTTGTTGCTTGACAAGTGTGCATATACTAATTATATATTGAACAGTTGTAGGCCTTCGTGCAGTATTCCTGTTGTCAATTTTATGCACAGAGTACCAAATTGTATCGAAAATTTTGCTACACATATATTTATTTGTGTCGCAAATCTATCACTTTGCATCGCATTTTTTGATGCGATACCGGATAAATTATTCTCCGATTTCAGGCCTTGAATTTAACAGCGGCCATTGCCGTCGTACATTTCCTTTTTGCCATGATGCCCTGGTAAAATGATTAAAATTCACAGCCAAAGTTGCTGTTGTGCCCTCTGCAAATGGCTGCCATACCCTCCGACCTTACTGTGAAGTTCTAATTAATCACTAAAATGCAAGTAATACATTTTTGGTGAACATACATAGAAACTAAACTCCTTAAACTTGGCACTTAATCATACATAATGAATGCTACTTTCTAAATTCTTACAGTTTTAACAATGAGACATATGCCTTGCAATACAGAATTATACAAGCTATGTAGCCTGCTCTGAAATTGCATGCCGAAATACAACAGCAAGTCTATATAAAAAAGCACTGTGATTGGTTCGACATTACCCAGGCTAGCCTAATCACAACTCGTGATATGGTCAATGGAAGTTAAGCAGTTCGTGAGGAACAGTAACGAACACCTTTTCAAAGTCAAAGATAAACACGACACGAGTTGTGTTTTGCAACTATGAGACTTACGAAAAGCATGTGGTTTGGGAGGGAGCAAGTTTTATGTTTCAAAATGGTTCATAAGATTAGAAGCAATAGGCCAAATACTAGTAATATGTTCTAACAATTCACAGCAAACACATGTAAGAGAAACAGGCCTAGCCTAGCCTAGGCCTAATTAATACAAGGTAGGGAACTGTCACATTTTTTTGAAAATAGGCCTAGGGCAAACATTTGCAGTCTTCCAATCCTCTGGAATGCATTCTTTTGTAAGGGATTGCTCTTTGAGAGTCTGGAATGCATTCCCAATGAATGAATGAATGACTGAATGGCCTATGCCTAGCAATCTTCCCGAAGGAGGCTAGGCCTAGCCTAGGCCTACGTCTAACTGGTTACCCCTAGGATAGGCCTACGCTAATGTAACTTCTACGTTCTGACGTTAGTATGCGGAAGTACTACTATTACTACGCCTCACAGGGCTGCGACTAGCCGTTAGGCTTAACGCTATATTGGCCTAAGTTAGCTGTTTATAAAATCTCCAAGTTCATCAGTGTTTATTCTCACCTTTATAAATTTATGTACACCGGTCAGTGGCAAGATACGTTTCAATTTACAATCCCAACCGAGGCTGGCCGTTGAGCGCTACCAAGTAACGTTAGCTAAAAAAGCAATAGGCTGGTGGAAAATGTTAGAAGTATGAGTCAAAACAAAAGACCTCGACTACTATACTAACGTTAGTACTAGTATGATTTTCACGCCGCGATATATCGAACAGGGCAACGTGACGTCAGATTTTTCATAAAACCCCGCGAAATCTGCGGCACATGAAATCTACGGAAGAAGTTAATGGGCATAAAAATGTACACCATACACTGAGAAATTGTAACCTAAAGCAGGGAGTTGCAACTCCCTGCCTCAAGTTAGTACCGACTAAGGCCGAAAGTTCGGTTTGCTTCTAATTACTGTACTAGTGAGGCTTTTTCCTAAAAGTCCCCTCGACTCTCTGGCGAAGAGGCAAGGGGCGAAAACCAAACATTACTGTACTGATGCCTACTCGAGGAGAGTTCTATGCCTAAATATGGGTGATATGCTTAATTTAAAATGTCTTTTAATGCAAATAAGTGTAAAGTCCTTCATTTTGGTTCTGAAAGTTTTAGCTATGATAAGCGGCTCGCCATAGGGGTGCACGCACGTGCAGGGGTGGCACCAGGATTTGCAGGACAGGGAGCCAAGCTTCCCGACAGGGGGCAGCACTCCAAGGCCCCGACAAAGGTTTTGGATTAGTCCCGGTGGGACGTAATTTAGCAGTAGTAATTTAGCTGAACGTTCTTATCAGATGGGTGACTCCATTTTGGAAACAGTTGTTAATCATACTTACCTGGGTTTGGAAATAAATAACAAGCTGGACAAATCATGTTCATAAAGTGACCTCAAAGGCGAATCAAATCCTTGGCCTGCTTTGGAGAAATTTGTACAGTTGTAGCCGTGAGGTAAAAGCGGTGGCGTATAAAACCTTAGTAATAGCACGGCTTGAATATAGTGCCTCTGTCTGGGACCCCTAGTACCAGAAAGACTGGAAAAACCAGCTTATGGGGATCAAGCGCCGCAGTGCAAGATTTGTCTGTAAAAACTCTAGGCAAAGGTCAGCGTCACAGACAAGATTTCTAGTTTGGGCTGGGAATCACTGGAGCGGAGGGCTGCCCAAAGATTGGCCCTTATTTACAAGTCCATTAACAAATTGTAACTGATACCGATCCAGTTCCCCCTAGAGGTGTGTCCGACTACTAGAGCACATACCTCTAGTTCTTTTGTGAAACTATCATCCCACAAAGATTGTTATAAATATTCGCTGTTCCCTACAACTTTTGCCGAATGGAACTGCCTCCCACCCAGTGTTAGGGATGCCCCCATGCACTGTGAATGCTTTTAAGTCAGGATTGGGTTCCATAAGTCTTGAAGAAATTTTCAGTAGAGCTCATTTTAGTAATTAGTTTGCTGCTCAGCCCTCTATACCTGCATGTTTAATCCCGTTTTGTGTAGATTATGGAATAACTCACCAGAATCAGAACGAGGTATATTGACTGAGTGAGGCGCGCGTAGGGCGCAAAATTTTTGGTTTTTTCAACAAACACTTAAAAATCTGGAGTATATTTTGAACACAAAATTTAAAATTTTGGAAAGAAATTTGGCTGTTGTAAGGACCATTGAAAAGTTGCGGTGTTTATTAAAGAATGTGTCCTTCACATGGGCAAAATCAAAAAGGATAGGCGGCAGTAGTCTTTGGGGGTTACTCGTTTAGTCGTACTTGGCCTACGTACTAAGGCTTCAACACGAGACTAGAAGGTTGCCCGAAAATTTTTTTCTTTTTGAACGAAGATTTGAAAATTAAGAGTTAATTTAATTGGAGAAATTTTGTAATTTAATGGAAGAAAATTTGGTTGTATTTGGTACGGTTATTATGAAAAATTTGCGTTTTTATTGAAGTGATATGCCTTTCCAGAGCAAAACTAGGTAGAATGTTAGGGTGATTAACAGAATTGGCTTTGGTTATTTATTGTATGGAGTATCTGTGAAAAATCGGAAAATTTTGCCACTTTTAACAATCTGAAGCTTATATTTGGGAAAATTGTAATCTTATGACAGATTTTTGATTTTTGGAAGAATCTAATCATCTTCCTAAAAGAAAAATCAAGTATAGGGGTAATCTGCAGTATTGTTGGGGTAACTGAATATCATCATGCCTATTAAGGCCCTTGGACCATATTGGAAAATTCTCCCGCGAAACCATGAGTTTGGCTTCCCATATAGCCTACTTGAAGTTTTATTTCAGATATGTTGGCAAAGACATCAGAAGCGTTTCAGTTTAGGAGAGGCAGAATGGTTTGAAAAATGTAATTTTGCCGGAGAGACTATCAAAATGCAGAGCATAGAATTTTTGGAAAAATTGAGAAGCTCCAGACAGCAGGAAATGCCATTTCCCGGGCTTGTACCTAAAAGAAAAGCAGTCATTATTTTGAGCAATTCTTTCCCAATAAAATTTTCACTTCATAATATTGCCCCAAGACGAAGAATAATAGGCTAGCATGCATTTTTCTGTTAAGTAATCTGTTCGACCAAAACACCAAAGATATTATAAACATATAGATACCAAACTCCTATCTCTACACTGTAAGACGCGCTGACTCCTCACGGAGCCTGCTCAATCGGAGGGACGGAAGTGTTCATTTGACATGCGCACAGTTCTATTCGGTGATCTGCGTGCATAACCATGGATACATGACAGAAAATTTCATTGTGGCGAGATGTCAGCATGCGTGCAGAGCCATATATTTAGATATATGTCTCTGCATGCGTGCATTTTCAAAACGAGTTATATACGCGCAAACTACTTTTCTCTGTGTATACTTCGGAGTAAAAGAGACGCGCACTTCTGCGTGCTGGGAAAATGAACGTAGTGGCTGGTTTTTCGTTGTAAGCGCGTAAGAATGTAAACGCGTGCATGGATGTGCGCTTGTGAAGATATCATAAAAACTGACCAATCAGTGAACCAATGAACTTCAAACCAGTCGTTGTGCGTTAGTGTTCAAAAGCCGGCGAAGAAGCCTAAAACTGATTCATGTTAGTAAAATTTATTGAAGAATGGTGTTTGCAAGAATTGCAATGTTTTAAAATCACATGTACTTATATTACCGGTAGATATCAATTAACTGTTGGCTTTCAAAACGACTGATCAGTGATCAGCACTTCCGCCCCTCCGATTCGACCTCCATGAGGAGTCACCGCGCCATTTAAATTTGGTATCTATGTTTATAATATCTTTGCCAAACACCCAACGGAGCGCCACCATCAGTTGGTGAGGAGCGTACAGAAAACTGCTAAAAATCTAACCCCTCAGACAGCCGGAAATCGCTTTCCCAGACTTGTAACTAGAAATGAAGCAGTCGTTATTTTGAGCTTTCCTTTGAAATGAAATTTTCACATCAATAGAAAAAAACCAACTTGCTAAGTGAACAGAAAATTACCAGATAAAAGAGGTACTGCTACAGTAAGATGTGATGTTCTTGTCTCTTTTCGGGGTGAACTATGCAGCGGAATGTATTTCATTGCAAGGTCCGCTAAATAGATGAGATTTTCTACGTGACTGCCCGAGCTCCATACTATAAATTATTTTACTTCCAACGTATTTTAATTTTTGAAAATATATCACGTTACAACTGCACAAGGTGGCTTTAAATGAATTTTCAGTCAGACTTATTGGAAGACATTCTCACACTTCTGTTTATCATTCGGCCTGTCCGATTTTCATTACCGTTGTTAAAATCCGGTTGTCGGGACATGCCACATGGCAGACCATTGGGCACTGCAAGTACATGAAGAACCTCTCATCCGTTTTTGTAAGGAAAATTGGGAATTGTGAGTTTCCTCGAAAAGTTTGGTCTAGCTTCTAGTGTGCAAAATCAAGAAGATCGTCGGGGTGACTGAAGTTTATCACACCCCCATCTTTTATCAGTTTATCGTGGGCGTGTAGATGGAGGCTCCCCACGAAATTGGATTTTCTCAACAATTACAGGGGAAGGGCAGCCTTCCCCGACGGGAACATGACCTTGAGGATGGAAGATGGGATGAGGGATAGCAGAGCTAATGTTAGGGTTTTAAAACGGATTCAGATATGCATTAAAATAGCGTTAAAAAAGAAAAAAAAATAGTTCAAAAGAAAAAAAGTTCATAATCTTCCATCCAGTAATTTCAGTATATACTTAACGTTCATTTTTAGGCCTCGCCGAAGGAAATTGCCGTCCTTCCCCGACGAGGAGGAGATAGGATAAGGTAGATGGTATGAGGTATAACGGAGCTAACAAGCAGTGATTGAAAATAGATTCCGACATGTATTAAAAAACATTTCGAAACAAAAAATATGATCACCCATCCAGTAACCTCAGTCATTGTTGCCGTTTTTTTTTCTCAATATTTTGTATTATTTTTAGGCCTCTCGGCGAAATCGCCGACCTTCCCCGACGGGGGGAGGGGGGGCGCAGTGTTCCCCGACGGGGTGGCCATGCGGCCCCTCGCTCCCCTCCTGCTGGCGCCACCCCTGCCCCGGGGCACTACCCCTCTAAACGTTTCCAAAGGATGGTCTTCAATTTTCCAAAAATAACGTTATTCGATATGACATGAATAAAAAGGAGCCTTTTCTCTTAAAGGGAAATATTGCGTTTGTTTGCAAGAAAAAATCATCCTTTTAAAACTAATAGTTATTTACACAGGTTAATAGATTATCAGAAATAACGGGCAGTATCGTAGCCTTCTTTTCAAGAAATAAGTTTCCCACATATACAAATTCAATTGTTTGTTGCTCGAGAATAATTTGTTCACCCAACATTTCAATATTTGAAATGATGCTATATGTCCATGGTTCTTCTTGTGCATAGTATTTTGAAGAGATGTAGCTATTGCTGGGGTTTATGATTAAGACCCAATTGTTGGACAGTGTCTGAACCATTTTCTTTGCACTCATAGATCATTTTAAACACAATATTTCCCTTTAATCTGGGCAAGCTATCCCAGCCTTCTATCTCATACAATGTCATATTTTATTTATTTAGTATAAACTAATGCGTGTTTGTCAAGAATAGGCTATAGTTCGTAATTGTATCAAAATTTTAGCTCAATACCGGCCGCCCGGCCTGGAGCATTGATAGCGCTACCAACACCAATATAGCAGTACTGAATCAGTAGTACTGCTACAGTAGTACTGTTATTGGTGCTGACAGCACTATCAAGACTTCCATGCGGGCGGTTCAGATTCACAGGCTCATTCGACCGCTGGTTATATGAATTAATATGATTCGAAAAGTCATGATTTCAATTTATTTTCAGGCTGGTGTGCAGCTCCTTGAAACAAAAAAGTCCAGACCCAAATTTATGTTTGATATTTTTAAGAGGAATCCAAAAATGTTCTAGGCATAGCTTGCTGATGAATTTTTTATTTCCCATGTTTGGTTCTCGAGATATAAGAATTGCAGTTGACATATTTTCTACAAAGAGTGGACTTGCAACAAGTAGGCGTGATGTCATGTGTTCATATTGATGGACAATGTTTAGTTGCTTTTCTCTAAAATTTAACACCATATTTATACTTGTAACTTAACTGTGATATGTTGTTACCATAAGTGCATCCCGAGCAATGTAAGTTTAAAAACTTAATTTGCCTTAGGGGCAGATAGCATCCCTAATCAATGCAAGGTCAAAGAGTAGGATCAAAAATAAGTAATTAAACAATGCAAAACATTGACCATCACTATGAATACATGACATTGCACCTGCTTGGTTCAAGTTAACTTAGTTTTGTACGTAGAAAATGTGTCAAATTCAATTCCTAATATCTCGAGAACCGAACATGGGAAATGAATGAAAACTTCACCAGAGTGCTTAGAGTATGTTCGTTTTTCATGTATTAATTAAACAAAAATTTGGCTCTGGTCTATCCCTTTTATGGAGATTCTACTTTACAACAAAGAAAATGATAAAATATCACATCGTCCTGTAAAGGAGCCAGTACATTTTATCTGGTAATTTTCTGATCAATTTGCAATTTGATCATTTTCTTTTTTTTTATATGAAAATTTTATTGCAAAGGAAAACTCAAAATAACGACTGCTTAAATTCTACTTACAAGCCTTGCAGATGCACTAATTCCAGCTATCTGAGAGGTCGCGATTTTTCAAAATTTTCTGTACGCTCCGCGCCAACCAATGGTGCCACTTCGCTTAGATAGACTTTCGGGCCGTCAGTCACCACTTCTCGTGCCCCCCCCCCTCCTTAAAAAATTATATTTGCGCGACATCTCCTGATACTATGTGAGACGTCTTGGTCGCAAGCTGAGTTTGCCCCAGCCTCCCCCCTCCCCCCCCAAAAAAAAACAAATTTCCTTATATACGCCCTTGGCTATGATTATAACATGAATAGTGGTGTTTTAAGTAACGTCTTGGGATTTAAAGTCATCAAGGCAGTGTGCAAGTGCTGCAAAAGGCTAACAGAGTGCTTGGATTGAAGAAGAGGAATTTCATCAGTTTTAGTAAGGATATTGTACTTAATTTGTATAAGCAGTTGGTAAGACCCCATCTTACTGTTGACTATGCCGCTCAGGCTTGGAGCCCCTTCTATGATGAAAAGGACAAGTTTCTTTTAGAAAAAGTTCAGAGGAGGGACACTGGCCTTACTACTGCGATAAATTTACCTTAATCATGCCAGGCTTAAACATCTTGGGCCTACCACATTGGAGCTGAGAAGGATTAGGGGGGTTATGCTCCAGGTTTACACTAGTTTCTTTCTGAAATGAATCCCCTTTTGTCTTGTAGTTATTTAAGGGTTCAAAGTAATTCTCCGGTTCGTGGGCATTGTAAAAAGCTGGAAAAGCCTTTTACAAGGCTTGACATTAAGAAGTTTAGTTTCTCCCATAGAGTTGTCACATGTGGAATTGTCTGACAGAATGGGTAGTTAACTCCCCGTCAGTTCACTGATTTAAGGGTAACATTGACAAGTTGTTGTACTCGAATCTGATTATTTGGCCAGGGCTGCTGGTTTTGGTTTGGTGGTGTGACTTTTGATTAGGGTTGGCCTTGGCCCTCCTTTGCCCTTCAACCTGCTGTGTGATGTTATGTTATGTTATGTTGTGTTGTGTTGTGTTATGTTCAGTGGCGGATCCAGAGGGGGATGGGGGTTATGCATACCCCCCGGATGATAAAAATTGTATAGATAGCCAGGCTTATTGTGGCCTAGGTCTAATTGCTTTTTAAAAATACAGTGATAGCTGTTTAATCATCTGATTACCGTATTTTTGTGTCATATTCTTGAATGGAATGAAAAATGTATATTAAAGTGTATCTATCTTCCGTATAATTTGGTAAATTCCCGTTTTTTAGACATTGTGCAAGGAAGACTGCTAAATCTAGCGCAGTGGTTCTCAAACTTTTTCAAGCTACCGCCCCAATAAGGCATCCGTGACTGATCCAACGCCCCCCTCCCACCCAACATGCCATCATATTTATATAAATCTTTGACTTTGAGCTTTCAACTTTCAATTTCCAGCACCAAAATGACCCAGATAAGTTTTATATTGGGTAAATATTTGTCAGTGGCTGTTAAACCTTTCGGAGAAGACAGTCTGTGTCAACCACTCTGCAACCTCCTAGGTTCCTTTATTGCATGAATGTTTGAGAACCTTCAAGGACCCCCTAGTCAATGCCAACGCCCCTACTGCTTGCAAACTCCTCAACGCCCCCTTCAAACTTTTCAACGCCCTCCATGGTGCGGAAGGAACCACTTTGAGAACCACTGATCTAGCGTATTCCGCCAACGGCCGTTGGTAACATCGCCTGTGTGTCTGTGTCAGTATGTGGGGCTACGAGTACTGTCGGATAATGGGCCAATCGTTGATAAGAAGGCTTGTACATCTGCCATGCTGCAGAGAGTGATGTAAGCGATACGAGTTGAGATATGCATAAGAAAAAGTAGAAGAGATGAAGATTTAGTACTGATTCGAGATGACTGGCGGTTTTATTCCGTTCGATTAGCAGCCGGCAAAAAATAAAAAAATATTATAATTTAACTATATACAGATTGCCTCAGGTGCTCGTCGTCTGAGCTCTGCTGCACCAGTGTGTGAGTGTGACCAAAACTTGCAAGCTCGGAGCTTTCACGTCTCGGCGAGATCGGAACACATGCAGTCCCCTGATTGGTTAAAAGTTGTGACGCACCAAAATAAACTATTAAGGAATGTGCTCATCTAAAAATTACCAATGAGGAAGCTTTAAAGGGTGAAATTGGCCACACCTTGAAAATATGGGATACAGCATACAAGTGGAACTAGGGCGAGGCAGTTGTCACGTTCGCCGGTAACAGGTGATGGGAAACAGGAATGGCCCTGGGAATCTAGGACAAGTTCCTCTTAAACAACAAGATGGTGTTGGAGGGTGCACCATACTACATACATACAGTTTACACATGACATAGCCTAAAACCGTGTAACGGAAATAGGCCACACTCGGTATTAAATTCACATTGACCGTATAGTCCGTTGAAGTAATGATTACCCACACTTTCAAGACCATGTTTTGAAAGCTTGGGAGTTCCATAGTGGCTCAAAATATTGAAACATTTAGCACCATGGTGCATCTCGCCCCCTCCCCCTTCCTTAGACACCAAAGAGGGGCAGGGGGCTCTGAAAATGAAGAATTCGGAAATTTGTTAATTGTGAGACCAGTCTACGGTGTGGTTTTGACAACTCATGAAATTACAAAATTCCCAGTCAATTTTCTCTTATAAAAGCTCAATATTCGTCATTATTTGATTCAAAAAAGCAAAATTTTCCGAGCGTTTCGCGCGACGCAAATTGCAGTTCCTTATTAACTATATACAGTGCTATTTTCATAAATTTTCTTTCATAAAATTCCATGCTTTCTCCAATATAAGCTCAAAAAATTTCGTCAGAGAGCTTCATTACGTCGGATAACATTATGTAGAAACGACGATCTTTGGTCGTCGCCCAATCTCAGATTTGCCGATAAAAAAAGGCAATTTCTTCAGTAATCCCCCAACTGTTAAAATATCCTTGCAGGAAACCTAGCATCCCAAACTTTTCTGCAATACAAGCTCCAGATTTTCAAACATTTGGAAAGGGCGAAAATTTCAGCTCGCTCCCCCCCCCCCCCCCTCTGCAAATACGCCCTTAGTAGAGTGGTAATCACACTTAAAATTAGGGTAACATTTGGATGCCTGCCTACCACCCCCATTTCTCATTTCGTGAATGCTAAAGGCATCAGAGACTAAACAACAGCCATATATACACGAATCCGGAGAGATTGTGATGGGCTGATTTTAGTCGACCATTACTGCACGGGGTCCATCACCTTTAATCTTTAAATTTCCTTCCTTACCTGTTCCATGGATGGTTGAACACTAAAGTGTATCCAGATTTTCTCAACTTCACTGAATATGAGGATTTGAAATTCACGTATAGACAATAAATGAAGACGATTAAAGGCTGATGGACCCCACTAATGGCTGCCAACAGTCACTAAAAACAAGCGCTAATCTGATTAGTCTATGTGGTGGCGCTTGGCTCAGTGAACATCTGATGTCCCATCCACATGCAGACCCCCCACTGCAAATTCCTGCATCCACCACTGGTTATGTTATGTTACGTTATGTTATGTAATGTTTTGTTGTGTCATGTAACGTTACGTTACTTTACGTTACGTAATCACGTTACGTTATGTTATGTTAATTACATGTTCTGTGATTTCCTACTTGAAAGTAGACATAAATAGTAATTGGGACTGCAGAGTTCAGTGTTTTATTGATTACTCTCCATTTGTGGGCTCTCATTGTAACGTGACGTGAATGGTTCACTATAGTTAGTGATCATCGGGATATGGCTAATTTGTTAAATGATTATTTTGTATCTGTTTTTACCATGGAGTCATCTATCATGGGGATTTGTAGGGGTTCCAATAACTCTTCTTCAATAAGTGACATTGTGTTCTCTGAGAAACTGGTTCTGAAAAAAAAATAAAGAGTTTAAAGACGAGTAGGGCTCCTGGACCAGATGGGATCCATCCCGTCATGCTTCATGAATGCTCCGAGGTTTTATCAGTTCCGCTATCAATTATTTTCCAGTAATGTCTTGACTCAAATTTTGTTCCTTCTGATCAGGGCGGGTTGCTTATGTCACTCCAATTTTTAATCAAAACCTAAGTATGAAAAGTTTCCCGAAAGAAGGGAGAAATATTTCTTTAGATGTGAGCTGTCCAAAACAAACTTCACTAGCCTAATTGCAAAGTTTTTCTGTGGGTCTAATTTTAGGCTGTGAAAATAGCACGCGAGACTCAGTAATAACCTATACACAACTACGATCCGGTTGAAGTGACGCGACGAAATGATTCAACGAAAGTCACGAATGTGTTGTCACTGCGATAAAGAATAGAAAGGTCGACCGGATAAGTGACCTTTTAGGAGGTCCAGGTGTCTTCTACTTAAAGGGCCAAACCTCTCACCCCTAACTACAATTTTGGTACCCGGGTACCTAAATTCTCAATTGGCTCAGCTCTTTGATTGACAGCTAATTGAAACAATGCAGAGTGCCAAAGCTTATACAACACAGCATGAACGGTACTGAGAGTGTTTTGATTATTTAAATTGAGTTTTTCTATATTCACCCTAAAGCAATAAACTGAGATTGTGTCTGGATGAGGATGAATTTCAGACAATTGTGGGAGGGGCTTCAGTAAGAAGGTTAGGAGAACTGGTACTGTTTGGGGTGAGAGAACTGGGCCTTTAAATCATAGGGAGTAAAGAGTGTATCTTGGCTAAAGAGTTCCTAACAATTTGTACCAAAGGTATTTTTGAAGTTTGCAAATGGGAGATAAATCTTTAAAAATGATTTAAAACAATATTTTGTGGAAGTATTGATGTATAAATCAAAATAAATGTTAGCCCTCCATGCAAGAAACACGGTAATATTTTACTTTGCTCTCTGTTGAGATAGGGTCACAACCACTAACTGCCCCGAATGCATGTATTGTGCATGCTATTACGTAACTGCGGTTGAAAAGCCAGCCGGACGTGTGACCTTTCAGACGGTACAATGCCTTCCACTTAAATAATAGGGAGTAAAGCTGTATCTTGAACTAAAAAAAAAACCTCACAATTCTTTGCGAGAGCATCGAAGTACCTTTTACCATGCATAACGAGTAGTAAAATTATAATTCTAAGCAAAATGTTGACAAAGTAGTGATGTGTAAATGTCAGTCACTTTGCGAAAATATGAAAATATTTGACTATGTCCTGCTATCAAGTAATGTACAACCACTTAGTAAAACACAGCTTCTTCAAGACTGCTACATTTTACAGAAGGTACAAATATTTCTGACGGCCTCATGTGGACATATTTTCTGGACGAAATTTGATGTTGATGCAATTATGCAATCAGAAATTACAAATATACCCGATGAAAGTCACAGTATTTTTTCAAAAAGAAACAAACAGGCAAACATTGCAATATATATTTGGTTATATTAAGTGTCCAGCAATACCATTCACACAGATGTCCCTCTTAAAAATTATCTACCCTAGTAACAACAACCTCAATCATCCAAAATGAAGACAGGCTTTGGCTTGGTACTATTCTACTGAAAACAAAACAAAGAAATAATTTTCAGTCGTTGAGCCTACAAACCATAGCTTCAGCCAACACTAAAATGCACGATCCTACACATGTTTTGCAAAAGTGTAGTCTGCATGAGTCCAAAGGATTTACCTTTCGGGAAACCAAAAAGGGGGATCGGAGTTCACCTTGTAATTACAGACCAGTCAGTTTAACTAGTGTTGTGTGCAAAATTATGGAATCCTTAATCAAGGACTGTTTGCTCAAGCATCTTTTAGATAACGGGTTACTCAATCCGACTCAGCATGGTTTCCTACACAGTAGATCTTGTGTTACAAATTTGCTAAGCTTTCTTGAGGATGTTTCTTTGTCTCTCGATTCAGGTTCCAGTGTTGATGTCATTTGCCTTGACTTCCAAAAAGCCTTTGGCAAAGTACCTCTAGATAGCTCATGGTAAAATTGAATAGGTTAGGCATCAAGGCAAGTGCACTCAGTAGATCAATTCATGGCTCAATGGTTGGTCTCAGAGAGTTGTTGTCAATGGCAATTTTTCTTCTTGAAAAGAAGTCTCAAGTGGTGTACCACAAGGTTCTGTTCTTGGCCCATTTCTTTTCTTAATTTTCATAAATTATATTGATAGCTCTATCACTTCCAGTGTAAGTAAGTTTGCTGATGATATTAAGCTCTATAGGAAGGTTGGGGATACGGATGATTCCGTATTGCTCCAGAATGATCTGTATAGGTTATTTTCGTGGTCTATAAGACTCGGCAAATGTCTTCCAATGCTGATAAGTGCAAAGTCCTCCACTTTGGTTCTAAGAATTTTCGCTATGATTATACTATGCATAGGCGGCGGAAGCGGGGGGGGGGCAGGGGCTGCCCCCAATATTTTTTTGAAATCCCCTCCCCCAATAACCCAATGTAGGAAAATGAATTTTTTTAAAGTAATTAAACAAATTTAAGTTTCTTTTATTACATTTCGGCTATTCTTTGGTTCAAATATTACTTTTCAGAGTGCAAATGTTGCAAAGCTTCCTGTGGTTCGCCCCGGGACCCCCACGTTAACGATAACCTGTAGGAGAGCTTCGCCCTTCAAACAGTTGCACGGTATTTTGCAGTTGTGCCCAGTCTGAATTTCGGAATAAATTCAGGTAGACTGTGACAAGCTTCATATCTTCGGAATCTTTTGACCGTTTATTCGTCAGGTTTCTGGATGAATAATTTTCTAATAGATTTGGAGTGGCTAAAATCGGCTACCTAGGTGAGGATTTAAGTGTGCTCCTAGCACCTGACATGTTTCTACCTCATGTAGGCATTTTTTCAATTCCCGGCGATGCAAAAAATCATTCCAAAATCATAATTGGTGTGGTGGGCACATATTTGGGTCTATTACCTCAAAAAGCTATGACAGTTACTTCACAGAAAATCACAACACAATGCCCGAATTTGTCGAATATCCAAATTCTTTCAAGCATTTGCCCGAAAATGGAAAAGTATCATAATAAGGGTAACATAGTTACGAAAGGTTAAGAGGTAAAAAATTCGCGACACATTTGGGAAGCCTGTGGCTTAAAAGAAACAGTTATTCTTGAGACTGTTTTTAAATCTTGTGTAACACAATACCCGAAATGGCCGATTATTTTAATAGCTTCAAATCTTTGCTGAAAAAACAGAAGACACTATAAAGTACAATTTTCATGGAAAATAAAAAAGATCAGATACACATATATGGGTAGAATATGAAAAAAGGTTTTCATCATCCCAATGTCACACTGTATAGTCTTGCAAAAATTTGCCCGAAATGGTCAAAGTATTCTGGCAAAGGTAAAAAATGCTGGCACGTTTTCAATTGCCAAATTCATTCAACAGATAGACAGGATGGTGTTCAGGTGCCCAAACGTTTGCCATTTATCCTGCTCTAGAACGTAATACGGGCAATGGTTATGAGAATCGGGTTATTTGTTTTTCGATAGTTTAATGATGCAGGGTTAAAGTTGAAAATGTCTTCCCGTAAGTCTGCTTGAAAATTCATTTCAATACACCTTGTAACGTGACAATTCTGTCAACAAGTGTTACTAATAGAAGAAAAACCATCTACTTCATTTCATCACTTATATTGGTACATTTTTCTGATTCTTCTGATCAAAATAACGACTGCTAAGATCCCCTCGTAAGCCTGGAAAATGTCATTTTCGACTGTCTCAGGGGTCCGATTTTTCACAATTTTCTGTTCGCTTCTCGCCAACCAGTGGTGAAGCTCCCCGCAGATAATCTTCCTAGCAGCATTTTAGTTTCAAGTGAACATTTTTTGTGCAAGCTGAACCTCGAATAAGTGACTTCTAAGACCCCCTATAAGCAGAGGAAACGACATTTTTGACTGTCTGAAGTGGTCAGATTTTTTCGAAATTTCCTGTACGTTTCGCCCCAACTTATGCTGGTGCTCCACGTGGAACGCTTCATAGCAGAATTTAAGTTTCAAGTGATCATTTTTTACAAAAGGGAACTCAAAACAGCGACTGCTTAGATCCCCATATATGACCGGGAAATGCCATTTTCAACAGTCTGAGGGGTCGGATATTTAAAAATGTTTCGTACCCTTCGCGCCAACTGATGGTGGCGCTCCGCTTAGTCTTTCTGGCTGAGTTTTAGTTTGGAACGAACATACGTTTATCTGCAATTGAAACTTAAAAAGCGACTGCTTGGATCCCCTTTACAAGCCTGGAAAATGTCTTTTTTGACTGTCTGAGAGGTACGGATTTTCAAATTTTCTAGACGCCCCGCGCCAACCAGTGGCTGTCTTGACTGTCTTATGGGCAGAACTACATTTTCAGGCATAATCCTCTGCCCCCAAACTGAAATGCTCCCCTACGCCTCTGAAAAAACCTTACTCAGGCGTGTACTGGAACTAGCTGCTTGCAAAATTCAGCAGCCCCCGGATTTGCGATCCTAGGATACAAAGTCCAGTGGAGTAATAAAATGAGCTAATCAGTATCTCAAAAGTGTATTTTAATCTTAGAAAAATCACAAATTTTTCTCACCAGAAATCCAGAATTAGAGACACATTACCCTGACAAATGTCATTTCCAGAAATCTGGAAGCTTTTAAAATCCAAAATTTTCTTTGTTCGCTCTGCCCCAACTGATGGTGGCGCTACGCTTAGATAGTAAACTCCAGCCACCTTACAAAAGTATCCAGCCCCCCTCTCTTTGACTTCTACCAGGGCTTTTCCCCCTGAACCCAACCAGGGGCCCTTAAGTGGCCCTTGGACCCCACGCCGATGGGGTTTTGTGTTTCGCGCAAAAACGGACGCCTTACGGCGTCACCATTGTGTCGGCGGCCGAAAACTTGCCCCCTCCCCATTAAAAATCATCTTCCGCCGCCTATGCTATGAATGGTACAAATTTGAACAAAGTAACTTCTGAGAAAGACCTACGTGTAGTTTCGGGACACTTAAAGCCATCTAGACAGTGTGCAGCTACTGTTGCAAGGACAAATAGGGTGCTTGGGTTGATCAGGAGGAATTTAAAGAGTTTTAGTAAAGAAATTGTGCTAAATTTGTGTACTGGTTAAGACCCCATCTGGACTATGCTGCACAGCCTGTTCAGAAGAGAGCTACTCGACTCATACCCGAGGTTAGATATCTACCTTATCCCCAAGAGCTTAATTGCTTGGGCTACCGGCCACTCTGGAGCTGAGAAGGATTAGGGGAGACACTGCTCCAGGTATTCAAATTTCTGTCTGAAGAGAATCCTTTGTTAGCTTGTAGTTATTTGAAGGTCCAAAGTAATCCTCGGGTGAGAGACCATTGTAAAAAGCTTGGGCCCCATATGTTTGTCAACATGGGGCCATTTATATGGGGTCCATATGGGAATGCTACCAGGGAAGTTCAGCTTTCAGCCTTGGGACCAGGACTATGATCTTTTTTATGAACTTTGATCTTTTAAAACTTAACATAATAGGAATGAGTTCTTTTCTCGAGGGGACCTGTAAAAACCTCGGGTGAGGCCCAGTTTATCCACTCTGGAACCAGTGAATGGGGACTCCGTGACTTCCACTGCCATGTAACGAAACCTGTTGAATTTCTTGCTGAACCAGAGAAATCATATCTGAAAAAGGCTTCGTAATGAAGAGTTTCCTCAGAAAACGCCATTTGTAACGTAACTGATCACAACTTCTTGATTTGACATCTTATGTGAGTTGGCATGGCGAAGTACGCATCAAATCATATCGCATCATATGATTCCACTGCTTCAAGCAATGTGATCAGTACCATGAATATATTGACCTGTGAGCTGGGGTCTTGTCCACAACGATTATGATCTTTCTACGCTTCCTTACGTAGAGTGATAGACGACAATGAGCAGAAATTTCGAGAATGCAGGTCATAAGGTCAAGTACATTTACGTGCTAATAACCCCCGCGAAAATTGAAAGGGACTAGTACTACTATAGTACTAAGCCTAACGTTAAACATACTGTAGCAAAGTTTTGGACTCTTGGTGAGGGAGAACCAGGATACTTCTTTCACAGGTAATGTTAAGTATTTCAATGCTAAGCATGAGGAATACTTTCCGGAATTTTGGGGGATTACTTGAGTGAAATTGAGCCCAAAGCTTTGTCATTAGAAGTTAGAACATCTGTGTTGACTAACGCCTACGCGTAGGCTACGTCAGGAATTCCCCTTAGAAACATTAGGCCTAGACCCTAGGCCTAGGCTTATTTTGGAAATAGGCTATAGGCTACGTACGTATTAATCGAAGCCCACGGCTTCGATTGCAGGATCAGCCCTATAAATGTATGGTTTTGTACAGTGCTCTATGCACATACAGTACTTATGTAGTACCACTTTGACTGAATATTTGCATATAAGTATTATTTAAGTCCTATAGAGCTTCAACTAAGTTTGTAGAGCTTTAACTAACAAAGATTTTAAGGAGGTATTAAGACTTGAAAGTCTTGTTCAATAGGACTCATAGGCCTACTAGTATCAGTACTTGTATGCAAATGTTCAGTCAAAGTGGTACTAAAAACTGTACAGTATGTACATATAGGGGTAAATTATGGGGTTTAGACCACTTAAGGGTATTTGGTTTTTAAAATAAAATCAAGCAAGGTAATTGAACCAACTTACATTTGGTCAACATCTCCAATGCCTGTACTTACAATTTATGTTTGTCCTTGATTTTATTAGTTTCCTCCTATTGGGTTATGAAATGTTAACAAAAGAGGTCGAAAATTGGCTATTTTCAACCTACCTAGGGTATTTTCAACCTCCCTATTGAAAACCATGCAAACTTATGGTAAAATTAACTTTATGAATATGAGGATCATAATAAATCATCTAAATGTTGTGATAAAAGTTACCAATGAAGCTAACTCTTTTACATCTGGTAAATGACCATGAATTATGCCTCTTAAAATAAAAATTGATCAAATTCCTGTAATTTCAATGATTTTATGAAGGTTTAAAACTAGGTGGTTGAAAATAGCCTTAAACATTGAAAAGTGTTGGGTGGTTTTCAACCTCCCCACGAAATGAAAGCACACACAATTTAGGGGCAAGTTCTGTGTGTGACAACATCCCTCCAACTAAATATTCAGTTTATCAAGTCTGACCATTTAATAATAAAATTTGTGGGCATAAAGATATTTGGAAATAAGCATCGTGGCTTACAGACCATTGTAAGAAAACATGATTTGTAACCAAGTTCATCTGCATTTGGCTTTTGAGTTCAGATTTTTCGTTTTACATGATTAGTTCATTTCAAAAGGTGGGTGATTTTTAACTGCCATTAGTTAAAATTACTTGTTGATAAAGTCTTCAGAACTGTTGTTTTTTCAAGATATTTAAAATTTGCAGAAAAGGCTTAGGTGGTCGGAAATACCCTGTAGGTTGCAATGCAAACCGCCTAGTTTACCAGTACTGTACAAACCATACAGTAGTCAATACTGCAGTGACATAAGAAATGGCAATCTTGATATGAATATTTCTAAAAATTCTAACGTTACACCCAATTGCTACCCTCTATTTCTATCTTTTCATTCTGGGGTATGGGTGGTGTAATGCTACTTTTTCCCACAGTTGCAGTGTTGTAATGACTTGAGTCAAAGATGTGACTCGAGTCTGACTCGAGTCACGATTTCAGTGACTCGAGTCCCAAACTCACGGGACTCGACTCGACTCGAGTCACCACTTGCCAAAGACTCGACGTGACTCCAGTCACCATAAAATAAAATTTGAAAGACTCGACATGACTCGAGTCACAGAAGTGAATGACTCGACTTGACTCGAGTCTTTGTCCACAATGACTCGAGTCACACCCGAGATTAATAAAACAGAACTAAAATTTGTTTTCATCATCGGATGCAAACCAACGTCCGTTCATTACTGCTTTATCCATTATGCGCTCCCATCTGTATATAGGGGGATCCTAACAGTGTAGCGCCATCAATTTCATGGGATAACTCGTACAACAAACTTCTCAAAGCTGAGTGCCCTGTATGTGTAGTATATTGGTACCGTGCCAGTGTAAACATTACGATTTCCCTAGACCGTACCTCAGTGTCTAGCCTAGTATACTACGCTCCACAGATAGATGACTGATTTCCCTCACGTCTTTACTAATATGTGGTATTTTGACTTGAAGTAGCTGAAGGTGTGACGAACAAAATTTCATTTCCATGTAGTCCTATTTAATTGGTAATATCTGTTATTGGTATCGAGGATTTAGATTAACGAAATCAGTTTGTTTACGGGAACACCTGTGTGACCTGTGGCTGCTGATGAATCAAAGTTTAGGCCTATCATAATTATCACTTGTTTACGTAACATTGGGGCCTTAGTGTCGTGTAACTGGTAGCAATGGTGTTTATATGTTCGCAGCAAGATTAATTAATAGGGTGTATCGTGGGTCTATACAATGAGGTTATGTGTGGAAGCTTTTACTGCCTAGTTTGTATTGTACATGTATGGCTTGAGACTCAATCAAGGCTTGATAGTGTAGTGAAGGAGTTAAATAGGTACTTGGTTATATCTGAGTGTTCTTATATGACAAACATTAATAGATGAATTATGTAATTGCTCAATGTGTAAAGGTTAATATGGTACTAAGTTACTAACTTACAGATAATGTGTGTATTTCAATCTTCACATTTAGGGCTGTGAAGTCAAATTTCACTTGAAAGTACAGGAGTGGACATCAGTCACCTTCTTAACCCCTCCTCCCTCCTCTATAGGCGTACAAGGCGGGGTTAAATGGGGGCACTTGCCCTCCCAATTCGGGTGAAAGGAGTTGGTCTATTTGGGCAAAGCATGATAAACAGTGACATTCGGGCAAAACGTGTTCCTGCTCCCTCATAGAAAAATACCCTCCAACGCCTATGCCCCCCTCCTCCAACAAAAGTGTGCAGTCACTTAGCAAAGGACTGCATTTGCAAAAGATCAACCCATCACGTACCATGGACTCGATGCCAACTCAACATATACAGTAAGAGAGCAGGTGACTTGGAGTGACTCAAAGAAAATAAACACATTATGACTGAGGTGACTCGAGTAAAAACCACTCAAGCTTTTGAAGTGACTCGACTCAAGCTGAGGGAAGACTCGACATGACTTGACTCGACTAAAATTGCTAAAGACTCGACATGACTTGAGACTTGACACTTTGTGACTCGAGGCAACTCGAAGCTTTCCAAAGACTGGAAGTGACTCGACTCGAGCTGAGGGAAGACTGGACATGACTCGACTGGAATTGCTAAAGACTTGACGTGACTCGTGACTCGACATCTGGTGACTCGATTACAACACTGCACAGTTGTACAGTATCTTCTTTGGTTTTGAAGATACAGTACAGACCCTTGAATATGGTGTTCGGTGATACTCCGAAATGTTTTAGCAAAGAATGCCTCTGGATGCCCAACTTTAGGTGTTAATTTCTCAAAAAGTAGAACTAGAAGGAGTAAAATATGTTGTGGTTGTGCACATGATCTCTTGCTATGAGTGCAATCAGAAACATTATCAGAATTGTTTATATTTTGTAATCAAGTGTTTAAGGACCCATAGTACATCCTTTGAGTAGGCCACAGGGGCCATTTTCACCCTGTAATTTGACCTTGAAAGGGGTAAATACACATAAATTAAATTCTTGGAGCATTAGCATCAGACTTGTTTCTTTCCATGGTGAAAGTTTCAAATCTGTGAATGATTGCCTGCAGGGTCAACTACCACTCCAAAGGAGGGCCCCATTTTTGAAAATTTTCCCTGGGACCAAGTACAGATCCCTGCCAAATCTTTATTTTAGATATCCATGTTGTAATACTTACTCTTTCATGTCGTGAAGTGACCAAGTATTAATGAGGTATAACTAGGGCTGTGAACGTTTAGCAAAATAACTAAACGTTTAACCTCAAAAATTTGCGATCGTTTAGCGATTAAAATGCTTCTGGAAGTGAAAAATTGCATTTTTGAGGGCCCACAAATCCACAAAACAGCAAAGTACTGCTAATCTGAAATCAGATTATATTTATATTGCCACCAGACATCGCATTTATCAATTTAGGCCTTATACTGTGCCTCTTTCATATGAAAAAGTTATTAGCATTCAAATTCATTAAAAACCTCAAAAGTTACATTCATTTGGCATGAAAATATGGTATTGTGCAATACTTTTTAAAAGGCTGTAACTCCCAAACTGCTTAGGCTATGGGCTTCAAAATTTTAGTGTGTTCCTTTTGTGTATACAGCACCATACAGTAATATGTGAAAATCATCAAAATCTGAGATGGTCACCTGGGGACCATTTGTTAAATTGGCATGGAATGACCCTGATTGTACTGATGTTGGAAATAACCAAAATTCAGGCAACTGACCACACACAATGTCATTTAGATCTTGAGATACAGTATGGCCAACATCATGTGAGAATGATGTAATGTCGATCAACTCCCACCCGGTTTGACATTTTTTCTGGCTAGAACCCTAAATGTTGAAGTTTTTTCACTTAAAACAATTTTCCATTGCGTAATATTTGGTGACTTTCTTGTTGTGCAACTCCCATTGCCTGCTTTGTTTCACTTTGAAATTAGAAATGTTTTCATTACCTTGAACTTTCCTGTTTGCTTGCATAGCATGTTGCACAGAGGGGGCTTAATTAATTACATAAATCAATATGAGAAAGAGTGCTATTACATCTTTGCACAAGGAAGCAGTAACTTTCAAAAAAACAAAGAAATACAAAGATTGCAATTTGAGTAGTACATCAATGACATCAGAAATTATGGCACAATGTACCATTTAAAATGAGTGAATAAAATCTCAACCCAAGAATATCCAATGAAGATGGGAGTTGGATTGTTAGAATTAATTTTCATGCTGTTTAATATATATTTTGATTTTTTTTTACTTGAGGTACTGTACCCTACTGTTCTCTCTAAACACTTTAGATTGCACCTCAAGGGCCTTGAAACAAGCATTTGCCCCTTTAACCTACATGTAACTCTTGACAAGGACCACCTGCACACTTGAGAGCTGATCTCGAGATCAAATATTTAGCGTTCACACTTGATGCCCCACGGTAAATGAAGTCACAATAAAGCCATCAACAAACAAGAAGTGACGCAATGAACTTGACTTATCCAAGACCTCGAGCATAGTTACAGTAGAAAAGTGTTTGTCCCAGTTAAGCGAAATCCTCTTTATTCCGTTGCTCTAACTTACATTCTTTTCCAGCAAAATATAATACACAGTTTGGAAATATTGCAGCCTTTAAGTCGATAAAAAGAAGCAAAAGGACAGCTTTTTCTTAAACACATTGGGGAAAAACTCTTGGGTGAACATTAATCTTTGAAGTTAGAGAAAAGACCAATTTCTTTAAGTCAGAGCCAATCACCACTGTAAAGTCAAAGGTATACCTGTACATGTGTACACTGTGTGCAGTGCAAGTGCAGTGCCGCCTGTACTGCAGCTGTTCCATTTTTGTGTGTTGTATTTCTCAGTAGAAATGGGAAGTTGCATCATCATCATAGGTCATGTTGATCTCTGGTTACCTTGATTCTGCGAGCTTTCATGCACGGTTTATTGATACCCTGCGCCAGATCTGTTCTGCCCACAAAGGAGGATCAAAATCTCTGGCTCTGATCCTGAGTGCCAGAGCTTTCACACTACAAAGTTGATCTCAAGGGGTGGATCAGATCAAGATCTGATCCCCTGCCCAAGATCAAGTGTGAAAGCACTCATAGACAGCATCAACTTGGATTTGGGGTTTCACAGTTATAAATCTCCCCTTGCTTTTTTTGCTCTGATGAAATCCCTGGAACACAACCGTACTTAAAAACCAGGGTTCTCCTTGATCTTACTTTACCACACACAAGTTCCATTTGCTAGGGTGAACACTCCTGTTGCAATCAGGCTTTGTCTTGTGTAGTTGCCTGATTCATATGAGAGATTGACAATTCATAGAAGCCAGGGATTCCAACAGAATACAAGGGGGTTGGGGGCAACTATTAATGCTAAATATCAAGTCAATTGATGCTGTCCTAGGCTAAAGTTATGAGTGAGTTCAGGGGGGGGGGGGGTGAGACAGAAGTTTGCTTCAAGGCCCCTGTTACAGTAGCAACAATTTGAACAGTTTAAAAGACCATTATAAATGTGAGTTAAAATATTACTGCAAAAGTGTCCACTTGACAATTTTTAGCTAAGTTTAATGGACATAAAAATGGTAAATTTCACCCACCTTCTGAAAATGGAGAGGGGATAAATCTCCCCTTTCCCCCTCTCTGACTGAAACCCTGTTAGCAGTGGTCTTTTATCTCTTGCAAATAGCAGGCCTTGTATTTTGAGGCATGTGCCTGCTACAGTATCACTCACCATCACTCACCTCAAACCATTGTGAGTAGTGTGAGTTTTTGGACACCTAGGTGAAGAATGCGACGTCATATTAATTTACATGGATCTATTAAAGGCATTTTCTGGAGACAAAATTCGTTAACTTCAAAATATGCAGAAAAATTTTCTCTTTCAGGAAGTGAAAACCGCATATCAATAGCATATTGTGTTCAGAAGATACAGATTTTTAAAGAAATGAAATTTTTCTTGAGATTTGGTGCATCATGGGTAATCTGTGATGTGTAATCATGACACATTAATTTGACTTTGCATTCAATTTATTTTTAAAATTGATTCTGCTGCAGGCAATATTAAGCAACATTGTTGGTTGAACTCTATATGTGGTGACGGGAAATGCTAGACCTGCAAGAAAAGATATTCAAACATTCCAACAGTATCCAATTTCAAGGATGAACAGGACGTTCAATTATAAAGAGAAACAAAAGGAATTCAGGGCAATGTACCCGCATTACATAACTTCCAGATGCTTTGTTGGAAAGCATAGGTATTTTTAAACAAAAATACCCAATCTTTAAAGTGAGATACTGTATCTTGAGTTTGGAAAATGGTATTGTGATAGGGTTTGAAGGATATGGTGCAGAAAATGTTTACTTTTCTTACAACACCCAGGTGAAAGGCCACCAGAATATGCCTTTAAAGGGGAAGTTTAAGCAAAAATTTAATTTTCATATTGGAAGGAGGAACAAAATCTACACAGTGTGTGAGAGTTTCATTAAAATCGGACATGTATTTCTTGAGATATCAGTGATAAAAGTCAGATTTGTGTTCAAAAGTGAGTTTGAGGGCAGCAGAGCTTATATCACTTCCTCACATTGACAAGGAATGCTTTGTTTCACTTTGTTTTATCAGACTGTTGTGCTGACCTTGAAGTTAATTGGAGTACGACCTCCCTGTGGGGGATGCAGATTTTGTAAAATTCTCATGCCACTTACAGTATGCAATCACATTTCAATAATGTGGGATCATTGAGGAGAAAATCCAGTATAAAATTTAAAGAAAAACAAGACTGCCCATTAATGTGGGGATGTGATGTCATATGTGCTTGCTTCAAGATCACTTTTTGTTGAAAATGTGAAAACTTTGCCTGTTCATATCTTGAGAACCACACACCGGATTTCAATGCAAATTTCACCAAAATGTTCAGAATAAGTAACCCTCAAACATACAGTACTAAGTCCTGTTGTGACCTTAAACCCTTCTTTCAAAGTTTAATAAAACAGCACACCTACAGTTTCACATTCCATAATCCTGAGGAGTGTGATTTGTAGCACACCTGGAAAATGGAAAAAGACCTCTAATAGATGCGTTGGAATAATAACTCATGTACAACGCATAAGCAATGGAGTAGGAAAACAAGCCACTGAGCCGCAACTAGAAAAAAGGCAGTGGCCAGCTTGACTTGAACCAGTAGGTTGAAAACTGGGCTGTAAACTCTATCTAACTAACTAATTGCAAAAAAGGGCAATTCTCATCATCCCAAGCACTAAAAGTTCAAGTTTTCCAAACTGCAATTTGTAGAGCTCTTTCTAACAATATTCTTTTATAAGGTACCTCCTGGTGCAGCTGCTAACCATGCTTGGTTAGTATATAGGACTGCAAATTTATACAAAAATGTGTATAAATCTAAGCATGCTATCTACATTTTAGAGAAACTTAAGTATATTCTGCACATCTTTTGAATTTTCAATTTTTTATGTCAATCAAATAGGACTTACTGAGAATTCTCATATCCCCACTGTAAAAATGTCTCTTGGAATGATGATTTATTGGCTTTAATAGTGACTTTCCCAAATGATGATTTATTGGCTTTAATAGTGACTTTCCCAAACATACAGTACATTTGAAAACTGAAATTGCAGCCCAACTTATTAAAGTTTTCACTGATGTACTGTATGCCTAACCCCTACTTTTGACAATGCCAGGTTGAGTATACTTGTATACTTTTTTTTATTTCTGCAGGAAATGCCCAACTTGTAGAAAGATTTAAGCCCTGTACTGTAGGTTCAGTAGAAGATTTAAAGGTGCAAAAGTGTGGAATCGGCAAAACATACAGGGAAAAGGTGAAAAGCCATGAACTTGATGTGAGGACTATTAGTAACAAGTCAAATGCATCATTGAATACTGTACTGTATGTCACATGAAATCATTTGTGATCTTTTTCCTCCACTTTCAATGTCAGGATGGTTTTGAAAAGTCCAACCACTTCAAGAGACCAGGAAAATATGAAGAGAGTGAAAGAAGTCATACAGGTTTGGAATCTTTGACAGTAATGTTCACCAGAAAGTTTTAAGTGTGCATGAATGTGGCTCTCACATGATGACAGCAGATTTTTTATAATTTGAAGAAATAGCTTTGGTTGGAAATTGATAGTAAAAGGAAAATGTAGCCACTACATCTTGAATTAGTCTTATAGACTGTGCTGTTTCATCGATGGCTCTTGAAAATCATGTTGCAATATTTTCACTTCTGAATTGTGACATAAGAGTAAACTACTTGGAGTTTATCTTAAATATTCAATGTTTAAGTCTTGAAATATCACACAAGATAATTTGGAAGAGGACTAAGAAGAAAATGGAAATTTATGAGATACTTCCAAATGATAAGTATTAGGGGTGACTGCTTTCATCCTTTAAGAAGCAGAAACTGAATAAGTATAAAAAATATTGAAGTACAGAATATGATGTGGAACTGTAATGACAGTATGCCTTTCATCTGAAGGTCTGTCTTGTCTGAGGCATTTTGCAAACTATGACAATACTCCTCTGGTACTGTATAAAGAAGTGTTTATATGAAAAGAAGGAAAACTGATAGTAGTGAGTGGAATTTCCTTACAGGGTTTAGAAACAAAGGTGTTTAACATATTGCAGTGGTGAAAATTCCTGTAGAAATATATGAGTAAGAAAGACAAAAAAGTGGTACGGTACTGTAAGACAACTGGCAAAATTAGTCACCCCAATTGCATGCTTCCAACACATCAGCAGTGATTTTTATACATTTTGGTAAACTCTCAAGCAAAGTACTGTACACATGATGATGGAGCTTTCACCACAGCACTTGGTTGTGAGTTGCACCATAAGGTCTCTTCCCCCACATCCTAAGTCTCACTGGTAGTGTGTGAACATGTATTGTACAGGGTGAATTTTGCTGAATTGCACTGAGCTTTCCAGGAAATCCTTTTGTACTGTTTAATTAAGATAGGTTTCATCTTATTTATTATGAGCCATCTTCTTGATCTCATGGTTAGTTAAATTATCTTGTCATTTAGTAGATTTAACAATATCTTTACTTGTTTTGTTGCACATAAAGGGAAGATAAGGCATTTGTTAAACAGAAAATATAAATATTTTCAAAACCAACAAGTATGGACATGTGATGATAGATTAGTCAAAATAGGTCAGCATAAACAAAATTTCTAAAAGAAAGAATTAAGTTCAATTAAATATTCATTGCTCAGCTCAAAAATAATTTGTTCACCAAACATTTCAATGATGCAACATTGTAATCTCATCAATTCTTGTAATGAAGATATTTTGAGGTGGTGAAGTTGCAGTAGTGATAATATCATTGGTGAGACAGGATGGTTTAATTTTTTTGCTAAATGTATTCTATGGAGATGCATTTTAAATGCAGTATTTCCCTTTGAATAAGTTTCACAGCTTATTTGTTTTGAGGTGGTTCACCACAAGTTTCATTCATACTATTATATTTTCATGTCTCTAGGAACTATATCGTGAGCTTGGAAGGAGTGGTGTCACTCTTGGTAGGTGCCTAAAGTTAGACCCATCCATAATACAGACAATCGAAGAAGACTACAAGGGAAACCAAAACCAAATTAACTATAACATTTTACTTAAATGGGTACAAGTTTATGGACGGAAAGCCAATCTTTCCGTCCTCAGAGCTGCATTAAAGAAAGCAGAAAGGACGGACCTTGCTGAGAAATACTGTGAAGGTATGGTGTTCCAGAGTCAGTTAGTATGTACTGT
Organism: Holothuria scabra; assembly: GCA_037179385.1. NCBI lineage: Eukaryota > Metazoa > Echinodermata > Holothuroidea > Aspidochirotida > Holothuriidae > Holothuria > Holothuria scabra. Next base: position 51,971,058 of record CM074180.1, read on the forward strand.
ACTGAAGATCTTATGTCAGGGCTTCAAATAGCCGACGGCACCAACAGCCATGGCTGTCAGACCCTTTCTGATGGCCATGATGCCCTTCAGTTAATGTTCATTGAAATACATAAATCAACAGCCATTTTGCTCATTTTGGCGGAGCCCTTTTTCAAGCTTATTTGGAGCCCTGTTATGTAGCAAAGTGCTTAATTTTGTATGAGTTTCTATGGTCAATAGCATGCATGTCCTCTCAAATAATCATCAGATTTAAACTCTTATAAAATGTGGTTCCAACATAGTACTTTGTTGAACTGTGAGAACAAGTTTTGAATGTTCAAACTGGTTTTCATTAACTGTTTAAGACTTTTGGTCAATCTTCTAAATGATTAATTTTCATAACATCCAAATACTGTATTTGCATTACTATTAATTCCTTGCTGAGGCACGTAAGGATTCTACTGTATGTATGATACTGTATCTTTGGTGGGTGTGTGTGGATGCGTGTGTTTGTGACACTGCATTTTACAGTACTTTACACCTCGAGAAGGAAACCTCTACAGGTCTAGTTTTGGACTTCTGAGGTATGCTGTAGATCAAACTCCTCATTTTTTCTGGGAGTGTGGTAGGGTGTGCTGTATTAAGTTTGATACCCTTTCTTTTACTGATGTGCAAAATATCACGCTTCTGACTGATTTCGGGGATTAGAATTTGAAAATTTCTCACTGTACCACCATACTATATCTCAAGGTGGGGTGCTTCTATAGATATACAGTATCATACTTGTGTGGTGTCGATGGAGGTGAAATATCAATTGAGGATCAATGGGGTGAAAGTTGGAAAACATTCCATACTGTATTACTGGGTGGGAAACTTGGATGTGTTTTCCACTTGTCATGTTAAAGATAGTGCAGTATTTTAAATAGAAGAAGATACCTTTTGTTTTGGGGTGAAGGTCAAAGATCATCGGAAGTCACCAGGGATCAAAATCTGAAAACTTTGTTTGCATGATCATTTCTTGTGAGGGGAAACTTGGATACCAAGTATGAGAATGCCTTAGGAGGAGGAGAAGATCCATATTTTGTATTTTTTAATGGGGAGGTAAAACATCATGTGGAATTATCAGTTGTCAAAATATGAAACAATTGTTAGGATGATATCTCATAGTAGGGAGGATGTGTAAATGTATTACTTGGCATGTCATTGTGGATGCCTCATGGTCATAGAAAAACAAATTTATCATGTGTGAGATGAAAGAGTAAATTTCCAATTAAGAATTCCCTAGAACTATGAATACATACCCATATTTTTTTAACCATTTGGGTAGCATTTGAGCAGTTTCTAAAAGAAGCAGGGCATCTTGACATTATTTGGGAAAATATGTAACATCAAAACCACAATGTTCATTCTAGTTTTCATTGCAATGGCTTAGTAATTCAGACGTTGTACTGTAGGACAGTTTTTGTATAGTGTGATATTAAATGACTACAAAAATGGGGAAGTCTTCGTGTACATAGCTTATGAATCGAATAAGGTCTCATTGTGTGGCTAACCAACTAAACAATGTATCAAATCTTTATTTTGTTAGATTAATTCATATTGGAAAAAACTGTAGATGGCTGTTGGATCAAGAACCAACCATTCATTGACTTAAATGGAAATTCAGCCCAGTTAATACTGTAAGTTGGTAACATGCAAAATTTGCATAGCAATTTTGCTGTCTCTGGGCTCCTGTATTCCAAAAATCATTAAAAACCCCACAAATGTTTATATACAAAATCTGCCACACCGTTCTGCATTTGTAGCAGTTTCTCCATTTTATGTAGCAAAGTGTGATGTGATACTGGATAGATTATTCCCTGCAGTCCTGAGCCCAGTTCGTGTTGTAAAGCTTCATAGCTTCAAATGCTACCACTTATTCTCTTAGCTAGAGTACATCTCATTTGCTTTTGGGCTGCTTTAAACAAGCAGCTTTCAATGACAGAGCTCTGTTTTGTTCAAATCTGGCAGTTTTCCATGTAAAGGACCAATCCTCTCACCTAAAACTATTCTTGTATGGGTTTACCCAAATTCTCAGTTGGTTCAGCTCTTTGATTGACAGCTAATTCAAACAATGCAGAGTACCAAAGCATATATTAAACAGCATTAATTGTACTGAGAGTGTTTTGATTATACACACTGACCTTTTTTATACTACCCCTGAAGCAATAAAATGAGATTGTGTCTGGATGAGGACGAATTTCAGACAATTGTGGGAGGGGCTTAAGGAAAAAGGTTAGGAGAATTGGTACTGTTTGGGGTGAGAGAACTGGGTCTTTAAAATAGTGATCTTTTGGAAAGATAGCTTGATGGACAGCTTTCACAGATCTGTCTGTTTTGATTTTAAATAGGTCAACCAGAAGAGAAAAAACCAGGGCAGACACGGAAGAGGAAAGTTCAGGAATGTCAAGAAGAAAATGGGCCTGGCTCTAAAAAACAAAAAAAGGTATCCAACAAGTAAAGAAATTTTTTTTCTTCCTTTGGCAGCCCTGTGAAAGAATTTTTAAAAAATGCTGAGTGGTTCTTTGAAAAGATATATTTTCAGATCGAAATATGTAGTCTGAAGAGTTCTAGTTATGCAGCAAGTATTTAAACTCAAAAGGGTTGTTTTAATGTAATGTTATGAAAATGGTGTCAAATTGAATTGAAACTGAATTCCAGTCACGCTGATCAAAGTAATACATGGCTGTGAAAGTTGAAGTGCCTCACTTAGAAAATTTACCTGTATGTCCTGTGGGGATGAACTTCCTGTACTTTCACAGGGATTTCTTTCATTTTAAGTAAAGACTGAGACATTTTAGTTTAAGTAACATGAGTGGTGGTTTCATCACTGTTAGGTTTATTCAGAGGTCAAATATAATTTGTAAAATATTTGTGTTGGTAAGTTACAATTGCAATTTTGAAATAACTAAATATTTTGCAATATATGGAAGAAAGAGAAGGTGCTTGTTTAGTTTATTGACTCTAAAAACTCTGTAAAAGGATTTCAGGGAAAAACCCAAATCAGTAATTTTGACAGATCAAAATAAAAAAGTACATTTTTAAATTTCCCTTCATTAAACCTTTTGTACCATAGATCTCATAACTTTTATTAACAGCGTAATATGTAATATTTTTTAATCTTTTTAGAATCCTGGCCCAAAAAAAGTTGCTCATGCAAAGAGTAAGTAATTATTTTAAATTGAAATTTGGAAGTTTTATGCTTTAAGGGTAAAAACAATCACCCAAATTTATTTGGATCCTCAGCAGCTATATCTTACAAATTTGGTGTTATTTCTTCCACAATATTGTTCATGATGCTCCAAGAAAAAAGAAAAAAATAGAGTTTAAGTGTACCTAAACTCTAAAAATGTGAAAACTAACATGAAATATGAATTCAAACCACAGACTTCTTACACAGTATACATGGAAGAGCATACTGCACAAACGTCCTATGATCAGATTGTCGCTACAGTACATGTAAGTAAGAGCCAGACTTGTAATCGAGTACAAAATTGTGAGTATGAGTACAACTACACAGCCCAACTGCATATCTATTGTGCACCCACATTTATATGATTTGATATCTTGTCGACCGGAGGCTGCAACTCACCCAAGCATGTGAACAATAAATTACAGAGGGTTGCCAGTTGATAGAGTTTCACCACTGGCCAATTGTTTCCACTAGTTGAGAATAATAAATTGAACTTAAAGGGAATTTTAAGGAATAACTTGAATGCAGTGCTGCACTTGATTATTGATATGGAGTGAATCATGGTACTCGAGTATGAGTACAGCTATGTAGAGTACGAGTACGAGTACGCCTATCCAGAGTACGAGTATGAGTATGAGTATGCAGATCCAGAGTACTGTACGAGTATGGAGGCTAGGTACTCGAGTATGAGTACAGAAATGGGTACTGAAGTACGGACTGGAGTACAAGTACGGACTCGAGTACTACAAGTCTGGTAAGGGCATAGCAAAGTTGGATGAATAAGATTCATTTAAAAAAAAAAAAAACTACTCTGGAAGTTCTAAACTTGATGTACACTTTGACTTGAGCAGGAATTTGCATGAATTGTTCAGAAGGGTTCTGACTCAGTAGGAAGAATGAAAAAGAATGGAAAAATCCAGAATTCTTTCATCATCTTGAAAGCCCTTGAATTTCAGGTGTTTCTTTGAAAAAAATTGGCATATGCTCTCAAAATCTGAAACCTTACTCTTTCAGTTGTGATCATGGCCACTTTGTATGAAATTCTTTTTATTCCAGTGCTGAATAATTTTATTTTAGTTAAATAAAATCTGAAGAGTCTTGCATTTCAGTAGTTCCAAAGTGTGGGAACCTGTCAGAACATTTCAATAATTCAATTACAAAATACTGTATGACTTGATGAGTAGAGCCATTCAGGTATAACACACTTGTGTGTAGGAACTAAAATTTAGGTGACCGCATTTTCCATTAATTTGAAGTTGACATTTATTTACACAAGAAAACAGCTATTCATAATTGCATATTTAGTAATGCCAAATTTTTTAGTCCTCTGAATAGAGTGTTATTTTATGTCTGGAGATACAGTATGTATAATGTTTTGGTAATATAAGTGTTAATTCTGACAGAAATACTTTTCAAAATGTGCTATTAAAGCTGCTTCTATCTAAGTAGTGCTTTAAATACCCCTTTAAATTGTGTTTTCATCACTTTGGGGTTGGGGGTGGATGGACTTTAGTGTTGCTTGCACAGTTTTGTCTGTCTCTTAATTACAGGTTGAACAACAGTGGACTTGATTATCACAGCATAATTCATGATACAGATTTATGCAAGCAATGCACTAGGGGGCATTCTGAGTGCATCCTGAGATTGAATTAAACCTGAGAGTGCACTCCTGCAATAATTAATGGATCAGAGCTGCTGAATCTTGTTAATTCATGAACAACAACATTTTCATTGAAACGAGTGAAAAGAGAGAAAATGTTTCTTAATAACCACATTTGTACTAAAAGTATGAAGATACCCCTAATATTAATTGAAAATAATGTTCTTGCACAAATACGTAGCAAAGTATACCATTGTACAAACTGGATTCAGTAACAATATCTTTAACCACCAAATATAACAATTATGTTCTAGATTTGGGAAATACTGCAATTAATGAGGAACTGCAGCAGTCCAAGCAAGGATGAAAGTTGACTGAGGTACTCTGAAAACATATTTAACACCATTATCAAGGTTGGAGATTTGAATAGATTTCACACATTTTAGGTATACAGTAGGGCATTATGGTGGGAAGATAATCTCAGTGTTCTCCACTCACCATTTTGTCCATGTGCACCCAGACAAAATCTGAAGAGCTGTATTAGCTTCCACTCATAAAATTACCCATCTGCACAAAAAATGGACTCCTCCGACACAAATTTCCCTTACACTTCTGTGAGGAATGTGGAAAAACGTATGCAAAGTGAATTAAACACATTTTGGCTTCTGTTTGCCATGTTTGTCACCAAAACCTGACCTATGTAATGTTAGCACAACTGTAGCACAAAAAGATGTAATAGTTCTGTTAAAACACTTAATCTGAGATTCTGCCACAATCCCAGACAACAGAATTTACTACTGGTATAAAACCCCATGTCCAAATTGATGCTGTCCAAGGCTAAAGTTATGAGTGAGTTCTTGGGGAGACAGCTCTCTCTAAGGCTCCTGTAAAGTGCAATTTAAAGGGTTTTAAAGGCCATTTCTTATTGTAAATTCAAACATGGCTATAAAAGTGTCCTCCTTTTAAGTAAAAAATCAAGATATTGAAAATTTTCAAATTTATATTGAAAATGATAAGGAGGGGGGAATTTTACCCACCTTGTGGAAGGGGGTACAAATCCCCCCCTTTCTCCACTCTGGCAGAAAGACTTCTTATAGAAGGACAACGAAAGATTTGAGCAGTTGCACGCTGAAATAAATGAAGCCCATTCAGGCAACGTATGTTAGACATGTACAGAGTTGCATTTTCATGACAAGTATTCCCCATTACCCACTCGTACCCTACATGCCTCTGTCAACTTCAGTAAAAGTTTCAGGCTATTTTACTGACTTTTTGGGAGGGGGATCCCCTACTTGACCAGTGCAGCTTTTTAGTGTGTCATGCAAGGGTGACTTTCAGCAATACGTGGAATTTTTCAAAATCTGGCTAATGGGTATCTTCCATAATGTTTTAATTGCACTTTTCAAGAACAAAAAGGAAGTACCTGTACACATTCAACACCAGCTACGAAGACAAGCTAAAATATAATAGGAAAACCTCCGTTAAAAATTTTGTGATTAGCTAAATAAACCAGTCACAACTCTGGACACATTTAATGCAACTTCATTGTGTAGAGATCCTTGCATGAACTTTTTGTCATTTACTACATTGAATTTGTTTTACAATCACACAGAATATTTCCATACATTTGTTGTCAAAAAGTTGCTGTGACATTGAATGGAGGTTAGCAACCCAATCTGTTTGAATGCAAATATTTATTTAACATGACTGAGGTTTTAGCAAAGTTTAAATTAATGACCCTGTGTGATTTGTGTATTACAATGTGCTTACCCAAACAGGTCACAGTATTTAGCAAAAGTAGCATTATTAACAGGAATTAAGTGAGCAAAATTTTTCAAAAGAGGAGGACAAATCTTCTCCCCCTAGACCCTTCCACAAGACAGCAATCACAGGATGCCACCCATACAAAACTTGCTTCTGTGAAGGACACTGAGATACCTTTTGTTTTGAAGGTCAAAACTCATTTGGGGTCAGTAGGGATCAAAATCTAAAAAAAATTTTTGCATGATGCCTTGTAAGTGGATCCTTGGATACCTAATTATAGGGGATGCCTTATGATGAGAAAAAGATCCATATTTTTTAATGTGGAGGTAACAGGTTCTAAGGGGTTACCAGGCGTCAAACTATTATTAAAACATTGTTAACATAATGTCCCACAGTAGGATGGATGTGTAAATGTAATATTTGGCATGTCAGTGTGGATGCCTCATGGTCAGAAAAAAAACAAATTTATCATGTGTCATGGGAGATGGAAGAAGAAAATTTCCAATCAAGCATCCCCAAGACCTATGAATACATTCCCTTATTTTTTCAACCCTCCTAGTAGCATTTGACCAGTTTCTAAAAGAAACAGGGCATCTTGACATTATTTGGGGAAATATGTAACATCAAAACCACAATGCATTGTTCATTCTAGTTTTCATTGCATTGGCCAGTAACAACAGTTTAAATAATTCAAACCTTGTAGGGGACAGGTTTTATACGGTATGATTTTAAGTAACTACAAAAGTGGGGAAGTCTACATGGCTTATAAATTACTTCTCATCATATGGCAAATAAACTCAACAATTTAAATCAAATTTGGTTTATTTTGTAAGATCATTTCACATGGGAAAAATTGTAGATTGCCCTTGGATGAAAAAGACAACCTTTTGTTGATTATGTTGGGAATCCAGTCCTGCAGCTCCTTGTCCCAAATGCTTCTTGGCTTCAAATGCCACTGCCTTCATCCACTCTGCTAGAACATCACATTTGCTTTGGGCTGCGCCAAATAAGCAATTGACAGTGTGAGAGCTCTGCTTTGTTTAAATCTAGCTGTTTTCCATTTTAAAAGGACCTTAGTTTTGAATGCTCACATAATATTTGGAAAGAAACAAAGTTCTTGGACAATTTTCACAGATCTGCTCCCTTTCATTATAAATAGGTCAAACTGAAAAGGAAAAGCCAACCCAGGCACAGAAAAGGAAAGCAGAGAATTTAAAAAAAGAAAATGGATCATGTAAGAGACAAAAAAAGGTATTCCACAAGTTAATAGACTTTCTTTGAAAGTTCTTTGTGAAAGAATTTTTGAACATTGCTAGATGGCTCTTGGAAAAGTTAAGATATATTCAGGTTGAAATGTGTAGTCTGTAGAGTTCTAGTTATGCAGCAATTGCTTAAACTTAGAAAGGTTGTTTTGTGTGTAATATTATAAAAATGTCAAAAGGAATTGAAAACTGAATTTCAGTACCCAGATCAAAGCAATACATGGCTCTGAAAGTTGAAGTCTTCTTTTAGAAAATGTCCTGTGGGGATGAATGTTCTGTGCCTCCTCATGGAAGGTGTTGGATTTTAAGTAAAGACTGTAACATTTTAGTTTCAGTTAATGAATTTAGTCCCCATAATATGCCTTTAAAATTCTAGTGGAACTTTGTGTTGCTGAGGTTTATTATGGCTTCACCTATTTCAAAACCATTGAAGAATATAACAATTACTTTGAACAATGAAACAAAGGTACTGTACTACTGTATCATTGCATCATTGGTAGGGATATTCAGAGATCAAAATATAATTTATAAAATGTTTGTATTGTTAAGTTACAGTACAATTGCTATTGTAAAAGAATTCAATATATACAGTATAGATGAAAAAGAAGTTTCAGGAGGTTAATTTGATCTTTGCTTAGTTCATTGACTTTAAGAGCACTGTAGATGGATTTCATTGAAAAACCCATATCAGTTTACTGACAGATCAAAGTAGAAAGTACCTTTTGTCCATCATCGAACCTTGTGTACCATAGATTTCATAAGGTTAACTAATGGCATGTGTTGGTTTATGTATTAATTTTTAATCTTTATAGAATCCTGGCCCCCCTCAAAGTGCTCCTGCTAAAGGTTAGTAAGATTTTTGTAATAAAATTTGGCAGTTTTCTGCTTTAAGGATAAAAGCAGTCACCCAAAATTTATTTGGACATCAGCAGCTATATCTTACAAATTTGGTCTTATTTCTTCAACAATATTGTTCATGATTCTCCAAACAAAAACATTGAGTTTAATGACATGCAGGAATTTGTTATAAAGTGGACAGCAGGGTTTCAGTTCAGTAGGGAAATTGAAAAAGTCTGCAATAATATCACGGTTTTGAAAGACATTGATTGAATTTTGGGTGTTTGGTCTGAAAATATTTCCGTGTGGTCTTGAAATTTGAAACCTTACACTGTCAGTAGTTACAATCATGTTTATTATGTACACGCTTGAAAAGGACTGTCAAGACTGAAGGAATCAACACATGTTTGTTGCTACTGTACATACAATTTCAACCTGTGCATCAGCTCTCAAAGTAATGGGGGACAATGGGCAGTTTGTTCCATAAAGTTTCAAAATAACAATGAGAAAAATTACAAAGGCAAAAAGTAATACACAGTACATACAGTATCACCAAAATCAGGCAAATTTGATGGGTTTCGTTGACATGTGTTGGTCTTTTGTAGAAAGAATAACTGTCAGAATTGATGGCACCTACAATAAAAAGCAATCATGCCCTCCATTTCATGGGCTAGTTCATTTTAAATTCAAATGGAACATCACAATCAATATTTCGGTCATGCGGATTGGAAGTCTGCGACCAACACACCACTGTGAGCAATCAATGGCATGAAATCTGCACTGTAGGCATGCCCTTTACGCCCCTTCAGTCTTCAAAATCTTGAATATCAGTATAGTATTTCAAAAGTGTTGGAACCCTGTCTTGACATTCCCAATCAAATTGTGAGCAGAGCAAATGCTCAAGCAAACTGGTGTATACTTATTTGGGTGTCTGCATTTTCCTTTAATTTGAAGTTGACATAAAATACAAATTAAACAGCTATACATATATGCAGTAATACCAAATTTGCTGGACTTTTAAACAGTTGGTATATGTATAATGAGATTAAGTTTGCTGAGAGAAGTGTTTGTCTTTTTTTTTGAGAATTCAAAATGCTGTAGTAAATCTGCTTGTCAATCATGGTACTTAAACATCCCCCTTTTTCACTTTCATAGCTGTTCCTTTTTCTTTTGGGAGGGTTTGTGGGTGAATAGACTTTGTATTAGTGTCACTTCCATAATATTGTCTGTATCTTAACAACATTTGTTAATTGGATGTTTTATCAAGTTCTTCAACTGTTTAGTGTCAAAGGGGATAATGCAATTATTATAATATTTGAGCTTGATAACTGGTATTAAAAAGAAGGTACAGGTCAAAGGTCGTTTGTAGTCCCTTGAGATCAGAGGGTGAAATCACTTCAAAACCTGCATTTCGTAGGGTTTTTGTCCCAATATAACCTTATTTTGGATGGATGTTCATTAGATGATGCCTGGATCACATCAAACTTGGTTATAATATTTTAGTAAATTAGATAGATCATGAACTAATCCTGAAGCATTTCAACCAGCTAGGGTTTTTGTTGGAATCTTAGCATTCAAAGTTGGCTAGTGTTCAGAAGATAACATGTCAGTTGATAATAGCAAGGTCGACTTTGTGTCCATATTTATTTTCATTTGAGGTCAAAAAAGGATCAGATGGTGAATTTAAGAATGGCATTGCTTCCCCATAAGACTTTAATTTTGCATGGAATCTATTGTCATAGGTATTATTCTTTGATTGACCTCGTAACATATTGGGATGTAAGTTGCATTTTAGTCTGCAGAATAACTTTATTAATAACAGTTGTCTCATGCAGGGAACTCTGATTTGCAGTAGAGTAGATCAGGATTTCCAGAAGTCCTTGGTTCACATCCCTCATTGATAGTACTGTACATTGCAGTTTTAGTGCAGGAGGGTAGGGTAGCCCTCATCATGTTACTGATGCTTTTGTTAAATTTTCACCAATGCATTTGGGGGGTCAAAGGTCATTTGGATAGCTTGAGGTCAGAAGTAAAACCCTAAAAACATGATATCTCAGAAAAGGGTAGCAGTGAGGAATCTCATAACATTTGCATTTTCCCATTATTGCACAGATGAACCTTATTGTTTTCTGGTGGAGGTCACTACAGGTCATCAGGTCTTTTTTAACATGATATATCAAGGAGAGTAGCAGTGAGGGAGCTCATATTTTGCATGTGCTTTGCCAGTATTGAGTAGACAAACACATTTGTTTTTGTATTTTTGATGGAGGTCAAAGGTCACTTGAGGTCAACAGAGGTTAGGTCCAATACCTTGTTAACAGGGTATGTCCAGAAGGGAATAATGAAGGATCTCAAAATTAGCATGTGCATTTTAGTAAATCAACCCTGTCTTTTTTGGTTGAAGTCAAAGATCAGTCGAGGTCACCAGAGGTCAGAAGGTTAAAACTTAATTGTTTCACAAAATCTTGACAAGGATAACAGAGAGGGATCTCATAGTGAGCAAGTTTTGTAAGGAAATTTGAAAAAAATGTATATTTTAGTTAAAAAATTTTACCTTATCTGTACTACAAGTAAACAGATTGTAGGAGGGAATGAAGATGTTGGACTTATAGACTTTTCCAATGTGTGAAGGGTGTTCTGCAAAATGGGAAAATTTTCTAACAATATGTTGCCTGTTTCAGATGACAAATGTTTGACAATCTGTAGAAGCTTTAATAAATAGTAGAAATAACATTGAATTTTGTGGAAGAAAATTTGGGGTTTTGTCTTTTTGAGCAAAGGAAAGTGAAAAATGAGGTTGTATCTTCATGAATTTCTTTCAAGAGCAAAATTCATTGCACAGAGTCTCATAGCAAAAGAAGTTTTTTCGAGTTACATATATATATCTCTGCATTGGATGAAATTGGAGAATTCCCTAACATTTGCCTTGTTTTTGATTCCTTGCCGTAGGCAGGCAAGGAATCTATGGGATGGTGATGTCGTGTGTATGTGTGTGTGTGTGTGTGTGTGGATTTGCATATGTGATGTTTGGCTTGTAAACACAATATCTCAAGAAGGGTAAGTGTGACTAACCTCATATTTGGTGTGTGGGTTGGTCATATTGAGTACATGATGCCTATTGTTTTTGGTGGAGATCAAAGGTCATTTGGGGTCACAAGAGGTCAAAAGGTCAAAACCTTGTAAACACGATATCTCAAGAACGGTACATGCGACTATGCACATGTTTGGTGTGTGGGTTGGTCATATTGAGTAGATGATCCCTATCGATTTTCATGGAGGTCAAAGGTCATCTGAGGTCATGAGAGGTCAATAGGTAAATTCCTTAGAAATTGCTTGTAAACACAGTATCTCAAGAAGAGTAAGTGTGACTGAACTCATATTTGCTGTGTGCATTGGCCATATTAAGTAGATGATCCCTATTGATTTTGGTGGAGGTCAAAGGTCATTTGGGGTCACAAGAGGTCAAAAGGTCAAAACTTTGTAAACACGATATCTGGAGAACGGTACATGCGACTATGCTCATGTTGTGTGGGTTGGTCATATTGAGTAGATGATCCCTATAGTTTTTGGTGGAGGTCAATAGTCATTTGGGGTCACGAAAGGGTCAAAAGGTCAAAACTTCTTAAACATGATATCTCCAGAATGGTACATGTGAGCATGCTCATTTTTGGTGTGTGGGTTGGTCATATTCAGTAGATGATCCCTATCCAATGTCGTGGAGGTCAAAGGTCATTTGGGGTCACAAGAGGTCAATAGGTAAATTACTTAGAAATTGCTTGTAAACACGGTATCTCAAAGAGAGTAAGTGTGACTAATCTCATATTTGGTGTGTGCATTGGCCATATTGAGTAGATGATCCCTATTGTTTTTGGTGGAGATCAAAGGTCATTTGGGGTCATGAGAGGTTAAAAGGTAAAAACTTTGTAAACATGATATCTCAAGAACAGTACATGTGACTATGCTCATATTTGGTGAGTGTGTTGGCCATATTAAGTAGATAATCCCTATTGTTTTTGGTGGAGGTCAAAGTTCATTTGGGGTCAAGAGAGGTCAAAAGGTCAACACTTTGTAAACTCGATATCTCAAGAAAGGTACATGTGACTGTGCTCATATTTGGTGTGTGGGTTGGTCATATTGATTAGATAATCGCTATTGATTTTCATGGAGGTCAAAGGTCATTGGGGTCACGAGAGGTCAATAGGTAAATTACTTAGAAATTGCTTTTAAACACGGTATCTCAAGAAGGGCAAGTGTGACTTATCTCATATTCGGTGTGTGCATTCGCCATATTGATTGATGATCCCAATTGTTTTTGGTGGAGGTCAAAGGTCATTTGGGGTCATGAGAGGTCAAAAGGTCAAAACTTCTTAAACACGATATCTCAAGAATTGTACATGTGACTATGCTCATATTGAGTGTGTGGATTGTTCATATTGAGTAGATGATCCCTACTGATTTTCCCAAAGGTCAAAGATCATTTGAAGTCAGCATGTTCAAAGCTTGACAAGCTTTCCTGCACAGTCTTTCAAGAAAGGTCACTTGTAGGGTGCTGTAACTTGTCATGTAGCTGGCACATAGTGAATATATGGTCCCAGAAGCTTTTGGTGGAGGTCAAACGTCATTTGGGTTCACAACGTGCAAGGGGGATCTCAATGTAGGAAGATTGGATGTCTTGCATGTGTTCTCTGTGGGCACATTATGGAGCCCTGTTAATTGAAAAACATTGTTAAGCAACGTCAATGTGAAAAAAGGCCTTACATTTCAGCGGCAAGGAATCTCTAAGCCTTTTGGCTTTCTGGTTAAATAGTTTAAAGTTTGAAGCAGCTATACAGTACAGAAAACTTGGCAGAAACTTTAAAAAATGTGGGTGTCTTTGCAACAAAATTTTGACAGCCCTCTCCTCTGAGGAACATGCACCCTTTGTAAGAGCAAACAGATCATTTGGCTGATGGAAGTTAGGTCACATATCATACTGTGCATGATTAAGGCCTTTTAAATGAAACTGGAAACTTTTTAGCTTTCATGTCATTGTTATTTGAACATATGGACAAAATACTGGAAAAATAATATGAAAAATTTGGAACGGAAATTTGAAGACTTTTTTTGGAAAATTTTACCTTGCTATAAGCCAAAATAAAGATATTTTGGGAGACTGAAGCTAATCGGGGCTACTTCTTTCTGTAAGGACTCCTGACAAAATTGAATTATTTCCCCAATGCGATGGCAAGCCTTCACCTTACTGGGCAACTCATTTCTGCCAGTAATGTGGTATTTGGTGGAGCTCAAAGGTCATTTGGAGCAATCAGTTTTTAAGCATGAAACATTAAAAAGGGTAACAGTTAGGGATCTCTAACCTAGCATGTGTATTACCCACATGTTGTGGATTAATTCTATCATTGTTGCGTCCCTCATGCAAAAAAAAATGACAATCTGGTCTAGTGATTATGTATCAATAATGAAATGGGTTGTGAGGTTAGTTACTGCAGGCTGGAAACGATGTGTGTGGTTTGCACTGGAGGAATAGATCTAGATGAGACTGGTTGCACACCCCTTCACTAGATTATCAAACAGAGAATCCCAATCATTTCTGCTGGTTTTTCTTTTTTATTTTTGATTCCTTGACATAGTCAAAGGAATCAATGCAATGGTGATGTAGTGTGTGTGGATGTATGTGTGTGTGTGCGAACCTATAAACGATGCCTTAATAGCGGGTACAGGCCACTCCCAAGAGCTCAAGCCTCTCACCTCTTTCCTCCCTCACTTGGAGCTCGTATCTGGCCCATATGTGGTGTGTGGGTTGGCCATATTGAGTAGATCTCTAGTGTTTTTGGTCAAAGTAAAACTTTATTTGTGGTAAAAGATAAAAACCTTGTAAACACAATATGCTAAGAAGGGTAACAGAGAGGGATATCAAACTTAGCCTGTGCATTGATGGACCTTATTGTTTTTGGGTTGATGTCAAAGGTCATATAGTGTCAGCAGAAGTCAGAAGGTGAAAACTTTGTAAAGAAGCTTTCTTAAGAAGGGTAACTGAGGAGTCTCCTACTTACATGTGTATTGCCCAGATGGAAAACAGTGAAGAATCTCATACTTAGTAGATTTGGCATGTGCATTGCCCATATTTTGTTGAGGTAAAAGGTTAGCATGATATGTTAACATGATATTAACTGCGAGGGGGTCTCATATGTTGTACAGGAGCATGTGCATTGCCCATATGGAGAAGGTGAGCCCGATTGCTTTTGGTAATTTACGAAATGCTGTCAATTTGAAAAATATATATTTCAGCAGCATGCAATCAGTAAGCCTTTTGGCTTTCTGGCTTTCTGTTTTTTAGGTATTTATTTTTTTTTTTTTGTTATGGCTTATAACAAATGATTTCTCTTTACAGAAGTGACTAGACCAAATACTTCACAGGAAAAGAGGAAAGACACTATTTCTCTCAAAATATTGAGAGAAGAGCAAAAGGGTTTTCCTAAACCCCATCCTACCACAGGAAAATGGTTCAGAGGGAGATTTCAAGCAGTTGCAGATTCAAACAGTTGTGATATTGTTATATGGGGAAACCAATCCAGAGAAAAGATGAGCCTTTTTAAGGTTGGTGCCTGTGTGACTCTCAAAGGTTACAGAATGGACGGAAATATTATTACAGTTGTTGATACTACAGCAGTAGACAAATGTGAAACAAAAATAAGAATGACAAAAGATCTAAAACATCAGTTGAAGAAGGAAGATAACAAAAAGTTGAAAACTCTGGAAGATATAAAGAAGAGTGGTCAGCCTTCCTTGACAAAATTACGTGTTTGTGAGGTATGTAATACTGTTTGTTCCTATCCTAACATTAAGTGTCATCTTGTCTGTGAAACTTCCTTACAGCAACCTTTTGCATTGAAGAAAAGTTAACTTCAGAGACCAGACTTTATTTATTACATGTTGCAAGATGGCCCATTAGCTAAATGCAGCACCTCTGCAGCTCTCTCCACATATCCTCAGAGTTGTTGTCCCTATTAAATCTATTGAACTAACAAGTTCCAAATTAGTCCCCATCATGCTGTTTCGATTGCGGTAAGAAAAAGTTGATTTTCTAACCTCAGTTATCATTATTCAAGTGAGGTATATCAAGTTTCCAAACCCACTGCTGGAGGTCTATTATTATCACTTCACCAAGCTTTTATTCCACTTAGGTTGCAAAAAATTACACAGTACTTTGGGCAGGATTGTAATCAAAATCCCCGCTGGGTGCTCTGTATGCTGTGGCAAGGGTTTCCTACTTGGATTAAATGTCTTTGCGTGGACTATTACTGTCTGTCAATCATCAAATTGTGTAATTGGGCAAGGAAGGAAATCAAGTGTATATTTTTATCATGACCAATTTGTCATGATGGACAACAACTTCCCTACCAACATGTTGCCAGAGCCCATTATGTGTACACCTTGGTTACAGAAATTTCCTCAGTGCCTATCTGATAACTGTGTCACTATCACAGATTTAATTACCCACTGGTCAAGGAAGTGACTTGCCAGACTAACAAAAGGTGTGAAATGCACTGTGTGGTGCATGAGTGTTTATTGATTTTCTGTTTTCGGAGATAGCGAAGGCAGATTTGGTGTCTTCATTGTTCATGTGACACCCGGAATATCATTTTATTTTCCAGGGGTAGACCAAACAGCAAGTAACCAAGCCGCACGTGTCATGCCACCTGCTGCTAACTACAATTTGAGTCTATTGTGTCAGGGATTAGATATGCACCACTGCACAACCCCTTGGAATAAACATTTCCAATTAAACTATTTAAAAACCCGCCAAGACAGCCACTCAACGGGATTTTGAGTTTCAATTCTCCTCTAGACCAAAAAATGTTTTTCCTTCACACGCTGTTTTATATGGGAATGCGTAAATCTATCCGCATCATGTGGTAAATCAGACTTAGGCATAGACTTTACATTTCCATATGAAATGGTCCGTAAAAGTTTAAGGCAAACAGTTTTTTCACCTTATGGTCAAATTCTTCCACCAGAACTCTCATTTTTTCATACCAAATTTTGCTAAACCCCAGTTAATGGAAATACTGTATGTTTTGATAATATTTAGTGACAAGTCTGGAAATTCAATGTACCTTAACATCTGCCTGTTATCTTGCACTACATAAGTGCTCTTTAAAATGGTCTCTCAACAGGTTGGGGAATGCAAGGGAATTAGGAGAACCGAAGATGGAAAGAAAATTCTGTTGCGGGTGCTTAAAGTTCGGAATAAAAAGTCCAACTCCAAGCAAAAACAAGAAGTTGTGCAGTATGGAACAGACTCTAGAAGAAAATTATTGACAAAGGGACGAACAATTATACTTAGTGTCTGGTATAATGAGGGAAGAAAACAGTTTGAAACTAAAGGGCCTTTCAAAATGAAGGCGAGTGCTGTATATTTGGTTAAAATACTGTTTGTGTTTATGAATGTGCTTGATACACTGAATGTTTCAAAAACATTGTTTGTTGAAAAGTTTATGGGATTTTTTTCATAATTAGGTTAAGTTGGTACCCAGAAGCCTCCAGAGAGTAAACAGTGGGAGAATTGTCTACAGGCTCAAAACCACTAAAAACGGACAATTCACTGAAATGTGTGGTGCACGTTTGCTTCAGAATTATTCCAAACTTAATGAGGGTAATCAAAGATAATAACCCCAGAAGTTATTAAACACATCACAGGGAAGTTTTTCTGAAAATTGAATCTTTAAAGACCCAATATTTATGAATTTAGGGTAATACCAACTTCAGTGGAAAGTGCTATAACTGTAACCATTCATCGTAAATCAGTTTATTTACATAATTTGGTGTGCTGATTTAAATTACGGTTCTTATTTACTTTCAATTTACTATACAAAAGAAGAACTGAGTAGGACAGCAAAGAGGGGAGAAAAGATTACTGATTACTCATTTTTTCCATTGGAGAAAGCCTTTGTGCATTTGAAATTAAAATACTGTATTTTGCAAGGTTTCATGTAACATATGTTTTACCAGGGCTTCTCAATCCACTGATATGGCTAACTTTCAAAATGGAAGGTTTTGCTTCATCAGGACTAGTTAATTGTACTTTTCATTGCCTAATTGAATGGTAGTCTTCTTTCAAGACTCTGGTTTAGTTTGGGTCCACCACACATCAGCTTTGAAGCCCACAGAGCCATATAAAGCCTACTTAGCATTGTGCCCTCTATTATGCTTATCTTTTGAACAATCCAAAACCAGAGTCTTGTCCATTACGGCAGAGATCATGTGACCATGTACATTTGATCTCCACCTCTCTAACAACTCAAGAATGGTTATTCATGATTTTCGTTTCTAATTAACAGTCATCAATTCTGTATTTGAAAAGGTTTAAACTGTTACTGGCTTCAGCTTGCATCTTTCCTGTTCTCTCTCATGCAAGCAGCAAAATGAAAACTACAAGCACATTTTACTGATCTAGCCTAGGTCTGAGCTGCAGAACCTGCAGAGTACATTCACTCAGTGTCACAATTTCTGTATGGCAAATGCAGCAAATAAAATTCTCCAAACTGTTCAAATGTTGACATGTATTTTAAGAACAGTAAATGATGCTGTCAGATATTTTTAACCAATCTCTCGGCTGATTGAAACCTATCATCATTGTTACTGAGTAAACAGCTTTGGTGTTTTATATCCTCAGACCTATAAACTTATTTAAATGTTGCAGAGAATATCAGAGAAACATACATTACTGCCTGTAGTGTCTTCAAAATTGCACTACATGTAGATCAATTTAATTGTGGGTATTTTAAACATGGTAGATTTTAGGCATTTTAAATGGTTTAACATTT
Source organism: Holothuria scabra (assembly GCA_037179385.1). Lineage (NCBI taxonomy): Eukaryota > Metazoa > Echinodermata > Holothuroidea > Aspidochirotida > Holothuriidae > Holothuria > Holothuria scabra. The sequence goes on from CM074180.1 coordinate 51,989,556, forward strand.
AAAAGACATAATTTGCCCCAAAGCAATGAGGACTTGTCATGTTCATTTTTCAATATTTGAGTTTTGGTATACTTAAATTCATTGTTTTATGAAAAAGTTAAGGCCCCTCTGGAATGGGACTGAACAGTTAATAATGCTGGGTTTTGGAGTAACTTCATAGAGGTTTTGCATCATACAAGTCAACAAAGTGTTGCCAGTGTGATAATATAGAATATTATAAAATCTATGGGTTAGCTTATGTTGTTGTTGTTTACATTGCAAGCAATACTGCACTGTGTAATCTACAGTAAACTTGTTACTCATACTTACATAAGCACAATTTTTCTGGTAATACCTTAATGAAAATCATTTGACTACAGACTTTAAGTACATGCATTTAGATCATCTATCATTATGACAGAATTATTAAATTATCAGAAAAATACTCAAAACAATTCAATGGGAAGTTTAAACAACTACAGTATTCCAAAGTTTTGAATACCAAAATGTACCACAACAAAAAAGCAAATTTAAGAAGACAGCACACAAAAAACATATCGCTTCGGAATAGCTCAACACTATCATACAGGTTAACCATGAAGGTTGTTGGTGATGCCAATTTGCCTTCAGGAAAACCACTTTGGAATTAATAGGAAGTTAATGGTTCCTATCTGATTGTTAAAAAAGTCTACAGTTTGCTAGATTACGTACGTGCTCATATTTGCTTGAATCAAAATGTAAAGTGTGTTTGTTGACTTTAAAATATTTAGACTAATTTTTTAGGTGGGGTTCTACAGCACCAATTCTAACCAGTTGTTTTAAGTTGGACAGGTCACAGCCTTTTTATCTACTTGTGATTCACTGGCTAAAGGTGGGATAGCTGATACAAATACTTTTCATTTACAGGGTTTCTGTCAAGGAAATAAAGGGGAACTTTGTTTCCCCAGCCACCGTTGTTTCCTTAGAAAATTCAAAATGATGTCAGTGTCTTGGTTTCTTATTTAATAAAGAAGAGGACACCTTTTCAGCAATGGTCAAATTAAGTAGCCTAGTTAAGACAAAATGAAACCACTACCAGCCTAATATTGCACTTATACTTTAGAATCCAACAGCCAAGTGATGGTGAGAAATGGCAGGGTGGGCCATCAGCTTATATGTCAGTGGTCACTCAACCAATATCATAGGGTTGTATCAATCAGACCCCATTCTAAACAGATAGGCTACATGTTTTGAGTTGAATACCACTATCCATGGTAAGGTAAAGAAGCAAAGTAAAAAGACGAACCTCTAAAATGGCCAACAAATCTCACCATCACTTGCTAGCTAGATTTGTGAATATATCACAGGCAAGATAAATGCATGTGCATACATTCATGGACTGGATTTAATGTTTTAACTGAGATCATTTTTTATGGCCCAGGTTCTATTTCATTCATGCTGGCCATGTTTTTTCCAGTTGTGACTCACTAAATTTTTGTTAACTCAAAAACATGTTGTGTGAAACCTTACTTAATTACTATAGGACCTCATATGTAGAAATGAACAGTATGGTTGTGCTGGTGACAGGGGCGTGTGCAGGAATTGTGAAGTGGGGGGCCAAATGGCGAATTTCCCAGACTGTTGTGGGCAGGGTCTACGAGTGCATGAATATTTAAACGTGCATGATGACCTATGTGTGACACACTCCTGTTGCTTAGTCAAACTTTTTCCACTCTGCTTCCTGGACTAGATGATTTCCCCCTACTCCTTCCAGAAGTGGGGGCTATATACCCCCTATTTTGCATCCTACTAATCAGGGATGTAGCTAGGCAAATTTGAGTGCCGGGTAATTGTCTGATCCGGGAAAAGAACCTCACCCCACCCCATGGCATCTGCCCCATTTTTCAGCTATAAATTTTTCATTTTTACCTCTATTTTCTTTACGGGCTGAATTTGGGCTACTTTTAGGTCTCATTAGGCATATTTGTGGTGGGTGGAGAGAAGTGTATTTTCCTGGAGTGCTGGGTGTGAAATTGGAGTGCTGGGTGTCAGGGCCCAGCACCACCCACTGGAGCCACATCCCTGCTACTAATTATTTTAGCAATGCATTGTTTGTTTTCAGATTGCAGCATGTTATTTTATTGCCTATTCATAGATTTACTTTTTATGTAAAGGGACTCATTGCAATATGACCATTCTTTTATTTCCTTGTTTATCCAAACAGATCTGTCCAAAGTCAAAAAAGAAAAAGTCAAAAAAGCAGAAGTCCAAGTTGTAAACTGAAGAGTTGGAAAATTTTTTAGAAAAGCTACAAACATTCTTCAAACTCTTTTCATGAGTGAAGGAGCCACATTTCCTCCTACTTCTGGAAGAAGCTTCGAATCTCACAGTACCAAATATTTCATCAATAATAGTCTATATTTATTTGTGACAAGGTAACTTGCAATCTGTAGTAGTTTACATTACCTTTTAGAATATCATATCCCTTAAGGAAAGCAACATATCAAATTCTGTATTACTTCTAGTGAAACAGCTAGTACCAATTTGTAATATAATAATAATAATACTAGTATTGTAAACACTCATATGATATGAAAAATGTTTTTATCTAAATTTTGTGACTGTAAATAATGTTTTAAAAATGAAATAATGACGTTAAAATTTTATTTTCTTCATGATATTTTCTTGTAAGAAAAACAGACAACAAAGTGAGCATTTCTCACATGACAAAACTTGTGTGTGCAAAGTCGAAGGTGACATTTTAACCTGTCCACTGAAATGTGTTCATTTATAGCTGCACTTTGTGATTTTTGTTTGCGAAAGGTTAAGTGGATGGATATATTACTAAAAAAGGAACATTTCTGAAAGCTTGTAAACTGGAAGGATTTTGAGGAATTTCTGTTGTTCTTTTCCCAGTCACTTTGACACACTTTTTATATTAGCATTCTGGCTTTTTCTCTTGTTTTGAAGCATGAAATATTGAAAGCCATACCCATGCTTCTTAGAATAAAATGGTTAAATTAAGAGTGATATTATTTTAAATATTTCTTATCAAAGTTTGTATGTTGCATTAGGATTGTAATGGTGAGAGGTTTTGTGTGGATGGATTTTTGTTTTATGTATATATGGAAATATTCTTATAATGTTCTTATTAAAATTTTTTCCAGGGACCTTTTGTTCTGCTTGACTTTTCACTGTCTTTTAGAAGGTTGTTCATTTAGCACATCAATTTAAAAAAATATATTTTAAAAGAAAGCTGGGAGATGACAAATATTGTTATCATGTTATAATTTGGCAAAAAGGGTGTAGATCCTTATGCAGTGTGTACAATTCTGACATGGGTGAAGCAGATAGTTGTCCCAAATTAATTTCAAAAAGTGGCTAAGGCCTACTTACAAATCTCCTTTTATTCCATAAGTAGAAGTGACTTTAGTAATGTTTCTAATGTTGAATATTAAATGTTCTCATCAATGAGACCCATTTATTGAAAGTTTATAATTCAGGGACTGAGTAATCGTCACATGCTTAAGTAAAGACATCCACTTAGGGCATCAGGATATAGAAATTTAAAGGCTCATTTCTCCATTTATTTTGTATTTAGAATTTATTTTGAAAGGCACATCAACCACAAATAATGTTAATTCAACATTTCACATTTTCAGTAACTGTTAGGATAACAGTCAAGAATGGTATAGGCATTGTTATCATGCCACCTGGATATTTGTCTGAGATGCATTAATGTAACCTGGGTGGGAAACATGGTGGAGTTTGGTAGTCTGTTGGATAAACTAATGATTTTTTTTAAAAAAAGGGTACATTAATTTGAAGTAAATGGATTTACTGTATAAGGAAGGACGTTGGAAGGTAATGCCACTTGACAATCCATATTATTAGCCTGAGATAGTCAAGTTTCTTGTTCAAAGCTTATGCAAAAAGTAATAACACTTTGAATGTTTTTTGTACCCTAGCATTTGACAGGTATGTGCATCTGTTGAAAAAGTGTCTGGTCACAAATTCTGAAAACAAAGCTGAATTGTTCATTACTTGCTCAGGAAAGATTTATTTGCATATGGAGGATATTGGAATTGTCTAAGTTTGACCAATTGTCATTAGTCTGTGAAGAAAAGAATGTGTTAAGAAAAGTTTGTTGAATTGCAGAAACCAACTCAATGTGCCACTTAAATTGAGTTTTACATTACATACACACCAGTGTCCTTAGACAATCAGTCAGTCCTCTTGGAGGTATGCCAGATTTTACTGTCAGGAATGATATATTCTACAATAAAAACCACAGGTTCATTTTCCAAATATCCTCCTACAGGCCTAACCTGCTTTTAAAGTCTTTAGAAAAGAATCTAAAAAAGTTTTTATCAAGTCATGGGGTGTGGGGGGATCAAAACAAAGTGTGGGTTTAAGATACTGTATCTGGGTTGTCCCTTCTTAAATTGGCAATCACAGTTTGTTTTAATAATGTTTTCACAACTTCAATTCTGCACCACATTTGTACATTGAATTAAAACTATCAAAAAATGATCTGTGATCAGGATTTAACATTTTGAGTTGTTACAGTGGTGTGGAAACTGTCCAGTCTTGCATCTGTTAGAATTTTTTTTACCCAAGTGACAAATATTCAGAAATATTCATTCAACAGTAAGTAACCGAAAATTAATATTCTCCTAACTTAAAAGATCTCTTCAATGTTTCTGTATTCTGATAAACAATGAGTTCAGAAGGAAAGACAAGGTGCTGGAACAGAAGGCTAATATTCTCTGTCAATTTCTGATTGCCCATTTAAGGGAGGCATCCCTTTTACTTTTCCCATTATTGTCACAATGTGTTTAAATTCAAATAATATTTTAGTAAACAAATGATAAAATAGTTGACACAAATTATGGTGTTGCCTGAACCCAGAAATGTAAAATCTGAAATCTGAAGTGTATATTTTTGTACAGAGTAACCACATTATTTCTGTTTCATAGACTCATGTAAATATTCACACATGGTAGCTCATTCTTGTAAACTAGCAAAATGATTCAATCATACTCATTTGTTCGTTAGTACAGTAGGTGACCAGGATCTATGATGAAAGGTGTTTCCCTTTCAAGCTGAATTGTATTCCTTTTAATTTTTATATCAAAGCTATTTTTGGCATTGATAACCATTCCTCTGAATTTTGCAGTGTACATGTCATGAGTTTGTCTTTTGTTAGTTTTTTAACTGTAAATCTGTCAAGACTATTTTTGAACATCCATTTACTATTTACTGTAAAATGGAAAATAAACGTAAGAGAAATACAATGCTATTTGACTCTTTGATACATATCATGCCTTCATTGTTGCCTTCTCTGGTCATAGTTTTATTAACTGTTACAAGTTTTTGCCTTGTGAATGAAAGACCCCTAACAGACTCTCGTCCAAAAAGCAATTACATAGGAGTGTGGGAGAGGATTTTGGTATGTTTATTTTTAACAAATCTATGAGATGGTGATGTCATACTGTGTGTGTGTTTGTGACACTTTGCTTGCAAACACAATATCTCAAGAAAGGGAACGTCCAACACTTTTTATATTTGTGCATATTTGTGCTTGGTGTCCAGCCTAGCAATTCAGTGGGGAAAACAAGTCAGTGAGTCACAAGTGAAAAAAAACTATGAGGGCCAACTTTAACCACTTGGGCAGAAAAATGAGCGTCAAATCTGATTTAACTTACTAACTATACTGTCACCAAACAATGATACTAGCCCACATCCTGAATAAGGGCAAAACTCAACCCCCCCCCCACAAACACACACATTACTTTCCAGCCCTTCAAACATACCATAGGCCAGAGGAATTATAAAGGAACTTTATTTTCCACATTATTGTTAACTTACAATGCAGGCTAGGGTCTAGAATGCAGGAAAACAAGGTAATACCATCAAGACCTGTGCACCTGCCAGTGTAACAGTCTTAATTTTGGTTTCACTTCTAACTACTGGCTTGTTGTTCTGACGTTTCTATGTATCAAATGTCTGCACGAAGATCAGTGTTAGGATGAGGACTTGTCCTAGCCTAGGTGCCCTAACCCTAACTTCAATGGGGACTTTTCGGAATATAGAGATGTTGGAACAAAGAGACGTCAGAATAAAGAGCAGTCCCCATAATTTTCACAGGTCCATTGTTCAAGACAACTGTAACATATAACACAACACAAGACAAAGAATAGATGGCTGGGAAAAGTTGAAAAATGTTTTATGATCATGGATAACTATTCATTTAAAAAAATGTGAAATGAAACAAGCTCATGTTGTCTTCTGCTAATCATTCCACCCAAATAGAACCTACTGCCGTTGTGTGTGATGCTCGGAATAAGCAATGGAGGAGTAGGGAAAACAAGCCAGTGAGCCACAACTGGAAAAAAGGCTGTGGCCAGCGCGACTTGAACCAAAAGGTTGAAAACTGGGCCGTAAAACTCCATCTAACGAAACTAACCATGCCATCCAGTTAAAAGCTTTGTGAACTTCTGCAAACCGAATTATTCCTTACTGACATGGGCGTCCGCAGGTATGGGCAAGGGGGGGCCCCCCTCCCCCCTGGAAAATGACTTGTAGGTTTTGCCCCTCCCTAGAAATTTTGCCCCCCCCCTGACTTTTTTTTCTGCAGACGCCCATGCTTACTGACCCTTCCATTATTATTGTAACCATCCACGAGCAAAAAACTTCCTCATCAGAAGAGTGGCCCATTCTTTTTAGTCAGCCTTTTATTTAAATTGTCAAAATTCAGAAATGTGAATTATGAAATCTGTGTATGGTGCCCATCCAATGACCATAGTCAATGATTATCTTTAAATGCCTCAGAACCTCCTGAGGACGGTTACCCCTGGACCCCAAAAACCCCTTTGATGGACCGCTGTACCACATCTTCTTTGAGGAGATCTTTGCACATCTGCCTCCAATATAGCGCTATCAGGAAGTCCACCTAAGATTTGTTCCTACCCACTTTCAGACATCAAATCCTGCATGGATAAAACCAAGTCTGAGGCCACTTTTTATCCACCGCCCACATCTGAAATGTGGGAGTTTTGCTGGCCCACAGGTCACAGTGGTACCGCCATTTCAAGGAGCTTTAAGCTCAAAAGCAGAGCCCCGTCATTAGTTGGCGCAGAGCCAAGATTTTTTTTTGGGGGGGGGGGGGGCGGCGGGCACCAACAGCAGTTCCCAGATTGGCAAGAATTTATTTTCAACAAAGACAAATTGGATGACGGCGACCCGGTTGCTTTTTGAAAAATGGGGTTTGGTCCTACTACCCGAACTCTGCTTCAAGGCCTACTTTCCATAGGTTTTTGATTCCTTGCCGAAGGCAGGCAAGGAATCTATGCAATGGTGAGGTCGTGTGTGTGTGTGTGGCGCCTTTGGCTTTTTTACACGATATCTCAAGAAGGGTAAGTGTGACTAATCTCATATGTAGTGTGTGGGTTGGCCATATTGAGTAGATGATCCCTATTGATTTTGGTGGAGGTCAAAGGTCATGAGAGGTCAAGTTAAAAACGTAAACACGCTATCTCAAGAACGGTACATGTAAGTATATGCTCATATTTGGTGTGTAGGATGGTCATATTGAGAAATAGTCCCTATCGATTTTTGTGGAGGTCAAAGGTCATTTGGGGTCACGAGAGGTCAAATGGTAAATTGCTTAGAGATAAGTTGTTTACATGATATCTCAAGAAGGGTAAGTGTTGCTTATCTCATATTTTGTGTATGTTGGCCATATTGAGTAGATGATCCCTATTGTTTTTGGTAGAGGTCAAAGGTCTTTTGGGGTCACGAGAGGTCAATGTGGATGTGATATAGTGAGCAGGACCTCAGTTCTATGTGGTCAAAGGTCATCCAGGGTATCAATGTGGGAAGCATGGATGCCTTCCATGTATACTTTGTGGGTACATTATAGAGCACTGTCAATTTGAAAAACATAACAGAGCACTGTCAATTTGAAAAGAAAGCTTAAATTTTAGAGGCTAGGAATCACTAAGCCTTTTGGCTTTCTGGTAATTACAATCATGCACTGACGCCGACCAGATTCTGCTCTTTCGCCCACGAATATACCACGGCCCAATCGTTTGCCAACCCTTGCCTTACGATTTGAACGATCCAAAAGAAATGTTAGCAAAGTATTCTACTGAAGTTGTGGTGAAATGTTTTCAAAGAGGAATGAATGACCAAGTTCTTTTCTATAAAAACTAGCATAATCAAGCCTAAATATTTTAGCCTGAATTATTCTTCAGTTCATTTTTTTGTTTTGATAAAAGAGTTAGATAAGATTTAACGACACACCAACGAAACCCATGCAATCGTTATGGCATGTGCAGGCTTATGAGTGCGGAGTCTGCCCTTGCTAATTTTTTTGTTTTGGACTGCCATCCAAAAGTTGGGTGTCATCCTCTCCTTTTGAAAATTTTCGAGTACTTTAGGGTCATTCATTATACTAGCTACTACTAAGTTAGCTTACGTACATTGGCCCACGGTACTACCATGCCAACGTAAAAGGAGAACAATCATTGGTTGAAAGTTCCTGGTTAAGCGATCCACGTGCTGGTTATAAATATGAAGGGCGCCACTACATGTATCACGAAAAAATAAACTTTCCATCTGGCTACTTCTAAGGTCTTGCTAGCCAACTTCCGATCTTAGTGGCTACTCAATGAATGAAATTCATCTTTCTTTGAAACGCATATTGTGGTGCCTATTGACTAACTGTAAGCCTTGCTAGAAAGACAAAAATATGCCACACCCTTTCACACGACGTTTTCCTAATCACATTACATCTAAAAGAGAACTTTTACAAAGCCGCAGAAATTTGGGTAATATGGACATATTGTGTCAGATTCCTTTTCTTTTTCTCTATAATTAGGTATCCCGTTTTTCCTTAAAAATTGATACTGTTGGAACGTTTGAATTTCTTTTTCATGTAGATCAAGCATTGCCCTACGCCATACAGTGGCGTAGCCAGGGTTTTTCTAATCCCTGAGGGGGCTTAGAAAGGACTCCATACTTTTGTGCAGGCACTGGATTACTGATGAGACCGGTCCACTATCTATGTGCAGTAAACGGAACGTACAGAAAATTTTGGAAAATCGCGATCCTTCAGACAGCCGAAAATAGCATTTCTCAATTCAGCCTGTGGGTTATGGAGAAAATCTGTAGGCAGTCATCATGTTGAGCTCTCGTTTGCAATGTGTTCACTTCCGAATAAAAATGAGCGGCTTGCAAAATGGTGAAAAAATTCAATAGATTTATTTTTCCACTACCATTTTCAAAAAGGAGAAAGCAGTACGCTTCTTCATCTCTCCTTCTGCCCATTTTATCATGATCGTAAAACCTGCATTAATAACGTTTTGAATGAATAATACTAAATCGTCAGAGGGACGATAGTTGGAATTTTCTCACCCACACTCTAGCACGCTTTCTTCGACTGGGCCCATATCGACTTTTTCAAGTAGATCAGGTGCCGTAGAATTTTCTCGCTCAAATTAGTAGCACCATTTAGCCTTATTTTTGCAAATTCTTCATAAACTCCCAAGTCATTTTCAGTAGCATCTTAATCATATCTAAATTATGCATCAGTCCAATAATGGTTGATTGTTTTTCTGGACATGGCCCCGGCTCCCTCGATTTCCAGTTTTCCACCATTGGCATTTAAGCTACATTTCTGTAGAGATAGGGTGAAAGGAGTTAGATAGAGGGGGTTTTCGACCAAGAATCACTTTTGAACATGTTCTCTCACAAATGGTTATCAAATTTAATGAAATCATGCGCGCTCCTCTAGCTTCAGATACTTAGAGGAGGGTTTAAAGCTCTATTTCTAACCAAGTAGTTTAAGTCGGGTCGGTGTAACAGGAAATGATGTCACGGGATTTTTCCGCGTACTTCCGACTTTATTCAGTGTTGTCATGAATACCAATATTTCTTCTGATATACAAACTCACGTAGACACATAGCAGCAAAAGCTGAAATCATTTTACGTATTCGGAGGTTGGAGGACGAATCGTCTCGTCACCTAGTGATTTGCAGACGGTTTTGTTGTGGAATCCAACTGTCCATGGAGATTCTGAAACTGGCAACTTTCGAGAGCACGAGCCTACAGTCATACGGGTTATACGGGTTAAAAAATGATGTCGAATGTAGAATTTTTTTCATTCCATCCCTTTTTCAAAAGCCAAAATGGGAAGTTTATCCGGGGAGAGGGACCCCTCCCCTTGACCTCTCCGCATGACAGCGATCTGTCATTCATTGCGTCCCTCTATTGAAACTTCATGTATACACACGTGACAGGGATGGGAATACACCTATCACCCCTGTACTGGTCGTTTGACAGATTTTAAGTCTGTTAAGTAAGTCTGCCTGTGTGTTTAGGTACATGGAGTACACGTTCTCAAGCACTAGCGTAGCTGGAGCAAGGCACAGTTGTACCATCCCACTCCTCACAAATTTTCTAGTTCCTTTCAATGCGTTCCATATGTAGCACAAATTTTAATTTAATGGTAGCCTATGGTGCAAATCTTATATAAAAACACGCAAACAATCAACAAGGAGGGTGAAAACCTTCTCTCTTAATTTTTTAGATTGAAATTAGGGACCAATCTGCAATTTCGATTGAAAAATTCAATCCAATGGATTGAAAATCAATCTTATTCGATTGCAAATTTCCAATCGAATTTAAAATTGGTCCCTAAATTTCACTGTTTTAGATTGATTTTCAATCTAAGGAATTAAGAGAGTTTCCCCTTAAACCCTATCCCCCATGGAGCAGGTAAAAACTGTCTCCCAATTTTTCGTAAGATCTGAATTTCGGGCAGATGTTTGAAAAAATCTGGGAGTCATTTAAGTCTAAAACAACCTCGTATGCTTTTAATCACTTAAAAATGTTAAGGTGCATGAATTCTTTCCAGAATTTGCTCGAAAAGTAAAAAAGCATGTAAAATTATCATGAAATATTCCAAAACGAAATTAAACTTGGCCACACATTCTGGGAGCCTACACAAAACAATTATACATGCCTAACTGCCTAAGTGTCACTTGAGATTTGAGGCATGATTTTGCCCTACATGGTAGAAAATCGTTCGGACGGAAGCTGCAAAATGTTGTGCTATGATTCTCACCAGGGAGGTGTTACAACTGCCTGTTTTTAGATTACACATACAGACAGGAGAGTACCCAGGTTTATAAACAGATAAAGAGGCCAAAGGTTTGACCGGAAAATTGAAATGGTATATTTTATCTACTAATTGTCTGATCGTATTGCAATTTGTTCATTTCTTATAGGCCTGGAAATTTTATCGGCCAAAGAAAGTTCAAAGTAACGACTGCTTAGGCCTCCCTTGAGTTACTTACAAGTCTGGAAAATGCTATTTCGGCAGTTCGGGCATTGTTTGAAGTCGCGATTTTTCAAATTTTTTGTACCCAACTATCGTGGCGCTCAGCATAGATTTACAATGCAATGATTGCAAATTTTTGGCAGAGAATCCTCCACCCATAACCTACAGCGTAGGTCACTATTGATGTTCTTAACTTCGTGGTCATAAAATGCAATAAGATTATTAGCAATTATTTTCTCGGTCAGTGCATCTACGCGTATCCATTTTTCGTAAAAGCTAATCGTTCATCAAGACGAGCCGGCAACGGCCTTTTTCTAGCTGTGGCCAACTGGCTTGTTTTCCCTATGCCAAGTGGGAGGAAAGCCGGAGTACCCGGAGAAAACCCCACATACATCGAACGGGTGTTCGTTTATTTTTCTACGGCTTTCCTCCACAACTAGCAAAAATGCAGCAATATTTGGAAGGTTTTTCAACAGTTCTTGAGTCAAGTGGAATGAATGACTAAGATTTAAATGATGCCATCGTCTTTTATGTACAGCCGTTCTATTTACAACTTGGAAAATGAACAGCCATATAGTCAGTTCATTATCCTCTTCCCCAAACAGTTTCAATTCTCTGCAGGAGCTGGCATTTTAGCCAGACTGAACTTTGTTGGTTTAAAATAGTCTCCCAAGTTTTGGCTGTATGTCACAGAACAAAACCAATCGGATTTCAATCGGAACTTTGATTTTCTATCGCATCCTCATTGTCCTTTTTTCTATAGAGCCCTGCCTGAGAATTGGTAGTCTTGTTGTAGGCTTTGGAGGGGTAGCAATGGCGTTGTCAAGGGGGGGGGGGGCAGAGGCACGTGACCCCTGAAAAATCGTGTTCCCCCGTGTGCCACCCCCCCCCCAAGAGTGAGGTTTTCAAAAGAGATATGTCTTTTGTAGTCAGAGTGTGACTATGAATGTTTTAGGATTCGATTCCTCTGTTGACAAGAAAAGGTACTAAATTTTTATGTTTTCCAAATGAAAATATCGCAAAAAACCTGGGAAATGCCATTTCCGGCTGTCTGAGGTGTTGCGTTTTTTTTCAAAATTTTCTTCACACTTCCAGCTAAGTCAATTGAAGGTGGCGCACAGCTCAGGTAATCCTTCAAGAGCAGGTTTAGGCCTACATTTTTCCTTCAGATGATCACATCTAATTGCCCGTCAACTACCTTCTCTTTCCCTTTCTAGTTCAGCTCACCTTCTTCAAAATGTCGGGCCTATTCGCTCTTGATAGTAGTTTCACTAACGTATAGTGTTTATACCAAAAATAAAATCTTACTTGAAGTTGCCCTGTAAGTAATTTTTAGACCAGTGTAAAGACAACCTTTAAAAAACAACTGAAGTACCTCACAAACACGCTAAAACCCAGGAGTTTCCTGGACTTCACCACCTGGACCCCCACCAAGACTCACATTGAACTGTCCATCAACTTCTTTCTCTATAGTTCATCTACCCCTTTTTCAAAATGTGAGGCGGCTCCGCTCTTGGTAGTTGAATCAGTGGGATTTTTTACCCAAAGTCTTACTTGAAGTTACCCTGGAGATAATTTTAGACCAGTGTTAAGTCAATAAAGTTACCCTTAAAGGCCCAGTTTTCTCATCCCAAACAGTACCAATTCTCCTAACATTCTTAATTAAGCCCCTCCCACAATTTCCTGAAATTCACCCTCCTCCAGACACAATCTCAGTTTATTGCTTCAGGGTGAGTATAGAAAAGCTCAATGTGTATAATCAAAACACTCTCAGAACAGTTCATGCTGTGTAATATAAGCTTTGGTATTCTGCATTGTTTGAATTAGCAGTCAATCAAAAAGCTGATCCAAATGAGAGTTTCTGTTACCCTATACTAGAAGTGTAGTTTGGGGTGAGAGGATTGTCCCTTTAAATAACGACTTTACTACCTCACAAACACGCTAAAACCCAGGAGCTCTCAATGTGAGGAATTGAAAGAAACTCTGCTGCCCTAAAGATGACCTTGGAACACAAATGTAGTGAACTCATAATTTACTGATATCTCGAGAAATACAGGTCCCATTAAAAGGTAGTTCACCACACTGTGAAGATTTGGCGCCTCTTTCACATATGAAAATTAAATCTTTCCCCTTTTAATGTCCAGTGGTAGCATAACCCCATTTACCAAGTGTATTAATGCGTCCATTTGTTCGCCTTTAGATAGAGTCCGTAAAGAGAGTTTTTTTTTTTGATATGGAATAGGATTCGGTGTTTTGTAACCATTTAATGAAAGTATATTAAATGAAGTACCAGCTGACCAGTGGTGAAAAAATTGACTTCTCATCTGTTCATCTGTTCAACTGAAGCAATTTTTTGGAATATGGGCTTTAGAGCCTGGCGGAGGCATACCAAACTTTAAGTAAAAAACAAGGCCTGGAAAAGGGTGATTGAAATTTGAGCTGAAGTTGCGAAGATTTTCACGGTCATGATATGGTTAATTGGGGATGCCATAAATGACCACCTTGTCAGCTTTCATATGAATGGTAGCCTGTACCTGGCGAAAACTTCGACAAGCTTTTATAGCCTTAGAGGCCAGTTAACTTTTTTTGATTAAGTGTTTGGGTCAAAGGAGGATTTAATGGGGTACATGCTACCTAATCAAAACTCGAATACCAGTGCATTCTGTGTAATATGAGCTATAGTACTCTGTTTTTTTAAACTTGCTGTCAATAAAAGAGCTGTTCCACTTGAGAATTTCTGTGGGTTACTGTAAAGTTGTAGTGGAGAGAGTTGAGTGTTGATCATCCTCCGGCCAGTTAGCCCGCGGAGGCGACGAAGTCTTTTCGTTCAGCTCATAGCTACGAAAAACCAATTTTCACCTGAAAAAGGATTTTTTTTACGTATTTTAAAGTCAATTAATTTTGTCTTCGGAAAATCCGTTTAAACACTCACAAATTTACAGTCAGTCAATGAACCTCACTTATGCGTACAGTCCACTTTCCCGCGCGTGAGAACTTATTAAGCAGTTGAGAAGGGAAAGGTTTGGACAAGGACACTTTTCCCTTCCCAGATTTGGCATTTTGTCACGGAGAAGGAGAGGGTAGCCTAATTTGAAACCTCGACAAAACACGATCCAAATCATTAAAAAGATGGGAAGGAGATATTTTCGGCCCAAAAAACTCTTGTATTACCAAAACATTTGTAATTCGGAACCAAATTGTTATATTGAAGAAACTGGAAAAATTTGTATTTTTCTGGCAGAAAGTCTGAAACGTTGTTTTTTTTAACAGGAATAATTGTGTTCTAAAGTAGAGAACTTGCTTTCCAGAGCAAAATCAAGTAAAAAGGACTCCACCCGCCAGAGTCCACGCTTTGCGTGCGGTTTTGAGGTACGCGATAAAAGTGTTTCCCACAACATTTTCCCTCGGACTGAATTTGCCCTCCTTCACTTTTGACTTACTGTTGCCACCACCACGACTGGGATAAGGGTCATGTTTCATCGAAGAACCCCCCCCCCCCCAGTCCCCGTCAGGGAAACTGCAGATCTCGTTGGAAATGTCCTCGAGCCAAAATAATTTTAACAAAATTAAAGTGAACCTAATCTATAACAAACGAGGAAGGCCCGATAGGATTTGTGGAATTTTCCCAAATGTCTTTTCATGGCTCCCATCTCAACTAGCCTATTCCTCCCATCTGTCACCTTTTTACACGCCAGTCATTCCAATGAAAGTCCCGTTACACCCTGGTCCCCCGTCCAAACCTTCCCCCCTCCTCACTTGAGACCCCCATCCTCACTTGAGAACCCCCTCCTTATCGTGGCGGAAAATTTCAAAGAAAGTTAAAAAAAGGAAACAAGAAAACATAAGGTAAAAATTGTGCAAGTTGATGTGCGGGTGTTGAGACTGGTCTGGGCGTGAAACTGCTAGACTCCGATTGAGGAACATGGACACCCGTCGGTGAAATTCTGGGAATACCACTACTAAAAATGTCTTACACACCAACTAAATTTGTAATAAAATTTTAGTTCAATGAAAATCATTAATCTGCTCATAGCCACTTTTTCTCGTTTCGTTTTACTCTCAGCATCAAATGCAATTTTTTTGCAGATGCTCCCAAATGCAGCTTTTCCTTTCTGAGTCCTCTATTTTCCATCGAAAATCTTGCTTCCCCGAGCTATTTTAAACAAATGTTGGGAGAGTGTCGCAACATTTGTCGCAACTTGTTGCGACACATGTGTACTTAAATGTGTCGAGTGTACACAGACCTTAAAACATTTTCTGCCCCAGCCAAAAATTTTCGCTCCCTTTCATTCAAACAGTACATGAGCCAAGAGGCTGTATCTGTCCTTGAACGGACTCCACTGGTGAAATTGAACTCCACATGCTGGTCATCAAACATCGGTGCCCCTTATACGAAATTCTAGTTCCGCCCTTGGTTCAAGCTGAAAAAGCGTCGGCGAAAAATATTTGAGTAAAGTCGCGGATAAGACAACACACGAGCAAGGCTGCTAGGACAACCATGTTCATAATTGGGATCTGTGTGCAGAAGAAGTGAATACTTTCAAGACTTTTGCAAGGATGTAGGCTTACCTGTCCTTTTCACTGGAGAAGCTCGTCTGCCCATTCAGTAAAAAGGTTGAACCAGTTTCAGGCCCAATATTATCAGGCATGGGCGTCGATTTGATTTTCAAAGTGGGGGAGGGGGCATCTGGCTTATTTTTTCTCCTGTGGTGGTAAGGTGTTTCCAGCGGCATAGCTAGACATTTTTGCGGGAAGGGGGTGTGCAAGCATCCAAATTTCACTTTTTTTAAGTGTGAACACCACTTTACTACGGTAACTTGCGGCGCGCGAAGCGCGCTGAGATTTTTACCCTTTTTTCAAATATTTGAAAATATGGAGCTTGTATTGCAGAAAAGGTTAGGATTCTGGGTTTCCTGTAAGGACATTTGAAAAGTTGGGGATTACTGAAGAATTTGCATTTCCTATTGGCAAATCTGAGATTGAGCGGCGACTAAAGATCGTTGTTGCTACGTAATGTTATCCAACGCCTACGAAATGAGGCTCTCCGACCAATTTTTTTTTGAGTCAGGAGCTTGTATTGGAGTAAATTCGGAATTTTTATGAAAGAAAATTTATGAAAATAGCACTGAAGTTACCATTGTTACTTGATGATCTGGTGTCGCATATGGCAAATTTCCGATTTTGTCACTTCCAGAGATAGGAAAAGTTTACCAAACTTAAGGTATGAGCGAGCACTTCTGCTTATAAATTGTAATTGCGCGCGAATCAAGTGGAATATTTTGCTTTTTTGAAACAAATAATGAAGAATATGAAGCTTTTATTGGAGAGAAATCGGAATTTTGGACTTTCATGAGTTATCAAAACCACACAGCAGACTGGTTTCACAAATGGCAAATTTCCGAATTCTTCATTTTTCAGAGCCGCATGCCCCCTGTAGCTACGCCACTGGGTGCCTGAGAGGAGGGGGCCCAGATGCAAAATGGTACCAAATGTTTTAATATTTTGAGTTACTAGGAAACTCCAAAGTTTTCAAAACATGGTCTTGAAAATGTGGGTAATTACTTCAACGGACTATACGGTCAATTTAATTACCGGGTGTACTCCATATAAGTAATTAGGATCACAACAAAAATTGTGATAGTTTGCGAAGGATTTGTGCAAAGTTCTAATAGTAAGGAACCATTTGTGATGAAAAAAGGTTAAGTAAATCCATGAACTGATGAAAAGCACTCTTCAATCTACTGCGGGAAAATCACATATAGAGGGGGGGGGGGGAGTGGTACGCACTGGTGCTACTGAGACACTGTTGCATGGGCCTACCGGTGTAAGACTGTTGATAGAAAAAACATTAAAATATGTCCTTTTGAATTCAAGACACCTCATCATACACTATATCAGGATGTACCTCTAATTCCAGATTGAAGTCTCTAATCTAGCAAACGTCAGTGTGATTTTCTCTGATAATGATAATGGTCTATATACGAAATGGTCGAATCGCTCTACGAATGTGTGATGTGCGCGTGTCGAAATTTTGCATTACAAATCATTTATTTTTCTGAAAAAATTGCATGCAGACTGTGCACCGAGAAATTTTCAGTTACCCTAAAATGTATTTGACAATTACATCCTGCCAGGCTGGTCATTCACTAAAGATTACAGATTTCATGAAAATACAGTAGGGGACGATTCCTCTTCTTCAAATCCCTAAATGTTGTGCTGCTTCGTATAACCACACCTGCTGCCCTATGCTAACGAACAATCGACATGATCATAGAGACCGATGAATAATGAATGTTTGAAATGCAAGTGAAACTAGAAAGCCAACAGGCTTAGTGATTCCTTGCCGTATGATATATCATAGCAAACATAGAAACAAACATGAAATGCATGAGATCCCGTACAATTATCCTACTTAATTGAGATAAAATACTAGTAAGGTCAAAACTTTTTGACCTCATGTGACCCAAAATGACCTTTGGACCCCTTAAAAACAATAGTGATCACCTTACAGTGTACCAACACGTCCATCAACATGAGTAATTCAAAATTAAGCTTAGTACAGAATGAGTATGGAAGTACTTCCACCATGGTATGAGATCCCTCACAGTTATCCCCCTAAAAACATAGTGTCTACAAAGTTTGATCTGACTGTCACCTCAAACCTTTGATCTCCACACACAACAGGAATTTCTCACACAGCTTTAATATGCCAGAAAACTGTCTCATTACTTGATAAAGCGGTATTTTGAAACCATTTTTATCAAAAGTTTGGTCAATGGGGACTCTCCATTCTGAAGTCTCTATGTTCCCAAGCTTATATGTTTCGAAAAGTCTGCATTTAGGTTAGTGTTTAAACAAGCCCTCATCGACACACTCTCCTACCAGCATTGGATCAAATACTGTGTTCTCACATACCCCGCTCTCGAGGTAACACTACGTTACCTCACGCTCGAGTAACGAGGGAATGCGGGTTAATGCGGAGTCGGTATTTAAATTTCCATCCACCTCAAATCGCAGGGTAAAGCAGTTTTAAACATCGAGTTTGTTTTAATCAAGCAAGGTCACACCGTCACAGGTATTTATGGCACTGATGACAGGTATTTTCTTAAATTTTGCTGTAATCGGTTCGTGAAATATTTGGCCTTGTTACTATGGTAACACTATCCAATCAACGAAACACTGGGTACGTGAGAACACAGACTGGAAAACACAGGGTTAGCCTGTGGTTTTGCTGATTGTAAACACAAGTTAACACTGGGTGTTGTGGGGTATGTGAGACCAAGCCTAAAGAGACATCTGAACAGAGATGTGTAACCTTGGCTATTACTGACGGCAATTTTTGCTTTATGGGGAAAATGCCCCACCCATGGTCTATGTTATCCTTTGCAAATTAACAAAAGCAGATATCCCTATTAATCCATAATTTAACAAGACATTTAATTCGCCTTTTGTCTACTTATACTGTAGGCACAGCATAACATACAGGACAAGTTTTCCTTGTTTGATACACAGTATACAACATTATGCTTGCTCTAATTACCTGAACTACTTTTAAATGACAGCAGCAATGCAAAATACAATCTTAATACTTTTGAAAAGTGTCATAAAGGGTAATCTTGAAGCAATGGTTCTATGCATTAAGCTTAATGGTACACTTTTTTTTTTTTGGGGGGGGGGGATAGTGACATGGATAAAAATGAAATGTGAGACAAGAATTTCCACTCGATGATGATATTTGACATAACTATATAATCCTTCACAGAGGGGTTACTTTTTTGGTGCAGTTATCCAGATATATGCAGAAATGAGGCAAGTAGTATGCTGATACATTTTATGCTATGAAAAATTTAAAACAAATTCTAGAATGAAACTAAGTGACAAATAATCACTGTAGAGCATGTATTGAAACTGTAAAGCAGAAACACCAATCTAGACAGACACCAATGTTTAAAGTTGTGTTCAACAAAATTCCTTATACAAACACAGTATTTGTTCAATTCCACCAGCTTCTATGTAAAGGACACTAATTTCTGAAGGGTGTCAATCTACAGTATTTCTAAGATGACTTTCAGTTTAGAAACTTGATCAGTGTACATGAACTTCTCCATCTCCAGACAATGGCTAGGCAAACAACTTTTATTTGTGGTCAGATGAGACAAGATAATGTGGACAGTTATTTTATGCTGGATTTAGCAGAGGTGTGACTTTCATGGAGGTCTGACATTTTGACCACAAATAGAGTACTGAATGCCTGCAGGGAATGGCAGGAAATAGGAGTATATACAAACAATGGGCTGTCATGGTTATGTACTGAGATAAAAATAAGCTTTCTTCAGAGGGTTTATAAGAGTCAATTAACACCACTTTATACAGTAAAAAGTCAATTGAGCTGTATGTTTGTATGAGGTAATCCTTCAGGACACTGTGGGGATAACTGGCAGTCAACTGTGAAAAATTGGGCCAGATAACTGTGACCAAATGGCAAAGAATGGGTCAGTCACAATTTGATCCACTCTGTTAGGCAATGACAGTTCATGTGCGCTGAAGGGTATTTGATACCAAATGATCAGTGTAAATTAGGTTCTTTTTTGTAAAACTAATTAACTGTGGTATATCTATTTAATCAATTCCCACTTCCAATTAATGCATACTTGCATGCACATGTCCTCATGAGGACAGTAGGCACAAGGTTTGTCAAATATTAGCACTTTTTGCCACTAAATTTAATGTTTTCTTCAGGTTTTCTTTAAGGTTATTGAAAAAGCAATGTAGGTATGTTATAAAAGAGATTCTTGTGCATCACACAGAGTACTCTCTGTTCAAAGTTTATACTTATGAAGTTCCACATCAGTCATCTATTTAGTGTGCATAGAAGCATCTTCTAATATTTTCAGACTATGTCCCTAAATGACCCTTTTACAGACTGTTTAAACTCACATGTTCCACATCAGTTTCATGAAAATCTATTTACTTGTGGCTGCAAAATCAGCATACCCATGAGCATTGAAGTATGTAGGCCAGCCTGATGAACAGATTTTGCCTTTTAAGATTGTATATTTTGCTCTGCCCACTTTTTCATGTATTAATACTTGGAACTTAATGTAATAACAGGGCACAATTTCATGCCAGAATCAACATACTGTACAGTAACTACCATGTGATGGGCCTTTTTGTGCACCTTAGACCTTCTTCCTATGAGTTTGCTTCAGTACTTTACAAATACATTTTCAAAATTACCTCACCAAAGAATTTACATAGTGAAGTTAATAAACTGTTCCAAAAAATTTATATACCCTATGCCTATTACATTACCCATGCCAAATTATTCCTACCCTTTCACCCTAACCGTTCATGGACATTAACTTCAACAGTTATATACTCTTTTGAGATGTAGTGTTTGCAAGGTTTAGGTGTTTTGAACTCTGATGACCCCAAATGACCTTTGACATCCAATAAAAACAATAGGGGTCATCTACTCAATATGGACAATCCACTTAGTAAATATGAGATTCCTGGCAGTTACCTTTCTTGACATATGGTGTTTACAAGTTTTTGAGCTTTTCATCTCTGATGACCCCAAATGACCTTTGACCTCCACCAAAAATAATAGTGATCATCTACTAAATATGGGTAATCCACCTGCTATGTATGAGATCCCTCACATTTACCCTTCTTGAGATACAGTGTTTACAAGTTTTTGACCTTTTTCCCTCTGGTGACCCCAAATGACCTTTGACCTCCATCAAAAACAATAGCGACCATCTACTCAATATGGACAATCAGCATGGTAAGTATGAGATTGCTCACATTTTTCCTTCTGGAGATATCGTGTTTACAAGCAATTTCCAAGGTATTTACATTTTGACCTCTGGTGACCCCAAATGACATTTGACCCCTACCAAAAAAAATAGGGACCATCTACTCAATGTGGACAATCTACATGCCAAATTTGAGATCCCTGGGGGTTACCCTTCTTGAGATATCGTGTTTACAAGCAGGCGTCACACACACACATACACACACACACACACACACACACATACACACACACGACATCACCATCGCATAGATTCCTTGCCTGCCTTCGGCAAGGAATCAAAAAAGCACATCAATGGGACAGCGCGAGGAGCCTGCTAAAGTTTGGGGGACTTGCAAAGTAAACATGTGAAATTATTGATACAGAAAATCGATCGTAATCAGTAGAGCACACCTTTAATAACCTGCATATATCGTCTTTTTGGTAGTACCTAGCTTTCAAGTTTCAGGTCATAAAAAGTGGGGGGACTTTTACGTTAGTGTCCCCTCCACTCAAAAAGTGGGGGACATGTCCCCCCTGCTCCCCAAATCTGTCTCACTGTTGAGCTTCGATTCTTTGTAAATGAGCAAGAGAGTTCCCCGTAGTGTTGTATTGTTTGTTCAAATTATTATTATTTTTTTCATGATAGCACGATATTGACAGCTAGGAATGAGTTAAACTATTACCAATATGCAGTATTGTAGTATTTGTGCCCGTTCTCACACTACACTGCAAATATGATTGGTGTGCTTTTATGGCTACGAGACAGTACAATAAATACATGCATAATCGTAGTTATCTTATTGGTTAGTCCATACCATAGGCGTAGGGAGCGGGGGCCTGGGGGCGACAGCCCCCAGTGAAAGCATGCTTCCGCCCCCCCCCCTCACTTCCCGGGTCAGAAAACCCCTTTCTTCTTTTTTCCAAATCTCAAAAACAGCAAAATTTCTGGCGCGCGCGCCGCAAAATGCAGTGTGAAAAGCATTAATTCTCGCTCATATATCAGTTCTGGAAATGACAAAATCGGATATTACCAACTGTGACACCACATAAACAAGAGACACCGGCAGCTATATTGCTATTTTTGTACACTGTATTTCATAGAATTCAATGAAAGCTCTTGGTTTTTGAAATATTTTGTCCAAAAAGCACAACACAGTTTGGGAAACTTTTGAAATGTCATGTTCGGAGAGTGTCGGACCTTAGGCCTTAGAGGTTGTTACCTCAATCATTCTCAGATTTGCCACATATATACGAAGGAAGTGCAGATTCTTTAGTGATTCCCCAGCCATTTAAATTTCCTTACAGGAAAATCAGAATCCAAATCTTTCTGCAATAAAAGCTCAAAATCTAGATATATTTGTTTAAGAGGGGCACAAATTTCGGCGCGCTTCGTGCGGCGCAATACATAGCTAATACAGTGATGTTCATACTGGAAAGAAAAATCGGAAAATTTAGCACTACTAACAATCCCAAGACATTCCATTTCCGGATGTCCGAGGGGTCGCGATTTTTCAAACTTTTCTGTACGCTCCGCGCCAACTGAAGATAGACTTTCGATCAAGACTTCATATTCCAGGCAGGGAACCATTAGCCTACTGTACTTCAAATGCTCTCGAACACACCTATCTTCAGATAACTTTCAATCTTCTCAGTTGAGTAGTCTGTGTAGATGGATTCTTTAGTTATTGAAGTGTTAAAATGTTATCAAAGTTCAACGTTGGAGGGCAGTGACGTAGCTGCACGAGGCAGAGGGCGATTGCCCCCTGGCTCGAAAAAGTGAAAAATTCGAAAATTTGCCAAGTGCGAGACACCAGTCAAATAAAATTCCGAATTCTTCCTAATTAAAGCTCCATATTTGTAATTATTATATTAAAAAAAAAGGCAAAATTTTCCGCGCGCTTTGCGCGATCTAAATTGCAACCCTTAATGCAGTAAGTGGTCGCTCATAAAGCGGTCAGTGGTAAACTTTTCCGAGCCGCTACAGTGCCGTTTCCTTAAAATTTCCTTCAATGTAGTAGGCTTTAAAGTTTTAAGTATTTTGCCTAAAAGAGGCAACAAAGTTTCGGGAGCTTTTCGAATGTCGCCGACAAGCCTCAATCCGCACTCCATAGATAACGTTATGTAACAACAACGACCTTCAGTCGACATTCTATCTCAGACACCAATAGGAAACGCAGACTCTTCGATAGTCCCCCTCCCCCTCCAAAAAAAAATCAAATTCCTTACAGGAAACCCTGAATCTAAACTATTTTCTGCAATGCAAGCTAAATATAAAGGTATTCAAATATTCCAACAGTCTCAAATTTCAAGGAGAAACAGGAAATTTCATTGTACAGAAAAATTATTATGACACAATCTGCCTACATTACATAACTTTGGGGGGTTTGTTGAAAAGTGGTGTTATTGTCTTAACAAAAATAACCAATCTCTAAAGTGAGATATATTGAGCTAGGGTATTGCAACATGAATTGAAGGACATGATCTGGGATTTTTGGTCTTTCTCGGAAGCCCTCAAAAAATTGTCACTGGTATATGCCTTTTCAAACTGACCAAAAAACTGTCGGTCTTAGTGCAGAATTGTCCAGAACCAAATTTATGTTTGATATGTTTAAGAAGACTTGCAGAGCAGACTTGGATTTTTCGGACAAAAAAAAATCTTCTGTCCCAAACCTTAATGCCCCGTACGCCTATGTATGTGGATGCAGTAAAATTAAGAAGAGAACCCTATTGTTTAGGGGATGTCAAAGTTCATTTGAGGTCACCATCCTGTCAAACTGAAGAGTCTAATCCCCCCAAAATTCCCAAGTTCATTATCTGGGTTCACCAGAGGTCAGATCACAAAATTGTCCAAGTTTTCTCTTCGCAAGTTTTGTAACTTGTAAGCTTGAATGGGATATTTTAGCTTTAGGGAAAACGAAAACAATCATGGCAGTCCAATTTTTGTATTCCTAGTTCCTAGGATGGATGTTATGCATTTAAAGCCTGCAATTTTGTGTTCAAAATCTCAGCCCCTCATGTGTTATTTCAAAAAGTGGGGACCATGCTCGTAGATCCCTGGGGATGGAGGATATATCCCAGTAGCGTAGCCAGGATGGAATTTTGGGGGGGCCTAGGTAACAAGTGGGGGGCTGGTACCTCCGAGGGTCAGGCGCGGCAAGACTATCTAAGCGGAGCGCCACCATCAGTTGGCGCGGAGCGTACAAGAAAATTTTGGGTTTTACAAGCCCTCCAGATGGTAGTCTTGTTTCAAGACTCTGGTTAATTTGCGTCCACCACACATCGACTTGGAAGCCTACTGCTTATCTTTTGAACACTCCAAACCAGAGGAGTGTTCAAAAGATTATCAGGATAGAGGGCGCAGTGCTAAGTAGGCATAATACGGCTCTGTAGGCTTCCAAGTCGATGTGTGGTGGACGCAAATTAACCAGTCTTGAAACAAGACTATCCAGATGGCCGGAAACGGCACTTCCCACGTGTTTTAAGCTGGATGAACCCAGGCTTGAAATACGAATCTCATGTCTGCCACTTCTCAAGTAGTGTGAATAAAAAACCAATCTATGAAAAATGATAATACGTACACTTTTTAGGGACCCCAAATTTGGGCATTTCTGATCTGTGCCATGGCCTGGGGGATGAGACTAAAGGAAACCGGTATCTCCCTTTCTCTTGGGAAAAGTCGTGAACATCAGGAGAACGTAGATCGCAAATGCGGCAATATTTGAATAGATTTCAGCTTCAATAGGAAAACCAAAATTAGTTGTGTCCCCCTCTGAGAAACTTTCTTTGCGTTAGATTTGCTAGATGCACAATGGTGCTATGTTTGGCAAAACTTTGAACTGATAGGCCTACGTTTAAGGATTTTCCTATTTGGGGAGCATGAAAATTTTCAAAATACTCATTTTATAGTCTTTGTAGAGATTTTGCAAGTGACATACAGTGTCAACTAGTAAAAAAAAGGTCTTGTCGAAAAAATCGTTCTACAGTGGCACTTGTCATGGAAAGGAGTGAGGCACGACATAGGCCTACTTGTTAGGGATGGATGGGAAGCTCCTTGATTGACAGCTAAATTAACAAAGCAGAGTACCAAAGCTTTTATTACACAGCATGAACTGTACTGGGAGAGTGTTTTGTTTATAAACATTGAGCTTTTCTACACTCGACTCGAAGCAATCAAGTGAGATTGTCTCTGGATGAGGATGAATTTCAGACAATTGTGGGAGGAGCTTAAGTAAGAAGGTTAGAAGAATTGGTACTGTTTGGGGTGAGAGAACAGGGCCAAGGCATATTTTGTGTATGATAAAGTATAGGAATGGTCGTATAGGAATGGTCTCCAGTGTATGATTGCCTTGTTTTCAGTAAATCAACCAGCCATCCGAAAGGCAGAAAGGTTCTCAAGCTAACAAAGTCAAATTCAAATTTGCCGTCGAAGCGTTCGTTTCATCTTCGAAGTATAATGCAATAAACGACTGTGCAGATTATATTCGGTATCTAATTTAGTGAGAGTAATCATTTTAAAGTTATTACTTGATTTAATACGTGCACACAAAATGTTTTTTACACACATTCATGCATGTTTTCTTAATTGTTACACATTTTATTTATATACTTTTTTTGAAGGAAATACTTCAAAGCGTATTTCCGGTCAAACATTTTATTTTTTCTCAATTACTTTATCAGGAGGCAAAAAAATTTGGGGGGGGGGCCTAAAGAAAATCTGGGGGCCTAGCCCCCAGCCCCCCGCCCGTAGCTACGCCACTGATATATCCCCCAGCATTTTACTAGGTGGTCAATGTAATCCCCCAGTTTTCAGTCTACAGATATATTGTAGTCTGGCATTTTTTTTCTTTCTTTTTTCTTTTGCTGGCAAGTACATTTACTCTCCACTTTAACATGATAAGTTGTAAAATAAACTAATAATTAAAATGCTGTCTATAAGTAAGCTACATCAGAAAGTTTCCATGCATTTACATTTCCCAAAATGTTTCGAGCCATAAACGTCACACAGGCGCGTCGATCCTAGTGGGCAGGGGGCAATCACCCCACCAAGGAAAATATTGGGGGCAAACATATCTTTTTTTCCCCCGAATAGTTCAGGTCGATTAAAAAAAAACAGACAAGAATAAACAAAATGTAACATTGTGCTGAATAGATGACTTTAGGGTTTCTAAAACATCAACATGAGCCTATTTTAAAGACAATTAATACTGCATTTATAATGCATGCGTCATCTATATTTTGTGTATATCCGTGTCAATTTGAGTGTGTATGCGTCTGTGTGTGTATGTAAGTGTGTGTGTGTGTAAATGGATTTTAAGTGTATAGGTTCCTTATAGACGGAATCCGGTCACGGACACAACATGAGGTTCCGACTGTCGGGAAAATTTTGCCCTCAATCTACAAGCCAGATCTACGCCTCTAAAAGTCACATACTCAAAGTTTCTGTCCTTTAAGCTCGGTAGTCTCCCGGCATATTTTCTGAATTACTTAAGACCGGTCACATATTATTCGTTTAACTTTGGCTGGCTCCTCCCAGGGACGTGCCTGTTCGATTCAATTTCTAGTTGCCGGGGATAACCGTTTGAGCTGAAACCTACAGTTTTAAGCTTTACAGTACATTGTTGCTCTTGTTCAATTTCAATCTTTCAGTGCAACTTGTTAAAGAGTTTTGTGTGCTCAAAAGAGTCTTTCCTAAACGTATATGTCAATACCCAAGAACAGTACCTCTGAAATATAGGCCTACCCCTTAAAGCAGTCCCACCGGGGCTTTAAAACCCAGGAGCTTCCGCGTGATTCTCCCCTTGAACCTCACCGGTGCTTTGCCCCTAGACCCCACCATGGACCCTTAGGCGGGCCCCTGGACCCCACCCAGGATGGGCTTCGCGCTTCGCGATCGCCGTGCATGCGTGCACGTCCTTTAGGTTTGTCATCATTCAAACCAAATTAACACCAAGGCGGAAATCTACGCTCATGGTGGGGACATAGATTTTACTTGGCTTCACACCTCTGCTAAATTGAACACAAACACACCATCAACTGTCTCCGGGTCGATCATAAAACGCTATGAAGCAGATGTTTGAATAGCCGTTGTCTCAGGCGTGTATCCGGGGACTATAGGGTGTACTTCCCGGGCATATTTTAAGTATTTCCCAGTGTTCAATATTGCGGTCATCCCTGGAATTTCCCTATTTATATGCAGGAAACTAGGCATGTTATGTGTCTTTTCCAGCGATTTGGGAGGCATTTTTGACCAAACGTTTCTTGCATTTAATGCCAACAGATAGTGGCGCTCAGGGGCGCAAATCTCTGTTTGAGAGGGGGGGGGGGAGAAAATGCTTAAGATGTGCCCATGAGTATTAAACTGTGCACGCGTAGCGGGCACTGCGAGCGCGAAGCTTCGCGCTTCTGGTGGGACTCAGGGGCAAAGCCCCTGTGGGGGTCCAGGGGGCGAAGCCCCCGGAAGCTCTTGTGTTCTAGCCTTTCCGAAGCTTTAGAAAAACTGTTTCGAACGAAAAAAACCGAAAAAAGGTGACCATATTTTTTAGGTCTACTCAAATCCCCCCCCCCCCCCCGGGATTTGCGCTCCCGGTGGCGCTCCGCTTAGACAACTCTTACAATTTTCATCTCCAATCCAATCATCATCAAGTTAGTCCTTAATTCTGAGTGCGTCACGGTTGGAAACCATGTACTGTGTCTTAATTTATGAATACAAGAAAAGTTTTATAAAATCATTACACTTTATGGCTAAAATAAAATAATAAAATAAATTTATTTTCAAGCCAAAAAAAAAACGATCATTGCTGGCAGGTTGGTAATTAAGGCTTTTCATGTAAATTGACTTAAAAAGGGCAAGAGCAGTCATCCCAAATTGAAGTAGTGTAGTATACTGTCCAGTTTCATGATTGGCTGTTGGGAGTCATGTGAAAATGTTTTTTCTCTTCCAATTTGAAATTTACTAGATAGAACTGCTTGGTTTACCTTGAATATGCAATAGTAAAGTCATCAGTAAAATGTAATGAAAGATACTTTGAAAAGAAACAAGTGGAATATTGTGTAATAAGCTTTTTCTTCAAAATAAGTTTGGGGGGACTGCTCTTTACCTTTAAACTTGGCAAACCATGCCTGGGCCTACTATGGGTACAACCGAAATTCGTCTCATGGGGGTAGTTAGCGTTACAGGTACAGACAAAAATCCAAAAATACACGATATTTATACTTCCAACTCGCAGTCGATCAAGACTACTAAATTCCTCCGGTGTGTTCTTTCTCGTCACAAAGCTATCCAAATTACTCAATAGGGCACAAGATTACACTATACCTAGCTCAAAAATAGACGATTTTCCGACATTTGAGCCTACGTATAGACAAATCCGGGCAAATTGTGATGGTCTGATTTTAGTAGGCCATTTCTGGGGTCCATCATCTTTAATCTTTAAATTTCCTTCCTCACCTGTTCCATGAATGGTTGTACACTAAATTGTATCTTGATTTTCTCAACTTCACTGAATATGCGAATTTGAAATTCATGTAGACAATAAATGAAGACGATTAAAGGTTGATGGACCCTACTAATGGCTGCCTACAGTCACTAAAAACAAGGGCTAATCGGATTTGTCTATACGTCTTCGACCTCAAATTTGAGGCTGTAGAGGTGTTATATACAAATGTACAATTGTTGAATGTTACTAGCCTTAGTGCGCCAGATGTTCCTATTTTACACATACACTACATGGACCAGAAGGGCGGATAATTATCACCGCCGCGGTGTCACATGCCGCTGCATAAGTCTCATGTGCGCATGGTGTTTTACCACATGACTGGAACGTTTGTGATTTCTGTACGATTGGCGTTCCAACTTTCAATCGAAAACTTGGTGCCTAGCTGGTGGTTTGGTTCGTCGTGGCCACGGACTCTGTGAAAGCACAGAGATACGACTATGTTTGTCATCTAAATTTAAGGCAATTGTGCAGCAAATTTTCATCACTTTAACTAACTCATCACAAGGTAGTCATATCTCGTCTGCATTCTTCATTAAGAGTTTATGTTGAGGTAAATTAAAAAGTTGTGAAAAGTTTTAGTTCGTGTAAACTAAGGGTAAGTAGTGTAGGCTAGTTTTGTAGCCTAACGGTACCGTGAGTACGGAATTTCACTGGTATTGTAACATAGATCAATGCAGTCTGCGTTTTGTGTGGAGCCTCTGAAGTAGCCATAGCATTGAAATTTACACACTGCAGAACTTGAGATTGAGACCTTCTGTACAATATCTGCCAGTCAGTAGCCTAAGAGGCTGTCCCCTCCTCATGCAGATTCATACTATTATTAGACATCCATAATATTTTTTTCTTTTTTGCTTTTTTTAGGCGCTTGACATCAAAAATATATACAGTGAAATACAACCATTAATGATAGAAATTAACTTTGACAAATAATACTGAATGTCCTAGATAACAAATCAAATAAATTGAACCAGGGAAGCCAACATTTTTCCCATGCACCTTCTCTTAAATTCTTTTGGGCAACATATTTTTGTAACATTATATACTCTTTTAAAAAAAATAAGGAACTATTGACAGTGGGGAAAGTCTACAATTTCTCACAATTAAAAATATACTTCTTTAGTAAAATAAGAATTAAATTTACTTCGCGAGCGTAATCATTTCCAAACAAAACAACAGAAATGTCTTTTAAATCTATTCGAATATCTGCTGTCTTGAAAATCTTTTGAAAATACTTCCAGATTCTTTGTGAGAAGGAACAAAAGAACAAACGCAGAATTGATTCGGTAATTCAAAGAGTGCACAATCTAGAGGAGGCTACTTTAGATACTTATTTGTTGGAATAATTTGTGCAACAATTGATATTGGAACCATCGAACTGAAAGATCATTAGGACAGAGAAACGGAGTGAAACAGTATAACTTCCACGTATCTCTTGTGAGATGCAAGTCTCTTCCCACTTTAAAAAAGATTTACTTGGAACAAAAACTCTTTTTGCCATGTTGATACGAAGTGATTTGCATGTAAAATAACCATCCTCCAATAACACATTATATACTAGGCTTATCATGAGTCGATCACTTAACAAACTTCGTAACCATAACAAAATGAAAACATCTATAAAAATCAATGAAACTTGAGGGTAATATTTTGTAATATGTCTTCCTCCTTGTGCTATATTTTGGTGTTGTTTGGATTGAGAAATCTGTAGAAAATGCATCTTGAAATGTAGGTGGCAGTACAAGTTAAGTGGCAATGCTTATGTATGAAGTAATCTTGAGTCAATCACTTCATAAAACAAACAAATAAAAACCTGTAAATTACCACATTTAAGGCAAGCTTTTCAAATAATGATAATGAATAATCTCCTTTCTGTCAGAATTCTTATTTAGAACTTCACAAAAGACATTTTCATCATCATTTTTAGTAATTTTTGTGAATTTCTGGTTCATACTTTTGCCCAAACTTGAAAATCTGTCCATGACAAACATTTTTGCTTTAAACATCAAAAATATGGTAGCAAATTGTTGGTTTTGATGTTGTTTGAAGAATATGCATCAAAGGTTATTCTAACATTGCAATCACATCGCACTTACATGCTGGGCTGGTGTTTAGAAGGCAATGATCGTCTCATGATAGTGATTGCACTCATGATACCAACTATTAATAGGATTACACAAGCACTGATCAATATTTTTAATGACTTCATTCCAACTAGCTTTGATTGCATTTAAAACACCATGGGACTCCAAAAAATGAGTATCTAACGAAAACTTCTTTAACAATTGATCCAGCTGCATTGAGCGTCAAACAAGTCATTGATAAAATAAATTCCACATTGAATCCAATGACGGTAAGCTATTGGCTTGTTATCAACGTGAATTGTACTATTGTTCCAAATTGGTTGACAAAGCAAGTAGGAGGGAATTCTTACAGTTAAGATCATGATTACAAATGGACAATAAATGGTATGTAGCTTGAAAAACATCTCGCCAGAAATAGTTGGTGACTTTTAAGCTACTGTAGCAAGCTTAATAAAATAGTCACCATCATTTCCAAAATCATCAGGATTAATATAATATCTTTTTAAGATTTCGCTGGAGAGACTACAGGTATGATTTTTCCAAAAACGTGCATAGTAAGAAATTTTTAAAGCAGAACAATACATCGAGAAATCGATCGTCCCTGGCCCCCCATTCAAATAAGTTTGAATAATCTCGTTTCGACTAACCTTGTCTGGCTTATTATTCCAAATAAATCTAAAAAGGTAACTTCTTACTTTGAAGATAAAATTTTCTGTGGAGTTGGGGAGTGAGGAAAGGTAATAGTTAAATTGTGGTAAAGTAAGTGACTTCACAATACATTATTCTCCCAAAAGGTGACAAATAAGTTTGCTAACATGATTATGTTTCTCTAAATTAAGAAAGAATTTTAAAGGCTTTTCCCCTTCATCAACCCATTCTACACGTGATCTAATAATGCTTCCTTTCAACTTTTTCTTTTCTTAAATCTTGAAGTTCTTTCTCCAAGGAGTCACAATTACTCTCTCAGGTAAATATTTTCTGAGTATATGCTATGAACACAACCAATTTCATCAAGAAGATAATTTTCCCTTTCAATTTCAGTCTTCTTTTTATAGGAGGAATAAGAAATAGTTTTTCCTCAAATGTTCATAAGGAGAGTTTCAAAAAATAATTGGTCATCTATGTTAAAATTGATAATGTCTCTAGGTACAGTATACTAAGCAATGTATCAATTTTATTCGGCAAACAAGCATACTTAGTAATAGTTTCATTAATGACATTCAATAATATTGCTTCTTAATGCCTTTTTGTGTTTCCTATAGAAAAATGGCCAATAAGTGTAGGCCAGTAGCCTACCTATTTTTTCTTTTAATTTTTATTATCTCAAAACATGTATTGAGATTATGTATTCAGATATTGCCACACTAGCCAGTTGTAACTGGATAGCTAGCTAAACATCCATTCCAGCATCTCCATAGGGAGGTTTTGCATTTTTATTATAAAATCTCGTACAGCTCTGTACCATCCATGGTATTACTAGCTCATCAACACCCGAAGTATTGGTAGAGCTTATGTGGTACTGGGGGTAAAATTTCTATCCCCCTCCTCAAAAGATTAAGATTTCAGTGTTTTCAAATTGCTCAGATGTAGATGTAAATGTAAAACTACAATAGGATGAATATGGCAATGGCAAAGGATGTTACAATTTTGGAAAAGATTGGTTGAGGGATCATAGTTCAGTATCAATATTTTAAAAAAGGACTTTAGCTTTTATTCTTCTTCTTTGACCCTTGGCCTAGAGCAGACTGTATGCACGCCTCTACTACAGTACCAAATGATTTGTGAGACTCCAGCATGCCATCAGTAACCGTTCTTCCTGAAGGTTAACAGTTTGATTAAATTTGAATCGTGAGTTTCAATTCACAATGGGTGTCACAGTTTCAGGTATTGATCTGCTCATGATGGAAGCTAGTGCCAGATTTTACTAGGAAAATCATTTGAAAAGGGGAAATGCCATTGCCCAAACTTAAAAGTGTAGTGGGCTGTCCTGTTTAGTGATTGGCTTTTGAGAGTCACATGACTTTATTTCTCCTCAAATATGGGAAAGTTACTAGGAGAAACTGCTTAACATTGAATAATATGACTTCCTAAAATACCATGAAGATATTTTTGAGAGAAATAAAAAGAAAATCTTGAAATTTAGCTGTTGCTTCAAAATAAGTTTGGAGCGACTGCCCTTGCCTTTTAAATACTATTTTTACTGTTTTTTTCAATGCATCCCAAATTACATCCTCATAGCATCCGGGGGGGGGGGGGATGCCCCCCCCCACGCCCCGAGTCTGAAAAGTGGACAATTGAGAAATTTCCGTTTGTGACACCAGTCAACTACAGTGTGACTTTCCCAACTCTTCTTCCATGAAATTCCAAAATCTCTTTGATAGAAAGCTCCATTTTTGTTGTTACTTGTTCTAAAAAATGCAAAATTTTCCATGCGCACAGCAATTTTCAGTAACTACTGCAGTCATGTTCCCCCATTAACCATTTTGATAAACTTTTATGAACTCTGGAAATGATAAAGTCACCTGCCTAATCAAGTGATATTGGCAACTACAGTGCTATTTTCATGAATTTTCTATAATTACATTTCAAATTTTCTCTAATAAGCTCTTGACCCTTAAAATGTCATCAGAGAGCCTCAATTTGTAGGCCTTAGATAACATGGCGTAGCAACAATGATTTTTGATTGCTGTGCATTCTCGGACTTCATTACCAATAAGAAATACAGATTCTTCAGTTATTCCTGAACTTTCCACAGGGAACCTGGAATCCCAAAATTTTCTGCAATACAAGCTCCATATTTTCAAAAATTTTCTTAAAATAGGCAAAAATTTCTGCGCATTGCTGCTGCACATTGAAATATTAACCTAAATTTTCCTTTTTTTGAATTCTGTGTTTATTTTGAATTTTTCATTGCTTGCATTCTAGTCATAGAATACTGAACTTTAAATAAATAAAGCTTTTGAAAGGGTATGGGGTCTTCAATTTCCTGCTGTGATAATCACATCCTAAACCATCCTAAAACATTCTTCTTGATTTGTCAAACCAAGCCCAAAAATTTCTTCTTGATCTTGTGCTTTGAAATGTTAACCTACAAATTTTCCTCTTTTTTTTTTGAATTCTGTGTTTATTTTGAATTTTTCATTGCTTGCATTCTACTCATAGAATACTGAACTTTAAATAAATAAAGCCTTTGAAAAGGGTATGGGGTCTGCAATTTCCTGCTGTGATAATCACATCCTAAACCATCCTAAAACATACTTCTTGATTTGTCTATAAATATCAGTTAGCTGTATAATGTTCAAAGTGTACCTCAACTCCAAAAATTTAAAAATATTAAAGAGCATGAAAAGTGAATTCTAATGAGTCCCATCTTCATAGGACATTCCCGAGCTGAGATGTAAAATGTTCAAGGTTATTCACTTAAAACAAATTTGTGCATTGCGCAGTAATTTGTGACTTTCTTGTACAACTCACATAACCTGCTTTGTTTCCCTTAAAAATTAAAAATGTTTTTATGATCTTGAACACTTCCTATTTGCTTGAATAGCATATTGCACTGAGAGGGCTAAATTAATTACATTACCCCATAAGAGAAAGAGTGCCATCAAGTATCACACCTTGGTACTAGGTTCAGTAACTTTCAGAAAAACAAAGAAATACAAAGATTGTCATTTGAGTTGTACAACAATGACATCACAAATTATTGCACAATATACCATTTTGAGTTGAGTCAATTATCTTCAGCATTTTATATTTCAGCTCAGGAATGTCCTGTGAAAATGGGATTTAGACTGTTAGAATTTATTTTTCATGGTTTTTAGTTCATATTTTTGAATATTTTACCTTGAGGTACTCTTTAAATTGCTATATTTTTTACCTGTTTTGCAGGTATTTTCCTGAAGAATATCTGAAATGGCCTCAAAACCAGGGAGAACCAAGGATAGAACTGCAGCTAAGAAATTGCCTGGAAGTTCCTCTCATCTTGGTAACAAATTTAAGGTTTCACAGGTCTTCATTTGCAAGTATTGCAACCAAGACTTCCCCTCAGATAAAGAAAGATATGTACACCAGGTTGACCAGCACTGGAAGGATTTAATATCTCAATGTGAAGTTTGTGTCAAGAGTTTTCTGCTAAAGGAAAGTCCAGACCCCTCACACAAATGTCACCTGCAGTTGTCTGAGTCATCTCCCGAGGACCAGGGCAATGAAAAAGAGGTCAGTGAGGGGGGTCAAAATGATGAGAGTGGCAAGTCCTCTGGCAGAGGAAAGAGATCTACCAAGTTAACAAACAAACCTGTGAAGATGAATCCCCGTAAGGTGTTCACTTGTAAAGAATGCAATCATGTCTGTAAGAGTATTCTGGAAATGTTAAATCACAGACAGAGTCATCATACACCTTCCTCGCAGTGTCATCATTGTAATCTTGACTGCAAGAATGATCAGTCTGTAAAAGAACACTTGAAGCTTCACACAAAACAGAAGTGGCATTTTTGTAGCATCTGTAATGAAGGTTTCTCCATGAAATCTTCACTACAGGACCACATGACACTGAATCATGATCACATGGACGGGTCTTTGAATGCAGATGAGGAAGAAGACTCCTTGCCTCTGACATCTTTGCAAAATCGGACTACATCTGACTCGGAGACTGTCTCAGGCAGTACTTCAGATCAGAAATTGTTCTCCTGTAGGTATTGCATGCAAAAGTTTGCAGACAAAAGTGCTTGCCGTGATCATGTGAAAATGTCACATCCAAAAAATTTCCAGTGTGACATTTGTTCCAGGAGTTATGTTCGTCGCTGTGAACTTAAACTCCATGAGAAACATCATTGTGAGGAGAGGAATTTTGTTTGTCAGTATTGTGCCAAAACTTTCAAGAGGCAGGCGCATTTAGACTGTCACATCCTATCACACACTGGTGAGAAGAAATTTGTCTGCAAGCATTGCGGAAAATCATTCAAAGCTAAGAGGACGTTGATTGGTCATGAGATGAAGCATACAGGGAACCAGCCCTTTCAGTGTAAGGACTGTGGTATTAAATTTACTTTGAAGTCCAGTCTTCTGAAACATGAAGCTTCCCATCAGGCAGAGGGTGTTCGGCATGCTTGTCCAAAGTGTGACAAGGATTTCAGCTCCAAGGTGACCCTAGCCATACATGATAAGGCAGTTCACTTGAAAATCAAACAGTATGTATGTGAGACATGTGGCACAGCGTTTGCCTACCAAAGCCATTTACGTAAACACCAGATGGTACACTTAGATGAAAGACCATTTAAGTGTCAATTTTGTGATAAACACTTCCGCTTGACCTATAGCCGAATGCTGCATGAGAGACAGCACACTGGCAAAAAACCATTTCAGTGTCAACTTTGCAGCAAAAAGTATGCCACCAAGGCACGTCTTCAGCGCCATGAGAAGGTACATATCAAAGCAACCATGAAAGCGCCTATGGAATCCGAAATTCAGGAGGTGCAGTTGTACCCTGTGGCTCTTCATCCAGATGTTGCCCCACATTTGACCCCTGAAATGCAGAAACAATACCAGACAGCCCAAGCAGTGGTTCTGCAGGAACAGAGCCATGCCAATCCAGGGGTACCTGTTTGCAATATATGTGGAATTGAGTTTGCATCATACAATGACTATATGAACCACCAACAGACACACAGCATCACTCAGTTAGAGAGCCATATTCCCATCAATCAAGATGTTGCCAGATACCATAATGCTGACACTGTAAGTGTTATGCTGTCCTTCATGTCCAGTGGGACATAAGTGATTGACACATTTGTACTATGACTGTCCCACAGACTTCCTATATGCACGGACAGAGCATGTAACAGGTATGTCCTATCCATAGCTTGTGTCCATCAACTGGGGCAGTTTAGTGATTTTGACCTGTCCTTGTATTATTTTGAAAATATTTCAAGTTTCTTGCAAAATCTGTTGATTTGAACTACTTGACAAAGTCCAAACTTTCACACACAAAACCATAGCAGACAGCCATCTTACTACCCCTATACTCACATGTTCAGTGGCAACAATCTATGGATACCATGCTCTGTCCATGTATAGGATTGTACTCATTCTTCTAGGTCCCTAGTTGAATTGTAGTGAGAATCTCAGATTAATTTCTAAGCTGAAGGAAACTTCATCAAAGTGATAAGGTTTATGATCAACATTTTTGATTCCTTGCCGAAGGCAGGCAAGGAATCTATGCGATGGTGATGTCGTGTGTGTGTATGTGTGTGTGTGTGTGTGTGTGTGTGGGTGTATGTGTGTGTGTGACGCCTGCTTGTAAACACGATATCTCAAGAATGGTAACCCCCAGGGATCTCAAACTTGGCATGTAGATTGTCCATATTGAGTAGATGGTCCCTATTTTTTTTGGTAGAGGTCAAATGTCATTTGGGGTCACCAGAGGTCAAAATGTAAATACCTTGGAAATTGCTTGTAAACACGATATCTCCAGAAGGAAAAATGTGAGGGATCTCATACTTACCTTGCTGATTGTCCATATTGAGTAGATGGTCCCTATTGTTTTTTATGGAGGTCAAAGGTCATTTGGGGTCACCAGAGGGAAAAAGGTCAAAACCTTGTAAACACTGTATCTCAAGAAGGGTAAATGTGAGGGATCTCATACATAGCAGGTGGATTGCCCATATTAAGTAGATGATCACAATTATTTTTGGTGGAGGTCAAAGGTCATTTGGGGTCATCAGAGATGAAAAGCTCAAAAACTTGTAAACACCATATGTCAAGAAAGGTAACTGCCAGGAATCTCATATTTACTAAGTGGATTGTCCATACTGAGTAGATGACCCCTATTGTTTTTATTGGATGTCAAAGGTCATTTGGGGTCATCAGAGTTCAAAACATCTAAACCTTGCAAACACTATATCTCAAAAGAGTATATAACTGTTGAAGTTAATTAATATCCATGAGCGGTTAGGGTGAAAGGGTAAGAATAATTTGGCATGTGTAATGTAATAGGCATAGGGTATATAATTTTTTTGGAACAGTTTATTAACTTCACTATGTAAATTCTTTAGTGAGGTAATTTTGAAAATGCATTTGTAAAGTACTGAAGCAAACTCATAGGAAGAAGGTCTTAAGGTGCACAAAAAGGCATATCACATGGTAGTTACTGTACAGTATGTTGATTCTGGCATGAAATTGTGCCCTGTTATTACATTAAGTTCCAAGTATTAATACATGAAAAAGTGGGCAGAGCAAAA
Source organism: Holothuria scabra (assembly GCA_037179385.1). Taxonomy (NCBI): domain Eukaryota; kingdom Metazoa; phylum Echinodermata; class Holothuroidea; order Aspidochirotida; family Holothuriidae; genus Holothuria; species Holothuria scabra. Next base: position 52,027,473 of record CM074180.1, read on the forward strand.
TATAAAATCTTAAAAGGCAAAATCTGCTCATCAGGCTGGCATACATGCTTCAATGCTCATGGGTATGCTGATTTTGCAGCCACAAGTAAATAGATTATCATGAAACTGATGTGGAACATGTGAGTTTAAACAGTCTGTATATAAGGGTCATTTAGGGACATAGTCTGAAAATATTAGAAGATGCTTCTGTGCACACTAAGTAGATGACTGATATGGAACTTCATAAGTATAAACTTTGAACAGAGAGTACTCTGTGTGATGCATAAGAATCTCTTTTATAACATACCTACATTGCTTTTCCAATAACCTTAAAGAAAGCCTGAAGTAAACATTAAATTTAGTGGCAAAAGTGCGAATATTTGACAAACCTTGTGCCTACTGTCCTCATGAGGACATGTGCATGCAAGCATGCATTAATTGGAAGTGGGAATTGATTAATTAGATATACCACAGTTAGTTAGTTTTACAAAAAGAACCTAATTTACACTGATCATTTGGTATCAAATACCCTTCAGCGCACTTGAACTGTCATTGCCTAATAGAGTGAATCAAATTGTGACTGACCCATTCTTTGCCATTTGGTCACAGTTATCTTGCCCAATTTTTCACAGTTGACTGCCAGTTATCCCCACAGTGTCCTGAAGGATTACCTCATACAAACATACAGCTCAATTGACTTAAGCTTTTTACTGTATAAGTGGTGTTAATTGACTCTTATAAACCCTCTGAAGAAAGCTTATTTTTATCTCAGTACATAACCATGACAGCCCATTGTTTGTATATACTCCTATTTCCTGCCATTCCCTGCAGGCATTTAGTACTCTTTTTGTGGTCAAAATGTCAGACTTCCATGAAAGTCACACCTCTGCTAAATCCAGCATAAAATAACTGTCCACATTATCTTGTCTCATCTGACCACAAATAAAAGTTGTTTGCCGAGCTATTGTCTAGAGATGGAGATGTTCATGTACACTGATCAAGTTTCTAAACTGAAAGTTATCTTAGAAATACTGTAGATTGACACCCTTCAGAAATTAGTGTCCTTTACATAGAAGCTGGTGGAATTGAACAAAAAGTGTGTTTGTATAAGGAATTTTGTTGAACAAACTTTAAACATTGGTGTCTATCTAGATTGGTGTTTCTGCTTTACAGTCACTTGGTTTCATTCTAGAATTTGTTTTAAATTTTTGATAGCATAAAATGTATCAGCATACTACTTGCCTCATCTCTGCTTATATCTGGATAACTGCACCAAAAAAGTAACCCCTGTGCAAAGGATTATGTAGCTATGTCAAATATCATCATCGAGTGGGAATTCTTGTCTCACATTTCATTTTTATCCATGTCACTATCCCCCCCCCCCCCCAAAAAAAAAGTGTACCATAAAGCTTAATGCATAGAACCATTGCTTCAAGATTACCCTTTATGACACTTTTCAAAAGTATTAAGATTTTATTTTGCATTGCTGCTGTCATTTAAAAGTAGTTCAGGTAATAAGAGCAAGCATAATGTTGTATACTGTGTATCAAACAAGAAAAACTTGTACTGTATGTTATGCTGTACCTACAGTATAAGTAGACAAAAGGCGAATTAAAAGTCTTGTTAAATTATGGATAAATAGGGATATCTGCTTTTGTTAATTTGCAAAGGATACCATAGACAATGGGTGGGGCATTTTCCCATAAAGCAAAAATTGCTGTCAGTAATAGCCAAGGTTACACATCTCTATTCAGATGTCTCTTTAGGCTTGGTCTCACATACCCCCCAATACCCAGTGTTAACTCGTGTTTACAATCAGACAAAACCACAGGCTAACCCCGTGTTTTCCAGTCTGTGTTCTCACTTACCCAGTGTTTCGTTGATTGGATAGTGTTACCATAGTAACGAGACCAAATATTTCACACACCGATTACAGTAAAATGTAAGAAAATACGTGTCATCAGTGCTATAAATACCTGTGACCTTGCTTGATTAAATCAAACACGATGTTTAAAACTGCTTAACCCTGCGATTTGAGGTGGATTGAAATTTAAACACCGACCTTCACAAGTAACCCGTGTGCCCACGTTACTCGTAGCGTGAGGTAATACAGTGTTACCTCGAGCGCTGGGTATGTGTGAGAACACAGTATTTGATCCAATGCTTGTAGGAGAGTGTGTCAATGAGGGCTTGTTTAAACACTAACCTCAATGCGGACTTTTCGAAACATAGAGGCATCGGAACATAGAGACTTCAGAATGGAGAGCGGTCAACATTGACCAAACTTTTGATAAAAATGGCTTCAAAATACCACTTTATCAAGTAATGAGACAGTTTTCTGGAATATTAAAGCTGTGTGAGAAATTCCTGTTGTGTGTGGAGATCAAAGGTTTGAGGTGACAGTCAGATCAAACTTTGTAGACACTATGTTTTTAGGGGGATAACTGTGAGGGATCTCATACCATGGTGGAAGTACTTCCATACTCATTCTGTACTAAGCTTAATTTTGAATTACTCATGTTGATGGACGTGTTGGTAAGGTGATCACTATTGTTTTTAAGGGGTCAAAAGGTCATTTTGGGTCACATGAGGTCAAAAAGTTTGGACCCTACTAGTATTATATCTCAATTAAGTAGGATAATTGTATGGGATCTCATGCATGTCATGTTTGTTTCCATGTTTGCTATGATATATCATACGGCAAGGAATCACTAAGCCTGTTGGCTTTCTAGTTATCCAGCCTCTGAGCAGGAGGGTGGGGAGAGTGGAAATCAAACATTTCTTAAGTCCCCATGGGATCTCTTTGTTAAAAAAGTTTGAATGCACCTTGATGGTGTGTTGCAGGTCTTGGGTTTAAGATTTCCAGGTTTGCTGCAAATCACACTCCCTTAGGAATTAAGGAGTGTGATAGGTATGCTATTTTATAGGACTTTAATAGCTTTATATGATCTGACATTCTTCATCTAGTTGTGCAAAAAATTACACTCCTTACAGTGGTTTAAAGTGAGTGATGATGTGTAATCTCACTCCCATGCCTCAAAGTTCAAGACCTGTATCAGTGCAAAGAAAGAATTTTTCATGCAATTTGGGGTTCATTTCTCGAAGAGACAGTGGAGGAGGCTACAACACCATAGTGGGCAGAAAATGTGCCATTTCATGAGCAAAAAATACTGTTTCAGGGCAAACATGACACAGTTGTATTCATATCCTGTGGCCATCCCACACTCCAAGTGGAAGCTTCCCTCTCCCAGTTTACTATAAGAGGATGTCAATTAATATTTGGACAATCATATGCCATCAATCTCAAAGCGGCACATTGAGTTGGTTTGAATGGTCACTCTTACTGTCAATAATTCACATATCCTATCTTTTCGGAGATAGTAAGTAACAATTCAATTTTGTTATTTCAAAATTTGTGGCCAGGCAATTTTTGAAATTACTGTAAGCACAAAACCTTTGAAGCCATTATGCAACAGTTTTAACATTTGCAATTTTTGTGTAACTTTTGGATCATTTGAAACTTAATTAATTACGCAAATAATAAATTAATAACTATTGTCAGGTGGTGAGTAGTATCCTCCAACACTCTTTAAATTATCAATATCATATGTTGTGCCCCTTTAAGAGTTGTCTGGGCTGGCATGGCAGTAGCAATAATTTCAGTTTTTACAAAGCAAAGTGCATGACCTTCACAGTATGCAATCAGCAGCTAGTTTTTATGGAATGGCATTGTTTTACATACTGCAAAAGAGATGCTTTTTTGGGCCAGTTTCATATTTTTCAAACAATTTTGTATTCGTAAATATTTCAGTTTTATTCATAGGAAACTAAGTGAATTTTTCTGTTTTATAGAGAAATGTCACTTATATTCATATTACACACTTTTTATGATTCAAAAGTTATGTCAGCATGAATGCATCTCTTATTGTATAATAAACTACTTTAATTTTTTCAGTCAGGCTTACCATTTGATAGGCATGAAAGCCTAATTTATTCTTAGTGCATGGTCCATATCCCCACAAAGAGCCAAATGTTATGTTATGTTTAGTGTGAAATTGCTATGCCTGCTACAGTATCAAGGGGAACCAACTTGTGGAGGAATTGAAGAGTAGTTGAAGAGTTGTAAACATGCCAGTTTTTGTGCCAAGTTAGTTTACATGGGGACATGTGTTGTATTGGTACGGCATGGCAGTGCAACTTTTAAGGGGTCACGAGGTTATGTTTGCCATTGTGAGATACTCACTTAGAAATGCAATTTGGGGCTGAAATTAATTGTTGCATGGATGAAAGTGCTGAAACATGGGGCAGTTTCTAGTTTAATTTATGTTCTTCTCAATGTTAGATCCTCGCCCTTGTTGCCTCTTTCTTCTCTCTACTCAGGCACACAGGATACCCTTCAATCCTTTTACCTACAGATTTTACCTATGTAGAAAGAAGTTTAAAAAGGTTACCATTTATTTCAACGTTCTAGAAAAGGAAATTATTGCAGGTTTTGTGAAGTTTCATAAGGGTTAATTTGTGAGGTTCCTGATGTTTGATTTATTCAATGTTTCGCATGTATTTTAGTAGAGAAATGAATCATTACAGATATGGTCCACAGCAGTGCAAGCCAGTGAAGGCTATAAATTACAGCTCTCATAAGATGCAGTGACATCCCCCTTCCCCTGCTTCAAACTTTCTGGCCATGCATGGGCCTACATTGGTGGGTATGAAGAGTTCATGACCTGGGTAGGGTCATCCATTTCCCATCATCATCACAAAGGAATACCTTCTTTAGAGGCCTCTCCATTCCCAGTCTTTGTAGGCCACAGAATTTTGCAAATGTGTGCAAAGCTAGTTGTTCGGCAAAAATGTCTTATCTTTTGTTTTTTTTCTTCTTTGTTTATTTTCTGAAAGAATATTACTTCCTCCATGGTGACATAAATAGATTAAACAAAGATTGGAAAGGAAATTGGAACGGTAACAATCCTGCAGACTCAATGAAGAAGGCAAACATGTCTATTGGGTATTCTTTGGTGGAAGTGTGCATGGGTTTTTTTGCTACAAGCACCAGGTCCCCCCCCCCTTCATGTAGGTTGATTACTGTTGTTGTAAAGGATTAAATGAAGTCACTGCTCTCATGTGGCATGTAAGACAGAAATTGTGAGTGTTTTTCATGGTTGTAACATGTTGTGTAGCTTAACTGGTCGCCAGAGGTCAGAGGGGGTGGAGGGCGCACTTGAGATCAAAATCCAGAGCCATCTTTTAAGATTAGACTCTGTCACAATTGTACTGAAAAATTGTTCTCATGGTATGATAGACATGCTTTTCTCATTTTTTCAGTTTGATCTCCTATGTAATCGTCGCACTGAAGTGACACATAGGATAGTTTTTGAACATTTATAAATTTCAGGATTATGCATACTGTGGAAGTTTTTTCCTTAAAGAAAAAACTGCTCTAGTGAATTGAAGTCATAAGAACCTTGAAGAGCAAGAGCAGTGGCCCAAAGTTATTTTGAAGCAACAGATAAATCTCATAATTTCCTTTTAATTTTCCTCTTTAAAGCATCTTTTGTAATATTTTAGGACTTCATTATTGCATATTCAATGTAAACCAAGTAGTGACTCCCAGTAAATTTCACATTTGAGGGGAAGTATTGCCACATGACTCTCAGGAGCCAATCATGAAACAGTACAGTCTACTACTCTACTTAAAGTTTAAGAGTGACAGCATTTCCCCTTTGAGGGGTATAGACCTATTTCCAAATAGCAATTACAATGAATTGTGGGATAGAGTTTTGGGTGTACGTCATTTTCACCGAAGTAAAATGCCATTGACAAAAATGACAAACACCAAAACTCTATCCCACAATCCTTTGTAATTGCTATTTGGAAATAGGTCTATTGTTATGTTTGTTTGACCGAAAAAATCGTACTTGGACACAGATTGATAGATTTTTCAAAAGAAGGCAGCACTGTAATCTTCTTTTCAAGAAATAAATTTCTCACATCTAAAAATTAATTTATTTGCTGCTCACGAATAACTTGTTTCCCCAAGCCTTCAAAAGTTCGGTGATACAACTCCCTCATTCTCTCTTATGATGGATATTATTTTGGGGACGTGAAAGCCATTGCCGGTGTTCATCGTTGAGACTGGATGATTTAATTATTGAAGCTTAGCTTCTTCATATGCTACATTAGTGCATTTTACATGCAAATCTTTCCTTTAAGCTACTTCTTATCATGTAGTTAAAAAATAAAAGTTTCCGTCCACTTTTCACTCTACCATTTGTTATGTAGAATTCAATACTTATTGCAATTATGATAATATTTTCCAGTTGCGATTTCAATTACAATTTTCATTGATGACTTTGAGATGTAGGTTGCTTCGAAAAAAATAAAACAAGGAGAAATTTAAAGTGTGCACTTGATATCCTGTTTTACTGGTGAACAGCCAGATATTTGTAATGGGGTTTTGTTACTGCAAATTTACGCCATAGTAGTAGTCAGCTGGCATTACTAAGATCACGTATTTCATCTTGCCATTGCCGCCAGAGTTATCCGTCCTTTATTACTGGTCGGGGAGGGAGGTAAGAGCAAAAAGCTTCAATGATGAAACCAAAAGAGTAAAGGAAGGAATGGTCGCAATAACAACTTTTATCACTGCCGTTGTCCAATTTTGCTAAATGTGAATATATTTAAGGAATCATGGGAACAGTAAGGTAGCCTACATCCAATAGCTTGAGAATGATGACGTCAGCGCAGTTGTTAACAGCTTAATGTCATACCCCAATATCCACGATGTCTTAGGTGCGTTTAGTAATGATGTAGGTCTGCTATCTAAACGTAAGAAGACATCATCTGACAACATGGGCGTTCCTATGTATCTGGAACAGGCTCGCAGCCAAGGACCCGTGTTCTGAGGATTGACCCCCATGACCAAAACTTGAAGAGAAAGAAGTGTACCCATAATTGATCACTTAAGGCTTATTTCATTTATAAATATAGCACCATTTCGCATATTTACACCATTTAGGGGGCGCCATAGGGGGCGGGGTCTATGTCCTCCCGTCGGGGAACACTGCCTTCCGTCGGAGAAGGTCGCCGGTATTTCGTCGGGGAGGCCTAAAATAGTAAAAGGATAATAATAATTAAAAAACCCTACAAGGACTGAAGTTACTGGATGGGTGATCTTGAACATATTTTATGTTTTGCAATGCTATTTTAATACATACCGGAATCGATTTTCAATCACTTCTTCCTAGCTCTGTTAAACCTCATTCCGTGAACCTTGACCTATCTCCTTCCCATCAGGTGGACGGCAATTTTTTCGGAGAGGTCTAAAAATGAAAGAGTTAAAGGACTGAAGCTACTGGATGGATGATCATGAACTGTTTGTTTTTTTTTCTAAATGAACTAATGTTTCTTTTGTAGCGCTTTCTTAATGCATATCTGAATCGGTTCTAGTCACTTCTTACTAGCTCTGCTATCCCGCGTCCCATCTTCAATCCGTGCGCGCAAGGTCATGCCCCCGTCGGGGAAGGCTGCCCTCCCCCTGTTGTTGAGAACATCCAATTTCGTCGATGACCCTTCATCTACATTCCCACGATAAAATATGTGGGCCGCATACATTCTAGTCACCCGGACGATCTTCTTAATTTTGCTTACTAGAAGACCATATACTTCAGGAAAACTTACAATTCAGATCGGAATTTTCCTTACAAAGCGGACGAGAGGTGTTCATGTGCAAGCAGTGCCCAGTGGTCTGCCATTTGGCCTGCCCCGAAAGCAGAATTCTAGCAACGGTAATGAAAATCGGCCAGGCTGTTTTCAGCTATAATGATAAACAGTAGTGTGAAAATGTCTCCCCGTATTGGTCTGAGTGACCAAAAATTCATTTGAAGCCATCTTGTAACGTGACATATTTTCAAATACGTTGGAAGTAAAATCGTATATAGTCTGTAGTTCGGGCAGTCTAGTATAATTTCATCTATTTAGACGACCGTGCAATTGAATACAACGAAGATTCTAAACAGAGTTAAAAAACAGTATGTTTTCGATTCCGTTGCATAGTTTCCCCGAAAAGAGCCTTAGACCATTACATCTAACAGTATCTTTTATTTGGTAATTTTCTGATCACTTAGCATATTGGGTTTTTTTATTGAAGTGAAACTTTCATTTCAAATGAAAGCTCAAAATAACGACTGCCTCATTTCTAGTACAAGTCTGGGAAATGATATTTCCGGCTCTCTGATGGGTTAGACTTTTTAACAATTTTCTCGGTGTACGCTCCGAGCCGATTGATGGTGGCATCCCGCTTAGATAGTGTTTTGGTCGAACAGATTGCCTAACAGAAAATGAATGTTTGCAAATTATTCTTTGTTTTGGGACTTCGTTTTGGGAAATTCCATTTCCTGCTGTCTGGGGGTTCTCAATTTTTTCAAAAATTTCTGTGCGCTCCACTTACATAGTCTTTCGGGAAGGAATACATTTTTTCGGACAAAAAAAAAGACAATTCTTACCCCCTCCCAAACTGAAACACCCCCGTACGCCTATGTCAATATATAAAATATAAAACTTCAAATATATGGGAAGCCAAACTTTTTCCGCGGGAAAATTTTCCAATATGGTCCGAGGGCCTTAATCTGCATGATAATATGGCAGTAACCCCAACAAAACTACAGATCACTCTTTACTTGATTTTTCTTATGAGAAGGTCATAGCCTATTATAGCTCAGTTCATTATTCCAATGGAAGATCGCAAATCCGAAATCCTGCTGAATGTTGCAAGCAGCTGTACCAGTGAACGCCTGAGTAAGGTATTTTCAGAGGTGTATAGGGGAGCATTTCAGTTTGGAAGCAGAAGATTTTTGCCCGAAAAATGTAATTCTGCCCGTAAGACAGTCAAAGCGGAGCGCCACCACTGGTTGGCGCGGAGCGTCCAGAAAATTTGAAAATTCGTACCTCTCAGACAGTCGAAAATGACATTTCCCAGGCTTGTAAAGGGGATCCAAGCGGTCGCTTTTTTAAGTTTCAATTACAGATAGAGGTGCGTTCGTTCCAAACTAAAATTCAGCCAGAAAGACTAAGCGGAGCGCCACCATTGGTTGGCGCAAAGCGTACAAAACATTTTTTCACATCCGACCCCTCAGACAGTTGAAATGGCATTTCCCGGGCTGATATGTGGATCTAAGCAGGCTCTCTTTTGAGTTTCCTTTTGTGAAAAAAAGGTTAACTTGAAACTTAAATTCTGCTATGAAGCGGTCTAAGTGGAGCACCACCACAAGTTGGGGCGAAACGTACAGTAAAATTTTGAAAAATTTGACCCTTCAGACAGTCAAAAATTCAGACAGTCAAAAATATCAAAAATGTCATTTTCTATGGGGGTCTTAGAAGTCGCTAATTCGAGGTTCTGTTTGCACAAAAAATGTTCACTTGAAACTAAAATTCTGCTATAAGAAGACTATCTACGCAGTGCTTCACCACTGGTTGACGCGAAGCGAACAGAAAATTTTGAAAAATCGGACCCCTGAAACAGTCTAAAATGACATTTCCCAGGCTTATAGGGGGGATCTAAGCAGTCTCCATTTGATCAGAAAATTACCAGATAAAATGTATTACTACCAATCGATGAAATGGTCCGGTCCCGCATATTTTCGGGGGAAACTATAAAACATAATTGAAAACATGCTACTGAATTTTACTCTATTGCGACTCTTGCCTAAATTCAATATATATTGAAAAAGATGTGTGTCCGAACTTCCGACTGTATAGGATTTTACTTTTGAAAAAAAATTAGGCCTATGGGATCTTAGCAGTCGCTATTTTGATCAAAAGAATGAGATAAAATGTACCACTACCATTGGATGAAATGAAGAAGGTGATTTTTCTTCTATTAGTAACACTTCTTGACAGAGTTGTCACGTTACAAGGTGTGTTGAAATGAATTTTCAAGCAGACTTACAGGAAGCAATTCTCACCCTGCATCATTAAAGTATTTTCATAACCATTGCCTGTATTTGGCTCTAGAGCAGGACAGATGGCAAACTTTTGGGCACCTGAACACCCTCCTGTCCATCCGTTGAATTAATTTGGCAATTGAAAACGTCCCAGCATTTTTTAACCTTTGCCCGAATATTTGACCATTTCGGGCAAATTTTGCAAGACTTCTGTGTAAAGTTGGGATGAGGAAAACCTTTTTTTCACATTCTACCGAAATGTGTCGCAGATCTTTTTTATTTTCCATGAAAATTGTACTTTAAATATAGCGTCTTCTGTTTTTCGGCAAAGATTTGAAGCTATTAAAATAATCGGCCATTCGGGTATTGTGTAACACAAGATTTAAAAACAGTCTCAATAATAATTGTTTCTTTTAAGCTACAGGCTTCCCGAATGTGTCGCGATTTTTTTTTTTATCTCTTTAACTGTACGGAACTATGTTACCCTCACTGTGATACCTTTCCATTTTCGGGCAAATGCTTGAAAGAATTTGGATATTCCACACAAATATTCTACCCACCACATCAAGTATGATTTTAGAACGATTTTGTGCATCCCCAGGAACTGAAAAAAATCCCTACAGGAGGTAGAAACATGGCAGATGCTAGGAGCACACTTTAATCCACACCAAGGTTGCCAATTTTAGCCACTCCAAATCTGTAGAAAATTATCTATCCAGAAACCCGGCGAGTGAAAAGTCAAGAGATTCAGAAGATATGAATCTTGTCACAGTCTACCTGAATTTATTCAGAAATTCAGAGTGGGACACAATTGCATAATACCCTGCAACTGTTTGAAGGGCAAAAATAAACTCTCCTAAATGTTATCGTTAATGTGCGGGTCCAGGGAGCGAAGCCCCGAAGCTTTGCAACTTTTGCACTCTGAAAAGTAATATTTGAGCCAAAGAATAGACGAAATGTAATAAAAACGACTTAGATTTGTTTAATTACTTTTGAAAAATATATTTTGCGACATTCAGTTATGGGGGGCATCCCCCCCCCAAAAAAAAAAAAATCTCATAAAAAAATATTGGGGGCCAGGTCCCCATAGGGCCTGACCAAACATAGAATAAATAACTTTTAAACAATAATCCAATTTTTTTCAAATATGGCCATCATTGCCGTACAGAACTCTTTCTCACAGGGGATGGTGACTATTTTTCCGACTCCAGCTGCCCAACCAGAGCGTAATATCTGCCCCACTGAGGGACCAAAGGCCGTCCGATTCGGGAAGGAAATGACCATTTGTGGGGTGGCAGCCCCCTACTCTGCCCCCGTCCAGTACGGCCCATTAGGCCCTGCTCATCAAATCAGAGCCAGTGAGTGCTACAGATGTAAATTCACAGAAAAAAAGATAAAGGGTGTGTCCTCTCACCTCAAACTAGTTCAATTATTGTAGTAGTCTACAGAAATTACCTCGTTTTTGGTGTAACGGTGAGAGCATCCGCCTCTCACGCTGGAGGCCCTGCTTCGATTCCCAGGTTGAGTCATACCAAAGATAAAAGTGAAACCTACTGCCGTTGTGTGTGATGCTCCGCATAAGCAATGAAGTAGGGAAAAACAAGCCAGTCAGCCAAAACTGGAAAAAAGGCCATGGCCTGCTGGACTTGAACCAATAGGTTGGAAACTAGGCCGTAAAACTCTATCTAACTCAAGGCAGTTGGCGTTTTTGTGAAGTAAACTCAATCTTTGAGTTTATGAAGGTAAGGTGAGGTTCAGTGAAGTAAGAAATTTTTCTCTGAAGGGGGGGGGGGGGGCATGCAGTATGTTGAGTGATTGCCGGTAGGGGGAGGAGTCTAAGGGAGAGGGTTTCCCTCTCCCCTTTGAAAATTCTTGGCCTTTTCAAAGAGCTTAAATGAAAATGGTTCAAGATTTTTAATTTTTCAGGAATAGTCCTGAAAGTTGAATTGTGGCGGTTAATGGGGTAAAACTGAACATTTTGTGTCTTTACATGCAATCAGATGCCAAAGGGTACAGGTACCTATTCGAAGTAAAATTTGTTTTTAAATTTGCACACTTTCAGGAGTCAAATTAAAAAGCATCAGGATTGGTGTTAAAGGGCAGGAGAGCGCCTTTATCAGTTGGTGTGGAGAGGAAAGAAAATTTCGAAAAATTGCTATTCCTCAGATGGCGAAAAAATGTATTATCATGCTTTTAAAAGTGTATCTAAATAGTCTTTATTTTTAGCTTTTGCAATAATTAAAAACCATCAACTTGCTAAGAGATCAGAAATTTACCACAAAATGTACCATAACATTAGATGAAATGGTAGGCTATTTAAGCTATAGGGGGAAAGCTACAACGGAATTGAAAATATGCTGTTTCTCTATTGCAACTCTTGGCTAAACTCAAGATCCGCTGAATTAATGCAATTTCGTATGTTACTGTCCGAACTCCCGACAATAAATGGTTTTAATCCAAACACCTGTTGCATGATAAATGTAAAACTATTGCTCAGCGCACCTGAACATCCTCCACTCCAATTCCCCTTTCTCGTACGTCTTTACCGGCTGCGGAACGAACCTGAGGGATGCCCCTTACCCTTTGAAATTGTTTGCAAAAGTTTGTGTCCTTACGTGCAATCTGCTGCCACATATGTTACCTTCTGTGAGGGAAGAGGTTGGGTGGCATTGCCAATGCCCTCCCTTGGTACTCCACTGGTGGGGTAAGATAAAATTTATTGATATCCATCATAAAATAACAATGGACAAAAAGCACTCACTTAATAAATAAATAAATACATAAAAAAGTTATCTGTGCATCTTACAATGTAAGCAACACATCAATTTTCTATTTTTAGACATTAATTATCTCACTTAAATCAAAAAGTAGAACAACAAATTTTTGGCCGGTCTCGAAGCGACACCAGGACAATCTTCGAGACCGACAGGGTCCGAGATCGAGACCGAGACCAAAGGGTGTCGAGACCGAGACCAGCAAAAACCGGTCTCGAGACTGAGACCGAGACCGGTCTCGAGCACTACACAATGATGCTTACCCTGAATCTAAACTATTTTTTGCAATAAAAGCTCCATATTTACAAATGTGTAGAAAGACCCAAATTTTCTGCGCGTTTTCGTTCCTAATACAGTAGTGTTCACACAAAAAACAGGGGTTTTCTTATTTTTTTAAAATTTTCTTGCTCGTAAATATAAGCGAAAAAATTAGCTTCAAAATGTACCTTTTGGTCAATGGAGTAGGGTGAGGTGCATGGTCCAAAATTGTTCCGCCCCCCCCCCCCCCAACTTTCAAGTTGCTTTCTACGTCACTGGTGTAGCCCACCATGTGTAGAAAATGCCGCCATGTATAGCTGCGACAAAAAATACATTGAACTTATTGAAGTAAAAGGAAATAACTTCAATAAGCGAGTTCGGCTTTGGCTTTGCACATTCGCACATGTATTGGTGACATCATTCTTTCTAAATCCATCCATAACATGAGGAGGAATCTTAAGTGTACTTTTTGCAGTAGACTGTGTCAAAATTGCTTTTTCGGTTTAAAAATCTTCAATTTAAAGGGGCTCATATGTTGATATCGATAACTTGATGGAAGTGTTTAAGGGTACTACCATTTGAGAATGCTTTTAACATGATTTGTCAAGTTTTACAACCAATAGTTACTGCAAAAGACAAAATTTCGAATTTTGTGATGTTCTGACTATAGTGCCTCAATGGGAAAGAAAAAATGCCCTAGTTGAGGATCTGGAAAATTGCAAAAGGTCACCGCCCTTGAGAAAAAGAGTCCCTTAAAGTTATGATCATATGCCAAAACAGGGAGCTTCCAGTTGCCTGACCAAACTTTGAATAAATAACTTTAAACACTCAATCCAAGTTTTTTTTTCTAACGTGGCCATCATTGCCGTACAGAACTCTTTCTCTCAGTGGGCGGTGACTTTTTCCCGACTCAACGTGCCCAACCAGAGCATAATCTCTGCCCGACTAAGGGACCAAAGCCCGCCCGATTCGGGAAGGTAATGGCCATTTGTGGTTGGCAGCCCCCTACCCGGCCCCCGTTCAGTACGGCCCATGTGGCCCTGCTCATCAAATCGAGGCCAGTGAGTGCTACAGGTGTTAACTCACAGAATAAAGATAAAGGACTTGCCCTCTCACCCCGAACTACAATTACCGTAGAAGTCTACAGAAATTACATATTGGCTCAGTTCTTTGATTGGCAGCTAGTTCAAACAATGCAGAGGAGCTGTACTGTGAGTGTTTTGATTTATACACACTACTTTTTTTAGTCACCCTGAAACAATGAACTGAGATTGCAACTGGAAGAGGATGAATGTTAGACAGTTGTGGGAGGGGCTCAAATAAGAAGTTTAGGAAAGTTGGTGAGAGAATTGGGCCTTTAAGCCCTTATAAATGGAGTGTGTGGACTCACTACAAGAATACTTTTTTCCTCAATGATTAGCCTATTATTCAACGCAATTGGTGTTTTTGAAAAGTAAAATAAGTCTATGAGTTTAAAAAGGTAAGGTGAGGTTCGGTAAAGTAGGCAATTTTTCTCTGAAAGGCCTAGGGGAGGGGCTTGCAGTATGTTGAGTGATTGCCGGTATGGGGGAGGGGATTAAGGGAGAGGGTTTCCCTTTCCCCTTTGAAAATCCTTGGTCTTTTCAATGGTGCCAGATTTTTACTTTTACAGGAATAGTCTTGAAAGTTGAATTGTGGTGGTTAATGGGGTAAAACTGAACATTTTGTGTCTTTACATGCAATCTGATGCCATGTACTCTATCAGTAACTATTCGAAGTAAAATTTGTTTTTAAATTTGCATACTTTTTGGAGTCAAAATGAAAGAGTATCAGCGACGGGCTTAAGGACACAGGAGCATGCTAGTAATTTATTTTTATGCACGAAAAAAGTAATTCTACCATAAATACTGTCTAAATGGAGCGCCACCATCAAGTGGTGTGGAGAGAAAAGAAAATTTTGAAAAATCCCTACTCCTCAGATGGCCGAAAATTATGTTATCATGCTTTTAAAAGCAATCTAAACAGCCTTTATTTAAGCTTTCCTTTAAAATAATACAACTTGCTTAGAGATCAGAAATTTACCACAAAATGTACCATAACATTAGATGAAATGGTATTTAATCTTCTGGGGGGGGGGGGGGGACTACAACGGAATTGAAAATATGCTAATGTTTCCCTAATGCAACTCTTGGCTAAATTCAGATCCGCTGAATTGATGCAATTGTGTATGTAATTGTCCGAACTCCCGACTATAAATGGTTTAACTCCTAACATGGAAGTACTACCTCCGAGGTAGTACTTGCTCCTAACATCTGTTGCATGATAAATAATATTGCTCACCGCACTTGAACATATCCTCCAGTCCCCTGCCCCTTTCTCGTACGTCTTTACCGGCTGTGGAACCAGCCTAAGGGATGGCTCCTCTCCCTTTGAAATTTTTTGTACATGTTGGTGTCTTTACATGCAGTCTGGTGCCACAAATGCTTCCTTCTGTGAGGAAGGGGGTCGGGTGGCATGCCCCAATGCACCTCCCTGGGTACGCACTTCACTGGTGGTGTAATACGTACTTCTGGTGGTGTAATTACACCACCAGTGAAGTACGTACCCAGAAAGGTGCATTGGGGCATGCCACCCGACCCTCTTCCTCACAGAAGGAGGCATTTGTGGCACCAGATTCCATGTAAAGACACCAACATCTTAAAATAAAATTTATTAATATCCATCATAAAATAACAATGGACAAAAAGCACTCACTTGAAAAATGAACAACTAAAGTTATCTTTGCATCTCACAATGTAGGTAACACTTCAGTTTTGTATTTTTAGACATTATTTATCTTACCGTACTTAAACAAAAAATTAAGACAACAAATATTTGGCCCGTCATGAAGCGAGACCAGGACCGAGACCGAGACCGCAGGGTGTCGAGATGGAGACCACAGGGTGTCGAGACCGAGAAAAGCCGGTCTCGAGACCGGTCTCGACCACTACAAAACTGGAAGCTACCCCTCCCCGAAAATGTCGTTTTTCGTCCACCCGAGAAACCTTGAACTTTGCCATTGACTTAGTATATGAATGCCGAGGTCTGAATGAACTGTAAAGACTGATCTTCTAACATGTGAACTTTGTCTTAAGTGAGTACGTTAGGGGAGCTGGAACTGTATTGAGTGACTGAGAAGAGATAACACTGAGTTAACTTGCAATTTGTTTCAATTTTCATTCCACTGTTTGCCATTTTGCGACTTTTTTTGGTCTCTTTACAATTTTACAGTAACCTTTGATCAAAACAAATACTAAAAATCTATACCTTCACAAGTTCACAAAGCATTTGATATTTTCTTCCTTACACTCAATTTGCCCAATAGATATTTTTACCTCCGAGTTTTGGAGACGACGGATCGGGGGAGCATTTCAATGGGGTCTAAGTCTAGTCACCCGGCTTCTCTGATGACGACTATGCTTCAGTTTTCAGCTGCTGCCGCAGGGACTAATTTGGCCGCTGGCATACAGTGTTCAAAAGTACTTTCAGCAGTTTTAGTAGAGATGTTTTAAATTTGTGTAAGCAGTAGGAAAGAACGCGGGCATCCGACTGTTGAGTATGCTTGTAGGCATGCTTCCAGTCAGAGTGAAAAAAAAAATCAATTTTCTTTTATAACGAGTCCAGTCTAGTGCGAGTGCGAGATGAGCGTCACCCGACTTATTTCTGGTGGAGGAATCATAACATAACATAACGTAACATAACGTAACATAACATAACATAACATAACATAACATAACATAACATAACATAACATAACATAACATAACATAACATAACATAACATAACATAACAGCTGAGGTTGAAGGGCAAAGGAGAGCCAAGGCCCCATAAGATGCCCTGAAGTCCAAGCCCTAATCAAAAGTCAAACCACCAAACCTAGACAACACCCCGAAACAATCAGATTCTATCACAGTCATGGAAGAACTTGTCAATGTTAACCTTAAAGCAGTGATCTGACGGGGAGTTAACTACCCAATCAGGGAGACAATTTCACTCGTTGACAACTTTATGGGAGAAACAAAACTTCCTAATGTCAACTTAAGCCTTGCAAAAGGCTTTTCCAGCTTTTTACAATGAAGGCAGTGGAGTGGGGATGGATCTTTTAAAAAAGTGGGGACACCCCGGATACGTCTCCCGCCTTTCCCTCTCCCAATCGACGCCTTTGGTAATACTAGACCCATCAGGAGTGAAAGGGTTGCCACCGACGAAGTTGGCCGCTATTTTGCTGAGTAGGCAAATTGACCAAACTTATAGTTTTGAACCTACGCCCTCTTTTTGACGCATATTTATGCACATCTAACAAAATTCTTGTGACCTTTGACCACATTCAACAAAATTGACGTCTGTCGTGGCATTACGGTGCGGTTGCAGTGAAGTCGAGTATTTCACTTTTCTTCTTTTCTCAGTCTTTTTCGTAAGAAAATTTGCAAAACTTGCTATGGATGTGCCGCAGCACGTCAGGCATCGTAAGTGTATGTAAATTTTTCTCAATTTTATGTGTATGCAGTACTTGCATGGTGGCTTCGTCGGATTTTGCTGTGCCAGTGGTGGCTTCAACAACTTCATTGTAGTGTAATTGTAACGTAAACGTGTTGTTCAATACAGTGATATAGCCTAACTTAATACTGTAGTGTAGTGCACTGTTCCCTGCCCTTCATATGTTATGAATGTGATATGATAATGTAAACTGAAGGTGCAATATTTGAAACATGGAAAATGAAATTTGGTGGGAGATACTTTGAACAGAAAGTTGAAGACAATTGTGTGATTTGCCTGTCTTTTTTTTTGTATCTTTTATCAAAATAAGTTTGGGGCAACTGATGTCACACTTTGAACTTGAAGATGAATTGGGAAATGAAGCAAAGGCTAGATTCTATGCAACTGGGAATGGGATCATAGTCAAGGTCACTGTTGACCGGGTGAAAAGAATTTCAGTATCTGTTGCCTCCATAGCAGTTCTTGAGCAAGTTTTTTGGGACAAGTTAAACATAACAAGTGTCCACACTGGAAAGTACATCTGCCATACGCCAAAGAATCACGCCAATGTGGAGGTGTTTGGAATTTTACACCACAACAATTGTTACAGTAGCCAACTGGGTTGTAATTTTCCCTGGAGCAGTGGGGTAGGCCGTACGCCAAATTTGTTGGCGTACATTTCCGTTCGCCCAAGATCTTTCTCTGCAAGGCCCTACTTTCCAGTATGGACAAGTGTCAGAGCGGTAGGCCCCTTTAGTAGACAGTGTCACTAACTTTACAGTAAATAAATCCAATCTGCATTGCATTGTGGTGAGAGATACAAACACTTTAAGTCTGAAATATGTTATGATGGAAAAAATTGAATGGGTTGATCAGTTAGCAGTATAACTTCTTCAGTCTGAGAGAAATGGTTTCCCATGGGACGACCAACCTACCTTTAACTTTCGGTTGTCCATATAGAATTTTAGTTGTCCCGGACAATCGGACAACCATGAAAATCGAGCCCTGATAACTAACACATTGCTTTAATGCTCATCCCTGTCACTCCAAACAAATTTTCCTAACCTATGTTCATACTGTACTCAAGCCCCTCCCACAACTGCCTAAAACTATCCTCATCTAGATGCCATCTCAATATTGAATTTCGGTGTTTTGCTGCAGTGTGCTATAAGACCCCAGTTTGTAATCAAATTTACCTTCTCACTACAGTATGTAACATGCTGTGTGATCTGACTACATTTTTTTTATCATTAGTCAAATAGTTACATGCCAATTGAGAATTTGAGAATTTCTATGGAGTAACACAAAAATTGTAGTTTAGAGTGAGAGGATTAGGCTGTTTAATATTGTCTGCCTGCAGCATCATTACATAAAATTATAAATAAATTGCATACAACATCAAATTAATGTGTGATGATGACATCACAGATTTCCCATTATGCAATAGATCTATAGATCTCAAGCAAAAATTGAATTACTTGGAAATTAGAGTCAACCAAACGCAGTATTCTAATATTGAGAATCTGAGGTGCAGTTTTCATCTCCAGAAAGAGAAAATACTTCTGCATATTTTGAATTCAATGAATTTCTCTTAAAAGAAAATTTCCGTGAAGCCCTCACCTAAGGTATGCCAAGGTCATGTGTGATTTTCTGTGCACATACATTGCAATATGTAGCAATCAGTAGCCATGGTCAAGTATCATGGTGCATACAGTAGAATGCATACTGAAACTGTATAACATTGTGAAGGTTTTGCTTTTGATCCCATTTTTAGCCCACCACAATGCAATTCAAAGTATGAGCTAGTGATACTGTATGGTCTATATTTGGGCATGTACACACAGCTGGTTATGGAAGTAACTACACTGTATACATAGATGATCTTGGTACTGTCCAATGAGAAGTGCCAGATTTCCCAACCCACCAAGGGTTCTAGCCAAGGTGATGCCCTATCATTATTAGTTCATATTCATTGAGATTCATGAATTTTCCAGTTGTGTGAAAAAATTCAGGCGTTCATCTCAAAGGGGGCAAGAATACCGTAAACTAGGGGGAATGGAAGGGAGGGCAGCGTTGACAGAGGCCAAGATTCATTGACACTGACCTGTCAAATTTTCAGCAACATACCGACTGTTCTCTTATTGTCATATCTTTCTACCCTTTGCTTGCAATTTCAATCCTAACATAATTTATACCTTAGGGAGCTGTTATCTGGATGGAGATGCAATGGAAATTTTTAATGCTAATACTTCCAGACCCTCTAAAAGGATTGAAAGCTCTGTATAATTTCCCCAAAGGTGTTTCCTTATTTTACTCTTGGCACACTTTCAGTATCATCCCTGGAATATCATCTTACTCTAAAGGTAACTAATCCTTAGACAAGTGGCTCATGCAGAACAATACTTTGATTAAGTAGGTCTGTACTGCCAGGTGTCAACAGTTATAAGAGCAGATGCAATCAAACTGGAAACAATTGGTTAACTGAAATGAATGACTTTAAATAGCCCCTCCCTTAACAAGGCATGCCATGCAAATAAGCTAGAGAGGCAGTTCTAAGTCTAATATTTTGAGGAACAGATTAGAAGTAAAAGTTTCCAGAAAAAGCCATAAAAATTCTGGTTCAGATTTCTACATACAACCTAAATGATATGACCAATAACAAGTGACTGCAAATTACTCTTATTTCCCAGATGACTGCCAATTCTGCAGCAGTGCAGAAAACTTGTCAGGCCTATTTTAACCAAAACAGACGACAGATACTGTAACTTCCTAATCCCGTATTTAGAAATGCCAAGAATGATACAAGAGACAGATTAGGGAGATAACTGTGTGACTGTACAGTAGGTGGGCAAAGCTCTTTTCAAAGCATTGCACCTCCAGCCAAATACAAATGACTGTAACAGCTCCCTGCTTACACTGTGAAAAAATGAAAGACAAAATGTTGCATGTCTGATGGTTGTGGCAGATAGGAAAGAATGTCAATAGCAATTACATTCAACTTTCATTAAAATGGCCTTGGACCATTTCAAGTTTTAAAGACAGTATTAGCCAGTGTTTATTGATGAGAAATTAGCCATGCAAGTGCTGCCTTGTAGTCATGTAGACTGCACATGGTTGGAAGTTTCATTAACGACATATTCTACAGGTAATGGGAAACACTCACCAAGTTATGGGACCATTACTTGTATCTCACTTAATTTTATCAACAGGGTTCTAGCTAGGAAAAATGTCAAAACAGGTGGGAGTTAATCAACATTGCATCATTCTCATGTGATGTTGGCCATATCTCAAGATCTGAATGACATTGTCAGTTTCATGATTTTGGTTATTCCCAATATCAGTACAATCATTCAATTGAATGTTATGTGTCTGATACTGTGCACAGTGTGTTAGAGTAAGTCTGATGAAATTCAAACTGAGCAGTGAGATTTAAACCAGGTACAGTAGTGAAATTTTCAACTGGGTGCTGACTTAAGTTAAATTTAAACTGGGTGCAGCACTCAGTTTGAATGGCCTTGCTAGAACCCTGATCAAGTAGTTATTAATTGGCACTTAATATTTGAAACCCTTGTGCCCCATTTGTGATGAGGCAGTAAATACGTATGTGGTGCATGTTTTAGAGCTTAAAACTTCATTGTGCAAGCTTTCATTTTTGGTGGCATATATGTTCTTTATAGTTTCCATTTTTTGTACACATTGGCATCAATTGAATAAAGTAGTACTGTATATGAGCATGCTGAGTGGTGTTCTGTAGTTTTGATGTTCAATCCTTGTCTTGTTACAATACTGTGTGAAGTGGCAAATATTACATGTAATACAGTGAGCACACGTGACATAGCTGTATGTGATATTTTAAGTTTTATTTGAATAAACTGCACAGTTAGTGCTGACCAAAATGTTTATAGGCCTACCTGGGTTTGGAAATCTCCGTTTTCATAATTTCTCCCACATTTCTATTTACAAAAAAGGTGTGATTTCCTTAAAATTGCCAAAATTTTTACCAAGCACTCAAATTTGCCAGGAAGGAGCCTCCCAGCACCCCAATACCTATTGATGGTACTGCATATTGGGTTCAGTCTGGCAATGAATTTCCTAAGGCCAAGATGTTTCATTTTGGGCAAGTAAGAATTAATGCACATTGCAACCCATCTGTGGTCACAGTTCAACTAAAACAGAAAGTTCTTTATTTTGACACACCAATAACAAAGCTCCTTAAAGGCCCAATCCTCTCACCCCAAATACTGTAGTTCCAAATTTCTTAACTGGCACGCCTATTCTCCCTTCCCACAACTGTCTAAACTTCATCCTCATCCAGAAACAATCTGAATCTTTTGCTTCAGGGTGAGTATAAAATACCCAATTAGTAATCAAAACACTCAGTACTGTACATGCAGCATAACGAAAGCTTCAGTAAATGAACTTGCTGTCAATCCAAGAGCTGTGCCAATTGAGAATTTCTGTGCATTACTACAAAAATTGTAGTTTGGGGTGAGAGCAGGCCTTTAATATATTTTATCATTGTCAAGACATAGCTCTTGAAAGTTTGATCACTTAAGAGACAGTTGTTCTTAATATTAGCATTGGCACAGGTTAGAAATTTCTTTTGCCAATCCAAATCATGTTATAAAAATTGTCCGAGTTTGGCTTTAAAAATAGGCAAATAGGCATTTTTAAAAGAATAAATAACTACTTAGGCCATTGCAACTGCTTTGGATTGATTGCTCAAGGTGCAAAGTTAATGTAACATTCTGTACATCTCATTGGACCGCATGTTTGGTCTGACAGTAAGAGCAGCCGCCTCTTACGCGGAAGGCCCTGGTTCTACTCCCAGGTCGAGTCATACCAAAGACTCTAAAAATGGAATCTACAGTACTGCCGTTGTGTGTGATGCTCCGCACAAGCAGTGGGGTAGGGAAAACAAGTCAGTGAGCCACAACTAGAAAAAATGGCCATAGTTGGCTCATACTTGAACCAATAGGTTGGAAACTGGCCGTAAAACTCCATCCAACCAACTTCATTGGTCTGTGTGAGCTTACTGTAAAAGGGCACAACCATCATTTATCAACCAGAATAGAGCTATTGTTTGAACTCAGTGCTACTCAGAGTGCAGTCAACAATAGTATGTGTGCTTAGAATATAAGGCCCATGCCTAATCCTAACTATATTTGGGAGGCTAAGGCCTCTTAAAGGGAAAAAAAATTGAAATATGGTGAAGTACAGTGCTGTGCAGTATTTGGGACAAAAGTTTAAATTGGGGTCATTTCATCAACCATTTGTTGACCATTTGCCAACTGCCTGTTTGGTCTAACAGAAAAGCATCTGCCTCTCACATGGAAGGCCGGGTTCGATTCCCAGGTTGAGTCATACCAAAGACTTTAAAAATGAAACCTGCTGTTTTGGGTGATGCTCCGCATAAGCAATGGAGTAGAGAAAACATGCCAGTGAGCTACAACTGGAAAAAAGGCCCTGGGCGGTGGCCGGCTCGACTTGAACCAATATGTTAGAAACTGGGCTGTTAAACTCCATCTAAACTATCAACCATTTGTCACATGAATCTTATCACTGAAATGCTTTTGTACAACTAATTTATTACCAATAATGGAGCTAAGCTAAACTGAGCCGTACATCTTAAGCATAAAATGAGTCTGAAAGGCATGCATTATTTTTATGTCTTTTTTTATTTTTGTATTTTCCTCATATTTCCCCTGTAAATTATTCACCAATACCAGCCCACAAAGGACACCAGAGGAAATCTAAAGGCAGATCACAAGCTGGTCCAGCACCTTTATTTGATGATACCAGCAATACTGGAGGTATGAATAGTGGAAGTGGCATGTATGGTGGACCCCCACCCCCTAACCAGGGGTATGCTGGGGCACAGTTTATGAATGACCCAATGGCATCCATGGCAATGCAGTATGGAGCATCTCTGGCAGATCATGGCAAGGATGTTATGGAACAGCAGGTCAGTATTAGGATGCTACAGCTTAAGAATAGAGACTACTGCCATTGTGCTTAGTGCTCAGAATATAAGCAATGGAGTAATGGGAACAAGCCAGTGAGCAACAGCTGGAAAAAGACCATGGCAAACTCTAAAGTCTGTTGAGTCTATTGAGCTATAATCACTTTTTATCCTCATGATATTCAAATAGAAATATTTTGTGATAATTTGGTAATAACAATAGTAAACCAGCTGGATAATCTGTTTTGGTGGTTATGTACATGCACACATCCTCCAAATGGATGGAATAAATAAATCAATTCTGCACTTACAATACATATTCCAAAATTTGAGTTTACAAGAAAACTCTGTAAAATAATTTTTTCTTAGTCCACCCATAACATAAGGAAAGATCTCAAATGTGGTTTGTACAGGGGATTGTGTTGAAATTGTATTTTTGGTGTTAAAATTTTCATTTTAATCTGCTGTAAATTAGGACTGAGGCCCTTATTTTCCTTTAACTTGGCTATACACTTGGATAGTGTTGTATGCACTTACTGATGATGTAGTACCATTTATTAAGAGGGTGGGGTTGTGCTGTGTGAGGTCAATAAGGTGGTGCCTCTACCCATCAGGTAATACCTCTGTTGTCAACCATCCCCTACCCACTTAATTGAAAAATTCCCTTCCCCATCCCCTGTTGTTTATTATCTTGAGCAAAGTACTATGTGGGGGATAATTTGTTCAACAAATAGCAACATCAACTCCTTCCTACATGTGTACACATTTTAAATATTTACTCAATGAGAGCAATGTTCAAGAAAGTAGAGTGGTGGAAATGCAGAGCCTTTATAATTGTAAAATCATACACTTGTCATGCTTTTGGCATCCTAGAGTTACTTGTCCTATCTCCTCGTACCTGTTACCTGTCTAACTGTTAATATTTAAAACTCCCTTTTTTTATCTACAAAGATGAAGTACATTTGTACAACCTCTCAAATAATTGGTTAAGTTAGATGAGATTTAACAACACACCAACACAAATGTGTTATATAGTGTCACCCAGATAAAACGGTTCAAGTCCATCCTTTTAGTCACCCCTAACGACAGGTAAAATCCTTTGTGTCCATTTAAAGGAGCTTTGCAGTTAGTTGGAATATATATTTTAGAAAGTTTTGTCTGTCAAAGGCTAGCTATGTTTGTATCCCCTTATTTTATTAAATATTGTTGATTAATGTACTGTATTTGTTTACTTGCAAAAAAAAACTGAAAATATTAGATGAAAATGCATCCCATTTTGCATTTTAGGAAGGCAGTTTGAAGAAAACTTTTTCAGTTATGTGTCTTGGATTGAGAGGAATTTGTGATGTCTTTTGATTGATTTGATTAGATTGAGTCTTTAGTTTTCTTAAATTGGTACTGGACCCCCAAGTAATGGCTTAAATTTCCCCCTCCCCTTCTGGTTGATGTATTCGTAAACAACTATACTCACCTGTAGCTACATCTAAATAAGAGTGCAGTGCTAAAACTACTCTGGGTAGTGTGTGGTGCTGGTAATATGCAATTAGATGAATCAAGGGGTACTTAGTATACAGGTCTGCAATGTGAATCATTGTAATGCATTATTAATTTCATAAAAACTTTTCTTCATCATATGGAGTTTCTAAAACCCTTATTAGATTACACTCAATTCAATTGAATTCAGTTCAATTCAAATTAGTAAATGTGTTTGTTCTCATTATTTATAGTATCCAATTGGTTGGAAACTGGGCCAAAAAACTCCATCTAACTAACTCATTATGTATATCACTGACAAAACATATTTCAAATATGTATTTTTTTATTTTTTTTGTCTTCACAGGTGGAGAGGTTCTTGTCCGTTAGCAAATTAAAGTACTATTTTGCCGTCGATACTACATATGTTGGGAAGAAGTTATTAATTGTCTTGTTTCCATTTGGACACACAGTAGGTTCAGTTATTTTGTTCTATTTGCCAAGCTTCAAGTGTACACAACACTGTTTGAAAGTGTGAGAGCAAAATATACCTCAATATCTCTTTATGCAAATCCCCCCCCCCCCCCATTTCCAGAAAAAAATTTGCCTGTTATATGTTGTTACACCCCATTTCAACACTTTGCCTTCAGGCGCAGCTCCCAGTATCTATGTAGGGTTTGCAGCACACACTTTACATACTGTACATTTGTATGTTTTAACTTGAAACTTACCACACCTCCTCGCCTCCATGAAACAGCCAACTGCTTGCTATCAGAACTTTCATGTGGAAATATTACTGTAGATAGGATATTTGGTAAAGGATGAATCAAGTCTGACAAGTCTAATGACTTGTGTCCACATCAGGGTGTGGGTCATGAGGCATGCATGTGGGAAAAGGTTGTAAACGAAGCCTACAATGGTTGCGAAAACAAGTGAAAAAGGAGCTCTTCAAAACAAATGGTACATTGCCTTTTAATCATTTCACATGCTAACCACAAGCTGCTTTCTCCTTTGTCCCCACTTCAATGATGGTTGGTAAGACTGACCAGTCCTCAGGATAACAATGTTGGGACAGGAGAAAAGGGTTTATTTCGTTTACTTTTGGTGATGACTGTAGGAGCACCATTCAACACTCTTATCAAGTTTATTCAAGTTTGATACCAGTTATGGGCCGTCTTTTCTATGGTGAAGATAGTAGTTAAATACACCTTCTTCTGCATCATTGCTGAACAAGAACATAATAGGGACAAAAAGCTTCAGTGTACATATATTGAATTTTCATGCACAGTTTTAAAAACTTTCTTTTTAAAGGCTCTAAAAATGGAGCCTATTGCCATTGTGCGTGATGCTCCAAATATGCAATGGAGTAGGGGAAACTAGCCAGTGAGTCACACCTGGAAAAAAGACAGTGGCCAGCTCAACTTGAACCAATAGGTTGGAAACTGGGCCGTAAAACTCCATCAAATTTACCTTAAACAAGTCAAATGTTCTCATGCTAAGGTGGAAAAAAAAACAAATGAAGCAAATTACTGTAGTAATGTTTCAAGGAATATTTATGTAGTATATGAAATGTTTGTTTAATGTTGTAAGTGTGACATTTGTCTTTAATCTACGTTCTGGAACATATTTAGCCTCGAGTGGCAGTTGGTTTATGGAACAATGTTCTAGGGGAGGTCTAAATGGAGCAGTGTCCAGCCCCTCATTTGGGAAATTTTTGCATCTCTAGGGGGTGATGAGCCGTTTCTAACCTGTGTGATTGGAATACAATCAAACTAGTTCATTTTGACAATACTTGAGGTTCTTTGCAAAAGATTTGTGTGGGGCAGGTGTGAATGCAGGTCTGCAAAGTCTCTACAAACAAACACTGCCTACAGTACATAGAACACCATCATCACATATCACACCTGCATATTTACAATTTAGAATTGCCACCCATAGTCTTAGGCCCAGAAATGCTTGACACAAATAAGGAGTTCTTGGTGCCCCCTACCCATCACTCCCACCACAGCTAATGTAGAACCCTGTCCTAAGCAAATTTAGATTTGCAATGTAGACAAAGTCAATTTTTCATCTCTTGTCGGGATGTGGTATAGGTGTGCAGTGTGCCCAGAGCTCAAATGGTATTGTGTGAGTTGTCTCCAAACTGGCATCTTAAAGTTACATCGAATTGTATTAATTGATATGTTACAATTGGATAATGTTGAGTGTAACTACTATTTCTTTGCTCTCTCACCCTCTCCTTTTTCCAGGAATGGTCTATCAAATACAACCAAGATGAACCTGTAGCACCCAGATACGAAGTCAATGCACCAGACCTGTATATTCCAGTCATGGCCTTTGTAACATACATCTTATTGGCAGGAGTTTGCCTGGGAAGACAAGAAAGGTAATAACTTCACTCTGTATTGATATGGCAAGGAAGAAAATGGGGAGGTAAGAGAATGGTAGGAATCACTGAAATCATTGTAAAATTATTATCACTGCAGCTATCGTTAAACAAATTCTTCTGTCGGTCTTTTACGTAATGCTACCACTTCTCTTCGTGACCTTGCACAGTTGGCACTAATATGGTAATAAATTTGTGAAGGTGTCTTTCTGTCATGTTTCTGTACAGCCAAGACATGTAAAGTAACTTTAACATATTTAACAGATACTGTAGGATTTGTAAACAGCACTTTTGTTTTGAGTTTATTTTATAGGCAACTGTAGGGTTTCCACTGGATTTTAGTGGTTGTGAGGTGTGTACTAACCCTTGGGGTAAAATGGTACCAGATTTGACATTGAAAGAAAGAGAGAACTATCCTTTTTGCAATAGCCAGGACAGTGCAGGTCACATTAAGAGCAATTTTTTGCAAGGTGGTATTCATAACCTGTGAGGTGGCCACCTCACAACAAAAATGCCAGTGGACACCCTGAGGTGCTTATTCCACTGTCTGCTGCTGTTTTGAGCACTGATTAAGATGAAGTCATTTTTGCTTAACCCTGACTGGGGCAAGGGGGATAATTTGGGGGGTTTTGCTATCCTTTTGTCCATCATTGAATAATATAAAATTTTTGAATACATTGAACAAACTCTTGCTTTTGTTTCGTACTTGGTTGTATTATTTCATAAATAGATCACATCAAGGCTTATGTTTGGTGGAACTTCATGTATCCATGGTTTTCTTTGTTTTAGGTTCACACCAGAACTGCTTGGTATTCAAGCAAGTTCTGCTTTAATTTGGCTGATCATTGAAGTAGTAGCAGTACTCCTCACAACCTATATCACAAATATTCACACTGCCCTCAGAAAGCTGGACCTCATTGCTTTCTGTGGTTACAAATACGTTGGGTAAGTCAACTCACGATCAGTGTCATTAGTTTGTTTTCCAAATCAGTTTCTAGTTTGGGATGAGCTTTTACATTATTTAAGTTTGCATTCAAAGTGGAACTAAAAGTCTCCATTTGCTGTTCTGCATTTTTTTTTTCTTTTTGAATATCTTGCTGTGGTCTAGTAATCTCTTAATTTGTTTGTCATTTGCTATGAAAGTGAAACAAAGAGGACCAAAAAAGTATATTGTAGCAAAACTTCTAATTACTTTTCCATTGTTTTTGTACACCCATTCAATTATGTTTA
Organism: Holothuria scabra; assembly: GCA_037179385.1. Classification (NCBI taxonomy): domain Eukaryota; kingdom Metazoa; phylum Echinodermata; class Holothuroidea; order Aspidochirotida; family Holothuriidae; genus Holothuria; species Holothuria scabra. The sequence goes on from CM074180.1 coordinate 52,055,968, forward strand.
AGTTTCAAGGTTATTTCTAGCATCACATGCATTTACATTGTCCAAGCATAAATAAATCCCATCAAAATTTCAATGCATTGCAATACATGCAGAAGTGGAAACAGATCATTGAAAAAGGGATGACCAAGTGAATAGTACTACAGATTTATTAAGGTGTTTGGTGGAGGTGGAGCTGAGCTTTTCAAGTCTAATCCCATTAAAACAAAAAAGGCTGGTCATGAAGTTTTCTTCCTTTTAGCTAAACCTGTAGGTAAGCATCAAGAAAGTGCAGCTACCAACTGACTACAACCTATCTCTTGGGTCACAATCCTATCTTATCTTTTTGCCCACAAATCATGTTTATTCCAAAGGTTATTGGTCATCTCTGCATAACCTGCTTTGTTATTGGCCTAGCAGATGGGTGAGATGGCAAAACCACAGATGCAGAGCTTCCACAAGGACTCTTAATGCTCTTTCCCCGAGCTATGGGGTAGTATTCAATTCGGGGATGGAGTTTTTAGGGTAGTTTTCAACAAAACTACAGCTTTCTGTAGAAATGCCCAGCATCAAGTGGTAGTGTCTATATTTGATGTGTTATAGAAGTTGTTGTATGAAAGTATTTTATGCCCAAACTGTGTAAGTTGTACAGGGTTTGTAAAAAAAAGTGTGGTGTAACATGCAGACGCATTTGTGGAAAGTGATGGCAGCAGTGCAGATTTTAGACACAGCGATGTTCATACTTTCCTTTGAAAAATAGACATGTAGATTGATTCAATTAAAAGTGATTACTGTGGAAGGATCCAGTATCCTTGAATGGTAATGATTTATCCTCATCAAGGGTAACATCAGTTGATACAATTACCCATATTTGGTGCCAAACTTATTCAAAGGAGTCATTTAAAGAACCTAGAAAGCAAAATGTATGTATTTGTTCACATCAAACACATTAGTAGAAAAAGAAAGTTGGTAGTTTGCCAAAATTGTTCAATTAGCTCTTTATGAAATGATAATGTTGAGATTGGAGCATTGTGTTAGGATTTCTTTCTTTTTCCTCATTGTACAGAATGATAGTCTGTCTTCTTGCCAATATTTTGTTATCATCTGGGGCCTATCATTTGGCTGTCTTATACACAAGTGTTGCTATAGTATTTTTCTTGGTGAGTCAGAACTTACTTGCTTCTGTAAGACTATGACTAAAATTCATCACCTGCTCGATTTGTTTCAAAGTTGGTAGGGGTTTTGAATGACCGACTGTTCTAAACCAGCTGTTATGTATGTGTTTGTTATTAGTTTGCAGAAGGCATACAAGGTTGTGGAGATTGGGGGAAGGAGGGCCCGCCCAGTCCCCAAATGTAACAACAAATAAAATGAGCTTTACCCTTTTGGCAGGGTAATTTGGTCAAAAATTCAAAAATCATGCAAAATGTATCCCAACCCTCCAGAAATTTTGACTTCCATTAGTGCTGGGGGTCAGTTAGGGTCAGTTAAGATATATTGCTCATTCATACATTGGCAGCATGCAGTACATGTGCATATGTTCTTGCATCTCCTACCAATTTGTGCAGTGTCCCTCAATCTTACTAATATGTATAAGTAGTCAGTGGGATGAGTGGATAATCTATCCCTGATGTTTGTATAAGGCTGCTAGCTAGGTCATGGCAGTGAGGGAACAAATTTTGTGGAATAAGTTGTTATTAACCAGCCAATCATAGCTCACAACATGGTCAAAACAAATTTTGTGTGTATAATGGCATGTAGTAAATAAGTACAAGTCTCTAGTATTTGCAGCAGCCAGTGCTTGCAGCAGTTGATACCTCGGAGGCAGTCATCACAAATCTTACAATCTGTAATCTGTAAATATTAAAGACGATGAAAAATCCAAATCCCATTTTCATAGGACATTCCTGAGCCAAGATAAAATGTTGAAGTTCAGTCACTCACATTAAAACAGTATGTTGCACAATAATTTGTGATGTCATTTTTGGTTTCGATGAAAAGAGAAACCTATGCATTCATGATGGCCTGCGTGTGTATGTATGTGTGTATGTGCGTGTGTATGTGTGTATGTGTGTATGTATGTGTAGGTGTGTGTGTTTGTGACACTTTGCTTGTTTACATGATATCTTGAGAAGGGAAGATCTGACAGTTCTCAGACTTGGTACACAGATACCCCATACTTAAGAGGAAGAACCCTATTTATTTTGGTTGAGGTCAAAGGTCATCAAGGGTCACGTGGGGTCAAACCCCGAAATCCTTGTTTACACGATATCTCATGGTAGGAAACTTGGATTAATTTCAAACGTGATATGTCGATGCGTTATGATGTAAGGAAGAACCCTATTGATTTTGGTGGAGGTCAAAGGTCATTTGGGGTCACGTGGGGTCAAACCCCAAAATCCTTGTGTACACTATATCTCATGGTAGGAAACTTGGGATTAATTTCAAACTTGATGTGTTGATGCGTTATGATGTAAAGAAGAATCCTATTTATTTTGTTGGAGGTCAAAGGTCATTTGGGGTCAGAAATCCTGAAAACCTCTTTAACACAACATCTCAAGTTAGGAAGCTTGGATTGATTTCAAACTTGATATATTGATGCATTATGATATAAGGAAGAACCCTATTGATTTTGGTAGAGTTCAAGGGTCATTTGGGGTCATGTGGGGTCAAACCCTGAAATCCTTGTTTACACGATATCTCATGGTAAGAAACTTGGATTAATTTCAATCTTGATATGTTGACGCATTACGATGTTAGAAAAAACCAGATTTATTTTCGTAGAGGTCAAAGGTCATTTGGGGTCACATGGGGTCAAACCCTGAAATCCTTGTTTACATGATACATCATGGTAGGGAACTTGGATTCATTTCAAACTTGATATGTTGATGCCTTATGATGTGTAGAAGAATCCTATTTATTTTGGTGGAGTTCAAGGGTCATTTGGGGTCACGTGGGGTCAAACCCTGAAATCCTTGTTTACACGATATCTCATGGTAAGAAACTTGGATTAATTTCAATCTTGATATGTTGACGCATTATGATGTTAGAAAAAACCAGATTTATTTTCGTATAGGTCAAAGATCATTTGGGGTCACATGGGGTCATACCCTGAAATCCTTATTTACACTATATCTCAAGGTAGGAGACTTGGATTCATTTCAAACTTGATGTGATGATGCGTTATGATGTAAAGAAGAATCGTATTTATTTTGTTGGAGGTCAAAGGTCATTTGGGGTCAGAAGGGGACAAATCCTGAAAACCTCTTTAACACAACATCTCAAGGTAGGAAGCTTGGATTGATTTCAAACTTGATATGTTGATGCATTGTGATGTAAGGAAGAACCCTATTGAGTTTGGTAGAGGTCAAAGGTCATTTGGGGTCATAGGGGATCAAACTCAGAAAACCTTGTTTAGGAAAGCTCAGGGTACAAAACATGGATGGATTTCATAATTAGTATGTGGATGAGTTATGGTGAGAAGATGGTCTGTATAAGGTTTTTTTTTATGGAGGTGAAAGGACATCTGGGGTCATGATTGGTCAAACTTTGAAAAACTTGTCAAAATGGGATATCTCAAGGTAGGAAACTTGGATGGATTTCCTAATTAGTATGTGGATATGTTATGGTGAGTTGAAAGAACTGTTCCTGTTGTTTTTGGTGGAGGTCAATGGTCATCTGGTACCACCTGGCATCAAACTCTGAAAACCTTGTTTGCAGAATATCTTAAGGCACAGTATGAAATTTGGCTTTTTGAATATTGAAATGTTTTGGTTAAAAAAAAAAAACAGTTACTTACAGGTGGAGTCAAAGGTCACTTTGGGTCACCAGTTGTTACAAGAAATGCAGCATTTTATTGAAAAGAGCATGTATGTATCATTGAAACCTCAATGCATTTTTGCATTCTGGTTGTACTGTTCAAACACCCTTGTATTTCTTTGTTTTTCTTTAAGTTACTGCACCATGTACCAAGGTGTGATAGCACTCTTACTCTGATAGGGTGATGTAATTAATGAAGCCCTCTCTGTGCAACATGCTAGGCAAGCAAACAGGTGATGTTCAAGGTCATTAACAAGAAAGTCCAAAAGTAAAACAAGAAAGTCACAAATTATTGTGCAATGGACCAATTTGTTTTAAGTGAATAAATTTCAATCAACATTTTATATCTTGGCTCAAGAATGTCCTATGAAGATGGAAGTTAGACTGCCTAGAATTCATTTTTCATGTTCATGAATATATATTTTGGAATATTTGACTTGAGGTGTGCTTGTAAAGATACGGGTAGTTCAACTGCTTTTGCAATTCTGTTGGTGATTCAAGGGGTTGAGAATGATGGAGAGAGACAATACATTAAATGAGTGTTTCAATTCAAACATCCAGGTGTCCTTTTAAAAGGTCATTTGATACCAAAGGGCACATGATATGGCTTGTACTAAATTCAACTTTGTACGGTATGAAGTTGATTGTGGTATCATTAATTGTTGATCTATATATCAGGTGTTGTTTGGTCTCTGTTCTCCTGTCACAAAATGAAAAATTAGGCAACAAAACAAAAGCCTGATAGTAAAGCCCTGGAGGTAGCTAATTTTCCATACACTAAGAAAACTTTGTTTGAACAAATAGATTCTTCCATTTATCTTGGCTTACTCAAGATAAGTATACTTTCTAGAAAATTTTGACATGACTCCAACTTTTGCCTAGACATTTATGTGTAAATTTACCCCATTTTATACTGCCTTTAGATAATTTTATTCCAACTTTCATGTTTTTCTTGCTGAAATTATATAACACATTTGTGTTGATGTGTCGTTAAATCCCATCTAACTAACCAAGAATATTTGATACTGAACTGCCCTAGGAGTCTAAAGTGCAGAGTTATTTGCTTCATAGACCCTTAGCTACATAGCTGTTACAAAGAATTGTGGGATAGAATGTTGGTGTGTATTATTCTTTGCTATATTTAAATGCCATGGAAAAAAATGCATAGCAAAATACTATCCCACAATGCTTTGTAATTGCTATTTGGAAAAGGGTCTATCATGGTGTGAACAGAAGAATTATTAAAATAAATCAAGTCATGATTTGTAAGAAATTATGCACTCACAAATATATCTTCTTTGTGCAGCTAGACCTTTAAACTTAGTGGAAGGCATTTTCTCTGAAATTTGAATTTTGTGGTACAAAGTGATAATAAAGCCTGATTTTTTTTTAAAATATTTACAGCCCTTGTTTGTGACTGATGTGAATTTTATTTCTTTCCTTGCAGATTCGAAACTTAAAACTTATGATATTACCGGAGTCACCAACAGATGGTTTTGGGCATGGTAACAAGAGGCGGATGTATATTTTACTCTTTATTTCGGCAATTCAGCCGGTCTTTATCTATTGGTTGACCTTCCATCTAGTTGGCTCTGCAGGAAAAAAGTCAGTGGAATAGTATCAATGAAAGGCCATGTGATGTTGGTCAAAGAGGTTTTGACTATTTCTTTGAACAAGCTTAAAGGATGTGGTCACTTGCATTCAAACATTATTTAACCACTTTCTCAAGAATTGGTGGCCCATTCTTCCATGTTTCTCTGCACTTTGTGATTTGACATCATGTGTACACCAGGGAGCATTGCATCATCTGGGACAGTGTAATTTGTGTCATGAACTCTCCACTCTTAGTTGTTGGGATACACATATATGAGGTAGCTAGTTAGAACCAGAACATTGTGTGGTATTCAAACGTTTTGAGGGATCTGATGTGATGTGTTCTATCTTTCTCTGGAGACTTTGAGAGCTGAATCTTTTTCTTGTTGTACCAGGGTGTTAAGCTTCTGTAAACATTTGAGCATAATACTGAGAGGTCAAGATGACTAGATGTAGGAGGTTTATAAACTTGTGGACCGAAGGTCCTCTGTACATGGGAAGTCAAGAACTTGAGGACACATGGTGGTTTTGAACTTTGAAAGGTTGTCATATTCAATGACTCCTTGTCGTTTGAATATTCAAAGGCCAATTGTTTGATGGCCGTAGACTTTGAAAGGTCAGTAGAGCTGTGTAAACCTTGAAATATCAAATATCTTGAAGGACCAAGGGAAAAAATGCTTTAGGATTGGACATGTTGTACTATGTAAACATATTCTTCAAAGAAAAGCCATACATATTCAGTGGTTTGTAGGTTTTTTTGTTATGATCTTGTAACAAATAATATGAAAAGCTTCATGGATTACTTATTGAATGTTAAAAAAGCTACTAAGAATCAGAGTGTAACTAAGTCTTATTTTTTTTGTGGCAAGTCAAGTCAGCTATGCCCATTTTAGCAACATGTGTCAAGTCATAACTGGAGTCACTGTGTTATTTCAGTGGAGAAAATTGACCAGAATTTTTGAAGTCGGGCAGTTTAAAAAGTTGTGACTTGATTCGGGACTTGATTACAACTCTGCTAAAAACGATTGAGTATGAACTGGTTTTTAACTTTTTTTTTCTCTGTCAGGATTTCAACAAATTTTTTGTCCTGAGCCTTTCACAAAATGTTAAAGAAAGCATTCACTTTCAGCAGCAAAGTGAAAACTAATCATAAACCAGTCTGGTCTTGTTAGGTGCACATGGATGCTGTAGCCTCAATTTTGTTTTTTGTATTTAAATATTTAATCTGAGGAATTCAGGGTCACAAAGCCAACTTGGGGGCTCATTACAGAGTTATTCCATGTTGAATGGAAGTGAGTTTTTTACTCTCTTTTCAAATAACACAAACTGTAAAAAGAATCAGGTCTTTAGCCAGTGATATACCCCCCAGCTCTTGGAGAGAGCTAAAACAGTGCAAAATTGCCAGGGGAAACTTTAGAGATGGGCATAAAAATTTAAAAAAAAAAAAAAAAAGACTGGTTAAACTTGAGATGCACAAATGGCATGTAAGTAAGCTACCCAAGTACTACATAAGTGCAACAAAATACATTGGTGGGGGACAGAATTTTTGTACTGAGTTTGTTTAAGCAACTGAAATGGTAAGGCTATAGAGTACTCACTGTGCTTTACTGCTCACAAGTGTCACAAGTGTAAGATTTTCCCTGTGTGTGGGGGGGGGGGTATTTTTTATGTCACATCTTGTTATTTTATGGTGTGGAGTTTGCATGTTTTATCCCATAGAGGCACGGTGAGGAGTTCACATTGATTAACCCTCAAAATGCATGGTAAGCTATTCACAGGCCTGTATTAATTCTCGGAAAAAATTTTGCAGTGCAAAGGACATGTTTTTCCCACCTTGTAGTCATCAATTGTATTGCTGATTCAAGAAAGATGTGAAGGAAACAAATGTGTCATAAAACAAATTTGTTAGATGTATTTTTGTGATGAAGTGAATGTATACATGGGAGAGTATGTGAGAGCATGGTGAATCATTGGCTTAGCCTTGGGACTTGCGATGTACAGGTTGCTGGTTTGAGTCCTGCTGATTTGGTTACATTGTGTCCTTTGGCAAGATGATTTATCTCTATTGCTTCTCTACACCAAGGAGTCGTTAAATTGATACCTGTGAGGTAACTTGTGTCAATTTGGTGTCGATTTAGCCGCAACCTCTCTACCAGTGGGATTTTGTCTCTAGGATGGATTATTGCTGACCAGGTAATATTTGCTTTGGACATGGAATCTTTGTGGGAAAGGCACTATGTTAAAAAAATAAACAAAAAAGAAAAAATTGGAGATGAGATTTGTAGTCTTGGCATACATTTTGACTCGTGTGCTCGTGTAAGTTTCATTTTTCTTTTTTCTTTAGTTTTGAAATGAGAAAAAAAATATATATGCTGCTCTCAGATTTTAATGCTAGGAAAACTATATCGGTGACTATGAGATGGGTGTTGTTGGAGATTGTTAACTTCTGCATTTTGTCCTTAATATCCCTTTGGTTTGTTTCTTTATAGTATTATAAAAACTTTAAAAAAATTATCAATCTCAGTAAATAACTTAAAATGGGAATGAAAAAATGTGTAAGTTAAAAATTGATAAAGTGAAGGTGGCAACAAAAATAAAGTACTTGTTTACAAACTCGAATAAGCGTCTTGTATTTCTTGGCTGATTGCTCTATACCAGTGGTTCTCAGAGTGGTCCCTACCACCCCCTGGGGGGCATTGAAAAGTTTCAAGGGGGCACTGAGGCATTTGCAAGCAATAGGGGGGCATTGGCATTGACTAGGGGGTCCCTGGAGGTTCTCATACATTCATGCAATAAAGGAACGTAGGAGGTTGCAGTGTGGTTGACACAGACCGTCTTCTCCGAAAGGTTTAGCAACTACTGACAAAAATTTACCCAATATAAAACTTGTCTGGGTCATTTTGGTGCTAGAAATTGAAAGTCAAAAGTTCAAAGTCAAAGATTTATATAAATATGATGGCATGTTGGGTGGGAGGGTGCATTATTTTGAAAAAGTTTGAGAACCACTGCTCTATACCTTGTGCATTGATGACATACTGATATCCTCCTTTAAGCACAACAATTGAACACGTGGCCACACGCATAAGAATAAGCGCTGCACCTGTTGCTGACTATGCGCGTGTTCAACTGGTTGACAAATCAGCTTGCTGCATTTATCTGTGTTGGTTTGTTTTGCCCCCAAAGGTGGGTGTACTTTGTAGTCTGACTTCATATGAACAAGATTTATATCTTCTATATTTTGGGGACTGTCTGCTTCAAAGGGAAAATGCAATTACCTCAGTTTGTATTAATTTAGTGGACCACCATAATTCATGATTGGCTCTGTAGAATCATGCGACTATTTTCCACTTTGTGAAATTCACTTTGAGTGATTGGGGGGGGGGGGGGGGGTTCATCTTGAATATTCAAGTCCCAAGATAGTATCAATGAAACTTCACAAGAGAAAGAAGAAGAAAACTGAGATTTATATGTTGTTTCAAAGTAATTTGGGGGAATTGGCTCTCACCTCAAATAGTTAGTTAGATGCAGTTTTACGGCCCAGTTTTCAAGCTATTGGTTCAAGTCGAGCTGACCACGGCCTTTTTTCCAGTTGCGGATCACTGGCTTGTTTTCCCTACTCCATTGATTATGCGAAACATCACGCACAACGATAGTAGGTTCCATTTTTAAAAAGTCTTTAGTATGACTCGACCTCAAATAAAATGGGACAACAGCTTTCGCTAAAGTGGCAGAGATTCGTGAGATTAGTCTAGATTACAGGAGGTGACACTCCATGATTGTTCTATCCGTACAGTTTTCATATTGAGAACTTGTTTTAATGAAACGTTATTCAGAAAAAAGATATCTAAGATGGAGAGCAAAATTACTCTGAAAAACTCGGGGAGAACCAACCGCCCGCTAATTTACGCATATAACCATGCTAGTCAGATGATACATCTACACCACATGGGGCCTTATTATTCCATCAAGTTGAGCTTGAAGTCGCCTCCAGTTTGTTTTCCTTACATAGCCTCTAACTTTCCATGCAAGGGGCAAGACGCGGGTCCGTCTCTCCCTGTCTGTAAATGGACCGCCAGTTGGGGATACAAGGAAAGGGATGTCCCATCTAGTGGTATAATTAGGATTTTCTTGATGGATAGACTAAAGGAGGGCTGCACATTTTGTAGGGTGACTGACTGCTGGATTTCTTCTTCGACCTGTCCGCTGTCTAGCCCAGCACCACCATCAGTTTGGGTAGTGCGCACTGCATAATAAATTTTAAAAGATAAAGACCCTACGACTTCAAGAAGCTGTATTTACCAGACATGAAAGTAGAACCTACGCAATCGTTACTTTGAGCTATCGTTTCAATTAAGTGAATTTCAAACAAAGTGCCCAATTACGAAATGAATCAAATTAGTACGTTATGAAATGTACCATCGCGATTTTCGGACACGGTTTACACCTGTAGGCATATTTTGTCGCCAGCCCGTAAAATCTGATTTTTGAAAACATAAAGACCTTTTTGCAACTTTCAACCGAGTACTATACAGTTGCTGGCAAAGTTATGCCCGCGAGACTAAAAAAGTAGTGAGGTAAAATTGTTTTCCAATTGGTTGTGCGAAATTTTTATTTTTTTATTTATTTTTCTTGCAAATATATCTTTAGGTTGCTGGAAATGAAAGTGCCAATGTCAGGCAAGCTTCACTTAAACAGTTTTAATATCTACAACTGTTTTAAGAAAGTTCCCCATTTTCAGAAAAAGTATATTGTGACAAACTTGGGTTAGCAGGATCTGAGTGACACTGATGAATCAAAATTCCATACTTGGTACGTTGTCAAAACTAAATTTGAAATAATAAATTGCCGGTAATTATGTGGAAAAATAATAATTTTTAATAACAAACGAATGATTTGTTGTCACAAATTAATAATTGATCATAACAAATTTAGAATTTGTAATAACAAAATAATAAATTTGAAAATTGTTTAAGTACGATATTTCTTAATATGAAAATTGGTGTTATATAAGCTACATTTTAAGTTACAATGAGGGTTAAATATTTAAAACATTTTAAGGAACTAAAAATAAATGTGAGGCTGGCATGGCCCCAGTGTCTCGGTTCCACCGGCTACGTTAATGTTTTGAGACGTGGATTCCCTGTACCTTAACACCAATGACGGCCAAAAGAAGGACTACGCGTCAGTTCCTCCCGAGCCCTCACCTGGCCCGTCCCTGTAAAGCGGAGCCCAAGAAGTTTCAATAGAGGAGGCACAGTAATTGATGGATCGCTATCCTTCATAGGTGTCAATTAGACTGACACTCTCCCAGGACACCCTCCTCTCTGGAAAACGAGATGCAAAATTTCCTTCATTTTATAACATGTTTTATCACGCATGAGGACTTTTATATGTGCACGCACCAATGGCAGAACCGTTGCATTCCGTCAGCTGTCGGGAAGCCCCAACTAAATAGCTACGCTATTTGGCTGTTTGATTACCTGGCACGGCGCAGGCCGGTACCTAAAAGTGTTATGGTTATGGTCAATCTGTCAGTAGTGACACCATGTGATAAACACTTGGCGGGAACGAAACTTTCAAGCTATGCACCACAGATAGCTTAACCGGCTTCGGCAGTAGTAGATGTACGGCACACATGGGCGCGGAGCGCGCCAAAATTTTGCCTTTCTGGTTAGAATCTTAGTGAAATCCTCCAGACCTTATCGAGACTATGAATGACAGTTAGAATTCAGGTAGCAGTTGCAGTGTCTTTACTTTAAAAGAAATGTCATGGCGAAAAAGCTGAATTTATTTTTTTATATTTTCGACCACAACGGTTCGAATAAAGTTTGCTTTAAATTCATGTTAGCCTATAGTCATAATGTAAGCTTAAAAATAAAGGATTTAGTTAACTACAGGAAACCCATGATGGTGCATACTTACCGGTACTAACTTTGAACCTTTACCTATCTTTAGTTATGGTTCACTGGAACTTTTGTTCATAGGTGGTACCTTGGTACAACTTCAATTGTGTCGATTGTTACTATTACACACATAGAGTGCCGAAATTTGGAAAATGAAAATACATCTGACACGGTCACGGTGACTAGGGCACCTAAAAGATATGCCCGACGAGGGAGCCAAGCTTTCATTACGGATTCATCAACCCAAATTCCAAAGTTCAGGTGCGGGGTGGGAGCAGAAATCAAAGAACATTCCCTTTTTATTCCACCAAGTTTAATTTTCCCAACTAAGTTATTCTTAGGTATCATGGGGAGAAGAATTTATTTTATTTTTATGTACAGTTTTCATCCCCCACATCACACGTGGAGACGTGGGGAATCAATTTTGGGGGTTGCTTACCTGGGGGAACTATTCCGTCAAGGGTGACGTCACTGACAAAATTTGATGTCTTCAAAAATCATGTATTTGAATTAATATTGGCATTTTATGATTTGTTTTCACCTGTACATATCATTATGAAGTATACCATTTATATGGTAACAGATTTAATTTGGCTAAATTGGAGCAATTAAGAAATTTGGGTTTTAAAATGGAGCAATTAAATGATTGTTTTGTGTAGCTTACAAACTTTTCGATCAAGTCATAAATACTACTTGAACTGTATATAGCACAGGTTCGGAGCGGGGGCTGGGGTTGACAGTGAAAAATGAGGGGGAGGAAGCCTTCTTCCGCCCACATTTCATTTTTCCAAATATCAAAACAAGCAAAATTTCCGGTGCGCTTTGCGCGCCGCAAGATGCAATATAAAATTCATTAGGTCTCGCTCGTAAATCCGTTTGAAAAACTTTTCCGAGCTCGGAAAATGACAAAGCCGGATATTTACCATCATATGTGACAGCACATCATCAAGAGACACCGGCAGTTATACTGCTATTTTTGTAAACTTTCATAGAACTCAAAATTTTCTTCAAGCTCTTGATTTTGGAATATTTTATCTTTAATTAAAGTACAAAAAAGTTTGGGAAACTTTTGAAATGTCATCGGGGTTGCCCCCTCCCCTTTTCGAAAATTTTTGAATTTCTGAGGTGTCTACACGCAAAATAGTGGCACTTTTTTGACAAATCAGTCAACACAATTTCGCTACTGCAGGTTACCGTGACTCGCCAAAAAAGTTTAGTACGGTACCGAATTTTTTAGGGGAAACCTAGAAAAATATTGTATTGAGAGATTTGCAAAAATAATATTGCATTATAACTTCTCACCATTCAACTGAAGGCATAATCGAAAAGAACACCTATCATCAGATAACTTTCAACCCTGTCAGTTGAGTAGTCTGTGTACACTCTAAAAACTGTTGGGTAAAAAGTGTTGGGCAAAATACAAAATGCCCAACATGGGCAAATTATTGCCCAACAAATGGGTACCCATATTGTTGGGCAAATTAAGGTTGGGCAAAATCCAGGTGTTGGTAAAAGGTGTTGGGCAAGTTTTGAAGTACCCAACAGTTGGGTAATATGCAATTGACCAATCAGATGATTAGTTAAAGATCAGTTAAGTTTTACAGATAATTATTGTAATATAAGTGGTTCATTATAAGATCTCATGGTTGAATAAGGTTGTATTTGGTAAATAAAAAGCTAACGGTAGAATAGCAGTAAAAATCTGGACGAAAGTACTTAAAGAGCAATGGTCGCATAGAAAAAAAGAAATTTTCATTGCTACATAATTAATGGGAGAAGAAATACAAAGTTCGCGATTGAGTTTGATACTTTAAACTATTCACTTCACTGTTTACCTACCAAGTTCATCGTCGCTGGTGCCCCAGCTACTCTTGGAGGATAAACGGTGTATGTGTTAGGATACTTTGTAATTACATATCAGGTTATATTGTAATTATTGAAATCCAAACAAGCACCTAACATACTGGGTATATAGCTGCATTGCCCAACACCTTTTGCCCAACAGTTTGCCCAACAGTTGGGAGGACACATATATACCCAGTGTTGGTTAAAAGTTGGTCATTCAGTGTTGCCCAACTACTGGGTAATTGCATTGCCCAACACCATTTGCCCAACAGTTTGCCCAATTGTTGGGAGGACACATATATACCCAGTGTTGGTAAAAAGTTGGGCAAATATTTTCCCAATATTTTTTATCATCTATAGATGGATTCTTTAGAGTGTCAAAATGTTGTCAATGTTCAATTAATGTTGCGGAGCAGCCTAGTGACGTAGCTATAGGAGGCAGGGGGCATTGTGAAAATTCAGAAATTTGCCATTTGAGACACCAGTCAACTCCAGTGCGGTTTTCCTTACTTTTCCTTTACAAAATTTTGAATTCATCTTAATGAAAGCTCTATATCTGTAATTTTAGTCAGTTCTAAAAAAAGGCAAAATTTTCCGTGCACTTCGCGCACCTTAATTAATTAGTTGCAAGCCTTCTTTAACGCAGTAACCTACGGTATGAAGTCGCTCATAAAGCATTCAGTGGTAAACATGTCCGAGCCGCTACAGTGCCGTTTCTCTAAAATTTTCTCCAGTGTAGGCTTTAAATGTTTAAATAATTTGTCTAAAAAAGGCAACAAAGTTTAGGGTGCTTTTTAAAAGTCGCCGAAACTTTAGGAGACACTCAAAAAGCTCAGCACTCCTCAGTCAGATAACATTATGTAACAACAACCATCTCCAGTACACTCTTAAAAAAAATGGGCAAAATTTGCCCAACTTTTTGACCAACACTGGGCATCTATTCAACAACCTAAACAGTTGGGCAAAAGTTTAACCAACCAAATTTGGTAAAGTTTGAACCTAACTGTTGGGCAGGAAACTACCCAACTGTTTGGTAAATGAGCATTTAAAACATACCCACTTGTTGGGCACGTCTTTTATTAAGATGTTGGGCAAATGCATTCACCAACCGTTGGTTAAACGTTAATCATCTTTTCCATAACCGTGGGTGCTTTTTCAACATCAGTTGGGCATATTCTTTAACCAACTGTTGGGCTAATCCCTAGTGCATTGCCCTAGTAAATGTGGCCATTTATAAATCAGGCTCAGATTATCCGACAATAAGGCATCATGAAGACTTGAAGATTGTGTTGAAATAAATATGAGCACATGGCAAGGAGAGAAGTATCCAATGATAGAATCAAACGATTAGGAAACCGTGATGCTGCCATAGTAAGCCAAAGGATGTAGGCTAGCCTAGTCTGTAGGCTAATCAAACTCACATTGACACATTACAGTACCAAACATAGTGTTAGTCTATGTTAGCCTAGCCTGGATGAGCAGGCGAACGTTTCGGCCATGGCTCAGTAGCAGCACCAGTTTCTTCCTAAATCGTGTTGATTATATCTTCGATATAAACATTAAATACTCCACACAACTCCTTGTACTCGTATTTAGCCTCAAACACACTCAAGAACCCCCCAAGCTCCATTCCTCAAGGTAATCTGAGACATAAATCAGCGAGATAGTTGTCGTTTGATGAGCTGCTAATGACTTTGAACCACTGAGAAATACGTACGTACGCCTGTTCTTAACTTTCACATGTTCATTGTGTGCAATGCTTTTATCACATTTACGTATGCGGAACGCGCAAAGTTTATTGCCCAACCAATGAGCAAACATTATGCTAATTAGCAATTAATTACCCAACAAGTAGATAGACCAAATATATGCCCAACCGTTGAGTGTAAGCTTGTTAACAGTTTGCCCAATGATCGGATAGTGGAATAAACGTGAATCGAAGAAATGTTTTTACCATTAAATGAGCAAAGTTTGACCAACATTTAACCAAAGCGTTTTACCCAACGAAAATATTGCCCAGTGTTTTAAGAGTGTATAGACATCCCGTATCTCAGAATCATTCTAATAGGAAACGCGGGTTCTTAGTCCCCCAAATATTCAAATTTTCTTACACTGGAAACCCTGAATCTAAACTATTTCCTGCAATACAAAACCCCTAGTAACAAATGCTGAAGGACCCAAATTTTCGGCGCTCTTCGCTCGCCGCAAATCACGTTCCTAATACAGTAGCCTATATAGTTTTCACACCGCAGAAAAAATATCAGATTTTCTTTTTATTTAAAAAAAAAAGTTCTTGTATCGTAGAAAAAAAGAAAGAAAAAAAGAAAGAAATTAGCACCAAAAATGTACCTTTTGGTCAATGGGGTATAGGGTGAGGTGCATGGTACAAAATTGTTCTCCGCCCCCCCCCCCCCCCCCCCCCACTTTCACATTGCTTCCTACGCCACTGGTAGACAGCTATATTTTACATTATATTCTTACCGATGGCTTCCGGTGATGCGATGACGCTGTAAATTTTCTGAAACTCAATTCATGCATGCAAGAGCCTTCCCTGTCCCGGCAAGTTGCCCCCAGGCTCCCCGGGCCCCTTCATAACATTTTTCCTTGTGAAAAATTCGACCCTTCCCTCTGTCGGACCTTATCTAGGCCAAAATAATACTGAGAAAAAGATGAGGAATAATCTATATAGGAATCATAGACTTAAAAATAACGTCGGATCCCAATTAGCACGGAATCGCATTTAACGAACTTAAACACAACATTCAAATTAGAAAAATTTCAGGCTTCAAAAACTATGGATAATTTGGTTTAATATATACTTAAATTAACTTAAGAATTAATGATACCAGTTTGGAAGAGTTGTTTCATTTTCAGGACACTGGTAGTTCTTCTATAATAGGGATATAGTTACATCTCTCGACTAAAAACTTAGGACATCAATACTAATCATAAATTCATCACCTAATTTATTCTGGCGAGAACAAAGGGTACAAATTCTTTCATCAAACAGAATATTCTGATATCTTGCAATTACTAAGGGGATTTTACTATTGCTGCAACGAAATATGCACAAGTTTAAACGATAAGTAAAGGAAAGGACCAGGCGGTGAGGTAGTTTCTCATTGCAAATCGGTTTTAGACATTCGATAATTTTTACACTGGAGTTTTATTATTTTGAACTTCGGTGGCTGCAGGGCAAGTAAACGACTTAGACTAAGTCTATACACCAAAACATCACCTGCACACAGTCGCCAGCTGATATGTGTATGAAGTAAGTACGATATAACGAACTTACAGTCGTGCATACGTACATATTATATTGATGTTTGACACGTTCGCAAAACAGCATCATCGAGATTTAGAGACACTGAAAGCCTGAAAGGCCAGTCAACGAATATTGCAGGCAGCCTTGGCCTATTGGAAAGAGTACGGAAATATAAGAGGAAGGAGTTTTCAAGTCGATGAATAAGAAACTAATAGCCATGCAGAATTGAAAACTAATGTGAATTGCGAAGTAATGCAAGGCGATCTTGAACTAACATTAGGCTAACTTAGGCCCCCTGTCTAAGTTAGCCTAGCGTAGGCCTAGGCCTAGGCTACCCATATATTGTAACACTTTATCGTCAGATTGTAGCCTAGCGTAAGGCCTAAGTCTTAATAAGTTAGGCTAAGTTAGTCTAAGGCCTAGGCCTAACTCACAGTTCCTCAAGTCTCCAGTGCCTTGGCCCCATAAGCTTACAGTAGGTATGTAGCCAAATGGGGCACTATAAGCCTAACAGTTACTCTATAGATGAATCCGATTAGCCCCTGTCTTAATTAAAGTGACTGTAGGCCGCCATTAGTGGGGTCCATCAGCCTTAAATTGTCATTTATTATTGTTTTCATGAATTTCAAACCCTCATTTTTAGTGAAATTGGAGAATTCAGTACACCAAGGTACGCCAAGTTTTTTGGATTGTAGGCCTATGCCAGGATTTCCTGTGCACATGCAATGCTACATAGCAACCTTCAGGTGTGTGCACATGCATGCAGTATACTTGTACAAGATGCATACATGATCATCGTACATTGGCAATGCATGTACAAGTATATGGTACACACACAGTACGTAGCAATTTATATGCGATTGTACATGCTTATGTATATAGTGACTGTATCTTGAGTCGGTCAGTACCTTGAGTTGGTCACTGACTACAAAAAGGACCACTGGGGTTCTTTGGCTTTGTAATGAACAAATTTTATAAAAAAAAAAGAAAAAGAAAAAGTGACAACAGCCTAAAATTTGTCAAAAATAGGAATTGAGCCCCATTTTATGAAGAAATTTCCTTATAGCGCAGCCTTTATCCTATCAGCCTAAATGAAGTTTCAGTCTTAAAAATTGTTTAAATTGTTTCTCTGATCACTAATAATAATAATTTTCCACATTTTGATGATTTTTCTAAATTTTGAAAACATCATTTCATTGAATTTATTTTGTTATCATTCTTATGTGCACGTAACGTTTGGGTAACCGACTCACTTCTTGAAGTATTCTTCTTGAACCAAAGGTATCTGAAACTTGTGTTCATAATTTCATCATTTCTTAAATGTTTGTACACGAAATACACGCTTATTTGGAGTATTATGAGGAGGAAAGTTAATATGAACATGGAATAAAATGTGATTTTAATATTTGTTTTACGTAAGCATATTTTTGGTGGAATCTGCATTGAGTGACCGACTCATGGTATAACCATCATACATGTTCTTAATGCATACACCATTCATTGGCAATACAAATACTGTATAGCACAGTATACTGTACATTTATCATCTGTTGGGAATTAACCGGCATGCCAGTAGTACAGCTTGCCCGCCGCTATGCCAAGGAGTTGGTGCTAATGCCCAAGATCTTTGTGTGGTTGCAAAGCATTTTTTGACAGGCCATAAATAACTGCATGCACTGTGACTTTGACGCAGCGTTCACCTCTGAAGGATGCTAAGTTGATGTGGAAAGAAAAGTCCACATGCTAAATATACCCCCTCAATGCAACTTTGACTCAGCATACCCCTCCAGATGGATGCTAAGTGAATAGAGCATTATATACAGTAATAGGCTATAAATAACTCCCCCCTTTATGAATTTGAGTTAGCATCCACCTCCAGATGGATTCTAAGTGAATTTGCAAAAGGTTACCAAAGGTTACTCAATGTGACTTCAACTCTGCATCCCCCTCCAGATCCCAATGCTAAGTTAATGTGGAGAAGGCTACAGCCATTTTTTATCAAATTCTCTCTCAAACTGTTATGTCAGTTCTGAAAAGTACTCAAAGAACTGTCTCTTCATCCACTAGAGAAAATGCATATTTTTCAGTAAGTTGCTTGTCAGACCAAAGCTAGAGGATTTTCTGTTCTGTGGGGTATCTTTGTATCATTCCTATTGATGACATTTGTTACAGATATGTCCTATTATATGAATCTGTAGTGGAGCAGGGGAGAAGAGAGATACTTTTAAAATTAAGTTGTTCTTTATGGCAAGTTGCATTCCATTCACTTGCCCTGATAAAATTTTAGTAGCCTAGGGCAACTGGCAAATCCTTAATGTTCAACACTGTAGATAAATATAAGATGAATTGGGCTACTGATTATATATATTTGCAGTTTAGCACAGTTCTGTCATTCAGTCATGTTCATGTTTTTGAAAAATATTCCTTTACAGACTCAACACGCTGAACTCATTTACCATATGTAGTGCATTCAAGCAAAGGAGAGCTTGTCCAACAGTTTAAAGAGCAAATCCTCTTATCCCAAACTATTGAACAATTTGTGTGGGGGTTAAAAGAAATTCTCAATTGGCTCAGCTCTTTAATTGACAGCTAGTTCAAAGAATGCAAAGTATCATAGCTCATATAACACAGCCTGAACTATACTGAGAGTGCTTTCAGTTACACGTGGGGGTCTTGTATATCGAACCCAGAAGCAATAAACTAAGGTTTTGTCTTGATGAGGATGAATTTTAAACAGTAAAGGGAGGGGCTAAAGTAAGTAGGTTAAAAGAATTATTACTGTTTGGGGTGAGAGGATCAGGCCTTTTAAATTTGAAGCACTATGGTATAAGAAATGTCATTGCCACATCAGCAGTGTAAAAAGTATGCTCAAATGATTTGAGTTGGGACAATCTTGATAGGGCCTCTCATAAATTTAATTATAGTTATATTTCATTCCCTCAGCAAATAATGACCATTATAGGTCAGCTGTCCATGCCCCATCCCCACTGAAATTCATTTTCTACCAAAACTAAAATCTGCCCCATGTGTGCTCTCTCTCTTTCACTCAATTCCTGTACAATGACATTAACACAATGGGCCTTTGGATGATTTGTGTGAATTTACTGTGACAATCAAGACTTAATTACTCATGTGCTGCCAAAAGCAACTCACATGGCATGCCATTCACAAAAGTCATGACATACAGTACCCTTTTATTTATTCAGCATTTCATGCTTCAAAAAGTTCTTTTTTTGTTTGGCTAGAGATAGAGTTAATTCCAGTTGAACTTAAATGTCATGCCATAAAGTTTCTTTAACACTTTCAAGTGGGAAGCCAAAATATGTAAATTTTGGTACCTCAGGCCAACTGGGCAGTGGTGCATAATTTTAATCTCTGCTCTGTGTAAATTTCTGTTTTAATGCTAATAACTCACTGCCAGGGGTTTAAATTATTTTCAGTGACTTATAGCTCCCATTTGTGGAACTCCATACAATAGTTTTATCCTACAGTATGTTCATATGACCTGTATATTTAGAATACAATTAATTTTGTAAGATTAAGGAGAGATCATACCATTAAGGAACACTCATTTTTCATGTGACTAACTGAATTCTCCTATTTGGGATTTGAAAAAAAATAAACCTGTAGTTTTTAGGTATTTAAAGAATGCAGAGTATTTTATGAACTTCTCATAACATGTTGTATTATATAGTACTTGATCACCTTCCATTGTTCACGGTGCATTTTAAATATTTTGTAAATATGTTTCTTTCCCCAGGCAAATTGCAGATTTCTCCAACAAATGTGTGATGTCACAGGAAACCACCAATGGCTTGGGTGATTAAGAATGCTGAAACCTTTTTAAACAATTTGGACCAAACAGCCACAGGAGCCTTAGGAAATTTACCAGTTTCACAAAAATATTCCAGTGGGGGAGAACAGGAGAAATCAAGAAAGCCAACAGATCCATCGGTAGGCCGAATACCATCTTCGAAAAGCTCCTACAGCCTATCGGCCACAGAAATAGCCCAAACTGCCAACATAAAGAGAACTCCTAGTGACAATGCAATAAATTCTAACTTCCAGAAGAACAGAAGCCAACATTCAGGGGGAAGGGCAAGGACTGAAGCAGATGATGAAAAGTTGTTCGAATTTTTGAATAGCCCAACATCAGCAGATGGGGAGGGAAAGAAAAAACGCCCTGCTGGCGGAACAGGCAGTGGGAGACATTCGAGACAGAGTAGCACTTCTTCAAACATATCCACTCGCAGTGCCAGAGCTGAAAGTAATGGCAGTTCGGGTGTAGCGAATCAGACAACAACAGAAAAACCGCCAGGTTTGTCGTATTTAATATTGATTTTCAGATTTTTATGGAAATAGGTGAGTTGGGAAATGTTTGTGCTTTATGCATCAGAAATTGGTTTAAGTGTACTTAAAGCAAAAAAATTAAAATATATATATTAAACAGTATGAAAAATAAATTTTAACAGTCCAACTTTCATCTTTGTAGGACATTCTTGAGGGAAGATATAAAATATTGAAATTTATTCACTTAAAACAAATTAATCCATTGCGCAATAATTTGTGATTATCTTGTTGTACAACTCACATCACCTGATTGTTTTAATTAAAAAGTGAAAATGTTTTTATGACCTTGAACATGTCCCGTTTGCTTTCATGGCATGTTGCACAGCAGAGCTTTATTTACATTACCCCATAAGAGTATGCTATCACACCTTGACACATACTGTACAAGGTGCAGTAACTTTCAGAAAAACAAAGAAATAAAAAATTGTAATTTGAGTAGTACAAAAAGGACATCACAAATTATTGCACAATGTACCATTTTAATTTGAGTGAATAAACCCCAACATTTTATATCTCTTCCCAAGAATGTCCTATGAAGATGGGAGTTGGACTGTTAGAATTAATTTTTCATGCTGTTTATCAAATATATATTTTTAAAGTTTTCGACTTGAGATAGACTTTAAATATGAAGTGCCCCACTGGCTTTTGCAGCACATATCAAATATTTATCTCCTTGGCACTTAAACTTCAGACAAGCTTGCAAAGGGTGTAGTAAAGGTCTGTCTGGCAAATAAAAAGTACACACTACACATGTCCACTCTAGTGAAACAGATGACAAGGTACACTTGACCTTGTGACCTAACCGCACAACCTCAAAGATGTATAAAATTTCCCAACCTGTCTTTTCAAAAGTTCTGTGTAAGGTACTTTTTAAGATTAAAGGCTGTTTTAATTATTTCAGGTCAGATTATGCAGGCCCCGATTTTCAGAAAAATTAACGGTCGGCGGAAATTTGGCACACAATTACAGTACAAAATACCAATTGTACTAATGTATTATTGGTCTTGAACTTTGAAGAATAAAAAGATGATTTTTTTTTCAAGACAAAAATACTTGAAATCTGAAATTGTATGATGGAAAAAGTTGAAAGAGTTGATCAGTCAACAGTATTTCTTCAATCAGATAAAAGCAAGCTGCTTGACTGTAATTGATTATGAGAGAAAAATGGTTGTCCATCGGACAGCCAACTTTTGGTTGCCCATATTGAATTTTAGTTGTCCCAGAAATTGGACAACCATGAAAATCGATCCCTGTTATGTATATTAGATGCTATAGTATTTTGTGGAATTGACAATGCTGTATAAATATAATAATGTTACCATGATTGAAGGGTTGCTCCTCTGGGTGATACAAGCTACTGTATGCAAGTTTTCCCATGAGGAGAGTGGAGACACTCTGTTAGTATCCTATTGTTATTCTCCCACAATTTCTTCTGAAATCTTGAACAGTCCCACTGCAAAGCAGGAAAGTTAGTGGATGGGTACCAAGGAGTGATACACATTGAAGAAAATCTCATTTGGACAGCGATTCTGCCAGAAACCACAAAAGGGGGGATTAGTTACTGCTAAATCCCAAGTCCAATTGATGCTGTACTAGGCTAAAGTTACAAGTGGGTTCAGGGGGACAAAAGCTTATAACCCTGTAAGATGCAATTTGAAGGTTTTAAAGGCCATTTATTCCTGTTATATGGGTGGGATAGGGAAAGCAAATTTGGAAGCTGAGTATGCAGTGCAATAGTTTTATACATAGGGACTAAATTCCCACTACACTTGCTTTACAAACCATGCATTTGTATTTTTAGATGGCAACGATGAAACAGACCTAGCTAAGCTTGAGACTGGTGACAGTCCTCCCACATCTGAAACTGGTGACATTCAAGAACCAGCAGGTTCAGAAGTTGTCAGAGGGGATCATGACCTTGATCCCTTGCAACAGATCTCATCTTTACAGTTGGAAAATAAACTCCTGAAGAATGAAGTGTCATCTTTAAATGAAGAGATGGTGGCAGCACTCAGTAGAATGAAGAAAGCCCAGGAAGGTATGTAAAATCTGTATGAAGCCAGCTTAGGAAGTCGTGACAGCACACTACACATTGTTTTCAGGAGATAGGGACTTTATAGTATGCATAGGTGCAACATACAGTTGCAAATGTCTTTATAAATAAGTTTAAGTTTAAGTGATTATTTTAATCATGCTCTAAGAAATAAGAAATTGAGCTCAAAAGGCCTTTAATGGAGAACATTTGAGAGTTATTTCTGGGTACAGTGCACATTTACTTATTAATGCATGCATTACAATATGTATCCCTATGATATACAACTTAAAACCAATGTGAATGTGCAGTAATTTCTTTGAACTGGATTATTCACAAAGTACAGCTCTGCCCCCAACCATGTTTGAAACATGAATTTTGAAACATAGATTTTTCAAAACTCTCATTTCATCTTTCAGATGTTTCAGAATGATACATATCCATATAAGAGCAAATGCATAACACTGGTACATGATTAAAGTGGCTCATCGTGTTGGTTCATGAAATGCAACTTTTTTTCTAAACCTCGTAAGTTTATTTCACATGCCAATGACAAATGGTCAAACTTAGACAATCCCCATATCCTATATTCAAATAACTGTTTCATGAGTGAGTACTTAACAGTTCAAATGGGTTTTTCAAAAATTCCTGACCAGACACTTTTTCAAATTATGCACAAAACCATTAAAAGTCAGAACACAACAAAATGCAAAGTTTTAGCTTTCTCCATTACTATTGGATGTGAAACTTGACTTATTATGCTTACTATGAGCATTGTTGTGTTGAAGTGACCCTTTAGCACTCTCATTACATTATGGATATGCAGAATGAAATTTATTCCAATTCAGGGAATTATGTCCCTTAAAGATGACCAAGTGAAATGATGTGCATAGTCTTTTATGACATTTGAAGAAATTTTTGGATCAATCAAAAGCATGCTGTATGATCTCTGTAATTTCTGTTTTGAGAAAAACAGGGGCTTTAACCAGCCATCCAAACATTAATACAAAAAGACATGATTGTTGAACATCTGCCTTTAAAGGGAATATCTAATCCCACTTAGATATCCTCCACTAGGAAGAGCATGCATTAACCCTCTAATACAGTAAGCAGTTTTCATTGGAGTCCTATGTATTTCTGTAGCCACCAGAAATGTGAATCATTTGCAATACATTCTGTGCAGCTGTATATGGTTTATTCCATTGTAGTCATGGACTTTTTAGTTAGTTAAACAGCAGTTTGTTTGATTTCTGTGAAAATATTTATGAGCTAAATTCTATTCAATCATTGATGAAGCATTTGGCAAACATTGGTTGAGCACATGGTACACCTGCAAACACTTTTGTTATACAGTAGGATGAAATGATGAGGTTAATTACTGTATATATTGAGCCTTGTCCGTTGAACCTGCAGTATAATACCTTAGCCAATATTTTGGTGCATGGTTTTTTAAAGTATCATATTGCTCTCTTTGAGGTGTAGGGCAATACAGTATATACTTAAAGGGACTCAGCAATTCTACTGCTTAAGGATGTTTCCAAAGTTTGCTCAGATTTTTCCAGGCTCCAATAAATTTATTTCTTTGCACCAGCCCAATCAGGCACAGTTAGTACTGTTACTTGCCCAGATCTGTTCGAAAATCATGATTAAATAGCAGGCATTCAGATAAGGTGTTCTTTCGTCCTCCTCAATCACCCAAGTGAAGCGGGGAACATTGCTTTTGTTGGCAAGGGAACAGGGGAATTTAGAGACAGGTGGAAGATGCCAATGTATAGGAAGGTGAGGAATTGCACAAAAATCAAGGTGCTTGAAGGGAGCTGGAGGGGAGCAATAAAGAGGGGGTTAGGAGAGAAAAAAGGAATAGTGAAGGGAGTTGTGTATCCTGAGGTGGAAACGTTGAGGTGGATACCCTATTTCATGTATAATTTACACAAGTCATGCAATTATTTCAGGAAGACTCCTTGTCATGGACAACTGGCATCTCAGCTTTTAAATTCTACAAACCCAGAAAGGAAATTTGGATTGGGTTGAGACTTATTCAGAGAATTCTTATTTAAAGTTTACTCCATGCCCACTCTAGATTTCAGGAGAAAGATGCTATTTTTCCATCAAATCAATGCTCTGGTATGTTGTCAAGAATAAAAAAAAACCATTAAATGAATGTTAAATCTCTTACTGATATCTACAGAGACTAAAAGATTGCAGAATGATCTGAAGAAGAAAGAGTCTCAAGCATCCAGCACAGACACTTTAATGAGAGAGTTGAGATCAAGGGAGGAGGATTTGAGTGAGGAATTGAATGCCAAAAATTCACAGTTGGCTGTTTTGAGAGTGAGGTTACAGGAAGCTGACCAAGAAATAAAATCCAAAACACAAAAGATTACAGAGCTGAACAGTGAAAAGGACAGGTAAGGTTGTGAATGTTGTCAATCCATATTGCCCCTTCCTACCACTTACTGGTGTGTTCACCCAAATCAACTTAATCTGGCACTCTTAGCTCAACAGGCATTATCACCCTTTCAACTACAGTATCTCCTTACCTTAGGTTAAGTGGTAGGTTTTGTTAACTGGCTGATCTACGTCACTCCTCCTTACCTGCTATCTACATTATGTAACCTTTCTTAGAAGAATAATGGAATTGACATATTGAGAGTCAAAAGGGTACCTCATCTTTACTTGCCACAATTACAACCTATACTTAGAATAATGTTGTAGTGAGCTGTTTAAAGGTATGTCCAAGTATCTACCCACAGTAGACAACATTTATGTACATAATGATCAGGAAAAACTAATAAAAATTGTTACACATTCACTTTGAAAGGTAGTGTACCGCATATTAAATGAATGTTGTACAGTAATGACTGGTACTGCATAATCAATATCTGATATTCCATGTCCTTAAACCATTGGCCAACTGGTACAGATTCTGTATCAATACTAATGAAATTCACGTACTGCTTAGAAACTTCACTCAGGTCATGTATGGCAATGTTTAAACTGTCTGTCATGTATTGTCACTCTGTGCCATCTTAACATTTGGCAAACTACAGGCAGTGTTGTAATTGAGTCACTAGATTAATGACTTGAGTCACCAGTTTTCAAACTTTAAAGGTACTTGAGTTGAGCAAGTGACTCGAGCCACTGTACTGTTTCAAATGGGAAATTTCTCCTGAATTCTATTGAGTCACTATCATTTTGAGAGTCAAGTCATGACTTGTTACAACACTGACTGTAGGAGCTTGCATAAACTTACTTGCAAAAAGTAGAAAGTAACACTTCATTTCACTCATTGTGTTCTTTACATTTTTGTAACCATTTCCAGCATGCATTGTTACTTGCAATATTGAATAGGCATATTGTTACAGGAAGTGTATAACAGAAATTTATATCAAGCTACAGTGAGGGTACATAATTATTTTTATTTTCACAAATTTTGTACTATATACTTTGATACTCCTTCTGAAAATCAGTTCACATTCATTTCTTTTGCTTTAGGATATTAAGAGATCATAGTGATTCTAGTGGTGTTCACAGCCAAGCCTTGGATACGTTGAAAATGAAATTACATGAGGCAGAGGAAGAGGTGAAACGGGAAAAAGAGTCATACAAGAAATTGCAGGTGAGGTACAGGTCATGTATGATGTGGAATCAGTGATCAGCTTAGGTCATAGTTTTCAAGCTTTTTGCTTTTTTTTTTCTTTCTTCCAGTCGAGGGATTGCATCTTAGGTCAAATGGTATGCAGTGCAAGGGCAATTGCATAGGGCACCTGTAACTCACATAACATTGCATATACTGTGCAATTAACTGAAGCAACAAATACTTGCTGTTGATTTGTATGCGTAGTGTAGACAGAGAGTTGTGAATGCCTGGATTGTTTGCTTTTCAGCACTGCATTGCTTAGCAACAGTTAGGAACTCTCCTGTGATTGTCCCTCAAGTTTTGAAAGGAGAAGCTTGAGCAGTCAACAGCAAATTGCTTTTGCAGGGGAGAGGTAGCTATGAAGGGAAGTTCCTCTCATTCAAAGCTTTGTAAAAAAGAAAAGTGTAGCCACTAGCTCTGAAGCATCGTCAAGTGGTTAAAGCATCCAACTTCCTATGTGGAGTTTGACTGCTGGCCAGGATGTACTGTAGACTTTAAAATTTGAAACCTACTGCCATTGTGCTTGTTGCTCAGCATAAGCAATGGGAGTACAGAAAACAAGCCACATAGCCACAACTGGAATAAAGGCTGTGGCAGGCCTAACTTACCAGTTGATCAGACACTGAGCCATTAAACTCTGTCTAACTGAAGCATGAAAAGTTTACCAGATACTAGTATCATCAACTGGCATATACCCCCCATCCAAGTAAGGTCGGTCAAGAGTTGGCTCAACCAAAATAAAACATGATATACCTCTGCTGAGACTTAATTGTCCCCAAAGATATGCTAAAACCTCAGAATCTCTGGGGGTCTTTACTCCCTGAACTCCCAGAACTGGGCTTTACCCCTGGACCCCACCCATAGAGGCATGAGCTTCACATTCCATTTGCTCTGCAACTGAAAACTTTTGCCCCCACCCTCAAAAATTTCCTTTGTTGTAAGTCCAGACATTGCTGGAGAAGTGTTCTCTTCTTAAAGAAGAAACCAAGATACTGACATGGAAATGAAATGGGGAATCCTCCCCCCCCCCCCTCTTTATTCTGAAGGGGGCAGAGGGAAAAATCCTCTTACTTTACTCTCTTATCAGAGTTTACCTAGATATTACGATTTAGAGCACCTACAGTTTTGTTACATTCCAAAAGGCTGCTGCTGATTGTTACAGGGGACTTGTAAATGCCAAGATTTGTAAAACATTGCATAGGTGTTGGAAACTTGAAAGTATCTGTGGACCCTTCAGAAAACTTTATTTTCTGAGATGTCATTTTCGTATTTTATATAGATGGAGTACTTGGAAAGACAAGAAAAATTGGAGACAGATCAAAAGCACCTCGCAGAATCAATAGCAGCAGCGCAACAAAAATATGTGGATGAGAAAGGTGACTGAAAAAAACTTTTCAAATAATAAATCCATTATTATAAGGGTTTTGAATTAGATTGGTGTATGCTGGTAGCTTTTATCTGGTCCATTACAAAGGTCTTAAAGTGTACCTCAAGTGAAAAAATTCAAAAATATATATTAAAGACCATGAAAAATGAAATTCAACAGTTCAACTCCCATCTTCTTAGGACATTCCTGAGCTGAGATATAAAATGTTGAAGTTTATTCACTCAAATTAAAATGGTGCATTGCACAATAATTTGTGATGTCACTCTTGTTCTACTCAAATCCAATCTTTGTATTTCTTTGTTTTTCCGGATGTTACTTTACCTTGTACCAAGGGGTGATAGCATTCTTACTCTTATGAGGTGATGTAATTAATTAAGCCCTCTCTGTGCAACATGCTGTGGAAGCAAACAGGAAGTGTTCAAGGTCATAAACATTTTTCATTTTAAGGGAAAACAAAGCAGGTTCTGTTAGTTGTACAACAAGAGAGTCACAAATTATTGTGCAATTGACCAATTCGTATTAAGTGAATAAACTTCAACATTTTATATCTCAGCTAAGAAACGTCATATGAAGATGAGAGTTGGACTGTTAGAATTCATTTTTCATGATCTTAAATATATTTTTTTGAATTTTTTGACTTAAGGTACACTTTAATGTAGGGTGTATATAAAAGAACAGGGGGATTTATTCTATAGTAATAGGGTAAATTTTCTCCACTTTGGTTTCTTTTTTGTACTGGGTGTGCAACTTACCAGTTATTCATCTTCTCTTCTGCCTTTCCTTAGAGACATTTTTTCTTTTTCTTATTTTTATGTAATAAATTTTAAGTACTTGACATGTTAATAAAAAGACTGCTCTATTATTTGAGCTGTTATCAGAGATAGGGGACATTCAAGCAGAGCATATTCTAATCTTAGTAGTATTTAGTATTTCTGTGTCCTGGTCATTCCCAAGCAACATGACATTATGATCAAGCTTTGTGTAATACTTCCATTACACATGGCAAGGATGGTCTTCTATAAAGTGCTAAGGACCCCACATCTGGACTTAAGGCAGGGGCCTGAAGATAACTGCAGTTTAAGGGGAAAGAGCATGCAGTCACCCCAAACTTACTTTGAAGCAACATTTTTACCCCACTATTCTCTTCGTATTTCTCTACAAAGTATTATATTCAAGCTAAACTAAGTAGTTGCTTTTAGTAAATTTCACAATGGAGGAAAAAAAAGTAGGTTACATAATTCTCAAGTCCCATTCATGTAACGGGACAGTCTGCTAAACTAATTCAAGTTGAGGTGACTCCTCTTTGGCAAGTCCTCTGTACACACACAGGTGATTGTTTGTAGTGGATAGCCCACAGCTCTAGCTGCCATTGGAGTAGTGTAGAATGTACAATAATGAGATTCAAATGCCTATTTTAGAATCTAGTGATAGTAGTAAGGGCATCATGGGATAGTTTAATATACAACCAACAATTACAGGTTGAATATATCAAAGTAAATGAGAAAAAATGAATATCTCCTTTCTCTTGTCCAAAGCTCATTCATCAGCTCTGAGTCAGCAGCTGCAGGCAGCTAAACACAACATGGAAGAGGCTAAGAATGAGTTGGCTGACTACAAACAGAAGGCTGCCAGGATACTCGCCTCTAAAGAGAAACTTATCAACAGTTTGAAGGAAGGAACAACATCATCGAGTGGGGAAGCTGTTAGCATAGAGCATACAGAACTTTTACATGAACGAGATATGCTGAAGGAAGAGATACAGCAGGCTAATGCAAAGATTGAACAGCTGAGATTGGAAGTATCGGTAGGTCAAAGGTCATGATTGCTTTTGTACTTGAAGCTCTGATTTTTTTCAGACAAGTGAAAAAGGGATTTCATGTTGCTGTGAAATGTTGTTGGATTGCAGCACAGTTGCATTAGGTTTCAAAAAAGTTTTATGTTAACTTATTCAGTGGCATGAACTAATTGTTGTCAAGGCTTAATAATATGAAACAATATTGCACATTACAAGTTTTAAAAAAATTGTATCACTAGAATTTTTACATATGGGTCAAACAATGAGCTGCAAAGCATTAATATTTTTGGGGTTACAATCTTGTGTTTAGTCATCCAACATATTATGTTGAGCTGCCTATTATCCTAAATTTTGTAGATAATGGTCTTTAAGCTTTGAGAAAATGATGTGCAAACATGGCCACCGATGCAGCATTCTTTTAAGTGCAATATCACTACATTTGAATGATACATACATGAAAATAGTCCCATCATTCCTTGTACTTTATCTCAGATTGTAAAAATAACCCTAATGACACTTAAGTCATTTAGTAGTATCATCTTGATGGATAGTTTGAATAAGGGCCTTAAGAATTTGCATTTATTAATTTGATTTATTTGGCTCCTTAACTGCATGTTCCACTCATGTAGGACTTAGAAGCCCTCCAACAATCAGAGACAGAGTCCTCTCAGGACCACATGAGGGACCTAGAGGACCAGTTGGCCCAGCAAAGACAACAAATCCTGGACCTAGAAGCAGACTTAGCCAAGAAATCTGAACAACTGAGGTATGCAGAGGATGAAAATTACAAACAGAAGATGAGCCTCACTACCAAGATTAAAGAAAGGGATGATGACATCCAAAAACTCAGAAACCAGGTAAATCCCGTCTCTTAGCTGTCTCACAATTTTAGGTGTCATTCCACTGAGTATCTGACATTTAAAGGTTAGACAAGGTTAGACTGTGCAGTATCATTGGATAATACATTACCATAGAGTATAAGACACACTACCAGTAAAATAAACCAAAACAAAGGGAATTATTAAATACCTAATTGAAAGCTATTGTGGCATGCTCACAGTTTTCAAAAGGTGAGCCAGCATATTTCACAATAGATTTCTATTAGGTATTTAATTTGCTTTGCATTGCTTTTATAGCAGTGTGAAAGCACCTTTGAAGCAAGCAGTGCATGATGGCACAGATCAAGTGCATCCAACAATAGCATAATCCTGAGAGTGCATTATCATGGTTTAATGCACAGGTTTGCATTTGTTTAACCTTGCTCATTGATACACAATAGTATTTTGAATTTAAAAGTGAGAAAGAATTCCAATTTTGTTTATAAATAACCAAATTAAAATGGCACAACCCTGAGTTAAGTTGTAGATTAATGCATTTATCCATTACAATGAGTTTATACTGGAATAATCTACCATCACCTGACGGTTATTGACCAATAGAATTTGAGGATATTACTAAGTATAAATAAACAAAACTTAATGAATGTTGTTTTTCATTAGCTCAAACAAGGTAGTTAAAATAATGGTTAATTTACTAAACCCATCATCGAAGCAACAAACCCACCTTACAGAGAGGTTGTGTTATTCTGCACCAAACTTTCAGAAGGCCTCTTGTTGGAATAAATGTTTGTTTGAAAAGATTCATCTGTGACGAAAATGAAGTAAACTTTATGAAAATTTCATTGAATTAATTTATACTTTGTATTACCTTGTTACCTTTCAGCTGGTTGCTAAGACGGCTGGAAGTTCCAGTCAGGCAGAATTGGAAAACAGACTACGGACACTTACTGAGAGCTTAATCCAAAAACAAACAATGTTAGAAGCTTTGAGTACTGAGAAAAATTCACTGACACTGCAGCTAGAGAGATTGGAGGTGAGTATCAATTAAATTATTTAATAATTTAAAGGATAGCCCAAGACAAGGTTTCTGTTTGATACCTTAAATAGTAGCAGTCCTAAGCATTCTGAGAAAATTTTGTTCTTTTCAAATGTTCATTTCTCAAGATACTAGCAACTTGAGAATTTGGGAAATTGCCACACTTTAAACAAAAGGTTAACTTGGAGCAAGCAGGCGTAATGTCATTGATTCACACTAACTATTTATGTTTTGTTTATAAGCCTTTATGACCACAATGTTTTTTTAGTAGACAAAGGTTGTAAACTGAAACTTTATATGTTGTGATATCCAGTTACAGAACTTTGGTTCAAATTTGGATTCATGAAAGGTTGTTAAATGAGTGCTGTCAAAGCCTTAATTGTGTAAGTAAAGTATTTTTTCATTAATTTATCGGATTTTAGGAAGTAAGAAAAGGATTTCAGAACTCATTCCTCACCCCACCCCCACCCCACTTCTCATGCAAAGTTTTACTCTAGGGAAAAACTTAAAATCTGTAGACCCACAAATGATGAAATGTTTTCCGAGGAAAGATATAGAAGGGCAACCTCTTTCTTTTTGGTAACTCACTTTAGGGATTTAGTCTGAAACATACCACATCCCCTACCCCCTCCCAGCTTAAAACTGCTTCTTTAATGTATGGGTACAGAATGATACTTCTTAGTATTTTTGATAACAGCTTTTAGTGTGTTATAGCTTCCATTAAATGCACAGTTTGCAAAAGGTGACATAATTTGCCATGTTACGACCTCAAGGATTTGAAATCTGTGAGCCATCCATGTGTTCTTCTCTACTTCACCTAGAAAAAACAGCGTGACTCCCAACAGTCTAACACAGAACCTCGCCACACAACAGTTCAGCTTGGAAGTTCAGATGACGATGAAGGTATTGATAAAATTATTTTAAGTTGATTTTACAAAAATTTCCATTCTTGACTGAAGGAATTTATTATTCACAGTTGATTGTGTGCTCATTATACTTGACCCTTTTGGAAAAATGTTGATGAGATTTTGACATTAGCTTCTATGCAGTTGTTATGTGTAGCTTGTGTGATTGTTTTATGATTGGTACAGTTTGAATGAATCAATGCATTTACTGTTTGTGTAAATGTGATGACTGTAAGAAACTTGTGTTCTTGTAACAAAGTGATAATGCATCTTTTATTTTTATTTATGTATTTTAAATACAGTGTACAGACATTTCCTGTTCACTGATTGAAAATGGACTAAGAAAAAAAAAAACAGATATGCATTCTCAGAAAAAATTACTAAGAGAGTTGAGATTGTTTTGAGAAAAGCTGCACATCATTTCAGATATTATTTTTCCTTTTTATTGAGTGGCCTAGCAAGGAATTCCCATTGGAGGTATTGAAGGTCCATCCCTGAGTGAGGGCAAAAATCTTTGGTGTGGGACAAATGTCTTGACCACCCCTGCAACCCCCTCCCCTTCCTGTGCTTTTCCACTGCTTCAACTCCTATTTATGTTAGAAAGATATGATCATATTTTTTGCCTGAGGTAATGAATTAATGATTGATATTATACCTGACTTTTGAAGACAAGAACAAGAAAGCAGTTGGACTTAAGTGAGAGGAGTCCCCCCCCCCTTTCTTCTTCTTTGGTCATGCTATGTCCATCTCGAAATCTGTGGACAAGTACATTGATTCAGGAGAATGAAATAAATACCGTTTTGCACATACTCTAATAATTGCATCGCATTGCTTACTTTGAAAGCCTGTGCCTCAGAACAGGCTATAAATATCTTAGAAATAGAGATCAAAGTCAATTTGCAGGGCACCTTTAACCACCTTCCCCCCCCCCCCCCCCATCTTCCTTGAAATGTTGTTAAATCCTTCAAATTGTTATTGTAGTCCCTTTGTCTTTTAATAGGACCAGGACTCCTCAGACTTTTCCCTTGGCAAATGTAACTGAAATGATTCTGATTACTTCACATAAGGGTAACTGCATTCACCATGTGTTATAAAGTAGCCATTCATTAGATGCATATTGTTTTATTTGACCCAATTAATTGTATAGGAGCAAGACAGAGGAATTTGCCACTATTCATGAAAGAATTGCCATCAGATGCCAGTGTGACACGAAATGTTAAGAGAGCTGCAAACACCCTAGACAAGCTGGGTATTAGACTTGGTGTGTTTCTCCGAAGGTACCCCATTGCCAGACTATTCCTCATTGTGTATATGGTAAGTGTGTTACAAGGAGAAATCCAATTTTAGAACATTCAGTGTAGGAAGTTTCATGACTAATAATTGAGAATGTTAGGGGTTCAATGGTTGCTGTAAGTGGTTGACATTTTAGTTTACGTTTAAGGGAAAAGTGTATTAAATCATAGATGGTGCAGAAAATTGACCACGTCTGTGACAGTATGTGATTTTGAGGATATTGAAGGATATTTTCTTCAGTAATCAAGATAGTTAGCTCAAACCAGCTCAGAGCTGTTTGAGCTTTTGTGATCTGCCATCCTCACTCTGTCTAGGTGTCTATCTATCATGTCTGTTCACAGTTGCTTTTAAGGCTCTAAAGGGCACATGTGTCGTCGAATTGTAACAAAACTTGGTCACATAGGTCATTGAACACAAGGCTACATGTTGTGTTCAAAAAGTTGGGGTCAAAGGTCATCTAGGTGTCACTTTCTCCCACAAATAGTGCTCACTGTCTAATGTTCTTGAAAGTTGCCCATAATATTCCCTAGGTAGTGTTTCTTGAGTGTTGTATATAGGTTTTTTTTATTCAAGGTCATATGTGGTCATACAAGGTCAAAAGGTTAAAAGGTTAGACTACTTTTTAGGTGGTGCTATTGCTTTGCACTTGTGAGCCCGATAGTTACCAAACATGGCATGTTTAATTGACTTTTGAAGGGCTTCTAGCTGGTTGAAAATATAGGTCAGAGGTCATGCAAAGGCCATGTTTTGAGGTCATAGATCTGAATATTTTGAAATGCTATTTCTTCTAGGTACATTGCAAAATTGTCCTCAAAATTTCTCAGATGATGACTTGCATGTGCAAATTACAATTTCATGTCCAATTAGGGATGATTTATAATTTTGATACCTTTTTGACCAATTTTGGGGCCACCCCTCTTTTTTTATAAGTCTCAGAAATTCAGTATACTAAATTCTTCCTATTGATCTGCACTTCCTTTAAAACTGTGACAGGAGGTAAGTCCTGTGAAGTTTAAAGGGATGTTTGGGGATAGTTTGGTGGGGTATTTCCATTGTGTGTCCATGTACAGTAGACACTTTCTATAAGTACTCAGAGTCAAGAGGACAAATTACAGTTACTAGCACCAAGTAATGTGATATGATATGAAGGGATGAAGAGGGTCAAATTTCTTTTCTTTTTTTCATGGAGGGAGGTTTTACTTACTATTGTCTTATCACAACCCATTAAACTTGCCTTTTGCCTTGCTAATTACTGGCATTACTTACTGTTTTCTGTAAAAATAGTAAGCATGGCAGTAGGGTTTTATTTAACCTGAGAGAAATTAAAATATTCTAAATTGTGGATACATCCCCTCAAGAAATAACAGCCATGTATGACAAGCACAGTCCTTGCAGTGATTAAAATACCTCTTTCATGGGGAGTGATTTTCTTGGCATCATACAAATAAGTCATCAATGTGCAGTAATTCAACAGGTTTGCACTTCAGCACCAATGATGCTCTTGTTTACTCCTGTAGAACCTGGCAAAATGC
This sequence comes from Holothuria scabra, assembly GCA_037179385.1. Taxonomy (NCBI): domain Eukaryota; kingdom Metazoa; phylum Echinodermata; class Holothuroidea; order Aspidochirotida; family Holothuriidae; genus Holothuria; species Holothuria scabra. The sequence continues at coordinate 52,091,178 of CM074180.1, forward strand.
AGCATTTCTCTAAAACTGTGGTAATTTATTAGACAGGAAGAGTGGCTTTCATGTAAATTTTAAATAAGTCACCTTAAGCATGAACATTTTGATGATGGTGATGATGATGAAGTTAATATAAAATGTCTTCAGTTAGCATTGACTAAGATCCTGAAAGCTAATTTGAATGAGACATCCTTGCTTCCCAAGGGAATACTAGTAACCCACACCAACACATTTCACGTCCAAACAATTTTCCCTAGAGAATTCCTTTGTTACTGTAGTACTGAAAATTTCATTTTTTGATGACTTTCACTCTAGATTAGACACCCTGGCAATTTCTAATCATGGTGATTTCTTTTAAAAAACTTCCTGTACAGCAAGAAAACTTCCATATTTTTCAGGGTGAGAATTATTTGTGCTGTTATTGTGTTGATGACACTTGTAAGTGGGAGAGTTGTCCAAGAACCACTGAAACCAGGATGTTTTGTGACTTTATATTGGTCAAGGACAAATTTGCCCATCTCAAGTTTTTAACAGTTTTCACTCATTGAGCCCGTTGGACTTCCCATCTCTTCTATCGTTCTTTTTTACTAGATTCTTTTACATCTCTGGGTGATGATTGTCCTGCTGACCTACTCACCAGAAATACATGACTCAAGTTTTCATCCCAATCAATTAGGAGGGAAGAGATAATCTGTTTTCCTTGTCCTGAAACAACTGTGAACTCTTCTTTGAAACTGATGAAGCTGCCTTTTTGTGAGTGATTTCATTCTATGAAGCAGTTCATGAAAATTTCAGCAGAACATTCAAAGGCTTTCTTAGCTCTGAAATAAAACTTGCTCTGGAATGGAGGTGTACTGTAGAAGAACAGTGGAACCTCACTTGAATATTTCCTTTGAAGACTGGTGTCTTTTGGATATAGATCTTGAAATTTTCTTACCTAATCTGCATCTATGCTGTCAAAGATTTGTAGTCAAGTCCTCGAATGGAGTCATAAGTTGAGCCTTTGTAACATGGGAGTAGTGAGTGGAAGGTCAGGATCCCAAAGGAAATGTAGTGCAGATCAAACATCTTTGCTGTCAAAGATTTGTAGTCAAGTCCCCGAATGGAGTCATAAGTTGAGCCTTTGTAACATGGAAGTAGTGAGTGGAAGGTCAGGATCCAAAAGGAAATGTAGTGTAGATCAAACATCTATACTGTCAAAGATTTGTAGTCAAGTCCTCGAAAGGAGTCATAACCCTTAGCCTCTACCAGGCTTTAAAATTTCTGCAAAATGTTCCTCTCTTAAAGTAATATATTAGACTTAAGTTGATGATTTGACTTGAGCTGTTTAAATAGCTACAGATTACTTGACCAGCAGAGAAAAGAGAGCCTTGACTGCATCTTTAAGCTGAGCTTACCATCTTTCCAAGTATCCCAGGTTCTTTGACCATAGATAGTACTATTAACAGAATAAGGTAAATTTAATGACACATGAAGTCAGGATGTGTCTTGTAGTCATAATAGTACTCGCATGTGTATATCAGATGTGTTAACCCTTTACCCTTGTGCTCCGATCGGGGCATATTTGCGCGCCTCGGGAGTGGGCGGAAAAGCTGACGTAGCCTGCCCTGCATCGGTTTCGGTAGGCCATTGACCCCGTGACCTTAAACTATTGTCTCTCTCGTTGTTGTGGCCAAATTTTCGGGTAGCTACTCGTAGTTTTGAGCTCCGCGTGAAACAGTAAAGATGGGTGACAGCTGAGCTCTCCCCATGGGTCCAAAAAGGACCTAAACAACGGTAAAGGGTTAATGGTGCAGTTGGGTTCCCTCACACATCTTTAAGCAGGGTGTCATTTTGTCATCTTTGAGACAACCAAAAAGTAATGTAGGTAGCCAAAATTTCTAGGAGTGTTTCTAGAGACGGGCAAAAAAATGGTCAAAGTTAAATAGGCACAATGTAAAATGACATCCAATTTTTTGTCAAATGAAATTTTCATTTATATTTTGGTTACAGCTATTTAGACAGGGTTTTAAAAGGTCAAACTTAGATTAAGTAGAGGGTGAAATAGTTCAAACCAATTATTACAGTGTCTTTCTCTGCTATCTCTGTAAAAGAGTTGAACTTAATTTGTTTGTATGATATGGAGGAAAGTTTCAAACTGAATTTCAAAAATAAAATGAACTGATTTTAAAATGAATTTTGTTATATGATATCAATTCTTATGATTTTCTTTTTGATTTTCCCCACTTTTTTGAAAATAAGCCAGTTCACAGTAAGCGTTTTGTTTTAAGGTTAAAGGGTATAGGAGTATGCACTCATCTAATGAACCAACACTGCTATAGTATAGCAATGTGCAGTGCACAGTGCACAAATCCATTCATAGTGTGTGACTCGTCAGGTCATTGGGGTATAGAACACAGTGGTAGCACTTGCACAGTAAAAACTCCAAACTGACCGACAGCATGGTGAAACAGAGTAATCCACCTTGTAGTCAGGAGGTCTGGAGTTCCCCTCCTGGCCAGGTCATACTGAAGACTTTAAAAGTGGAACCTACTGCCATTCTTCTTGGTGTTCAGCATTAGCAATTCAGTAGGAAAAGAAGCCACTGATCCATGACTGGAAAAGGGGCCATAACTGGCTTGACCTAACCCAAGTGGTTAGAAACTGTGCAGTAAAACTCCATCTAACTAACTGAACTAGCTTATTGCTGTAGAAACACCTGTTGCTACTCAAGATTTTGTTTGGGTTTATACAGTATTTGCAACCTGTAGAATGTTTCCTAATTTTGCATCTGATATTTGTTTGACATAGACTGAAGGAATTTGTTCAAGCACAACCCCGTGTTTGAGCATTGAGCAAATCAGGACTTTTCTCGAAAAGGGGTTTTCAAAGTCAGTAATTGCTATAACTTGATTCTTGAAGCCACTCAAGATAGATGTCCTTTTTCTTGCGGACAAAAAGTCTTTCAAGAAAAGTTTCAATTTTATGCTTACCATGAAAAAACCTTCAAGTGTTTTCTTGAAAATTTCCTCTATCAGTTCTTGATAGCTGTATTAAAGTGAGTGTTGCTTTGGCAGAAAGTTCTTTGAGGGAAGTCATTCTTCAGTCCAAACTACAATATTACCAGAGTCTAAAGATATTTTCAATTGATATATTACTTTGATTGGCATCAAAAAACTATAAATACAGAGTAACTGGTATTATACATCATAGACTGAGACTGTTGTGATTACACATTAGAACCACGTGTTTGGTCTAGCGGTAAGAGCATCCGCCTCTCACGCAGAAGGCCCAGGTTCTATTCCCAGGTCAAGTCAAACCAAAGACTCTAAAAATGGAACCTACTGCCATTGTGCGTGATGCTCCGCATAAGCAATGGAGTAGGAAAAACCAGCCAATTAGCCACAACTGGAAAATATGCCATAGCTGGCTCGACTTGAAGCAATAGGTCGAAAACTGGGCTTTAGAACTCCATCTAAAGCTACACATTAAAATTAGAGCCTTGTATGCTCACAAGGGTATGCCCTGAAGCAGTAAACTATGATTGTGTCTGGATAAGGCTGAGTTTGAGACAACTGTGGCAGGGAGTAGCAGTAAATAGGTTGGGAAAATTGAAACTATCTGGGTGATGAATAACTGTCTTGAATGTATTTTAGGAGGGAAAGGTCTAAAAAATTTGAAGAAATGAGTGAGAATTGATCTGAATGTTGCACATATGATGCATTGTGGTAGGTTGGGTATTATGTCAGTCTACACTCAGTGGAGCTGCAATCAGTTATTGTTTTGCTTTACTAATAGACTTATCATTAGAGGATCTTGCCCTATGTATAGGTGCACCTGTTACATAACTGATAAAATAGATCAGTGCAATTCTTCTTGTCATAATCTGTTTGGTTGAATTGTATGAAAAGATAAACAGTGGCAATATTGGAATACTTTAAATAATGAAGTTAGATTGTATTAATATATATATCAGAAAGATTTTGGGGGTTGGGGGGGGTTGAAGCAAGTTGCTTTTGTGAGCTCTTTAAAAAAGCCAATAAGATGTTATTGCTCATACCTTCATAGCAAACTTCAAGATTGTGTTACTTACTGCTGTACATATGTCTGATAATATGATACTATTTTTTCATGGTAAGCATTTATCTTCTAATTATTTTCTTATGGAATGTGACCATATTATTTCAAAAATGGTATGTCAGTGATCGCTTTTTTGTGGTAATATTCAGTTTTTGGAAGGGATTCTCTGGGTACTGTTTGTATGTGGGAAGATTATAGTGTCACAATGAAATAAGATGTGATTATCCTTAGTAAATTTATAGTAAGTACTTCCAAATGTGTCAATTGGTGGAGTGTGTTTAATTGGAAATCAATCCTTTCAAAGATTTTGTGAATGGGGGAATGACATCATCTAATTGTTTAAACTGATACCTTGCAGTTTGTGCTAAAAGCTGTTTAAGAACTGAATGGTGTATTAATTGTCCACTTTGCAAGCTAAAGTTTGATGCAGAAGATCTGTTTCAACAATTGGTTACCAATAAATCTTGAACAGTTTAAGCAGAAATTGAGTTAAAGGGGCCAGGGGAAGAGGGATGGGAGGATGGTTTGGTTTGAATTAAGAGAAGAAAGGACCTGTAAACCTGAGATTGGTTGTTCCTTTGTAAGTCTTGGATATTAGAGAGCATAGCTTCTTAAGTTCCCCAGCAGACAAAGGAACAATAGCCACCTTTAACTATTTGCATAGAGCACGAAATGAACTCTACAGCTGTGCTAGAATGAATGACTATTGTTCACTGCCTGTAGTCTCTGCCCATGGCTGGCTCATTTACTTGCTCAGTCGACTGCTTGTGGTCACTAGGCTGACCAGAATATTCAAGAGCACAATGGGTAGAGTAGTATTCTGCCAAATGCTGTGGACCAGTGGACAATAATGCAAAGATGGCACTTTTGAAATAACTGAAAAAAAGTTTGGAACCAAAGATGTCTTGTTTTTGAACAATAGGACAGCACAAGAGTGTTTTGCACTACTGAAAGACCCTTCATAAGTGAGACAGTTGTGTCATCATCTTTGTGAAACTTGCATGGCAAGTTTCAATCCTAGAAATTGTGATATAAATTAAAGATCTTTACCTGAAGTCTGTTTTTATGTTTTTCTTTTAGAAACTGTTTAATTCCTGTCTTTTACTCACTCGATATATATGAGCAAGGAAGTTTGGCTTCATAGGTCATATAGCAACCACATTTTCCAGTGGTAACAAATACTTCATAAAGAAAATGTATTCAAACCATCTGTATACCTTTTTAGTTTCAATGACGAGAGAAACCAATGCATTCATGATGGCGTGTGTGTGTATGTTTGTATGTGTGTATGTATGTATGTGTGTGTGAGCTTGTAAACGATACCTTGCCAGGTACAGGCCGCCCACGAGAGCTGAAGCCTCTCATGTCTTTCCTCGCTCACCCGCAGCTCGTAACTAGCGTAGCTACCCGAAAACTTGGACACTGCAATGAGCTCTGTCAGGTAATATGAAAGAGCCCGCCCTCGCTCGCAGCATTCAAGTGCCGCATGACATAAACGGCTAAAGGGGAATTCCGACCATTTCCTTACGGGGAACAGTTCTGTGTACGCCGTAAGGCACTGAATACGGGTATGCATGTGTGTATGTGTGTGTGTTTGTGACACTTTGCTTGTTAACACGATATCTCAAGATAGGAACGTCTTACAGTTTTCAAACTTGGTACATAGATGTGCCATATTGAGAGAAAGAACGCTATGGTTTTTGGTGGAGGTCAAAGGTCATCTGGGGTTACCAGGGGTCAAAGTCTGAAAACCTTACTAAAGCAATATCTAAAGGTAGGAAAGTTGGATGGATTTCATATTTGGTATGTAAATGGCTTATAGTCAGTGGATGGTCCCTGTCGATTTTGGAAGAGGTCAAAGGTCATTTGGGGTCACCAGGGGTAAAAGTCTGAAAATCTTGTTAACATGATATCTCAAGTTCGGAAGCTTTGATAGATTTCATATTTGGTATGTGGATGCGTTATGATCAGGAGATGGTCCCTATCGTTTTTGGTGGAGGTTCAAGGTCATCTGGGGTCACCAGGGATAAAAGTCTGAAAATCTTGTTAACGCGATATCTCAAGTTTGGAAGCTTTGATGGATTTCATATTTGGTATGTGGATGGGTTATGATCAGGAGATGGTCACTTTTGTTTTTGGTGGAGGTTCAAGGTCATCTGGGGTCACCAGGGGTCAAAATCTAAAAACCTTGTTAATGCCATATCTCAAGGTAGGAAACTTTGATTTCATATTTGGTATGTTAATGCGTTATAGTCAGGAGATGGTCCCTATTGTTTTTGGCGGAGGTTAAAGTTCATCTGGGGTCACCTGGGGTCAAAGTCTGAAAATCTTGTTTACACGATATCTCAAGTTTGGAAGCATGGATGTATTTCATATTTGCTATGTGGGTGTGTTATGGTCAGGAGATGGTCCCTGTTGTTTTTGGTGGAGGTCAAAGGTCATCTGGGGTTACCAGGGGTCAAAGTCTAAAAATCTTGTTAACATGATATCTCGAGGTAGGAAGTTTGGATAGATTTCAAATTTGGTATGTTGATGCGATCTGGTCAGGAGATTGTCCCTATTGTTTTTGGTGGAGGTCAAAGGTCATCTGGGGTTCAAAGTCTGAAAACCTTGTTAACGATATGTCCAGGTAAGAAACTTCGATAGATTTCATATTTGGTGTGTGGATGCATTATAGTCAGTAGATGGCCCCTTTTGTTTTTGGCCGAGGTGGAAGGTCATCTGGGGTCACCGGGGGTCAAAGCCTGAAAGTCTCATTAACACGATGTCTCAAGGTGGGAAGCTTGGATAGATTTCATTTCATATTTGGTATGTGGATGCGTTATGGTCAGGAGATTGTCCCTAATGTTCTTGGTGGAGGTAAAAGGTCATCTGGGGTCACTGGGGTTCAAAGTCTGAAAACTTTGTTAATGATATCTCCAGGTAAGAAACTTTGATAGATTTCATATTTGGTGTGTGGATTCGTTATAGTCAGTAGATGGCCCCTTTTGTTTTTGGCCGAGGTGGAAGGTCATCTGGGGTCACCTGGGGTCAAAGTCTGAAAGTCTCATTAACACGATGTCTCAAGGTGGGAAGCTTGGATAGATTTCATTTCATATTTGGTATGTGGATGCGTTATGGTCAGGAGATGGTCCCTATTGTTCGTGGTGGAGGTCAAAGGTCATGTGTGGTCACTGGGGGTCAAAGTCTGAAAATCTCATTAACACGATATCTCAAGTTAGGAAGCTTGGATAGATTTCATATTTGGGTACAGTATGTGGGACGTGCTATGGTCAGGAGGTGAGCCCTATTGTTCGTGACATAGGTCAAAGGTCATCTGGGGTCTCCAGGGGTCAAAATCTGGGAACCTTTTTAAATATCTTTCAAGATAACTGTTTGTCCATCTGTCTGTCTGTTGTTTGTCTGTCTAGCTATGTATGGCTTTTATGGAGGTCCAAAGGTCATCTGGAATGACAAAATTGTTTTTTGAACATGCTAGTATAACATTTGAATTAGAAGATAATGGTGCATGATGGCACTCTTTGAAACAGAACATTTATGTATCGAAACCTCAATGCATTTTTGCGTTCTGGTTATCCATGGATAGTAGCAGATGGTTTGCAGTGTCATCTTTTGCTGGAAATTTCATCTCTCCTTCCCCAGCTCAAGCTAATTATGATGTATCAGGCTTCTGTGTTGCATTTGGTTTATATTACCTAAATACAAGTTTTCAAATTTCAATATTGGCAGTTAATGTCTGCAACCCCTCCCTCTTCCAACTCCCATTCAAACAGAAAATTTGCTCTTTGGGGAAGTTGTAAATGAAGGCTGTCTTTTGAAGGTTCAGGCTTAAACTTTTCAAAAAAAGTATAACAGTAGTCAGAATACTTATATATGGACCCAGAAAAGGATGTATTTTTTTTCTTCAGTACCTTGTGGGTGCTCTGATTTGTAATCTTAGTGACAAGATCACCACAAGTCTAACCAGATCACCACAAGTCTAACCCTATCAATGAGGGTGTCAAATATCACTCTCTACAAGGATCACTCAAGGGCTGCCAAGCCAATTCTGAAAATGGGCTAACTGTTGGAGCAGTCCAACATGTCAAAGAAAATAAAGCCTTAGTCCCCATATCAAGTGCCTGCCCCAACTCTGCACTACCTGTCAATTAGTTAGATCAGATTCAACATCACACTAAAATGAATGTGTTATATAGTGTCAGTCAAATTGATAAAAGTTGATAAATTTTAAATTTATTATCAAGTATGCATACCTCTAATGACAGGCAGGAAATACTGTGGGCATATCCTGTGACCCCCTGTCCACAGAAGACTGCACCCCTCGTCACTTGCATAGTTCAATGGGGTTGCCTTTAATCTGATCACCAGAGTACTACAAATAAGATTTTATCATAATTTAAAGAGGAAGTGCAGACACTGTCAGCCCCATTTGTATAAGTGCATAGTGAATTATTAACCTTTTTACATATATCTCTCATGACTACCGCAGTTTTGGAAAAAAAAACTGCAGTTCCCCATAATAGTACTCGACCACTGGTTCATTACACCGATTAGCTGCTTCAATGAACAACAGCTTTGTTTACTTTTCTTGTTCAATAGAAGCCCAGCAGTTAGGGGTTCAAACAAGTGCTGGCCAAAATGGGATCAAATTACTCATGGTACATTGAAGGGTTCCCCTTTCCAGTTTCATCTGAGATAAACTGCTATCAAGTGTCAACCTTCAGGGCTATTGTTAAATGCTTGAATAAGCATCTGATTGACATTGATAACAGTTCCTGACATGATGAAGTAATGGAAAAATTTTCTGAGATGGTGCACATTTCATGATTGGTTCTTGAGAGTCATGTGACAACATTTTCCTTACTAAATAATGAAATTTAGGAGAGGAACTCATTGGTGTACTGCGAATGTGCAATGCTCAATCATAAAATGACATGATAGACAAATGGAAGTGAGTTGGCAAGAAATCATCTAGTCGTGTTTCAAAATAAAGTTTGGGGTGACTTCTCTTGCTGATTAATTTGCATTTTAATAAGCCATTACTTCCTGTTTTACTTTATCAGAACAAGCAACAAAGGATAAAAAGAGGGAGAATATAAACATTTTGTCATGTATGCTTTATTTACAATGAATAAACAACAAAGTGTGTAGGCATGCAATATTTGGCACTAAAAAGGTCCAAAGTCACCATGTAGTCAATGTCGACATCAGAGGGAATCTTCCTTAACAAAGAATTCCTCTCCATATTACACAGTAGTGCTTTCAATTATCTGAAGATTTTCATTTCAAATGCCAATCTTGTGATGACTGTGATACCCTGTTTAGATGATGTTAACTATACTGCAGGCTGTTCCCACATCCCCCCCAACATCCTCTATAGTACACCCCTGGCTCCCTTACAGTTTTCACCATTCCAAAGCCCAAAACTCATTATCATTACCCCAAAGTTTATTCTGCCTTTTGAAAAGGAAAACTTTCCATCCCAGAGTGATATTGTTGTCAAATTTTAAAAGTTTCAGAGCAGATCACATTACACAACATGTACAGAAAATATTCTGATTACACCAGGACATGCTTTCAAGTGATAAACCAGATTTGAATCTGCACAAAGAGAAGGTATAGACATTTGTTGGAAGGTCAAGAACTGACTTGGCTTAGAGAATTAGAATTGCCTGGGTTGAGAGGGATTTGCCCTGTAACATTAAGACATTATCAGGGGCTGCCACAATGGACTCGACCATACAACGCTACTTTCCTGCCCAAGGATTTTCAAAATACATGAAATGTTTCCACTTGAGGTATTAAATCTGTCTGCAATAGCTTCACCCTTGGACTCCATGCCATACTTTCCTAACCCCAAACCCTAGCTATGGCCTCACTCAAAGTTAACAACTCCTGGAAATTATGGAACAAGAACAAGATTACATAATTGCAAAAGACTAACTGAAATCAGATCAGATTCAATTTAATACAATTTTATAATCAACTTCTGAACTATTTGTATTTAAAATATAAAACACCTGGCTTTTCAAAATAGAAGTTCATCTCTAAATTAATTTTAATTCAATTTGCTCATTTTATACTATTTGTTAAGTGTGCTGTATTTACAAACATTCATTTCTTTTCACAAATAAACTTTAACTATCAATAAAAGTTGTGTACCTTAAGCATTTGAGACTGAGACTCAGAAGTCAGTGACTGAACCATGACATCAATAAAGATCAAGGAATTTTTCAAAATGAAAACTGCCAAAAACTATAACACAATGAATGCAATATTGATTGATATTTAAGGTGAAAATTAAAAAATAGGCAACACTGCTTGCAGCACAGTCACTTCAGCAATCACATAGACAGGGTGAGTGCCTTTGCAGCTACCTGGGGCTGCCAGTGCTTTAGGTTCATACATAAAATCTCTCTAAAAGCAATTTTCAGAAGACCAATTGAGCTGCTCTTTTTGTTGTCACAACAATACTTGTCTGGTAACTATTTGCCATTTCCCAGGTGCCTGTTATGGTCCCTAAAGACCACCATTACAGTACCTACAATGATCACTAGCAGCCAGTATCACCAGTGCCTGTAATGATCACTACCAACAACACAATCCTGAGAATGATCATAAACAACCACTATCATATAGAGCATGTTATAGTCACTGAAACCCACAATTACAGCACCTTTAATAGTCAATAGCAACTTCCTTGCAATGCTCACTAACAACCACAATCCTGGTGCCTGTCACAGACACTTTCTAACATATTAGTGCCTTGCAATTGTCACTAGCAAACACTGCCACAGCCTGTTATAGTCATTATAAACCACTTACATAGTGCCTGTAATGTTGCAGACTACTATCAGTGTCTTGCAATGATCACAAACAGAGACTATCATATTGCCTGTAATAGTCACTCACAACCACTCAGCAGTGTCTTGAAATGATCACTAGCAACCATAATCATAGTGCCTGTAATGATCACTATCTACCACTAGCAAAGTCTTGCAATGATCACAAACAATGACTATCATATCACCTGTAATTGTCACTGATAACCACTAATTTTTGTCCAGCAATGTTTGCTAGCTCTTTAGTGATCATTATCAATCATTAATAACTCATTACCCAATATAAAAATAGCCAGTTATTTAGGAATGACTTCAATTCGACCATCTCTGAATTACTTACTCATTTTGTATTTTCAAATATTGTAAATTCCTTGTTCATTCAATGTAATAAATTAACTCAATGTGTTCTTTTTTTGGTTCTTCAATAAATTTGTTCATGAATTACTTGTTACCTTCAAAATACCTGAGAGATCAGAAAGAGGTTCTTCAACAACTTTTTCTTACCAAACAAAACAAAAATGAGGTTGATAATAAGTATAATACAAGCACCAGTGAACAAAGACCACTTAGATGGAATGTATTGAACATATAGGATAATATACAAAGGCTGTTATGAGAAAAAACAATGTTGGTGGTCACAAAGTAAAATGAAAGTACACTAAAGGTTTCTGCAAGACTGAATAATATTTGCAAATATTATGCTTCATAAAAAATATCAAATAATTAGAGAAATAAAAACTAGAGAATGACTCAAAGGTTAAATATTTCTGTCCTCAAATGGTGGGGGAGGGTTGTATAGAAAGACATACTCAAGGTGATAACACACAGACTTCCTTTACACATGAACTACTTTGTTTTCACCACCAGTCCAACAAATTTAGGCATAACAAGATGGTCATTGCAAAGCTGGATTTTTTAAAGATAAATCTGCAATATTTCAACCAAGATTTTAACATGTATACAGGGGATAAGGTTTATAGTCTCTTGTCTCAACAAGTTTCCTGTCTCCTTGGTACACTGTCTCATTGGTCCCCCATGTCATTAGTCAGGTCCCACAGGTTTAACGTAATCATGTCCACTAAATCCTACATAAAACCCCATCCCCTAATTCTAACCCATTAACACAAACCCACAACTCTAATCCCTAACTCTGATCCCAATGAGTAAGATGGAGTTTTACAGCCCAGTTTCTTACCATTTGGCTTAAGGGCAGCCAGCTACAGCCTTTTCCCCATTGTGAATCACTGGCTTGTTTTCCCTTCTCCATTGCTTATGCTGAGCACCAAGAACAAGGGCAGTAGGTTCCATTTTTAAAGTCTTTGGAATGACCTAGCCAGGCCTGAAACTCCAGACCTCCTGACTGCAAGTCAGATGCTCTTACAACTTCACCATGCAGTTGGTCTGGGACCAATGAGACAGTATTAATTAGATGCTGGCAATGAGGTGGAATAATGCAAAGGGGGAATGAATGCAACAGCAGACTAAAATTACAAATTGATTAAGTTCATAGGGACCACTGAGGAGAAGGGACTATAGAGCAGACCTTGAATGGAGATCAATATCACAGCCCTTCAATCTGTTGAACTTGAGATAAACTTGCATTATTTCAAAAATATTGCAAGTTCCTTGCAAAATTTGTCAATAATGAACCACTTGGGCATGTCCAATTTTTTACTGACAAGAATCTAGCAGGCAGCGACCTTGCTATGCCTATTCTCACACATTTGGTGGTGACCATGTTTGCATAAGACATTAATGCAGAATGTTTTGTCCATGTATGTAGGAAGTCTGTGCTGTAACCATACTGAAAGTAAACTGCATAGTAACACAAGGTTACTGCTATAAGTACAAAAATATGAGGCCAACAACTCTTAAAAACTAAAACTGAATAAAATGAACTTTTCCTTCCATGGCTTAAAAAGAGTCATGGTTTATCTAGGAAATGAGTTGACAATATCTCCTGCACTGATGTAATTTATCTCTTGAATGCATAATGAAAGGCAAAACTGTACCAAAACATACTTTATGATGGCTTACAGGGTAGACAATTGTGTGGATGAATTTAAAATAAAGACTTTATATGCAACATCATTTGTGTTGACTTCAAATAATTTTAAACAAATTTAAAAGTTTTTATAAATGTAATGGCTTTAAAAGTAAAATGCCTCTTTGACAGTGGATTTTATATTTCAAAGAAGGAAATGAATTTAAACAGCCAGAGAATTGATTCAGCCAGCATTGCTAACCATAAGGTTTCTAGTCAAATAAATAAGATACTTTCATCGACAAGCTCTCTTCAAAAAGGTCCTCTTTAAATAAAACTTCTCTGTAGACAATTTAAATGCCTAAGTTCTCTTGTCAAAACCCACAGGTCACTTGTTGCTAGCAAATTGTGCTAAAAGTTGTGCAGTCTTAGTAGCAATCTAATTGAAAACTTTGACAACTCACTTAAAACTTTGTTTCCACAAAAGATACAAACTTGAGGCTTTTTCAAAATGTGGGTATATAAGTGACTGAAGGCAAAAGACTAAACCGGGTCCCTTGGTATGTAACACCTATGTCTTCTGAAAAGATTGATTTTTTTTGTGTGATACTAGTAGATTGGTACATCCATATAGGCAGGTATTTTAGGTTTAGGTTTAGGCAAATATATAGCCTTCACTGGGACAAAATGCCCAATACCTCGTATCAGGGTTCCATTTTCATAGTTGCCTGATTGTCTTGGATGACTAAAATTTTGTATGAACACTCAAACGTTTGTTGAGAGATAGCTGACCATTAAATTTTCTGTACATTTGTACAAACATGTTTCAGACAATGAAATTTCATTGCTGACAATTAAAAATAATGAAATAGATGTCTCCAGGAAAACAACAAAATTTTCTGAAAATCAAGGCCTGCAGACTACTGTACACCCATTTGCTCATTTACTTTACAAGAAATGTATGAGTTAGTTAGTTAGGTGGAGTTTTATGGCCAAGTTTCCAACCTGTTGGTTCAAGTCAACCTGTCATGGCCATTTTTCCAGTTGTGGCTAACTCACTTGTTTTCCCTACTCCATTGCTTATGTGGCGCATCACTCACAATGGCAGTAGGTTCCATTTTTAGAGTCACTGGTATGACTCAACCTGGGAATAGAACCAGGGCCTTCCGCGTGAGAGGCGGATGCATGAGAACTGAGAGACCAAACCAGTCCTAGTCTCTGACAATCAAGCATTCATAAATATAATACCCTGAAAGCTCCATACTTAGTTCACTTTAATCTTAAGAATATTTTCTAAAATATTAAAATACAACTAATGCAAAAGTTTTTTTTTTAAACTTATTTGTTCTGTGCAGGCAGAGGATACAAAACAAACACGTTATACATTAAAATATAACTGAAGGATAAATGATGGCATGAATGGAATGTTAACTGTCACAGTGTTCTACAAAACACTGAAAAATGAAAACATTTCAGAAATACTGCAACAATTCAATAGACCTTGTGCGAAAAGGCACAGGAAAAAAACAAATTAATTAAAACTTTTTCATGGAACTTCTAACATATACAGAGAAGGCAATGAAGTATTAAGGAAACACAATAAAAAATACTTCAATGATTGAGGGTTCTTGTGAAGAAAGATATTGGAAACATACTAGTCAACATTGTCATCTCAGAAAACGGAAAATATGAGCAGATGATCCACTATGTGTGGCAAGTGATTACCCTGAATGGGTGGGGTCAATGAGTGGGGTCCAGGAGATAAACTCCTCTTTCCCTCTCTGAATTTTCACAACACATGTGGAAAGTGCATGCAAGAACCAACTTTTTTATGGTTTTGTTCCTTCACAAATTTTCTGATCATTGTTAGCATCATTTTACAGTAAATAATGAACGTCAAAAAAAATGTATCATTCTGATCTTTATGGGTTTTAAGGTCAAAAATGGAGCAATTCCACTTAATACAGTTGGCAGTATACAGAAAAAAATTGTAAAAGCAACTTCATCCTTTTAACCATTAACAGAGTGTGAGAGATTGCGATGCCTACACTGGACAGAAGCCAAGCTGGTGAAATACGGCCTTTTAAAAATCATGAGAATATTGGGAGAGCATTTTTATATTTAGATGATTGTCTGGCATCAGCTATGTTGATTAGTACACGTTCCTGTCAATAAAGGTTTTCAACATAACTACCAGTTTAAAACTGGTGTGAGATAATTGTACACATTTTTCTGAAACTGATGCCATTAATTAATACATAGAAGCTAGGAATGCAGAAGAAGACTGTGAAAAGTATGTCCATTAACAGCGTTAAGTTAAAATGAGTCTCTCTAGTTTCACAAACTGCAGGAAATGATAATACCATAGTAAAATAACTATGCCATATGCTACTTTGCAACTAAGCAATTGCAGCAGTCTGTTATAAAAAATGTATTGAGAAGATAATTAAAGTTATGCAAAGAAGTCTCAAAGTCCCTCCCCCCCCCCCCACCCTCTCGCCCAAGAAACAAAATAAAAAAAACTAGATTCACACCCAAGTACTAATGCACTATTAGCTGTAAACTGAGAATAAGTACTAATACAAGTGATCTTAAAAGGAGGATAAAAGTCTGAAACCCAAACAGCTCCTTACTGGAAAATTTTAACAACCAGGGAGGAATTTCACCAAACTCTCTACAAGCAAGTATGTTAAATTATGGAAAATTTCACTTGCTATTTGGTAAAAAAAAAATTTTCACTGATTGTTTACCTTTTTTACAGACACGAATATGAGCAGCTTTCACTTTCATCCAGAGAAAGAGTATAATTCTACATGCATGGACCTCTAAATCAAACACTGCATGTTTGTAGGTTCCACGATGCAAACGCAACATGCCCAAAACAAGAGACCATTTATACTAATCAAAGTCAACTCTGTGACTCCCTATTTCATTGGTCCTCCCTCCCCCACCCCAATCAATTAGCTTGATTTTCTCATTATTCACCCTCTTCATTATTTAGCCTCATTAGTTCCCTATTTCATTGTTCCGCTAAGGTTATGGTTAGAATTGGGTTTTTAGGTTAGGGTTAGTCGATAAGGTTAGGGAGAGATGGGGTGGGGGTCTCAAAAAGAACAAGTGAGGCATTATTCAACCATCAACCTTATGCCACAAAAATGCACTGATCTGCTGCCTCTACCTAAAACACTGAAAATGTTTCTCTGATTGGTCCATTCCGGTGTATTTACAGCAAAAGGAAGGCACTGTGAACCATTGTTTTTTAAATAAATGGAAGATAATTGGAACCTTATCACAAGTAAATAAATTTAGCTGGATATACATTTATGGTCTGTACATTGTGCTCACATCTACCTCTTTAGAAGCTGCCTGCCTCTGATTTTACTCTGAACGACGTTTGATGACGGCTAGCGATTGCCACCTTTTACAATATAGTGGAAGAAATGCCTTATCCTCATGTACCAATAGGACATGTCACCTCGTAACTCCGCACAAAAAGGAGACCGGCCGTTGTTACGGCAGTAGAAATAGGAACCAATTAGGGTTATTAGGATAGTGATGAGAAAGAATACTATCATCAGCAGGCACGTCATCACCCAGTCATCTGACAAAACAAAAGTATATAATACAATTGAGCAATTGTATAGTCAGGAAGTAATCACAAGTTCACAGTTTGGGACATATACCAGCGCTAATAGATGGTTGGATTTGTACAAGATACCTTTGACTGTCAAAGTTGAGTACTAAACACTTTTTAACACAAGTCACAACACAAAATGATAACGTTTGTACCAGAACTTGCAACCAGAGATGGATGGTGCACTTGTGTTCACTCTATTGATGTTGCACTCAAGCCTAAAGATCTGAAACTTGGGGTCAGTTAGTTAGATGAGGTTTCATGGTGGAGTTTCTAACCAATTAGTTTAAAGTGTACCTCAAGTCAAAAAACTAAAAAATATATGTCAAATACTATGAAAAAAAAATTCTTACTATCAACTCCTATCTTCATAGGACATTCCTGAGCTGTGATATAAATTGCTGAAATCTATTCACTCAAATTAAAGTGCTTCATTGCACAATCATTTGTGATGTCACTGTTGTATTACTCAATTCCAATCTTTGTACTTTCTTTGTTTTTCTGAATGTTACTGCACCTTGTACCAAGGTGTGACTGCAATCTTACTCTTATAGGGTGATGTAATTAATTTATCCCTCTCTGTGCAACATGCTTTGCAAGCAAACAGGAAGTTTTCAAGGTCATGGAAACATTTTTAATTTTAAGGGAAACAAAGCAGGTAATGTGAGTTTTACAACAAGAAAGACACAAATTATTGTGCAATGGACCAATTTGTTTTGAGTGAATGAACTTTTACATTTTATATTTCAGTTCAGGAATGCCCTATGAAGATGGGAGTTGGACTATTAGAATTCACTTTTCATGCTTTTTAGTACGTATTTTTGAACTTTTTGACTTGAGGTATACTTTAAATTGGTCTGACCACAGCCTTTTTTCCAGTTGTGGCTCACTGATCAGTTTTCCCTACTTCATTTCTTATGTTGAGTAGGAAGCTCAACAGCAGTGGGTTCAGTTTTTAAAAGTCTTAGGTATGATCCAGGCAGGACTGGAACTGTGTACCACTGGTCTGCAAGTCAGATACTCTACCCATTTGACTATGCAGTTGGTCATGTAACTCAGGGTCAGAAAGTAAGTATTATCAACCTTAACCCTTTACCGTTGTTTGGGTCCTTTTGGACCCATGCGGGGAGCTCGGCTGTCACCCATCTTTACTGTTTCACACAGAGCTCGAAACTGCGAGTAGCTACCCGAAAATTCGGCCACAACAACGAGAGAGACAATAGTTTAAGGTCACGGGGTCAATGGCCTACGGAAGCCGATGCGGGGCGTGCTACATCCCCTTTTCCGCCCACTGCTGAGGCGCGCAAATATGTTCTGATCGGAGCACAATGGTAAAGGGTTAAACTCTGAAAGCCTGGCATAAAATCTGATCAAAGTGTTTTTTCATTTCTTATAAATTGAATAAATGTCACCAAAATCTATTCAACCATACCATTTAATGAGATAACTCCTTGTAGAGGTGAACAAGAAATGACCAAGCCCTACCATAATAAAATGTTTCAGTGTTTTCCCTCTTCTGATACTGTGAAATTTATGACTCACAAGATTTTAAGTGAGAAAAAGTTTGGAAGATAGTGAAGCTTCTTCTTTCAAGACAGGAAGTAAAAGACAGTCAAAAGAGACATGGCCTTCATATTTTGGCAGTGGCCATGGTGTCTTACAAAATGGCACACTTTTCAAGACCACCTTGGCTTTTGTGCCCTTCTAACAAAATACAAGCTTACTTGTGTCCCAAAATGTGTCTCTTTTATTTGGCCTAAGTGCCCTTTCTGATAAATAATTCTGCCCTAGAGCTAACAAGAAAAAGTCTCATCCTCATGCAGGCTTCTTACATTTTCTTCCTCCAATGATTCCATGACTTCCCAGGATATTGACAATGCAATAAAGGTTACATGAAATTCCCATAATCTTCCTAAACTTAAAATATCTCTTCAGATTCTTTTGGACTGAAATTCAGCTTAAACTAAGTCAGCCAGATGTTTTCAACCAACTTGAAATTCCATGATTTGGGGCAAGTGGACACTCTTTCACAACTCTAACACACTGGAAAAGTTAAAATTCTTTAACTTTCCTGTTTTTTTTTTTTGTGATAACTTAATTTCAGCCCTATTTTATGGACAATACTAATTAATGCATACAATAAATAAAAGGTTTCACTTTTTCCAGACCATATGGTGACATTTTTAGGCAAACAATCACAACAAAATGTTTTTGTTATCCCTTAAGTGGGGAAAACCTGTTACAATTACCTACCTTGATCCTGTGGAATGGGGGTAGGTTCTAGCTCACTCCTTTCTACATTCCCCTGTGGTTCATCATCTTGTGCAACCACATCTTCACTGAATGTCACCCTAAATATGAAGAAAATCCAATAACTACGTAAATTATCTACCCTTCATGGCTGGAACTTAAATTGTGACATTTGAATGGAAGTGTTTAGATGAACCATCATAGATACTCAATAACATGCATTCAGACACACAATGAGATTAGACTTCATGTTGAAGTAGGAAAAATGCAGAAGCACTAGTTTTTAAACATCCCTACCCCATGACATCCTCTACTAAACTACAAAGGTCTTACTATCCTCATGTAATTATTAAAAACCTGAAGGCACATTTTTTTTTTTTTCATAAATTCAGGCTTTAATTATTCAGGCTTGGGCTGTCAATTTCCAAAATGTCTTCAGTCATCTTTTAATACTACTCACACCTGACATCTACATTTCCAATTCCAAACTGTAAGAAAGTTAAGGAAGGGTTAAGCAAAAATCCGACTTAAACTCATGTGAACTAAATCTACATTATTTAGCAAAACATCCATTCAAATCAGACATGTATTTCTCAAGATACCAGCAGATGAAGGTACTAAATATGCATTCCAAAGTGAGATTGAGGGCAGCAGGGGTTGTATCACTTTAACACATTGACAAGAAATGCTTTGTTTCATTTTGTTTTTCTTTTTTTTTCAGTCTGTTGTGTTGACCTTGGAGTTAATAAGGATGGAACCTCCCCCCTGTGGAGTGCAAAGTTTGTCAAGTTCTCAAGCCACTTATGCAATCACATTCTGGTAACATGGAATTGTTGAGGAGAAAATTGGCTGTGAAAATTTAAAGGAAAATACAAGACTGCTCATTAATGTAAGGATATGATGTCACATTTGTACTTGCTCCAAGTTCACTTTTGGTTGAAAATGTTACAACTTTGCCTTTTTGAGAGCCACACGTCAGATTTCAATGGCAATTTCACCCGAATGCTTAGAATAAGTAGCCCTCTTATACATCAAAACTTGATTTGGCCTTGAGCCCTTCCTTTAAGGAGAGCCCATTAGCAAAGAACGACCTTTAGCAAAAAACTTGACCGACAAACATACAACTGAAACAATGTTCCTCTGAACAATCAACCTTTACTGTGCAGCAAAATATAAACTTATTCTTAAAAAATCAAATTTACTCACTTCTTTTTTCTCCTTTTCCTGAGATTTGATACTTCACCAGATGATGTCTCAGAGCTCTCTGGACTGTCTTCTTTGGTAGCATCCAACTTCTGCATAGCATCTAAATAAGACAAGAGATATGAAATAAATTTTACTGTCAGGGAAATAATTGCAAATGTGACATACCTCTTCACAGTTAAAGTTTTACACTATGACAACATCATGTTGTATTTTGTCACTTCGTAACAAAAAAGTTCTAAAAATTTTCACGACATTAATTTGACATAGTTTATATGAAGTAATGAGGACAACAACAGAAATGGTAACAGTTTACCAAGTAACAGGAAAACTTTCCATTCCAAACATCTAACATGATATTAAAACTGGTTTTACCAAACCAGTAAATGGATCGTAACACATCAGATGTATTTGTAATATATCTAACCAAAGTTTAGATTCCAATCAACAGTGTTGTAGTAGAGGAAACGCGAGGCTTGAAGTATTACACATATGGAGTTAAAGCCTCTTTTCCAGACTGGTTTTAGTCTCCTTAATACTGCCAAGCCTCCAGACCAGGTTCTGAGAATGGAGAGCTCTCCCACAAAAGCATCGAATGTGCATATATGACAAAAGGTTCAAAAGTTTTGGAAAGAAGACACCTGTGTAATTTCATTGGTCCCCATGGTGAAAAAAAATTGAGATTCCAACAGCAAGATATGGTGACAGATTGTCTCATTTTTTATAAAGTCCTAAAAAATTAGAAGAAGAGGGACTTATAGTGGATGAACCCTAAACTGCAACCTATACCCATGTTGACAATTGAATTTTTTTTATAAATTTACTAAACTTGCCTTCATACAACTTTTTGCCAACATCAGCATAGATACAAGTGAACAGGTCCAATGCACGGATAGTTCTTGGATGGTCATCTCCATAGACTTCTCGAAATAGTTTCGTAGCCTGAAATAATGACAATTTTACAAATTCATCCTTTGATTCATAAATTCTTCACACTAACTTATTATAAGTGTCAACATTTCCAAGATCATAATCTCACATGATGAAAGATTTGCATTTGAAAGAGCCCAATGAAAGTCATTTTTAATTGCACGCAAGCTACCCACAAGTTCTCACCCCTCAAAACTGACTATCTACCCAACAGACAGACCAACATTTACATGAAATCAATAATTGATTTTTCCCAGCTAAATCAAAGGGTTAAAAAGTCTATTTATTATTTATATCACTCTAAATGTTCCTTTATATCACTTTAAATGTTTCTTACCTCTTCAAGAAAGATAGCACCCTACAGATACTCCTATGATAACCACTGAGAATGCATGCTAGCTAGCCAAAATTCTCCCCCTTTAAAACTGACTTTCTACCCAACAAACAGACCAGTATTACCATGAAACCACTGATTCATTCTGCCCAGCTAAGTCGAAAGGTTAAAAAGTTGATTTATTATTTGTATTGCTTTAAATGTTTCTTACTACTTCCAGTAAGATGGAACCTAAATGAGACCAAATAGAGAAAGCAGATGTAATTTAATAGAGTTGTAAATACAGTAGTCACTCTAGTTTGTGGTCAAGTCATTTACTGCTTGTAATTTGTGACTCAAATCAAGTGGGTGACTGTAGACATACTATTTCTATAAGAAATGTTTTAGTAGGTTTCCTCAATTCATTCCCTTTTAAAAATTAGTGACAAAAGTTATGATTCATTACATCTCTGGAACTTACCTTCCCACAATATTCCATGGCAAGTTGTAATCTGTAGTGATCAAGTAAAGAAGAATTGAAGAGACATAAAATGTAAATTAATTGAAGTCTGGATTACTCAATTTTGCTTCAATGAAAATCAAATGAATAGTTCAAACCCAGTCTTTTGTATGGTCACCTAAAGATCAAATTAATCAAAAAGCATTTTGGGAAGAATTTCATCCAGTTCATTCCTACATGTGTGAATTTTAGAGAGAACACAGCCTCAAATTACTGTGCAAGGGTAATAATTATGCAGGCAAAAATAGCTCATCTCTCCCATTCTCACCGACAATACAGACTTTGCTATTGCAGTTGAAATTTATTCACTTGAATTTGCCATAAGAGTTTGAGATGGTCGTTGTAATGTTGACTAGGCTTCCTTATGAAACAAAGATATTAACATGAACTGCACAAAATTATTGTGCCCTTCTCTTGCATGGCGTAATGAAGCCAGGACAGGGTGTGGGCAGGGTAGGGTGATGTGAAGGTAGGGTATGTTGGACATGGGTAAGGCAGGATGTGTGGAAATTAGGTAGAGATCAAGGGTGTTAAATCAGACAGGTAAATTTAAGGTCAAAGGTGGTCAGTTTTTTGCTTTGGTATTTCTGCAATACTTTATACCTCATTGGCAAAGAAATGTCAGGGCTGTTAACATAGGAGATGGAACACAAAGACTTGTTTTTTAATGTTTGAGCAATGTATCTTTTATACTTTGCAGTTAAGGTACATTGCTAGTAGTGAGTGTCCATTGCACAGCAACAAGCCTGTGAAATATTAAAACCTTAGAGATGTGTGTGAAAATGATGCTTTGTTACGTCAGGTCAGCAAGGCTGAACATATTAGAATTGTGAGACCTGTCCATTGCAAAGAAGCAAGCCTGTGAAATATTAAAACCGTAGAGTTTAGTGTGAAAATGATGCTTTGTTACTCAGGTCAGCGAGGCTGAACATATTAGAATTGTGAGACCTGAGATGAACAGAAAGGATAAGTGGCAAGATTTGAAAAGCCAATGGCAAAAGGCAAGATCTTAAAGGCCTGTGAGGGCATAATTGTCTTTCTTTCTTACACCCTTGAACATATCCATGCATCAGTAATCTCATTGTTACTACAAGCAAGGAGATTTTAAAGCTTTCTTATACACTGCTTGTGCAACCATACATGACGCAGTTTGTAGTGTGCTCTTGAACTTGAGAAGGGCAACGGTGTTGCTGAAAATATGTTGAGATTTGAAACCTACAGTGTCAGAAATGGCATCTGTTTATCGTTTCAATAACAACTATTAGTGTGACCTATCACTGGCTTCTACAGTAAAAGCAATGTATTGAAGTAAATCTACATGCTGTATTTACAGCACAGAATTGCATTTGATTGCAGCATACACTACAAATCCGAGTTAAATCTCTGTTAATGGCAAACATCTACTTCATTTCATAATTGAGAGGAATACCAAATGATAAAAGAGCACATCTCCCATGTTCAACAGTTGAAAATATTAGACCTATTTAGGACATGGGAAAGTTTGTGTGGCAAGGTTTGGTTTGGTTTGTTTCAGTTCTGACTCTAGCCTTGTAACCTCCTTGTTTAATTAAGCAGTGCCCATAGATTCTTTCAACTGATTGTTTTTTCCCACTCCATTGCTTATGCAGAGCATCATGCAGTAGGTTCCACATTTTTAATGTTTTTTGTATGGCTTGATCTGGGATTAAACCTGGACTTCTCAGGTGAGAGGCACATGCTCTACCACTTGATCAGACATGCAGTCCCTATTTTTGAAAAGGACAGCACTATTATCTCAGAGGATGCAAACACTTGTTGGTAAAAACTTATTCAACTTGAAATTCAACAGATGTTGAGAGCAAAAGCACAAGATGACTTTTAATTGCAATTGCAAACTCCCCTAAAACAAACAAGCTCCTGCAGATGCTCAGTCTATCTGAAGCTCAAGTATGACAGGATCATTACAAGAAAAACCTGTCAGGCAAGTGAATGTCATTGAGAATAGAAGTTAAGAGATGACATGCAAGAAGGATCAGGCCTTGAGTTTTACATTTTCCAGATGTGCTACAAATCACCCTCCTCAGGAAATTAAGGAGTGTGGTAGGTGTGCTGTTTGATTAAATTTTAATAGATTTACTTGGGAAACCAATTCTTCATCTAGGTGTGCAAAAAACAACACTCCTCACAGTGATTTGAGGAGAGTGATGTTGTGCCATCACATTCACATGCCTCAAAATTCACAACCTGACAGATACCCCCTGAAGGATACCCAAAGCCACACCACCACTTGCCCCCTGTCTCTGCAAAATTACCTGTCCAATGTTTCAGTGCTTGCATTGTATCAATGCTTCATCAGGACACATATTTTCATTCTACAAAACTTTGTTTTCTAAACCCCTAGCCCCCTAACACAAGTACATGGCCATATACAAACATTTTGCAATGCTCTTCATTTATAAAATATTACACTGACCTTCCTTCTCTTAAGCACAGGTTTGCCAGATTTTCAAACTCATTTGCTTTGGCAACTTCAGGAGAGACACTTCTCTTATCAAAGACTCTTTCTTTCTCATTCTCTGCTTCTTGCTCATCAATACCATTAGGCATTTCACTGCCACTCTGATTTTTCCTCTTTTCAGCTGTGATGTAGAATAAGAGGAGACATGGTCAGCTTATGTGAGACTAACACATTTCATCCATGCTTACTGACAACCAGGCTTGCTGTGATCAGGCACTGTGAGAATTTTACCCCATGGTCTTCACAATTTGGGGCCTGGGTATGCTTCCATGCTGCAAGAACATGCAACACCTTATTTTTTGCTCATCATGCTTGGTCAAAATGTTGGATTCAAACAGGCAACTGAATAATTTTAGTTGTAGCAAATATAATATTTTTTAGATGTTTAAAAAATACCAACTCATCACCAATCCTAGGGATTCCATAGAAATCTCATAATATAATGTGGCAATTTCAGTTTCCAATTTTTCTTAACTTTAGAGAATGATCTCTGGTCATATAAAACAGCTCCTGGTTCCACCAAAATCCCCCTGATGAGGGGGTAAAATTGGAATTTACTGCAAGGCTTAACTGCCTATAAATTAAATTGAAATTTCACATCAATAGTAATGTAAAAAAGTAATGCAGGGACTAGTTGAAAGCTCTCATGCTCACACACACAACATGGCATTACCATCTTATTATGCATGCTTTTCTACTTCAAATGCTTGTTATTGCCTTATAAGTACCTGATAATATGGCAAAGAAGGTACACCTCCTCAAATTATACATTCTTTATGAAAATTTTGCCATAATGAAAATATTCCTTTCAGTTCATAAATTATTTATGAACATCCTATATATCTACTGCTTGAAAAAGAACTGTGTTGTAATGAATATTGTACTGAATTGCAATACTTTTTACCAGTGTCATATATTAAACAGAAGGGTTAGTTCATGGTCTTGTGCTATTCTATGTACTTTTTACTTGAGTTTTGCTCATTTTTTTTTACTTGATTGCAAACAGACAAATAGATCCAAAATATTTCATCCAATACTCATACCAAGAAAAGTCTGCATCAAATAGAGAAGACACGCTTACCCATGAGGTGTTACATCACTATCAAATTTCCCCAAAACATACAGGTGGTTTTGAAATCTACAAACCTTACTTGCTTTTTCTATTGTAGGAGTAAAAATTCCCATCTACTACAGAATAAGAATGTCATGCAAAGCTACTTGACATAGGTACAACTATCCTTACTCCTTGGTGAACCCCAGAGTGAAATTGATCTATCCATTCTGACTTAGACATGCTAGGCCAAAGCAAAATGTCATTCACAAAAATGGCACTGTACCAAAAATTATGAAGAGCATCTTTTGTATCAGAGTACCAGCAGGTACAATGCTAACTATGAGTCTGGTAAACATGAGGTGCAAGTACTGTACAATGATGACTAAAAGTACAGGTCTCTCCTTGTGGATATGAGTAGAACTGTGGTATACACATCTCTATAATGAGTATGTTCACATAATTTTAAACTGTAGTTCCAGACACAATGCCAATCTTTTGTAGCTATAAAAATTGTTTCAAACAACCGTCCTTTTGGACAACTAAAAATAGTGACATGGTTGCCAAAAGGACAACTACGAAACTGTCTGAAAATCAAGGCCTGCTTACCAACTTCTTGTTGAAATTTCAGGATGTCAATCAGAGCAGTTTCATAATACATCTTTTCAGCCTGGATAAAGTACACAGCTTTTTCATCTGAGTGGACTGTCAAGGAAACTTTACATACAACACATACCACACACTAGTCCTCTTCAATTTGACAATTTACCATGCTTCAGCAGGATAATGTAGAAAATGAGGTTATATTACAAGCCATTGAAGTGCTCACTGGACAAGATTTCATGCACATTTACACCCAAGCTTTTGCACATCCAATTCAGCTAGGCGGATAAAAATTTGTTATTAAACAGACTGCAAACACACTAAGTTTTGACGTTTTTGTCTACCCAAGAAAACCGTGGATTTCTGACATGTCCTACAAATTTTCCTGCAAAATATTTCAGAGGAAAGTAGGGCAATAGTTTCAACTTTTTGAATGAATCTACAGCAGCAGAAACAAACCTTGATTGATAAAATTCATCGAAAGTTTTACATGCAAACATGATATTTTATGAACTCAGCTAATTAAACATTCAAAGTATACCAAAAAGGAAAACTGCAGTTTCATAATTTGCTATCAAAGTTCAACAGCTACTGGATAAACCAACAATAAGTTATCCAGGTGTTTCAAACTTGTGATCTGCTATTAGCAAGACTTTTATCCTGAAATCAGTTTACATAGATCAACTACATATACCACACAATAGATGTTTATCATTGTACCAGTTCTTATCACACCTGCAGGACAAATTTCTTACCCTATTAGATATTTTACCCAAGTCCCCATCAAAAGCAAGGCTTACGGGGGAAAGGTGTGGACAGATCCTTTTATAGGCAAGAAAATTGGACATGTGAAAAGCCTAGAAAACGTTTGGTGGCAATCAAATGTCAATTATGCTGTCCCCTCACCAAACAACAAAATGCCAAAGGGCAGGTGGGCAACTACTCCCCTCATTTTACATCCTTCTAAAATAATGGTTACAACATATCTGGTGCCAGAATTAAAATGGATCATTCTGACTAGTATATAAAGGATACATTCATTCTTGGAAAAGTATATGTCCGAGATCTGTAATACAAACAGAAGTAACACATTTGTTACAGTATGACACTGAAGAGTTTCCATCTTACATATGCAAGAAATTTCAAATTGATCTGAATACAGTATGCACACTGCTGAAATTGTCTAGTTTTACACAGTATAATGAAATCCAATTCTGGGAAATAGTCATACTGTAAGTACAGCTGACCTTGCAAATTGAGATGACTGCTCATATCAGTAGGCTGCAGTAGATAAAACACCATGCAGACTCATAAAAACAATCTTTTAGTGAGATTTAATGTTTTTATTACTTTCTGGTTGTGGTTTTTACAGAAGTTAAAAAAACAAGGAAAAGAAAGGAGTAGAACAGAATATTTAGCTTGAAATATGCACACAGCAATTAATTCAAATACTTTGCAAAATGCAGAAATAGGACAAACAAGGTACTTCAGAGTTTTTTTCACCAAATGCTAAAGGTCAAGCAATAACAGTGTCTAATAGTTTTGAATTTGTCTTTTACTAAATAAAGAGTTTAAAACCAAGTATGATCAAAAATTTTCTTTACAGGAAAAGGAAAAACTTAAACTTGCAATTAAATTTGTTGCCCATTCCAGTTGGTTGTTTTTAAGATACAGTAATTGAGGATACTGTGACATGAGGGCTTGACATATAGGCCTACAACAAATGACACCAATCACAAAAAGCTGTCATGTCAAAGGTGTTTGGCAATATGTTCTAGAAAACCACACAGCTGCACAAAAACAAAAGATGTTGTAATTCCATCTTTTTTGGCATCAGCATTTCTACTTGAAGTGATGTACATTCCAAGTACAGATATTTAAAAGTAGTCAAATTTCATCCATTCCTGGAGTGATTTGTAACACACCTGGAAAATGTAAAACTAAAGGCCCGACAAAGTCAATATATTTTGTTTACTAAATGTACAGATATACTGTTGCAGAAGGTGTCAGAAAGTGAAGTATGCTTACCACTGCCCTAAAGGAGTGAAAAGCAAAAACCAAGAACTAAGATTTATTTAACCTGAGAATTCTTGTTCAGCATATTCTCTATACATTCCCAATTCATAGTCTCTAAAAATGCCAGAAAATGGCAAGGCTTGATTTATTCCTACTTCATAGTATATTCTTTCGTATATTTTTTTAACCAAACTAATCCGAGTTGAAGAGTACATACTGTACATATGAAACAAATATCTCAAAATAAAGTTCATTATTACCTGATGTAGACACTGCGGCAACTCTTGAAATGTGTTTGCTTCTGTGAGACCCTTCAAACTTTCCAGGAAACACTTTAAGGCCTCATCCATTTGTCCAGTTTTCAGAAATTGGTCCCCTTTTTGATATAAAGTTGATTTCCTGCTGCTGGTCACATGACCATCACTGCCACCATCAGCTGGCACAAGAGTTAGCAATAAAAAATCATTCAGTTACATAGCTCTGATCTAGCTTTAAAACCCTACCTTGACATTTTCAAAAACTAGCAAGCTTTTACAAATATTCAGCTTGTTGCTTTAGAAATCCACAAGAGAATTTTTCCATCTACAAATACAGTATCAGCACTAATAAAAAAGCTGGTGGTTGTATTTTTGGCTCACAGAAAAATATGCAGAAAAAAAAATGGGGCCTCTTCTCCTTAATGTAATGCATACAGGGAAAAGATTTGATACCCACCGAAAGGTCTATGGGTACAGTAATAATATAAAGCTTTTATACTAATCCATCTCTTACCTTCTTTAAAATCCCCTTGTTCAGCAACATTCATCTTCAAGGGTGGCAGTTTCAGGTCTGTCTTATCACGATCCTTTGACCTGTTTTGCATCTCTGCACTATCTTTCTCTCTACTTTGACTGGCACTCTCCCCAACTGGCTGGTCCTCATCAGCTACATTTTTCTCGCCATGAACAGTTTGTTCTTTAAAATTTTGGAGAGTCTTGTCAGAAACATCATCTTCTTGATGACCAAGGACTTCAGCATCACCTCCAGCTGACGGAGGATGCTGTATTTGCTCCATGTTTTACTGAATCATCTGTCAGACATTCATCTGTAATTTACCTAAACAAAATGCAACAATAAAAAAAGGGAACACTGGTCAATTACTTTGTGGCTCTGAAATCCATTAACAATCATTGAACAAACAAAAGAGCAAGACATTAACAAACAAACAAATGGTTGAATCTGTTACTACTGGTATGGGAATTGCATCTGAAACTTTTGTTTCATCACACTGCATATTTTTATTCCATGTATGCCTAGGGGCAATACAAGAGGCATGAAGGAGTACAGTGCTTGAAAGTCTTCACTTCTGGTGGAAGAAACCTGTCCAACAGAGCACAGTTGTATGACTGTAAAACCATCATCCATGGGTCCAGAGGAAGCTGTAGTACATAAAGCTCCTGGTTTTTACTGCAGCATCTTCTGTACAGAGATGTTAGCACATATGTAGAAAGTCTCTTGTAGTTTTTGACCAATTATGCTATAATCAGTAATAGCTGATTAGCAATGAGGGAAGTCATGTTTGTTGCTATAATACGCACTTCTTGCTTTTTGCACATCTTATTACCATAACGAGTTCAGGTTGGAAAATACTGAGAATATTTCTATACGTTTTATGAATGGGATATCATTTTCATAGGCCTAATATTTTCACTTCAAAAATGGAGATAAAAATCAACCCGTAATACAGTAGGACCATTTGCATTCAATGTCACATGGCCTTCAATACATTAGTTCGTAGGCCAACATCATGCCCTGTCTAGTTTTTATCTTTTGATCATGTAAGAACATTAACCTTTTTTTTACTGTACTGGGTTGTACAGTAGTTGGGTTAATGTACTGACATTGAATCTAGCTCTAACAAGGCCCTTGTAAAAATACGGAACAAGAGCCTACATAATGTTAGTGGTTCTGGGCAGCAAAACAATTGCATTTCATTATCCATTGTATGGTTCTTTTCTTATATAAATATCTGGGTACATTTTAACAACTTTTCCTCCAAAACTTACTTCTTATTTAAAAAGAATCTGCAAATGAAATGCATGAAAATCTGATCCCCCAAATATTCATGTACACAGAGATTTGTGATGCCCATTCTTCTTGGTAAATTTAAGCATGGGGATCACCCGGCTGCACTAGCCAGCTATGTAAGCATGGCAATTGCAATTGTTGTAACAAAAACTCAATGGGAAAATTTGTTTCAAGGCCTGGTATACACAAGAAATCACTTTGGCCAAAGCAGAAGTTTTGGTTCGCTGGCTAGAATCAACGCAATTGAACCAATCACCATGCAGGGGCAATTTAAATTTTGCAATAGATCATTTTCATTATGCATATGATGTCTCTGAGGAAAACATGATCCCTTGTTTGCCAGTAAAAACAGACACGAACGTATGTCTACAGCATGAGTGGGCCAAGAAGTTCGCTGCATGAAACTATGTATATCACTATTTTCGTTGGCAATGACATGGCAGACAACATTGTTGATGTCCTACTGAAAATAACTGGGAATATGCTAGGAATGGCTTAATTTATGTAGGTTAATGACCACCAAACTTCCCATTTTTAGTTGCTACGTGTACAGATGTATATGGTAAGCTTGGGGACTTGAAAATATAGCCAAACACAGCAGCTCGATAGTCTATACTTTCTGTTCCCGTAGAACAGTTTATAGTTCCTATGACGTGTTCTGCGAGACTGTGAGAAATGCACCTTGAATGCAATTCTAAATACAATTGCAGGTAAAACTACAGTGTTATAGGGGAAATAACTAAGGATCACACCCATGGCAGAGGGGAAGTTTTTACTTTTATCAATGCAAACCATTTTGGTGGGAATTTAAAGAATTGAGTATCTACTGGAATTTTATTGAAAGTAAGAGCAAGTTTCAAGTATATTTTAGATCATTTCCAGTTTGCAAATAATTGGTGGTAATCAGATTGGTTGAATGAGAGAATTTTATGGATGCAAATTATTTACTGATTATGGAATAATTTGCCCGATGCCCATTACTTAACAGATGATCGGTCCAACACTAGTCTCTTGTACAGGAGTTCAGCAGTGCTTTCATCAGTTCGTTGGTTGGTCAGTCTGTCGCTTGGTATTCAGATGAGGTTAAATCAGCTCAGTTCCTAATTTACAGGTACTGTATTGTAAGTCAGGCCAGCCATGGTCTTTTCCCATTTATGGTTCACTGAGTCACTGGCTTGTTTATCCTACTCCATACTTATATTGAGCACCAAGCACAATGACAGTAGGTTCCATTTTAAAAGTCTTTAAGATGACCAGGCCAGGAGATGAACTCCAGATGTCTCCATTTATGGTTCACTGAGTCACTGGCTTGTTTATCCTACTCCATACTTATATTGAGCACCAAGCACAATGACAGTAGGTTCCATTTTAAAAGTCTTTAAGATGACCAGGCCAGGAGATGAATTCCAGATGTCTCCACAGCAAGTTGAAAGCTCTTACCACTTGACCATGCAGTCAGTACAGTTCTACTTGGTACAATCAGGTCCACTTTAAAGTTTTAAGTGCAAACCAAACTTGACAATAACACAGGGCAGGGTGGGGGAAAGCATAGCTCCCACATAGTATCTGCAATGATAATCACCATCTTGCAAAATTTAAAAACTTTCCAAACGTAGTGATCATTTTTTTGTTGCTGGCCATAATTTACTGTTCAGAATGATGCAGCACAAATAAGCAATCATGTACAGTACTACAATCCTGGAGAACCACATTGTGCTACAAAGCTCCTCACACCAAAATGGCATTGCACATTTTCCATAATGGAAATTTTCATAGTGAGAATATTTCAGGAATAAATTGCATTTTATACAAAATTGTTCTCAATTACCCAAGTGTACAGTGTAAGTTGAATAAAATGTGTATGGAACCCTGATAATGAAAAGTAGCAGTAATTAAGCATATTTGCAAAGTAAGACTGATGGACTGAATACTGGGCTCAAACAGTTTGTTTGTAGATTGGGTTGAAATTTCTGAGAAAAGCACTGACTGTAACCTGCAAAAAAAGCAATTTGCTTTTGATTTGCAATTTGCATCACATGGCCATCAATTGACTGCATACATTAGAATATTTCAGACAAGGAGAGCCATTTGCTCTAGATATTGTGGGGGGGGGGGGGGTGGGGGGGCAGGAAGGGATATTCCCTTATTTCTAAAAAAAAAACACACAATACTGTGTGCAAAATTTCAAGTTAATGGGTGATTTCTCAAACAGTGGGGGGACATGTTCCCCTCCTAGAATCACTGCTCATGATATTCGACAGTGTACTACTGTACAAATGCTAGCTAAGAATGTTGCAACTGTCAAATGTAAAAGACCTTGCACACAGGCAAATGAGCGAAGTCATATAAAGCCTTAGGGAAAAATTGTGTCTGAGAAACTGATGGATGCTGTTTGAGGTTCAACCTAAACTTCTGACACGACTAACAGAGTCTTTTTGAGGTTTGTAGTAGGCTAGGCCTAAAGCTAACAATTTCAATATAGGCCAGGTATGCTCTCTGGAGTCTGGCTGTTACTGTTACAAGGCTTTGTGTGTTAAATGATCAACCTTGTTAGTATAGCCTAGGCCTGTATATATTTAGGGAGTAACTATAGGACGACCCACCACAGGTGAGATACACAATTTTGAAAACGAGAAGGTGTTGTCACAGTGGCTTTTTTGACAATGAAGTATTTACTAAATCCACTAA
This sequence comes from Holothuria scabra, assembly GCA_037179385.1. Taxonomy (NCBI): domain Eukaryota; kingdom Metazoa; phylum Echinodermata; class Holothuroidea; order Aspidochirotida; family Holothuriidae; genus Holothuria; species Holothuria scabra. The sequence continues at coordinate 52,123,820 of CM074180.1, forward strand.
GCCTTCACTTTTGGACATTTATTTTTCTTGATATGTAAATGATTTCCACAATGTAGTCCCCAATGAATCTGCTAGGCTTTTTTCTGATGACACTAACGTTTTCGTTCACGATAAAGACTTGGTTTAGCTTGTTTGTAAGGCACAAGACATTTTAAGTCAGCTCAAATCTTGGTTTGACTCACACAAACTTACTCTCCACCTAGGCAAAACTAACTTTTCAATCTTGCATCCTAATGGAAGCGGTGACCATCCCTGTCCTTATCATTGCACTAAAATTTATGTGACTGCCTGTGCTAAATACTTAGGTTTACTGATTGATGATGAGCTCTTATTCAAAAATCATACTGATGACCTGTGCAATAGCCTCGTTAAATACAACTGCATTTTCTGTGGCCTCAGGACCTTACTTCCCCTCTCAGTTGCTGTCAAACTCTATTATTCTCTCTTTCACTCAAAATTATCTTATGGAATAGAAATCTTTGGAGTAGCTAATGCCTCCATTTTGAGACCCCTTCAAGTCTTACAGAATAGAATTCTAAAAACAATTACTTTTTCACAACATACATACATAGAGGTACTTATATAGCGCTGCTCCATCAAGATCATAGTGCTTAACAAAAGTTTACATACAATACAAATGTGTCTTAAGATTTTTCTTAAAAATTGACAATAAACTAGAATTTCTAATGCTTACTGGAAAACTATTCCAGATGCATGGGACAGCATAGAAGAATGATTTGCCTTCCTTCGACTTAAGACCCCGATAGTACTTTGTTTATTTAAGCGTGTAACATCAGATGCAGAACATAAATTCTGTCTGACAGGACGATAAAGAGAGATGCAATCTGATAAATAGGTGGGAGATGTATGACTGAGACATTTATAAACCATTACCATAATTTTAAAGATAATTCTCTTTTCAACAGGGAGCCAGTGTAGCTTAATAAGATGAGGGGTAGCATGATTGTACTTCAAAGCTTTACAAACAAGTTTAGCAGACCAGTTTTGAATACGCTGTAGTCTATGGATGTTACCACCAAGTAGCTAAGCAATGCCATAATCCAGTCTAGAAAGGGTAAGGGGGCGGATTACAAGATGACAGGTGTCAAAGTTTAAGAATCTGCAAATCTGCGTAATATTTCAAAGTTGCATGGTAAGACAACAACAGCACTACCCTACAGCCAAGCTACAAAGTAATCTTGGGATTCACACGATTAGAGACATTCACACTCTTAAAATGTGTACATTTGTATTCAGATATGTAAATAGTAAAAGACTGATATATTGTGTAAAAATCTCTAATTTTGTAACATTGTTAATCCCAGAAGGGCCTCACATGTTCCGAACCCCACAAGAAATAATGCACTTTATTCTGTTACCAGGCACAATTCCAAACATGGGAAACTACTGCTGAATAATTACTGTTACAAATTCTGGAGTCACCTTCCAAATGATGTTAACCTTGCTAGATCTTATAGATCTTATCTATAAAGACAAATCAAATTTGATAGACAATTACTCTGCTTACTATAAGTTTTATGCCAAGTAGGATCCTCTCCTTCTGTCAGTTCCTTCTGGCTTTAATAATGTCAAGTGTTCTGTTTTTCTTACTCTTTTATCTTTCTTTTTTCTTATTTTAAAGGTCCCTAGCTATGATAAACACATTACTGTTTTTCTAGCATTCTGTTTTATATAACTCGACATTTCACCATGCTGCATCTTGTTTTTACATGCATCTATGTAAATACGTTTATAAACAAAATACACTGAACTGAACTTTTATGCGGAGGTGCAGTCGGAGTGACCGTTTCTAAATTTGCATTTTTTTTGCAGCAAAAATTAAACATATATTTCACAGTACTTATTTGTGATATGAAATGTTGACAAAAGAGGTCAAAAATTGGCTATTTTCAACCTACTCTAGGGTATTTTCAACCTCCCTACTGAAAACCATGCAAATACTTGAGACTTGTCTCGATAATGTATATCAAAACAATGTTTAATTTATCGTAAGAGTATTATGAAACTATATTTGGTGCTGTTCTGACACAAAAAAACTCTCTGGCAAAGTTGCATAACCTGCAGTTTCAATAATTTCTTTATTTCTGTTGCACAAGTTTCGTTTTTGCATGATTCATTGGAAATAATTTGTAGGCCTAGTCCTAAAACAAAAAAATAAATGAATCGTGATTCAAGCTTCATGAAATCGAAGTAACATGAACGATGTTGTCAACTAGATGAAAAATGTAACTCGCCCAACTGTAAAGGCAAACTGCGAAACAATCAGTCGCACACAAAAGTATGAGTTGATACAAATGAACAGCAATACAGTTTTACCATCTAAAATTAACCTTATTTCATCCTGAAAGAGAAGCAATGAAGATATTTCAATAGATTGACATCATATATTTGTTAGTAGCAATCACGTCAAGGGAAGGAAACATACACAAACAGATTAGGGAGGGGGGGGGAACTGGTAGGTATTTGGGGGCAAACTGGTCAACTTTTGGGGAGAACCAGTATTAAGGGGGCGAACTGTTAAGGGGACGAAACAACCGGCTACCCCTTTGCTGGGGTCCATGCCATTCCGTCATTGGTACTCTCCGCCATAGAAAATGTGCTCATTCCGCCATAGGAAAAGTGCCATTCCGCCATGGCAGAAAGGCACTTTTTCTATGGTGGAATGAGCACATTATTCTGTGAAAGGTACAGTAGGATCCACACTGGAAAGTACATTTGCCATACGCCAAAGAAGAACGCCAAGGTGGAAGTGTTTGGAATAATACGCCACACCAATTGTTTCAATTGTATGCCAACTGTTGTAATTTTCCCTGTAGCAGCCAGGTACGCCGTACACCAAATTTGTGGACGTACATTTCTGTACGCCAAAGATCTTTTTGTGATAGACCCTACTTTCCAGTATTTTCCAGTATGCAGTACGATAGGTGGGAACTTACCAGACTGCAGGAACAGGGCTGAATGGAGTTTCAGTAGTTTCAACAACAACAATTCCTCTAATTTCATAGATTTTTAGAAAGTACCTTTCTGCCATAGGTTTCACACCTTTACGCCATGGCAGAAAGGTGCTAAACTGGTGGCGGAATGTACTGATGGCAGAATGACACTGCATTCAGCTTAGCCTTAAGCCTAACGTTAGGCGAAGCCATATCATGCTAGCTTGTCCAATGGTAGCGTGTCCACACGAAAAAATTAGAAAGATAATTACAATTCAAAAATTGCACCATAAAATGCGGCGTAATAAACTAGAAGGAACAAAACAAAAATCATGTAAATCGGTTAACGGACGGCTGAGATATGAATTTTTTTGTAATATACTCTGTAAGCCGTTCCGGCGACATTAGCCACCATTTATTACTGTAGAACAGAGTGTCGCAGAATGTGAAATGTTTACGATCCTTTCACAGGCTTCATTCATAACTCTTAGCCAATCACAGCTGATAATTCCAAAACGTAACGCACACACGCTCTCCCTACGTATTAAACTTGTACGCTCTGGCTAAGAAATCGCACTCAGAACTTTGTAAGAAATAACACATTTTCGGAATGAGCTGGGTCGTTTTCAACGGATACTTTAGTACTTCAGCATTTTGGAAAGAGCAAACAACACAACATCGTTTGAATGAAATGCTATGACGCTTTCAACGTTACGAAATCTCAAAAAATCTATGTGTAAGCCTTCATGGCGATGCGAAGAAGAAAGCCTAACTAGTGATGTAGGTGCCTACAGATAAGCTTATGAAAAGTAGGTGATAATTAATCGCTATTTTCGGGATGAGCTGGGTGGTTAAATCAGTCAATCTTAGGCTATATCATTCGAAAGAAAATAAAACGAAGATTCTTAATCCGTATGAATGAAATCGTTTAATTTACAAAATGATGATAAAAAAATGAAATTTACTGTGTACTTACGTTTAAAACGTCTCTACATCCCGCCAAAATGAGAGTTTTGTGATTAAAAGAGTAGCTAAGAGACTATGAATATTCAAATTATTAGGATATATTACTTTCCTACGACATCTGCCGTTAGGAACCACTTAATTAACCATTTTTGAAAGGGTACCGTAAAATAGCGTTAGGGCAAATTTTACCTGCTTGAGGGAGTTTGGAGGTACGCATGCTCTATGGTATTTCACACAGTGTTTCTAAAGCAGCAACAAGAAACCAGCAGTGGTCGCAAAAATACTCCATTTTTCGGAAGATTACCACCCAACTGGACAAATTGTGCATGACATTTGATTTGTATGTTTATTTTTTTAGTGTATGAGGTACATTTGGAAGCATGAATGGAAGGTTTAAGGTGAGATTTTGAAACAGTTCTGTGTATAGGATTGTTCGTCAGATTATGTCGTCGCAGTGTCAGCGTATGTGTGGACAGGCTACCAATGGCAATGAACACTGAAGAGTGACAATGAACCAAACAACATAGGCCTAGGCTAGGGCTCTAAGTATATACTATATAGTCCAGTTTGCTTAACGTTATCCTTACTGTGCACATAGGCCAAACGTTAGGAGCTAGGCCTAACGTTAGGTCTATGCACATCATACTGGTCTAACGTTAAGCTATACTAGCCTAGTTAGTCCACAGGCGCTCGGTACTAGTAGTATAGGCTGGCCAATGCTATATGTATAGTGTTGACCAGCCTATACTACTAGTACCGAGCGCCTGTGGATAGTCATGGCTACTGTATGGGCAAAGTTACATAAAAATGCGATCTTCTTCGCTTGATCGTTCGATTTTTACCCGATCTTTCCGACTCAGTTGGCCTTCGCTTTCCGCAAGTTCCAGGCCCTGTGCTACACCAGATTAAAGAACGATAGGGGAATAATCACAAAACAAAGTTGTCGACCTTGACCTCACTTGCCACAGATAGGATACCGTCCCCAATTGCAACTTGTTAGCATGCAGTACTAGTACTGGTACCGTTGTTGTCGTCTGGTACGGTAATGGCGCGGGCATGCATAGCGCGCGCGACTTGTGTGTACGTACGTACGTGAATATACTGTACTGAGGATACACTGTACTAGATCGTAAACAGGGCCGGGTTAAGGAGAAGGCCGGAACTACTGCTCAACGTGATCGTGAAACGGCGAGTGTGTACTGTACTTGTGAGTGCAGTTTACCTAAACTTTAGCTAGCCTATAACGTTAGTGTAACGTTAGACTTGAATTTGGAAAAAGGACATCTGGCATAGAAAATTAAAGAAGCATTGCACAGGTTTTCAAAGTTGCGGGTGGCGGTCAAACTTCAATTTTAAAAGTAAGTAGGCCTAGGCCCTAAGCATTCTAGCGTAAGCCTCATTAATCTCAGTAAGGCCTGTGACTGTGAAGGAGCGCATGTAATTTATATGGTTGCGTTCTAGGCCTACCTACAATCCTGGACAAAAATGATAGGACATTTTTGCCCAAATGTAGCAACACGTATGCACAGACTCACTGGTTTTCCAAAATACCCTCCCCCCTAGTTCAATGTTGTTCTCAACAAAATATTCTCAAAATTTCAAAAATCGCAACATTGAACGGGGAGCGGGGGACTGTCCCATGTGTTTTCGTCCAGGATTGTCTGAACGACTGTACACATAAATGGGAGCATACGGATTTAGAGTGAAGGAGCATAAAACATTTTTTAATTTTGGCAGTAATATGTAAATCTTGGGATCAAGGCATCAAAAGGACAGTGGCACGATTAATCATTGATTCCAATACTTTCAAGATGATCATGCATGATACTAAGCTGACAGGAAACAAACTAATCTAACCAGTCGTTTCAATTTTGGGTAAACCAGGGCTTAATTGGGATGAGCGAATTCTAAATAGGTGTAAGTGCCCATTTAAATTGTTAGACGGCATTCAAATATGAAGTAAAAGAAGAGGAATAAATTCTTGATACCACGTAAAGTTAAAAATAACATCTTGTATGAGAAACAATGAGAAAAAATTACACTTTGAACACAAAATTTGTCACTGAGAACAGGCTTCTGGTGAAATTGCAATTAATTTGGTACAGCGAACCCACAATTAACGATCTAACATTGACCTGACGACGATCTACCGTTGACCTACACAGTACTTAAATGGAACTGAGAGTCGACCGCACATTTTTATGAAGGGACCTATTTCAAAATGATAATTTCAGCAATTCTATGGTTGACCGTGGCAAACGAGGAATAAACTACATTGGAAGAAACTATTTATTACTGCAGTAATGTGAAACCCAGTCATCTTTGCATGCCCCAATTTTGCATGTTTATGATGTCATCCGTGGTGACAAAAATAATAAAAACAAACGTTAGATCGTCTGGTTTACCCTAGTTTAGAGATCGCAGTCAGAGCAAGACGCCCTCTTCTTTAGTCTGTGGCTTATTTCCAAAGTCCAAACTGATTATTTTAATGTTCCTACTTTCGGCTTAATGAAAGAATCGTTCCATTTTGGCATTGATTAAATAATGTTTTTAATTACTTCATGAGAAAGAGCTGTAAGATTATTAACTACTTAAATAAACTTTTTGTTTCCTAGATTACAAATTGGAGAATTTTACTGTATCCTTCTCTAACGCGACTTTCCTATCACAGCTTTCAAACTTTTCCCAAAAATGCGACCGCTTCAACACAATCTACAGTATATGTGTGCACTCCTATATATGTGTACAGCAGTTCAGACAATCCTGGACAAAAATGATGGGACATTTTTGCCCAAATACGTAGCAACACGTATGCACAGACTCGCTGGTTTTCCAAAATCCTCTCCCCCCCCTAGTTCAATGTTGTTCTCGACAAAATATTCTCAAAATTTAAAAAATCGCAACATTGAACGGGGGAGCGGGGGACTGTCCCATGTATTTTTGTCCAGGATTGTAGCCCTTGAACAGGACCCTGCATTACGTTCCTATTACTAGGCCTAGCCTACGCTATACCCTTCACTTCTGGTAAGGAGTGACTAGAAGGAGCCGGCGGATTATATGGTCACGGTCAGTGACTAGTTCCACCCAGTTCACCCGAAAGGCCAGACCTTAGTCAGGATCATGGAGCAGGATATATCCTACTCTATGGCCAGGATATTCTTTTCTAATTCTAGCTCAAGAAATGTGGCACCCCTATGCGTAAAGCAAAGGCACTCCTTACAATGTTGTAGGATATATACACCATACACTATAGGCCTAATTTTATAACATATCGTAAGCCTCAGTAAGGGGCGCCAGGCTGTGGCATAAAGTGCCCCCTCAGCCTACTACAAGACAACGCTAAATAGTAGTACTAGCCTAAATCAAGATGCTAATTTATCTGGGGCCATGCACACTGTTTAACAAAAAATTTCCTAACTGGCTAACGATAACCCTAATCCCTAACCTAAATCCCTAACCCATTTATCTCAGTCTATTGGTCAGGCCTAACGTAAGCCCTACTTGTATAACATTTGACTGAAAGGATATATAGGACATCATGGTATATTTTTGATGTTTTGAGAAATAATGGTGCTACACATACTTCTACATCAGTGGAAGAGAAAAAAAAGTGCCTTGAGTTTTTGAAGCTCTTGGAAATTTGTCACCGGAATCAAATATCCCTTTAAGTGTCTAGGTCAGGGTTGTCCAACCTACGGCCCGCGGGCCACCGTCCGGCCCGCGAAAAGGTTCCGTCCGGCCCGTCAGAAATAATCTATATTGCAAAATTATTCAATAAGCAGATTAATTGATGACTACTTTAGGCTTCGCCGTCCGCTATGGCATGCTCACTTTTGAATGAAATCATTCATTTTAAATGTCTGCTATATGTAGCTACATTGGAGTGTTGTCCACGGGAGCGGATTGAGAATGATTCAGGAGGGGTAAAAACTTTTTCCGAATATTCTGCCCGACACCATCAATTTTTGCTAAAATTTACTTATTTGTACAATCAAAAACGCAAATGAATCAGTGTTCCCTACGCGCAATGATTGCATTTTGTTGCCTTGGGCGTCGGGAAAAACTGAAAAAAAAAACGAGTATAGAATGCGGCCCCTCGACCATCATAACCATTACATATGGCCCACCGCTGCGAAAGGTTGGACAACCCTGGTCTAGGTGATTTCTGTTGTTTTTGGTGGAGGTCAAAGGTCATATGGAGTCAGCAGGGATCAAATTCTGAACCTTGCAAACAATTGCAATTTCTCAAGATATAGCAAACTAGGACAGATATCATTTGGTACATGGATTTGTTATGATCAGAAGGTGGTCCCTATTGTTTTTTATGGAGGTTAGAGGTCAACTGGAGTCAGCAGAGGTCAATTGACTAAAAACATTGTTAAATTGATATCTCAAGGTGGGAAACTTAGATTAGAAGTGCAGTTGGTATGTGGAAGTGTTATGGTGTGAAGATGATCTCTGTTGCTCTTGCCACTTTTTGGTAGAGGTCAAAGTCATCTGGTGTCAGTGTCCTCAGGGTCAAGGCTTGAAAATCTTCTTAACACCATCTCAGGATAGGAAACTTCCATAGATTTCATGTTCAAAGGTATGTTCACATGTTTTGGTGGTGAGATGGTCCTTTCTGTGTTCTGTTTTTAGAGGAGGTTAAAGGTCATCTAGGGAACCACAATTTTTTTTTTTTTTTTGAAGGCGCTGGTATAGTATTTGACTGAGAAAATAGGAGACATCACAGCATTATTTTCAATGCCAAAATTATTTTGAACAATTACATGTATCACTGAAACCTCAATGTATTTTTGCATTCTGGTTTAAACTATTTCACAACTTTAATATTGCATGATGCACTGTATTCAAGGTGAACCAAGCAAGTGACTCTCAGTAAGTTTGGCATTTGAGGTGAAAATATACTGTCACATGATCATAAAGAGCCAATCAGGAAACAGGACAGTGTAGTACACTACTTCAAGTTGGGGAGACTACTCTTGTCCTTAAAATATGCAATAATTAGGCTAAAGGTCCAATTCTCTCACCCCAAATAGTATCAATTCTCTTAAAGGTAAAGAGCAGTCCCCCAAACTTATTTTGAAGAAAAAGCTGAATAACACAATTTTCATCTTATTTCCCTTCAAAGTATCTTTTATTACATCTTTTGACTTTACTATTGCATATTCAAGGTAAACCAAGCAGTTATATCTGGTAAATTTCACATTTGAAGAAAATTGTGAGATGTAGTTCTTACTTCATTGTAAGTGTGGGATGACTGTTCCTGCCCTTTAAACCTTATGACTTCCTGTTTATCAACCCAGCCCATAGTCTTTAGTAATTTAAGGCATGGGTATGGCTCACATATGGCTAGTGGTGAGTAAAGTTCTCCCAATACATGGTCCTTACCCCAGCTTTTGACAGTTGAACAGGGTCTTTGATTGGCCTCACAGCTGGACAGATTTGATTTTCTCCTTCTCGAAGATATTTATTTCCTAGGTACTCTTCTTTCTTTGAAGACAGTCAACTCTCACATTAAACTACAAGTTATTTAGTCCAAAAAATGCGGTATTCAAAAAAACAAAGGTCAAAAAGGGAGAATTAAACTTTGTGGTTTCCAAGTGATCATATAAAATTGAAACACAATGTCTTTCCTTTTTGTGACAGGAAATCAGGCTGCAGTTCTTGTTATAAGGCTGGATACAGCAGTAATTTAGTAATTAATTACTTTCGATCTTCACGCGGCCCACTAGGACATCATTTAAAATTAACTTCTAACATTCCTTCTTGACAACAGCTGTTTTCTAATCATTTGCTGCTTTGGAAGTGCTGAGTGGTGAAGATATCCATCGGTCAAACCTACATGATTTGATCATGGCTATGACATGTTTAGATGACTTTGAAGACTATGCCCGTAGACATCTTCCAAAGATAGTGTACGATTACTACTCAAGTGGGGCAAATCTCGAACAAACTGTCAAGGATAATGTTGCTGCATTCAGAAGGTATGCCAGGTTAAGATGGAGCTAATTCTAAGGCGTTCCAGTAAAAGAGTTCTTTAAGCGAATTGCATATAGCTTCACCTGTAAGAATTGTGATGGTCTTCAATGCAGATTTAAATAACACATCTGACTACAGTAGTTATGTTAGTACACTGAGGATGGTGTACCCCTTTCTTTGCTTTCTTGTTTCGTGTCACTCATTGAGTGGTACAAGGACCATAGCAGGTACTATATTGTTTTATGTTGCCACTGTTTTTACATGCTGAAAACAGGTGGGTAAGATGTTCACCAACTGCCGGTCTTGTATATAACAATAAATTGGGTAATTTGGTCAGCCAAGTGGTGGGTAACCCAAGGAGGTGTAATCTAACCACATAATTCACCCATAAATTAAACAATTTTGGACAAGTTTTAATCCAATTTCAGTATTGTTACATATGTGATAAGTGTTAGTGGTTATTTTAACTTCTTTTTTAATTTGGCAGTCTAAATACCCACCTTCAAGTACAGTATGACACATGTGAGTTATTAAAGAATCAATGCAAGTTTTGGCAATTACTTCATACTTCAGTATTACAATTGGCACAACAACTCTGCGATGAAGATGGGATAGCTAGGTTACAAATTTGGCACAATTTTTTAGATTTAAAAAAAAAAATGGGGTAGGATGGTCAGTACTGTAGCTGCTACATACAGTACTAGGAGTTATTTCAACTACTTACCTCACTTTAATATACATTGTTACTGAATGGACTTCTGTTTCCCTTTCCTTGCTTTTCTGTTCCATTCTTTTCTGTTTCATTCCTTTATCTTTCATTTCCCCTCTATTTTGGTTTCTTTCTTTTTTCACTCCTTTGCTTTCTTTTCATGACCTTTACCAATAATTTACCTTCCAATAATTCTTTGCTCTGTTTAGACTGAGGCTATATCCAGAACTTTTGCGAGATGTGTCCAATCGTGATCTCTCCACTACTATTCTGGGTGAAAAAATTGACTTTCCGGTTGCCATAGCACCAACAGCAATGCAGAAGATGGCCCATCCTCATGGCGAAGTAGCTACAGCCAAGGGTATGTTGATTTTGGCAACCTTTATTTCAAAATTTAGAAGTATTTCATGCCCTCTAAAGATATATCTGCCACTCATAAAAAAGTGACCTCAACTAAAAAAAAGGCTCATAGAATTTGCTGATGTAATATTTTAGCGAATGAATTTCAGACTACTTCTTCAGATGAAGAATGTCCACACTGCTCCATACTAAAGGCACTGTGTCAGTAGTATTCAGAGCAAAAAGAAGTTGACACCATGCACAGGTACAGTATTAGATCTTAAAGTTCAAAGAGTAAAGGGGAAAACTGCTTCCTTCAATTACCTTCCCCCCTAGCAGTCATTCAGCTATTGTACAACACATGTGATTGCTGCCTTTCTTGTTTTGTAATATGTGAGAGCACTCAATTCAGCACCTGCCTTTATTCTGTTTGAATATGGGATTGATTCAGGGGTGGTGCCAGGATTTGCCCGACAGGGGGGCCAAGCTCCTCGACAGGGGGACCAGCAGTTCAAGGCCCCGACAAAGGCGATGTGTTAGTCCCGGTGGGACGTAACTTGACAGAATTTGAGGCGTGCGCAGCGCGCCGAAATTTTTTACCTTTTTTAAACAAACACCTGAAAATCTGAAGTTTATTTTTTTAAAGAAACTTGGCTTTGGTAATGACAATTAAAAATTTGGGGTATTTATTGAAGAATGTATCCTTGATATGAACAAATTCAAAAATGTTTTACACGCGACAGCTGAAATTCTGTTGGGATTATGCATTTAATCGTTCTGTCCTACGTACTAAGGTCTCAAGACGAGACTTAAAGTTTGCCCGAAAAGTTTTTTATCCTTTTTTGAACCAAGATTTGAAAATTAAGAGCATATTTTGTTGCAGAAATTTTGGAATTTAATATAAGAAAATTTGGTTTTTGGTAAGGCTATATTAAAAAATTTGGGTTCCCTATTAAGTGTTATGCCTTTCAAGAGCAAAATTAGGTAGAATGTTGGGGTAATTAACAGAGTTGTCTGGTTATTTGTTGTACTGAGTATCCATCAAAATTGGAAAATTTTGCCACTTTTAACAATCTAAAACTTATATTATAACAGATTGTGATGTTTTTATGGAAGAATTTGACCTTCTTATCAGAAAAATCAAGTAGGGAGTAACCTGTAGTTTTGTACAGCTTTGTTGGGGTTACTGAATATCATCAGGTAGATTAATGCCCTCGGTAAATGTTCCGTGGAAAATGTTTGGCTTCCCATATATTTGAAGTTCTGACATAGGCCGACAGGAGTGTTTCAGTTGGGAGAGGACAGAATTGTTTTGTTTTTCTTTTGTCCGAAAAATATAATATTGCCCTTAAAACTACAAGTAGGCGTAAAAATATTTTTGAAAAATTAAGAACCTCCAGAAAGTAGGAAAAGGCATTTCAGCGACCGGGCTGGTAACTAGAAACAAAGTACCGATATAGTCATTATTTTGAGCTTTCTTTCGCAATAAACTTTTCACTTTGTAATTCTGCCCCAAAACGAAGAATAATACTCAAGCATGCATTGTTCTGAAAAGTAATTTTTCCGACCAAAACACTACGGTATCTAAGCGGAGTGCCACCCATCCCATGGCGCGGAACGTAAAGAAAATTGTTAAAAAAAACTAACACCACAGACACCCGAAAATGGCATTTCCCAGACTTGAGCAGTCTTTATTTTGAGCTCTCCTTTGAAATAGAAATTTCACTTTAATAGAAAAAACAACTTGGTAAGTGATCAGAAAACTACCAGATAAAAGGTACAGTACTGCTACAATTAGATGTAATGGACTTGTCTCTTTTCGGGGGGAAACTTTACTCTACCAGAATTCTTTGTTATATTCAATTGCAATATCCACTGAAAAGATGAAATTTTCTTTGTGACTGCCCGAACTCCAGACAAAATGATTTTACTTCCAACGTATTTGAAAAATGTCATGTTACAAGGTGGCTTCAAATGAATTTTCAGTCAGACTTAAGGGGAGACATATTCAAGCCTCTGTTTATCATTATGTGCAGCCCAAAATAGCCTGGCCGATTTAGTTACTGTTTCTAGAATTCGGTTGTCGGGACAGGCCAGGTGGCAGACCATTGGGCAATGCATGTCGGACGGACCTTTGCCAGAGGGTCGGGAGGACTTTAGAAAGAGACCATTGGGTAATTCCTGTGCTTGAAAAACCACTTGTCCGTTTTTGTAAGGAAAATTTGGAATTGTCAGTTTCCTTGAAGAATATGGTCTTCTAGTAAGAAAAATCAAGAAGATTGTCGGGGGGTGACTGAAGTTATCAGGCCCAATTTTTTTATCGTGGGCCTGTATATGAAAGATCCCCGATGAAATTGGATTTTCACCCAAAAACATGGGGAGGGAAGTCTTCCCCAATGGGGGCATGACCTTGCGCGCACGGATTGAAGATGGGAGGAGGGATAGCAGAACTAGTAAGAAGTGATTAACTAGAAAGCCAACAGGCTTAGTGATTCCTTGCCGTATGATATATCATAGCAAACATGGAAACAAACATGACATGCATGAGAACCCATACAATTATCCTACTTAATTGAGATATAATACTAGTAAGGTCAAAACTTTTTGACCTCATGTGACCCAAAATGACCTTTCGACCCCTTAAAAACAATAGTGATCACCTTACCAACATGTCCATCAACATGAGTAATTCAAAATTAAGCTTAGTACAGAATGAGTATGGAAGTACTACCACCATGGTATGAGATCCCTCACAGTTATCCCCCTAAAAATATTATGTCTACCAAGTTTGATCTAATTGTCACCTCAAACCTTTGATCTCCACACACAAGAGGAATTTCTCACACAGCTTTAATATTCCAGAAAACTGTCTCATTACTTGATAAAGCGGTATTTTGAAACCATTTTTATCAAAAGTTTGGTCAATGGGGACAGCTCTCCATTCTGAAGTCTCTACTGTATGTTCCGATGCCTCTATGTTTCTAATAGTCTTCATTGAGGTTAGTGTTTAAACAAGCCCTCATCGACACACTCTCCTACAAGCATTGGATCAAATACTGTGTTCTCACATACCCCGCGCTCGAGGTAACACTGTATCACCTCACGCTCGAGTAACGTGGGAACGCGGGTTAACGCAGGGTCGGAGTTTAAATTTCGGTCCACCTCAAATCGCAGGGTTAAGCAGTTTTAAACATCCTGTTTGTTTTAATCAAGCAAGGTCACAGGTATTTATGGCACTGATGACAGGTATTTCCTTACATTTTGCTGTAATAGGTGTGTGAAATATTTGGCCTCGTTACTATGGTAACACTATCCAATCAACGAAACACTGGGTACGTGAGAACACAGACTGGAAAACACGGGGTTAGCCTGTGGTTTTGTCTGATTGTAAACACGAGTTAACACTGGGTGTTGCGGGGTATGTGAGACCAAGCCTAAAGAGACATCTGAACAGAGATGTGTAACCTTGGCTATTACTGACGACAATTTTTGCTTTATGGGGGAAATGCCCCACCCATTGTCTATGGTATTCTTTGCAAATTATCAAAAGCAGATATTCCTATTAATCCATAATTTAACAAGACTTTTAATTCGCCTTTTGTCTACTTATACTGTAGGTACAGCATAACATACAGTACAAGTTTTCCTTGTTTGATACAGAGTATACAACATTATACTTGCTCTTATTACCTGAACTACTTTTAAATGACAGCAGCAATGCAAAATAAAATCTTAATACTTTTGAAAAGTGTCATAAAGTGTAATCTTGAAGCAATGGTTCTATGCATTAAGCTTTATGGTACACTTTTTTTTTTTTGGGGGGGGGGATAGTGACATGGATAAAAATGAAATGTGAGACAAGAATTCCCACTCAATGATGATATTTGACATAACTATATAATCCTTCACACAGGGGTTACTTTTTTGGTGCGGTTATCCAGATATAAGCAGAGATGAGGCAAGTAGTATGCTGATACATCTTATGCTATCAAAAATTTAAAACAAATTCTAGAATGAAACTAAGTGACAAATAATCACTGTAGAGCATATTGAAACTGTAAAGCAGAAACAACAATCTAGACAGACACCAAAGTTTAAAGTTGTGTTCAACAAAATTCCTCATACAAACACACTACTTGTTCAATTCACCAGCTTCTATGTAAAGGACACTAATTTCTGAAGGGTGTCAATCTACAGTATTTCTAAGATGACTTTCAGTTTAGAAACTTGATCAGTGTACATGAACTTCTCCATCTCCAGACAATGGCTAGGCAAACAACTTTTATTTGTGGTCAGATGAGACAAGATAATGTGGACAGTTATTTTATGCTGGATTTGGCAGAAGTGTGACTTTCATGGAGGTCTGACATTTTGACCACAAATAGAGCACTGAATGCCTGCAGGGAATGGCAGGAAATAGGAGTATATACAAACAATGGGCTGTCATGGTTATGTACTGAGATAAAAATAAGCTTTCTTCAGAGGGTTTATAAGAGTCAATTAACACCACTTATACAGTAAAAAGCTTAAGTCAATTGAGCTGTATGTTTGTATGAGGTAATCCTTCAGGACACTGTGGGGATAACTGGCAGTCAACTGTGAAAAATTGGGCCAGATAACTGTGACCAAATGGCAAAGAATGGGTCAGTCACAATTTGATTCACTCTATTAGGCAATGACAGTTCATGTGCGCTGAAGGGTATTTGATACCAAATGATCAGTGTAAATTAGGTTCTTTTTTGTAAAACTAATTAACTGTGGTATATCTAATTAATCAATTCCCACTTCCAATTAATGCATGCTTGCATGCACATGTCCTCATGAGGACAGTAGGCACAAGGTTTGTCAAATATTAGCACTTTTTGCCACTAAATTTAATGTTTTCTTCAGGTTTTCTTTAAGGTTATTGAAAAAGCAATGTAGGTGTGCTATAAAAGAGATTCTTGTGCATCACAGAGTACTCTCTGTTAAAAGTTTATACTTATGAAGTTCCACATCAGTCATCTACTTAGTGTGCACAGAAGCATCTTCTAATATTTTCAGACTATGTCCCTAAATGACCCTTATACAGACTGTTTAAACTCACATGTTCCACATCAGTTTCATGAAATTCTATTTACTTGTGGCTGCAAAATCAGCATACCCATGAGCATTGAAGCATATGTGCCAGCCTGATGAACAGATTTTGCCTTTTAAGATTTTATATTTTTCTCTGCCCACTTTTTCATGTATTAATACTTGGAACTTAATGTAATAACAGGGCACAATTTCATGCCAGAATCAACATACTGTACAGTAACTACCATGTGATGTGCCTTTTTGTGCACCTTAGACCTTCTTCCTATGAGTTTGCTTCAGTACTTTACAAATACATTTTCAAAATTACCTCACTAAAGAATTTACATAGTGAAGTTAATAAACTGTTCCAAAAAAATTATATACCCTATGCCTATTACATTACCCATGCCAAATTATTCTTACCCTTTCACCCTAACCACTCATGGATATTCACTTCAACAGTTATATACTCTTTTGAGATGTAGTGTTTGCAAGGTTTAGATGTTTTGAACTCTGATGACCCCAAATGACCTTTGACATCCAATAAAAACAATAGGGGTCATCTACTCAATATGGACAATCCACTTAGTAAATATGAGATTCCTGGCAGTTACCTTTCTTGACATATGGTGTTTACAAGTTTTTGAGCTTTTCATCTCTGATGACCCCAAATGACCTTTGACCTCCACCAAAAATAATAGTGATCATCTACTTAATATGGGCAATCCACCTGCTATGTATGAGATCCCTCACATTTGCCCTTCTTGAGATACAGTGTTTACAAGGTTTTGACCTTTTTCCCTCTGGTGACCCCAAATGACCTTTGACCTCCATCAAAAACAATAGGGACCATCTACTCAATATGGACAATCAACATGGTAAGTATGAGATTGCTCACATTTTTCCTTCTGGAGATATCGTGTTTACAAGCAATTTCCAAGGTATTTACATTTTGACCTCTGGTGACCCCAAATGACATTTGACCTCTACCAAAAAAATAGGGACCATCTACTCAATGTGGACAATCTACATGCCAAGTTTGAGATCCCTGGGGGTAACCATTCTTGAGATATCGTGTTTACAAGCAGGCGTCACACACACACATACACACACACACACACACACACACATACACACACACGACATCACCATCACATAGATTCCTTGCCTGCCTTCGGCAAGGAATCAAAAACGATTAAAGGCCAGGTCACATTACAACGATATCGAATCAGATTTCGCTCCAATTTTTGTGAGAGTTAATTAATATCTCCTTCATCTTTGGTCGGAGAGAAACAAAAATTTGCCAACCAGTGTAGACTATGAAACTCTGAATAACTTATAGGCCTACCAATTACTCTGTGATGCCACATCCACAGACAACTGTTATCGGATGCGCGTAGTTGAGAAAAGATATTTGACAATGTGATGTCACGAAATAAGTAGTATATATTTGACTTCTGTATTCCGCTCATACCGATCTTATATTTACACAGGATGGCAAATTTTTGGTTCTTTCCGAAAATGGATGGAGGAGGTTTTAACTAAAACTGACAGAAATTGGATAGTAATCTGATCCGATACTGCTGCAGTGTGTACTGAGCTTAAAATCGATGCAGCAAAAATAGGGTTACAAACGGAAAACAAAAAAATCATAAAGAAAAAAAAAGATCACAATCATCCATCCAGCAACTTCAGTCCTTTACCTTCTTCATTTTTATGCCTTCCGCAAAAAATGCCACCCCTCCCTGATGGGGGATTAGATAGGACAATTAAGGTACATGGAATGAGGTAAAACAGAGCTAAGAATAAGTAATCGAAATTCGATTCCCAATATGCTTTAAAATAGCATTGCAAAACAAAAAAATGTGTTCAAAATTGCTGACCTTCCCCGACGGGGGGGCCATGGCCCCCCCGGCCCCCCCGCTGGCACCACCCCTGGATTGATTGCATTCATCTATGGTTCAGGTACCAAAATTGCTGTTGTGTTTACATGCCCATCACTTGGCTACCAGGGGCATAGCCAGTATGTAGCACTGTCGGCCCGGGCTGACACTATTTTGGCTAAGTCGTCTTTAAAAAAAAAAGCACATATAAAAATGGAACATATAAAAATGAAAGGCAACTTTCCGTAAATTCCGTAAATTTCCGTAATCATCCACTAAAATCTTGTTGATTTGAAACAATCATGACTCTACAACGTTTCCACACGTTCCCTTCAAACGTGTTGAAGCTCTTTATTTTCGTAGGGGGCGGGGTGAGGTAATAGAGTCATAGAGGACATCTCCTGCAATCTGGGAGGGTCTGTGGAAACAAAATTTTGGCGGTGCGCTCCAACTTGTGGTGGTGCTCCGCTTAGATGGTTTCCCGTGTCATCTGGGTTTTGAACCCAAGATAACAGTGTTAACTTAAGACACATCAGAGACATATCAGATATTCTTCGCCACCGCACTCTTACTGTTCTTTATTCGGTTTTCTCCTAGAAGTGAGAACTATGAAGTAAAAAATAGCACTTTTGAGAGGGTTTCCATTAGGTTCAAATAGAGTTGTAGAGGCCATTTCCTGCTATCTGGCAGGTCTGTGAAACAAAAAATTCTCCCCATACGCTCCTCGCCAACTCATGGTGGCAATCCGCTAGATGGTCTACCCTGTCATCTGCCCCCCAATACCAATACCCTGGCGGCGTTCCCTGCTTTGTGCCTACAACTTTTAAAATCCTGGCTGCGCCCTTGGCTACATTTGTTTGCCTGTGATATTGTGAGGAGCTTTTTTTACAGTTTTATGCTAAGATCAGATTTTCTTATGATCAACTTGTTAGGGAATTCAGAGCAAAATTTTAATTTTTATATTGAAAATGAATACAATACAATTTTGCTTCTTTTGCCTATATCTTGAGAAGTACATGTCCTATTTGAATGGGTTTTTCACCATATTGTGTAGATTTAGTTCCTCTTTCAAATGTGGAAATTTAATTTTTGATTCAAATTACCCTTTAAGACCTGCTGGTATGTGTGGTTTGTTCAAAGTTTATTGCTCATTTGGTTGAATCAGTCTGTCTGTCAGTTTGTCATTTGTATGTGGGCAATTACACAGTAAACCAACACAGTTGCATCACATAAGGGTAAATTTCCATTCTATGTTAATTTCATGTGTTTTATTATGTTCAAGGCTAATCTTTAGATGCACAGACATAGCGTAAAAATTTTCAGCTCACTTCCTTAATATTGGAAAAAAAAATCTACAGGGGTTCAATGGAAAATGTAACGGGCGAACATTGACATACAATAACGGGTGTAACATAATTGACATACAATGTACAAAATGCTATTTTTCAGAAAGTACATAATGTGGATAGGTTTTGGTATTTTCCTAGGATGATATGTAGCAGTACTTCATAACAAACCAGATGGAATCACCTTATGATCAATATGAAGCTCACGAGACTATAAGTTATAAATGTATGTCAATGTTACACCCATTATGAAATTGTGTTCGCCCGTTATAAGAAATATGCTGAAACTCAAAAAGTTTGCCATATATATATGGACCTTGCCAATAACTTATATTGTAATGTGATGATGGTTGACAATTAACAAGGTAACATCAAAATATGATGAACCTTGCACTCATGAAGCATGTTTGAAAATATTTGACATACATTTATGTGATGCATGTGTATGTCAAACAATTATAAATTACCCTGAGAACATCATTTATTGGTGTTACCTTGTTTATTATCAATTATCGAAGACGTAGTAACCTCTAGGTATATAAAGCAAGGACCGTACATGGTAAACTTTTTTTTATTCCTGCAGTTTATCAGCACTTTTTATAACGGGCGAACACAATTCTATAACGGGTGTAACATTGACATACACTTATAATTTATGGTCTCCCAAGCTTAATATTGATCAAAGAGTGCCCCCAATGGGATAGTTATAAAGTAATGCTACATATCATCCTCAGAAAATGTTACAAAGTATGTACATAATAAACTTTCTCCATAATAGTCATTTCTATTTTGTATGTCAATGTGTTACACCCGTTATTTTTCTTGAAGTATGTCAATGTTCACCCGTTATATTTTCCATAGGGCCTACACAGAAATATTTTTCAAAATTGAGGGAGCAAGTTGAAATTTTTTAGGCTATTTCTGTACATCTAAGGATTAGCCCTGAACATAATAAAACGTATGGAACTAATCAACCACCTAACAAAACAAATTATGCATATGTGATGATTCTGTGTTGGTTTACTGTGTAATTGCCCATGGCCAACCTTCAATATGTTCCATTGTTAAGTAACTCTAAAGACCTCTCAGATCATCATACAGGTTGTGGAAAGTTCAGTGCATACTGTAGGCTGCTGAGATTTTTTTAGTGGTGATGTACTTAAAGCAAGGCACACACTGGAATTGGGTCATTTGATTTTATTAGAAATCAAACTAAATTCTTGAAAGTTTGCTTCCAGAGTCCTACAGTGCTGTACTCTAATGTTGACACTGTACAACTTCCTGTATAAATAATTGTTCAGTAAGGTGCTTCCTTTGTGGATAGTGAAGTACATTGCGTAGTTTGATGGTGTGTGGTCACATTAAACAGTTCAGTTACAGTCCTTTTAGTTTAAACCAAGAAAATTTTAATTGAATGTAACAACTATGGTCTAAGTACAGAAAGTATGGTTTTGCTAAAATAATTGTTTTCCATAGTAGCAGGTACATGAAAGAAATGATAAATTATAATAACTGTTGTTTAATGAATAATAATAGTGCTTGGCCTCTGCTGCTTTGCTGAGTTGATGCATAACAGGATCATGTCGTGGGAGGGGTTCATGATTTTGACTTGGAAAAGGGTCTAAGGGATGTCCTCCTCACCTATGGAAAATAAAATTCACTTATTTGAGGTAACCAGATGCAAAATAGTGCAAATTTATGCCTCAAATGTAATACACTTTGTATTGATCACCTTTTTTGCAATCTTTTGCAATTTTTTTCTTGCTTGGCTCATGAGGATTTCAGCTTCCCTCTCCTTTGGCTTCAAGAAATGTCTGTGGCAAATTGTGACCAGCCCCTACCAGTGTTCGAGCTAAGGCTCAGAAATGGGGAGGGAGATATTCTCTCTTTCAAAATTTTTGGATAATGGTAGAGCATCTGCTTCTCATGCGAAAGGCCCTGGTTTGATTCCCAGGTCAAGTCATACCAAAAACTTTAAAAATGGAACCTACTGCCATTGTGCCTGATGCTCCGCATAAGCAATGGAGTTGGGAAAATAAGCCAGTGAGCCGCAACAGGAAAAAAGTCTGTGACATGCTCAACTTGAACCAATAGGTTGGAAACTGGGCCGTAAAACTCTTAACTCAAAATTTTTAGAATGGAATTTAAAGGGGGCATTTTGAAAATTTATCTCAAATTAGGGAAACAGTCAAAGTTTTGTTCAACTGGTTAGGAAACTGGACCGTAAAAGTCCATCTAACTAATGTAAGTTCTAACTAACTTGTCCTTTCAACAGGTTTATGGAGTAGTATTTTGGTAGAGCTACTGTACTGTTCATCGTCAGTTAAAAGATGTATCTGCACATTCATACCTTCCTTGAAAAATAACATGAATATGAGGAGAGAAATGGCATCAGTCTTGAGAATGTGTCACACTACAGTATGTGTCCTGTAGGTTTCGTTTATACAACCAAAGTTATCGTATATTGTAATGTATGTAGAGAAAATGTCCTGGAATTTCCCAAAGAAGAAATATTTTCCTTTAGCAGCTTGGGAACTGAGTGTGAGAATTACATGATCATGTACCTTAGTACAAACATTAGTCCCTTCAAAGTCAAGTAATTCTCCAACACAGGTTTTATTCATACTGCTGCAGGAGTCACTGACTTGGGCATGGATCTAAAAACAAGCAATTTGGGGAAGCCCCATCAAGCAAAATCATGGTTTTTGGAGGGAAATTTAGGCATTCGGAAGAAAAAAATTTGGCTTGTTCTGTACAGGAAATCATTAAAAAAATGTTAAAAATTTGACTTGATTGCAGAGAAAATACATGTTAACATTTTGGCTTATTGTTATTGCATGGGGGAACTAACTTTGTAGAATTTCTGAAGGCAGGTAAGTATAGTAATTTTGGATGGTACTTGCCATATTATCAGTGTTTACTCTAAGCTGCTATAGTATAAAAAAAATTTTATCAAAAGGGCTTGTCACTTTGATGCACTGATGCTTGTTGGGAAAAAATGAAAAAAGAGGGTTTCATTTTTTTGCACACTTGATGTGTATACCTTTCCACAAAACCAAAATTCCCAATGGGTCAAATATACTCCTACTCAGTGTATTGACCCAAAGTATCAGTTTTTAGAGGAAGTGCTGCGTACACCTATAAACTAGATCGGAACAAAATTTTTATCGCAGATTCAGCACAATTTTTGTTTATGTGCAGTGAATTAGCTTCCTCCCACAGTGTTCATGATCAGGGAACCAAGTTTTTCATATACCTGTAGCTGATGTGTTGAACAAATACAGTCGGATGAGGAAGTTGCATGATGGGGCTTAGATATTTCATACGACTACAGAGTTTAATTTCACAGCTCAGCAGTGGTATATTATTTACCCATACCAGCAATTCAATGAAATTTATAGTCCTCATGATTATTTAGATGTTATCTCAGTACCATAGTATAAATGAACCTTGTGGTCTGTAGTTAGACCAATGGGACTTGTTGCATTGTGAGTGTCAGTGCAGTGTACTGAAAGTAAAGTGTAAGAGTGTGTAGGTGACATTTAAAAATTCCAACATAGTGTGCTCCCCATTTTAATTCATAGCAGAGTGTATATGTAATTGTTGTAATGGATTTTGATCAGAGTGCAGTCATTCATTTCATTTAAATCTATTTTGGAAGTATTCTTTAAGAGAATAGGAGAAATGTCACATGACATTCAATCTACATTACCTGCCTACTCTCATGCTAGTTGTCAGTAGCTAGTTTGGTTGGTTAAGACTTGATTTGACTTGATTTATTTATTTGCTTTGTGGTCTCTTCTTTACAACTGTTCCAAACTGGTTGGTGAGACTTTCCCATTCAAGCCAAGCAAAGGTTCTTGATGGGCCAATCCCATGCCTCAGTGATCATCAGTTGCAAGCTCTCATGAGTGAGTTCATGACTGCCAGGAAGTTGAACAGCGTAGTTTATTGACTGAGATAATTAGTTGTGGTTAGACCTTCTTTTTGTTCCTGACTAATGGAAATTGCATCTAATGCAGCTCCCCATTAATTACATTTTTGGTAACTTCTTTATAATGTTTTCTTCAATTCCCTGGCATTGTTGTCTGATACATCATGCTATTTTTGGCCACGCCAAAACAATAAAGCCATACTCTAACAGTTTATATTTGAAGTATGGTCATTCATGCATGTTTGTGTTCAAAGGCTTCAGTGAAGTTGGGGCTTTGTGATTCAAGAGAAAAAACAATTGCTATATATAAGTTGTCAGCCTATAAGCAATTGGTGTTTAGGTGATAATTCTTTCAGGGGACTAATTCTTATGATTGACATTCATTGATTGTTTATATTATATTGTTGCAATGATTTAGAATAAATGAGGACTTTATTTGACCCAAACAATGGCACTCAGAATGTATAAAAGCAGCTCAAATGAAACATTAAAATGTAAAACAACAATGAATAAATGAAGAAAAAGCAACAAGGGGTGTTAGATGAATAAATGATTGTGAGATGAAAAGACTTGAAAACAATAGGTGATACAATAAAATGCTTCAAAAAAAAGGGGGAGTCATTTCCTGCAAAAATCTGTATCATAAAAGTTTATCCTTCATAATCCCTAGTCTTAAAGGCTTTCCTGTTTCATACTTGGCTCTGGAAGGTCATGTGACAATAATTTTATCTTTTAAAATGTGAAATTTAGGAGTTCCTGCTTGGTTTACAATACCTTGAATATGCAATATTGAAGTACTAAAATATTGTGAAGAGTTTCAGCATCGATCATTTCATCCCCAGTGATCCTTCCAGCCTCTCTATCAAAACTATACATACAATTTATGTGATTTGATGAAGGAATCCCTCTTTATATCTTTACAGCGGCTGCATCACTAAACACAGGTATAGTGCTCAGCTCATGGGCTACAAGCAGTATAGAGGAAGTACAAGAGGCTGCCCCAGATGGCCTAAGATGGTTTCAACTCTATGTTTACAAAGATCGGGAGCTCACCAAAAATTTGGTGAAACGAGCAGAAAAAGCTGGTTATAAAGCGCTGTTCCTTACAGTTGATACCCCTCGACTTGGGAGGAGATATGCTGATGTCAAGAATAATTTTACATTGCCACCACCTTTGAAGTATGTACTCACTAGTATTGGACATAAGTAAAGTTGTAACCTTACCCAATGGCAATGAAAGGCTACAGGCAGTGACCTCCAAATTGCTTAGGAAAAGCAGGTTAATCCCCTCATGATTGCCTTACAACTAGACTACTCTTGGGCATTTTTTTTTTTAAATTACAAGCAAAGGGTAAAGCAAGGAGTAATTTCCTCCCTGAATTTAACAAATAAGTAATGAAAATTTTGGCACATGATTGAAAAGAGCCAATTTTGAATATGTAAGATGGCACATGCTACTTCAAATTTGTGGAACTACATTTCCCTTCAACTGAAAGTCTGGTGAAAAAGAATTAAGACATCATTTCAGAATGGATTTAAATGTGGACTTTAATTAAAATTACATCATGTGTCCAAATTCATTTGAATGGTACCATGTTTACAGTACCTAGTTTTTAAATATGTACTGTAATCTTTAGTAAAAACATATATGTTCACACAATATAATCTTCATTCAACATAATACCTGGTGTTTTGAGGCTCAAAACCAGATCTGGTGCTTAAGGGGTTGAGATCAATTGCAGCAAGGGAAAAAGTTTTTTTATAGGGGCAAGATGTGTCATGTATAAAGGCAGTGTTCATGTAAAATTTTCTGGGAGAGAATTTTTTAATGAAGCAGCTACCAGCCCATCCCTTACACTACCACTTTATTGGTGTTAGCAACAACAATTGCTGGTTGGAAAATGATCAGAGACACACACAGTTGTCTCTAACAACATATGGTATGAGTAGGGGAATATTAGCTCTTGCTGTGTCCTGCCAATGTCTGTTGTAATCAAGGATGTTTGTTAATGAAGGGATGGGAAACTCTGAGGGGGGTCAGTTACAAGATACTGTACTTTGAAGCATCAGTATATAACTATAGTGAATCTTTCCAAGAAATGCTGTTTGTGACATCTCCCTATCTATCATCTGGTTCAGCTATGAAGCCAGAAGTTTTAGATTGGTAAAGGGTAACATGTTTTAGCTATAACAATAAGTCTATAATTTTTTTATGTCTTTAAGTAATTTAGACAGTCGAATTCATACCCACTTGCAAGAAAGTTGTGAGTTGATGTTATACACTTCTTACTATGTTTTATGTTTATTTAAAGATTATAAGGAAGTATTGGTGTGACATTGCGACTTTCTGACATAGAAACTGAGAGAAGGTGATAAGTAGCAGAAACAGTCCACTGTTTCTGCTACTTATCACCTTCCCTCAGTTTCTATATATATATAGATATTTACTTCAAACATTTTGTGTTGTCAATAGGTTGGCCAATTTTGAGGAACAGTCCAGCCAATCAGAAGGAGTTGTTAGTTCTGGTGATTCAGGACTAGCAGAGTATGTAGCCAATCAGATTGATGCTTCTTTATGTTGGGATGATGTTGAATGGCTGAAAACTATTACCACCTTGCCAATAGTCCTTAAAGGAATTCTAACAGGTAAAAAGTGCTTATTCTTCTCATCTCTTTCCCAAGTGAAAACATAATTTTTGTCTCGGTATTTTTAATGGCCATCTTGACCTTTCACTCGATGTAAGCTAAGTCACTAGTATAAAGACATGGTATATAACAGAAAAGTTTCAACATTCAGTTTCCTCCTAAGGTTTTGCAATATTCAACTCTGTTACCAGTGGCATTCAATGTAGCACAAATGTTTGAATGTTTACTTCGGGGTATTTACACTGCCCAAACCCATTTCCTTTCTTTCCATTTTTTTTTGAAAAAGAAATTGCACATAGTTCATTTTCTTTCTTCCCAGATTAGGGTTTCTGTAGTGTCCACTCTTGAACCAAGGGATACTTTTACTTGGTGTTTACTTTTTAATTGTTGTAGTACTGTAGCTAGCTAGGGCCATGTCTCATTCCATTTTGTTTTCTCTTTTATAATTTGAGTCCTCTTCATCAACTTAAGTGAATAATGTTAGGCTACTAGTGCAGGTTTCTAGATGGTTTCAAACTATATCACACATTATCTATTTCAGCTTCACAAAAGCAAAAATAATTTAATTTGTCTTGGTCATGTAACAATCCCACTTGTGAGTGGGACTATGCAGTCTCCTTAATTCATCTTGGTCCCATAACATTAACCTGTGAGTTCTAAATGCAGCTGCTTTAAATTAGTCCCAATATTCCATTTTGTGGTTGTTTAGTCTTTTTCTGATGAACGTATGGACTTATGTATGAGTATCTGTCTATTCTTAGAATGTGTCATGAATAATAATCTCAAAATGTCATTCATGTCAAATAATTATATCATACACTTCTCAGTGAATACAATCTGGCTATATATGTTTGATTTTCAGAGGAGGACGCTTTAGAAGCTGTTGATCATGGTGTGGCTGGAATTGTTGTTTCCAATCATGGAGGGCGCCAACTAGATGGAGTTTTGGCAACGGTGAGATAGGGTGCTTTATTCTTTGGTTTGTTCACAGAAAGCAGTCAAGTTGGATGCATATATATGTGGAATGGGGGAAGGGATCATTTGTTAGTATTGTATTGATCACAACTTGTAATTGTTGCAAGTGATGGTGGTTTCAAAAATGAAGTTGGAATGTAGTAAAATGAACCTCGTATTCTGAAGCCACTGTTGTTTCTTAGCAGCCAGTGGAATCCATTCAGGCTCTTAGGAGAAGTGAGACATCAAGTCAGGTCTCAGAAAAAATCTTAAAACCAATTCCTCTGTTTGCAAGCAGGAACAAACATAAAAATCCCCTTTCAAGAATGGAGACTTCAACATTTAGGCAATAGCCTTCACACTTCACATTTAGGAGAACCACTTTCCAAACTGCAGCTTAAGTGTAAATGGAGCTCTCTATCTTGAAAATGTTATTCACCAGTGGTGAGTTGGTAAGTGTTTTGTTGAGGCTGGTATCCAGTTTTATGGTTAATTTTGTGTGTATGATTTCAAGCCTTTATGCCAGAATAGCTTCTTAAAACACAAATGGTGTCTTAACCTCTTTATTTTCTCTAAAAAAAGTCTAGATAGTGCAATGTCTTCCCCACAGATTTCTATTATGAATTTGGTAAGATGAGGTTTAACAACATACTTGAAATAAAGTTTTCAAAAACATTTCAAATTCAAGTTTGGTTTAAAAAAAAAACAGTTCAAAAATGGTGTAAATCCTTCCCTTTTGTTTCCATTTACGACAGGTGTGAGGTACTGTGGGCATATTCTACAATCACGTTCTCATTGGGGGGGGGGCATTTAATTTGAAGGGTAGAGCAAATACAGTGGTCAACTATGCAGGACAGTGGTAACACCTCATCCTGCTCGACCCATTCACAATGGTTATTGAAACACTTGCTTCAAAAGTTTGTTGTGATTAAACATCAGTGCAGTATGTGACTTTAAAATACAGATTGATGCCCTTCCTGAAGTTGTCAGAGCTGTGAAAGGTTCCAACGTGGAGGTTTATTTAGATGGAGGTGTTCGACTAGGAACAGATATCTTGAAAGCTCTTGCACTAGGAGCCAGAGCTGTATTTATCGGAAGACCTGTCCTCTGGGGACTAACATACAAGGTAATTCAGATCCATACAGAATTGAGTTGTCCTGTTTAATTTATGATACACTTTGACCATTGGTTTGTAAATATGGTTTTGAGTATGGCCCTTATACTTTTGGACTTGCCTATAAAATTTGAAAGTTAAACATGTGTGGTAACATCAAATTATCATGAGATAATTATTAGGGAGTTAGCTTGCAGTAACTTAAAGTGTGTAAATTGTTAATGACAGATAATTCCTGTAAGTCTCTTTTTCCGGTGCAATTAATTTTAGGCTGTTTCAGAACATAGATATTTCACACAACGTAATGTGAGATTTTACAAGAGATGTTGTCACCAGGATAAACAAGGCACTGAAGGCAAGCAAAACATTTTTTGAGGGGTCAAAATGTGCAATATTTATTATATGAATGTCATTTTAAAACTTCCAAAGGGCAAAATATAAAAGGGGTCTGGCCCCTCTTCCATCCTCTCTCCCCCCCCCCCTTCCCCTTTGCTACATGCCTAATTGTCATAAGACAACAATACAGCCATATGTGCATCAGCATACCAGGTTTTTTTTAGTTAAGAGTGGATGGTTTAAAACATCAGCTGAAGATATATCACCACCTTCTATTCTAGATGGTCAAATTACCATGATGATAAAAAACTTATGGGGAGTATAAATTTGATATTGTTCAGCCTAAATTTTAGATCTTGGAGTAAATACCTGTTACAAATATTTCAAAATCTTTAACCAGAAGATGCTGTCGTTCATGAAATTTAGGTTATGCAGTTCTTTCATGGACACAGTTGGATTAATCTTTACCTCTGAGAAAAAAGATATTATCCCGTTAGTAGAAATTCATCAGTTTTGCACATTGAAATGAAATTTTAGTAATCAGTGGTACTGGACAGCCACAAGTACTGTAGGTACTCTTTTTCAAATCAGCATTCCTGGCACAACATCTCCTCACACACCACAATCTGCCTTATGAGACCTAAAGCTGGCTCCAGATTTACTCCTTAAAAGTAAAATGAGGGAAAAATGAATAATAAATGTTTGACAAAATGGAGTAGATGTTATGGGGGTAGGGTGAAGTGCATTTTGCCAGACTCCTGATGGGACATGTTATGTGCTTGTCAGTGACCCCTTTTTAAATGGTTTCCTTTCCCCCCAAAAAAGGAAAAATTATGATGGACAACCCAAATTAACACATCCTTTGTGAGACTTAAAAAGAAAAATATGTCAGCAGTTCAGAAAGTTCAGTAAGAATTCAGAGGTTTAAGACTCTAAATGTGAGTTTGCCATGTGCTCATTATGGTGTTGTTATGTTTCTTTCCTTTCTCTTTGTGTCATAGGGAGAGGCCGGAGTTAAAGAGGTACTTGAAATGTTGAAAAATGAGTTCAATCTAGCCTTGGCTCTTTCAGGTAAATCTTGCGTTAAAGTTTGTTCCTAAAATGTTTAATAAGTGAGAACTTTCAAATTTGAATCAAGAAATGATCTTACCAATTTCGAACATGATCAACTTGAGAGTAGCATGAACATTTTAATACACAACCTGTGATGAGGGATTGAGATTTAACTGGGAAGGAATGGGGAGGTTTAAGGAGGGGACAAAACCACATTGGAGCCTCAAGTGTGATTCCCTCCTTTGGCAGTTCATAGGCTCTGCAGAATGAGTCTAATTACTAAACCAGTCGTTATTCAGTAGAGAAAGAGGGTCATGTATTGTAATCTTTGTCATAGTATAAGTGTATGGTATGTCCTTATCCCTTTGCCAGCTAAGCACATACATGTACGTGCTTTTGCAACTCATTTTTGAAAGGCTCAGCCCTTCACGAAAATATCACAAAAACCCTCTGTCTACCTACCATATGGAAGTTAACAAAATAAACTAGCGTATGGTGGCGCTATTACACAACAGTTGACTGTGTAGGGTACGTTTTCTTTTAAAACAAAATGGCAGGGCCCATGAAAAAGAGTGCAGAAGATCAGTAAACTTTCACAGAGACTCAGGAGATGAATAGGGAGATGACAGTAAGGAAGTGTGTTATTTTTCAGATATATTCCTGGAAGATTTGGAGAAAGTTGAAGATCAAAATACAGATAATCACACCAGTTTCAAAGTCTGCCAACTACTTGCAACAACATTAGGCATAACATTAGTGCTACTACACTCCAGCATATAGGCCCAACAACAACGTTTTATATGTGTTAATTGCTTCAGCTCCAAGCATACACACACAATATAGCATTAGCTGGCAAAGAGTTAACCCATTTGCTACTGAAGGACCACACTGAGCTATGTATTATATTCCATGTACACAGTATGTATGTACAGGTTCTGCAAATGCTACACTATTTATGGTGGCTGTTTTATTTGTTTTCACTATAACTCAAGAGGGTATCCATTCCATGAGGTGCTATTTCAGTAGGCAATAGAACAATTGTTTTGTGGTAGAACCTTTCATAGATAGCAGTGTTAAGTTAGGGTTGCACAATGAAACCACAAGTTGCAATGGGATCAGTAATAACCCTATCAGTTACCGATAATAGCTCTCACCAATGATTATGTGAGCAAAACCCTTTTTACAGTATCAAGTGGTGTAGGACTGTAGCAGTGTTGAGTCTTAGTGAGCAATTGTGATTTTCCTCCATTTAATTCACAAATCTAGCAAAGGAAATATTCATCTGTGAGAACAACCTGCACTGTTCCTCTGTATGCATGATATACATGGCGGTAGTCAGGTCATATTTGTACCTGCAAACGATTTGAAATACCAAAAAAAATGTTTTGGTAGGGAGTGTTATGTTACAGTTGCGACAGATAAACAATTAGTTCAAAGGAAGGAAAGCAGTCCTTGAATATTTAAAGGAATATACAGTAATTAAGATGAGATGACCTAGCAACACCCCAACACATACAGTACAATAGCTACATTGCAATATGCATGTAGAGTACGCTCCTAGTTTAGGTTCTCCTGTTCATACGTGATCATTAGTCCCATTAGATTGACTGCAGAGTATTTGCTGCCCATCATTTTATGCCAGGATGTTTGGTCTAGTAGAGTACCCTCATCTTACCTGGGAGGTCTTGCTTCAATTCCCAGACTGAGTCATATCAAAGACCTCAAAAAAGGGCCATTATGGCTGATGCTTTGCATAAGCAATGGAGTAGCGAAAAACAATCCAGTGCTACAGAAATGGAAAAATGCCAGTGGGGCATAGATTTAGGAGACGGGCAATAAAAAAGCAACAGTAAGAGATATGACTAGTCACATGCAGGTAGGTTATACAAGAGAAAAGACATAAAGTAAAATGGTATAAATTGAGTCATGTGGCTTCAATGAACCAGACCAAACCAAATTCATCATTGCTTCAGCAAAGAAGTATATCATAGCATTTACCTCTGTCAATTTCACAGGTTGCACCAGTGCACAGAATGTTCCTAGGGACCTGGTCAGACGACAACCACAGTATGCTTCCAACTTGTGAGAATGAGAGGACAGAAGTTTAAGTTTGTCAGAACTTATGTAAAAAAGTGTATGAAACCTTAATTTGAAAAGAAGTATGGTGAAGGGATTAGAATGAAAATTATGCATCTTTGAAATATTTAAAAAAAAACATTTCTATAATTAAATTTATCACATTGGTGAGGATGAGAGTGGTGAAAGTTATAGATTAATAATCTTACACATGTGGTCGATTGCAATATGTAGTGACCAGGGGTCAGTAGCAGGTTACGAAGACATGATTTTTTTTTTATACTTTTGCACCAATTTTTCTTAACCTTGCCATACATTTCTAAGAAAGTGTGAAAAATAGGTGTTAAATTTTATGCTAGTAATAGTTTCAAAAGTTATTGAAAGAATCAATGTGATTATGTGACATAAACATAAAGAATTGTCTGTTTATTCCGCTCCCACCCCACCCACACACACACACTTTTTTCTCTCCCTTAATATTATGCAAGCTGTTTATTCTTTGACACCTGAAAGATTGCTCTCCCTGATTCTTAGTGTTAAAGAATATTTTCTCCCAAAAATGAAAAGCCCAGCTAGGGTATAATTTTGCTTGGTGGATGTAGAGACACACAATAAAAAATGAAATGATAAAAGACATGACTAGTCATGTGCAGGTAGGTTATGCAAAAGAAGAGACAATAACTGGAGACATATTTTGCATTGACATGGCAAAGCTTTCAGGGGACTTCAGCCCCTATTAGGGAACTTGGACAACATTCATTTAAAAATTCATTCTGTTGCTGTGGTCATCATAAGTTTGTCACCGGTAGCAGTGAAAATTCCTAAAACTGGAAAGCAAAAGAAGGGCCCACAAGGCAGGCTAAAAGGCCTGCATTGAGGGAATTTATTTTTCTGGATTTTTTTTTTTTTTTTTCTGGGGGAGAAATTCTGTTTCACCACTTGGAAGTTGACAGAGGTATTTTTACCACTTGAGTATTGTAAGGCTCTTGCCATGGTATGGAAACATGTATCAATTCAAAACAAATTAGTGTGGTAGAAACTAATGTCTGCTTTCAATACCTGAAATAAATGTTCCATTTTCAACCCATTTCTGGTACAATTACATGGCTATATCCGATTATATGTGATGTCAATACAGTTTAGAATTACTGAGTACTGAGAGCTGTACTTGCTTGGTTTTGGCCAGTTGCAATTACAAGTACTACAGGCTTTATTGTATGTAAATTTTCAAATGAGATTTTATTGAAGCTTGGAAAATGGTAGTGACAAAGGGAACTACTGATGGAGGATAGTAGAGTTTAAGGGCAAGTGAATTGAAGGGGAGGGAAGGGAGAGGGAGAAGGAGAAGACATGCTAAAATGACTGTAATGCAATGGTTTTTTTTATATTTTTATAGGGGAAAAATTCCAAGGGGCAAATGGGCAATCCCCTGCCCACTGTCACCTTTTTGATTCTCATAGTGCTTTCTTAAATATTTTCTTGTTATATAATTTCTATATTCTTATATTTATTTTCAATTACTGCCAAATATTGTCGAAAATTAAGGAATAAAATGGATAAACAATATGTAGGAGGGGTTTGTAGGTACTAGGTAGAGCATTGTAGCAGCCAAGGTAATATTACCATTCCCTCTATCAAACATTACTGGAGAATTAGAAGTTGGTAAAAAGAGATAGGTAATTCAGAAGTTATTTTTCAGGAGTATGTTGCTGCATTGTTACAATTAAAATATGTTGAGTGAATCATGTCAAAAAACTTAGGAATTGTTAATCACATTTTCAAATTTTGTAAATAATTATCATAAAAATTGTTTCACCAAAGTTTGTTTTTTTTTAATGTCAGTAGTCTTTGAGATGTAACCATGACAACTTTCAATGTTTTTACTCGTCAAGTATTTTGTCACAACATTTATTATGCAGACCTTGGAGATAAAATTAGAGCAGATATGTAATGGTCACATGGTTAAATGGTAATATTTAACCATGTGTTGACATGGTAACAATTATAATAAATACTAGTTTTCCTTTGTTAATCCATGCTCATGTTCACTATTTGGTCAGAGAGAGCCACTTACTCAAGCAAGAGGTTTCCTCAATCTCATGCTCTTAGAATCCTCAAAGGCATTCATTCGTCACCCCAAACTACAATTGAACACAGAGTGTAACAAAATTCTCAATTGCATGGCACAGCTCTTTGATTGACATGAAGTTCAAATGATGCAGAGGAGCTTATATTACACATCATGCACTGAGAGTGTAGTTATTATACATTGGGGCCTTGTGCAGTATGCTCACAAGGGCATGCCATGAAGCATAAACTAGGATTATGAGTGGAAAAGGTGCAGCTTTAAATAGCTATGGGAGGGACTAGAGGTTAACAGGTGCTGAGAATAGGAACTATCCAAGGTGATAAATATATGCCTACAAATTGTACAGTCCAGACTGGAATTAAGTCTCCCTTATAAACCTATTGTTGAGTCATTTAGAGCCTTCTCAATTCGTCAAAGTAATTTTTGGACCACCATGGAACCTTTGTGTTCTTATGCAACACAATATATTTAAGTTCAGCCACACTTAACTTTTGCACCTTCTTTTACAGTATGAGGTGATGTGCCTTTTGGTACTTAAAATTGTCCTTTGAAATTGCCATTTTCACATAGGCATTCATTTGTCACCTCAGATAGTAGTTCCGATTCTCCCAACCTACTTACTCATAGCCCCTCCCATAGCTGTCAAAATTCATTTACAGTCCTAGTCTATTTGTTCAGGGCATTATCTGGTTAGCAGGCAAGGCCTTAATGCATAGTGAGAATATTGTCAGTATGCTGTGTAGTATGTGTGTAGTATGTGCCATGCTGCATTTTGTTTTTTGATGTCAATTAAAGAGCATGCCAACCATGTAGGCTTCAGGTAAAATTTTAGTTTGCAGTGATGAATGACTGTTTCTCTCAGGGGGGCAGTGACTTTTTGCACGACTCCAGATCCCCAACCAGGGCATAATCTCTGCCTGACTTAGGCAACAAAGTCTGCCTGATTAATCAAGGTGTTGACAATGGGGGAAGGGGGGGAAGGGGGGGAAGGGGTGTGCAGCCAGTCTCCCCCCCCCCCCACCAATGACTGCCTTTACGTAGATAGGACTTTAACATTTGATTGAAATTTGATTCTCAAAAAAATAGTTGATACTATCAAATTCAACAAAAACAATTTAATACTTGATAACTTGTCTACCAAATTTAAGTGCCAATATTTTTTGCCTTTTCCAAATTTATTAGGGATTATGGGATAGTTTTGGTGGGTATCATCATTGTCAATCTTATTCATGGTGTTCAAAATTGCTGATTTCAACCAAAACTGTATCCCATAATGCTGTGTAATTGCTATATATATAGGTTCTATTTGTTAAGTGTAAAATTATACTATGCTGCTTTATATATTTACCTTGTCATATTTGTAGCAGGTGCTCTATGTGCGGCCTGAATTCCCAGTACAGCTCTAAGTATGCACACTTACATTTGTCTGGTCACATAAGACCCATGTAAAGCCATGCTTTTTTAGACCTGCATTTGATTACTGACAGGTCTGTAGATGTAATGAAACTACCATATGGAGTAAAAGTGTGTACCAATTGTGTCGACTGAAGTTGCTAACTTCTAGGTAATGAAGGCAGCTTGGATTTCAACATAGGCCATGAGACACCCAGAACATTTTTTTGCCATTTTGAACAACATTACAAAAAGGAGAGTACACATAACATGAAGGAAGGAACATATTGGAAGGGAGATTTATAATGTATAATTTTTTTTACTGAAGCACTGGCATTGTTTTTTTTTTTTTTAACCAAAACAGTATCTAGTGGGAAGTATTCTAATAATGTTTGGTGAATGTATTACTGTGAAAGTGCAGTAAGCATTGAAAAAATACAGGTAAGCATATATTGTATACAGTAGTTTGAGGAGGTAGCAATTTTGAATAAAAATTTTCTAAAAGATGTCTATTTTGTCTATTAAAAAGAATTTTTTATCTGATGTAGCAATTAATGTAACCATGACATGAGATTATATATCACAATCCATTTGTGCTTTATTATTACCAAATAGTTCTTTAAGGAGTTTCTTGTTGGTACTACAGATTTGACCTGCATTCATTTCTTTGTTTAGCCAACTGCTGCCATACACAAAAGCCTAAAAGGAAAAATATATACATGTGCCTTTGCATGCAATAATATTTGCATTTTACACATTTCAGTGTGCAGTATATTTGAGATGTGTAGTGGTTTCACATGTCAATTTATTGTTTCACTGAGTTTGCCCTCTCCCTCTTCAGCATTTTTATCCAATTTGACCTTATGACCTCAACTGCAAGCCCTCTGCAAAGTAGTATCAGTAAACTTTCAATTATTACCAATATTAATTGTGCCTGTCAGCATGGATTTAAGTACTCTCATACTTTTTTATTCACAAATGTCTTTTATCTTATAATTATGTTGAAAATGTTCCATTGTCCAAGAACTATTTTTCTATTTTTAGTGGTGCTGCACGGGATAAAAGGAAACATCAAAAGCCTGAAATTTGTGTCTTATTTGTTTTGTGATCTGCATTGACTAGTTTTTTTGCAGTTCCAACAACCAGCATGTAACATCAGTACACTTGAGTGTGATATAAATCAAAACTGAGTCACAGTTTAAGATTTCAAAAGCTCTGTAGACAATTTGTTAAACAGTCAGGTCTCAAGAGTTGTTGCTTCAACATTTGCTTGGAAACTTGTGCTATGTCCTCTGGCAGGATATCACATGTAATACATTTAAACATCGGATCTTACCTCTGTAATTTCAATCTTCTGAAAGCTTTTCTCCCCCACCCCCTCCTGCTGGTCCCAGTGCCTTATTTGGGTGCAGAACAGAAATTTTACCAAATTCAGAAAAACATCAAAATTTTTCATGAAGCATAAGAGTCACAGGCTCAGGATTGTTGGTAAGAAATATTTCTGCTACATTTTACAAAATAAATTTACCATCAGCAGCTCTTTAATAGAAAAATATCAGAGACAATCTGCTCTGACTTAGCATGTTCTTTTCAAGTGGAACTGAGATATCACAAATCACACCATACACATTTGCACAGAATACTAAACAGAGTAACTTTTACCTTTGTTTAAGCTGATGGCAGAATGTAAACACACATAAAACAGCATGCTATGTGCAGTTGGCACAGTTCTCAGATGTTTTGTTACCAGATTACTGGTGCAGAAAGGTCTTTAACACATGCCCATTCATGACTCACATTGATAACATTGCTCCATTCATACACATAAGCAGTGGCAGAGGCAGACATTTTTCCAGTGGGCAAGCACCCAAATGTTCCCAAGTTTTTCTTTTTTTCATTTTTGGTTCCTTTCGGCAGCAGAGGAACCTATGTAGTCAGGTTGGCGTGTGTGTGTGTGTGTGTGTGTGACACTTGCTTCGGTAGGCTCTAACTCAACAAGGGAAGGTTGGATGGAACTTTGATTTGGTACATAGATTCGTCATAGGGAGAAGGTGTGCCCTATCGTTTTTGGTGGAGGTCAAAGGTCATTTAGGGTCACCAGAGGTCAAAAACTAAAAACCTTCTCAACACGATATCTCTAGGTAGGAAACTTGGATAGATGTCATACTTGGTGTGTGGATGTGTTATGGTATAAGAATGAAATTGGATATGTTTGGTGAAGGTCAAGGGGTCATCAGGGGTCACCAGGGGTCACCAGGGGTCATACAATGAAAAAAGTTTTAACACAGTATTTTAAGGTAGAAAGTACATATATCAAATCAATCTGTGTTTGGTTAAGGTCAAAGGTCATCAAGGTCACTGGAGGTCAACCGCTGGAAACGTTATTTAGAAAATCTTGTAAGCTACAGTAGGTAAAGATAGGTTCAATAGATTTTTTTATCCCACCTTGTTTTGCATGCTTACAAACTCAAACACCTTAGAAATTTGGTCCTTACGTTCTTTCGGTAATGATTCCTTCGGGTTGTACGCATATTTTGAATCATTCAAAGTTTTAAGAGGACAATAACTGAAATCTGTAGATTTCACTGAGCAAAGGTCACTCTGCATTAAACTGGTCTCTATGCCAGTGGAAGCAATGCATGGATTATACTGTACAGTACAGTACAGTATGTCTCTTTAATACTGCTGTGCTATGTGGGGTAACCTAATCCTCATTCTATTATCACACCTCATTAATCACTTGCATTCTGCTTAACTGCTGAATAAACCCTGTTTTCTATGTAGAGATAGCAAACAGGACAAATGGTTGACTGTTTTAAAGTTATAGCAAGTTTCATTTGAGAGCAGGTGAAAATAACATATGAGAGAAATACAATGGGTGTTTCTCTCTCTCTGACCACATTGTGTATTGTTTATTGGTGATAATATCAAGTTTGATTACAAGCATAAATACATATAGAAATGAGGTAGTGTTTTTGAAGGATCACCAAGCAAATACAAGTTGAATGTTAATAAGGCCACAAAAATTTAATCATCGATTTCATGTAATATTAGTACTAAAATACCCCTTGTGAAGATGTTACAAACATTGAGTATGAGCTTTTGCTTAACTCTATTTTGGAGACTGGCTGTACAGTTCTTATAATATGCAGCAAGGAACCACAGTGCCCATTGGGCTCTTGTTTTTGATGTCTAAAGAACACTGCGTTAGGCATGTACTTGCGTATGCCAAAAATTTTGCCCTTTTCAAAATAATATATGAAAATATGGAGCTTGTATGGCAGAAAATGTTGGGATTCTATTTTCCTGTAGTGAAATTTGAAAAGCTGAAGAATCTGCATTTCCAACTGACAAACATGGGAATGCGCGGCGACCAAAGATTGTTGTTCGTACATCTTAGATGTTATCTAAGGCAGAGGAATTAAGGCTCTACAACTACGTTTTAAAAGGCCAGAGCTTATATTGGAAACAATTGGAATTTTTAAAAAATTTATGAAAACAGCACTTAAGCAGTGGTGTCACTTGACTATTGTGGTGTTTTCATTTCCAGAGCTCTCAAAAGTTTACCCAACTGATTTATGAGCAAACACTACTGTATTAGGGATCACAAATTGTGGCACACAAAGGGCAGAGAAAATTTTGCATTCTTGAAACAAATCATTTAATACAAATATGGGGCTTTTATTGGGGAAATGTGGACTTGTGGTGAGCTGGGAAACTAAACTGTATATAGTTGACAGGCGTCACAAATGGCACATGTCCAAGTTTTTTTCATTTTTGAGAGCCAGGGGGTCCCTGTTGCTATGCCACTACACACAGGCAACATTTCAGGATAGAAGGGGGAGGGGAAGGACTGAGTGATGAGGAGGATAGGAGTTTCAGTGAGATTTTCACACTTGTGTGACTCACCCAGCATATCTTGCTCCAAACTGGTGCTTGAGGTAGGAAAAGTATGTAAACATTGTACAATGGACAGCCATAGAAAAATATGCCTCATCCAGAGCAGGACCATTAGAGCACACAAGAACCCAATGCTGCATTTTGTTAGGGTCCTTCCTGTTCAGTACAAATGATGCTGGATTATACCCATGATGCAGACTAGATATGCAATTGGTACTATTCCTAATCATCATCATGCATCTACAAATTGGTTAATAACAAAAAGATGGACACCATAAAAATGGCAGTGCAGTATGTTAGGTGAGACTTGAAGGTAAGAGCAGACCTCCCAAACTTATTTTGAAGAAAAAGCTAAATAACACAATTTTCATCTTATTTCTCTTCAAAGTATCTTTCATTACATTTTATGAATTAACTATTTCATATTCAAGGTAAACCAAGCAGTTATTTCTGATAAATTTCACATTTGAAGAGAAAAAAACATTGTCACATGACTCCCAACAGCCAATCATGAAACTGAACAGTCTACTACACTTCTTCTATTTCGTATGACTGCTCCTGCCCTTTAAAAACCAACACATGTCAATCAGATGAAAAGATCAAGTGGTTTCACATTCCATTCAAGTTCAAGTTGGGTTTTGAAAATGGCTTGAATTTGGTGCAAGTTTTTCCTTTCAGTCACCTTTTGCATCTGACAGGAAACACCATGGGCATATTCTACAGCCTACATGGGGATCATGCATGTTGCAATAATTACAGATGTGTCCAGTGCCTACTTCTGGATTTGGTATGGCAGATGGTTACATCATGACCAGGAGGGACATTCTAATATTAACATTCTTCCACTGTTGAATTATATCCTACCCCATAAAATTTATGCAGAGCTTAGTGCCCCTTAAATGCAGAAGATCTTGTGAACTTGCTCATGTCACCCTGCCCTTATCCCTTTACACACTGGCTAAGGCAAACAGAATTTATTTACAGCACCACATACATCACCCTCACATAAATCAAAATTTCCTGAGTTTCAAAAGCTGATCTCTTTTGAAGGCTTTTCACTGAACTTCATGCACATGTTTCTTCGGGCATTACAGCTTTGCTTGGCAGTTTCAGCTTCAGAGGTGCAGTAGTAAAAGACAGCCTGCAGAACTTGATTTTTTTTTTTTAAAGAAAAATATTTTGCAAGCAGCTTTTTATTGCATGTGTTGGAGAAAAACAACCACAATAATTCCATGTAGTGATAGGTTCAAGGTGTGGTAGGATATACCACCTAATACATGAACTCCAACAAGTTGGACCATAACCATATCTGAAATTGCTGTAGTGTGACCTGCACTTTAAACTATGGCAACCAAAATAAAATCTTGAGCAGGTTAAATTTTAAAGATACCCTGTATATTATCATTCTAAAGACTTGACATTAATTCCAGGCTACTGTTTGACCATATCAGGAAGACAAACAAAAATTTGACAGGATTTCAACCATTTAGTGCAGAATTCAAAAATTCTGCTGCTGACTTAATTTTTCACACAGTATATTTCAGGACAAATATATCACTCATACAGAGCAGTGTGAATTTTTTAGTTCAATTCAGCTTTATGACCCAGTCCTATCCAGTTGTTCAAAGGCCCAATTTTCTCATCCCAAACAGTACCAATTCTCCTAACCTTCTTAATTAAGCCCCTCCCACAATTGTCTGAAATTCACCTTCCTCCAGACATAATCTCATATTATTGCTTCAGGGTGAATAACTGAATATATAGAAAGCTCAATGTGTATAATCAAAACACTATCAGAACAGTTTGTGCTGTGTAAAATAAGTTCTGGTACTCTGCATTGTTTGTATTAGCAGTCAATCAAAAAGCTGAGCCAATTGAGAGTTTCTGTTACCCTATACTAGAAGTGTAGTTTGGGGTGAGAGGATTGTCCCTTTAAGTCTAGCCCCCATGGTATTTTTTCCAGTTGTGTCTCACTGGCTTTTTTCCCCACTCCATTGTTGCTGCTGAACACCAAGCACAATTCCAGTACCTTCCATTTTTAAAATCTTCAGTATGACCCGGCCAGGACTCAAACACCCGGCCTCTCCATTGCAAGCTCTAACCACTACAGTGTGAAACTGGGATGTAATAGATATATCCATCGTACACAAATGACCGGAAAACAAAGTAGGAACGCCTTGATATCAACTATAACACCATTTTGGGAGCAGCCACAATTTAGCAGCAGTCACTTAATCATAAGTTAAATTACTTGATTTTGATAATTACCCTTTTTTATGATGAAAAATATTTCGCTAATATTTGTAACCTTCAGGTTCATCTCATAACAAAAGATATAAAGCTTATAAAACTGCAAGAAACAGGAAAGAGCAGAATGAATGGCCTGAGATGAGATGGGACAAAATTCCATAATATTTGGTTAGATAATTACATTGGTCAGACAATTACATTGTTTTAAGATACGAATGCCAAATTGGTAAGGGATTTGTCCCTGCCTGGTTCTAAAAAATCCTTTCTGGCAAATAAACTTGTTATGTGAGGAATAGTTTCAGCAAGGTTTACCTCAAGTTTGTTTATTGTCTCTTATATTAACCCATATGGGATGGTCCCTTACTGACTTCTCACTGCCACCAAATCAACAATGCTCATAAAATAGAAAAAAATTGGTAAACAAGAGCCCAATGGGCACTGTGGTTCCTTGCTGGATATTATAAGAACTAGTGTACAGCCAGTCTTCGGAATAGAGCGAAGCGAAAGCTCGTACTCAGTGTTTGTAACATCTTCACAAGGGGTATTTTAGTACTTATATTACATGATATCAATGATTAAATTTTTGTGGCCTTACTTACATTCAACGTGTATAATGCTTGGTGATCCTTCAAAAACATTTCCTCATTTCCATATGTATTTATGCTTGTAATCAAACTTGATATTATCACCAATAAACAATACACAATGTGGTTTCAGAGAGGAAAACACCCCTTGTACTTCTCTCATAAGTTATTTTTACCTGCTCTCAAATAAAACTTGCTATTACTTTAAAACAATCTACCATTTGTCCTGTTTGCTGTCTCTACACAGAAAAAAGGGTTTATTCAGCAGTTAAGCAGAAAGCAAGTGATTAATGGGGTGTGATAATAGAATGAGGATTAGGTTACCCCACAGAGCACAGCAGAATTAAAGAGACATACTGTATAATCCATGCATTGCTTCCACTGGCAAAGAGACCAGTTTAATGCAGTGGGATCTGTGCTCATTGAAATCTACAGATTTCAGTTATTGCCCTCTTTCAACTCTGAATGATCCAAAATCTGTGTACAACCCGAAGTAATCATTACTGAACAAATGTAAAGGCTAAATTTCTAAGGTGTTTGGGTGTGTAAGCATGCAAAACCAGGTGAGATAAAAAATCTATTGAACCTATCTTTATCTAGCTTACAACATTTTCTAAATAACATTTCCAGTGGTTGACCTCCAGTGACCTTGATGACCTTTGACCTTAACCAAACACAGATTGATTTGAAATCAGTCCTTTGTACCTTAAAATACTGTGCTAAAACGTATTTCAGTGTTTGACCCCTGGTGACCCCAGATGACCCATTGACCTTCACCAAACATATCAGGTTTCATCCTTACACAATAACACACCCACACACCAAGTATGACATCTATCCAAGTTTCCTACCTTGAAATATCAGGTTGAGAAGGTTTTTAGTTTTTGACCTCTGGTGACCCCAAATGACCTTTGACCTATACCAAAAACGATAGGGCACACCTTCAAACTATGGCACTTCTATATACCAAGTTTCAATTTAATCCAACTTTCCCTTGTTGAGTTACAGCGTACCCAAGCTAGCGTCACAGACACACACACCAACCTGACTACATAGGTTCCTTTTGCTAACGCAAGGAACCAAAAACGGTGTCACATCAGGAAAATTCAGCCATTTTTCAACAGGACTTGGAATATTTGTAATTAATAATCCAAATGCACAAATAACTTTTGTTAGAATCAATTAGTAAATGTAAGAAGCCATGTCAAGAAATAACAGGCTTGCTATTAACTATTAAACAAATATCTGCTATGAGAAAAGGCATGAGTCAGGTAGCAAACATTGAGAAGTTAGTAACCAGTTTTCAATACCTGCTTGGGTGAAGGGTACACAAAGTTCGAGTAACCAGTTTTCAATACCTGCTTGGGTGAAGGGTACACAAAGTTCGAGACCCTTCCTGAGAAACAAGGGCAAAGCAAAGTTGTCTGTGTGTCAAGAGTATTGTTTTGAAGTATGGGAGATGGAGAGAAATCATCAGAATGCAGTTCCATATTCTTGTTTGGCTATTTTCTTAACAGACAGGTGCCCCTTTTGTTCATTTTAGATGGGAGTATTCATGTGATCAATTGGATCAGGCTACAAGTCAAGAGAGCAAACCTCATGACTGTATAAATGATTAAAGTACAAGTTGATTTAATTTTCTACGAAAAGTGAGAAATGAACTTTCTAGTGAAAAGAGAAAAATATGGGTGATTGAAAGAAGTCGATGAGAAAATTTGATATTCCAATGAATGCTGTTACGGTGAAATTTACTAATAAGAAACAATAAACAATTCCTTGCAAAAAGACTTAGTGTTATTACTGCTTTGTATTGATCATATTTTGCATTATCTCAAGTCTATCTGATAAATTGAAATAGGAGATGAGGAAGAACCTTTACTCTGCCTTGACATGATGTGTTCAAGGTTATTCTGTTTGACAGCTTCATAAGAAAGCAAATCTAACACCTTCATTTTATGGCTGATGTGGAAGCATTTATTTCAAGCAACTACAAATAGAATCCTTAAAAATAGATAAATTAAGAGTATTATGCATCGACATTTCATTCAGAAACCAGGATGCACAGATCACAAGACTATTTCAACACTATATGATAAGATTCTTAAATAAAAAATTATTGATTCCTATAGAACGACATCTGAAAACCCATTTTCTTCATTCACTAGCCATTCGCAAATTATACATGCATTTAGTTAATGGAACTTTTGTCCAAATTAGACAAAGCCCTTTAGTATACATGTTTTCAGATTCAAGACAATTCTATCAAACATACAAATGCAAGTATAGCATGGAGGGACAATTTCATTCACCCTAACATTTAAGTTCCTCCAAACCTTGCAAAAACTAAAACCTATTGTCAAAATTTTGTTATAATTATGTGTGTTATTTTATCAATTTTCCTTGGAGCTAACACAGCTTTGAATGACAATCTTATAAGTGGTCACATTAATGAGGATGGCTGGATCCCAGTTAACATTAATCACAAAGCCTTCACTGTGACTACATTGTGCAATACGGAACATTGCCCATAGTAAAACGTCAGAACGGATTTTAAGACTTGGCATCAGTGTCTTAAGGCTTGGTCCCATGTCCCTTGACACTCTGTGTTGTTAAGCTGCAAGTTAACCCACTTTTCCAGTCTCTGTTCTCACTGGCCCCAAGTTAGGTAGTGCTACCATAGCAAGTAGCAACAAGGTCAAATCACACACCAATTACTGCAATTTTTAGAAAATACATCTCATCAGCACCATAAACACTTGTTACCTTGAATGAATAACATAGATAAACACAGTGTTGAAAATTGCAAAACCCTGCAATCTTAGGTGGATGGAAATTTAAGCACTGACCCTGAGTCAA
This sequence comes from Holothuria scabra, assembly GCA_037179385.1. Classification (NCBI taxonomy): domain Eukaryota; kingdom Metazoa; phylum Echinodermata; class Holothuroidea; order Aspidochirotida; family Holothuriidae; genus Holothuria; species Holothuria scabra. Next base: position 52,168,241 of record CM074180.1, read on the forward strand.
CCGGCATTCTCACGTTAGTTGAGCTCGAGTTAACACGGTGTTACCTTAGGTACGGAACATCACAGTATTAGATAGAATGGGGAAATTTTGACTGCTGGTTCATTGTGTCCATCAACATTTTAGCACATCTCAGGCTGGCATGCATGTTTGCACAAGGCAAATATCATTATAAATACAAATATGGGGTGAACAAGGTATGCCAAATTCTGGTCCCCCATACAAAACTCACAGATGTCTTGAAAGTATTCATGCTTTCAATAGAAGTGGCTCCAGCCTCCTTCGAGACATGTTCATACACACATACAGCATAATAGACTTAACAGATTCAAAGGATGCATTACTAGTCTTAGATTTTGAATGAAATCAGAAAGGGACATCCTGGCAAATACAAGGAGTACATATGTGCAAGCTACATAAAACAAGCTCTATTGTAGTGCTGGGACTGGTACGGGATTCTTCAAAGAGAATATTGAGAAAGCATTTGTGAACAAATAACGAATACTTTCAATAATGGCAGATGCAAAAAATGAGGTGGAACTAATTGTAACAAGATTACAAGTGAAGGATTGTCACTGACACGAGTGGAAGAAGTTGGAAAGCTGGGAGGCTCCTTCCCAGGAAATTTGCAATCTGGAAGAAAATTTGGGCAATTGCAGGAAAATTTTCCCCTTTTGTACATGAAAATTTAAGAGGGCCTGTGGGGAATAACATATTTTACAGACCTGGTCACTTAGTTTGTATTATGATCTCTGTTATCAAGTTCCATCTTGTAGCCAATGGGTTCACTCTATCTCTTTGAGACACTGCAAATTCTAATTGGCAACTTCTGAAAAGATTTTTGTTTCTTGTGTTCAACCAGCTCATTGAATTGTTTCATGAAATTGAATAAACTTTTCAAAGCTGTTAATTTTTTTTTCACATACCAATGACAATGGTCAACCTTAGACAATCCCCAGATCCTGCAAACACAAATAATTGTTCTATGCATGAGTACCTAATGGTTCAATTCAGTTTTCAAACAATCATAACCAGACACTTTTTCAAATTCTGCATGAAACCAATACAAGTCAGGACACCACAGAATATAAAATTTTAACTTTTTCATCACTATTGGATATGACACTTGACTAATTATGCTACTTGTAAGCATTTTCATGTGGTAGTACTCTTAAAAACTTGAAGTAAGTTATTGATGTCAACTCAACAAGCCCCTTTAAAACAAACAATATATTGATTTAAGGTGATCTTGAGATGTAACATTTGTAATGTATCTAAGAGAGTGGACTGAAAGGCTTCTTTGCTAATATTTGCATGATCAATTTTGAGCAGCTGGTTTTCTTCAAATGGGTACTATCAGTGAATACTCACTATTTGGTCCCATCACTACTCAACTGCTGTGCAACATGAAAGGTTTTTCAGAGGATGGTGGTGACTTTCTGTCAAACTTGAAAGAAAAAAAAATTCAAAAGTTGCACTTCACAATATGTCCTTTATGGAATCTCCCACCAAAGTAAATATACATGCAAAGACAGGAGGGCAAGATGAATACATCCAATAAATTTGAATTTGCAACCAAGCCTTCTAGAATTCAAAGTACAAAACGTTGGTGGTTAGAACTGCCTCTGTTTCAGTTTTTAACTTTCCTTTATACAGCTAAAAAAGAAGACATTTTCCAGAGGAAAAAAATAGAAGCCAAGAAAATCTGGCTGATAAACGCTTCCACCAAACAAATTAAATTCACCGTCATCTTGGTGTGCATGATCTGTAAGAACAAAAAAAAACCAAAAAAAAGAAATTAATAGAATATATTAATTTCTTGTAACTTGAAAGTTTTTCAACAGGAAGACATCACAACTGACACTTATCGCCAGTGTATTCATTTTGGTAGCTTCATCTGTTCCTCATGACAAACTTATGACCTAAATCACATTATGACCTATATCACATTATGACCTTCGTCACATTATGACCTACAACACAGTGCAAGTGTGAAGCCCTAGTCTCTGGCTGCTTATTGTATAACACTTTTGTAGTTTACGTGCATGTGACTCATGTCTCTTTTAAGGCCTCATTCTCTCACCACAAACACCTGCAACTCTCCTAACCTACTTATTTTAGTCCCTCCCACCACTTTCTAAAATGCATCCTCATCCTGACAAAATGTTTGTTTAATAAACATGCTTCAGGATGAGTATACAAGACCCCAATGCGTAATCAAAACACTCTCAGTACAGTACATGCTGTGTGATGTAAGCTATTCTGTACTCTGCATTTTTCAAATTAGTTGTACCAAGTGAAAATTTCTGTGGACTACTACAAAAATTGTAGTTTGGGGTGAGAGGACTAGCCCTTTAAATTTAACATTTTTTTTTTAAACTGTCATCTTTTAATTGCCCTCTGAAGCTCTCTCAAAAATTTGTCCGTCTACATTATGTTTTTGTCAACTCAAAGACGAAGAGTTACGGCCCAGTTTCCACCCTATTGGTTCAAGTCGAGCCAGCCACAGCCTTTTTCCAGTTGTGGCTCACTGGCCTATCTTTCCTAGGCCACTGCTTACTTGGAGAATCAGGCACAATGGCAGAAGGTTCCATTTTTAGAGTCTTTGGTATGACTCGACCTGGGGAACGAACCCGGGCCTTCCGCGTGAGAGGCCGATGATGTAACGTTACACCAAACACACTCAAAGACGAAGAGACATATTGCTGGCTACAGGCCAGCTGATACAGTAAATAAACCTCAGCAAATATGGACGGTGACCTACCAGCCTTCAAATTAATGAGTACTGATACAACAATGGATTGACCTATGCTGATTTATTAATAAAAAGGCAAAAACAAAGCAGCTTCATTAAACCTTAAAATTCCAACAATACACCTGCAAAATACCACAAACAGTCAATGGAAACTGCAGACTATGATAAATGGCATTTTTAGACAGGAACAAAAAATTCCCCAGAACTCTGAAGAAGACTGATAAATTGCCCAAGTCAAGCCTCGAAACAATTTTTGAAAAATTTTTGTAATGACCTAACCATGATTTTTAGGATGAGCAAAGTTTTACTTTGTTTCCATTATCAGTCCAAATTATTTCACACTTAAATGGCGACCAAATAACCGAAGACCATACATAGAGGGGTTCCTAAGTTCAATCTCTATTCACATTGCATCACTGAATATTCATAGTGAATAATTCTAGAGAGACAATTCCTAAGAATCCCAAATGAAAGAGAATATTTTCACAATTGCATATCCTTCAAACTAGAATAGGGCAACATAGCAGACTCTCTTCTTAATTGCTGTTCCTGGACAGGAGTCATGTAACAACTAACCTTTCAAGTGCGAAACTCTTGCAGACCTTGCATATTCAGGGTAACCAAGCAGCTACTCCTTGTAAATTTCACAACTGAGGATTCTCAAGAGCCAATCAAAAAGCATAAAGCTATACTGATTCAAGTTGAGGTGATCCCATTCCACATTTAACAACAAGTATTTCATTAGTTTTACATGATCTTTTGTTTCTTTTCCAGACTAAAAATGTCATTCCCAATTCTAAGGTGAGAAATTGAGCTGGAATTAAGGCAGTCAATTCAGATGTTTTGAAATATTTGAAATTCCATGAATTTACAAAACTCTCAAACTAAGTTAACAATTTTCCGTAACTTTGAAGGCCTGAAAAAATGTTTAAGTGTAGAATTTCATTCTCATGATTAAGAAACAGGAGGAAACGGCAGCATACTACATTATGTAGTAATGAAGAGACTACACTGTATGACTGTATACTAGCTGTACCATTTGTATGGCAACCTTGCGCATTTCGACGTGCACTATGTCTGTCGTTTTTCAATGAGCTGGACTGCTTTATTTCTTTTAATTGCGACATTAGTACCAACATCATTTCAACCCCTCCCCTTGGTTGGGACACAAACGTGTTTTAAAAGCCTTTCGACTGCCTTTGACACAATGAGAACTGTAGTGTTTATTCTACAATACAGTACTGACTATTGCTGTGCTAGCGGGACGTGCACTCTCACAGTCACATGACCACTGATTCCAACATACTGCCTTCACCCGCTGAGTTTCCCAACCAGGATGTATTATAATGACTCTGATAACACTGCGTAGGTCCTTGCGGCTAGCTGTTGCTATTGGTTTCTTTAAAATGAATGGATCAGCTGAACAAAAACATTTCGTTCACTTCCCAAGCTACTTAGTAGTCTGACTAGATACGAAGGCAACGCATGTACAGCATTGTGCAGTACATATTTAAGCAATTTATCAAGAAAGGACAGTGATTCATTGGATAGGCCTGTTATAGTTTTTAAGAAAAGTTGTATGGGAATTACACTGCCAGGATTTCTTTAGTTGTCCAAAAGACTACCTTTATAAACAGTTTGGGGATAAGTTAGTCTTACGACAGAAATGCTGGTTGTCTCGAATGACCAGGCAACCCTTATATTTGGACACTGCATAGCATAGGACCCTAAAATTTGGACAACTGCAAAGGATGCATATTCATTCATTACCCCGAATTATCGTTATACTCAGTCTACCAAAGTTCTCAATTGACACAGCTCTTTGAGTGATATAAAAATTCAAAAATGAAGAGTAGCATGCGCTGTGACTGTTCTGAAGACAGATAAGGGTCCTGTATGTTCACCAGGGTAGCAATGGACTAGCACTTTGTCTGAATAAGAATGTCCTTTAGACAGCTGTGGGAGGGGATTAGGGAATAATTTATCCAGTATTGCATCGCAATTTGCTACACAAAGAGACCAAGTTGCTACACGAATGAAAAATTGTGTAGCAAATTTTTTGTGTGCATAACCCTTGCATTTTCAAGAAAAATCTGTGAAAGACCTCAAAAATCTAGAAAACTGCTACGCAAAATTTGAATGCTAAATTATTCCCCGCGGGATAGAAGTGAGAAAATTGGGAGAAACAGAACTGCCTGATTAGGTGTATGAAATCATCAGCCTTATTGGAAAAAGTGTCTGTGAATTTGTAATGAAGATTTTTATCTCTAAGCTTGACTGTTTACAACCAACATGTATGTAGAACTCAACAAATGTGCCAAAAAAATCAGGTGATTCAATAAATCTCTTTAAAATCCTTCAACCAGTGTTTCATTTAGTCTTTGTATAACGCATGTAAAAACCTTATAAAAACAAAGAGGCAACCAATTACCTCATCTAAGCCAAAGCTTCAGTCGCAGTGCATCAACACCATTCAAATAATATCGGAATAGACGCTTATCACGGGAGAATCCAAGGTTTTCATATAGTCGAAGAGCAGGCTTGTTGGTTATTTCTGTCTCCAAAACAACCTGCACGAAGAAAAACAGCAGAGATTTGTAAAGCAATATTCAGAGTGCCAGCTTTGACAAGATAAACAACAACAGTTTTTATGTGCCAAGGATATATCTTTGGAAAAAATTTGAGAGGTACCTATAGGGCAGTTGTGCAATATTTGACCCTCATAGACATTGCAAGTGAGGTGAGAATACTTTCTTGTAATGAATACAAAATTTAATATTTCAAAGAACACCTGTGAGGAAATTGTCCTTCATATTTTTCTATACTTCTGTGTCTGTGTGTCTGCATGTGCAAAATTTCTCTTAGTAAAGGGCCAATGGTCACACACATACTGGCTAGATAATCACTGTGCCTGGAGGCCTTAAATTTTAGGTTTTCCAGGTGTGTTGTAAATCATAATCCTTAGGAAATTAAGGAGGGTTTTAGGTGTGCTGTTTTATTTAGCTTAAATAGAATTATCTGAGTTACCATTCTTTATGTAAGCAGTTCCCACAATATGTAATTGCACTTCCCACAGTGGTTTGATGCAAGCGGTGGTGTGTGATCTGCACATGCCTCAAAGTTCAAGACCTACTGTATACACCTGAAGAGTGCAGACATACACATGATTTACAGACAATTCACACTATCAATGACTAAAAGCCCTTCCAAAGAGTGCCTTAAAAGCTTTGACAAAAGATTTGTGGTTAATAATGTATGAATCATGACATGAATTATATCATCAATGACAGCATGCCTTCAGTAATACAAAGGTCTTGTACCTCCTTGTCCACAAACTGCAGTTTCAAGTTTCAAAGAAGAAAGTTTTTAGAAATCTTTCTTTCACTGCCACTCATGCTAAAACCTTTATGCAATTTTATGCAGACATTTGTTGTTCTACTGTACCAAGCAAAAACCCATTCAGCAATAAAACCACCACAATTTCTACAAGGTTGAACAATACCATGGTTCAGACAAGACCTGTGAGAAAGCCTAGAACTTCTCACCAAAAAAGGCCTTTCAAATGTACCTCAAGTCAAAAAATAGAAAGATACAATATATTAAAGAGCATGTACAAAGAATTCTAACAGTCCAACTCCCATATTTTCAGGGCATTCTTGAGGGGAGATATAAAATGTTGAAGTTTATTCACTCAAATTAAAATGGTACATTGCACAATAATTTGTGATGTCATTGTGGCACTACTCAAATTTTATGCAATCTTTGTATTTTTTTTTTCTGAAAGTTAATGCACCAATAAGGTGTATAGCACTCTTACGGTTGATGTAATTAATCCCTCTCTGTGCAACATGCTATGCAAGCAAACAACAAGTGTTTAAGGTCATAAAAAGATTTTTAATTCAAAGGGAAACAAAGCAGGTAATGTGAGTTGCACAAAAAAAACATCACAAATTATTATGCAATGGACTAATCTGTTTTAAGCGAATAAATTTCAACATGTTATATCTCGGCTCAAGAATGTCCTATGAAGATGGCAGTGGGACTGTAGAATTCATTTTTCATGCTGTTTAATATATATTTTTGATTTTTTTTTTTAACTTGAGGTACAATTTAATGAGAGCTCCAATCTTCCCTTCAGGTTGATAATTAAAAGAAACTGGAAATTATTCAAACTGATAATATCAAACCCCCCTTTCTATTTAATCTGTATGGGAGGAGTTAAAACCTCCCCTCTCATTTCATTTCTAAGTTGTGTCCTCGCATTACATTTTCAAATTGTAACAAGTCTACAAAACACAACCATGAACATGGGAGGAAAATGTTGGAAAGCTGGGAGGATCCTTCTGAGGAAATTTATTCATCTGGATGAAAGTTTTGACAATTGGAAGGTAGTTTACCTTCTCTGTACACTACCTTCTGAGAAGTTAATATTTTTTCCAGCCATGACCACCAACATCTCAAACTGGCAGCCAATATTGTATTGTTTTATAGACCTTTGACTATGAGTCAAATTACATAAAGATGCAGGTTGTGAACATAGTTGTCTTTCGCTAATAGGGGAAGCACTGGTTGGCACTGTTGTCTAAGAAGCTTTGAATTGTGCCTTGTATATAACAATACAGTGAAAATGACATGATGAGCATATCACAATCAAACTCAAAGGTTAACATTTATACACTATGTCATCATACCAGCAGGAATGGTGTGGTTTGGGTAGCTTTTGGGTATAGGTACCACAAACAAACTATCACTTATTTTAGAACTTTTAAGCTTACCTACAAGAACAGAATTGACTGGTTTACAGGACTAAATGTCATATTCATTCCCTCACAAAGGGTATAAATGCCACTTAGTGTAAGTTATCTAAAATGTGTTTGGTTGTATTTGGAAAGTATGTTGTATTATGACACCCAATTCCACTGAGCCTAGAAAAGTACTGTATGTTATTTTGCATGTTAGTCATTTCCAAAAATTGAATGACCATGGTGTCAATGACCTTCCTTACACTCCTACTCTGAATTCATGTCAGAAAGACTATACGAAGACACTGTATAAAGATACTACCTTTATGAAGTTCTAGTAAACAGATACTAGAATTCTGCAGCACTTGGCAAATATATGTAAAAAACTATGTATCAAACCTCTCAACATGTCCCTAATTCAATCAAGCAAATTGACCTTGTTGAGTTAAAAATCAACTATAATCAATGACTTAGAACTAGTCACTACGAACTGGTACAGTACCTGAATGGACCACCTGTTGATGTCATTTGTTACAGCAAATGTCTTTTTGAAGTTAGTTACTTTTATGAGGTTTTACAGCTCTCTTTCTTACCAACTGGTTTATGTCAGGAGGGCCACTGCCTTTTCACCAGTTGTGGGTCACTGACTTGTTTTTCCTACTCCATTGCTTGGAAAATGACAGTGCTTCCATTTTTAAAGTCTTTGGTATGACCTGGTCAGGAGTAGAACATCAGACCTCTTGATTGCAAGTCGGATGCTCTAAGCACTTGACCATGCAGGTCTTGCTTGTTGTATAAAGAAGCTATATGAATGATTCACACCATGCCTAGCATATAGCATACAGCACCACAGCTCTAAAAACATGAGTCTTTTTGGTACTATGTTAAAACTTCAGTGAGGCTGCAGCTGCCTCAGCTAAGCTTTGTGGTTACACATATCATAATAGCAGGATTAAAACGATCTGCCCTTACAATAAGTACAAAAAAAGTATGTGCAGTAGCTGCTGCAGCTTGATTTAATGGAATTACAGCTTGGCTATAATTTCTATATCATAGTGCCTTGGATAACGGCCAAATTTCCTATTTCATACAAAAGATATTAAATGTATGAGGATGCACTTAACTGGGCTGTTCTGACACATAACAACTGAAAGTGCCCCAAATGATGTAAATGTCAGGCCATCAGATTTCACAAGAACGATTGTTCCCCATCCCGTGGTGGTCCCCTGATGATTAAATCATGGAACCCAAAAACTGGTTACCACCAATCAGTTTCCACCCATGCATTTTGTAACAGAACCCAAAAGTGGGATACCATGGTGAAAAATGACAGAACCCACAAACGGGTTCCAGTGATTTTTGAAATTCAACGGCTTGAAATATAGATAGTAACCATGTGCATTATTAATTATCTGACATGTCTCAGACAAAATTTAACCATCTTCTGCATTTTAGAAAGATTGTTAACTTCAAAAGCGATTTTTAAAGAGTTTAAAAAATTCCTTACCTCATCACATTCACCTCTAATCATTGCTCGAATTGCTTTCCTCACTAGACTAGAACCTGGTGAAGAACAAAAAGAAGAAGTATTCTTAAAAGCAAAACTTACCGCATCAGAGGGGAAACATGCAATGTCAAAGTGTCAAGGTATTTAATACTCCCCATTCCCCTTATATTTCACATGGAACTAATTAAAAACTACTAATCATGATATGGGACATCAAGGTAGGTATATATTCAAATAGGGTTGACTTCTTTTTTTTTTTCTTTCCCCTTTGTTCCAATAATACAGGTTGGCTAAAATAATATTGCTGCAAATCTGCATCTAGAATAATAGAAAAGAAAGCTGTATGGCTGATTATTTTGCCATACCATTACAGACCTCTCATCGTGCTTTACCTGACACTGGAAAAGAGCATTTCTTCAACAAAAAAAAAGAGGAGAATTTCTTCCAAAAAAAAAAACTTTAGTATTAGTGGAAGAAAGCAGTATCTTGTCACATTCAAACATGATTTTACTAATATTTAAAAACATAAATTTTCTGTCAAGAGAATACTGCATACTTTTGTTCCATTTCTGTAATTGAGACAAAGTGATAAAGAGACCTGGTTATGGAGCCTCCCTGGGGTACATAGTACATCAAAACTGCAGTAAAAAGCTAAAGTGACAGCATTTAAAGCATCCAGTTAAGATCAACTGTATTGTTACAATATGAAAACACTATACTCATTTTCAGCTTTAAGTTAACCCTTGCATTTGTAATGCAAAAAATCTACAGTAAGCATTGCAATAGTGCAATGTACTGACCATGTCATGCATCAACCATCAACCATAAAGGCCCAATTCTTCCACCCCCAAACAGTTCCAATTCTCCTAACCTCCTTACTGAAGTCCCTCCCACAACTGTTTAAAATTCATCCTCATCCAGACACAATCTGACTTTATTGCTTCAGGGTGACTATAAAAGAGCAATGAGTATAAATCAAAACATTCTCAGTACAGTTAATGCTGTGAAATAAGCTTTGATCCCCTGCATTGCTTGAATTAGCTGCCATTCAAAAGAGCTGGGCCAACAGGGAATTTCTGTAGATTACAACAATAATTGTAGTTTTGGGTAAGAGGACAGGCCCTTTAAGTGGGAACAATGCCAAGGAGTTAGCAATGCCAAACAACCGTCAAGAAAGCCAACTAAATTTACAGTGCATTTACTTTAGCTAAAGACATGTATGCCGATGTGAGGCACATACACTGAGCCAAGTACATTGCCATTTATTGGACAGTTTCATGTGTGCATGCACAGTGCAGTACAGTTTCATTGCAGTAGAGTAAGACCTGTGTATGCATATGGAGTTGCATGTGGGAAAGAAAGTGGGTATTTGGAAGAATTTAGGCCATAGGGAAAGTCAGGATACCAGCTTTTTAAACCAGAGTGTCAGGGTACAATTCAATGACAGGTCAGAAAAACTGAAAAAGGAATTATTCTGGATAATTTCCCCCCATTTTCATGCACAATGATTCTGACTTCCACCCAAAATACCAAAATTGACCAGCTCAACAATGAAGCTTCTGTGACTCTTGACTTTCAACACATGTGCTATTACACTCACCACCTTCAGTAACTGAAATGAGAATACACACTCTAACTAGTTAAACACTGACCAGTTATTCTCAACATACCATCAAACAAATGAAAATGAGGTTTTTTGACATCTTTTCTGCTATCAAATGAATAAATTACATTAGTTTGACTATTAATGGCTGATGAGCTGTTTCAACTGCAAATATGGGCAAAATATCATATCTGTGTGAGTCTGTATTCTTCATTACAGTATTTTCAAAATTTTGTTGTTGAGTCTTGTCGGTTTATTCACCAAAAATTGTCAGCTAAATGCAGTCTTTTCCTTAAGTATTACATTGATGTAAAGTCTCATGGGTGGATGTAATCAAAAACATGGGAAGCTTGTTGAAGGAAATTTTGATATCTGGATGAAAGTATAGGTAACTAGAAGGTAATCTGACTAGTTTTAGAGGTGAAAATAGGTAAAAATTGTGGGAAATTTTCAGTTGCAAGCTGAGATGATTCTCAGCCATGTCAAATAAAATGAGGGTTTCCTTTGCATTTGAAGGAAATCTATGCAAATGCTCCTGTTGAATCCAAGGCCTGGAAGTCTATCAACTGCTGAGGCCAGCCTTGAACAGATAACTTGTAACATATGAATGGAGGCCTCAGAGCCATTCCAGGCCACAGAGTCTGAGGATGGCCTCCACAACAACATTGGCAAAAGGCTCTTACTGTAAGTGAAGGGAGGGCAAGTAACTGTGTCATGTGAGCTTTTCGGAGTGTGACATTATGTAGGTTTGGAGAAAAAACTCTTGGGGTCCTTCAAAGGCTTCAAATGTAATGATCAATTTTATGTCATGTTTTTATTTTTCAAGCTGGGTAACAGGTGTTAAACTCCAAAAACCCTCAACTTTGGCTATGTTCTTGTGTTTTATACCATATTGAGAGAGACAATTGCCAACCTATTCATGTGTAATTTAAACAATTCCTCTCTTATGTGTTATTCTGCTGTTATTCAGGTGGGTTGGTGGGGGGGGATTAGTTGGGGGGTGGGGTATGGTGTTTTCTTTCATTACCCTCTTTGCTTTAGTGGTTTAGGTTCATCCGAGGGTTGGTCTGTTTTCTCTGTCTCTTATTTGCTGAATTTTCGTTACTGCTTTTGTACGTTGCTTTGTTCTTTGTTATGCTAGGGAGTCCATTTTCCAAGCCAAACAGGGTTTTTCATGTACTTTCCTTCACCTTAATATGCATACATGCCTAAATCAAGTTTCATTTAATGTTTGTAATTTTTTTCTATTAATGCATGAAGTGATAAATCAAATACACGAAACGAACCAAAAGAAAATAAAAAATAATTGAAATGCAAAATTGTTAGGGTATCGACATAGGCTAAATCTGACACATCTGTTTAGTTTACCTATTTTATGCTTCCTGTAGTTTTCATCCACTGCCAACATAGCGATGTATCCACGTCTAACAATCTTCTTGTGAACATCAAGTTTACATACAATTGCTCCTACACAGAGAGATCCATACATAGCCTTCAAAAAGAAAAGATACATGACAGGAAATGACAAATTAAAAGGCAGTATCAAACAAAAACATGAGCTTAGTATAGCACTTATGGTAATAACTACAGATACCAGTATTTTTTCTTCACACACTACATGTAGTATTCATGTTCCTATGGTACTGTTGCCAAACTATTACATTACAGTTCATGAATTTTGAATGAGCTTGTTTGAATATTGCTTTTGATGAGCCTGGCATGTATAATATTTTGTCTTTCTCTTTTAAGTTGTTTCAAAGAACAATTTAAGATGAATACATGATGGGAAATCAAAGACAGGAATTAGCAATTAAGTAAATTGCTCAGTTCTGTTTTTAGTAGTCAATGTTCTAAATTTTTAGGCAAATTTCCATTTTGTTTTTAAAGTCAGCTTTGTCTTATAACAAGAGCCCAATGGGCACTGTGGTTCCTTGCTGGATATTATAAGAACTGGTGTATAGCCAGTCTTCGAAATAGAGCGAAGCAAAAGCTCATACTCAATGTTCGTAACATCTCAAGTTCACAAGGGGTATTTTAGTACTTATATTACATGATATCAATGATTAAATTTTTGTGGCCTTACTTACATTCAATGTGTATAATGCTTGGTGATCCTTCAAAAACATTTCCTCATTTCCATATGTATTTATGCTTGTAATCAAACTTGATATTATCACCAATAAACAATACACAATGTGGTTAGAGAGAGAAAAACACCCCTTGTACTTCTCTCATAAGTTATTTTTACCTGCTCTCAAATAAAACTTGCTATTACTTTAAAACAATCTACCATTTGTCCTGTTTGCTATCTCTACACAGAAAACAGGGTTTATTCAGCAGTTAAGCCTAAAGCAAGTGATTAATGGGGTGTGATAATAGAATGAGGATTAGGTTACCCCACAGAGCAAAGCAGTATTAAGGAGACATACTGTACAACCCATGCATTGCTTCCACTGGCAGAGAGACCAGTTTAATGCAGTGTGACCTGTGCTTGAAATCTACAGATTTCAGTTACTGCCCTCTTACAACTTTGAATGATCCAAAATCTGTGTACATCCCGAAGTAATCATTACTGAACGAATGTAAAGGCCAAATTTCTAAGGTGTTTGGGTGTGTAAGCATGCAAAACCAGATGAGATAAAAAATCTATTAAACCTATCTTTATCTAGCTTACAACATTTTCTAAATAACATTTCCAGTGGCTGACCTCCAGTGACCTTGATGACCTTTGACCTTAACGAAACACGAATTGATTTGAAACCTGTCCTTTTTACCTTAAAATACTATGTTAAAACATTTTTCAGTGTTTGACCCCTGGTGACCCCAGATGACCCCTTGACCTTCACCAAACATATCAGATTTCATCCTTACACAATAACACACCCACACACTAAGTATGACATCTATCCAAGTTTCCTACCTTGAAATATCATGTTGAGAAGGTTTTTAGTTTTTGACCTCTGGTGACCCCAAATGACCTTTGACCTCCACCAAAAACGATAGGGCACACCTTCAAACTATGGTTCTTCTATATACCAAGTTTCAATTTAATCTAACTTTCCCATGTTGAGTTAGAGCGTACCCAAGCTAGCGTCACAGACACACACACACATACACACACACACAGACGCCAACCTGACTACTTAGGTTCCTTTTTACACAAGGAACCAAAAAGGAAAGTGAACACTTGGCCATGTGTTGCAGCCCCCTACATGATGTATCAATACTTTGTTGATTACCTCATTGTCAATGTGGTGACTACCTCTCAGATAATGCTATGCAAAGAGGAATTCCTCAAATTTCCCAATGCACACTTCATTCATAGGATTGTAGGCCAATCAATGAACCAAATCTTTTCTGACTGAGATTGTCCAAAGACAGTAATGTGGGGCTGTTCCTCATGTTATCTAAGCCTAGTATGGTATAGCAAGCATTGCTGTGCATATACGGTATGGTGTCAATAATTGCCAGGAGGATCATGGCACTCAGAGATCATTTAACTTACAAATATGATATATGGAGCCTTGAATCACATATCAGTTGATTGCAATGGATGGCTTGATACTCATTTGTAAACAATGAAAACCTTTTGTATTAGCGATACAGTTGATTTGTGTTTAATTTGTGAAGTATCTTCTTTGTCTCTGCTATTTTCACATTTTCCATGTTATACCCCATTTTCATTGTAATTTCAGTGAAAAACTTCTGTAACAAACAAACCCACAATGACATAATCCTTTTCAATAACTGTAAGATGTACACTAGTAGCATCCAAAAATGTCAACATGTACACTGCTGCTTGCAAATACAGGGATTCAGCAATTTTTAACTGGAAAAAGGAGGACTGAGGGAAAAATGGAGTGGTGAGTAATATTCTATAGCTACCCACACAAATAACTGGTTTTGAGACAGGTCTTAAAATGGGGATTATCTTAAATCAGTCAGGACTCAGCGACTAGCGTACATGACAAAGGTGAAAATCCACGACGAGGACCAAAATCTGTAACGGTACCATATTTTTGATAACACATGACATAACGCTCACCATCATTGACTATACTGAGATGGGCTTGCAGCAATCCTTTCACTGCACCTTTTGAAGCTCAACATTTCTTTACCTGATTTCAAAATTTGCACATGTTTACACTCACATGCCAAATTTTGCGTCAATTACTCCTTACTATTAACAGAAAAACGTATTGTGTGCATATAGAATGCCTTTTAGAAATGAATGCATCCTGATGTGTGCAGCAAGTCTATCAGTGCAGAGTGGGGAGAGGTTCCAGTTTGGAATTTACATTTACAAATATCTAAATTTGGTCCTCTGACAACATGAAGCAAAGTTATTGTTGTGGTGGAGCCTTGTGATGGCCAATTTGAGTAACAAACTTGAAAATTATGTTACCATCAGTATTTCTTTATTTGCACGTGCCAATGACTTCTGTATGTCGAGTAACTTTAGGCAGTACTTACTTGGATTAACTTACACTGACTGATCCCTGTGAGCCTAATGTTACTTATACACAACACTGAAAAAGTACAGCAGGGGCCCATTCCACAAAGAGTTACGCACGATCTTAAGTTTGATTTACTGTTGACTTAAGTATGGGGAATCAAACTTAAGATTGTGCGTAACTCTTTGTGGAACGGGCCCCAGGACTTAATTCAGGACATGACGTGATGATGAGCCACAATAGAAAATTCCATGCATCACAACCTTGAAGTTGTCATAGGTTAAAGAATCGAGTCCTTCTTCTGCCAACCTCTTGGATTGAGATTGGCTATAACACCAGGAGTCTCCCACCTAACTGGGAGAATTGAAATGTACATGGACACCTGAACAATCTCATGTACAGTAGGTGAATGTTAAATTGATTAGTCTGTGATTTACTAGCTTTCAAAAGAAAACATAAGTTATTCAACATCTAATCACCTCACTAGGGAGCCGTTACAGAAGGTGGTAAAGCACTTACCTTTCCTTTGAGCTATCTGGATTGCCGACTATAAATCCTAATTGTTGTACTCTCAAAAAAGTAAGACCACATACAAATGGATTAGTAAGTGACAGCAACGGTTCTTATTGTCTGCTAGATCTCAAATACTTATAGCATGATTTCAACCATGGCCTTAATATTGTCAGTGGTCAAAGAAATAAATAATTATTCTGTTTCTGTATGCCACTGGTCACTTTTTTGATGGGTTCCTCTGAGCTTCAATTAAGGTGTAGAACATCATAACATATTTTGCTGTTTCAGAAACAATCTGGAATCTTTTCAAAATTCATATATAAATGTTAGACTATGACGCAGGTGTCACACTTGTCGGCAATGCTGATGGCTTCAAAGCATTGTCAATATGAGTTCTTTGTTTGAGGATTAGGCTTGTATGAAAGGGTTGATTATAAGTACTGAAGGACCTGTCAATCAAAGCCTCTTCTCATAAAAAGGATTAAAATAGTCTCACTGCATATTGTTTGATTAGATGAAATTGAATGAAGTGCTTTATCTCCTTCCCTGCTTTGACTGACCACTCTATGAATGATGATTTCCATTTCGGATTGGATTACGGAAGAGTAGCTACTGTAAGAAAAGGGTTTGTTTAGAATGCAGTTTAGGGTTAGCTTTTAGCTTGCAAGCTTCAGATCTAGTGAATCTTTCATTTGGCCATGAGTTACAGGGCAATTCCTTTAGTAAGTACAACAATAAAAGAGAATTTCCTTCAATGATTCATTGTAGCATAAAGCTTCTCATGAATAAGTCTATGGGGTGTACATAAATGTTCCTGACAGACTGCATAGTTTGCATGCTGCGTAGAAAAAGATCTTTCCTGAATGGTCCTAAATATGGACAGTAGGCATTGAATTTTAAGAGTTCATATGAAATTTTATTGAGTTTTACACACACATGCATTGCCTTATTTTGGCAGGATGATTTAACTTGGAAATTCATCTTCTACACACAGAAAACAAACTATGCACACTGGTGTTCCTGAAAAAATGTTATTCCTACCATTACACATGGACTCACCAAGAAACAAAGACTGGGCCAGTTGTGAATAAAGTAACGATAGGTATATATAGAATAAGGTTCAGACAAATCTTTGGTGATAAGTCTCATAATATTGGGCATCTGAAGTTCTGATTCATATGGTACCAATTCAATGGGAGTATCAAATCCAACTGGCAATATCCTGTCCAAATCTGAATCATCAGGAGGCACTCGTACTGACAAATGCGATTGCGAATGTCCTTTCTCATAACCTAAAACAAAATCTGAAATATTAGCAGGAATTTCTTCATTTGAGTTCGTTTTGACACATGAGAGTTGGTCTGCCTCGATTAATTTGGATTTGTCCTTTTTTCTCACAGATTGGCCTTCTGATTGTATTTTTTCTGGGTGATCAGCTCGTAATGAAGACTCATTTGTTTTGGAAGCAAAGATGTTATCTTTTGCAGCACGCGGCATTTGTTGCACTTGCATTTCCACATTGTCAGCGACTTCTGACTTGGTGCTAAAATCTTCATCTTCCAGGAGTGTTATTTGTTCTACACACTCAGTTAATTCTTTAAGAGGATTATATCCACTCATAATATCGACTGAAGGTTTAGCCTGAACCTGAAGATGATCAACATCAATTGGGGCAACTTTCTTCGTCCAATCATTATTATGTATATGATTATGGCTATGTTTGTAATTTGATGGTTCTGCAACCCTGCTGGACATTCTCACTTCACCCATTTGACTGTGAGTTGTAAGGGTGACGGCAGAATTTGCATTTTCTTTGTGCAATGTGTCAGCTATGGTATAAAACCCATTGATATGACGAACATCGGCCATTAAAACATCAGATGCTGTCTCAAGATCAACAGAATTCACCCTCTGAGATGATAAAGACATACTGTTACCTGCTACTTCTACTCCAAAAAGTGATGCATTTGACTTAACGTTAGAGTTGTGGAGAATGCATTGATTTTTCTGCTCTGCACCTTCGGAATTAGAGTTAACACTAGGCTGTGCTTCTGCCATTACCTACAATTGTACAACACGTTAGGGCGTTAGGTCGCCCAACAAAAATAAGTTGCATATGTTTATTTTCAACAGGGGCAACATCAAGGTCAATTGAGATCAAATATTTAAGTATTTCGTGAATTATTCTCTCTTTACTACAGTTACAAGCATGAGTTTCCTTCACCTCCTTCTGAAGCTCTGATAGCTAACGCAAAACAGTTTTACGCTGTGCTTTTCGTAGTCTCGATGCGCGCCGCCATCATGAATACCGTACGGTTGTGAGATCAGGAGACAAGACAACATATATGATATAATTATACGTGTATTGGAAACTTGCAACATTGCACATGTACACATCGTACTTACGTACCTGTCTTACGCGTACACTGTACACGAGCATAGGATACGGAGAGGACCCCGTAAACGTAAGATGTAGGAAAAGTGAAGGGGCAGGCACAGCATCATCCACGCGACATACAATACAGGCAACTTTTTATTCGTTTCTCTTCATGGAATATAATAATAATAAATTTTTCATTTGATATCATTAACATGACCATGGCATAGTCGCATAAGAGGGAGAAGGAATGAGGGATCGGTAGCAGAGAAGCAGCGGTGGCGGTCGCGGGAAAGGGACACGTTGCCGACCTAGGGAAACAGATCAATGGTGGTACCAGGATTTTCCTACAGGGAGGTCAAGCTGACAAGCCTCCCGACAGGGCACCAGTGCTTCCAAGTCCCGACTAAGGCGATGATCCCTATAGGACGTGACTAACAGTACTTGAGAGCGATGCAACTTTTGTCTTTCAATTTAGCAAATACTTTAAAATTAAGGTTCTTGATACGTTCCTGATTGGAAATACACTCTAAAATCAAAAGAGTGAACTTATTCACTCTTTGATCGAGTGAAAAGTGTAAATTCACTCCATTAGAGTGATGATTCTCTCCAAGAGGAGTGAAGTTCCCTCCGAAAAGAGTGAAGTTCCCTCCAAAAAGAGTGAAATTCACTTGATGAAGAGGGAAAATTCACTCTTCCACGAGTGCCTGCAATGATCGATCTTTTTTAAGAGCGATCACCGTGGAACTCTATCAAGAGTGAAACTTCGCTCGTTTTAATGGAATTTCACTCTTTTTGGAGGGAACTTCACTCTTTTCGGAGGGAACTTCACTCCTCTTGGAGTGAATCATCACTCTAATGGAGTGAATTTACACTTTTCACTCGATCAAAGAGTGAATGAGTTCACTCTTTTGATTTTAGAGTGTACAGTTTCCCTTCAAAAAAAAAGAAAAAAGAAAAGAAAAATTACGGCGCTTGTTGTAAAGAGAATTTGCAACTATTGAAAGAAATCTGGCCTCATTTTGTAAAGACCCTTAAAAATCGGTCCGGGGTGTTTATTGAAGACCCTACCGTCATTGTAGGCTGGGGGAAGGGGTTAGGCCGCCCCTCCCAATTTTCAACAAACTCTAAATTTCGGGCAGGAGTTTGAGAAAAATGTAGGGCAGGGATTCAGGAAAAATTGGACAGCAACGTGAGTTTAAAAAAAAATGGCATGATTTTTCAAACAATAATCCTAAGCGCACCCGAAATCTTAAGTTTTTGGTTTCCATGAGGCAGTAGAGCACTTTGCACAGCCCTTGAGAATTTTTTGTTCTACTTCCTCTACATCATTATGGACACTATTATTCTTTATTAAGATAATTATTATATATTATATGCCATGTATACTGGTATGATGATGTGAAAAAAAATAAATGAAATAAATCTTCAAAAGACATGCCCGAAAAAATGACTCGAAGCAATTCACGTCACAGTCGCGATGAAATTTTCATGAAAAATGAACAAGATTCCAAAAAAAATCGCTTCAGAATCAGGCAGCCACAAAAGCTGTAGTTCGGGATCGAGTTTTACTTCACAGTTTTTTTCTTTTCAACAAAATGCCCGAAATGGTAGAATATCCAAATTTTTGCAAACATTTGCCCGGAATTAGAAAAGTACCATATCAGGGTAACATATAAGAAAAATCAAAGCGGTAAAAAGTTGCGACACATTTTGGAATGCTGACGCTTAAGAGAAACTATCACTATTCGGCATGTCTTAAATCTTGTGCAACATATACATGACATAAGGCCCCAAATGGCTGATTATTTTAATATTTTCAAATCTTCGACAGAAAACAAAAAACGCTCTGTTCATAAACATTCAAGGAAAATAAACATAAAGACCCTTGGAAAGGTTTGCTGCATTTGATTTGAGACCTACTAGGACAGCTTCCCATCGGACGTAATGCGGCCTTTTTAAAGGGCCAATCCTCTCACCCCAAACTACACATCTTGTAGGGGGAAACAAAAACTCTCAAATGGTTCGCCTTTTTGATTGACTGCTTTTTCAAGCAATACAGAGTACCAAAGTTAATCTTACACAGCATGAACTGTACTGAAAGTGTTTTGATTATACACGTTGACCTTTCCTCCACTCACCATAAAACAACATAAACTGAAATTGTGTCTGGATGAGGATGATTTTCACACAATTGTGGGAGGGGATAAACTTAATCAGAAGGTTAGTAGAATTGGTGCTGTTTAGGGTGAGAGAATTGGGTTTTTAAAACATGCCATTCTGGTGGTATAAACCGTTTTATGACACCACATGTCACGTTTTAAAACGTTTTGTATTACATGGGTTGTGAAAAAAAGGTTTTCCTCAGCCCCACTTCTTATCGTAGTCTTGAAAAACCTTGCCCAAAATGGCACAATTATCCGGCTAAGGTTGAAAAATCCTGGAACGTTTTCTATTGTCAAATTAATGTAACGGACAGAACGGAGGTTTTCAGATGCAGTACCCAATAGTTTGCCATCTATCCTGCACCTAGAGTCAAATTCGGGCAAGGTTATTAAAATCTGGTATTTTTTTCAATACTTTAATGATTCAGTGAGAGAATGTCTTCCCATGCATAAGCCTAAATTTTATTGAACCTACCTAGTAACGTGACTTTTTTTTCAAAATGTGTTACTAGTACGAGTAAAATCATTTAACGTAGGGAGTTCCTGCAGTCACAAAGACGATTTCATCAATTCAATACTGAATTTATAGGCAAGAGTCGCGATACAGTAAATACATTGAAATGTTTTCATTTTTTTTTTTAGTTTTCAACCCGAAAAGATACAAGACCATTTCATCCATGGGCGTCCGGAAAGGGGGAGGGGGGCACTTGCCCCACCTGGAAAATCAAACTTGTGAAAAAATTAATGAAAAATTGAAATAAAAAAATTAAAAATAAATCATCAGAATATCTTCACTCACAGCGTCAGTTTCTACTCGTAAAATATGCGGACATTTGACCAGGAATAGCGGAAGAGAAGATGGTATGCTGAGTAGTGAAATCGTAATTTGGGGACCATCATTCGTGATATCTATTGGAAATTTGTAATTGTAAAAACTATGCCAAAATTGTACTAGTTGTCAGGTATGTAGTGTGCATATGGCATCCGACTATTGATGAATGCGTTTGTCTTGGTTTGGTCCCGTGCTGAGATCTCAAGTGGCGACTCGCGGATGTAACTGGGATACACAAGGTGAATATGGTGGGGGGCGGCGGTTATGATTCATAATTGGGAAACTGAAATAGGCCTATATAGGCTGTTTGACAGTTGTAAGTTTTATCGTTCATAGGCCGTGACTGAGAGGCAGATTTCCCTTCAACAATTTTGTACATTGAAAATTCTAAAAATCTAAAAATTACAGACATGAAATTCCTGTTTCAGGGGTCAGTACATGCAGCTTATAACACTCACCAAGTGTCGTTTCCGGCCATCTGGGGGGGGGGGTGTAAGGCCCAAAATTTTCTTGTACGCTCCACGCCAACCTATGGTGGCGCTCCGCTTAGATGATGTACACAATTCAATCATCCATGAATGACCTTGCCCCCACCCCTTCCCTGGAAATATTTCTGCGGACGCCCATGATTTCATCCAATGTCAGTTTTACATTTTGTATGGTAATTTTCTGATCAAAAGAGTGACTCCCTGAGGACATTTCAGATTTTTCAAAATTTTCTCTACTTTCCTTGCCAACTGATGGTGACACTCCACTTCTTTTTGGCTGAAATTAATTTGAAGTGAAATGTTTTCTGACAACGGAAAATCAAAATAGCGACTGTTTTATCCTCCTTGTTAGCCTGGGAAATGCCATTTCCGGTGGTCTGGGGGGGTCCGATTTTTCAAATTTTATATGCTTCGCGCCAACTAATGATGGCGCTCCACTTAGTATTACTGGATGAAATGTACGTTGAAATGAACGGTTTTCCGGAAAAGAACTCTCAAAATAAGATCTCAAATAGCGACTGTCAGGGGCGTAGCCAGGATTTCAAAAGTTGTAGGCACAAAGCAGGGGCGCCGCCAGGATGTGGAATGGGGGCAGATGACACGGGAGACCATCTAAGCGGAGCGCCACCACGAGTTGGCGCGCGGAACGGACCCGAGAAAATTTTTGTTCCAAAGACCCTCCCAGATTGCAGGAGATGGCCTCTACGACTCTATCTGTACCTCACCCCGCCCCCTGCAAAACTAAAGAGCTTATAAACACGATTTCAGACGATTTCATTTTGGGGGCTGTTACATGATTAAGGGGGGGGACACGTGTTCCCCCCCCCCATACAGCCCGTGCTTGTATTGATGTATTTGATGTACTTGACCTTATTTGGTGTGTTTTCACGTATTTTCGATAAGAACAAGATGATCGAAAGATGACTACGACTCGTGATGAAAGCATGTGCAACACGGAGGCTGCAATCTTTGTTTACAGAAACATGTAGTCTGGAAATTGGTGGCGCTCCATCAGAAATGAAACTAGATATGCTCGATTTCGGGCGGCTATAAACAACCAAAGTTGACTTGGCGACCCTGGTGGAAGCGTTGTAGAGTCATGATTGTTTCAAATCAACAAGATTTTAGTGGACGATTACGCAATTTTGAAGTTTTCTCCCATATTTATATGTTCCATTTTTATATGTGCTTTTTATTTAAAGACGACCTAGCCCAAAATGTGTCGGCCCGGGCCGCTTGTGCTACATACTGGATACGCCCTGACTGCCTAGATCTACCTTGTTAGCCTGGGAAATGCTATTTTTGGTATTTAATGAAAGGAAATTTGGTCTTTTGGTAAGGAGGAATTAAAAACTTGGGCGGATTTTCATTACCTTATAAATGATCTCGATGCTCTTCAAGGGCAAATTATGTAAAATGTCGGTTGGTTAGTTATATCGATGAGATGTGACGACACACAGACACGAATGTTTTAAATAGTGTCAGTCCACTTGGTAAAAAGTTCAATTTGAATTTATTTCCCAGTATGGTTCAAGTGCAAGTTTGGTTTCCTTTTAGTCGCCTCCTAAGAAAGGCAGGAAATACCGTGGGCACATGTTATAACAACCCCCAGTGTACAGGGGCCAAATAGAAGGTCGAGGTAGTTGAAGTCGGCTTGGGCTATTTATTGTAAGGAGTGTATCCACCAAAATTGGGAAAAGTTTTGCCATCATTTCAACAGATATTTAAGGATCTAAAGCATACATTAGGGAAAATGTCATTTTATGACAGATCTGAGAGCTTTTATTGAAGAACCTAAGCTTCTTATGAGAAAATCAAGTAACCTGCACCGTGACGACTTATAGTTATCATGAAGGTCAAGACCCTATCAAACGATGTTGGATAATTTCAAAGTTTGGTTTCCTCTTAAAATATTTGAAAACTTGAAGTAAATATATATATATATATATATATATATATATATATATATATATATATATATATATATATATATATATATATATATATATATATATATATATATATATATATATATATATATATATATATATATATATATATATATATATATATATATATATATATATATATATATATATATAAATATATAGAAATTTTGTTGGAAGAAAATTTGAAGGAAAAATGATTTTAGCCTACTTGTAGGGAGGAATTAAAAACTGGATTCAAGGAAGATCAATCCTAGGATCACATAGGCAAAATCAAGACTGGAGTTGGTTGGTTTCATATTTTGTAGTACCGTGAAAATGGATTTTTGTACTTTATCAATAAGTTTCTCATCAGAATGTTTAAAAATATGGAGCTTATATTGAAACGAAAAATGTCCTTTTGCGAGAAAAAGTGGGAATTTTGGAATTTTAAGAGCTTCGTTGAAGGATATGGTTTTCTAGGCAAAATCAAGAAGATCACGGGGGGACCTGAAGTTTATCGCGGGTTTACTTCTTTTACCGCCGTGGATGACAGTTCACAGAGGAGCGTGGATCTTTCACCAAGACGGGCCCACCCTCCCCTACAGGGATCATCGTCCCACCCCTTTCCCCCGCTGGTGCCACCAGGGCCATTGCTAGCCTGGCGGGTCTCGTGGACCAAAATTCCGGCAGGTTGGATGTTTTTCAACTGTCATCAAGTCAGTTCGGAAAGTATGAATACCTGTTAGAAAATATCACGTTCCTAAAAAAACAACCGGGAATGGGATTCTTGCTTCCACCTCTAATCTTTTGCAGAAAACTGTTGCACCTCTATTGTCATGCGCCCCATAAGTTTTCTTTGCATTTCTCACAACAAAACATGAAGAGATACTCCCATGAAGTTTCAATCAAAGGGGAAGGACACTTTGGGTATTTTCTGTCCGGCGAAGGGTAACAGATGGGGTCACCCTTCCCTTTGAAAAATTTTTGCAAGTGAAGGATTAAGATGCAAACTCCCACTACATTTGACACATTTAATGCATACCTCCTTTCGTTTATTTTTATTCGCTTTAACATGTAAACATAAAACACAGAGTACGTTTTTTTTTAATTACAAAGAATTGTTGCACGTTAAGTTTAGTGAAAGTGCGTGTACATAAGTTGTAATATCGCTCAAACAACTATGCAAGCGGAGCGTAGAGTGTAGAGAAAATTTTGAAAAATCAAGACCCCTCAAATATCCGGAAATGGAATTTCATAGGCCTCTGTAAGCCTCTCCTTTGGGTGAAAATTTGTGAAATTTTAAGGTAGATCGCCTGTTACAAAATATTATTTTCAGCTTGAAATAAAGACGAAAATTATGACTAACGAAAATATAAAGAGAAAAGCCCTATCAATATTTTGAACCAATAGGTTGGAAACTGGGCCATAAAACTCCTTCTAACTAACTTAGCCATCTTTTCATTTTACCGTTGCTGTCATTTCTCATAACCAGGCGCGGTTCCAGACTTTCGAAAGGGGGGGGGGGTGACCTAATAGAAAGCTGGGGTGTGAGAGATTTGCAATGTTAATTTCCCTATGTTTTCATTGTTGATGTGGCGAAAAGGGAAGGCCGAGGCCCAAAGATGTCATAAACGTAGATACAAAACTCCTATCCCTACACTGTTAGACGCGCTGACTATTCAAGGAGGCTCAATCGGAGGGGTGGAAGTGTTGATTTGGCATGCGCACAGTTTTATTCAGTTATCTGCGTGCACAATTACGCATGCGTGACAGAAAATTCCATTGTGACGAGATGTCAGCATGCGTGCATTTTCAAAGCGAGTTCTGTACGCGGCGCTACGCGCACAATGCATTTCCCCGTGTGAAGTCCAGAGTAATTGACGCGTACTTCCGCTCGCTTGGAAAAAGAACGCAGTCGTTGATTATGTGTTCATTCATACTTGGTAATAATCCTGAATGTAAACGCGTGCATAGATGTGCGCTTGTGAAGATACCATAGAAACTGACCAATCAGAAAGTCCATGAACTTTAAACCAGTCGTTGTGCGTTCATGTTGAACTCACAACGTGAAAAGTCTCAAAGTGAAAAGTCTCGAAAAGCAAGAAACTCTTCCATATAAATGAAATGTATTAAAGAATTGCGTCCGTAAGATTTGAGATGTTTTGAAACCACAAGTATTTATTCCACTCGAAGACATCAATTTACCTGTTATTCCCAAACGACTGATCAGTGATCAGCACTTCCGCCCCTCCAAATCGGCCTCCATGAGGAGTCACCGAGCCATTTTAAGTTTGGTGTCTATGTTTATAATATCTTTTCCGAGGCCGTAAAAGCCCGCCCCTAATCCGCGCTTGGTAACCCTGCCTTAACTTGAACCGTAGATGAATGATTAACCTTTAATTTTCCACGGAATTGAACTATGTAATGAACGATTAGCACTGACGAAAAAGATACTTGTAGGTATTGGTAGGGAAAATAATTACTAATAATCATGTGATTGCGTTTTCATGGCAACAAAGTTCATAAAACCAACATTGAGCCCCACGTATGTTCATGATACGATATAGGTTGTAGGCAGAAGAGTCTCTGCCAAAATATGCAATCATTGCCCTCAATATCTATGCGGGACACCATCATCACGACGATAATTTGCGCCGAGAGTACAGAAAATTTGAAAAAATCGCGACCTCTTGGAAAGCCAAAAATGGCATGTTTCAGACCTGTAAGTAACTCGTAGAGAGTAGTTAACTCTTAAGAAATCTTTAATATAAACTCTTGTTTGCAATAAAAAAAATCACTGCAATAAGAACTGAACAAATTGCAAAATGATCAGAAAGTTATCAGATGTGCTACATGTAGCAAATTCTGCAAAAAAAAACTTAGACACGCTCAGGAGTTTTCTGTGTGATTAAGAGCATGGTAGATTGACTTTAAAGGCTGTCAAATGTTTTCAAACTCTTGCCCTCTGCCTGTCTTATCTAAAATACGGTGATATATAAGCTACATTTAAGCTAATTTGTATTAAATATTTAACACATATTAAGGAATTAATGAAAAAAATATGCGGAAGGCGGCATGGTCCAGTGCCTCCCTCCGGCTACGCCAATGCTTGGGAACGTGCACTCAGTGTACCCAATATATGTAAATGCCCCAAAAGACTTCACAGACCTGAATTTTCTTATGTCTGTTAGATGAGCGAAAGATTGGGGTCATGCGCTTATTCTGTTCCACCTGGCCCAGCCCTGCCGCGTATGTATACATAGAGTTTCAATACAGGGGCACAATAACTGATAGATCGTTGTCCCGGGAAGAGGTGAAGGGGACAGGGAACTCTCTGGACAGTCTCCCCATTGGAAAATTTGGGCTTTTGGAAAAGGAATGAGATGAAAAATTTCCTACATTTGATAGCATAGGCGGCGGAAGCGGGGGGGGGGGGGGGGGGGGGGGGGGGCCTGCCCGTAATAATTTTAATGAGATTTTGAGGGGCATGTCCCCCCCCCCATAACTGAACAAAGCAAAATAAATTTTTCAAAAGTAATTGAACAAATTTAAGTTGTTTTAATTACTTTTTGGTTTCCCGAAAGGGAATGCCTTTTCACTCACGCAGACAAGACTTTTGCGTGGATCGTGGATTTTAGTGTTGGCGTATACTATGGCTCATCGACTTTCTTAACATTGGTGCACAAGTGCTACGCGATTATAAAGTTGTTCACTGTCTGAAACCAAAGACCGGCTTTATCGAAAATTGGTTTTGATGACTCAGCCAGACGAGACCATTTATAACGTGGGCAATTGTGTGCTGTTTCTAGAAAAATAGTATTGCTTGCAATTGAAGAAAAACCCGAACACTTTTTATTCTGTTTGAATGCATATTATGATAAAAAAATTCTTTTCATAGTTTAAACTTTGTTGAACAGCAATTTTTGACGAGAGAAATATTTTTATCTCCTTTGAAATATTTCAAACCTTCACTGGGCATTGAGTTACGTAATAGGCATCTATCGAGTTTCAAATAAGATTTAGAACGTGGAAGCCGAGGAAAAGTTTACAGAAGAAAGGCGTATGCGTATAGCACTTTGGGGAGGGCATCATCCCCTCGGCCACTAGGGTAGCCAGCGGGGGGGGGGGTGGGCAGGGCGCCGGGCGATGTTGAAAAATGAAGGAGAGCAAAAAATAAATAAATAAATACATAAATAAAAAAATAAACGGCAAGAGGAGGGAGGAAATCGGGGGCATTTTTTTTAATAGTTTTTCGGGGGGGGCTCTTAGTCGTTACGATAAAGTATGCAGTCCCCGACGGCGACTAGTCTCCCCGATGGTTTACCTGTTTTTTTTCTCTCAAAGGACAATTTCCCTCATAAGAACCCCAAATTTTCGGCGCGCTACGCACGCTGTAGATTCACTCCAGTTTTTTCTATACTTCCATTCCACATATCTAGAGAGTGTAAGTCCTGTCAACCTTACCAAGTAACAGGTAGTACACAGGTTATGTAGAGGTCATAAATTTCATCCCATATCACAAAGCCTAGTTGCTGTTTTCTTGTGTGTGTCATGCGATAGGTCAGTTGGTGAGCGACTCACGGAGCATAGTTTGGTATTCCAGGTGGTTTCGACACATTGTACGTTATCCCCGATGCGGTCTACAACCCCTACAGTTTCTATTTTTTTTTCTTTTTGTTCTTAATGATAACATAGGCTATGTTATTTTTGTAAGCTACCGCAAAAATTTTCGCGCGCTTCGCGCGCTTTTCAATTTCACGATTCAGACTCAAAAGAACACTATCAGTGCGCAACTCGGCTTTTAAAATATTAAGTGATATTGTGCAAAATGTGCCCCAAGCTGCAATGACATGGGATAGTTAGGCTCTTTCATATCACCTTCTCACCACCCCCTCGACATAGGGACTGTCGGAACTTTATTAATGTACATGTCTCATTTCTCTAAACTTAGTAAATAATCTGTTGTGTCAGTCGTTCGGTACGGACTCGAAGAAGGAAGTACAATACAAGATGTGCCCGATAGGGCTCAAATGCCGGGACAATTGATCTATATAAGCTTTAAATAAGTACAGATTCTTTGTAGTGTAGGCTAACCCAAAAAAATTTTGCCCCCTTTTCCACGGTTAAATCAGTGCGGAAATATCTTCCTCTAGCATATACAAATTTTGTGTCGTATATGACTCTCAAAGGCAGGTATAGTGCACAGGTTTCCTTCAAATCTCCCTCACCAACTCATCGACGGCATCCTGTCCTGGCTGTCGGGGCTTGGGGTCGCTACCCACCCTACCCCTCCCCCGTTCCTAGAGTGGCCAATCGTCGGGCAAATCCTGGCGCCAAGCCTGGAGGGAAGAGACATTTTTCCAGTTATGACTTGTATATGTGTAATGAAGCAGTGAACTAAAAATGGAAGCTGCATTTTTTGGAGAGCGGCAACTTTTTTGGAGGGGAGGCCAATTTCACTAGGAGGGCGTGTCGCCCCTCTAAAACCCCCTGTGGAGAACACTGGAATCTAGTATAAAAAGAACAAAATATAGCACCATATTGCATCTAAGCTCTTCGAGACAGCAAAAAATTCCGAAAGGGGAGGGTGACACCCAGGGAGACAGGCCCGTAGCCAGTGGGTTCAGGGGGTTCGCACTTACTCCTGCCCAGACCTAAATTTTCTTATTTTTTTACTTAAATAGAGTTTTGGCGTTTTTCAGGGCAAAATGTCAATTCCGCTGGTTTAGCCAATGTAAGCCTTATGAGTAGCTGTTTAGTTTCAGTGCAACACAATTCCCTAGGGCCCCATTGACTCGTACAGTAACCCTCATACAGCCACACAATAACTCTCGAGGGAATAAGGAAAACATTGATACAAGATTGAAAATGTCCAAACATTCCAGCTAATTGAGAAACTTCAGAAATGAGATCCATATTTTCAGGCTGGGTACATGCAGCATAAAACACTCGGGAAGTGCCGTTTCCTGCCATCTGAGGGGTTTGTAAAGCCAAAAATTTTCTTGTACGCTCCGCGCCAACTGATGGTGGCGCTCCGCTTAGATAGTCCTGTCGGTCAAAATCGGGGACGATGAGTCGACTTTGCCCCCCCCCACAAGAAAATCCTGGCTACGCCCCTGCCCTCGGCAGTTACTTAAAGGCCTTCTGGTGGCTTTTCACTGGGGTTTTGTAAAAAAAAAAAGGAGAGAAATAAAAAATATTCCACACCGTGTCCTTGAAACCCTGTAGCAATTCCTTTTCTATAACTCAACATATCTCATTTGAAAGATTGGTAACTTTTGTTAAAAAATACTGCTGCTCTTCAAAAAAGCCACAAAAAGTTATGTAATGTGGGCACATTGTCTCTCATTCGTTTTGTCTTTCTATATAAGTTAGTACTTTTGTCCTTGAAATTTTATACTGTGGGAATGTTTAAATATCTTGGATCAAGCATTACATTTCACCATACGCTGAGTACAACCATCACTGTTGGTTACTAAATATTTCCTGCAGCGGCATAAAAATTATAAATAAATTGAATGTAATGTCAAATTAATGAGCCGCAATGACATCACACTGCAGATTTACACGATGCACAAAATCAAAAGAAAAAAGTTGCATTACTTTGTAAATTTTATCTTCCGAACACTACATGCTATTGAGATGAAGTTTTCGTCTCCTAGAATTTTTTCTGCATATCTTGAACTTAATCATGGGCGTCCGCAGAAATTTTTACATCTGGGGGTTTCTTACAAACCCTTCAGATGGCCGGAAACGACACTTGGCGAGGGTTTTAAGCTGCATGTACCCAGCCCTGAAACAAGAATTTCATGCCTGTAATTTTTAGATTTTTAGAATTTTCAATGTAAAAAAAATTTTGAAGGGAAATCTGCCTCTCGGTCATATGCGTACGAGGCGGGGGACGGGGGGGGGGGGGCAGAGTGCCCCCCCCCCCCAAAAAAAAAAATTTTCTCAAAACCTAAAATTCGGGCAGGGATCTGGAAAAGTTTGAATTTGAGTCTTAAAACCTGATTTGTTTCTACTTACACAGAAAACTCCTAGGCGCGCCCGAATTCCTTCAAACACTTGGCCGAAAAAAATAATAAAAAAGCATCATAGTCACGGTACAATTTTCATGAAAACTCTAAAAGATACCAAAATTCGCGACACATTCGGGCAGCTTATGAAAAAACAATTTTTCGTTAGCCTCACTTTATATTCTTGCGCAAACCTTTGCCCGAAATGACACAATATTCGGGCAAAAGTTGCAAAAAAGTTCTGGTATATTTTTAATTGCCAGATTACAAGGGGAGAGAGGATGTACACAGTCCGCAAATTTTTGCCTGAACAAATCAAGCAAAAGCTATCTTGTGACGCACCATACTACTAAATGACAATCACCAATAGTCACCAGAAGGCTGAAACGTACTTGGTCGAGAGGTATTTGGGCAGCATATGAATGAGATGACGGTTTTGCACTTTTCAAAATGATCCTCTTAAAATTGTGCGAAACTTTTTAACCTGCAGTGCATGATTTCTTTTTTTTTTTTTTTTACGATAAAACGTAAAGGTATCGCGAAGATTTCGTTTCGTGTTTAATTTTGTATTCCCTTGCCTGAGGCAAAAGGAGTCTATGCGACTATGCCGATGATTTGGCCACGTTTGTTTTTATTTAATGGGTACGGTTTGTGGGGATCAAGTGTGTCAAAACCGTTGATATGGACTTAGGTCGTTTGCTCACTAGGAAATAATTTGCGCCCTTGTTTGTTCAAATGCATATAAACAGGCTGCTACCTTGCTTTGGAATCGCGCGAAAATTGAGTTAATCAGTTTTTAAGGGTCAATTCGTTGCATGGCATCCCCACTCAGGTAATTCGGGCATCTGAATCTGAGCTAAACAGGCTGCTAAAACACACGGGATCCTTGTAATGTTCGACGAAACTTATATTTAATAGGCAGCCGGAATGCGATGCAATGCCATCCTACCTCGAAGTTGAGAAGCCTTGGGATTTCGAGGGTTTCTGAAGTTTTTCAATTTTCAAAATTATACTGATGATAATCTCATGCTGCATGACGTAAACTGGTTTGTAGAACGGGCAAACAAACTCATTTTCCAATGATTATAGTTTAATGTAGTCATCCAATGGTAGTTGTACATTTCATCCGGGAGTTTCCTGAACTTTTTGTAGATTTTCTCATTTTTGGTGAAAATTTTATTGAAAAGGAAAGTTCAAAATATCGACGGCTTTGATTTTGCTTATAAGCCTGTGGGAAAGGTCATTTCCGGCTGTCTGAGGGATTGCGATTTTTCAAAATTTTCTGTACGCTCCACGCCAACTGATGGTGGCGCTCCTCTTAGATAGTCTTTTGGGCAGAATTACATTTTTCGGGCAGAGAATCCTCTGCCCCCATACTGAAATGCTCCCGTACGCATATGCTCTCGGTCACGGCCTCGCACGCCCATGCACGATAAACATTACAACTGTCAAACAGCCTATATAGGCCTATGTCCGTTACCCAATTATGAATCATTTCCCAACCCACCCACCCCACCCCCCCCCCCCATTCACCTTGTATATCCCAGTTATACATCCGCGAGTCGCCACTTGAGATCAGCAAGGGATCAAACCAAGACCAACGCATTCATCAATAGTCGGATGCCATATGCACACTACATATACGTGACATCTAGTAAATTTTGGCATAGTTTTTACAATTACAAATTTCAAGTAGATATCACGAATGATGGTCCCCAAATTACGATTTCACTATTCAGCATACCATCTTCTCTTTTGCAAAAGTTGCAAAGCTTACAGGGGCTTCGCCCCCTGGACCCACAGTAACAATAACTTGTAGGAGAGTTTATTTCCGCTCTTCAAACAGTTGAAACAAAACCTTTTGCTGGCTATCTTTCGTTTCCATATTATCTTTCTTCTTCTCAGATCAGGGCCTTTTAAACAAACTGAACGAGGGGTATGTCCCCAGTCCCCTTCTCGGCCCCAATGGCACACATACTTTTTTGCTTCCATTAAGTTCCCTAAAAAGCACAAAATTGTAAGAGCTTCATGGGAATTGTTGCGGGCCATTGGACCCCACGCATATTGCCTAGAGATTATAAGTAAAACTCCCTATAGATTAAATGCCCTCAAACACTTTGGATCTCTTACAATGCCCTGTCCCAAATTATCAATCATATGTTCAATTGTTCAACATTTTGGCTTTTCCCCCTTAAATTCGTGTAAAGTATGGTTCTCCTTAATCAAATGCCGTAGTACTTCCCGATTCCATTCTCATCCCTTACCCCACCCCACTCCTGAATTAAATTTATAGCAGTAGCGTAGCCAAGGGGTGGAATGGGGGCCTCGGTCCCCCAGATTTTCTTCAACCCCCCCCCCAGATTTTTTGCGTCCTAATAAAGTAATTGAGAAAAAATGTTTGAACGGAAATAAGCAAGGCAATCATAGACTGGAGACCATTCTTACACGACCAATACTATAATTTATCATCATGGGCGTCCGCAGAAAAAAAGTCGGGGGGGGGGCAAAATTTCTAGGGAGGGGCAAAACCTCCAAGTCACCAGGAATTGACACAAAGCATGCGAAAAATTTCAGCCCAAAATACCTCCCAGATGGCCGGAAATGGCCTTTCTAAAGCCTATTTTTCGCATAGAAAATTGGAAAACATGTTTTGTTCGGGTTTTTGCTTTGATTTTTATACGTTTCTTCAAATCCCCCCCCCCCCTTGCCCATACCTGCGGACGCCCATGTTTATCATACACCAAATATACAGTAAGGGTAATCAAGTACTGTACTTCCTACGAATAATTCTTCTCTGGCCTCACTCCTGCCCATGACAAGTGCCACTGTAGAACAATTTTCTCGACAAGTTCTCTTTTTACTAGTTGACACTGGCATTCGGGCGGGCTTGTAAATGTGCACAAGGTCCGGATTTCATGTGTTTCCCACAGGATCCATACTTTCTGCTTTGCAGTGTAAACATTTTGAGAGATTTACTCGTAGTATTTTAATTTTGACTACGTAATGTATCAATGACTGAACAAATACTGCACCTTTTTGCATCTAGACACCACTGAAACCGGAAAACATTGTTTCTTTGAGAGTATGTGACATGTCACTTGTAGAATCTCTACAAAGACTTAAAATGAGCAATTTGAAATTTTCATGCTCCCCAAAAGGGAAAAACCTAAAACGTAGGCCAATAATCAGTTCAAATTTTTGCCATTTGGCAACTAGGAAATCTAACACAAAGAAAGTTTCACAGAGTGGGACACAATAGCCCGGCTTCAGATTGAGGCAAGTGCCACCTGGAATGGTCATTAATGCCACCATGTTTTTTCGATTCCCTGACATGTCTATAAACAGAAAATTCAAGTATATGGGTATCTTCGGGTGGGTTGGGGAAATATAGCAGGGTATCTGCCAAGAGTCAGGGGGCTGAAAAATCAAAAAAAATTAAGGGGTAGGGGAAAGTAAAATGGCTATTATTTTTCACCTAGAAACTCGAGAGTTGCAAACTACCCCTCAAAATACTTGCAAAGAAATTGTCTTTTACTTGATATACAGATTTTGAGGATCACATGACTTCGGAGGTCATTAAAAGTAAAAAAGGTACGAGATTTGACCTTTGACCTAAATCTCGACTATGCTATTTTAAAAAGTAATTGTGTACAGTAAATCGATTCATTTGTCCTAGTTTGACCTGAAATGATTACATTACATGTCTTCAGACAATTTTAGGCTACTAATGTTCCAAGGTTTGTACTTAGGAAGCACCAGCGTCGAACGAAATGTTAACTAGTAAAAAATCTGTTAGAAAAACACAGTTTTCCAACCCGGAAATGACAATCTATTCATGGTTAATGAGAGTTGCAAGCTGTACACCATCTCGAAACCATTTTTATATCTATTTAAGCATTCCTTTTTATAACAAATTTGTTAATTGCATATCTACATGTCCATATCGATACCCCTGTCCCTTCTTAATAACTAAAAAGGAACAAAACAATACAATGAAATATCAGTACTAATAGTTCAAGTTGGGCATTATTGGGCTTTATTATTATTAAAACAAAATATTCAAAATGTTTGCTACCATTTTGTTTTTTGGCCATTTTTTTGGCCATTTTGAACGGGCGAGACCCAAAATATTTACTAATTCCACTTGATTTCGTGTTCAGCGGACCGTAACGTTTCCTAATAATATTGCGACGGAGAGTTGTATGGTTGCCTGTGAGATGCCTGTGGACCATAGCCTATAATGACCACTCCAGATGGCACTTACCTCGATCTCATGCCCAACTTGAACTATAAGTACTGATATTTCATTGTATTGTTTTGTTCCTTTTTAGTTATTAAGAAGGGACAGGTGTATCGATATTGACATGTAGATATGCAATTAACAAATTTGTTATAAAAAGGAATGCTTAAATAGATATAAAAATGGTTTCGAGATGGTGTACAGTTTGCAACTCTTATTAACCATGAATAGATTGTCATTTCCGGGTTGGAAAACTGTGTTTTTCTAACAGATTTTTTACTAGTTAACATTTCGTTCGACGCTGGTGCTTCCTAAGTACAAACCTTGGAACGTTAGTAGCCTAAAATTGTCTGAAGACATGTAATATTATCATTTCAGGTCAAACTAGGACAAATGAATCGATTTACTGTACACAATTACTTTTTAAAATAGCATAGTCGAGATTTAGGTCAAAGGTCAAATCTCGTACCTTTTTTACTTTTAATGACCTCCGAAGTCATGTGATCCTCAAAATCTGTATATCAAGTAAAAGACAATTTCTTTGCAAGTATTTTGAGAGGTAGTTTGCAACTCTCGAGTTTCTAGGTGAAAAATAATAGCCATTTTACTTTCCCCTACCCCTTAAATTTTTGATTTTTCAGCCCCCTGACTCTTGGCAGATAACCTGCTATATTTCCCCAACCCACCCGAAGATACCCATATACCTGAATTTTTCTGTTCATAGACATGTCAGGGAATCGAAAAAACATGGTGGCATTAATGACCATTCCAGGTGGCACTTGCCTCAATCTGAAGCCGGGCTACAACTACTTTTGGTTTTCCTATTAAAGCTGAAATCCATTTAATATTGCCGCATTTGCGAACTATTTCCTCCTGAAGTTTAGAATTTTTTTCCCCAAAAGGGATATACCGGTACCCTTTAGTTTCATCCCCAGGCCACAGATCGGAAATGGGGTCCCTTAAAAGTGTATGTTTTACCTTTTTTCATAGATTGATTTTTATTCTCATTATTTAAGAAGTGACAGACATGAAATTCGTATTTCAAGACTGGATACACCCAGCTAAAAACACGTTGGAAGTGCCGTTTCCGGCCATCGGGAGGGTTTGTAACACCCAAAATTTTCTTACGGTATGCTCCGCGCAAACCGACGGTTGGCGTTCCGCTTAGATAGTCTTGCCGTGTCTGACCCTACGAGGTACTACCAGGCAGTGGCGGAGCTTCAATATATTCAGAGGGACGGTCGCCCCCTAGACGGACTCAAATTGCCCGTCAGCGCCCTTTTTACTCCTTTTCCGTATTGAGGTAAATGTTTTCTGCCTACAAAAAAGCGCCCCATACAGCCTATTTTTCGCCCCTGACCAAATATTCTTGCCCTACAAACCCTACAGGCCATTCTTTCCCCTTCTGACTTAATTTCCGTCCTCCGCCACTCCCACGTTTTACCTAGTCCCCCTCCCCTAAAAACTCCATCATGGCTACGCCACTGATTCACAGTTTAGAATCCTTAATTTGAATATGATTTTCGACCATTTTGGAGCCTCTTAGTTCACTAAAATCGCTAGCTTCCAGAGACTTCGCCCCCTGTACCCCACCAGTGGTCCTTGACTGGGCCCCTGTAACCCACGCCGACGGAGTTTTGAGCTTCGTGCAAAACCGGACGCCTTGTACCTTCACCATTACGTACGTTGCCGAAAACTTGTGGCCCCCAATAAAGAAACATCTCCGCCGCCTATGGATAACATACTTTGTCAAGCATGAACACCATTCTAGGCTCGCGCACAAGTGACAATACTTTTTCTTTAAAGTCCTGCCGACCCTCTGGCAAATGGCCGTTCGGCGAAACCAAAATTTTCACTGCTTTCCAAAGAAGCTATTACGTCCACTGAAGGACAATACGTGACCAGCCTCACGGCCATCAGACCATTTACATAATTGGTCTGTCATGTATGGCTCCACAATGCACTTGGTTAATAAAGAGTGCACTGTGTAGTTTGTAGTTATAGTACCTATTGTGCACTTTGTTTTATTGTCCCATTGATTACGTAGTAGTGAAAACTTCATTTTGCTATACGACCATTGATCTTCAAGTAATTTCGTCCAGATTTTTACTGCTATTCTACCACTGGAGCTTTTTTTTTTTACCAAATCCAACCTTATTCAACCGTGATATCTTAATTAACCACTTTTAATAAAACAATTATATGTAAAACTTTTCTGATGTTTTACTAATCTTCTGGTTGGTCAATTACATTTAACCCAAATGTTGGGTACTTTAAAACTTGCCCAATACCTTTTACCAACACTTGAATTTTACCCAAACTGAATTTAATCAACAAATATATGTGTAGATTGTTTACCTACTTGTTGGGCATAATAATTTGCCTACGTTTTGATTGGCACTTTGGATTTTGCCCAACGCTTTTTACCCAACTGATTTTAGAGTGTATGCACCAAATCGCATATTTTCACATTAAGCCCCTCGCCCATATAGGCGTAGGAAGCCGGGGCACTGGAGGCGACATCCCCTTAGTAAAAATGAGGGGTGCGGAAGAATGCTTCCGCCCCACTTCCCTGGTCAGAAAACTCCTTTTTTCATTTTTGCAAATCTCAAAAAATAGGAACATATGATCCGGCGCACTTTGCGCGCCGCCAAAAATTCCATTTTTATATGCATAATTCTCGCTCATAAACCAGTTTGGTATGTAAACTTCTCCGCCGGCTCAGGAAACGGCAAAATCGGATATTTACCGTACGTGACAGACACCACATCATCAAGAGACACCCTCAGCTATATTGCTATTCTTGAAAATTGTCTTTCACAGAATTCCAAATTTCTTTAATAAAAGCTCTTGACTTTGAAATATTTTGTCTAAAAAAGACAACAAAGTTTGAGAAACTTTTGAAATGTCATCGAAGATGGTCAGTTCGTAGTGCTTAGATAACATATGGTATGTATAGCACTCCACGATTCAGTCGATCACAGTGATCACACTTGAAAGAAAAATCGGAAAACTTAGCTGCTACTTACAAGCCCGAGACATGCCATTTCAGGTTGTCTGATGGGTCGCGATTTTTCGAAATTTTCTGTTGGCTCCGCGCCAACTGAAGATAGTCTTTCGAGCAAGACTTCATTTTCCAGGGAGTGAACCATTGGCCTACCTTACCCAAATGCGCTCATAAACACCTATTATCAGATACCTTTCAACCCTGTCAGTTGAGTTATCTCTGCAGATGGATTAATTAGTTACTGAAGTGTCAAAATGTAATCAATGTTCAATGTTTCAGAGCAGTGACGTAGCTACAGCAGGCGGGTGCGATTGTTCCCTGGCTTGAAAAAGTGAAAATTTGCCATTTGAGACACCAGTCAAATTCAGTACGGTTTTTCCAAATTTTCCTTCATAAAATTCCTAATTCTTCCTAATAAAAGCTCCGTATTTCTAATAACGGGTTTTAAAGAAGCAAAGTTTTCCGCGCGCTTAGCGCGCCTTTACTCTGCAATCGTTAAGGGAAGAAAGTGGTGGCTCATAATTAAACCAATCAGTGGTAAACTTTTCCTTTTACGGTGCCGTTTCCCCGAAATCTCTTCAAAATAGGATTTCAATTTTTAAATGGCATTTGACAAAGTCCCATTAGGTAGACTTATGGTAAAATTGCATCAGTTAGGTATCCAGGGGAAATGTGCTGACTGGATCAAGTCTTGGCTTTTTGGTAGATCCCAGAGGGTTGTTGTAAATGGTAATTTCTCCTCTTGGAATGATGTCACAAGTGGAGTACCGCAAGGTTCTGTTCTGGTCCCAATTCTTTTTCTAGTTTTTATAAATGATATTGATTGCTCTCGCTCATCTTGTATTAGTAATTTTGCTGATGACACTAAGCTCTATATGAATGTTTATGACGGAAAGGATGCTTCTCTGTTGCAAAGGGACTTGGATAGGCTAGTTACTTGGTCTCAGACTTGGCAAATGTCTTTTAATGCTGATAAATGCAAAGTTCTTCACTTTGAATCCAAGAATTTGGGTCATATGTATACCATGGCTGGTAGTGTTCTAGGTAATGTGACTTCTGAAAAAGACTTGGGTGTTGTCATTTCAAGCGATTTGAAGCCTTCTGGGCAGTGTGCATCAGCTGCTGCTAGGGCTAATAGGGTGTTTGGTTTAATCAAGAGGAATTTCAGCAATTTCAGTAATGATATTGTTCTAAATCTTTATAAGCAGTTGGTTAGGCCACATCTTGATTGTGCTGTGCAGGCATGGAACCCTTTTTATGAAAAGGACAAGTTTATTTTAGAGCAGGTTCAGAGGAGGGCCACACGGCTTATTCACAATGTGCGTAATCTGCCCTATCAAGATAGGCTCAGTTGTCTAGGACTTACTTCTCTGGAGTTAAGAAGGATTAGGGGGGAGGGGGATATGCTGCAGGTTTTCAACTTTCCTTTCTGGTTATGATTCTCTGTCTAAATTTAACTAAGAGATTTGTGCAGATCCCCGTGTTCGCGTGGCCATGATAATGAGAAGCTGGTTAAATGTTTCTCCAGACTTGACATCAGAAAGTTCAGCTTCTCTCATAGGGTTGTCAATGAGTGGAACAGTCTCCCTGAGTGGGTTGTTAATTCCACTTCAGTCAACTGCTTCTAGATTAACATTGATATTACCGTGGCAGTGGCAGGATCTGATTGTATTGGGTTTGTTTAGTTTTTGTTTGGATTAGGCGTTGGTTTGGGTATTTTCTATAGGGCATCTTATGGGGTTTTTACCCTCCTTTGCCCTTAAACTTGTTATGTTATGTTATGTTATGTTATGTTATGTTATGTTATGTTATGTTATGTTAAATGTTTTGTCTAAAAAAATGCAAAGTTTCGGGAGCTTTTTGAATGTCGTCGAGAAGCCTTGGTCCGCACTCCTTAGTTAACGTTATGTAACAACTGAACAACGATCTTCAGTCGACATGTTATCTCAGTTAAATGCTAATAAAAAACGCAGATTCTTCGATAGTCCCTAAAATATTCAAATTACTTTACAGGAAACCCCGAATCTAAACTGCCTTCTGCAATACAAGCACCATATTTACAAATTGGTCATAGGACCCAAATTTTCGGCGCGCTCCGCAAATTACGTACGTTCCTAATAGTGTTCACACTTAAGAAAAATCAGATTTTTATTTATTTAAAAAAAAAGCTCTTGCTCGTAGAAAAAGCGAAAAATTGGCATAAACCTTTTTCTCAATGGGGTAGGGTGAGGTGCATGATCCAAAATCGTTCTGCCCCTCCACTACTTTCATTTTTCGCAAAAGCCGGCAATGTCCACTTCATCCTCTTCCCCTTTACCAGTACCTGGCTTCGCCCTTGAAAATAATTATATACAGTATGTCAAAAAATCTGATTTTTATGGAAACCAGTCAAAGAAAGAACTCATTGTACCTCAGTCATGGCACAAGCAACTCGGACTCACTGGCAGCCCAAGTGACTAACACCCCCTTACTTCACTTACTAATCGTGGCGCTCTTTTAGAAGTTATAATTCTGTTCACGACAATATGATAACGAGACGGATATGTGTATTTGTAATACGTATATGACACCAATCCTGAGATGTCGTCTGATCTGAACCTTCAAGCGCGAGATTAGTTGGTCCATCAGAGCCTAAGTTTGGAAGAGTCATCCCTGTCGCTTTTAGCAAGAGGTGTTAAATCGACAGTTATAGCCGTTAAAGCCAAATGATTCGGGGTATATTTGTCAAACTATCCTATAACTTATTGAGTCTACTGTTAGCCACTATTTCGCACAAGAGGTACTAACGTAAGGTCAACAGTTGGTCTACAACGAGTTACATAACTGATGTAGCCTAGCCTAAGCCTTCTTCTTCTTCAGTGACACATCCAAAGGACATTCTTCCACGACGCATGCGTCGAGAGGCTAGAAAAAGCCAAAATATGCCCAATAATAAAAGTGACAGGGTCCTTATGGATGGCCTAGCCTACGTTAATAGATTTTACAATATGCAATGGATGCCGAACAAATTGTTTGCACTCTGCACTTGGCTTAACTAGGCCTACTGTAACAATGGATCTTTTGCATAATAGTTGGATGCTCACACAATAGTTCATTGTTGATATAGGCTAGCCAGCAGTTAATCCTCTTGAAGAGGTGCCAGCTACAGGATGTAACTTTCAGTTTCAGATAACGTTAGACCCAAGATGAATAGGCCAGGGTGCATTCCATGTAATTCCCACGCGGAAGGTATGCCAAGGTTTTCTTGATCGTACGCAGGGATTTTCTGTGCACATACAATGCTACATAGCATTATGCAGGCCTGAGCACATATACGTTCAGCCATACTGGAAAGTAGGGCCTTTCACAGAAAGATCTTTGGCATACGGAAATGTGCACCGACAAATTTGGTGTACGGCGTACCTGGCTGCTACAGGGAAAATTAAAAGTTGGCATACCATTGCAGCAATTGGTGTGGCGTATAATTCCAAACACCCCACCTTGGCGTGATTCTTTGGCATATGGCAAATGTACTTTCTGGTGTGGACCTACAGTAATCAAGTAATCAGTATACATGTACATGATCATCGTACATTGGCAATGCATGTACAAGTACATGGTACACACACAGTAAGCAGCAATCGATATGGGATTGTACATACTTATGTATACATGTACATAATGCATACACCATTCATGGGCAATACAAGTACTGTAAAGCACAGTATACTGTATGTTTATCAAACAACGGAAATTAACTGGTGCGCTGGGAGTACAGCTTGCCCACAGCTACAGTACGCCGAGAAGGAGTCGGTGCTCACGCCAAAGATCTTTGTGTTTGAGTGCATGAAATGCAGACTGGTAAATAGGAAATGCAAGGTCATTTATTTCTTCATGTTTGCAACTTCTGAAAATTTACTGTTTCATTCAAAACATTTGTTTTCATTATTGTTTTTCATTCATATATGGTGACACCACAATGAAATTTGAAGTTTGCCATGGGTGTAAGTCCCAATGGTACTGTAGGTTTACACTGCAAGTTGTCCACACTGATGCAACAGTTATACTCATGAGCATATTATTGTTGTAAACATAGTTCCATAGTCACATAATAAAATAAATTTTATCACATGAAAAAGTAGCTGATTTTATTCCAAAGTTTTGACCCTTCCCAGGAGATTTCAGTGACCAAGAAGTGTTTGTATGACCCTGTAAGATTTGCAGAAGAATAGTTATGGCATTAAATCAGTATTTTAGTTACAAAATTTGCTGTTCAAAGGAAGTTAGTTTTGATGGTCAAAACAACCACTGATGATCCTTTACTGAGGACTACTGTTTATTGCTGTATACCGCTGAGGGCTTTGCACAAAATTAT
Organism: Holothuria scabra; assembly: GCA_037179385.1. Taxonomy (NCBI): domain Eukaryota; kingdom Metazoa; phylum Echinodermata; class Holothuroidea; order Aspidochirotida; family Holothuriidae; genus Holothuria; species Holothuria scabra. The sequence goes on from CM074180.1 coordinate 52,210,219, forward strand.
GAATGATTTCTTACGTCAATTATACTTCATTTTACCTATTCTAATTTCTCCAGAAGATTCTCCAAACCTTTTCTGATGAAATAGAACAAATGATGTTTTTCAAAACAAAAATCTCACATCAAATGAAAAATCTCTTCCCATTCACTTTTTTCACTCATTGTTATCACTTGTCTCACGCCACTTGATGTCACATTTCATGATGGGAATTGCCTTGTACGAATCCAGTTATCCCATTGGTTAGTCATTATTGAGTACAGAACAGTTGTGATGACTGATGTCATGGACCAACATTGATAATAAATGGAGTTTCATGGCTTCTTCCCAATTTTCCTTCAATTTTCTTCAACTTAACTTTTATAATTCATACATTAAGTGCATCCAGAGCAATGGAATTTTCAAAGCTTTGTATGCCTTGGAGCAAATATCACCCCTAATGAATCCAGAGTCAAAACAGTAGGATGAAAAATAATTGAATGAAAACATTGGCTATCAATCTGAATCCCTGAAATCTCACCTGCTTGCTTCAAGTTGTTTCTCTGTGGATATAGTGTCAACTCTTCAAAGGCCTAATACTCAACAGCTAACTCCAATTCTTCAAACTTACTTCAATAGTTAAGCCCCATTCACAACAACTGTATCCAAAACTCATCCTCATCCAGACACAAAGCCAGTACTGTACTTGCTTCCATCTGAGTATAAAAGACCACAGTGTGTAATCAAAACTCTCTCACTAAACAGTACATGCTGTTTCACATATCAAACATTAATGGACTTTTTGTGATGGAAGTTTGTGCAGAAATTTGTGCATCACTACAAACTTGTCTCACCTACTGTAGATCAAACATAGCATGGTACTGCGTGTCCTTGCAAGTCAGTCACCTTATAAAGCCACTTTGTAAAGGCAGTCCATTTCCACCCCCTCCCCCCCCCCATACTACAATTTTTGTAGTCCACAGCAATTCCTCATTGACACACTTTGAATGAGAGGTTTCTGATTACACATGTTGGGTCTTGTACTCACCCAGGAGCAATAAACTGAGATTGTATATGGATGAGACAGTTGTAGACACTTGTTAATGAGACTTAGGCTTAAGAATGTAGGCTAGAAGGAATGGAACTGTCAAGGTGAGATTTGGCCTTTAAACCTTGAAGTGGCTCAATTACTCTTTCCTTTGGTCATTTCATTCACCAGACATAAAGACGGTGCTTGTACAAACCTCTGAGAGAATTTTTTGACAACATGCTTCCATCTTGCCAAAATATAGCTCCTTCTATTCATCTTTTTAAGATCCCTGCAACTGGAACTCCTCTCCTGAAAAGTCCATGGCATTGCACCACCTCTTCAGTTTCATCCATTTCACTAACCCTTTCCCTTTTCAGATTGCTGCAAATACCTACATATTGTAGGTCTACATTATTTAACTTATCACATTCTTACATTTCAGTATTTTGTCTGTATGTACTTAGGTTAAAATTGATAGTAAAGATAGGTAGGAATCTGCTATTCTGCTTCTTTACTTCATCTGTTGCTTTTTTTTCAATATGAGATCCAAATAATCCACCTTTGACCCATCTTCAGCCAATCAGTATGTCATCACAAAAAAGTGCTCCAACTGCAGCTGAAAGGAAAGCCTGTCATTCATCAAGAGATGTCTATTTTGCTTGTTTGGACAAACACAATGATGATGAAAATAAGTGCGCAAAAGAGAAGCGGATGTTTGAGCAAAGCTGTCCAAAGTCATGGGTAAGTTGGGAACAAGACCAGCAAAATTAATCTTAAAAGATTGTACTTTCAGAGCACATTCCTATGCAGTTATGGTAACATGGGTACATATATACAACAGTCCTTGAGTTTTTAATTTTCCAGGTGTGCTCCAAATTGCACTCCTCAGGAAAGTAAGGAGTATGGTAGGTGTGTTGTTTTGCTAAACTTTGATAGATTTACATGAGCTCTTATCTATATCTAGGTGTGCAAACCAGAATGCAAAAATACATTGAGGTTTCGATGATACATAAATGTACTGTTTCAAATTTAACATCATGCACCATTATATCTTCTCACTCAAATGTTTAACAAGCATGTTCAAAAAATTATTTTGTTATTCCAGATGCCCTTTTGACCTCCACAAAAGCCATACATAGATAGACAGACATCTTGCATTAACAAGATTTTCAGACTTTGACCTTCGGTGACCCCAAGTAACCTTTGACCTCCGCCAAAAACAATAGGGACCATCTCCTGACCACAACGCATCAACATACTAAATATGACGTCTACCAAAGCTTCCTATCTTGAGATATCGTGTTAACGAGCAAAGTGTCACAAACACACACACACACACATACACACACACACATACATACACACACATGTCATTGTGAATGCATAGGTTTCTCTTTCATTGAAACCAAAAATCACACTCCTCAGAGTGATTTGAGGAGAGTGATGGTGTGCAATCTCACTGGCATGCCTCAAAATTCAAGGCCTGGTGTACAGTATATGTGTTATTATTAAAGTGACATGTTTAAGAAACTGTATGCCCCACTACCAAGTTAGAGATGGCCCAAAATACCTGAGCCCACAGCAGAAGTGTGGGGCCTAAGGTACTGTACCTGCCCTGTTCCACTGTCCCTCTAGTCCCCCCCCCCCTAATTTTTGGTGGCCAAGCATTAGCTTTAAACTTCATTAGCACACCTTCCACCTCCTCAACCACAGGACTAGCTGAAATGCTACACTCCTTTAAGTGTTTATTTTAGTTTTATTTCAGGACACAGGTAGGAAATTTTCAAAATAAAAGTCATTCTACTTTTCCTTTTAAGGTCTTTGATAAACTGTAAAACACATTAAACTTTACTTCCAATGATTTTATTGAAATCTGTATTCTTTTTCTCCAGATAATGACATTATGCAACTTGATCATTCAACTCACATTTTTTTTTCTTTGTTGAAATAGGTCAAATATTTTTGTAGGAGGAGAGATTACCTTCAATATTCAGAAAGATTAGGGACAGAAGGTTTTGTACCGAAAGAAGAAGAAGAAAAATAACACAAAATATTTGAATTCATCACCATAAATTATCATCAGGTGGGTGGTTCACCCTACATATTTGCTAGATGGCACCACAATGGATAATTGATAAGTTTTCCAAAGACAAATTCTGAAACTGGTTCTTTTATCGAAGTGAAATGTGAAGTAAAGTAATTTTTCCAACTTCTGTCTGGACAAAAAGTATAATTTGTTGTTGTAGAATTTGATAACCTATGTGTCTGTTGCAATACAGTAGTATGTGATATATTTGTCATCTTGGGTTTAAGCAGGGCTGCAAAAATGTTTACTTTCCAAGAAGGGAGTAAAAATATTTCCCATGAAGGGAGTAAAATTTCTGACAATTTCCCCTACATTTTCAGGTACAGAAAAGGAAAATTTCCTTCCGAGGTGCCCAAATTACCAGGAAAAGAGCTTTCCAGTTTCGGTTCAGCATTATGGACTAACTCCTTTGTATTCAGTTTCACTAGATTGGTTAAAATAGCAATATCATAGCTCCCTCTATATTTACAAGTGGTTTTAAGGAGTGGCTACAATGGGAAGAATTCTGAAGTGGTTGATGATGAAAAATAGCAAGCATCAGATCCATATTTTCAGGCTATGTATATGCAGCTTAGAACACCAGGAAGTGCAGTTTCTGGCCACCTGGGGGATTTTATACAAAGTGTGCACTCCATAAGATTTGATGATGGTGTTAAACTTTGATAGTCAAGCTGGTAATTAGCACACCTCCCCCTCCCTTTCATACATTCTTTCCATTCTACAGGGATGGTTCTGAGCCATCCTTACAGGTATTTTTTGTTCTAAATAATTTTGTTGTAGGGTATCTGAAGTGGAGTCTTGAACACAGATGGATGCATCATTAAAATGTTTCTGCATTGACGATGGGATGCACCATTCCAATCTTATTGCAGTGCTGCAGACAGAACCCACTATTCAAAGCATCCTCGTCTCCCACAAAAAAAAAAAAAAAATCCCTGCCTATGAGTGACTGAAGACTGGTTGGTTGTGAGAGTTGAGAAAATTGAAATGATGCTGATCAAAATGTGTGCAAGCTGTTCTTACTGATGCTGTAAATCATCAATGATATTGTGCAAATAATTGACAAATACACAAGTTCACAACAGATTGGCTAAACAGCCAATTTTAGCTTTTATGTACAATATACCTATTCAGTGGGAGGTGTTGAGACAGTGTGAGGTGCAGGTAAAGAGACTAAAAGTACAATGTAAGTAAAATGAGTCACCAAATGTGGATTGCTACCTTCCTCCCCCCCCCCCTACCCCCCTCTCTTTTCTATGTTTTCATCTGCAGTAGCTTTAAAAGGTCTTGAAAATTCTTCTTAGTGTTCTGTGCATACTTCTGTTCTCCAATTCATGTCTAATACACCAAAGCTACAATAAATCGCATGAAGTTAAATTGTTAATGGTTGTTTCCTCCGACTACTGTATCTTATACAGGAATCCGGACAGCAAGTAGTGGTCTAATTTCAGTCGGCCATAACTGGGGTCCGTCACCTTTAAATCTTTTGATTTCCTTGCTTACCTCTTTCCATCATGGATGGTTGCACACTGATTTGTATCTTAAATTCTCCCAAGTTCATTAAATATGAGGGTTTTAAATTCATGTGAACAATAAATAAAGATGGTTTTAGGCTGATGGACCCCACTAATGGTGTCCTACAGTCACTAAAAACAAGCGCTAATCGGACTTGTCTATAAGCAGATATTGGACCTAATCGACTGCTTAGGTCATTATTGACTGAATGGAGAGCTTGGGCTGGATGAATGGCTTAGCTGTCAGTTCAACAATCCAAGGGTTTGCTTGTTTGAAGCCTGGGGTTCATTATGTTATGCCTTCAGTCTAGATGCTTTGTCTCAATTGCTTCTCTTCACTCAGTGTTGCAGCATATGCACAGTGTATGCCTGCTGCAAACTGGAGGTTGCCTCTGGGAAAGGAATTGTGTTTAGCAGGGTGTTATTGAAAGGTGCCTATGATGCCTGCCATTGGTAAAAAGGACTTGTAAAAGCAAATTATTTATGCACAAGCAGAGCAAGGCGATTGTGCAACTTATGCTCAAATGGCAGTCAGTACTTGTATTTAGAGATATTAATAGATCTAGACTGAGATAACATTGCCTTTGTCATCAATTACCTGTCTTCCTTTTGCTTACTCTACAGTCATTTAGAGCTAATAACTGCAGTTCCAAAATTGTTTAATTAAGACTGCAACTTCTCTATGAAAATGTTTTATAAGCTACTGGACTACAACCAATCATGTCAAGCAGTATATTACAAGTAACTTGATGAAGAGCTATCTCAGAACTGTCGTAAGAAATTAATTTGTCATTTCCAGAAACTTGTGTTTAATTGTTAATGTGTGGTTTATTTGAAATCATTTTTTATGGACGAAGTAGAAGTTAAATAAAGATTTTGATACCTCTTTTCATACTCCAGGTGAACAGCATGGTCAAGTGGTTATAGTCGGGAGTTTGACCCCTTGCCAGGTCGTACCAAAGACTTAAAAAATGGAACCTACAGTGCTGTCATTTTGCTTCTTGGTACTCAACAGAAGCAATGGAATTGGGAAAAACATTCTTATAATATTGGTTCTAAAAGTACGTGTATGAAATTTTATAATGCTCTATTGCAGATGAAATAATATCCTTGTATTGTACTCACAAATATCTGCTTTATCCACTTGCCAGAAATATTTCATGGTTTTCCATCTGTATGTACATCTGGTGTGATGGTGTCATAACTCATAACCTGGGTAGGCCTACATAATGATGTAAGGATGAGTTATCTAAAGTGAAAATGTATCTCATTTTACACAAATTTATGTCTCTCATTCAAAGAATAGTTGCAAAATGATGTTTCATCTTTACATGTGTAATAATTGGCTACACTATATCAAAAGAGAATGCTGTTGTCAACAAAGTTCAATGTACTTAACTACACATGTGATCTGCCCTGCATACACCTTCTCTCATCTGAATCTCTAAAAGGTCAAGGGATGTGGTATGCCCTTCTCCTTGCAATCATTATGGAATATTAGCATTTAACCACATCCATCATGGCAAGAGCATTTTTTAGGTAAAAACTGTGGGGACCAATTATACTACCCAACCCCTGGTTCATTACTCCAGTTAGCTGCTTCAATGAGCAGCAGTTTTGATTATCATTCTGGTGCAACAGAAGCCCAACAAGTTTGGGGTTCAAATAAACACTTACAACAAATTCTGAAATAAGTGATGGTAAATAGAGGATCAAATTACTTATAGTGCATTGAAGGGCTAGATCCCCTTTCAGTTTATTCTGAGACTATTAGTTTTCAAGAGCATGTAATTGGAATAGGGTATTTTTTCAAAATGATATGATTCAATCACCATTGAATTCAATGGAACAATTGATGCTGTTGTATTAAATACTGCTTATGAGAGAAAGGCTACAATATTCTACTTTTTAAATGCAATTTTTTTGCCTTTTTTTTGTGCTTGTCTTCACTTGTCCTTTTTTCATTCCAGCAATTAAGCAGTAAACTTGACATGAACTGCAGTAAACTTGACATGAACTGCAGAGGAGCAAGGATAAAATAATTTTTTAACCAGAATGCCAAAATGCATTGAGGTTTCGATGATACATACTTCTTCTTTTCAATAAAATGCTTCATTTCTTGCAACACCTGGTGACCCAAAGTGACCTTTGAGCTCTATCCCAGTTTTCTACCTTGATATACAAAGAAAAATTTGATTTTCAATGTTTGACCTTGGATTATCCCATGTGAACTCGGACCTCTACCAAAATAAAGCGGGTCGACCCTCCCATTATAATTCATCAACAAACCAAGTTTGAAAACAATCCAAGCTTCCTACCTTGAGATATCATTTAACATGGTTTCCTGAGTTTGATCCCCATGTGACCCAAAATGACCTTTGACCTCTACCAAAATCAATAGGGTTCTTCCTTACATCATAATGCATCAACATATCACGTTTAAAATCAATCCAAGTTTCCTACCTTGAGATTTTGTGTAAACAAAGATTTCAGAGTCTGACAAAATGTCACCCCAAACGACCTTTGACCTTCACCAAAATAGAGAGGGTTCATCCTCACCTCATAATACATCAATATATCAGGTTTGAAATGAATCCAGGTTTCCTGCCATGAGATATTGTGTAATCAAGTATATCAATCAAGTATTTTGGTTTGACCCCATGTGACCCCAAATGACCTCTGACCACCAAAAAAAATTAATAGACTGTTCTTCCTTTCATCATAACGCATCAACACATCAAGTTTGAAATGAATCCAAGTTTCCCAACATGAGATATTGTGTAAACAAGGATTTTGGGGTTTGACCCCGAATGAACTCTGACCTCCACCAAAATAGAGAGACTTCTTCCTTTCATCAAAACGCATCAACATATCAAGTTTAAAATGAATCCAGGTTTCCTGCCATGAGATATTGTGTAAACAAGGATTTTGGTTTTTGACCCCTAATGACCTCTGATGGCCAACAAAATAAATAGGGTTCTTCCTTACGTCATAACACATCAATGTGTCAAGTTTGAAATTAATCCAAGTTTCCTATCTTGAGATGTTGTGTAAACAAGGATTTGGGGGTTTGACCTCAAATGACCTTTGACCTCCACCAAAATCAATAGAGTTCTTCCTTACATCATAAAGCATCAGCATATCAAGTTTGAAATTAATTCAAGTTTCCTATCTTGAGTTGGAGATAGAGTTTAACAGCCCAGTTTCCAACCTATTGGCTCAAGTCAAGCTGGCCCAAGGCCTTTTTTCCAGTTGTGGCTCACTGGCTTGTTTTCCCTACTCCATTGCTTATGCGGAGCATCACGCCCAATGGCAGTAGGTTCCTTTTTAAGAGTCTTTGGTATGACCTGACCTGGGAAGCGAACCCGGGCCTTCTGTGTGAGAGGCGCAATGCTCTTACCGTTCGTGTAAACAAGGATTTCAGGTTCTGACCCCCTGCAACTCCAGATGACCTTTGACCTCCACCAAAATCGATAGGGTTTTTCCTCTCAGTATGGGGTATCTGTGTACCAAGTTTGACAACTGTCAGATTTTCCCTTCTCAAGATATTGTGTAAACAAGCAAAGTGTCACAAACACACACATACACCATCATGAATGCATAGGTTTCTCTTTTCATTGAAACCAACAAAAAATCAGGAAAGAAAGGACCCCATTTCTTCTGCAAGTTCAATGGTAATACACAAAAAGGACACATAGTGGTGATGCAGATGCTTTACGATAGTCCACCTTTAATTAAAGGCCTACCGTAATCCTCGATCACCCCAAATAGTTCCAATTCTCCTAACCTACCTACTTACCCCCCCCCCCCATTCCCCCACAATGGTCTAAACTACTAAACTAGAGCAACAACTGCTGCAGTTTCTCAACCCATTCAAAATGCAGTGACCTGTTCACTTTTTTATTAATTTTGAATCATGGTCTACACCTTAATATACATACCTTTATAACCATTATGTAACACTCTGCTCCTAGAAGTTGAACAGTGTTACACTTTAGATGTAGGTAATGTTGCTTGGTAAAGGACAAGAACAGTCACCCCAAGTGTATTTTGAAGAAACAACTAAATCTTACAATTTTCTTCTTACTTCTAACCAAAGTAACTTAATATTTTGGGAAGTTCACACAAAAACCAAGCACTAGTTACTCCTAGTAAATTTGATTTCACAACTGAGGAGAACAATTATGAAATAGGACAGTTTACTATACTTATTCAAGTTGGGACAACTCTTTCTCTTTAAACACAGATTATTCTAAGCAATTAATTACATCATGAAAACAACAGATGATGAGCCAAATATAGGAACTTCCTGGATAGACAATGACCCATCTGTGTGCAATGTCCTTACTCCTTACACAGCAAAGGGCTGTGTATAAGATACTGCATTGCTGTAGGATCAGTGTGCTTTCAGCATCGAAGTGCTACATACAGTATTACTTCCATTCTTAGAAACTGGGTTAGCACACTTCAAGATTCCAGCACAAATGAACATGTCCATTTCAGCAAACAAGCACACTTCCTCAAGATATATACACCCAGCATAGCAGCAGTACACTGAAAACAACTGGAATAGAGGGTAACTGAATGTAAAAGGAACATGAGCTGAAGCACTTTTGTTTAAAACATCAATATTGAACTAATTGTTCAAACAATCTTCTCCAAAATCTTGACATCTTTTGCCATCATGGCTATAATCCCCTTCTTGCATAAATTTCATCCACATCTCAAGTGATTTGAAAACACTGTAACCTTTTGAAGAGAGAGACAGACATTTAACCCCACAGTACCACATAAGCTCTACCCACACTTTGTGGGTCGAGCTAAAAATCATCCAATACGATCTCGGTTTATTGCTTCACAGTTCAGGGTGAGTATTGCAAGACCTCAATGAGTGCAATTAAAACACTCTCAGCACAGTACATGTGGTGGAATATGAGTTTTTCAAAGAGCTGTGCCAGTTGAGAATTTCTGTGAACTACTACAAAAATTGTATCTTTAGTGAGAGTATTAGGCATTTAAGGTGAAGGGCAATGAAGGCTGAAAGAGACTAAAGTTACAAGGATGAGTGGGTGTCCATCAGTTCCACATGGCTAGAAAATTTTGGGTACTTGAAAATAGAGAAATTATGGGAAATTTTAGTGACTTCTGGGGAAATAAACATGTTTCCTGCCCTGCAGTTTCACTTCAGTTTAAACTTGGCTTACAAAAATGTGAAACTAAAAAGTTTCATTGGCTTTCAAGTTGTTCAAGGGAATTAGCAGTCACCTCAAACATCACCATTGCTTGCTGGCAACAGTCCTCTGAGAGCCAAATTCCATTTGCTAATGCAATCATGGACTGAAAATCTTTGCAGGGAATTTCTGACTTGATAGGCTTGCTATTTAAAAACAGAACCCCACCACTGATTTATGAAACTTTCTGCAGTGATGAATCACTCGATCTCAGGAAATTATGCTTCACATGGCTTGTTATTAGCTGCTTTCATACAATTTTGATGTTGAGAACTTTTATTTGAAAACTTTTTTCAAGGGATAAACTGACAAACATAGAACCTGCTGGGCACTGAAAATATCACCCTGCTTGGCAGATGGTAGAAACACCAATCCACATGATCATCTCATCAAGTCCAACCATGAAAATTAATGTCCTCTCCTCCCTCCCCCTTCCCCTTCTTGGACTACACTTCCTTTAGGCATTTTACTGTATGTTTTTGCACAGTAAATTTTTGGCTAAAGAGGCCATGTTCCCTTACATTCAAGGAAAGATCGAAGGCCAAGGGTTCAGCTGAAGTCATCCCCCAGTTATCTTTAATAGCATAGCCCTCAAGTTCCAAGAGGCAAGATGTGGGCCTGTCTTTGACCTGTCTATCTGGTGAACTCCAGACCTGGGGATGTTAGACCAGCTGCAAACCAAGCAGTAACTCTGCATGCAATAAATTCTTCAGGAACAAGAATATTGTTGTCACAAGTGTAAATTGAGTTGGGCCATTTGTTAATTAGTATACCTCATAAATTCAAACTGGGGTGATTGCATTTTCAATTTCAACTTGTCATACTAGTTAGTTAGTTAGTCAGATGAAGTTTACAGCCCAGTTTCTAACCTATTGGTTCAAGTCGAGCTGACCATGGCCTGTTTTCCAGTTGTGGCTCACTGGCTCATTTTGCCTACTTCATTGCTTATGTGAAGCATCACACACAACAGCAGTAGGCTCCATTGAGTCTTTGGTATGACTCGACCTGGGAATAGAACCCAGGCTTTCCACGTGAGAGACGGATGCTCTTACCATTAGACCAGACAACACCAGTACTAAAAACAACACACATACAGTACTTCCAGAAAATGGACTTCTAAATGCAAAGTTTATTGATACTATTGAAATACTGTAGCTGACAAGGCTTAATGCCTCTACTAAAAATACATAACTTAACAACTATCAAGATTTGCACTATACTATAGAACTTTTGTCATCATCTCCTTAGAAATCCCATCTCTTTAAAATGTTGAATTTGGAAAAGAAAAATTCTGGATCAATTCACAGCAGTGCATTGCATCATGGAAATTTTTTATGTCAGAACTTGTACTTACAACATGTTTTTTAAAGATTTGTGACAGAAAAATGAAAAATCATCAGTATCACTATGCAAATTGTAATGCAATGATACTTCACTGTTCTCTGCAGGTAAGTAAGTTAGAGTAAATAGATCACAAAAACAGTAAAAATGTGATGACTACTACCTCTGGCAAGTTCAAACGCCCCATAGCTCACCCACTTATGAGAAACAAGCATTTAATGAGTTAAATTTGGTGTGTAGAATAAACAAATCCAACTTGCATACTTGGTCAAAAAGTTACATGCCCCAGTGAATGAGTGCATACCTCTACTCCACAACTGCCTCACTGAGCCTCACCATCTGTGGGGCAATCTTGTACACATATATCACACACTATGACAAGTACTAAGTAGTTTTCCCAGTGTGTAGTAGCTCATGTAACCTACGCTTAGTAAAAGTAACAAAGCATTTACCGCAAAAGCTACATGGAAAAGGTCGTTCACCTGTGTGAATTCTTTCATGCACTGTGCAATCAATCTTTCGTTTGAATGCCTTTGTGCATGTGCTGCATTTAAATGGATTTTCCCCTGTGTGTATTTTGACATGGAGACTCAAACTTGTACTCGTCCCAAACTGTTTACCACAATACTGGCAAGGGTAAGGTTTTTCTCCTGTGTGAATACGCTCATGTACTTTACACTGGTGACGGGTTGCGAACATCTTGCCACAAAACATACACTGAAAGGGTCTTTCACCTGTGTGTGTTCTCTCATGCCTTACATGAGTTGTACCGTTATGAAACATTTTGGGGCAAAACTGACACTGGTATGGTTTGTGTCCATTGTGGTATCGCTCATGCACTGTGCATGCATGGCTAGTCTTGAACGTCTTGCTGCAGAATTGACATAAGTAAGGCTTTTCCCCAGTGTGTGTACGCTCATGCACCTTTCGTTTGCTGGGGTTCATATAAGTTTTAGAACAATGTCGACACTGGTAAGGCCTTATTCCTGAATGAGTCTCTTCATGCTCTTGCCGAGCCTTACTTTCCTTGAAAACTTCTCCACAAAAGTGACATTCAAGAGCTTTATCTTGTAAATGTTCCCTCTGGTGCCTTCGACAGTTCCCTTCGGATAAGAATCTTAAGAAGCAATGTTTGCATTTGAAGGGCATTTCCTCCCAATGAGTTTTGAGATGTACATAACATTGGTGTCTTGTAGGGAATCTTTCATTGCAAAATTTACAAGAAAATGTCTTCTTTGGTGAATCTGATGTATCTTCCACGGAGCCTGTACCTGTATTTGAAGAAAAAATGCAAAACACAAATGACATAATATAACCTTATTGACATACAATCACTATCCTAAGGATATTTTTGGTTTGGAGAAAGCAATGGTCTTAATGTGTGACTGTCCTTTGATTGAGTTTGGAGTGAAAAAATGCAGAACAGCTCATATTACCCAGCATACACAGGGCATGTTCTGATTACACATTTGAGATTTGAATTTACACCAGGTGCATAGCAAGCATTTGGTCATGAAGGGGGTTTATCAGTGTGATTTGAAAGAGGGGTTTTAAGGGAAAGGTGTCCCCATCTCCTTAAGAGAAACAACAAGTTCCTGCACCTTAAGAAAAATAATATTCATGACTTCTTCATGACTATTTCATGACCTTAACGTGGCTCTTTCATGACCAAGTAATATCTGAGATTTGATAAAACTTTATGGCGTGACAATCACATCAAATAAATGATAAAATTTATTTGCTTGTCAAAATCAAAGACTGATCTGGGGCCATGACTTTTCCACTACATAGAACTGTCACCTTTTCAACAATGCATGACTTTTCTAGGCCTAGAGAATGAAAAAAATTTCATGACTTTCCTGCAGCAAGACCCCTGGAAACACCAGTTTTTCGAAGTCCAAAGAGCACAATGTTGCAAAATTTGTACCCCAAACTTAAAGTGATTAGAAATCACCTTTTATGCAATTTCTGACATATGCAGCAATGATTTACATGCAGTATGATAACAAAATGTTGAAAGTTATTTGCAAACATTTTATTTTTAAGTTAAACAGGGTTTCCCCTGGGTTTTATGGCCGCTAGCTATACAACGCCAGCATTGACACAATCAGGGAAAGAGAATTATGAATTCTTCAATAGCTACAGTACTGTATGTACACTGTACAGTAATACTGTGCAAGGTGGTAATTGTATTGATGATTCTGTGTGGTCGTATCCAAAATCTGTAACGTGGCTGCCTATTACAGAGAGAATGTCAGGAAAGAAACCCTGTGAAGGAGTGTACCCCTTCAAAACACATCACTCATAGTATGTCAACTGATTCCTATCAATTGTATGTGAAATAGCATAGGTAATTTGACAATTCAGTGGGCTTGTATTGTACTGAGAGTATTCTGAGTGCACATTAAGGTCTTCTATGCTCACCATGGAGCAATGAAATGATATTGTGTTTGGATGAGGATGAATTTTAGAAAGTTGTGGGACAGTGGGAGGGGCAAAGGTACATAGGTTAGGTGAATTGAAACTGTCTGGGGTGATGAATAACTTCCTTTAAGTTCTGAACAGAACACAATAGAGGCTTTTCACATGACGTCATAATACTCTCCGGCGGCCATGTTGGAGTACATGTAACTACGCAGTAAACCACACAGGGCGCGCTTGCTCGTTGAATTTGTACACACCGTGCATATCACAGTGCACACTGTGCAGTGCGTTCGGCACAAAGCCATGTGTATTTGGCATGAATGTCCTCCAGCATGGCGGTTCCGTGACGTAATTGCAAAGCCTCTATAGAGTAAACTCACTCCCTCCCCTTCATATTCTCTTACAAATTTGCAGGAGAATAAGAAGGAGGAAAGGGGGGAGGGTCAAATTAATTTGAGACACAAAGTTATTCTCCACCAAGGCTTGTTGACAAATGTCAGAGTATGTATGCAAAGTGGAGGTCAATTTCCTGGAACTTTGTTATCAGGACTGCTGGTATGGAGGAGGGGTCTAGGGCAGTGGCATACAAGTACATTTAAGCAAGGAAATTGAAAGATTAAAAGGTGACAGACCCCAGTTATGGCCAACTGAAATCAGACCAACACTTGTTGCCATGATTGGTCTATATATCATACAGACAACCAAAAGGAACTGAAAATGTGATGGACATCATCACTTTAAAATTTAGATACCTTTTGAAACTGTTTTTTCATTTGAGGATATTTCCACTTCTTTCTCTATTCTTTCTGGTTTTTTCTCTGTTTTCTCTCCTGTTTCTTTTTTCTTTCCATCCTCTGTTTTCTCTGTATTCTTCACTCCTTTTACTCTTCTTCTTCTTTTCCTTTCCTCCCATCCATCCTCTGTTTCTTCATCTTTATTTTAAATTGAAAAAAATAAAAGTTCCACGCGTCTTTTACTACTGTTTTACCACGACTCCTCTACTTTACAAATAACAAAGAGTCAAAAATTCAGACATGCAGACAAGGATTAAAAGTACAATGTCCATAGCTATACAAAATAACTAGTGTACTGTAAGAAAATTGACTTACAATACCATCAAAGGACTGTGCAGCAAGTAGAGTTTTTGCATTGCATCTACGAATAAGGGTCTGTGGCGTAGCTAGAGAGAGGTGAGGGGGCAATGCCCCCTTCCCCAAATTGATTCAAGACCACATTTTGCACCTCCCCCCAAAATCCACAAAGATACAATCCATTCTCACAACCCCAAAATCTTAAAGTCTACATAATAGTTTTCTTCAGTAGATCTTTAGACCTACTGCTTGTAAAGAATGGGAATACTGTAGGTAGAAGTGTTGACAAGCAGCACTAGACTTCATAAAAGTTAAATATTGCTTATAAATAGGATGTTGCCACCCTTGAGTGTTTGTTTTCCACTCTTACAATGAAATCTTAGCTATGCCACTAATAAGGCTAACAACTCTATTTGATAGCAATGTCACAAATTTGGGAAAGGAAAGGAGGTGAAATTTGGAAGATTCTTGGATTTGGCTTTACAACTAAATTATCTAACTTTGCATTTTTGCAATACCACTGATAGGTTAGAGGAATTCCTTTCCATATTTCTGAGAAACAATAACTTTAACACACCACATTTGTGACAGTTTGGTATCAATGAACAGCTTTCTAGGTCTGAATTTCTGCCATATTTACAAAGTTTGCAAATTGGAAAGCATATGATAATTATTCTTGAGCAACAAACAACTGAATTTTTATCTAAGGGAAACTTATTTCTTGAAAAGAAGGCTACCATACTGTCTTTATTGTTAATTATTTATCACTATTCTCTAATAAATATTGGTTCTAAAAAGATGAAATTTTCATGAAAAACAAATGCAATATTTCCCTTTAACTGTGCATAAATATTGAAGGCATATCCACCTTGATAATATCAGGCACATACAGTATAGCCAAAAGGGAAGGGGTTACGGGTTGAAATTCCCACATGAACCAAGTTTGAAGAAAAAATAATATTTCCCCTTAAAAAAAGCAAAACATAAACTTGACTACAGCCAAGGCACAAATAATGTACCATTTCACATTGAGAGACATGAAAAAGTAACTTTCTTCAAAGTTTCCTACAAAAGGGATGGGGGACAACCTGCCCTTAGACCCTTCCCTCCCCTATTCTCACTCCCAACACCCCTTCCATACAAAATCCTGGTTTGGGGGCAGAAACTGAAAGATATGGTTTTCATTGAAATAACCCCAGCCACCCCACCCCCAAAAAAGGTATGCCAGGCTAAAGGTAACTTTTCCAGCACAGATATTTTCTTGAACAAGTGGGGTTTTATCAACATAAAAAAGCACAAGTGTAACTGTTAAGTATACCACTGTACCTTCCACTTCACTTTCCTCTGGGATGTGTAATCTTTTCCATTTCCTTGGTGGTTGTTGTCTTTCTGCAGCCATTTTGAAAGGTTCAGGAAGCTTGGGTTATCCTCTCCTGGTTTTAAAGAGATTAATTACAGCATGTTAACTAGCAAAAGTAGGCAAAAGGCATCCAGTATTACAGAAATTACTTAGTTTAATGATACTGTAACTACAATAAAAATTTTTAAGTTGAAAAACAAGATATCAGTTTCATAACTAGAAGTGAAATGAAGTACAGTATTTATCACAATGGGCTGAACTGATGGGTTCCTTAAGTGGTTAAGCAGACCCATGTGAAAAAAGTATTGTAACAAAGATAGGATCAGAATTCTCAATTTGAGGGCAAATATCTAGATTTCTGCAGTTAAACATGACATGGAACCAAGTACTGTAAGTCCTTTCAAGGCTTTTATTCAACATTACACACAAATTTCACATCACTACCAATACCCTTGTAAAAATTTTCATTGATTATTTCAATGTTTGTTTCTGACAAACAAGCAGGGAAAGGTAACATTCTAATGACAGATGATGCATCTTGAGGAATACAGGACGTACAGGAATAAGCTTTAAACCTTTCGCTGTGAAAGGGGGTCCATCCCACCACACTGATGGATAGTAAGTGTTATACTACGGATACACAATACGTATGCACAGGCAAAATAACAAGTTTTTGCTTTGATGTCGCCATATTTGTGCTTGCTATAACTCAAGAGGATGCATATGTGTAAAGTATATCCCCTTCAAGACTATTCCAGGTCAAAAACACCATTACCTACCATAGGTAAACACTATAGTTACTCCAGGACTCCAGGCCGCAGCTGAGTGCAATGGTTTTGCGGCTGAACCACTCATGGTAATGGTAAATCATGGTTTCACAGGGAAACCAGGCATAGCGAAGGGGCTAATGAGAATACAGCTGAAGTGAACATTTTTTGCTGAACAGGTCTATCACATTTAGAACATTTCTGAGGGGCAGCACAACCAAGAGAAAAGGCTCCTGATGGCCAGCCATGGCTGTTGGTGTTGTTTGTTTTGAGCCCTGGAGCTGATGATTTTCCAGTACCGATGGGAAAGAACAGGATCTACAGTACATGTACTTCAGGTATTGGTTCCAATGCTAGGAACATACGGCTTTTCTATTTATTTAAGAGGTTGGGATATCAGGGAATTATTTAGTATTCAAATTTTGCATAGCAGTTTTGAGAATTTATACCTTGTGCAGTGTAAAACTGCTGAAAGTACACCAAAATATTCTTCACATTTTTGCAATTGCAAAGAAATTTGGTTAGCTTGTGCAGCTAGTTGCTGTGAGATACTCGATAAATTATTCCCTTATTACATTGTAAAGGCCTCCATAAAAGAATCAAATTCAGCATGAGACAATTAAATTTTTTATAAACTGGCAGTAGCTAACTTTAATTATAAGACCCAGAGATGTAGCTACAGTGGGTGGTGCTGGGTGTTGACACCCAGTGCTCCATATTCCCACCCAGCACACCATGCAAATACTCTACACCTCTCCCCAGTGTCCCCACCCACCACAAATTTCCCTAACTAGACCTAAAACTAAAAAATTAATGGCTGAAAAATGGGATATTGGGGTAAATGCCATGGGGTGGGGTGAGGTGCTTTTCCCAGATCAGAAAATTATCCACCACTCAAGTCAAATTTGGCTAGCCACATCCCTGATGAGACCCCAAAATTTCCAAATCTGCCTTTGTGTTCCAAATGTATGTTGCCATAAAATAACCACTCATGGCCACCCATACAATATAAATGCTGGCAACAGCAATAAACAATATAGAAAGAGCAATGTCCTTCTTCAATTAAGCAAATAAACAGTGCAATGCCCTGCTTGATATTTAATTTGTTTAACATAATTACCACATGCACAAATTTGAAGCTGGAGTAAATTACAACATGGTTGAGAGAATGCTAAACTAGACCAAGTTTTCTTTTATCTGAGAAATTTCTTCCTCAGGAAATTCAGGAAGGAAAGATGCACACAGATGACTGCACTGGACGAAGTCTTCAAACTCTAGCCAAAAACAACCTGCTTAACACAACGAATTAGTTTACCATGTATTAGGGTCATGAACTGCACCATCTAACCAAATAAAGTACAAACCTAAGTACAATACTAAGCCCTAGTCAACTTTTCATTCCTACTTCTAGAGGTGGCCCTGTAAAATGAAGACCCCAAGAGAAAACAGAAAGGTCTCCACGGCAAGTCTTGGGATGCTTTGCTTAAAATATGTTTAGGAATTATATTTTCCCGACAAACTTCTTTACTTCAAAGTAAGTTCAATGGCCTTGCACTACAGTATATCCTGACAATTCTGAAAAAAAATGTCAATATTACACCCTTTTCTGTCTATCCTTGTTTAATGTTCCATGAATCACAAACAATTCTGCAATTGAGCCCATAGTTTTAAATTTCAGACATGTTTTCGTCAGGCTTCTATGACAAACTACACATTTCATCAATTTCAAGGGATTGGTACCCTTTGTCCTTCTTCCTTTTGATTTCTGTTAGTACAGAAATTCAAGAATACTTTATGACTTGACATTCACATCCAAAAACTGCCTGAGTATAATTTATGTATACTACACAAGGAGAAATGGCAAAACTTTACCTTTTCTCTAGGAATTTTTTTCTCTTTGATTTTTAGACCTGATTTTTCAAAAAGTTTTAACTCAAAAATAACTTAATTGAAGAAGCCAATTTATAGCCTCTCTGAATTAATTTTTTGGTTTTTCACATAAATATGTAATCTGGCTTCATACACAATTAAAATGACATAATGCCATTACCTGTCCATTACACTTTTTGACACTTTAACATAGCACTTACAGTATTGCAAATAAAATAGGTGTTAATGCAAATGACAAAAAATGAAACTGTGCTTGTACACATGGGAAAAACAGCAGCGTTTCTGAAAGAAGGGAGTAAGGGGCATTTGTCCCCCCCCCCCCCTTTCCAGAAAAAGGTGGGTAAAATCCTTTTCATCTCCATAAAAATTAAAAAATTCTTGGCATCTCACTTCAAAAGAAGACACTTTTGCAGAAATGTTTCAAGTTAAATAAATATATGGCCTTTAGAAACCCTCAAATTGCACCTTACAGAGGTCTTGAAGCAAACTTTCGTCCCCCTACTTTATCCTAGGGCAACTTATCACTTTGAACTTTGGGTTTAGCAGTAAATTAGTAGCAGTAACTAAATCCAAAAAACTAGGGTTCATCCTCTAAATATGAGCAACTACAGAACACATCCTCAAAATATGATGAGATTGAATTTTCCTTATTAACATATTACTGTATATCTTGTTCACAACATTTTGAATTCTGAAGTCTGATGACCACAAGACTAGGTCCAAAGCGACCTTGGAAATCAACCGAAACTGACAGGGCACTATAAATCTACATATATGGGCAATGCATGTATGGTAAGTACAAATCACTCTCTTCAGGAAATTATGGGTGTGCTGTTTAATTTAATGTAGAATTATATGACTCCCATCTTTAATCTAGGAGTGCAAAAATTACGCTCCTCACAGTGACTAAGGGGAACAATGGTGTGTGATTGCACACACACATTTTAAGGCCTGGTTTTAACCTTCTGACTTCCTGTGACCCCAAATAACCTCTTATCACCACCAAAAAAGATGGGGTCCATTTACTGTATGCTAAAGTAGAAGACCCCTGACTGTTACTCTCTTGAGATACATTACTGCATTTACAAAGTTTTGAACTTCTTACCTTTTTTGACCCCAAATTACTTTTGACTTCCACCAAAAACCATATTAAGCTTCACTTTCTAAAAATGGAAAATGCACATCCTGAACTGTATGGTATTGGTCACTCTTACACTTCTTCAAATATCATGTTTACAGTACAAACTTTACCTTCTGACCGCCAGTGATCCCAAATGACCTTCAACCCACACAAAAAATGATGCGGTCCATCTACTGTACTAAGTAAGGGGAAACCACATGCTACAACATTCCTCACAGTTACTCATCCTGAGATACCAAGTTTACAAGGTTTCAAAGGTATCTACAGTACATTTGACTCGAGGTGACCCAAAATGACCTTTGACCTGTACCAAAATAAATAGGGATCATCTGCATAATAAGGCTTACACACTAAATCAGTAAATGTGCCAGTGAGATAAGTAACATTTACCCTTCTTGAGATACTGTGCATTCTTACAAAGTCTTGACCTTTTGGCCTATCATGATCCCAAGTGACCTTTGGCATCAGGCTAACTGTATTTAATCAGTAATCTTTAATTGCTGTTTATAGCCCCCTGAAGCTCCTGGGTTTTAAGGGGTTTGTTAGGTATTCAGGTCGTAATTTACGGGTTATTCTATTGTCTTTACACTGGTCTCAAAAAAACTTCCAGGGCAACTTCAACTAAGATTTTATTGGTAACAAAACTAGTGAAACAACTTTCAAGAGCGGATCCGGCTGACATTTTGAAGGAGAGCTGAACTTGAAAGAGAAAGAGAAAGCAGTTATTGTAGATGTGATCCTCTTAAGGAAAAAAATGTAAGCCTATTTAATCCTGCTTGAACGGTTACCTGAGCGATGTGCCACCTTCAGATAGCGAAGTTGGAAGTGTGCAGAAATTTTTGAAAAAGCAACCCCTCAGACAGCCAGGAATGGCATTTTCCAGGTGTTTTTGCGATATCTTTAGTTGAAAACTATGAAAATTACTGCCTTTTCTTGTCAAAAGAAGAATCCAATCTTAATTATTTTCATAGTCACACTCTGACTAAAGAAGGCATGTTGTTTTTTAAAATCTCAAATCTCATTTGGAGGGGCACACGCGAGGGGGGGCACACGATTTTTCAGGGGGGCACATGCACCCCCCTTAGGCGTCACCAAGGGCCTTGGTGATGCCACTGCTGCTCTAAGTAAACTGAGCCTTGCATGCATACCATCTTATAAGTAATATGGTATATGCCACCTTAAGTATAATCCTCAAATATTTCATAATGGTTAAATGTGTCAGTTTTACACAAATCAACACTTGGCTGCTATCTGTAAAGTACAAAAATATCACTGTAATGACACTGTAAATATTCACGAAAAAGTTTTTTGAAACAGGCCATTACGGGAGTATATCCCAATTAGCAGGTGTATTAATGCCTCCGTTTGTTCGCCCTCAGATAAGAGTCCCTAAAAGGAGCACTTTTTTGATATGTTATGGAATGAGCTGGGGTTTTCTGTAAGTTTCTTTTGAAAGTATATCAAATGAAGTACCACTGGGGAAAAAATGGGCTTAATTGAAGCAATTTTGTGGAAGTTATGGGCCTTAGAAGCTGGTGGAGGCATACCGAGATTTTAGTGAAAAACAAGGCTCAGAAAAGGTGGTTTGAACTCTGAGGTGAAATAGCAAAAAATCTTCATGGTCATGATAGGGTAAATTGAAAGTGTCATGAATGGCCAACTTGTCAGCTTTCATATGAGGGGCAGCTTGACCCTGGCAAAAACTTCAACAAGCTTTTAGAGGCCTGTTTACTTTTTGGATTTAGTGTGTAAGTCACTGGAGGAATTAATTGTGGTATGCTCCCTTAAGGGCAGGAACGCTGAAATTTTCAAATCGGTAGGAAGTGGGGCAAACTTGGCTTTCTGTACTTCATAGGCTATGTAAAAGCCAATTATGGGCAGATGTCATGCAATTTTTCGCTTGAGTGATTTTTAGGGCCAAATTTGCCATTTTTTGGCCAAAACAGTAAAAAAACAAAAAAACGGAGCAGTATAGGCATTTTAACACAAAACCATGCATTCTATTGTTCCAAAGTCAAACCCTCTGGATGAACACTGTAGCAAGGTGTTATATAAGGGCTACCCTACAGCTCTGTGATGTAGTCCCAGCCTGGGAGATTGTAAAATGGCTGCAGCTGCAACACATACACACCAATCTTTTTACGTTGTCATGAAGCATAATGCAGGCCCTGTGAAATTCCCACATTACTTGAAGTGTGAAAGCCTAGTGATTTGGTGAGTGCATGTCAAGTATAAAATAGAGTTTAAGCACATGGCTAGGTTATTTATTAAGCTGTATGAGCTGATTTAGTCTCCTGAGAGCCTCACATGACAACAAAGTCAGGCCTAGCTACGTACTCTCCTAGTGAACGTTGCCAATATATACTAATAGTGTTTGTAAGGGTTTTGCGAAATGACCTATTTGAATGAACTTGGTCTACTGGGCTAATAGGTTTCCAAGAAAGGTTTTAGATGCTTCATTCATAACAAGTTAAACCCCTTACAAGCATTCTCAGCAGCATTTGTTACCAAGTTCCTAACCTTTAGGCTACTGTATAAAAACCTGTCAATATATTCTGACAAGTTTTAATCTGCAATGTTACCAGTTTCTTGTGAGTCAGCTGTGCAGCTCTCATGCCTACTGTAGGATACTCAACTTTTTTGCCATATTTGTTCATTTCAGTTCAGGCTATGCCATGTTAAGTATTTATTTTCTTAAATGTTCCATCCAGTTACATTTTCAACAATGACATCTGTACTCAGTTGGACTGCGACAAACAGTGTTTTACTTCTTTCATTTTAAGGAGATTGTTGTATGCACTGACAGTCACGTTCGATACTAGAGGGACGCTCATCTGGAAGCGCTATGCAGTGAAAGGGCATCCTTAACAATAGCCCTTTTGCTGCATAACAGTTTCATTACTTTCTTTTACTTGTCATTTCAGGGTAAACCTTATGTGCTGACTGCTACAGAGTTCTCACAGAAGGATGCAGCGAGGAGGGGAAACTTAAGTAATTTGTGTGCTTCGCTGGTACTTATGAAAGTTGGATGCAAGCCTAGCCTTACTGCAGACAGACATTACATGGATCCCTTCCAGGTTTGTTAATCTCTCTGCATAATTTTATGTAGAGTTCCAAAGATTCACTTTGAAACTGCACAGAGGATGTGTAAGCACCATTTGTGTGAAGAGAAATCTGGAGACAAAGTGGACCATTTTGAAGCTGGTTTGAGGGCTGGTTCAATCTTTTGAAGTTTTCTCATGCACATTTTTGAGACTTAAAATGGATCCTGTCAGCCAACAGACATGCCTGTAGGGCAAAGGACCACCCATTCTTCAATTCAAGAAGGTATCATGGTGATAGAAAGAAGAAACCTGTAAATAGATGAACCTTGCAGAGTGTTATGTCTCAACCCTGCACTAAGCACTTTTTCAATGTACAAAGTCCATGCACAGGTATAAAATGGGGTACAGTAGAGAAATATGGCACAAAGATTCCATATATCCTTCAAAATGTGATTCAAATCCTACTTTGAGTCACACAAGTCGTTTCTAGGCATTAAATTACATTTTGGGAAAAGTTTTAAAAAGTTGTAAAAATTCACCTCTCTCCTAAGGGAGCATATCCCAATTAGCAGGTGCATTAATGCTTCCATTTGTTCGCCCTCAGATAGAGTCCCTAAAAGGAGCACTTTTTTGATATGTTATGGAATGAGCTGGGGTTTTCTGTAAGTTTCTTTTGAAAGTATATCAAATGAAATACCATTGGTGAAAAAATGGGCTTAATTGAAGCAATTTTGTGGAAATTATGGGCCTTAAAAGCTGGCGGGGGCATACCGAGATTTTAGTGAAAAACAAGGCTCAGAAAAGGTGGTTTGAACTTGAGGTGAAATAGCAAAAAATCAGACTATGAAGTTAATGTATGACAGCTCTATGTTATCATGCCATGATGTCAACACGAGACTAGCTATATAAGAACGAACATAGATAGCTCTTTAGTGATAACTCCAAAGCACATTGTACATTAGTGTGAGCGAAGTTCACCTGCAGGATGTCGTTTGTTTACATTTGGTATATTGACGTGCAAGAGAATACCATAATACAGGGCTCTGATTGGTTGATATTTTTAAATCAACGTTTTAAAAGGAGAAGCCTTAAGGTCTTAGTATGCTTGCTTTTCAAGCAGGAAAACATCCCAAAATTCAATATCAAGTTGATATAGGACTTGGGGAGTACTAATTTTCTTATTTGGCTTTTTTATTATGTTTCTCTCACCTGTCATCATGATTTGAAACAAAATGAGACCATGAAACCTTGTGACAAATCAAATATTTTTGAACTTATGAATGTGATCGCAAACTCTCTATCATGCATGTCGTATGGAGCATGCCTAAAAAAATGTTCTTATCATTTAGTCACCGTAACACCAGGTACTTGAAGGGTATGGGATCGGGTACCCAGTTCCTATTTTTAAGTACCTGAGCAAACACTGCTTATGTTCAGTTCCAGTTCGGGCAGAAGGCTACAGTAAATGATGTGAAAGAGAACAGCCTGTTCCTATTCTTCTGCCTTTACAGACAATCCAGTGAATCATCACTTGGGAATGAAACGGTGCATGAAAATTGTTAATCCTTGAACAAGGACTCTATGCTACGTCCACTTTTACTCCACACGAGAGTCCTTGGCCACAGTGCACTTCAAAGCCTGCCACTGCAATGTCAAGTCTTAAGAGGAAAATTGATCGCGACATAAATAGCTCATTCGTAAACTAATTTTATCATGGCTACCCAAAAACAATTTGAATCTGTTTTATGTTTATTTATAGCTAACAAAAATACGCATACATGTATACAATTTTATGTTGCTTTCTGAGGCAAAATATTACAGAACACACACTGGCAGGAAACATCTTTGAGTAGCCGCCATTTTGCTGTTTTGAGAAATGATGGCGCTAAACTTCCAAAACCTACTTCCACATCAGTGGGAAAGTTACATAAGTGGAATTCCTCCAATAAATATCATAAAATCCATTGCCAATTTCCAAAACACCAAAAGTAAGGTGAAAATTTTATTGACTATATTAGGAAAATGGTTTTAAAATACTTTCCAGAATTTTTAATTTAACATGTATTTAAATTTAATTTATGCATCAAATTTTTCCATAAATAAAGACATTTTATGAAGTGGAAACTTTTAAGACATCAACATTGGTCATATGACTTGCAGGATTTTTAAGGTAATATAACATACTTTGTGTTAGAGTCAATTTTTAGTTCCAAAATTCACCACAGGTATTCCCCCCGTTTGAAGAAAAGCCGATTGACAAGCCTACTGTAGATGCAGTGGTAAAGATCATTCATGGCAAGTATGGTAATTACAGGTGCATTTTTGAAGCTGTGAGGAGTTGAAGAGTTGCACTGGGGCACAATCTTCATGATTTCAGGAGGCCTATGGGCAAGGACCCTACCTTGTATGGAGTAGGTCCTACCATTAAGCATACTGTAGTACATGGTCCTGTTCAAGGACTAGAAAATTATTGGCCTCATGGTTCAACTCAGGCTTGTCAGTTTGTGCTTATTTGATTCATGATTGACCTACATACCGTCCTGCAGGGTGACTGACCTTGTAAAATGATTGTACTATGGATGGTACAAATTTGAATAAAGTGACTTCTTGGAAAGACCTAGGTGTAGTTAGTATGGGTGATTTAAAGCTGTCTAGGCAGTGTGCAAATAGGGTGCTAGGGTTAATCAGGAGGAATTTTAAGAGTCTTACAAAAGATATTGTATAAGCAGCTGGTTAGACTATGCTATACAGGTCTGGAGTCCCTTCTTTGTAAAGGACAAATTGCTTTTAGAGCAAGTTCAGAAAAGAGCTACTCGACTCATACTGTACCCCGAGGTTAGAAATCTGCCTTGTCCCCAAAGGCCTAAGTGGCTTGAACTAACCACTTTGGAGCTGAGAAGGATAAGGGGAGACATGCTGCAGGTTAACAAATTTTTTTCTGAAGGGAATCTCCTCTGTTAGCTTGTAGTTATTTAAAGGTCCAAAGTAATCCTTGGGTTAAAAGCCAAAAAGCTTGTCTTTTGCTAGACTTGATATTAGGAAGTGCATTAATTCTTATAGGCCTAGGCCAAGCATTTAATGGGGTTGTTAATGAGTGGAATAGCCTGCCTGAGTGGGTTGTTAACTCCACATCAGTGAATGGCTTAAAGGTACACATTGACAAGTTTTTCCATGACTGGGGTAGAATCTAATCTTTCAGGGCTCGCTAGGTATTGGTGGTTTGCTTATTGTTTATGGGGTCCCTGCCACTCCGCCATCAATACTTTCTGTCATAGAAAATGTGCGCATTCCCCCCTACAAAAAGTGCCATTCTGCCAAGGCAAAAAGGCACATTATGAGCACATTATTCTGTAGAAGGTAGGATAGGTCGGAACTTACCAGACTGCAGGATTAGGGCTGAATGGAGTTTAGAAATTTGTTGGAAGCATTATTGATTGGTGCTTCAATTATGGATTAAAAACAGTGGTCAAGGTCAATGAACACTTAAGTCTCTACTGAGTACAATGATTGTAATTCCCTATACATGTACACATGTGCGGACGTGTGATTAGATTGATATCTTTGCTTTGTCTAATGACATCATTTAGTCACCGTTCATACATTGAAAAGGATGAAACTTTATACCCCAGAGCCTGCAATCAAATCCTGTAAGTACACATTAATTCTAAGGGTACATAGAAAATTTGTAACAATCTTTATTAAAAGTGATCCTTTTGAGGTTTAACGGATGCTCATTTCTGGTCGCACCAAGATGTTCTTCCAAAGAAAACTTGAGATGATCAATATTTGATGGAGCCATGCAGTTAACTTCCTTGAAAATAGTGGTCAGACCTGCCTCATTACGTCTGGTAGCTAATTTCTCCCAATCACGATGATGGAATAGCTGTGAGACACTAGTCTCATGCTTGTAGTTAAATTGGTAACAAATCATGCTCCTCTATGCGGGGCCTAGGGTTGGGCAGTATACCGGTACTGACATCAATACCAGTACTAGAGGTACAGATAATGAAATACAGAAGACATTAGTCGTGTTACTAATACAGGTACTTGGAAAAAAAAATTCCAATATTTGAAAAAATTACTGGTACTCATTATATTTGCTGACAAAAATAACTTTTGGGATGTGAAGATATAATTAAAATATTTACACAAACATATAGAGCAGAGGTTCCTGCATGGTTATTTTAAAGGTGGGGCCTATTTGACCGATCGTCGGTCAAATGAGTGCCGCACTTGTGCTTGTTTGACCGACCGTCAGTCAAATAATGATGGCGCTCTACCTTATTTGACCGATTGTCGATCAATTGAGCGAAGCGGTTGTGCGTATTTGACCGATCGTCATGTAAAGAATGATGGTAGCTTATGTACTTCACCGATCGTTGGATTGGTTGAATGAGCATTGCACTTCTGGTTGCTACCATTCGCGGCAATTACAAGCTCGGACATTAAAATTGTCTAGTTTCTGTTTTCCGCGATGGGGAAGGTTACTTGGAGTGGCTAGCTAGACTTTTTACGAGGGAAGAAAGAGGAGGGGGAGAAAGCACTTAAATTTTCTGATTTTTTCTCAATGAAGGCCAAGATTACAAACTTGCGACGGCTAACATTTAACACATGTCATATCCTTGCCACTCTAACAGTTGGGGCGGTAGAATACCACTTTTTTGAGATTTGAACTGGCTACCGATTTTTTAGTCAAATATTCCCATATTTGGCAAACTTGCCATATGATTTATTGAAACTAACTTTGCTTTAAATTACACTTAGCTGTTTGGGGGGGGGGCGTGTTGTGCGTAATTCACCTTAAGTGAGCCCAGAAAATTTTCGATGCATAGATCGAGCTTGAACTGGGAGTTATGGAACGATCAAAACCTGCGCGCGTATGTACGTACCTATGTACTGTGTTCTGCAGTACATAAATATTTCCCCTTGCAGCTTGAGTCACTGACTGACATGTGATGGGTTAAACAAGCAAAAAGCGTACGCTATGTGACCGACGATCGGTCAAATATCCACAACGTATTTTAAAACCCAGTTAAACATCCAGATGCGTTAATGTGCAGGACAAGGTGGAGGCCATGCGTGGCTTAGGTTCCTTCCCACCTGACTTCCCTACCCTAGAGTTGAGAATGGATACTGCCTCAGTGCAGGTTCTGTGTGTCTTTCAATACCGGTACCAATATTTTCACGATACTGCCCAACACAACTGGGGTCTTCTCCAGTGTATCAATAAGTGGAAGTTTACGGGGGTCCCAAATATTGAGCGGCAAATTATTCCAGTTTGTGCCTGACAAGGGCTTTGTAGGTAATGGCTTTTGTCTTTTCATCACACTTCAAATTCCTCTTTAGGCCTTGTAGCCCAAGAATTTATTTGCTACTGAGCTAACTTGATTGATGTGTTTAGACCAACAGAGATCTTTGGACAATTCTACTCCTAAATATGGATGGTGATAAATTACTTGCAGGATGGAATTTAACATTTTGTATTGATTTTGAATTGGGTTGTTTTTATGAGACATGCGTAAGGTGAAACATTTCGAGGCATTAAAACTCATTTGCCAAGTATGCTTCCAATAAAAAGGGGAATTAATGTCTTCTTGTAAGGCTGAGCAATCAGACAAAGTTGATATTTCACGATACAATCATGGGCAAAATAAGCAAACTTGAGAGGTGACAGTTTTCTGCATGGAGGAGGGTGGGGGGATAGGGGATGGTTCGGATTACATGGCATCTTATGGAGCCTTTATACTAGCCCTCCTTTGCCCTTTTACCTGTTTGCCTAGGCTATGCTACGTTAAATGCAGGTCTAATAATGTTACTTGGCTTGGGTATCCATTCCCTTATACTGGGAGTTGGACGCCTGTGGCATAGCATTAAGCAGGTAGGCTAGGACCTAGCCTAGGCCAGGCCCTAGGCCTATATCAATAATTGTATATATGTAAATATTGTTATTATTGGTCGTTACAATGAAACAAATAGGCCTAAATGAAATGAATGAATGAATGAAGTATTGAAGTAGGCTAGGCCTGGGCCTAGGCTAAGTCAAAAAAGTAACGTTACGTTAGGCTTGGCTACATCGCTTTTCACAGCTCTCACCTAGCCTAGGCCTTGGCCTACCCTTGCGTTAGGAAGTTCAATAACACACCTAATTAGGCCTAACGTTAGGCCTATTTTCAGGCCTTATTAAAAGCCTTACACAAGTTACAGTACATGTTTCTGTCGTCACGTTGAGTTGTTTTCTGAGGGAGGCATAACGTTAGGCCTCCCCACAGTGCAGCTGATAAATTTCACATGCCCGTGCGCTCCGTAACACCGCGTCTTGCAACACTCCTGAGTACATAGGCTAGCCTAATGCATTTGTTTTGATTTTTAATGAGAATGGCCTAATGAATATCCCAAGAGTTCCACAGAACAGGTTACAGTACCGCCGTGTACTAGGTAGTCCCCTTGCCAGTTCGCCCCTTACCGTTCTGCAGCAGTTTCCTTTCCGGCAAAAAGTGATGGTTATGCGATGCAAATGATTTGAAATATCTTATTTGATGCTCTTTCAGGAAGAAATCAAGTTGATTCCAGATGGTAAAACAAGTTGTTTCTAACTTATACTAAGGCCTACGGGTCTGTTCGCCGCTACGTTTAGTTGTTTTGAATGTTGACCAAGTCCGGCTGCTGCGGATTGTCTTTGAGTGGTTAACTGGCGATAGACTATCGACGTAACATCTAGGCCTAAGCAGCCGTTATTTTGAACTTCGATTGTACTAAAGTTTTCCCATCAATTAAAAAGGAGCAAATTTCACTAAAGCCTCTAAAAGTTGTCAAATAAAATGCCGAACTGAGCCTGCCCTTTTACTCAAAATCCGTACATAGGCCATATGATGGAAATATAACATAACATAACATAACATAACATAACATAACATAACAGGTTGAAGGGCAAAGGAGGGCCAAAGCCCCATAAGATGCCCTGAAGTCCAGGCCCTAATCATTTAACTTTTCGAAGATCCGATGCCAGAGTGAGTGTGGATGAACACCGGCGAACTTCGCCTTCTCTTTTCGAATAGTGTTCAGAGGTAACGAGGCAGGCGTGTACTAATAGCTCCCAATCCTGCTCCCGGGACCGCCATTTAACGTCCCCATCCGACGGACGTGAGCGTATCCCCAGTCTTTAGCCACTTTCCCAAAGGCTGGAGGGGGTGGAGGTTATGCTTGCTCTGCACCACTGCTCAACAGCTGAACTGAGCATGCTGACAACTTCCTGAGTCGGACAACTTCCTGAAACGGACAACTTCCTGAAACGGACAACCAAATTCCCAATTTTGTAATTCACCAATTCTAAACCCCCTCAGCATCACTGCGAACAGCTATGCTGAACAAGTTAATTTTTTTTTTAGACCCCGGAAAATTTCCAAGTGGTTCCACCGGGATTTGATCCGGGGACCTTCAGTATGCAAGGCAGTACGCTCAAACCACCGAGCCATCTCTACCCTCTAATATCGGATATAATTCATATCCGTCTGGTCCAGATATAATTTTATAAAATTTGTACATGGCTTTAACAAAAATTGGGCAAATATAACTTGATTTAACATAAAGGAAAAATAGCTAGCTAGGCTAGGCTTCAGTTGTTGAAGCTGGGCACAGCTGGGCTCCAACTAGCCATCAGCTGGGAAAGGCTAGCCAGTTGGGCCACACATGAAAACAGTACCTGACAAACATGAATGGGTCCGGCCCAGCTGGGGCCCAGCAAAAGTAGCCCAGCTGGAACTCAGTCGGGGCCAAACTGGGCATGTTTGCTGGGTTGAAGTTCGGTTCCACCATACGGCCCTTTGCTAGCAGTAGCGTAGCCAGGATGGAATTTTTTTGGGGGAGGGGGATATGTATATGGGGGGGAGGCTGGTACCTCCGAGAGTCAGGCGCGGCAAGACTATCTACGCGGAGCGTCACCATCGGTTGGCGCGGAGCGTACAAGAAAAATTTGGGTTTTACAAACCCCCCAGATGGCTGGAAACGGCACTTCCCACGTGTTTTAAGCTGGATGTACCCAGCCTTAAAATACGAATTTCACTGGCTGCCACTTCTCAAACAGTGTGAATTAAAATCAATCTATGAAAAATGATAGTACATACACTCTTTAGGGACCCAAAATCTGGGCATTTCTGATCTTTCGTTGCCATGGCCTGGGGGCAGGGGTGGCGCCAGCGGGGGGGGGGGCGGGGGCCATGCATGGCCCCCGTCGGGGAACACTCGTGGTTTCGTCGGGGAGGCCTAAAAAATAAAAAATTAATGAAAAAAACTGCAAGGACTGAAGCGACTAGGTTGGTGATATTTAACATATATTTTTGCTTTGTAATGCTATTTTAATGCATATTAAAATCGATTCTCAATGACGTTCTTAGCTTTGTAATACCTCATTTCATGTTCCTTGTCCTTTCTCATCCCCCATAGGGGAAGGACGGCAATTTTTTTTCGGGGAAGCCTAAAAATGAAAAAAAAGTTACTGGATGAATGATCATGAACTGTTTTTTTTTTTCTTCCTGAACTATTTTTTTCTTTTGTAACGCTATTTTAATGTAATTTGAATCTGTTTTAATCACTTCTTTCTAGCTCTGCTATCCCTCATCCCACCTTCAATCCGTGCGCGCAAGGTCATGCCCCGGCCCGTCGGGGAAGACTGACCTACCACTGTTGTTAAGAAAATCCAATTTCGTCGGGGAGTCTTCATCTATAGGCCCACGACGAAAGATGTGGACCTGATAACTTGAGTCACCGACGAGCTTTTTGATTTTGCCTATTAGAATGCCATATTCTTCAAGGAAACTCACAATTCCGAATTTTCTTTACGAAAACGGACGAGTGGTTGTTCATGTGCACGCAGCGAAGTAGAGTCATCTATATAGTCTAGAGTACTTCGGGCAGTCACGTCTGAAAATTCATCTATTTGGTAGATCTTTCAACTGAATACAACAAAAATTCCTAGTAGAGTCAAAAACATAAGTATATGTTTTCAATTTCGTTGCACAGTTTTCTCCCGAAAAGAGACAAGACCATTACTGTACATCTAATTGTAGCAGTACCTTTTATCTGGTAATTTTCTGATCACTAAGCAAGTTAAGAGTTTTTTTCCTTTTGAAGCGAAACTTTCATTTCAAAGGAAAGCTCAAAATAACGACTGCTTCATTTCTAGTTACAAGTCTGGGAAATGCCATTTTCAACTGTCTGAAGGGTTACATTTATTTAACAGTTCTGTACGTTTCGCGCCAACTTATGGTGACGCTCCACGTAAATAGTGTTTTGGTCGAAAAATTTACTTGACAGAACAAAACATGCTTGCATATTATTCTTCATTTTGGCACAATATTATAAAGTGAAAATTTTATTGCGAAAGAAAGCTCAAAATAATGACTACATTGTTTCAGCCCGGAAAATGCCTTTTCCTGCTGCCTGGGGTTTTTCAATTTTTCAAAATATCTGTGCGCTTCACTAAGATACTCTTTCGGGCAGGATTACATTTTCCGAACAAAAAAAATCTGCCCCTCCCAAAATGAAACGCTCCCGTACGCCAATTTCAATGCATAAAATACAAAACTTAAAATATATATGGGAAGCAAGCCAAACGTTTTCCGCGGTGAAATTTTCCATTATGTTTCGAGGGCCTTAATCTGCCTGAAAATATTCAGTAAACCCAACAAAACTATACAGATCACCTCCCTACTTGATTTCTTTTATAAGAAGGTCAGATTCTTCCCTCAAACTTCAAAATCTGTCATAAAATTACAGTTTCCCCCAAATAAGCTTCAGGTTGTTTAAAGTGGCAAAATTTTCCAATTTTGATGAATACTCAGTACAATAAATGACCAACAGACCAAAGACAGCTCTGTTATTCACCACGACATTCTACCTAATTTTGCTCTTGAAAGGCAAATCACTTAATGAACAAACCAAATTTTTCATTATTATCTTACCAAAAACCAAATTTTCCTATATTAAATTCCAAAATTTCTACAATATTATAAGCTCTAAATTTTCAAATCTTCGTTCAAAAAGGGAAAAATTTCAAGCAAACTTCTACTCTTGTCTTGAGACAATAGTACGTAGGCCTAGAACGATTAAATACATACATATCCCCAACAGAATTTCAGCTGTCGCGTATAAAACGTTTTTGATTTTGCCAAAATGAAGGACAGATTCTTCAATGAACGCCTCGACTTTTTAATGACCCTTACAAAAGCCAAATTTCTTTCAAAAATTTTAAAATTTTACTTCAAAATAAACTCCAGATTTTTAAGTATTTCTTAAAAAGAAAACCAAAATTTCGGCGCGCTACGCGCGCCCCAGATTCTTACGAGTCACGTCCCACGGGGATTAACTCATCACCTTTGTCGGGGCCTTGAAATGCTGGCCCCCTGTCGGGGAGCTTGGCCCCCCTGTCGGGCAAATCCTAGCGCCACCCCTGCCTGGGAGATGAGACTAATGGGAACAGGTATCCCTTTCTCTTTGGAAAAATTGTGAACTTCAGGAGAACGTAGATCGCAATTGCGGTAATATTTGAATAGATTTCAGCTTCAATAGGAAAACCAAAATTAGTTGTGTCCCCTCTGATATCCTTTCTTAGTGTTAGATTTGCTAGATGCAAAATGGCGCTATGTTTGGCAAATCTTTGAACTTATTATAGGCCTACGTTTTAGGATTTTCCTATTTGGGGAGCATGAAAATTTTCAAAATACTCACTTTTATTCTTTGTAGAGATTTTACAAGTGACATACATACTACCAAAGAAACCATGTTTTCCGGTTTTCAGTTGTGTTTACCATGATGCAAAATGTAGTGCAGTATTTGTTCAGTCATCGGTACACTACGTAGTCAAAATTAAAATTCTACGAGTAAACTCTTAAAATATTTAAACCGCAAAGCAGAAGTATGGATCATGCGGGAAACACATGAAATGCGAACCTTGCGGACATTTTACAAATCCGCCCGGACGCCAGTGCCAACTAGTAAAAAAAGGACTTGTCGAAAAAATCGTTGTACCGTGGCACTTGTCATGGGAAGGAGTGAGGCACGACATAGACTTACTTGTTATGGATGGACGGGAAGAATTATTCGAAGGCAGTACCTTACCCCTAAACAGGCCCGTAGCCATGCAGGGGGAAGGGGGGGGGGGTCGGAGCGTTCGAACGACCCACCCCAACTTGAGGGAGGTCCATTTTTCCAGCCATGTGTTTGAAGGGTCAGCTACGAATTTTTTTTATCTTGACATATTAAGGACGAATTTCCGTTCACTTCTTTAAAAGTGGTGTACTGTGTGGAATTCCCGGGGAAGGAATTATGTTGTGTTCAAAAGTCCTCTAAAACATTAGCGGCTCGCCATAGGGGCACTGGGGCACTTGCCCCCCTTCCAAACATTTCCAAAGCATGGTCTTCAATTTTCCAAAAATAACGTTATTCGATATGACATGAATAAAAAGTAGCCTTTTTCTTTATCTGGGCAAAGTATCCCAGTATTCTCTCTCATATAAATGTCATATATTATTTATCAAGTATAAACTAATGCGTAATTTTCAAGGATATAGTTCGTAATTGCATCAAAATTTTAGCCCAGTACCGACCGCCCAGAAGCGTTGATAGCTTCGCCAGCACCAATAGCAGTACTGAATCAGTACTGTTATTGGTGCTGGTAGCACCACCAATGCTTCTGTGTGGCCGGTTTAGGTTTACAGGCTTATTCGACCACTGGTCATATGAGTTAATATGATTCGAAAATTGGAAAAGTTATGATTTCAATTTATTTCCAACGGTTTGCAGCTCCTTGAAACAAAAAAGTCCATAACAAATTTATGTTTGATATTTTGAAAAGGCCATATTCTAGGCATAGCTTACTGGGGAAATTTTTTACTTATTTCCCATGTTTGGTTCTCGATATATTAGAACTGAAGTAGACCTCTTGGTCTCAAGTTGAGTTTCCCCCCTCCCCAAACAAATTTCCTTACATCCGCCCTTGCTCTAAAATGCTCCAGATTGCAGGAGATCTGCAGATTTCAAACTTTACCAGGGAAGCATGACCGGACCCCTAGCAACTGCATGCTTACGGCACGCACCAGCCGCCTCCGTATTTGGAAAAAGGTCCACATCTTGAAAAAAAATACCCACCCCTCCACATGGGCTGGCTACGGGCCTGCTAAAGGACCAATCCTCTAACCTGCAAACCACAATTTTGGTAGGGATATACTGAAATTCTCCAATGGCTCAGCTCCTTGATTGACAGCTAATTCAAACAATGCAGAGTACCAAAGCCAGGGGGCGGGATTTGATCTCTGAAAGTGGGGGGGGGGGGATTCGGGCAGACTACTAAACGGCGCCGAAGGCCCCTCGGGAGCGCGAAGCGCTCCTCCTAATGGCGTGGGGTCCAGGGGCCCGCCTTAGCGCCCCTGGTGGGGAAAAGCCCCGGGTCCAGGGGGCGAAGTCCCCGGAAGCTCCTGGGTATTTACGAAATTGTAGGCATTAAAATGATGCAATTTATCTTCAACTTTAAATTACATAAGATGGGCACTTAACAGAACACAAATATCACAATTTGACTTTCTTCAATTATGTCCTTACTCCGTATGATTAAAGTCGGCCGGAATCGATAATGCAGAGGGTGCGGGGAGGGAGAATGGATTACTTAAAATTGAGGTTCTTCAGGGGATCCCTCCTTGGTGCCCAGATCTTCTTTTCAGAAAGTCGGGGGGGGGGGGATTTTCATGTGATGTGAATTCAGCCCTTGTCTATGATGGGGCGCGCGAAGCTCGCCGAAAAATTTAACGTTTAACACATCTCAATAATGAAACTGAATTAAAATTAAAGAAAGGATGGGTCACTTTTAACCTTAGCTGAATAACGGTGCCCCCTAAAGACATTCTTACTGAAGCACAAACATACTCTGGTTTCCTATATAGTCTTTTTCAGGTGACTTTCACAGAGCCGTTACCTGTAAAGGGGCGCGCGGAGCGCGCCTTAAAATTGAATTTTTACTTCATCTTAATAGTGAAATTGAAATAAAATTAGACAAAGAGTGGTCCCATTTCACTTCAGTTGAATAAGGGTGAACCCAGAGGATACTTGTACTAAGCAAAAACGTACCGTTGGTTTCCTATAGAGTCCTTTTTGTGAGATTTTTATAGAGTCCTTATCTGTGATGGGACGCGCAGTCCACGAAAAAAAGGAGTTTTGAGACATCTCAAAAGAGAAATTAATGAAAATTAGAGAAAGGGTGGGTCCCTTTTCACTTCAGCCGAAAAAGGGTGGAGCTCCAGATTAGGGTCAAGTAAGATCATCGTCCTTTCAGAAAGCTTGGTGCATTTGGTCAGAGAAGGGGGACCAGAAGATGACCGCCTCCCTGCCTCCCCCTTTCACTAGTTACGATAGAGCTTCAGCTACGGCCCGGGCACTGGTGATAAGTTTCAGTGACAATGGAAGAGGTGTTCTACAAGAAGTAACCCCGAATCCTGAAATATTTAAAACGGGTGCACGCGAGGCGTGTCGAAAAAGGAGCGTTGAGACATTTATTGAAAGGATATTGTTATTATTTAGTTTTCAGTGGAGTATATGACCTGTTTAAACATTATACAACTTAAGTATCACTCGCGTAGCTCTGTCAGTTCCAGTTTGTATTTTTGTAGCAAAAGCAACCAGACTAAGACGTAAAAAAAATTAAGTTCTGGAAAAAAGTGGAAGGGGGGGGGAAGTGCCCTCGTGCCCCCCCCCCCCCCGGGAATCCCGCCTATGACCAATGCTTTTATTACACAGCATGAACTGTCCTGACTGCCTGAGAGTGTTTTCTTTATAAACATTGAGCTTTTCCATACTCGACTCGAAGCAATCCACTGAGATTGTCTCTGGATTAGGATGAATTTCAGACAATTGTGGGAGGAACTTAAAGGGCCGAACGTCTCACCCCAAACTACAATTTTGGTACAGGGGTACCAAAATTCTCAATTGGCTCAGCTCTTTGAGTGACAGCTAATTCAAACAATGCAGAGTACCAAAGCTTATACTACACAGCATGAACGGTACTGAGAGTGTTTTGATTATATAAATTGAGATTTTCTATACTCACCTTGAAGCAATAAAATGAGATTGTATCTGGATGAGGACGAATTTTATTGTGGGAGGGGCTTCAGTAAGAAGGTTAGGAGAATTGGTACTGTTTGGGGTGAGAGAACTGGGCCTTTAAGCAAGAAGGTTAGGAGAATTGGTACTGTTTGGGGTGAGAAAACAGGGCATTTAAGGCATATTTTGTGTATGATAAAGTATGGGAATGGTCGTGTAAGAATAGCCTCCAGTGTTTGATTGCCTTGTTTTCAGTAAATCAACCAGCCATCCGAAAGGCAGAAAGGGTCTTAACCTAACAAAGTCAAATTCGAGTTTTCCGTCGAAACGTTCATCTTCGAAGTGTAATGCAATAAACGACAGTGCAGATTATATACGGTATCTAATTTAGTGAATGTAGGCATTTTGAAGTTATTAATTGATTTCATACGTGCACACAAAATGTGTTTTACACAGATTCATGCATGTTTACTTATTTGTTACACATTTTATTTATTATCTCATCGCTCCGTGAGGAGGATGAGATATTGTAGTCACTTTGCCTATGGGGCTATATACGGCAATGCCAGCTTAAATCGCAATGGTTACCATGGTAACGGTAAATTTTCCCAGGTTACCAGTCTCGAGGTCTAACCCATGGTGATGTACC
This sequence comes from Holothuria scabra, assembly GCA_037179385.1. NCBI lineage: Eukaryota > Metazoa > Echinodermata > Holothuroidea > Aspidochirotida > Holothuriidae > Holothuria > Holothuria scabra. Next base: position 52,247,842 of record CM074180.1, read on the forward strand.
CCGGGGTGACTGAAGGTCCAGGGATGAGAGAGGGGTCAAAACCTGTGCGTGTGTGTTGATGGATGTGTGTATGTGTCCAATTTTGTTTTCCTAATATCTTGTAAACGGCTGGGCCGATTTTCTTCAAACTTGGTGGGATGGTACCTTAGGTGGAACTATTGCATTTTAATACACAACCGGAAGTGAAGGTCAAAGGTTACAGGTCAAAGGTCAAATTAAGTGAAATCACCTTTTTTGCTATATTTCCAAAAGTAAACGTCCTCCTGACACGAAACTTCACACATATAATGATTGCACCTAGACCTACTAAAATATGTGGTTGCCATAGCAACAGAGGTCAAAGGTCAAGTGGTAGAGTGGAACAAAAATTTTTCAAGTGATAATTTGTTCGTAAAACAACCTTTTTGTCTTTTAAACTCCTCCTAGTGGGCTGGACCGATTCTTTTCAAAATTGGTAGGTGGGTACCCCAGGGTGAGAACTTGTGTCTCCCAGACCGTCGGAAGTAAAGTTCAACGGTCAGAGGTCAAACGTCACATTTTGCAAAAGACCACCTTTTTTACTATTTTCTACTAAAACTTCAAAAGAAAACCTTCATTTTTCATGAAACTTCACAAGTATAATAGGGTAGACTAGTTCTACCAAAATATGTAGTTTCCATGGCAACCAAGGTCAAAGGTCACGTGACAGGGGGTCAAGTACTTTTTTTTGTATTCACTTTAACTCTTAACGGAAGCATCCCACAAATCTGAAAGTTTAAGTGTAATAGCCTAGGCATGATAAGTTGTACCGATATGTGTGGTTGTCATGGCAACCAAGGACATAGTTCACGTTACCGATTGTCAAAGGTTACAGTGGGCATGACACGGCCACAAAAACTTTTGCGTAGGCTATTGCAAGATTAGATACAGAATTTTACAAATGTTATCTTACACCCCATTAAAAACCCGTACAATTCGGCATAAATGATATTCGACTGAAGGAAAACTGCGTTCGAAATTCAATTTCGAAAAATGCCGCAACAGCTCACCTGACTTTTATGACGCAATTGGCGACACAAACCCCGCCCTACGGCGCGCATCTAGATGTGGAACTAATGTAATGCTCGGTAAAGTTATCTTATCTTAGCAACCTCATGGAAACGATTGCATCACAGTACAGAGTCCAACATACAGAGTGGAAGGTGCGGACCATGGTGGGGATTCGGAGCAAATCATTGGCCAATATGTTCGCGTGCATATGCGCGCGGGTAAAAAAGTTACGTTTTTGTGCAAGAAAGACGCGGTTCAGGCGCTATAAAGAACAGCTATGAACATGTATGAACAGACCACAACAAGCGCATCCCCACTATGAGCGCGTCTTTACTGTATGAGCTGTTTAGTGAAGATGCTATTGCGAATGCTAAGCAGTAACCGTGCAATGCACAATTCACAATGTAGTCAGTGGCCACGCTCACTGCTATCGCAGCACCGATGTTTGCAATTATGTATGCGCAAACACGCGTTACCATGCACATGATTCGATGATTGTGAGCTCTCTGGTACAGTGTTGCTAACCGTGCCTCCAATGACGTCCCATTTTGAGACGCGTTCACATACGTTTTTCGCTTGTGAGTTTCAAACGGGCTGAGCCTGGCCTGTAATTGGGAATTCAAAACGTTGTTTTTCGGTATTTATGGACATAATTTAGTTGGGAAACCTTTCACTTTATGTCAAGGTGTACCCAAACTTACAGAGAAACTTACTTTGGCCGTGTCATTACCACTTTAATGTTTTGTAACTAGCCTATTTTTCATCAATTAATATAGGCCTAAATAAGCTATACTGAGCCTCAGGCCCAGGTTAGTACTTCGTAGTAGCAGTCTCGTCTTCACAACTCAAATTCTTTATTCACTAACTTGTATGCTGCAGTGAGATTTTCAAGTTCTGCTCGCACTTCACTTTGATAGCCCTTATATCCAGAGTGTTCTCATAAGGTCTATGAAGGCAGTTGTTTTCAATCCAAAGTTGCTGTAACTGTTAGTCCTAGTAGTATGAAAGTTAAAATCTAACCTAGCGCTAGACTTGAAATCTGAAGCTGGTTAACGGTATGTAGGCTAGGTCTGGGGCTTTGGCATGGCTCTGAGACCTACGCCATTCATAATCTTGAGTTATAACCCAAGATATTAAAATGTAGGTGACTAACATTAGGTTAGGCATAGGGCCTACCTATCTTACATATTAGTGCCCTTAAAACTTGGCGGTTCTGAAGCATCGCCCCCCCCCCCAAAAAAAAAAAGATTGTGACAATTTCCTTGCCACGGGCTAGGATTCGCCACAGGCCAGTACGCAGAAAAGCATTGAGCGTCGGTGGGAAATCTTCTAACGCCACGCGTTCAACATGGCGCACACGCCCAGTTTTTTAATTGAGACGCACTTGATGTGCATATCAGCTCGACACACATGAAGTTTGCCGTCGCGTCAAAATGGAGAATACGCCCAGATAGCGCCTGAATAATAACAATTACGCACTTGTCTAAAGCGTCCCCGAAAGCGTCTTACTTTTATAATCGTTGCGTCCATATCCGTATCAGTTTAGTGTAACAGCCAAGCTCGTTGTTTTTTCATAGTGTTGCAAGGGGATAACAGCATCTTCAAAAATAAATTTGTTCCAAAATCTTAGATAGGCCTACTGGATTAAAAGGGCATGCGTTACAAAGACTGGGTAGCCTATTTCTCTAGTTCTTTTATAATCCGGTGTCAGAATTTAAATATCCACATTATGTTTTTTGTTTTTGAATAAGGGGTGCGCCTATAGTTCCAAGAACTTGATTGGTCTGTGCCATATTCTTTCCCCTTGCTATCTTACGAAAAAAACTTTCATCCCTTGGAACCAAAAACAAAAATGGCTTCCCTTGGACTTCAAATAGGAATTTCAAAGGATTGTGGCATGCAGATTTAGTATGGTAACTTTTGTCAATGACATTCTACTGTAGCATAAAAACAGCACAGATAAAACTTCTAGCACATAAATAGTTCAAGTTCTGTAACCAACTTGCGCACATGTTAGCGATGAGATTTGCAACTCCGTGGATTGCACTCTTGTTTACTGTTTTTGAAGGAAATACTTCAAAGTGCATTTCCGTTCAAAAATTTTATTTTTTCTCAATTTCTTTATCAGGAGGCAAAAAATATCTGCGGGGCGTACAGAAAATCTGGGGGACCTAGGCCCCCAATGCCCCAGCCCCCCCCCCCTTGGCTACGCCACTGTTTGCCAGAGGGACGGGAGAAAAATAGTGACCTTTCAATGATATAACAATATCTGAATACATTCTTACATATTGAGACAAAACTTGAAACATTGCGATCCTTCCTATGGATGGTTTGGGCCCCAGTACAGTTGGAAGGTATTTTTGCCCATAGGGCTGAGTTAAGCTTGTTGAAAAGATATGTATAGTGCAGTGGGTTGGTGCGTAGCGCATGACACACATTATTGCAAAAATGCCTCCCAGATTGCAGGAAATGGCCCTAAAAAGTTAAAATTTTGACATATTTGTGTGACATTCATGTAACTTTCAACAAAATTTCTAAGAAACTTGACCTCCAAAGTTGGGTTGATAACTTGAACTGATTTACCCACCTTGTGAAATATTCCCTTTGGCGAGGAGGCAATGCAGTTCCCATACACCTTAGACTTGTACTAAATTTAGGAGACGAGTTATGATAAAATTGATAAGGAAATTCCCCATTAATTCGACCAATAGGTTTTCTCAGAGTAATCGAATACGGTGTGTGTTTTAGATGGCAGAGGAACTAGTTATATAGACTGGACTCGGAGAACTAAAATCAGGAACCTATAGTATCGCAACCAACTCTCGATTCACTGATACTTTAATGGATGACCTGATTTATCTTGTATAGCCGTGTAGTGGCGGGGCGTTGAGAGGTTATTGGAGGGAAGTTCAGCCCCAACTGTCGCTACACATTAAAGCAACGTGCACGCAGCTTTTGCGATGTGCACATTTAAGATTCTGTTATGAATTTATGAAATGCCAGAGATCTGTTCCGACAACTTCTCAGGTCTAGCTTTAAACCACGCAGCGCTTCACGACCAGGCCTCGGCCCACTGGTAGACCCGAAGTTCTCCTAGGTGAGTCGAGAGATTCGAGATAAAAAGTGAGGGAAGAAAAGTAAAAAAAAAAACAATAGAAAAATGTAAAATTACAAAAAATGTAATATTTCGGACCGATTCTTACCCGGACTGTTATATCCGCTCGGTTCAATTCCGCCAGCAGAGCTAGAGCAGACAAAATGTACGAATGTGTCTCCAATTTTGTGCTGAACTTTTTGTACGGTGGGCCCAGAAACCAAATCGAGAAACAAATCAGAAAAAATCTGAGAGTCAAAGGGGTTCTGAGTTTTCAGGGTTGAGGAGCGCTGATCTAATTTAGACTAACCTACTATCCAGGGTATCTGACTGTATTACTTCTGCATGCATCGACGTCGATCTGACTTTCAAGTTGGGGGAAGGGGGGACATCTGGCCTATTATTTTTCCTGTCCAGTTGAAGTGTCGAAGAGGAGGAGTCCCATATGCAAAATTGCTCTACATACTTCAATATTTGGAGTTACTCAGAAAACACCTAAGTCTTCAAAACATGGTCTTGAAAGTGTGCATGGGCAATTACTTCAACGGACAACGGTCAATCTGAATTTAAATACATGGTGTACTCTGTAAGTAATAAGAATCATAGAGAAAATTGTGATAGTTTGTGCAAACGCTCTGACAGTTTGGGAACCATTTACAATTACTGACCCTGGTATGATATGTAGAAATCTGAAGGTCACAGAGGCTGGTCAATCTAGATTGTTTACCCCTCGGGGACGAAGACCCTCTTGATAACATCAGAACTCATTCGTTTTGTTTTGTTTTGTTTTTATTTTCGTGACAAAGTCTATTAGTATTTGTTTACCTGTACCCGCCGACAAAAGTAAATAGCGCCATCAGTTATCTCAAGTTTCTCTTTTGGGGTAGTAGGGGATTACAAACATGGTTTTAATTAAAACACCATTTTTAGTGTTCGAACAGGGTTAAGGGTTCCTTTAGGAAGGTAATAGGCTCTAGTTTTGCTAAGCGTTATGTCTTTTTATATATATTTCGACAGTGTCCCATTTATGTTCCAGGGACGACCATATTGAAGGCTGGTATTGATCACACTTTAAAAATAAAACTTGTGAACTTTCACTCGTTAGATGAGTGAAAGCTACTCAATCCAAAAGAGTGAAAGTTCAATCCAAGAGGAGTGAAATTCACTTCAAAGGAGAAAAGTTTAACTCTTCATGGAGTGCCCCAACAATCTTAAAATAGGGTGATCTCACTCTTTTTGGAAAGAACTCCACTCGTCTCGGAGTGAATTCAATCACTCCTTGTCAGTGGAGGGAATTAACACTCTAATGGAGTGAATTCACACGTTTCACTCTATTTGAGAGTGACTAAGAACACTTTTTCGTTTTTAGAGTGCATTGTGATTTTTTGAAGATACAAACATACAAAGGTAAACTCGAATATCGGAGAAAAGAGAACACTAGCACGGATATTGAAGCAGGACCATAATTTACAGCGACAGCACATCAAGATCTTAACATGTCACGATTCAAATTGTAATTACTGCATTTTCAATATCCCCATGACTTGAAAAAAATTTTGGTAGGAGTTAAGTTAGCTTCAAATTCATGATGGCCTATAGCCATGCATGTTAAACATGTTAATTGAGGACATAGGAGTATAAGGCAGGAGAGGCAGGGGCAGACTTCCCCCGAAATTTTGCACAATCAATCTGGGATTTAGGTCACGGGTCTGGGAAAATTCGGGCAACTATTAAGTCTTAAAACATCTTGCATGCTAAGTTTCTAATTATCCGAATATATCTTTAGGCAAAAAATGGTATGGTTCTAAGGATGCCAATTCCATAAAAAATCGAATGTTATTATTAGAACTAGCGAAACATTCAGACAGCTATGATACAAAGTTGTTCCCGAGCTTAAATGCATAGTCTTGTGCAACACAATGCATGAAATGGGGCCGAACTTCGGCATCCCTTAAAAGATTTGCTTCAGAAATGAATAACACCTTATATTCTGAGTAACATTTCTCATGGACAACCAAAGAGGGTGTAAGAATTATCATTCGGGTAGCTTATAAAAACATTTATTTCTCAACATCTTTTCATAGCACTGACGTAGGAAGCAATATGAAAGTGGGGACGGAACAATTTTAGACCATGAACCTCACCGCACCCATTGACCAAAACAGACATTTTTAATGCGAACTTCTTTTGTTTTTTTTACGAGCAAGAACCATTTTTTTCAATAAAATAAATCTGATTTTTTTTCTCAAGTGTGAACGCTATTCTGTATTAGGAACGTAATATGCGGTTCGCGGAACTCGTCGAAAATTTGGGTCCTTTTACATATTTTTAAAGATGGAGCTTGTATTGCAGAAAATAGCTTAGAGTCGGGGTTTCCTGTATGGAAATTTGAATATGTGGGAGGCTATCGCAAAATCTGCGTTTCCCGTTAGCATATATCTGAGATAGCATGTCGACTGAGGATCGCACTTGCTACAGAATGTCATTGGGGGTGGGGGACGGACTGAGGATTCTCGGCGACATTGAAAAGCTCCCGAAACTTTGTTACCTTTTTTAGACAAAATATTTAAAACTTAAAAGCCTATATTGAAGAAAAATTTGAGGGAAATGGCACTGTGGTAGATCGGAAAAGTTTACCTCTGACTGCTGTATGAGTGACCACTTACTGCATTAGAGTTTGCAATTTAGGGCGCACGAAGCGCGCAGGAAATTTTGAATCTTTAAAACTAATAATTACAAATATGGAGATTTTATTAAGAAGAATTCGGAAAGTTATGAAGGAAAAGTTGGGAAAACCGCACTATATTTGACTGGTGTCTAAAATGGCAAATTCCCAATTTTTTCACTTTTTCGAGCCAGGGGGCAATCGCCCCCTGTCTCCTGTAGCCACGTTACTGCTCTGCGACATTGAACAAAAATAACATATTGACACTTCAATAACTAAAGAATCCATCTACACAGACTACTCAACTGACAGGGTGTATCTCATGATATAGGCGTGCATGAGAGCATTTGAGTATGGTCTGATGAAGTCTTGCTCGAAAGACTATTTTCAGCCTTGGCGCGGAGCATACAGAAAATTTTGAAAAATCGCGACCCCGCAGACATTCGGAAATAGCATGTCTCGTAAATGCTGGTAGTAGCTAAGTTTTCCGATATTTCTTGCAAGTGGGAACACCACTGCACCAAGGAGGCATTGCGGCGAGCGAAGCGCGCGGAAATTTTTGCCCCTCTTAAAACAAACAGATGTAGATATGGAGCTTGTATTGCTTTTTTTCGAGATTTGAAAAAGTGAAAAAAAAAGGGTTTTTTGACCCGGGAAGTGGGGACGGAAGCATGCTCCCACCCCCTCATTTTTCACTGGAGGTGGTCCCAGCGCCCGCTTCCCACGCCTATGTTTCATAGTTTCAAAACAATACTGCCGTAATGGTCGAATTCTTTCAAAAATTGATGGCAAAATTGAAAGATATCATTTTCAAAGCTGAATCCTTATGAAAAATCAAATGAATACAAAAATTTACAACTCATTATAGAAACTTATATAAATTCAATTATTTTCAGCCCAACTTTAAACACTTGGAATAAAACCAAACCTGACTGGATTAAAATATTGGGTCGAAAGTTTTGGGATGGCCGGCCCTTTTTCAAAAGAAAAAAATAGTGAAATTCACTTCAAAAAGAGTGAAATTTACTTCAATAAAACGAAGATTCACGCTTGACTGCTTGAGGGAGTGCCTAGAGTGATTACTCTTAAAAAAGGGTGATCATTGCAAGCACTCGAGGTAGAGTGAATTTTCACTCTTCCTGAAGTGATATTTCACTCTTCTTGGAGTGAATTAATACTCTAGTGGAGTGAATTCACACTTTTCACACTATTAGGGAGTGACTTATTCACTCTTTTAAGTTTAGAGTGAATATATACCTTTATAGAACAAATATGTCTGAAACTAGTATTAACTTTTAAGCAAAGTGAAACTGAAGATATCAAGGTTCGGGGCGGGAGGGCTTTTTGTGTTTTTGTGGTAATTTCCCGTGGGCGATCATTAAATACGCGGCATACTGATCGCCCAGACGGAGGTACCGGCAAAACCAGCAAATGAAATGCCAAAACGTCCCAAAAGGTCAAGCGAAGGGGGAGGGGCCGTCTTGACCACTGCTTTTACTCTGAGTGACACGAACATTAAATTCTTAAGTTACGAATAACTATTAAAGTATAGCGTGAAATTTCTGAAAAACAAAGCTTATATTAGGCCAAACAGATCCACCAGAAAAACTAATTCCCCCTAAACGGGGAACAAGACATACAGAAAACAGAAACAAATAATAGGTTACGGTTATATGGGCAGCTAAAATTCTTGTGTATAGCACTCTATGAAAGATTGTAGAGCGACTATCATAAATAACCCTTACCTGCTGCGTAGGGGGTAAAGGTGAAAAGGCAGACATCTTGTTTGCCCAAATTTCACCCTTCCATAGGCGGCGGAAGCGGGGGGAGGGGGGGGGGCAGGGGGGCCTGGCCCCCAATAGTTTTTTTTTTATGAGATTTTCGATTTTCGGGGGGGAATGTCGCAAAATAAATTTTTCAAAGGTAATTAAACAAATTTTAGTTGTTTTTATTACATTTCGGCTATTCTTTGGCTCAAATATTACTTTTCATAGTGCAAAAGTTGCAAAGCTTCCGGGGCTTCGCCCCCTGGACCCCAACATTAACGATAACCTGTAAGAGAGTTTATTTTCGCTCTTCAAATAGTTGCAGGGTATTCTGCAATTGTGCCCCACTCTGAATTTCGGAATGAATTCAGGTAGACTGTGACAAGCTTCATATCTTCGGAATCTCTTGACGTTTTACTCCTCGGGTTTCAGGATGGATAAATTTTTTAACAGATTTGGAGTCGCTAAAATTGGCTACGTTGGTGTGGATTAAAGTCAAAGGCAGTTCCCTGATTAAAGTGTGCTCTGAGCATCTGGCATGCTTCTACCTCATGAACGGATTTTTTTTTTCAGTTCCTGGGAATACACAAAATCGTTCCAAAATCATACTTGGTGTAGGTGGGTAGAAAATTTGGGTCTATTAGCTCAAAAAGCTATGGACGTTACTTCACAGATGATCACAACACAATGCTCGAAAGTGTCGAATATCCAAATTCTTTCAAGCATATGCCGGCGAAAATGGAAAAGTATCATAGTAAGGGTAACATAGTTACGAAAGGTTAAGAGATAAAAAAAAAAATCGCGACACATTTGGGAAGTCTGTGGCTTAAAAGAAACAATTATTCTTGAGACTGTTTTTAAATCTTGTGTAACACAATACCCGAAATGACCGATTATTTTAATAGGTCAAAACTTTGCCGAAAACAGAAGACGCAATATTTAAAGTACAATTTTCATGGAAAATAAAAAAGATCTGCGACACATTTGGGTAGAATGTGAAAAAAGGGTTTTCATCCCAACTTCACACTGTAGTCTTGCAAAAATTTGCCCGAAATAGTCAAAATATTCGGGCAAAGTTGAAAAAATGCTGGGACGTTTTCAATTGCCAAATTAATTCAACGGATAGACAGGATGGTGTTCAGGTGTCCAAAAGTTTGCCACCTATCCTGCTCTAGAGCCAAATACGGGCAATGGTTATGAGAATCGGGTAACTTGTTTTTCGATACTTTAATGATGCAGGGTGAGAATGTCTTCCCGCAAGTCTTCTTAAAAATTCTTCAATTAATGTTACTAATAGAAGAAAATTCATCTACTTCATTTCATCCAATGGTAGTGGTACATTTTATCTGATTCTTCTGATCAAAAAGCGACTGCTAAGATCCCCCATAGGCCTAATTTTTTCAAAAGTAAAATGATACATAGGCGGAAGTTCGGACACATAATTTTTCAGTATATATTGAATTTAGCCAAGAGTCGCGATACAGTAAAATTCATTAGCATGTTTTCAATTCCGGTTTGTAGTTTCCCCCGAAAATATGCGTGACCATTTCATCGATTGGTAGTGATACATTTTATCTGGTAATTTTCTGATCAAATAGCGACTGCTTAGATCCCCCTTTAAGCCTGGGAAATGTCATTTTCGACTGTCCGATTTTTTTTCGCGGATCCGATTTTTCAAAATTTTGTGCTCGCTTGGCGCCAACCAGTGGTGAAACTCCGCGCAGATAGTCTTCCTAGCAGCATTTAGTTTCAAGCGAACATTTTTTGTACAAACAGAACCTCGAATTAGCGACTTCTAAGACCCCTATAAGCATAGGACATGACATTTTTGACTGTCTGAAGTGGTCAGGTTTTCAAAATTTCCAGTACGTTTCGCCCCAGCTTATCGCTTATAGTGGTGCTCCACTTAGACCGCTTCATAGCAGAATTTAAGTTTCAAATGATCATTTTTTACAAAAGGAAACTCAAAATAGCCTCTGCTTGGATCCCATATAAGCCCGGGAAATGCCATTTTCAACTGTATGAGGGATCGAGTTTAAAAATGTTTTGTACGCTTCGCGCCAACTAATGGTGGCGCTCCGCTTAGTCTCCTGGCAGAATTTAAGTTTGGAACAAACTTATGTATCTGAATTGAAACTTAAAACAGCGACTGCTTGCATCCCCTTTACAAGCCTGGGAAATGTCATTTTTGACTGTCTCAGAGGTAAGAATTTTCAAATTTTCTGGACGCTCCGCGCCAACCAGTGGTGGCGCTCCGCGTTGACTGTCTTACGGGCATAATTTCATTTTTCGGGTTAAAATCTTCTGCCCCCAAACTGATATGTTCCCCCTACACCTCTGGGAAGACCTTACTCAGGCGTGCACAGGAAAGAAGGATTTGCGATCCCAGGATACATAGTCCAGTGGAGTAATGAACTGAGCCAATCAGTACCTCAAAAGTGTGTTTTAATCTTAGAAAAATCACAAATTTTTCTCACCAGAATTAGAGACAAATAAACCTGGCAAATGCCATTTCCACACATCTGGGAGGTTTCAAAATCCAAAATTTTCTTTGTACGCTCCGCGCCAACCGATGGTGGCGCTACGCTTAGATAGTAAACTCCAGCCACCCCTTACAAAGTATCCAGCCCCCCATGGACCCCCTACAGGGGCTTGCCCCCTGAACCCCACCAGGGGGCCTTCAGCGGCCCCTGGACCCCACGCCGATGGGGTTTTGTGCTTCGCGCAAAACCAGACGCCTTACGGCGTCACCATTATGTCGGCTGCCGAAAACTTGTGCCCCCCAATAAAAACATCTTCCGCCGCCTATGCCTTTAGTTAGCCAAGTTTAGTCAGCCAAGATGCAAACTGGTGCTCTCTTTGCAAAAATTTCGCTTGTACTCATTTTTAAAAAATGACCGCAAGACTGAATGTAAATCATAACGAACTTACGTAAGAAAAGCGCTAAAATTGGCATTACATAAATTCCATAACGAAAATTGCATTAAATCCAGCATGGAGACCCTTCCAGTTCCCCCGTTAAAACCCATGTACAAATCGCAAAACGAGTGTCCTACTTTGATGATTTGCTCAAAGCTTTTACCTTTTGTGCTTTTATCCGTGAATTGAAATCAGAATGACAACACAGGCCCGTCGCCAGCTCATGTGGAGGGGTGGGTCTTTTTTCCAAGATGTGGACCTTTTTCCACATACGGAGGCGGCTGACGCGTGCCGTAAGCATGCAGTTGTTAGGGGTCCGGGGCATACTTCCCCGGGAAAGTTTGAAATCTGCAGATCTCCTGCAATCTGGAGCATTTTAGATGACTTTTGAACACAACAGAAGTCCTTTCCCTGCAGGAATTCCACACAGTGCACCACTTTTAAAGAAGTGAACGGAAATTCGTCCTCAATATGTCAAGATAAAAAATATTTCATAGCTGACCCTCCAAACACATCGCTGGAAAAATGGACTCCCTCAGGTTGGGGTGGGTCGTTCGAACGCTCCGACCCCCCCCCCCCCCCCCCGGCTACGGGCCTGCAACATTGAGGTAGACCTATATTTGGAGCGCGACTATACACGCAACAGTTTAAGTACTTCATAGGGCAAGAACTTATTTTGAAGCAACAGCTAAATATCACAATTTCGTTCTAATTTCTCTTAAGTATCTTTTGCAATATTTTAGGACTTGAATGCTGCATATTGAAGGCAAGCCAGGACAGTAATTCCTAGTAAATTTCACACATGAGGGGACAAGATATTGTCACATGACTCTCAAGAGCCAATCATAAAACAAGACAGTCTACTAAACTGCTTCAAGTTGGGGTGACTGCCTTTGCCCTTTAATACGGCAATCAAAGTTTTACGATTTATTCTCTTTTTTTTTTATTCTGCACTACATTTTAACATTGACTTAAACTTACAAAAATGATCCTGGTTTTACGTCGTGATTGGTTAAAGAGTGCGGAATTTTGTTAGCCGACAAATATTCAAAAATTTTGATTTAACAGTAATCAACACAAAATAAACGTTTCTTCTAATCTGAAAAATCTCTTCAATATTTCTATATTCTGGCACACGATCAGTTCAGAAGGTAACAACGAGGCGCCGGAGCAAAAGGTTACTATTCTCTGTGAAACTGTTGTTGCCCCTTTAAGAACCAATTGTTATGAAAATATATTCGTGATTCGATCACACCCTAAACGTATTCCTAGATAAATGTTTGAACGCCTTCAGGCATGGTTAGAACGAAAAAAAAAAATTAGTTGCTAGCATTTCTCCCATGTTGGTGCCACTTAGGCATGGTATTCAAAACGTTGCAATTGCGTATGGGCCAAAACTTCGTGTTGGTAGTCCTGTAGTCTACGGCTTATTACAGTTATATTCGAAATTGTTTTATGTCGCGAAATTGTTCGAAATTGTTTTATGAACAGGAAGTCGGACAGGTTTTAACTTATTAATTAAATTGTAGAATTTTTATTCCAGTTAGGGCAAAATGGGCAAAAGGGGCGGCATCAGGGGTTACTGGGACCGACGGCCCCTATATTTGTAGGAAAATGTGAAAAGGGAAGCAAAAGAAGGGGGAAGAAGAAAATCAGCCCTCAACTCATGCTTTGCCCCCTAGGCGCCGCCCCTGCTGCATATTACTCTAGTTTTCAAAGGAATCTTTAAGAGGGCTGCAGCCCCAGTCTCGCCGTGAGAGACTTCTGTACCCACGCTTTCTCTCCATTGCTTGAAATCGAATGTTGCCGCACGCAGCCAATGCATTCAATATCTCTGCTTATATTTTTCAGAAATTATATTATTATATTAGGCCTATGAGATTGTGCGAGACATCGAGGTAATGAGACGGAAGAATTTTCAACGAGGAAATCAAACTGTAGACGGTAAAGTAATCTAAGCAAACTGAACTATTAAACATAACAGCCAAATAAAAATTATTAGAGTGTAAAGTATCCTAGTGACATAGCTTTGTTTACAATTTATAATCTGAGACACTATACATAAGTAGTCTGCATAGCTAGCCAAACGACCCCTCCAAGAACAGAGGGGAATAGAAAAGCTCTACATATATATTTAATGTGAAGATATTCAATATAGGACTTGGTGAACGAACTGCTGTATTCCTGTTTCGTAGGGTATGCTAGCTGATGATCCAACGAGAACATTGTATCGGAAGTCTTCGAAGAGGCTCGAAAATTTGAGAATGTTTTGAAACATGTAATTATGTGTAAACGAATACAATAAGGAAGTTCAGACCACAATCTCCGTTTTAGAGTGAATTTCTTGCCTGTTTTTGAGATCAAAATTATTTCAAGCTTGAAGTAGGGTTCTTTGGCCTAAATACCGACGATAATCTTGAACTTTTCTCAGATGTGACTTGTGACAAGAGTTCAGATCTCGTAGGAATAGTTGACAAAGTGCGTTTACATGACCCCAAGTACGTACTTTGAAGGGAAATGATGCGGAATTGCTTCATGTACTGTCCAGAAATCGAATTGGGGGTTGGGGTGGGAGAGGGGAAGTTCTTGGGCGGTGAGCAGAATTTCGCAATATTTGTAGTTATGCAAATAGCTCAAGTAGATTGCTGACAGTGTCTACGGTCTGAGGTGTGATCTCGCACGATGACTGGAAGTCCTAAATAGGTATGGGGAGTTGCTCAGAGATTGAAAAATGAATCATATTGCATAACGATCGTGACAACCAACAGGGCTCTTTCTGGATTGCGAGAAAGGTGGGGATGGGCGAGGTCTGCAGTGATCGCCATGGGCAGTTGAGTAAGGAAGGGGGGGGGGGGGCATTGGGTCGTGCTCCCCTCGCGGATGCCAATTTTTAGAGCCTAAAAATACTTAATTTTGTAACGCAAATTTTACTTCGAAAGGTAGTATACGTGGAACCAGATTGATACCTCGAAAATTTTCAAAAGAGAGGGATTGTCTTCCCAAAGCCTCCTCACGGATGCAATTTTTTTTCAGTTCCGAAAAATATTCACATTTTTAACACTACAAATTTTAGTTCAAAAGGTAGCATACATAGCACAAGATTGCATGTAAGGGCACCGAAAAACCGCTATTTTAGGTGTTTTTTGCATTGTAAGGTTGGGTCATGGGGTGGGGGTTCTAACCCCCCAAACCCTCCCCGTGGCTACGCTACTGTCCCTCAGCATACTGCATGCCCTCTGCAGATCAATCCTTCGTACGGAGCTACTGGCCAAGGGAGCCATGGGAGAGAAATTCCTACTGAAGCAGTGGGCCGGCGTAAGTGCCGGGAGCTTTGGGGCAGCAATTAACTCGCCATTTCAGCTCCATTGGCGACTCCGGGAAACAAAATCTATAACGTTAAAAACTGTGTAAATAAAAATCTAGAATGAAAATAAAAGATGACAACATTAACTGAATTTATGTTGTTACATTGATGTACTTCTTTTCACGTCCCAAGGATACGTTGTCTTAATATTCTAGTGTGAACTTGGATTAAAAGGAAGTACGGTACTTCATAACTTAGATTCGGACTCGTGACGTCACGACGTGATCTTTCGGCTCTATCTATCGGTCGGTGCTAAATTTGAGCAGAATTGACGTAACGTTTTCATGAGCTCGTAATAATTCATTAAAGGTGAACGAGCGGAATGTATGTGGTTAATGGCATATTTCATTTTCGTTTACAATAAAAGAATCCGCCGTTTTGCAAATTAGAGTAAAACATGTTGAGAGTTTAAAAATTGTAAATTTAGCTCAATTATGTTGTTTAATGCAGTCTTAATTCTGGTATAGCCTCGACCTGTAAAAGTGCAGTGAAAAAACGGATTCGGCCATGGCCCTACATGTCGAAGGGTTGGGGTCTGCGGCTGCTCCCATTAACCAAAACCTTGCTGAATCAGGTATAGACTTCGGTGACTCAGTCGGGCAGAGAATGGGAAAGGGGTGGGATCTGGAGTGGGGCAAAAAATCACAACCCCCTGAGAAAAACAGTCCCGTGTAGCCATCTCGACTTACTCCTCGTCCTTTATTCAGTTCAATTTAATGCCCTGACTATTTATTACTGGTAGTATATCCCTATCGTTGCTTATCATTCAGTGAATTTTCGGCAGCACCTTTGGACCTCCCTTCCCCGTTGTCCACGAATCTGTTGGTGGTTAGCGGACAGGCTGAGCTTCGGTCTAGCGACCTTTCGTGCTTTGGGATCTTTAATTGAGTGGGCTTATTCACTTAAAATTCTCGTCACTGAATTGTATGAACATTTTGACTACTCCGTGGTCATTACAGGGGATTTGATTGTTGGCCGATTGGGGTACCTTCTTCAGACCGTATACAGGCGATGGTCAGGGGACCACGCTAGGACATCCTGGTGGCTCCTAAATATTCTAGGTGGATCAGGGACATAAGAATATCATGTTCCAGATCAAAGATAGTCTGAGACGGATAAGTGGTAGTTTTTAGCGGTTTTGGAAAAAATAACTTGTTCAACCGATCATTTTACAAGCAGAGGCCTACAACTGAAAGAAAATTTGCAAATTCTAAAAGCCCCACACTCAGTTATTTTTGGTTGAAAAAGTGGTTCAGTGATAAAGATGGTCCGAAGAACCCTGATGTGTGACCTTGAAACAAGAAACAACAGTCCTTTAACCAAAGTATCGAGTTTTCCGTTCCTAAGCAAAACCACGGAACTAGAGAAAAAAAAGCAAAACACGGAAATTTATGGAAAACACCTTTTGCCTTGACCAAAATAAAAATGAAGGGAAAAAATAATTTTTTGAGGAAAACGTTAAGTCTGGGATGTTAAAGAAGGTATGGAGCTAGATTTAAGTTGGGAAGTAGGCCATACACTTATTTATCACGGAATTTGAACATGAAATTGGAATAACATGAATAAACCACGGAATTTTGTAATTACATCTGTTGACACTACTTGGTTACAGCCACCGAAAGTTGCAGAATTTGATCTTCTAAAGCACAGAAAAATGGACTTCATCTTTCCGGCCTTTAATTCATTGTTGCCCCTTTCCTCGGTTGTTTATATTCTTGAAGTTTGACCACTGGCTTGAGGCATTGAAGTATCAAAGTTCACCAATATTTTTGAATTCACCCATAAAAGTATGCCACCATAACAGGCTTTGTTAATTTAGTCTAGACTGAGCAAACAGACAGCAAGGTTAATAGTCCTTAATAGCGGAGTGGTCACAAAATTATAGCATGGGTCCAAACAAAACAGACAGTTGGTTGTAATTATAGAAAAGAAGGCTCTTTTTTCTGATTAGCCTATCTCACATTCTTCCTGACCTAAAAATCATCTACACCAAGCTCTAAAGGGAAAATGCAGTCAATCGAATAAGAATTTATAGTAGATCACGGCATCTCCATTTAGAAATGGCTTTCTTATCATATGACAATAGTTTTAAAATTGTTTTTATGCACGATGGATAGCTCCATGCCTTTTCCCTTTTTGGTAATATGTAGGGGATAAATGCGAGGGTACCCGGTCTTAAATGCAATTTAAGACCCGACGATGACGTTATCATAGAGACTGAGCGGACCGAGGCGCTAGTATAGTGATCAATTCATATCAATTTTTCCTAACTTCTTGAAAACCATTCAAGACCGGTCTCGAATGGGATTCCAGAACCGGTCTCGAATGGTTTTCAACCAATCAGAATGCAGGAAATCGATACAAGTATTCATGAATTATGTTAAAGAAATCTTCAAAAGAAGGCATACTTGTCTGCTTGTAAGACAAAGAACGGCATACTTGAAAAAGTTTTTTCAAAATAATTTTGGGAACACGGTCTATTCCCTTTAACTCTGACCCGTGGAACAATGTCTGTCAACTATCAATAGTCCCTAGAAAAGTTGATAAAATAAGAACCATTTTTTCGGACCAACCAGCATAATTCATTTTTGGATGCAATTATGATAGACTGTAAGCAGGTAAGAGTGGAAGAGAATATTTGTTTTATTTGGTACATACATTTTTTGGCTGAAGGAAGGATTTTTCTGCTGAAATGGGAAATTGTCTTTGACCTCTGAGGAGGGGAAATTTAGGGTTGACAAAAGGGAATTATTTTTCAAGGCAATCACTTGAAGTAGATCAAAGATGTTTCACTATGGGTGGGCCCAGACTATCCACTAGGTACATGGTTCATTGGTAGGTAGGGCCTAGGAGCTAAAAACAAAGTATGGGACAGGGCCAAGAAAATTTACCTTCAAGCATATGGTCAGTTAGTTAGATGGAGGTTCACAGCCCAGTTTCTAACCAATTGGTTTAAAGGGCCTATCCTCTCTTTCCAAACTACAATTCTAGTAGGGGCATACAGAAATTCTCAATTGGCTCAGCTTTCATTGACAGCTAATTCAAACAAAGCAGAGTACCAAAACTTATTTTACACAACATGAAATGTACTGAGTTTTGATTATACACTTTTCTATACTCACCCTGAAGCAATACAGTGAGATTGTGTGTCTGGATGAGGATGGATTTCAGACAATTGTGGGAGGGGCTTTAGTAGGAAGGTTTGGAGAATTGATACTGTTTGTGGTGAGAGAATTAGGCCTTTAAGTCAACTGGCCACAGCCTTTCTCTAGTTGGACTCACTGGCTTGTTCTCCCTCAAATTGTTGCTCCACAATGGCAGTAGGTTCCTTTTTTTCCCAAAATTGTAGTCAGTTTAATCAAGCTTTCAATACTTCCACCTGTTTTCAACTTTGCAAAAACTTAAATTAGGGAAGTGGGGGAAGTTGTGCTAGTTTGGAATTCACCTGCAAATGAAGTCAACAAATTTACAGTAAAACTATGGATGAATAAACAAATAAAGTTGTAAGTTAAGCAGTTCCTCTAATTTACTTTTTACCTGAGCTCTCATCCTTCCGCAGTTGTAGAATATGCACATGGTAGGGTCCACTCTATAGTCCCCAGTCTCATTGGTCCCGTCTCATTGGTCCCCCATTTAGCATAATTTGTCTCATTAGTCCCCTCTCTTAGTATTTCATCTCATTGGTCCCCCGTCTCATAAGTCCCCTGGGTTAGGGTTAGGGTAAGGGGGAAAATGAGACAGGTGACTGATGAGATGGGGGACCAATGACACATGGGACCAATGAGACAGGGGACTATTGAGACCATGGACTATAGACATTATCCCCCACAGTATTTCTCGCCAAATTTATCCAGTTTTGACTGACACTATATAACACATTCTTGTTGGTGTGTTGTTTAAATCTCATCTAAAAAACTCATCCTTTACAGGCACCTCACCCATTCATTCACCTGTTACCCTCTCTCTTTTCAGACATAAGAACACTTCTGGTCAGATTTTTGATAAGCGCTAGTTTGGTAATTCCTTGGTGCACGGAATTGTGGGATAGAGTGTGGGATGCACAAACCAAAGGCAGCACGTAATGTATGGCATTCCCTTGTTTTTGTGCAGTACTACATACAACACAAAGCATAAATATGTTTATCCAACCTGACTGAAAATAGGGACTCAGCCCTACTTTACAGCAGATTAAAATGCATATTTTTACACCAAAAAGGCAGTTTAGACCAAGTCTACAGCACAGAACCATACTTAAGTTCCTCCTTATGTTTTGGTTGGATTAGGGAGGAATGATGTCATCAAATTTTCATGTAAACTCAAATTTTGGAACAAGTGTTGTTGGTGCAGGATTGGTTCATTTATCCTGGTAATTTGGAGGGTGTGTGCATGGGCACAGCCACCAAAACAAATTATCAAACTCGCTTATTGCTTAGAGCAGGGAGGTGTTAGGAAGGAGACACAACATTCTATTGACTCTTTGAGGCAATGTTTGTTGCCGACAATAATCTTCCTTTTGTTCCCAAATATTTTATCTCAATACCTAGACCAACTAGGATAAGTGATACATTGACCAAATTCCAGTGAGAGGGCACGCCCTTACGTTGTATCTCGTTAACTTTTCGTTGCCAGCCATCATGAAAACATATCAAATTTTACACTTTCGTCTGTATACGTCCTAATATATGTAAATTCTGCTTATTTCTTTGGAGAATTTTAACGCTATATATATTTCGAGTGTGTTGAGGAGTTATGCGGAAAGTTGAGAAAATTGGGTAAAATGATTTAGCCAATGCCTATAGCAGACGACTCATCGAATTCATTGCAAAACAAAGAAAGTAAACTATTTTAACTTTCATTGACAGTCGTTTAGCTAAAACTTTTGATTAGAGTTTGAAACCGGTCGGAAACAAACCTCATTTCAAAGCATCTTTTAACAAAGACAATTGTTTCAAGATTACTTGGGTGTGAAAGAGGCAAATCCTCTTAAGCATGGGACAGGTCAACAAAGCTTAACAATAGGGGCAAAGAGAACTGTCAATCAAAGTTTGATGCTTGAATGGGAATTACTATTTTTGAAGTACATATTGTGTGAAAGATAGGACGGTTGTGTCTCCTTCCTAACACCTCCCTGCTTAGAGATACTTTTCATACCAAAACTTCATAGTTATAACAATAAATATGAAACAAAGCAAAAGGAAGTATTTTGCACCATTTTTTATTGAATTTCTCTTGGAAGCCATCACCTTTCATTCAATATATATCAGCCACATACACATAACATAATGATGCCTAACAATTGAACATAAACACATATTTTGAGGAATGTTAAGAAACACATGCTTTTTACGTTCCTGATCATCTTGGCTTGCTTGTGGCAACATTATTGTAGGAAGACAAGTCATAAATGTGCTTTGTAAAACACTTGTATTTATACATTAGACAGATTTAACAAAATCTTTCACTGATTATTTAGACTGTGAAGTGTAAGGCACATTAAGAGGAAGTCACAAAGATATCTTGGGATAAAATGGAAGACAATATTCTGGCTCAGAAATCATAAAAAGTGTCAGATGACAGGAAGTTTAAAGACAAAGTTACCTTAAATGTAACATCTATTAAACACCAAGCATATGCCCCTACCTTTCCCCAGCATTTTTATGGGGGGGGGGGGCATCCTCTAAAATATTCAGCATGATTACGGGTAAACATAACTAAGTGATATGAATATCATTTAGGTCATGTTCTCTAGGAGTACCACAGTTGGGTTTAAGTTAACCAAATAACTACAACAATTAATGAAACAACTGGTGAAAAGAAACTAAGGACCTCAAAATATCTCTGAGTTGCATTTATGACAGAATTAACCCTTCCCATAAGACTAAAATTTTTGTAAAGAAAATGAAAATAAATAAAAGAAATTAAAAAAACAAGCATGCAATAAACTCAGAAATGATTATCAATATGTTTTAAGTATTTGTGATTCATCTTACTGATTTTTTAAATTATGGAATGTTTCTTTACATAGATATTATTATTCACAAGAGAATCATCCACATCATACTATGAACATTTGTATAATAGTAAGATGAAGCCTAAGCTGTGTACATACAAAATACCATCCTATGACCATTTGTATGATAGGAAGATGAAGCCTAAGCTGTGTACATACAAAATTGTTTACCTTCAAAAATCTGTTTTTGTGGCAAACTTAAGAGAGAACATACATTGATACAGTAAAAGCCAATACAATTTTCACACAACTGAGATGAGATGTAAATAACTATGAAGCAATTGAGGTATATAAAGCCACAACTTAGAAGAACATAAAAGATGAAAAAACAATCACAAAAATTACAACAAATTGTTGAAATGACTGACAAAAAATTCACACCTGAAATTAGTACTCAGATTTGATAAGAGATGTTTCAAAATATATACAAAGTATGACTTATATACATGGTGAATAATAATTTCATACTATATCATAGAAAATTCTGAAAAAAAGCAGGAAATTTTTGGAAAAATGTGAATAGAGAGCAAAAATCAAATTACGTCTGAACCACACAGTAAACAGCAGATTCAAAATCAGATTTACTTTTGTTAGGACATTATTACATTTTAAACATGAACGATCAATTGATCGGGATAAATGCGAGTAAGATAACTGAGGAAACAGAATAGGAGGGAGGAAAGTGAAGGCCTCGATTTTCAAAAATATTCATGGTTCTCCTTCGGAAATTTATTTTACCATGTTTTGTTGTCCACAAGGACATTTGGTTGTCCCAAACATTTTTCACACAACTACAATGCAGTGTGCTTTGTGAGTACCATACAAACTGTGATATTTTGTTGCTGGAATTCAATAAAGTATGTGTGTCCATCTATTGTCCGTCAAGTTACAGACCAAATACAAGAGATGTTTGAGAGACAAAAAAATATGGTGGAGTCTTTACTAAAATGCAATGATTCAAGTTGAAAGAGTCAATCAAAATTGAAATTTTGGTTAAGATTGATGGTGGTTTAGACTGTTTAAAAATTTGCTGTCAAATGGCAGAGGTTTTCATTTTGGTGAAGAGGCTAGAGTGGGTGTACCCTACAAAAACTAATACTTTAAGTCCTTCTAGCTCAAAATCTAAATGGTCATTGTATTGAAAATTTTTTAGTGCCATGATGGGCAAACTTGGCAGCTTTCAAGTGATGGGTGTCTCAAAATACCTGTGAACTTTGCCTTTGGGGGTGTGAGACCATCAATGATGTCATAGCTCAACTACCATTTCCCTTAAACAAAATTACCCATCATCCAATAAACACACTAGCCAAATTTAGGAAAGTTCAAACATAGCACCCAAAAGGAGTTGCATGATTTTGTGTGCTTTCACTCTTTGACCTAGTTTTGTTTTTCTTTTTGACCCATTAATGACCACTGACCTTCATCAAAAGAACAACTTTGACAACCTGCTATTAGCATAACTCTTCTGTCATATTTGAAAAAATTTAGACCTTACCACAAGGAGTTGAAGTGTTTTGCATTTTTTCACAATTTGAAATCTGCAAACCCCATGGGACCTTTAAACTACTTGCTGCTACCAGAATTTTGAAGCCTTTGATATGTTGTTTAGACAAATCCAGACAGCAAGTGATGGTCTGATTTCAGCTAGCCATAACTAGGGTCTATCACCTTTTAATCTTTCAATTTCCTTGCTTATCTGTATCATGGATGGTTGTACACTAAGTTGTATCTTGATTCCTTTGGTTTCACTGAATATGAGTGTTTTTGATATTCATGTAGAAAATAAACGAAGATGATTTTAAGACCCACTTCTCTCATCCCAAACAGTGCCAATTCTCCTAACCTTCTTACTTAAGCCCCTCCCACAACTGCCTAGCATTCATCTTCATCCAGACAGAATCAGTTTAGTGCTTCAGGGTGAGTATGAAACAGCTCAATGTGTATAATCAAAACACACTCAGTACAGTTCATGCTGTGTAATATAAGCTTTGGTGCTCGATCTGCATTGTTCGAATTAGCTGTCAATCAAAGAGCTGAGCCAATTAAGAATTTTGATAACCCCCTACTGAATTGTAGTTTTGGGTGAGAGGATCCGTCCTTTAAGGCTGGTGCACAGACCCCACTAATGGCTGCTTACAGTCATTAAACACAAGAGCTAGTAGGATTCATCTGTAACCTTACCAACTTGAGCTTGGACAAGGTTTGATTGGTCCACAGAACCATTGGATAAAACCAATTTTCTAATGGTGACAGACAGACAGAGGCATTGTCATGACAACAGTTCAACTAGTTGAGCTAATAATACCTTATTATTCACTTCAAATTCAAATTTAATTAACAGCTCTTATTGAGATAAATGCAGAACATTCATTAGTCTTGAGTGAACACATTATTTCTGATCGGCATTTCAAACGGAATGGAACTGAGTTATTTCAATACAAAGGCAAGAATTGCTAATAGCTGTACTGTGTATTACGTGTTTAAAATGATTTCAGTGTTTTAAAAGTCTAAAATATCAACTAATTCAGACTTTCATAATTGAAAAAGTACTTAAACACTTTTTATCCTCTTCAAAGTTTGAGTTGGTTCATGAAATTCAACAAATTTATTTTAGGTGTTTCCTTCACCTACAAAAGAAAAAATGGTCAAACTTAGACAATCCTCACACCCTACACACAAATAACTGTTTTATGAGTGAGTATTTGACTGTTCCATTCAGTTTTCAAAATTTTGTGACCACACACTTTTTCAAATTATGCACAAAACTGTTACAAGTCAGGACACTGCAAAATGAAAAATGCAAATTTTTCCCTCAAATATTGGATGTGGAATGTAACTTATTATGCTTACTACTGTCATGAAGAAGTGACCCGTTAACACTCTCATTAAGTTATCAATATCAACTCAATGAGCTCCTTTAATCTAAATATGACCATCACCAGTTACTCATCTGTCTATATGCTTAAATTTTTCTTATCTAATTACTAACGAAAACAAAAATTACGCAAAATGTTTCAAACAAACCTTTTAAAGAAGAAATAGAAACTTTATCATTATTGATTCTTATATAATTTCATTTTGTATAAAAACAGACATGCTTGTCGATTTGACTTGATGCAGTCACATAATTTTTCAACTTTAGGTATTTTCTTTATCCACAAAAATAGAATTCTTGCCAAAGATGTAAGTGATTATTCAAATATTTTTACACACTTTTAAGGTCACATCAAGTTTTGATAGGTTAGAAGGGTACTTATTCAAAGCATTTTGGTGAAAATGGCATTTAAAACCAATGTGTGATTATCAAAATATGAGCAGGTGAAGTTGTCACTTTACCAACAAAAGGTGAACTTGAAGCAAGCACATATGACATCATATCCTCACATTAATGAACAGTATTTTGTTTTTCTGTCAACTTTACAATGAGTTCTCTATTCCACAGTCCCATACTATCAGGTTTTGATTGCGTATAAAGTGGCACGAGAATTTTACAAACTTTGCATTCCACACAGGGAGGTCCTGTCCTTATTTAGTTCAAGATCAACACAAAAGTAAAAATAAAGGGAAAAAACATTCCTTGTCAATATTAGGAAGTGATATAACCTCTGCTTCTCTCAAACTCACTTTGGAACACAAATCTATTGGCTTCATTTACTGATATCTGGAGGAACATAAGTCTGATTTGAATGGAAGTTTCACCATAATGTGTAGACTTAATTCCTCTTCCACAAATAAAAATTAATTTTTTTGCTCATACTTCCCCTTTAATAAGGCACATGGCTTATAGAAAATACTGGCACACTGACTAAAGCACTTTAAAATCTACAAGGTTCTGCCCGAAGAAGAGACCCATTATTTGTCTGTTGTTTCTAGACCCTGCAATGCAGCAGGCTTTAAAACTGCATTATTACTAAAATATACAAAACAGTTCTAGCTAGGTTAACTATTGAATTGTCTTCCATATGTCAATTCATGAAAAACCCATAATTGTAATCAGCTGTTTTTATATAATGATAGAAAGAGGTAGAAATTAGAACAATAAAATTTCTTATTTTGAGAAGTGGGGGTTGGGGTTAAAGGACAGAAGGAGGGTGGTTCAAGTGTGACCACAGGCCAATTCCACTGATGTTTAACAGTCATCGCTAACACCAAAATCCATTGTTACATCTTAAATCTATCGCAATTTAGCAAGCAAGTTTTCAAAATGATGTCACTAAACTTTAGTGATCAATTTTTCATCACTAAGTTGTGTTGTTTGTGACTAGTTTAGTGAAACCCAAAATTCATCACTATTGCTACTAGCAGTAATGTCTAGTTGGCGAGCGACTTAGCAATGAGGGCTAAAATTAATGTTAGTGGTCCCAAAGCAGCAGTTTTATAAGGTGAAACTATAGGCCTTGAGTTACTGATTTTCCAGGTATGCTATAAACCCCCCTCCTCAGGATGCTAGGTGTGCTGTTATATTCAATTTAAATAGATTTAAATGAGCTCCCATGTTCATCAAAGTGTTCCAAAAATTACACCTGTCACAGTGATCTGAAGAGAGTGATGGTTTGCGATTGCACTCGCATGCCTCCAAATTCATGGTTTGCATTAGTAGATTTGATATAATCAAATGAAATGATCATAAAGCAGCTCTTAAATGAAGAAGAAGACAAAAGGATTGAACTAGATAAAGCTAGTTACACTTTCACCCTCAAACTGAATTAACTCTCTTTATTGTTCCACTGCAGTGTTTACGACAGGTGGAGAAAGAGGGAGGGACGGTGGGTAATTAATACTAGAAGTGCTCAGATTTAATTGTCTTGATAATAGCTACAACCAATGCAGCAAGACACCCCTTGACTAGTTTGTTTAATATAGCAAGCAGGTGACTGTCAAAGATTTCCAGTACACAAGGCACACCCTGGTCATAAATTATATCACCCACCTGCTACTCCAAGCCAGAAGCTGATGAAGCATATCTCATCTATCAGGATATGTCAACAATCTGTTTCTGGCTTTCCTACTCTGTTCCTGACAGATAACAATGAGATGTTTGGGAAAACCAGACAAGTACCGACTATCTGCTGCCCTCAGTTGTGTAACAACCTGACAGTTTCGTCCCACATTGTTTCCTTGCTTGGAATACTGTTTCCTATTCTAACAA
Organism: Holothuria scabra; assembly: GCA_037179385.1. Classification (NCBI taxonomy): domain Eukaryota; kingdom Metazoa; phylum Echinodermata; class Holothuroidea; order Aspidochirotida; family Holothuriidae; genus Holothuria; species Holothuria scabra. The sequence continues at coordinate 52,273,838 of CM074180.1, forward strand.
CTGACTAAAGATTCTTACAAAATTAAAAAGTCATAAAAAACAGAAAAAAAAAAACAATATGAGGGGAGACAAATGAAAGTTATGTACCATTGAAAGTATTGATGATTATAGACATTTAAAGTAAAAAATATATCAGAGATTGCACATATACATGAGAGCACAAAAATGTCTCTTTCTTTTACCCCTGAAGTAGGTCCAAGCAATTTGTTGACCTGAAGAATGACGGTATTGGTTCGTCAAGCTTGCTGATTACTTTGTAGATAGATTTCTTCCAAGAGGCTTCAGAGTCCCTGCCATTTTTGATTGCCACAAAAAATTCCCGAAGCGTGGTGGATGAAACTGTCAGAAAGCTATCAGGAGCCTGATATGAAAACAAAAGTAAAGAGAAAATGAGCAAAAATTTCCATTTTTACAGAAAATTAAGGATTGTTAAAGGGTGCCATTCATGTGTAGAGTGAAAAAAAGGCTTTTGTCAGTTTTGTAAATGTTTAATGAACTGACCCATAATTCCTTCTTTGTGAGCGAAAATGGAAACTAAAAGCAAATTATTGTAAAACACTTGCACACATATAAAAAATACTTAAGAGACATATGGGATGAAATTCATGGGTCAACATGATAAAACTATTGCACATAAAACAGGACAGTATCATTAATTTTCTCCAAGATATTTTGGCATATATGAAATGTCACAAGTTAGATCACAAATGTACTTCCCTATTCAGAAATTGAAAAGAGAAAAAAGGGAGGGCGAGTAGGAAGAGACAGCTTGGGAGAATTCCCCTCCTCACCATCATGCACTGCAGACAAACATAGATGATTTTATTCTCTCTTCACTTCAAACTCTTGTAAATGCAAACAACTATAAAATTCAAGTCAAACAGACTGAGGCATCTATTTGAAGGCTGCAGTCATTCCTGACGTAAATTCTTGCACAAATCCCACAAGCCTACGGTAAAGACCAACCACAAAACACCAGCTGCATGGAATAAAAAAACAGCGCAGACACAGTATTTGCACATTATTTTTAAAGCTAATTTATTCCCTCTCCTGATTTGCTTCTGAAGGTGGATGCAAGTTGCAACGATACGCCCAAACGGATCGTTGAAGTACTTGCAGGTGGGAGTGCCTGTCTACGACAGCAGATGTTTCAATCTCATTATATTTGCTTGACAGTGATTTGAGTTAAGACAAAGGAATGAGCCCGGAACACTCCCAGGATTGAAATTAAGCTATTTATTGAGAGTCACCTGTTGAAAAAAAATATCAGACTTTTTATTACAACAGGAATGGACTTTGCCTTGCATCTAAGTTTATTCTTCAAATACAGGAATCAAGTGGTCGTTTCAATGTACACACTTTAATAAGCACAGATTGAATTAAATAAATGACAAGTGTAAAGGCTGTCTCATATATCATCTGGATTGCCAAGAAAGGTAAACTCGGCCACTAATACTCAGAATTGATGAAACAGCAAGCTGGAAAACATTCCCTTACTCATGGTTTTCTGCCATAATAAAAGGGAATGGATCACGATGAGGATAGCACACAGTTCTACAGGCCATAATTTTACAAGGAACACTTGTACCCATTTGCAGGTTCCAACAGATTTCACCTCCATTAATTCATGAGAATTTCTCTAAACAGGGTAAAAGATCAGACAAGACACAATAGTGTTTCCCAATTCAAATGGTCTTGTAAACTAATCAGAGCTGCTTATAGTTTCTGTACTACATACTAGGCTATGCTCTCATCTAGAAATGTCTATGATACTGTATTGGTACTGAAGTCACTATTGAGATCTGAAATATGATACTGAACATAAGATGGATCAGTACGCCAGGAATCGGAAGACATACACGAGATACTGCCAAAAACAATCCAACACACTAGATAATTGAAACTTGCATGGCAGAGCTTGTATTGGAAGACTGTTAGATTTCAAGGAAAAGATTTAACAATTTGGAGGAAGTGAAAACTGTCTCAAATATTTGAAAAGCAGGTGTTCATTTGGCCATCAAATAATTTATTTTGAATAACTTTTTTCTAAAAAGTCTCCAAATTCTTTAAGTGAAAGACAACTGACTCTAGGGGAGAACTGAGGGAGGGGAAGGGTGAGCAATTTGGTATGTTGGTGTTTTATACTTTGACCTTTAACCTTCTGGTTTTATCTAACGGTCTTTTCCAGTGGTTGGTTACTGGATTGTTATTCCTACTTCATTATGCAGGGCATCACACATACTGATGGTAGGTTCCATTTTGTCATCACACCGACACTGGCAGGTTCCATTTTAGGTCTTTCGGTATAACTCACTCTCTCTGGGTATCAAACCCTCTTGAATGAAAGGTAATTTGAAATACCTAGACCAAACACCTGGTTCCACCTAAAGTGTGATGACACCCGTTTTAAACAAAAGGCGACGCACAGTCCTTTGTACTTGTATCAAGGAGCAGATTGCATCATCTCCTAGAAAATAGACTTAACTTTTTTCTTAACCAGTACAATGTACTACATGAATGTCTTTTAATGTTTACAAAATGTATAACAAAAGTCTTTGGGGTGATAATCATTCTGAGCTGTTCTACTATCTTGAAACCAATATCCATCATGAATTCAACAAGGGACGACTCACTTTCATTTGCCCAGACTGTCATGACTGGAGAGCACTGAGGCATATGTTGAAAATATCGGAATGAACATTGCTTCAAAAGGGCAATTTATCAGCTAATGATGCAGAAATAGTGACCTTGTTAATGATGCTCTAATTGATGAGACCTTTTCTATTCTTCTTTGTCAAGTTTCAAAGTTTGTTTTGGTTCAAAAAGGAGGCAGTTTGTTTTCACTTGACTGGAACCCAACATGCTTGGTTCAAGGACACATTGAAACTGACCTACAAAAAGTAACTTGGACCTTTTTTCCATGGAAGAACAACCAAGCAGGTGATTGATTTCTTCAACTTTATTGAATTTTAATAACAGAAACAGAAAAAGAAGTATTTAAAATCTTTGGAGCCAGTTCCATCCAGTGGATCCAGTTTGCTTCCACAAAACTTTCCATGATCTTACTTTGTTCTCTGCTGTGAAGCTGTGACCTTTGACCTGAGGTGTCAGACAGGAGGGAACTTGCCTACAGTGTGAAATTTCTTCACTTTAGTTATTCATGTGTCTCCCACTGGGAACAAATGAGCCAGGTGTTTGGTTATGACAGTGTATGTAAGCAGTTTAATCAATAACTTGGTAAGAATGTTTCAGTGCTTATTACCTTCCCATGATGATTAAATCACTGGACTGACTGATGAGAATGGCGGTTATCAACCTTTGATAATCTTATATAGATATCATAGGCTAGAAGATATAAAAAGATGTAAGTATAATGCAGACAATGTAGAGAAAGGGCAATGTCATGAGTATAGATCATAGGTGCAATGAGCAGGGTTCTAAGCTGGAAATGCCATCCTGGGGAAGAAAAGAAGGGGTTATACTTTATACACAGCTCCCCCTCCCCTGAAAATATCCTAGCTGTTTTCCAGTACCTATGTCATGTATGGGTCTGTGATCATGGATGAAAAGGAATCTTTCTCTCAGGGGGGCGTGACTTTTTGCCTGACATCAGATCTCCGACCAGGGTATAATCTCTGCCTGAATGAGGGACCAAAGTCTGCCCCATTCACCATGGTTATGGCCAATGAGGAGGGGGGTGCAGCAACATGCTCCCCTGTCCCCTATGGCCATGTCTGTGAGTACATTATGGCATTTGATAAATTATGAAATCTGAACAAACCTACATGCTTAAAAAAGAAAGCAAGCTAACACACAGAAAAAAGTATATGTGTACAAAAATGGTTAGGTGCTACAGTGTCTGAAACCTGGGTATTAGGGCGTTTTGCCTTCGGGTGGGGGTTTCCAGGTCAGATGTAGTAGTTTGTTAAGCTTACAGTGTATCAGTTTGGTGCTTACTTTCTTTCTATGTAACTGTGGTTTTTTGTTTCCCATAAGGCGTGACACTTCTCAATAAGCCTAAAGGGTTTTCAAATGTATTCCTTGTCACAAAGTTTATTATTTATCTCCTAATATATGTAAATTTCAGTACTGTGATACAAACCAACTAAATGAATGTACAAAAAACTACTTCAAAAGCTGCATATTTATGGTTAATGAGATTTTGCTTCAGCTGCATCAAAATGTGAAAAATAAACAAGAGAGGGCCTGAACCTTTGTATGATGTTGTAATCTGAGGTGTGAGGCATTATGAGGTAATTGATCCACATCAACAGTTTGGGATGTAGCTCAATTTAGAAAGTCTGCGTTTTCACTCATACTCTTTCCAGCAGTGAAAATTAAAGCCAGGTTTAGTGGTACAGTCACTTTACTCATAAAAAATCCATACAAGTTTCCCCTTCAGTACAAGTCTTGGGGCGAACAGTAGGAGAACATGTTCCGAATTATCACTGATAACAGTGAGCAGGTGCCAGCTACATTTGGATGCAGGCCTTTAAGCCTGGATTTCAATTTAGGAACTTCCAGTTACTGATTAGAAACCTACAATCTACATCACAGAGGATTTTCCAGAGGCTATATTTATTAAATTAAAAGTATGCAGCAAAATTTTCTCTTTCAAGAGGTGAAAGGTGCATCTCAATAGCATGATGAAACATTGCCTCTTACTGTTTGTTACATTCTTCCTCTCTGCCTGATTACCTCTTATTACTTCAGGGGGGAAATGTAGCTCACATGCAGACTTGATAAAGTCAAGTTTCACATTTGATTTATTGATTGACAGTAAAAGATGTGTTTAAATACACAAAAAATTATGTAACATTTGGGGTTAACTAACAGGTCAGTCAGCATGTGTTAATTGCTTTTCACGCAGTGTGCACACATTGAAAGCATAGCTCATTTGAGGTCACAGATCATGTAACAAACTCAGATATTAGTTACACCCCATACTGCCTTTGATGTACTGGGGTGTCTATGTTGCTTTTTCAAGAAGCGACGTCACAGCATGGTGTATCACAAAGAAGATACTAACTTTCAAAGTTATAATACAACTCTGAGATTCAGTGCACTAAAGGAAATTTGTGATACCATCACAGTACTTAAATCTGATATTGCATTCAATTTCTTTACAATTTTGATGCCACTCAAGTCAAAAAAGTAAAAAACATATGTTAAACAGCATGAGAAATTAATTTTAACAGTCCAACTTCAGTTCACAGCCTGACCTATTGAGCCGAGATATAAAATGTTGAAGTTTATTCACTAAATTAAAATGGTACATTGCACAATAATTTATTCATTTGTGGTGTCATTGTTGTACTACTGAAATTACAGTCTTTGTATTTCTCTGTTTTTCTGAAAGTTACTGCATCTTGTCCCAAGGTCCGATAGCAATTGTACTCTTAGGTGTGATGTAATTAATTAAGCCCTCTCTGTGTAACATGCTTTGCAAGCAAACAGAGAGTGTTCAAGGTCATAAAAACATTTTTAACTTTAAAGGTAAACAAAGCAGAATATGTAAGATGTACAACTAGAAAGTCGCAAATAATTGCACAATGGAGTAATTTGTTTCAAGTGAATAAATTTCAACATTTTATATCTCTGCTCAAAAAAGTCCAATGAAGATGGAAGTTTGACTGTTAGAATTCATTTTTCATGCTGTTTAATATATATATTCGAATTTTTTGACTTGAGGTACACTTTAACTAAAATCATCACCAGCCATGACAATACAAAAAGGTGGAACATTGCACCTTGAGAACGTTGAACCCAGGGAACACATGGTAGACCCCCTTTCACAGTACCAACTTAACTGTGTAATTTCTGAAGGAAGGGACAGATACTTCTCAAATGCTTCTGATGGCCTGCCTGTCTTCTGGACAAATGCTTTCCAAACCGGTCTATTTCTAAGTGACCCCAAAAGTATAAATCATATTCAACAAGGAAGCAGGATTAATTAAGTTATCTATAATTAGAGGGTTCATCCATTTCCCCGAAAGAATTTTGTGAACAAAATGTTTGGGTTATCTAGGAATGTTGACTCACTTTGAAAACAATTCAAAATTCCTCCATTCACACCAATAATATTATCCATCTACACCAGCACCAACAAAAAAAAAAAAGGAAAAAGGAAAAAAGCAACAAACCACAGGTCTAACAGAGCCACCTCCGTAAATCAAGACCAAAATTCAATTGAAGCACCTTTATATGATCAAAGTGCATAATGTCAGTAATCATGGCCTAAATGCACTTTTACCATTGATCATACCGGAAGTTGCTACCACTTATTCTGTAAAGGTGAATATATCCTTACATCATCACCTTTTCTCAACTAAAAACAGATCACCGGGCGAAAAGAAACCGTAAGAAAACAATGAAAGGTATCGTTAAACGTGACAGCAACATCCTTGGTGCTCGTACTTAGTAAGAAGTAGGGCTTATACAAGCTTCAAAGTACAGGTTCTCGGAAGTCTTGTGGTAGTACAGTGAACTTTTTGGGAGACAGAAGTAATCACAGTGGCACCCACTCAATGAATAACATCTTTTTTCAATGAACAATAAGGACGTAATCAGGAAGGCAGCTGACCCTTGAAGGAACCAACTTGGCACGCGAAGGGGAAATGACGACTGTGTCCTTTAACTTTCTTTCCTTGGGAAACACTGAAAAATGGTTGCAGCCGCCACAGATGAGGGTGAAAGAAATGCAAAGTTCATTGTTGTTATCTGGTGAGTCTCTCTATTTTTTCCACCAGAAATTTGTCACAACCAGAATGAGAAAGTTGAATTGTCATCTATATAAACAGTCACTTTGAATGAAGAACACAAAGCCTCATTCTTTGAGAATTTGCATTGATTGTTTAATTTCACAACAAGTGGTGGGCCGTTTATTATGTTTTGACTCTTATACACCCGACTTTCACTTTTTCAGCATCCTTAGGTGGCGTGATATCTCACCCTGCCCTGACAAAACAGATGTGATGTTGAAATTTAATCCCGTGGTGTATAGTCCTAGTATATTTATTTTTCATGTGACATTCCTCTTCTCACAAGAACAATGGAAAAGATCTTACCAGCAGTGGATTTACAGTAGGTATAATATTTAGGATTTGTGCTTGTGAATTTTTTTTTTCTTGAGGGGACAGTGGGAGGAGGATTCAATGAATACATCTTTTCATTTTTAATAAAGAACCTTCAAATTAATTTTTTTAATTTTTATCACAATCAAAAGTATCTTGCAGAGTAGTTAAATTTGTATTAAAACAAGGGTTGAAATTACCCATTTCTAATAAATATGCAAATTAATGTGAACTGGTATTCCCATAAACCAATTTCAATTTATTTAATCAGGACCTTTTCTCTATGGAATACACTCCACCATGAGTACATCACTAAAGCCAAAATAAGGTATCTTGCAGACTGACTTTGCAATTTAGTTGTCTTCATGAAAAAACACTGCAGACAGAATTAACAATTAATTTTCTTCAGAGGTATGAACATATCGGTGTTCTGCTGATGATGTACACCTTCTACTGTGCTTTGGTCACTAAAGCCTGCAGTGGACTGGGGTTCACCTCACCATAATTTTTTTTTTATAATCAAAAGTTGTTAAAACTTCCAGTCCTTCTATCTGACACCTCCTAACTCTTATTTTCACCAAAGCTCTTAAATAATACCTCACCTAGCAATGAGCTTGGCAATTCTCTACATGAATAACATCAAGCCAATGTTGAAAATACTCAAGAATTGGAGATAGCTAGCAAGTTCACGGTACTTCTTAGAAAGTATTGAATAAATTGCGTTTGCTTCCCACATCCTGTCCCATCCCCCAGATTTTAATGCCAAACAGGTAAGAAATTTGAAAGTCAACACAAATGTTAACTCACAAATATGACATCTATTCATATTTTTAGAGTGTTGAAAGTATCTAGGAATCATTTATACTGGGAAAGTGGAGTTACTACCCAAATTAGCACCAGCAATTGTGACTCTGAAGTAGAAAATGGTAACCTGCTCGAGCCTGGTAATCTACCAATATCAGAGTATAAGATGAATTATCCATGTTCCAAATATTTTGCACAGGTCACCTGGAAGTGTTTCCTTAGTTTTACTCTCTTAGAAATCTAAAAATCTAATGCCCAATCAGGAAAAAGCTCACTAAATCTCTCTGCCACAGGGGGTGTGGCTTAAATCTTGAATACACATGAAAGGAAAGTGCAAGTCAGACATTTTAGAACAGAATTATAGCTAAGTAAATTCATCACTTTCCATGCATAGTAGTGAAGTTTGAAGAAGTACAAGTCAAATTGTTTTAAGAGGTCCTTCAGAAGTGAGAAATCCAGTCTCAATTATTTTAATAACTGACTAAAAATAAACGTGAGGTATCTCAAACAATGATGTGAAGGGTATTTAACTCTGAAGCACTGGCAGACTTGCAAATTATTAAATATTAACCTTACTTCTCGGCCTTTTGGCTAAAATCATGTGTAGTATCTGCTCTTTTCAGCCTAGTCTAGAATGGAGCCATAAATGACAGAACAATGATGTAAATGGTCTGAGGGCCATGAGGTTGGTCAAGTGTAGTCCTTCAGTGGACATACAGCTTCTCTGGGAAGCAGTTATAGTTTGGCTTTGCCAAACGGTTCTTTGCCAGAGAATCAGGAGGACTTTAAAGTAACCTTACTTCACAGTAATTTCTACATTTCAATTCTCTGTTATTTGTGATTATGTGAAGACTTCCTAGCATTTAAATAGACTTGTTGGTAAAGTACTAATTACAACCTTAATTTGTAAGTATCTTTTTCTTTTGTTCCAGTACAAAATTTTCCACTGAGCTCTTTTGTATAACTTCCAAAATTCATGGACATATCCAGGAAGTTTCAATAGAGGGAATGCAAGGTTTGATACTGCTGCTATAAGGAATTTAAAGGGATGCCTCCCTCAACTTTTGAATTTTTTTCCCTTTTGGTAGAGGGCTGAAATGCAAAGCAGGTACTATACAATATATACACTACAAGATCCTACAAATCAAAGACACCATTTCAATTGTATAATCATACAATTGTTCAGTACACTACAAGACATCACATTTGTACTCATGACATTGTATCAATGCAATTCAAGTTTATGTCATTTATGAAAAGTTTGAAAACTTTGACTCACCCTATATTCATTACTCTTGTTGTAATGGAGGTTGAGTGCCCGGAATAGTTCTGACTCCCGAGTGACCTCCAGCGACTCGGGTTCTACAACTCCACTACTCAATGCCTGCCTAGAAAATTTCTCCATCTGAATGTAGAAGAATTCACGGAAGTTACTGAACCACTTAATCATCTGAGAGGTGTTGTGACGGTTAAACTTGACATCTGGGAAGTACTGTCGAAGGATTGCCGAACTTGGGTAGCGGCAAAAGAAAAACATGAGTTTGGCTTTTCGCAGGTGAGTTGGAGTCAGGGTTGCAGTAAAGTTGTAAAGGATTGTTAAGGAAAATGTGATCAATTTTTACAAGCTTACAATATTGTTAATTACCTACGATGTAACACAGATGGTTAATTCATTAAGAAATCATATTTGTTAGCAAAGGGTATGTTTATGCTCATGTGTGTCAAAAACATGCTACCTGCAAAAGGAAGTTTTCACATGTCCCTGAAATGTTAAATAAAACCAAATGGACTCATTATAGCTACCATTAAACATGTTGTACAACGGTCCCTCCTTCCTCTTTTAAAAATACCATCAAGGCTTCAGTAAGTCAGGAAGGATACATACCATGTCAACATTGTTCCTTTTTGGCAACAATGACAACAGTTAAGGCAGCTGCATTACCGAAACATTCTGCTCCAATAACCATGTGTGAACTGAAGGTGATGGGGGAGGGGGGGGGGGGGAAGAATGATTAACACCCCAACCCTTTAAAAAGAGAACCTCCTGCAATTATGCTTGGTGCTCAGCATAAGCAATGGAGCAGGGAACAACCCAGTGAGCCACAACTGGAAAAAAGGCCGTGGCCAGCTATACTTGAACCAAATGATTGGAAACTGGGCCGTAAAACTCTATCTAACCTAACCTTACCTAACCCTTCCCTACAGTATCAATCCCTTACCTACTGTTGTCTCAGATGACAAGGAAAGGTCGCACAATAATTCCAAAACTCTGACATGGTACTCACTGCAACTATATGGGTATCAGTAAGAAAATCAACAAAATCCTAGATCCCCACAAAAATATGTCTGGCTGTGTAATTAAGACTTGCCAGGTGGAGCATATTATGGGTAAGTGAGGTATGCAGATATAGGTACGGACAGGGAGCTGCCGTCAGAGTAGCAGCTACTCCCTGTCATTGGAGAAGCTGCTCCCTGGTAGGAGTTTGAGAAGAGTATAAATGGATGCTATACTTATGTGAGAAATGGACCAAGTAACCGCCCTTTCTATTTGGTGCAACTGTGACAGTCACCACTGGCCTATCCATCGTGTAATGCATAAGGTATACAAAGGTCCAATATCTCTTTGATGAAGAGGGGGAGATAATGTTGCCCAAATTTACAATTTTAGACCAAGTTGCCCAAATTTTGATACCACAGTGTTGGTTCTCATGGCTCACCAAAAGGCATAAACTGGTATCTTGGCTGTCTCATTTGCTAAATGATCTGCTACATTTTACTTTTCCTTGGAAAGGAATATATAACCCACCCATGCTTTGTACACTTATCCTTAAAACAGCACTGCACCTTTCCGAATTTATAGTCAATCCTGCTCACCTGAGTTTATTGTTTTAGATTATACCTATGGTATTCCCTGCCTCTCATAAATGGCAACTAATTCAGGGGGGGGGGGGGACTTTTACCCTACTTACACTTTACCTGCCCTCCCTTTCCAACATGATTTTTTTTTTATTTTCACCCCATAATTAAATTTCCTTCTCTTTGCAGCCAACACTGTGTATAACACATTCCTGTTGTTCCATTAAATCTCACCTATCTTATAGTCAGTACAACTGCCAAAAGAAGGGTTACTGCAATCAAAGATTCCTTTCACTTCAACCAGCCTCATATTGTAAAAGACAATGTCTTACAACTTAGATAAAGAGAGATTTGAAATAAAGTATCTGCCAACTTTTTTCAAAGAAAGCTCCCTAGAACTGAAAGGAGGCAAAACCATTCACTTTTCTTTCCTTGTAACAACATACTTACTGTATGTAAAGTATGTTCATTGATTCCCTGCCAATGAGAAACATGCCAGGGTGCCAGAATTAAATTTGGCAACAATCCATAACACTGGGGTTCAGAGTCCACGCAAGTTAATTGTTACTTATTTTCTACATTTTCGATAAAACATGAATTCTGAGGACCTTAATAGTCCAAGAAGTTGTAAAAAAAGTCAAAGTAGGAATAAATGCTGGGAATTTGGTATGATGTTTGATCATATATGCTGAAGGGAGGTTGTATGTCACAAAATAACTGTTTATGGACTTCAACTTGAGTTGACTAGGACAAAGCTGGAAATTTCTCCGATGTTTTTCATGAGGGGATAGGGAGGGGATATGTCCTCTAACATCTTGAATGGGGGGACATCATATAAAAAATATTCTCCCGAAAATATTTTGAGGCATGAAGAAAAAGTATATGAAGTCTTATCACATTTTGCCATAAAATTAGTAGGCTCTGATTGCTCTCTGATTGCTGCAAGTTTTCACAGTCTACATTGGTTGAATAGGGCAAATGCAGCCAATGGCAAATGCCATGGTTGTTGTTCGAGAACGGTACATGTTCCTCGGGTTGAAGTATATTCAGGCTCAGAGCACTATTAGTAGAATATCGCTTTCCACTTTTATTTCATGCAGAAAGAAATTTTGGCAAATATCTCCCCCCCCCCCCCCCCCATCTGAAACATATCGCTGTCAGTGATGCCTTTGGAAGAATGACCTGGTCAGTTGCTCTTTTACTTCCACAGGCTCTTCAACATTTTCAAAAATTTGACACAAACTGATACATGCCTTGAACATTGACAGATCTCTAACCATTTTAAGTAACCTAGCATGAAAGTAGTGGCAGCCTTTGACTCATTATACAACTTTACTACATATAGCTGACCAACTCTTATTCAACAATTTACACCACATTTGTTTTCAGTACAGGCCCCTCCTGTTCAGATGAATTTTAATGACTGCAAGACTTGGCCAGGCCAAAACAAACATGTCTCTCAAGGCAGTATTTTTGAAGGGAAAAGGGATAAACATTTTTTATAGGAGCAAGATATGTGAAAATCAATGGCAAAATTTTTTAGGTAGAGGGCAAAATGTATCTGTGAGAATGCAGTTCCACCTTGCCCACTCTTGCCTACAACATACTACATCACAGGTGTTTAAAAGATTAGTCCAGAGCCAAATTTATGTTTGATAAGTTAAAGAGGAGCATGTTCTGAGCATTCTGGTGAAAGTTTCATTATTTCCCAAGGTCACTTCTCAAGATATTAGCAACTTAAGTTGACACGCTTTCTACATTTTGAAAACCAAACATGAGAAATGAATAAAAGTTTCACCAGAATGCTTAGAAAATGTTCCCCTTCAACATATCACAAATAAATTTTATGGACTATTCTTTTAAAAGAACCAGGGTTAGATTCAAACCAAATACACATATCTATAGAAACTTTATTCTCATACACTACCATTCCAAAGAGAAAAAAACAAACGTGTGGATTTAGTTCCATTAACCTATAGAAGCTTGATGATGTGTGTCAGAATGGTATTGAAACCCTTTTTTTACCTTATTTTTGGTGAAAACTTCTGAAGACAAATAATGTCAAAGCATTTTGAGTCAACACTGCTATCATTAATTTATCACAGAAAAAAAATGTCAACAGAATCTGTTTACCTGAGGGTGAGCTCTAGTTGTGAGCACCTGGCTTTAAAAATATCTGTATCTACAGAAACAAACTCTCAGCGCTTAATTGTACAAACGAATTGCTCATAGTAGCAATAAGTAAAGTTCTTGCAATTTACGACAACTGATGGAATGAAAACTAGGACAAGTCATACATCTTAATTTTTTGCTGGTATAAGTTGCTCTTTATCACTTTATCTAATCAAATACATTTTGACCTGGGCGAGCCTTTGTACACAACACATAAAGTAATAAATAAGATGGAGTGATTAGAGTTAAATATATACTGGCAGAAAGAAAAGAAAAATCTTTTATTGTTTTCCTGAACAAAAGGCGGCAAATGGAAGTCAAAGATAACCGACCAATTGCATGACTCCTTTGTACATTAAAAAGAAAGATGAATTGCAGTTCACACAACACTGAACCCAAACTTTACATAAGTTGTGTCTGAAAAATTTGTTCAAAATTCATGTGCTTAATTTTCCGTATTGCTTTTGATAATTACCACCTTTTTCAAAAATAGTTTAATATTACCTTATCCCTGATGTTGTAACTGGTCTCCCCTTTCTATTAAGAAGTACAAACTTCCATGTAGGACACCATCTTTAAAACCCAAGCAAGCAGCTTGCAGCAGTATTTTTCACAAGTAGAAAGTTACAATTCAGAGGCTATGCAATATACTCTCATACCAATGTGTTGTTTGTATTTTACACTAATATGAAGTCACTTCCTTTTTGAAGTTTTCACACACTTTTAGCTTAGCTGACTCATTACCCTTTCACACAATGGAACCCAAAAGTTTTCTTTATCATGCTTAAGCTGAAGAGTACCACTGGTGTAGCCAGGATCATTACCAAAAGGAGGGGGGACAACTGCAGGACAAGATTCCTGGGCTTGGGAAAGGGTTTGAAGGAAGGGGATAATTTGAAAGATCTTTTAATACTTAAGTATCCTCGAATGCAATCTGACCAGTGTATATATGTATCGCCTGAAGTCATTGTTTTGTCCAATAAAAAAATAACAAAAAAAAAAAAAAAATGGTACAACTGACTGCCTCTCTGGATATGCCAATGAAAGGTACAGTACTCTTCAATCTTGTCAAATCAAAGAGAAATTCAATCAATATGTTTAGATACACTAATAACACTTCTTATTTGCTAATAGTCTAGGAAGAGAAAAACAGATAAATATGGCTACTAGTTGAATCATTTCAAGTATTTTACTTTCTGTAAGAGTGCAAACAACAGTAAAAAGGATATTGTCCCTGAAATACCCGAGTACTCTGAGAGGTCGGGTGGCGCCATAGGAGGTGAGGAATCACTACAGTCTGACTTGAATGAAGAATAGCTCTCGGCGATTGAAGGTGGCGTAGTTCTTGGGGACGAATGGTGGTGATTGTTCTCACTCATGACCATGGCATTCATTTGAGATTGTAGCCCAGGGAATCCTAACAGTGGGCTGCTCACAAATCTGAAGAACATGATGGAAAATCAGAGTCTTTCAACGCCCTGTAACATTTATACTGGAGTCAAATTTTGTTGGTACATTGCAAAATACATTGAAACATAATAGGAAGCAAAACGAATGTAAAAAATTTTCAACAATCCAATACAGCACGTCCAAGAATAATTGTACCATAATGAAGTGCATGGCAAACTTTGAACGTATAGATTATGATCAAAATACATCAATGCACTGATTCCATTGTCTAGTGAGAGAAACAGAAGCAAAACAACAAAATCCTCATGATTGAAAGTTTTCACTACAAGAAACAGCTGACAGATGTAGAATGGTATTTAACAGCTGATAGAATGTAGTATGGTATTTAATGTGCTGTAGATCAATGAACGCTGTTTATGTACAAATGAATTACAGTAAGTACTTTCACGATTTGTTCTGAATAATTTTTTCTCCGAGGTTAAAATTGAGAATTGTTTGCAAGACATGAATCTTTTTAACTAAAAATTTTGGTTGTCAAAGTGCCTTTTGAAAGTAGTCGCCTCATTCAATTGAGTGAAGAGTAATTGTTGCTATAAAGGTATTTTCTTTTTTAAATAATGCGAGGTAAAGATAGTGCAAATATCAAATCTACTTGAGTTTGGGTGGACAAATACAAAAACTTGAGAACCACTTATTTTTGAAATTCAAATGGTATTTGAAAGGAAATTTTGC
The DNA here is from genome assembly GCA_037179385.1 of Holothuria scabra. Lineage (NCBI taxonomy): Eukaryota > Metazoa > Echinodermata > Holothuroidea > Aspidochirotida > Holothuriidae > Holothuria > Holothuria scabra. Next base: position 52,288,885 of record CM074180.1, read on the forward strand.
AAAATTCCCTGGATTGCATGGTTGGTACCTTCATCCATGGATGTCTATATTTACATAGTGGTTCTAGTGGGCAAGTGGATATTGTCAAAATTTTCAAAAATTTCAGATGTTGGGAAAAATTTGATTTCCCTTCTGTACAAGAAAATTATGCCTTCCTTTTTCTTGAAATAAATGGTTTTTTTTTTTATCAACACTACAAATAAAAGCTTACAGGGCAGAGGTAGGGGGTGTATGCCCTCTAACTTTGGATAAAAATGCAGACCCATTTCAGTGAATGAAAGGTCCACAAAATAAATCATGCTTTTTTGTGGGGCATCTTGGTCCAGATTTTACATTCCTGAGAAACTGCATCCAGGTAGGTGAGGAGGTCATTTGTGGCACGTAGTTTGTTCTGACTATTGCCTATAAAATGCACATCAAAGACCGTTATTCCTCACCCTACACTGGCAGGTTGTTGGCCCAACTAAACCAAGCAATTCCCTCCATGGTTGCATGCCCCCTGTGGGCTGGGGGTTGTATGATATGCCCACTGTATTTCCTGCCTGTCGCAAGAGGGGACTAAAGGGAAACCAAAGTTGAACTTGAACTGTATTTCAAAATGGATCTAAACTTTGAACTTTTTATCGAGTTGACTGACACTATGAGACACATTTGTGTTAGTGTGTTATTAAATATCATCTAACTACATTCCTGTAAAAATATCTCTTTCTCAAAAATATTGGCCCCCTTGTTTAATTTAATTTACCCACCATCTCCCCAAGTATCAATGTCTGTACTTGAGTGCCTGTGGTGCATACAACTCTTTCGTTTTTATCAACAATCTCTTTGCTGGGATCGACCAGTAGATCCCCCTAAAAGGGCCGAACCTCTCACCCCAAACTACAATTTTGGTACACGTTTACTGCAATTCTCCATTGGTTCTTTGATAGACAGCTAATTCAAACAATGCAGGGTACCAAAGCTTATATTAAACAGCATGAACGGTACTGAGAGTGTTTTGATTACATACATTGAGTTTTTCTATCCTCACCTTGAAGCAATAAATTGAGATTGTATCTGGATGAGGATGAATTTCAGACAATTGTGGGAGGGGCTTAAGTAAGAATGTTTAGGAGAATTGGTACTATTTTGGGTGAGAGAACTGGGCCTTTAATATTCTTCCATGCAATTTTGAATTGTGCAATACATCAGGGGTTTACTGAGACTAAAAAAGTTCTTCCATCTTCAAAAATTTAAACACTTATTGAATGCCAAGTCTTCACCAAAGCAAAATGTAAGTAGTCTATTGTGCCCATAACAATATGAAATGTGTTTGTCTAAATTACTGTAACTAAGTTTTTCTTCAAAGGAGATAAAACATACTGGGTGTGGTGTGTACAAATATCATAGATTCTTTCTCATAAATTCCTCTTCCAAGTACAGGTCTTTCTCATGATATTTCAATATCATATATATGATGAACCAGTAAGTTACTCCTCCTTCTATAAATGTCACAATTCCATGAAAGAAATATGCTGTCACGTGACCCTCAAATGCTATTCAACCCCACCAAGGCATGTAGCCAGGATTGTGTTATGGGGGATTTTGGGGCATGATATGAGGGGAAAGTCTAAGGATAGAGAGAAAAATGCTATTTTAGGTGTTTTTGGCATTGCAAGGTTGGGTCAGGGGGTGTTCTAACCCCCAAAACCACCACTGTGGCTATGCCACTGACCCCACCCAACTCCCTGTCCCACCACATATTCTATGTTAGCAAAACTAAATTTTCAAAGACATAAGCATGCAGTGGTGTACCCAAGATTTCTTTCACAGATTGCTACAGAATGGTGTGTGATTGCCAGCCTTGGGGAGAGGTTTAATTGGACGAAATGTTCCCCCTCCTCCTGCTTAAATTTTTTGAAAAATTTGGTGCTCTCATACATACCACATACACTACCTTTTGGAGTAAACTTGGGTTAAAATATTTTATGTACTGTTTAAAGGAGCTAAGAAAATGGAATCAGGAAGGGGGCCCAATGGAGCACCTCACAGGACCTTGAAAAGAGAGAGCCATAGTCTGGACAATGTCTCAAGGGTCCAAACACTGTCTATGCGGAGCCCCACCATCATTAAGCATGTGCATGTACAGTATTTTTGATTTGGAAAACACAGGGGGGAATTAACTCCCCCTTCTCTCTATGGACCATGTCCCTGAAAGGAAGTAACCAAAAGAGAAATGCTTACCTGTAATCTTCTAGATGATCACCATATCCATTGGAAATGGGTGGGATGAATGTTCTGGCAAAAGGATGGTGGAGACTTGGGTTTGGAATGGCTACACTTGTGGCCAATGAGTGATGCTTAGAGGGTATGATGTGACTACTAGCTGAAGGTGGAGATTTACTACTGCTACGAACTGATGGTGAGGGGGCCTTGCGAGATGGCACAACCAATGAAAGAGCCTCTGTTTGTTCTGAATGGACTGGACTGTGAGAACTGTATGCTGACTGTGAACTGCTGTGGCTGCCATGACTTCCCAGGCCAGGAGCAACAGGGGCAGGAGAAGGCGTTTTGGAATGAGAGTGAACCGACACTGTTTCCCTGGGTTGTTCTTTCACCCTGGGAGGGGGGTTACGGATTATGCTGTCCACAACTGAATCCACTGCACTAAGGAGCACTTCTGAAAGTCTAGATTTGAGGTAAATACTCAGCTGCTTGGCTTTATCATGAGTAATGGCTATGTTCTTATCAGCAATTTTGGAATGCAATGTGCTTGTTCCATTCAAGAGTTCAGATTTTCGAATTGCTTGACTGGTGTCTACTGGCTCATTGAGGTCATCTAAGTCAGCTGAATCACCTGAGTCACTGTGTGTCTCTTCGTCATAGAGATCCTGGTATCGCTCATGGAGGACATCCAACTGCTGCTGCAGCTGTTGGAGAAGATTCTGAAGATGTTTTTTTTCCTCTTTCTTGCTTCCATTTTTTCTCTTTGCCTCTGGTTGTTCATCTCCTCTTTGAGGTTGTGGTTGAAACTGTTTTCTCTTCCTCCTCTGGGAATCTGTCTCTTTTCCGTTTGTCTGAATCACTGACGGCGGTGTGAGCTGCATTGTGGATATGATGTTTTCTACACGTGCCTTTTTGGCTTTGACACGCTCAAATGTAGTACTGCCATCCATGCAGGCAATTTTATCACCCACTTCACTGTCACTCCAGGCACCACTCTCAATACTAGGCATTTCTGAAGCCTCCACTTCCTTTCTTTCTCTGCTAGGGGCTCTGACAATCGCTGTGTCCCGATCCTCACTGGGAACACCCTTTTCAGTTTCAACTAGCCCTTTAGTAGTGGCAGAGTCCACTCTGATGGCTTCAGTCTTAAGACTTTCCCGTGCGAGTGATTCTTGATCCAGCGACATCTGTTACATGTAAGAAGTGGAACAGCTGAATGGTGTCAGAAAGCTTCTTTTATTGCACTGATAAACCGTAAAGGAAGTCGTTGGATACCAGTCACTGGTTCATGCTGCACTTCTCACAACTGATGGAATCTGAGTAAAACAGAAAGGAAATACATTATCAACTCCTTGATTCAAAAAAAAAGATTCTCAAAGAAAGAAAAAAAAAATTGCCAAACCCACCTAAACGACCAATAAAATGCTAAAATGTGACGGATGAAAGGATTCAAATTAATTGAATCTTTTTGTGGAGTTGTCCAGCCATGTATAAGTATTAAAATCAAAAGAATGCAAAAAGCTTCAACAAGGGCAAAATTACACTGGTAGGATGGTTTCAAAACACTGGTAGGAACAGACAGGCCTCATAGAGGTCAGATACAGAGAGTGCAGTGACCTGGACAAGAAGGGCAGCTTGATAACAACTCTTAATCTCTTTTCAAGTAACACATATATCTTCTTGCGACAGGAAAAAGATTGACATCGAAACTCCAATGAGTAATTATTAATAAGTGTGCAAGAGGTATCTGTATGCATTTGGAGGACCAGCTTGGAAGATTTCTGTCATTTTCTGCCATATAGCATAGTTTTTTTTTTTTGTTTTTTCACTTGGCATGATTCTACATTTGGGGCCTCCACAACCAGAAGAAAAAAAATTATTCAACTCTGTTAGCAACACATAACATAACCATGCTTTAAAGGTCACACATTATCTTTTCATAAAGTTGTCAAATAGTTGTCTTCTTTTATTGTTTCTACTGCTAATGTCATCACAAAAAGACACAAACGAGGATGGAGTTGGGGGGGGGGGGGGAGATGTAATCTTAAACCACAATCTGACTTAAGCATTTCCATAATGTGACAATAGTTTTGATCCTTATTTGTTAAATTCAGGGAGAGTAACTTCTCATTTTAAATTTTGTTTGTCATAGTTATGTTCAAAAAATATCTCAAGAGGTAACTGTACAGTAATCAAGAGATTTTCAAGAACTTGCTGATTTTTCTGGGCAAGTTAAGGGCCAACTGCCTATTATTGACTTAAATCACTCCACAGTGTTAGATCGAAAGATTACACATCAGACTTGCTGTTGAGAGGTTCGGAGTTCAACTCCTGACCGGGTCATACCAAAGACTTTTTAAAATGGAACCTACTGTGCTTGGTGTTCAGGATATAAAACAATTGAATAGGGAAAACAAGCCAGTTAGCTACAAGTGGGAAAAGGTTGTGGCCTGCTGGACATAGCTGACCATCTGCAGTGCCTAGAAACTGACTGTAAAGCTCCATCCAACTAACTATTAGTCGTCCAATCAGAACTTCCAACAATGACATCACGTTTTTGTCTTCATCTTTATACCCTCACCCCTTCAAATCAAGCGTGTGTCTACATGCAAGGAGTAACTGAACCATCAGAGTTACAGGTATATACAGTCAGCCTGATATTTCAACAAACCAGAGTCTAATAAGATTACATACACTTTATAATCTTAAACTTAGTCAAGTGTGTCTGCCATCTCAGGGCATTTTTAGAAAGTGATAGAAACAACTGGACTGTGGCACAAAGGAACACAAAAAACCTTGGAAAAAGGTTGAACGCATCTAATGGACCAAAGACAGTGAGTGTACATGCAACTTCTAAAATTTCTCTTAATTTAATAACACCTTGCAACAGATTAAATCTGGTTTCAATTGCAATGAAAGTCTGATGACAGTGATTACAACATTTCTTACATGGAAACAGTACATTTGTTATAGAGAAAATTATTACTGACATGTATTTTCTCTGAAGGGAAATTCAGCAATCCCAATTTGCATAAGCACTCTTATTCAATAAAAAATGGGTTCTTGGGAATCATGTGACAATATTTTTCTCACTCAATTGTGCGACAAATACCCCTCTCTTCCCACTGGCTGGGTCCAGTGTTGTAGAATATATCCTCTGTATTTCCGGCCCTGTCTTACCTGGCAACTAAATGGTTAGTTAGATATAATATTATGGGTGACTGACTGCTTTTGCCCTTTAAAACCTTAAGAAGAAATTCTATTTAAAGGTAAAGAGCAGTCCCCCCAAACTTATTTTTTAGAAAAAGCTAAATAACTCAATTTTCATCTTATTTCTCGTGAAAGTATCTTTAATTACATTGTACAACTTTACAATTGCAAATTCAAGGTAAACCAAGCAGTCATTTGTGGCAAATTTCACATTTGACTAGAAAAAAAACATTGTCACATGACTCCCAACAGCCAATCATGAAACTGGGCAGTCTACTACACTTTTTCAATTTGGGATGACTGCTCATGCCCTTTAAAGACAGATATCAGGGACTGTTCTCACAAATTTAATAAAATCTGTTGCTGTAGAAAAATTCCAAATTTATATCATTGAATATTATGTGGTAAAATGACTGATACACAATTTCTGGATCTTGCTCATATAACCAAACTTGTGTTAAAGTTTTCCAACTGTTTCACTTAATGAGATTTTATCAACAATTGCTAATGTTTTATACTGACTTGAATATAAGAACCACACAACAATATGGTGTGCTGTCTTGCCAGACAGAAGTTAAAATTAAGAAAAAAATTGGCAGAGAGAGTGATATTTGTGTCTGGGCAACATGAAAATGGCACAATACAATTAAAACTTGAAACCTAGCCAATATTTCATTCAGTTATTTTAAACTTGACTGTTGAGTTTAGGAACACACACAAACACACACACACAAAACCATTGTGGCCAGTTTGGGAAATATTGTGTTTAAAATTACCACATGGCATAGGAAGAAAATAGCCATGGGCGTCCGCAAGGGGGGGGGGCAAGAGGGGCACTCCCCCCCCTGGAAAATCAAACTTGTGAAAAAATTAATTAAAAATTAAAATAACAAAAATTTACAGATAAATCATCAAAATATCTTCACTCACAGCGTCAGTTTCTACTGAAACATGCGGACATTTGATCATTTTTCCTGTTTCAGGGCTACATGCAGCTTATAACACTCGTCAAGTGTCGTTTCTGGCCATCTGGAGGGTTTGTAAGACCCCAAATTTTCTTTTACGCTCCGCGCCAACTGATGGTGGTGCTCCGCTTAGATAGTGTACACAATTCAATCATCCATGAATGACCTTGCCCCCCCCCCCCTTCCTTGTAAAAATTACTGCGGATGCCCATGAAAATAGTTGAGCCATTTTCAAACCCACCAGTCTCAGTATCTCCTTTTTCTAGCAATAGTTTAATTCTATAAATATTGTGCAATGGAAAAGTTATTGAAGCTGCATCATTTGAACTTTTGAAATGTCTAGGTGAACAAATCATTTTGAGTAACAAAGTCTTGAACTTCTTTCTGTAGGAAAATTATTTCTTGAAAAGAAGACTTCCAAATTATCTTACTTGAATATTGTCTCATTCTGTATCAATAAATGTTGCTATGAAATTACATTTTTTTTTGGGGGGGGGATAGGGGAGGAGGGTAAAACAAACATTATTTCCTCTTCAAGGTTCACCAAGAATGAAGGCCCCTAACTGATGATGTTATTAACAAAAATACAACCATCTTCTACAGGTACAATAAAAAATCAACTATTTTCTAGACAGATTACGAATGTAAGAAAAACTGTTTTGAAAGTGAAGTAAGAACATTTCAGTAAAAGAGTAACACCATGCACAATGTTATATATGAATAGACTAGGGATAAATTACTGCATATTTACAGAATGCACTGATATAGATGCAAACTGAACCATATTTAGCTTTTTTGAAATTTACAGAGTACAGTTAACATTATAATTTACAGATAATTGAGAGACAGGGTAAAATTCAGATGATAATCTTCATTTAAAAAAGAGAAAAGGAAAAAGAACTGTAACAATTACCTCAACATTCGCTCACAAATATCTCTTAAATGGTATGCACTGTCTCCAAAACTTTCCATCCAAACATTAGCTGCTAACCTAACTACTGTTGCATGACTTTTGAACAACCTCAAGCTTTCGAGAAATGTCTTCCCACAAATGCGTATGTTCTTGCCAGCTCATGCTTAATATTCAACAGCAAGAAATGTTTATTCATGCAAACACCCACTTCTTCAATATGGTAGATATGAACCTCAGAAATATGGGAGATCTTGATTAAACAACAAACAAAGTTGTGAATGTCAGTGCTCACTGAATATTTATCTGAAACAAATTTCATGAATATTAAACAGGTTTGCCTTCATCACATCACCACCTGCCAGAATTGTAATCGCAAACGTTATGCTATCTGTTGACATCATTTTCCCAACAGCAGTACTTGTATGATTGGCAAACAAAACATCAGGCTTTTCCACTGACAATTTGTAACTTTGGTAAGGAGCTTTGGATAATAACAGCTTCTGATCAGAAAGTCAGTCCCATACCTCTATGCTAATAAAAACTGAAGGGTAAGACATTATTTTTTTTGTTTTTGAAGTTTTGTAATATATCATTTAGGAGGCCATCTGGACTATCCTAGTCACCTGCACTGGTTGATAATGCAAACACCGGATGCAGTCATTTCTCACAGGTTGCTGCGCACAACCACTCCAATTGAGAACTTTGCTCAAACATGGACGAAACGTCACGATATCCCTGTTCCAACAACTTCACTCCCCTTTCTTTTAATTTCTCTTGTTTTTAAGAAGTATTTACACTGGATATTACCGATATATATTTGACTAACAGCTAAAGCAAACACACACCTCAAGAGGGAGAGACTGTGTGTATGTGGCATTTGTAGAAGCAAGGTTTGTAGGACAAAGAAACATGGGTTAAAAAGAAAGCTAACCATGATATAAAAGTTAAATAATACCAGGAGGGTAGGTTAAAAGATACATTCACCAAAGGTTGACAGCTAATGGATGTGTTGAATACAGCATGTCCTTAACATTATTGTCAAATCAGAAACAAGACTAAATCATTTGACTACCTGTGGAAACAGCTAGTTAAAGCTATCTCAAGCTGAGGATGTAAAATTTCCCAAAACCAAAAAGTGAGAAAATTAAATAAATAAATTAATAAAATAAATAAATGAAGTAAAAGAAGGAGTGAAAAATTGCAAATTCTGACCTATTTTCACATACCTGCATCTGGTATTTCAAAGTAACTTGATTTCAAATGACTAATTTGTCCTTTTAGTGAAGTAATTCCTGTTCTTATGCTAGTCTATGGATCCTGTATGTCTCATAGAGTCGAGTTGAAGCAAGGCAAGTGTATCTTCCAAAACAGGAATGACTGAAAAACAGGTGAGTTGAACACAGTCATAAGCAGATAGTCAGAATAGCAATCCAACTCTCCAACAAAAGGACAAATTGGAAAGTTTCCTTCAGAGGAAAAACAAAGCAGGGTTTTAAGATGCCACTTCCTTCCTGCATCGCCAAACAGAGGCCTCTCGCGTGCATCTTAGGAAAGTGCAAGTACCCAGGAAGCTTGTAGGGTCAGAACAATGGTTGTGGCAGGAACTCTTGGCTGACTCAAAGTGTCTCATGCTACTCGAGTGTGAAATAATCTAGAGAAATGTATCCAAGACTTGTACCCTGAATTTAAGAAATGGGGCCGCCAAGTGCAGTGAAGGATTTAGCGAACATGTGGTAAATCAAGATTGGCAATTGAGCGTGAGAAAAAAGAAGGGAAAAGACCGAGTTGAGAATCGTACAAGTCGGTTACCATTCAAGTTGCACCCTGATCTTCCCTTTCAAAATAAGGAAACAATTAGCTGTTGCTGCAAAACTGCGGTACCATTTTCTCAGATATACTGATCCCAACTTTCACTTTTGAGTCACGCATCAAAACACAATCAACTGGCAATTACGGAGTGATGTAGGTTTCCAAAGTTGTAAGGTACCACACTCCTTAGATTACTATGAAAAGAGCTACCTGCTGTGACTAAGAAAGCTAGGAAATCATATTTGTTCAGTAAAACAGAGGAATTTTGGGCACTAACTGATGTCCTTGTTTTTGCCTATTTTAATGACTGCCAGTCATCACAGCTAAAGGGGGAATGTAGTCACTCTAAACTGAAGTAGTGTAGTGGACAATCCTTTTTTATGATTAGCTCTTAAAAGTCATGTGACAAAATTTTTTCTCCTCATTTGAGGAAGAACTGCTTGGTTAACCTTGAATTAGTCCTTAAACATTATGAAGAGAAATAAGAAAATTGTGAAATTTAGCTGTTAGTTAGTTTCAAAATAAGTTTGGTGTGGCTGCTCTTGCCCAGTACTTCCGTGATAATGCAGACTTCACAAAGCAACTGGTCAGTGCCTGAATGTTGCACTTTTGTACAATATTTTTGTCTGAAAACTAGTTTTAACATAAACAGTCTGGGAGATAAAAGGGACAAGTAAGAAACTCAAATTTTAGTTTGTAACCTTTCTTGGTCGTTGTGAAGGATGTTTAGATAGGAAGAGGAGAATGGAGGTAGGGTGGTGGAAAAAGGATTGGAACACTAGTTTAAACATTTACTCTTGACAGAGGTCAGATATAAAATTTTTAAAATTTCAATTGTTAATTTCTCAATTCTTGTAAGGGATGTTTTGACAGTTTGATGTACATGGGGGTGGGGTGAGGGAAGGGGAATTTGTAAACCTGCTTAAACATTTACAGTCCAGGAAGAGGTCAAAAAGAGCTCTTAAAATTCCTCAGTTTCAATCTTTATTTGTGTAAGTTCTCAGTCCTTGTGAAAGATGTTTGGATAGGTTGATAAGGATTGGGATAAGGGAGGGGGAGGGGGCTCCATTAAGAGGGAGTTAAGGGTGTGGAAGGGGTATATATGGTCTTTAAAGAGATATGAGCAGTGACATAGTTCAATATACTTTCCAGTGGCAACAGAGAGAGCTGTGGATTCACCCAATATCTTTGCTTCAAACATGTCCAGGAAATATAAAATTAACTTCAATTATCTGGCTATGAAGTTGCAGCATCTGCACAGTATAGAGAAGTGAGTTGAATAGAGTACCACCACTTTTGGGCCATGTGAGATTTATCCTGCCCTCGTGAAGGGACTGAAACAATAACATGAGCTAATCCTTTGTAAAGGGGTTGTCTGCAAGTTGCAATTAACAGGGGGAGAATGCGGTAAAATATTTTTCATGACTGACAGTGGCTCCTTTTCATAATCCTTCAGGTACTTTTGTTTTGTGGAGGGCGGACTGAAGCAGTGTGACTCCACATGCCTGTAGGAGTAATGCCTACAGGCATGGTCACTGTTATCACACAAAGCTAGCTATATTTGGTATCTCATCCTTTGTGCAGTCTAATTAAGAGGCAGTCAACTCTCACCCGAATATAATTTTTTCCACAAAAATTCTCAAATGGCCCATCTCTTTGATTGTCAGCTAGTTAAAAAAATGCAGAGCACTGAATGCTTATATTACACAGCATGTACTGCACTGGCAGTGTTTTATTTACAAATTGGGAATCTTGTAATACTTAACTTGAAGCAATAGACTGAGATTGTGTCTGAATGAGGATGCATTTTAGATAGTTGTGGGAGGGGTTTAAATTTGTAGTTTAAGAGAGTTGGACCTTTTTGGGGTGAGAGGAATTGGGCCTTCAAGGTAAAGACTGTTTTCATATTCCTGTCTTTAAGAACAAGTGACTGTAAAAGGACAAGGGAATAGGAGAGGGTGGAGAAAATACCTTATCCACTTTGTAATATTTTCCTGTCAGAGACACAGCCACAATCTTTTTAAAAATTATGACACTGGGGGGCCAGTGGGAGGCAACAAATTTTTCCTTGGCAGCACATTTTCCCACATGAAACAACTTCAATATAAAACTTTGCATTCCAAATTTCTCTAAGGGGAACCTGGGAGCACACCAGAGACTGCCCTATGTTCTGACACCCCTATGTTATGACAGACCAACACCCCTATGATCTGACAATCTCTATATTCATCTATGAACATAGGGGTGTTGGAAGAAAGCCTGTTTTTGAATGCAATGGATTTGTCAGAATATTGGGTGTCAGAATTTAGGGGTGTTGAAAGATAAGACTGTAACCAAGCACATCTGTAGCACCCACAGCACCTCAGTGTGGGGTACTCATAACTAATTGTTGTTATGTCACTGCTACCTGCTAGTTGCTAAGAAAGTAACATAGGCCAGCCATTACCTGATGCTACCACATACAAAACTCTGAATTAAAATCTCTTTCAAACTCGAGAAATATTCTATATTAAAACTAAAAAGCAGTTATACATTTCTGAAATGAAAGAGACTCCTTTGCTTGGAAATAAAAATTAAAAGACAAAAATGTTCAGCTACAATGACAGTACAATGGGTACACTTTAAGCAGTTAAAGACAGCTTAAAGGGCCCTTCAGACTAGGCATACAAACTAATTTTTATGCAAATGGTTATTGTACAGTAGGAATATATGTTACACAAAAAGATAGAACAATAATGAAACATATTACAGCAAATTATACTGCATCTCATGCACTTCACTTTACTTCCAGATTGTAATTGGGAGAAAATATTTAGTGGGCGAGATTCAACAAAAAATTCCACTAGCTCTAAAAGAGTAGTCCAGAGCTAAGTTTGTTTGATATGTTAGAGGAACAAAGGCCGTGTTCCCATTTGATCCCCCCATGTTGATCGTCCCAAGCTCAATCAACTAGAAAAGTTTGTGACCAACCGCATGAGTGTTCCCATTTGATCGCCTGGGCGAGATCTGATCCCCTCCTCCGGTTCAAATAACAGAAAGTTGTTTCATTGAAATTGTGTGCAGCTAGGTCAGATTTGTTTACACATGTTTGTGTGGCGTGAGGAGCTTCATTGCGGAAGTAAGTCACTGATGTCGGGTCACCTTGATCCCCCGTTGTGTTCCCACTTGTTTTCTTGATGGCCTGCGCACGGTCTGATCCTCCCCGAAGGAGCGATCAAGCTCTCAGGATCTGATCTGGGGAATGATAGTGTTCCCACTTGCAAATTGATCGCCTGCACGGGGTCTGAACCAGATCTGATCGCCTGGTCGTTCTCAAGTGGGAACACACTCATATTGTAAGCATTCTGGTGAAACCTGAAAAAAATTAGATGGCCAAAAACCGAAGAGAAGATCGCCAAAAAGGGAGCTGAATTTAAAAATGATGAGGAACATTCCGCTTGCCATGAAACAAGGATGATTTAGGATAGCTAGCAGTAGGAAGTAGCAAAGCACCATCAGTCTAGCATTTCATTGCTAGTCATCATTATGCAGTAGACAGACTGTCCAATAGTAGTTAAAGTCAAAGTAAGTAGTAGATGTCAGCATTCTGGGGGAAGTTTCATTTATTTCCCATTTTCGGTCCTCAAGATGTAAGAAATTGAATGTAGCAAATTTTCTTCAAGGAACTTGACTGAACTTGAAGCAAGCAGGCATGATGTCATGGATTCACACCGGGGGCTAATGTTTCATTTTCATTTATAATTTACCACCAATTTTATGCAACTCAACTCCGAAATATTGATACCATAGGTGCATCCTGATCAATGGAATCATCAAAACTTTATATGCCTAGGAGGCAAGACAGCATCCCTACTCAATTCAAGCTAACAGGAAGAAAAATAAAGAAAAACAAAACATTGACTAACAATGTGAGTCCATGACATCACACCTACTTGCTTATAGAAAATGTGTCAACCTCAAGTGCTAATGTCTCAAGAACTGGACATGAAGAATGTGAATGAAAATTTCACCATAATGGTACAGAAACAGTTTTCAAGTTTTGCAGAAGCAGGGAGGGTGTAGGGACATGACCTTGAACAAAAGTAGACTACTTTGACTGTGGTTCATTTCAGGGACTGTGAAATTATTTGGAGGTCACATGATCTCTTTTGCTATCCTGAGACAACAAATGAAGATAAAAACAAAAGGTATGAAGTACAGGAAAATTTAACATTAAAATTTTAACCAACAAAACCTTTTTAAACAGTACCGGTGGTTTTCAGTGCAAAACCACAATATTTCTCACAGTTGCAAATTGTTCACTTGCTTTTTCTCCAACACTATTCCAAAATGATAAATTATCGATATGCAAATTAAGTACCCTAAAATGCTTAACATTGGTTATTGCTAGCACTGCTTTATTTTCAAGACCAAATTCTTTCTTCCTTGTTTTTAATTTTACATGCATTTTGAACATGTATAGATAACTGATATCTTGTTTCAAATTATGCTATTACTTAAAGTAACAACACAATTTTTGAGATATTGGACCAACCTTTAATAAACACGATTGAAAGCATATGGCTAGTATTTGGAGTGATCTGGGAGTAGTAGCTTCCTGTTGCTTATAGGCTTATATACTTCCCCTTTGTGTAACAAACTTAGCTGAAACCAAACCAAATTCAGTGATACACTATTCTAAGAATGATTTCCCCTGACAAGTTAGTAATAAAATAGCTCCTTTGTCTTCCAAAATATCATTTACCCTGACTAATAATAATAGCATGTCTCAACCCAAAATGCCCAAAACTTGAAAAACACTCGGTTAATTATTTCTTGATAAGAATGCAACTATGCTTAGGCATGTCCCTTACATACACTTTCTGTCTTTAAATGTCTTTGCATGAAGTTACACAGTACTGGTTTTAAGCTAAATATTTTCCTTCTGTTAGTTATTAAGTGGTGAAAGTTATTATCTTTATGTCATAAAATAGCTCTCTAATGTAACTTCAACTTAAAGAACACTTTCATTAACTACCTAATGAATCATAAACCTTTATGAAAATTTAACTTAAATTGTCTTATTACCTACACCCGATATGAAAGGTGCCATTCTTAAAGGAAAGTTCCTTTGTCATTTAAATTTGTAAATGTTTCGTTCGGCTCTGATTTATTGCTCTTAAATTTCTGTTCTGATTGTTAAATCAAAGATGATGAAATCACTTGAAACATTATGATAGGTGGTGATGTTGCCAGATGCCAAAGTCTGCACTGACTCATCATGATCGAGACTCACCTTCTTAAAGGACAAGAGTAGTCCCCCCTAACTTATCTTGAGGCACCAGCTAAATCTCTCTTCCTTCTCTTCATGGTGTCTTTTATAATATTTTGGGACTTCAGTATTGCATATTCAAAGTAAACCAATCAGTACGTCATAGTAAATTTCACATACTGTCATATGATGCTCAAGAGCCAATCATGATACAGGACAGTGTTGTCAGTGTACACTGCTTCATGTTGGGGTGACTGCATTTCCCAATTAAATATGACTGAAAATCTTAAACATTAAACTCCTCTTATTGAAAAATGTTTTGATGATGTGTTACATACCTCTAGTGTAGATAATAAACTGATAAAATATAAATGGCCCCCTTGACCTGAAATCCTCATTATGCAAAAGCACCCTAAGGTGAGTCCCTTAACCCCACACATTAGAAGGCTTTCCATTCCTTAAGACCGCCTGATGTGAATAGGCTTGTATTGTCTGACAAAAGTGCAGCATTCTCCCCCCCCCCCTTTCCCAAAACTAAGCAGCAACCCTGGTGTGGTCAATAAACATTCACGACAGTCAGGATTCTATGTTTTTTTTTTTTACATCCATGCAAATAGCTACCATTAGAGCTTAAAGTTTTACATGCTCCATTTTCTACTGTCATTGATAATCCTTAATAGCGGAGGCACAAAGTCACAAATCTTACTTTTAATTGCCACAGATTTCTTATGACCTAGGCCTTGTAGCCTTTATGAGAGTTTATTTTTCCCGTCACGATTATCATCACTTCACAAGTAATATTGCTTATATTTCCATTGTTCAAATAAACATCAAACTGAAACTTCACTTCTAAACCAAGACTCTCACACAATTCACGGTTGAATAAAAACAGTATACCTCTCATCAACAAGACAAGTACAATACTTTTGTCTGACTTTACTTGGTTGTTGATAACGAAGGACCACTTTCAAAATTAATCTCTGCACAGTTCACAGAATGACTTTTCATCCACAGTGACTTCCACAATTGTTTTTCATTACTTGATCATCAGACTACAATATAGACGAATCCGATTGGCGCTTGTTTTTAGTGACTGTAGGCAAGCCATTAGTGGGGTCCATCAGCCTTTAATCATCTTCATTTATTGTCTATGTGAATTTCAAATCCTTATATTCAGTGAAATTGAGAAAATCAAGATACACTTTAGTGCACAACCATCCATGGAACAGGTAAGGAAGGACATTTAGAAATTAAAGGTGATGGACCCCAGAAATGGCCGACTAAAATCAGACCTTCACAATCTGTCTTGATTCGTATATAGGGGTTCTCTACGACTACATGTCTGCATGAATGTCTTTGAAGTCCTTTCTGCTAGGCATCCTTGCTCCTTGGCAAATGGGCACCAACGTTACTGAGCAGTGCACTTGCCCAAGTAACTTTTTACTTGCCCGAATTGTCAGTCACAGGATTTGTCAAAGTCTCATCACTTCCCCATCAATCACCACTAGAACAAGTTACACTGTACTGTAAGCACCAATTAGTAAGTCTCTGAAGAAGTATGAAAGTTAATTTATTATCTTTTTAACAATGACAAAATGATGCATGTCCTTCACTCCTTCATATATACTACTAAATTAAAGGGGCAATCAAAATTTGTGATGGAAAATTTAAACCTTTTGTTCCAACATCTGGTTTTTCCATTCTGAATTGATTGATTATCATATTATAAAAACACTGAAGAGGTCTTTAAGATTAAAAGATGTGTTAATTTTCTGTTAATTATTGTTGAATGAAAATTTCTGAATATTTGTTGGGTAACAAAATTTCACACAGCTGCAAGACTATACACACCCTCCACTACACTGCAAGCAAATGCAACATAAAGACTGTGATCACGGATCATTTTCTGTTATTTTTAAATCAATGTACAAATTGTGGTGCACAAAATTAAAGTTTTGAAAGAAATTGTTAAAACAAACACTTAATGTTGTTTTAAACATTCATTTACAAGTTATAGGCACAAATCACTACTTATGGTTAGTACTATGGAAGTTAATTCCTCCTTATGTGAAATGGCCTTTAATGCTGAAACTGCCTATCACTAAAAAGTCTAAAACCCGACTTTTGGGAAGTTGAGTCAGGTTTTTACTTGATATTTGCAGAGTTTACAGCCAGTCCAACCTTAAAATCAATAAAAATATGATAAACCCAGTAAGCATTGGATTGGCCATAAACTTTAGGTGTAAAAAAAAAAAACCCGACTTACCACCCAGAAGACTTCTGTTTGGACTGTTTATTAGTAGAAGGCAGTTTTAGTTAAGGCTATTTCAGGTAATGTCAAAACTCACCTTCTTTCCAAAGGATTACTGCAAATGTAAAAGTAGGAGGTGAGGAGCCATGTAGGTTATGGTTTTCTTTATAACATTTCGGAAAGAAACATACTATATGATGAGTATCTCATTCAAAGCGACTGCTGAATTTACACCACAGTATATCAAAATGAGCACAGTACAAGGGTAGAAATAGTATTTTCTCTAGAAAACACTATAAATCACCTATAATTGTCCTTATACAATTCTGAAAGACTAAAACAGCCATAAAGTGGTCATTTGCCATAGGGTGTAGTAGACAGTGTTTTTATTTTCTTTACAAACAAATGAACTGTAACAATTAACAGCTAAGGCAATACTGCAAAGGGGGCTGAGGAATTAGAAGTGCCCTGCGAGTTATCCTTCACAGCACTACACCGAAGAAATTCATGGTTTGTTACGAAGACAATGGTGCATGCTTTAAACCTTTAACCCTCCAATAAATGCTCCCTCCCCCTATTCTGACATGCAATTTCAAATGGGTGCTTAATCATGAGAATTAAAGCATCTTGCATAAATTTATTGGCTTATTTTGATGTGAAGTTTGGACAGGACTAACAGAACAGGACTAACAGAACAGCATCCACAACTATGAAAAGAACTGTAGGGATATCAGATACTTTGATAATCTCCATACTTTCTTTTCCCAATACAGCTGGATATAAGTGTTCTATCTTATGAAACCCCCTTTGGGCTGGGGGTTACTGAGTATGCCCACAGTAATTCCCACCTGCCATAAGAGGCAACTAAAGGGAGCATTTGCAACATATTTCAACTGTATTTGAAACAGAACTTGAACCATATTTGAAACTTCATTTCAACTGTCCCCTTTTCATCAAGTTGATACTATAACACATGTTGGTGCGTAATTAAATCTCATGGAACTGACTAACTATTCCACCTTATCAATTCTATGTGAGTATAAAATATGCAAAATGTTGTCAGCAACATATTTAGCATTCCAACCCCCTTCCCACCCCTTCACATAACACTGCACTGAAATAGCACAACAAGAAATTTTTCTTTTTTGGGGCACTTCTCTGCTCCGGTCAAAAATATTACAATTTTGTCTTTCTTCACTACTGTCTCTGAAAGTAATTACTGTGAGTTCCATTCAGTTCCTGGAAGGAATGATCATATATTGATGACAAGATAAGATCATGTTCATTACCCACCCCTGTAAAAACACTTTGAAAGGAAAGACAAACAAAGACAGACAATTTAGGGGTCTTTATGTAAACTAAAGTGAGGGAGAGAACAATTGCATCAATTTCACTTCCTTGTTAAAAAAGGTGACATAAAAAAGATTTAAACTTAAAAACTCAACCCTTGTTGTGATAATTGCGATATTGAAGAGACACTTGGGAGGAATATTAATTGTCCTTAACACCCCAAACTCAAAAGAATCAACAGCTCACAGAAAGAGAAACTATGAGTGATAAGAGGTTCGCTATCCTTTGTCCGGCCTCACGGATGAAACATCTTGGCATGCTTGCACGGATGTAAACAGAAGTTGTTCAAGGAACCAAAAAACTTTAGAAACTACTTGATTGCACTTACGAAAGTTAAACAGCTTTGTAACAGAAAGTGAAATTGGGCAGACGGGTCTGCCTTTTAAGCTGAATTTAAGGTTGAACGAATGATTACAGTGCGGGGAATCCCCAAGAAAGAGCAGCTGCAAGGAAAAGGCTATTTGACTCTTTCTTGCAGCTCAAGTTCAGTTAACTGGGGATCAATAACTGTGTGAATGATGAGGAAAGGAAAAAGTTGAAAGGTTTAATCTGAGTGAAACTAGAGACGAGCAAAATGGCTCTGAGAAAAAAACAAAGGAGAATGTTTCCTGACTTGGAAGTGTTTTTGTGATGAGCAAGAAATATATGATACGAAGTCCCTTTACTCCAGGTCATTGAACACTTCCCTAATGGGTGTATCAGTGATACTTTGGTGAAACAGTAGCCACAAGGAAGAATCTAGAATTAGATATGGGTTACCTGAATTGTTTGCTTCTTTTAATAACAACAAAATTAGTGACTTTCCTTGTAACACACTTAAAATGGCTGTACAGAGTAACTTCATGGATATGCAATCAGTTCCAGTGCTGGTAAGTTTTGTGAATGTTGGACTGCTTGCCAGCCAATAGGTAAAAGGTAAATATAAAAGGGGTAATTAACAATGTTATCTTACATCAAAAATTACTTTCACCGAAACCAGAACTTATTATTATTATATTATATATATTATTATTTGTTTTAGAAAAACATATTTCAATTCAAATGTAATTAATTTGTACATATATGGCACCAGATTGCATACCAGGACACCCACTTTTAAAAAATTTCCAAAGAGGGAAGGCATATCCCTTCCCTTTAGACCTTTCATCCAACTTTGGCATGAATCCAACATGCTGCATGCCCCCTCCCCCTAAAGTGAAATTGCCCCACTGCCCCTCTACCACAAATTCTAGTCTACCATTATAGTAAGTTTAACCCAAAGAAGTGAGCCAAAATGCATATTCAACAAACTAAATAATTGAATATTCAATTACAGACTATGAAAAACTTTGATGGGATGAAGAGAGCTTTCTTCACATAAATACAGCATGATACTCCTTTTGACATGACTCTTTTTCGTTAGGAAAATTTCAGAACCTCTATCCAGAGTTAAGACTGTAAGGTTATTACCTGATAAAACTCTCTGAAAATATTAGGCCAACTTTGAAACTGCAAACATGATGTGCTAGTTGAAATCAGCTATGTACATTCTAGTAGGATTAAAAAAGGTGACTTGGTGACTGAGACTCCTGACTGCCTGCCTACAGCTTGAACCAAAAGACTTTTTAAAAAAAAATCATGCACTGCATTAACCAAGACAAAAAGTATCGAAACAGATTCCTCTCTGTTAGCAGTTGGGTTACTAAATATATGAAATGAACAGCTGATCATACACATCTTTAAATTTTCCAGCATCTATTACGCTTTTGAAAATTTCTTTAAACTTCTTTTTTAAACCCATTTAAGTACTTAATCAACAAACTAAAATTGACAGTTAGCAGCCCCTCATAAAACCACCCAAACATTTTTCCCTAGGGCATAAAATTTTTAAGGAGACCTGGCAACTGAAATACATTTTGCTAAACTAAAGAGCTAGAAGGAGAGATTTGTGTTGCATGTCTTCTTCCAAGCAACACTTGGTGAAAAACTATCTGAATATGTTTACATAAAAAGGTGCAAAGTGGTAACACCCTGTGGCACTCCTGAAGAGAATGTTTGACATTCCCTTTTCTTGTATAGGAAGTCACACCTGGACATCTCCAAACAGACTATTGACAATGACAGATAGCTCAACCGTAGACTCTTGGACTCACAAGGTGGCATGAATTCAAGTACATATTGAGTGTTTCTAATTGTAGGACACTGTACATGGGACGGACACAATAAGACCAACCTAAACTCTTTTTAATTTTCCATGTTTCATGAAATATGCAGTGTATACAAAGGACCAAAGAAACACTTACACCAAAAGAAGGTGAAGAGGAAAAAATGGCAAGGCTAGGCTCTGGTAGGATTTTAGAGATGGAGTGCTTTGACATGTTCTCCTTGTATGTAAGTCAAGTTCACACCTGGACTGGATCAGCAGTGAAAGGTAAAGACAATGCATGCAACTATGAGGATATGAAAGGGACCAACAAGGTGTTGGGAGGCAAAGATGAAACACAGGTGATTAATTGCTGTCAAAGAAACACAGATTACAAAGGACATAAAAATGGATGTCCTTGACATTCAACTGATAGGCATTGTTTACAAGCTGTGTCAACCTTTACCTTGAAAATCTGTTTTCAAATACCTTTAAGAAATTGGATAGCCTCAAGCCAGATCCAGAAGGGGAGGGGCAACTAGGGGGCATCTTCTCCCTGATCAATCTTTACAATACATGAGATGAGCTTATGGGTGAAAAATTATAATTGCATTGTTCCATGGCTAAAACCGACTCAACAATTTACATCAATCTTGTGTACTACAAAAGCTTCTACAATGCCCTGCAGGATAACAATGTGGGCACAGGTAAATTTGCTTAACACTATCACCCCTTTATGCCTTTCAAAGCATTAGAATGCAACTCACACTGATTTCAATTAATTATTGGTGGTAGAAAACACCTGAGAAATGAAAGAATTTGATCCTTGCCCCTTCATGTTCTTCCCTCCCCCACCTGTTCCCATGCACATGAAATACATTTTGCAGAGGCATTTTTTTCTTCCCCTCCCCCCTTAAAAAGCTTAAAGCTGTCCCTTTGCAAGTGATTACTATACGTATCCATACAAGATGCACTAGCCAAAGAGTTTTCAAAATGACATTTCAGAAAAGTTAAAAACAACAGCAAGTAGAGCTGGTACTACAAGAAGGATTTCCTGCATACTTACACAAAACGGGAACAAGAAGGCACAAGATATGTAGATTCCTGATTTTAACAGGGCAGGCTTCTCTTAAGTTGAAAGTTTGAGGCTAAACCCCAACTTCTATTGATGCAGTAGATAACTGCAGCAAGCTACTTCACAAAAGAATAAGGAATCATACTTCCAACAGCAACAATCCCAGTAAAAGCTCCAGGGCAAAGATATTTCAATTCTTCAAAAGTTTTTAATAAATAGTAGTGAAAGTGTGTTTGTTGCTTGTGTACAATCTTTTGGGTGCTTCTTTTGGATGTAGCACAGGAAAAAAAAAACAGCTGCACGAATCATAGGCGGACTTCTGACTGGGTCTGTGACCTTACCTATTCAGCGTCTTCAAGAATCTGACTTCAGAGTCCCATTTGTTTCCCTGTTTTGGGATTGTTGTTTTCTTCTGGGATAATAAATATCTTGAAGACGAACACAGGGGAAATCGCTGAGGTCAACCTTAGGATATCTAGGGTGCAGCAATCTGAAAGATTAAGTGTGCTAGAGAAGCACAGATCTGCAGAAACCAAACTGTGTGGGTGGAAGGAAGTAGTAAGAAATGCAGGAAGCTGTGTGCGTCTTTAAGAAGAGATAACTTTTGTCCCTCATTCCAGGTAAAACCAATCCACACCATACCAAGAAGTCATTTAATACTTATTGAATTGCATATTACCATGGGGTCTAGTGAATGTATGTATCAACAATGGTCTCTAGTCTTAGGATCAGTGACTAGATTCTCAAATACTTCCAAACAACTCAGTAGGTTGATAGGAATTTTTTCCAAATGTGAAAACTGCCAAAATTGATGGATTCTAAATTTAGAAGCTGCCAAGTTATAAAACCCTCCATTCAAATTGAAACAAACAAAATGAAAGCAGAACATTTCCATTGTTCATACAAACCAATCAATCAATTCAAAGTATATTCAAAGTAAAAGAAAGAAAGAAAGAAAGAAAGAAAGAAAGAAAGAAAGAAAGAAAGAAAGAAAGAAAGAAAGAAAGAAAGAAAGAAAGAAAGAAAGAAAGAAAGAAAGAAAGAAAGAAAGAAAGAAAGAAAGAAAGAAAGAAAGAAAGAAAGAAAGAAAGAAAGAAAGAAAGAAAGAAAGAAAGAAAGAAAGAAAGAAAGAAAGAAAGAAAGAAAGAAAGAAAGAAAGAAAGAAAGAAAGAAAGAAAGAAAGAAAGAAAGAAAGAAAGAAAGAAAGAAAGAAAGAAAGAAAGAAAGAAAGAAAGAAAGAAAGAAAGAAAGAAAGAAAGAAAGAAAGAAAGAAAGAAAGAAAGAAAGAAAGAAAGAAAGAAAGAAAGAAAGAAAGAAAGAAAGAAAGAAAGAAAGAAAGAAAGAAAGAAAGAAAGAAAGAAAGAAAGAAAGAAAGAAAGAAAGAAAGAAAGAAAGAAAGAAAGAAAAGAAAGAAAGAAAGAAAGAAAGAAAGAAAGAAAGAAAGAAAGAAAGAAAGAAAGAAAGAAAGAAAGAAAGAAAGAAAGAAAGAAAGAAAGAAAGAAAGAAAGAAAGAAAGAAAGAAAGAAAGAAAGAAAGAAAGAAAGAAAGAAAGAAAGAAAGAAAGAAAGAAAGAAAGAAAGAAAGAAAGAAAGAAAGAAAGAAAGAAAGAAAGAAAGAAAGAAAGAAAGAAAGAAAGAAAGAAAGAAAGAAAGAAAGAAAGAAAGAAAGAAAGAAAGAAAAAAAGAAAGAAAGAAAGAAAGAAAGAAAGAAAGAAAGAAAGAAAGAAAGAAAGAAAGAAAGAAAGAAAGGCCTGCCTTTATTCAAAACAGTTTTGATGTCTATCGATCTTATAATTTATTTTAAGGCCACAAGTCATGCTACAAAACCTTCCATCAACTAGTCACAACACAAGGTTAAATTCTCATTCTGAGGAGCAAGTGTTGAGAGTCTAGCTTTTCAATGTGGCACTTATATTGTCCTAGTCTGCTCATTTCAAATATTCTTCATTCTGGTTTTACAAACATGTAATAAATCTCTCACTATTTTCAATTTTACATCAAGGAAGTATTTGTCCATAGAATACATTTTCTTGATTATTCATCTCAAGGACTTGCCTGCATTTCAACCCCAG
Organism: Holothuria scabra; assembly: GCA_037179385.1. Taxonomy (NCBI): domain Eukaryota; kingdom Metazoa; phylum Echinodermata; class Holothuroidea; order Aspidochirotida; family Holothuriidae; genus Holothuria; species Holothuria scabra. The sequence continues at coordinate 52,312,107 of CM074180.1, forward strand.
TTAAGTGAACTATACTGAGCTATGTTTATATTAATCTCAGGCCACCACTAAAGCTGTTTTCATAAAATTCACTGGAACTAATGAATATCTTCCTGGAAACATACTTAGTGACAACTGCGCTTGAATTTTACTTCTTCATGGCACTCTTATCAATCAATACCTTTACTTTAACTTTTCCTCTTTGAGGTTTTATTTTCTTTTTATTGTTGAGTTGTAATCTTTACATATCTTTTTAAATATCTTTTCATCTTGATTTTATTTTTTCACCTTCTCAGTGAGCTGGTGTGTGATGCAGTAAAAATTGGGTCTCTATAAAACAAAGACCGAAGACCTAAGACCTAAGACCTATAAAATGAAGACCCAACTAGCTATAAAACGAAGACCTATAAAACGAAGACCCAACTAGCTATAAAACGAAGACCTATAAAATGAAGACCCAACTAACTATAAAACGAAGACCCTACTAGCTATAAAACGAAGACCTATAAAACGAAGACCCGACTAGCTATAAAACGAAGACCCGGAAGTATTTTCTCTTACGTAAACTTTGTTCAACTATCCAAAGGCTATCACTTTACATTTTTGTAGCAATTTTACCAACGTTGAACATTGTCGTTACTGTAGTAATTGTTGCTTCTACATACAAGAAAATAATGCGCTTGCGAATTCAGCTATAGTTACGCAAAGAAAGCGACCGGATCGGTTGAAGAAACGTCACTTCCTGGAGACATGGAAAATTGTATTGCGCGTAATCGCGTCATAGACCTTACAAAGAAATCCTAACCTTTGGGATTTCTAGATGAGACCTTATGCATTGACGACACACTGTCAGTTTTGGAAGAATAACAGCATACAGACGGACCACTGATTTTTGTGTAGGCCTGGGATAAAACAGTGTACCGCACGCAGTAGAATTCGCTTACGTGTGTAGGAGACTAACACGCGGTATTTCCCGCCTGTCATAATATAAGAGGCGACTTAAGGAAATTACTTGCGCCGTATTCGAGCTGGATGTGTTTACGACCAAACCAGGTACGTAGCCACAGAGGGAAGGGGCTCTACGGAAAATGCTGCACCAAAAATATTACTGCCCCCCAGATGAAAATTGAAATGTACACAGGATGTCAAGAGAAAATTTTTTGCCCCTGCAATCACAGTTCTTGCCGGTCGATTCACACACTTCCCTTCCCCCTTCAAATGGTAAAACTTGTCACGGGCCAGAACAAAGCCGAACTTTAACCGTGTCTGAAACCGTGTGTACACTTTTGTCTTTGTATAGTTGACACGATATAACACATCATATAGGCGTAGGAAGCTTTTTCCAGACTGGGGATGCTGTACCTCGTTTCGGATCGCCGGCCTGGGGGAGGGGTCTAAGGGGAGATGGTGTACCCCTCTCATTTGGCATTTTTGGGGGGTATTTTAGAGACTTCAGATGCAATTTGGTGCAATATTTTGGACAAATTTTAAGGAAAATCACTGCAAATTTTTGACAAATTTTGAAGAAGAGACAAAAACGGGTTTTGGGGTCTTTCATTGATCTTGGGGAGCGGAAGCATACTTCAGCCCCCACATTTTTTACTGGGGGTTTAGCACCCCAGCCCCCGCTTCCTACGCTTATGTAACACATTCGTGTTGGTGAGCCGTTAAGTCAGATACTCTTATATCTTACCGTACATCTTTGCAAATTATTTGCATTGAATTTGAACGTATACACGAAAAGAGAGGCGCCATGATTAAAGAAACGTCCGTACAGATCAGTGGCATAGCCAGGATTTTTGGGGGAGGGGGTATCGATGGTCAAAAAACTTTCCTGGGAGGGCGCACAATTACTGATTTTCTATATAGGATTAATTCATATGACCAATACATATGATAATATTAAAACTTGCCATTTGACAGTAGCCAAGCGCTGAAACCTTGCAATAAACCTTTTCCGTCAGGAAGCCGCATTTTTATACTGACTACTAGCTTTTTCTGATGCCGCAGACTCTGAAAAGTCGTTGGCTACCAAGATCAATGGAGAAAAACTTTTAACTATTACCACTGACGGACTATCATACGTACGGACCAGAGTGCATTCTAAAATAGGGCAAAACTATAGTCGTAGGAAGCTGTTCGTTGTGGGGGGGGGGGGTGAACGTTGTTCTAGTGTATGACGCCTTGGGGTTTAAGTGGAGGGGATGTCCCAACTCTCTTTTGTAAAAATCGTCAGGAAAATGAAGGTGTATGCAATTTGATGCAAAAAATAGTACGAAATATTATTGGAAAGTTTAAAGATACTACACGCCGAAGTAACAAATAAGTTTTTGTTCTTGGATGGGGGCAGAAGCATACTTTCGCCAGTCCACAGTTTGGCCGGGTCGGGGCCAAAGCTCCCCCTGGCCCCAGGGGCTTCAGTAAATAAAGAAATTATAAAATGTGTGTTCAGTACAGTTTATTGCTGCACAACGGGTAACTCCCCCACCATCACCTTCTAAGCTAGAGCAATTTATTGATCAATCTTATATTCTTATTCATGAATGTATTCTGCCCCACCAAGTATCATTGGTGAACAAAAAAGTTTGGCAACATCTTACATCTATGTGATGCTTCCTTTGTTGGCCACCATTTTTCGCCAGCAAAAGAAATAATTTGGTTTGTTGGTGAAGACAAAAAGTAAGGAGCACCAGGAGATGAAAAAAACAGAGTTGTGTACACTTAAAAGGCTCATCTATTCACTTGGCAGACGAGAACTTAAAAACTCGAAAAACAAACAAAACAGTCAAATGATTTTCGCTGCCCTTTTAACGGACTGCACACGAAAAGTTTCAAAATTGAATTTATGAAGCTTAAAGTCAGAAAAGAAAATAAAAAATATGTAACTAAACACACACAAACGGTGCATATGATGAACATCTACATTTATTAACAGAATGAAAATGTAATTGGGCCAAAAACTAATGTTTGTATGTATCGCTATTCGGAAAGGAAGTATATATGCTTTATTATTAGACAAGCAAAAAAGAACCGGTTGATAATGCTGCATGAGTGAATGTAGCGACTGTGTTATGATCTGACACGTGGTCAAATTGGCGCGACCATGGAGACAGCTACGCAATCGGTGCGTAAACGTCGGTTTAGGAGGTAACTAATAAGGTATCGACAAAGGGAGGGCGTGCTTCGTGTGACCCGTTCCCATTGGCGTACCCACAGATGTTCGAGAATGGGGGCTGAACTTTGTTTTAGAGAACCGTCATGGCAGGCCGGTAGCCATGCGGGGGAACGGGGCCGTGACCCTACCCGTGCGGGCCGCTGTGCCCATGTGGCGGAGGCTCCATATAGTCGGGGGGCAGTCGCCCCCTTGAAGGATTCAAATTGCCTGTCAGCGCCCTTTTTACTCTTTTTACCCTATTGAGACATATGTATCTACCAAGTTGACACAAAATCGCCCCTTCATCCTTTTTCTCGCCCCCTCTGACCAAATATTCTTGCCCTACAAACTTTGAAGCGCCCCTTCCGGCCAGTCTTGCTCCCTCTGACTGAATTCCCTTCCTCCGCCACTGGACCCCCCCCCCACACACACACACCCATGCGGAAAAGCAATAAAAAAAATTACATCATGTAAACTGTGAACTCATTAATAATGCATATATTTTGTCTCTTTCGGAACGCTCGCTTTAGTTCATTTTCAGTAAACTGTACAACACCCATTTAAGATTTATTGGAGTAGGGCTATAACGGTGAAAGCTGTTTGTTGTTCTTCTGTGTGTGACTAATTCTTAAGAGACACAATACTGAACCGATAAGAAGTAATTCTGTTCTCTCTTGTTACTGTTTGGAAGATTCTTTACTCGGGCGTTACATCAAAATAAAGAAAAATAACTGTTCCTAAGCGTTCCAATGCTGAGTCCATGCAGGGTAGTGGGAATGATTTAACCCCGCGACCAGTCACCCAGTGTCTCTCTTTTGCTCTTAATGACAGAGACTCATCACCCAAGTACATTTTGGTTGATAGAAAGCTAAATTCTCATTTGCTGAATGATCTTCCATTGACATCAAAATCAAAAGGTGCAGAATAGTTCAAAACTATACTTACACAGAAACTGTCTTGGTTACATATTAAGGCCTTGTTTGCCCCTGCTAGACATGTCAGAGTCAGGCCCGTAGCCAGAGGGGGGGGGTAGGAGGGTTCGAACGACCCACGCCAACTTGAGGGAGGTCCATTTTCCAGCACTGTGTTCAGCTATGAAATATTTTTTTATCTTGACATATTGAGGGCGAATTTACGTTCACTTCTTATAAAGTGGTGTACTGTGTGGAATTCCTGGGGAAAAAGGACTTCTGTTGTACTCATAAGTCCTCTAAAATGCTCCAGATTGCAGGAGATCTGCCGATTTCAAACTTTTCCGGGGAAGCATCCCGGACCCCTAGCAACTACATGCTTACGGCACGCGCCAGTCGCCTCCGTATTTGGAAAAAGGTCCACATCTTGGAAAAAAGAGCCACCCCTCCACATGGGCTGGCTACGGGCCTGAGAATAATGAAGTAGGGTTTTTCCGTGGTTGGGCTATAGGAGTAACTTTGTTGAGAAAATTGAAACTGTCTGGAATGAGGAGTTGAATGGTCTTCCACAAAACCAAATGTCCTATTTCTCAATATTAAAGAACAAAAGATTTCCAAATTTTGTTCATCGAAACCACGAATTTTCCGGCGCTCGTCGAAACTTTTGATCGGCATCCTTTCGGCAAACCTTCGCTTCTGGCAGTGATTCGGGTTGTTGTATCCATTGACGGGAGCTACCGTAGTTGTTCCTCTCCGGCATATCCGTTCTCAACCCCTTGCTGAGTCCCCTTGCATTTTTTGTCGCAAGCAATTCTTACAATCAAAGTTGTCCCACCTAGGTCTTCGGTCTTCGTTTTATAGCTAGTTGGGTCTTCGTTTTATAGGTCTTCGTTTTATAGCTAGTTGGGTCTTCGTTTTATAGGTCTTAGGTCTTAGGTCTTCGGTCTTTGTTTTATAGACACCCGTAAAAATTACTACTGAAACCTATTAACTATTATCGCTATTTATATTATTACTGTTCACAGAAACGTTCAATCTACATTTTCAGTATAAAATTACAAATTAAAATGTTAAACAGTGGTAGGTCTACTATAATGATGGGAGTTGGTATGGTGGGAAATGTGTCTCCTGCCCCCCCACCCACCAATTTTCCAATAAAAATGTTTCCTTTGAATGGTGAAAATATTACTACACACAAAAGCTGGCAAAACTAAACTTATGATCAAGTCACAGTGTGAAATCTTGCTCCATTTTGTATCTAATTGTCTCCCTTAAAAAGGCAGAAAGGTGATTTCATTTTCCCTCCCAAATCCCAGTTTGCTACAGTACTCTGGCTACAAGCCCGACTTAAACCAATAGGTTGGAAGCTGGGCCGTAAAACTCCATCTAAGTAAAGTAACTGAAATGCCCTTCACAACTGTCCTGTATGGACATGAAGTGAATCTCATCCAATTCCCACCAGGTGTCTCCACACTGCACATTATTAGTATGCACTAAGTATGTGGTAACCCTGTGATATCATGACACACTTCAATGGGATGTTTTTGAAATGTATCAAGTTTAACTCAGCTTTAAAACAAACACCCCCACATTTACCAATGGCATGAATTTACAGTTTCCAAGAAGGAGGTCAGCATTCTTTAATCTTTCTCACCTTCCATGAATATAACAACCTCTCCTCTATAGGTATAAACTTTATAAAAACTCATTACTAAACCTAAGAACATAGTAATATAGAAAAGTATACCAATCTATATTGACTCAGTTGGTCCCTTGCTTGAACCTGCTGAACTGTGTGTGAACTATTCCAGACTAGGTTTCGAAGAATTACCATCCTCCTGCATGGAGAAATCTCAACATGACAAGATTTTTGTGGGTTTATTGAACTGAACTTGAAATAAGAAATAATGAGGGGGCAGGAGAGGGGGTTAAAAGAAGAAACTATAAATGAAATTATGGTGACATTTGGCATACTCTACAGGTGTTCTTGTCAAGTAAAGGCAAGTTTTTGGTTTTCAAAATAAACAGAAATGTTAAAAATGCTTGGTGGTGATGGACAAGAAAAATGAAGACAGGATTGTGACATGAATGATACTTTCTTGGAAATGAAAATGAACTCTTCAAGGTGAAGCTTGAAACAGAGAAGAGAGAATACTATAATACTGTAAAGATGAATATTTGAATTTTTTGTGATGTGAGCTCAATACTCAAAATTGCTTAGAGATTTGGAACTAACAGTGTCATACATACAGGAACAGGGGAACTGTGTCTATATGTTGGTGACCTCCCATTTTTGTCAAGGATTAGTTATCACTGACATCACCAGTGACATATGTCCTAGGCCTGCTCTGAACTTTGAGGGGGTTGGGTGGGGACTACCAGTGGAAAGTGCAGGATTTCAAAGGTGGGGGGGGCAAAACCTGTGATTTCCACAACTGGCACGGATTTTGATGACCTTTTTCTTTGCTTTTCTGCGCTCCAGTTGTTGGCAACCGACTCTTGTCGGCATACTTGTGCTACAAGAATTTTTGGGATTTTTTTTTTTTTTGCTTTGACAACCATTTTTCTGCCTCCACATGGGGCTGGTGTGTGGTTAAGGTTGAATGCTCAGTGTGACTCTTCAAACTTTTCATCTTCCTCAAACCCCAATCCCCGATTGAGTGATTTCTCCCGACTGACTTTGGAGGTGAGGGGCCTGTGTCCCCTGGCCTCCCCTTTTTAAACATGCAACTGGGGACTGCCACCCCTACAACTATTGTAATTTGTGGCCAATCTTTGAACAACAGATAAATGATACTGCTAAAAAGTGTCACAAACTGTGTTTTTAAAATAATTGTAAAGCAAGGAATAGCTTTTTCACATTTTGATAATTCAGTACTATGCAAGAGTGTTACATTTTAAAAACTTTCCATAGGATTATCAGCAGAGGGTAAATGGTGTACCGAATTAAAAATTACATATCTAGAGGGGGTGGACCCAAAAATATTTTGTGATGTAACAAAAATCAAATGACTTCAAATCCCTGTAAATGTTGTACTAGACTGGATCATGGATATTTAATTTTCCAAAAATCTCAAAAAAGGAGAGGTTCACCCCCATGCTGACACAATCAGGGTCTGCACAGATTTGGCCACCCCTACACAAAAATCCTGTATGCCACTGCAATAAATGTGGCAAAAATGCAAGTTTTTTGAATGGCTATAAAGAGTTAAAGCTATGACGTGAAACCAATTATTTACCACGTTTTGTTATTTACCGCATGTTTGGTCGAACAGTAAGAGCCTCCACCTCTCACACGGAAGGCCCAGGTCGAGTCATACCAAAGACTCGAAAAAAGGAACCCACTGCCATTGTGCGTGATGCTCCGCATAAGCAATGGAATAGGGAAAACAAGCCAGTGAGCCACAACTGGGAAAAATGCAGTGGCCGGCTCGACTTGAACCAATAGGTTGGAAACTGGGCCGTAATACTCTATCTAATTAAATAAAGTGAAACCAATTAATTTCATCTTGAAACATGAATATAGGTCAATAAATATATAGGTCACTAACGTATTGAACATTAAAGGGGCAATCAGAGTTGGCTTTTACCAGTTTTCACAACTTCAAACCTGTATCACAACCATACATTAAATTAAAACTAACAAAATATTATCTGTTACCAAGGTCTAATTTTGTGGTTTGTAACTGTGTAGAATTATTTGTGTAGAATTTTGTTACTCGTACAAAATTATAAAATGCCCATTTAAATAAAAAAGGATAAACTTTTCTTCTCACTTGCAATATCTCTTTGATCTCTGTTGATTCTGGTAAATAATCATTTAAAAATGAAACACAAAGTGAAGGAACAAAAGGTTAATGTATGATGTCAAATCTCATTGCCCCTGTCACTGACCTTTTATTATTTAGCATTGTCAAAATATGGTTAAAATTAGGTCTCCGATCTAATACGTTGCTAAAAACATTTACTGTTTGTAAACTGATGATTTTGTTTACCAATATACTGTAAATAGTTTGAGCAGGGGTTGCTTGCAAGTCCTTGGTTTGAAGAGGGGCAGGGAGGGGAATGGGGAAGGGGGTGAAGAATAGATTGTCCAGCAGCCATATTAATGATAATCCATTTTTCGCTTTGGGAAAGGCTGAGGAATAAATAGAAGGAAAACAGACTTTTAGTCTGGTACTGACACTAACTATAGATTTGTACTGTTGCCAAATAAATACTGAGAAGCATAACAATTTAATGAAGGAAAGGGTGATTTACACTAAAAGGCAGTTTTCACCATCCCAGACAGTTTCAAGTCTCTCCAGCCCAGTCGTGTAGCTACAGGGGTGGTTTTGGGAGCTGAAACCTCCTCCCATGACCCAACCTTGCAATTAAAAAAACACCTAACAAAACAGTTTTTTCTCTATCCCCCTTTGACTTTTCCCCCAAGGCATGCCCAAACCTCCCCCTCCCCTTGGTACAATACTGGCTACGCTACTGCTCCAGCCTACTTACTTCTAGTTCCTCACAAAACTGTCTTTAGCTCATACTTATTCACAACAATCCTAGTTTACTGCTGATGTGCATACCCTGGTGAGCAAACAAGGCCCTCATGTATAATCAAAACACTCTCAGTAAATGATGTGTAATATGAGCTACATTTTGAATTCATTGTCAATCAAAGAGCTGTGCCAACTGAGTATTTCTGTAGACTGCAGATAAAATTGTACTTTGGGGTGATAAATGACTCTTGTAAGAATTTCCACTTTCCTTGATTAACAGAGTTGGAATCATGTTGCAGATTCTCAGTCAGCAGCCTGGCGATAAGTTAATAAAATTCACTTTTATTTCCAAAAGAGCCTAATTTTATCAGTTTTCAAGCCACTCATTAACATTCCAATCCCTGGCAAACAAAATTTCAAAAAGAATCCAGGGAGGGATCAAGGGTGTGATATTGGACAGGTATTTATGATAAAGGGTAGTCTACTTTTTGCTTTGGTATCACCTATTCTCATGTACTTTCTCATGTACTTTCTCAGTTTGTACTTTCTTACAGTAGTTCTGTTTTTTCTCTTTTTCTTGAAGCACCAACTCAACAAGCCATTTGGGTTTCTTAGAGACTGCTTTCCTTCACAATATCTTGATATAACATAATTTTGTACCCTTATTTCTGAACATTGTATCAATAACCATGGAATATTGTGGACAAACAAAAGACACGAAATAAATCTACCCCATGCAAAGAAAACAATGCAACATATACCTTTTTGCAAATAAAAGACACACCCTTACATGTATTAAAACATAAGTTTTAGACCACACTGACAGCAAATTGTACGACAGTGATTGGGCACCGCATCTTATCTGCATGTAGCTATAACAAAGTACAAGAATAATGAATGCTGTTTCTTTGATCACAGCTACCATAGTACAGAGGCAACCAAGAAACTATGAAGTTTTAAGATTTAAGCCCCAAGCTTAATTTTACACAGACATCATCCTTTGTTGAATGACCCCTCCTACTGTGAATGGCTTCTTCCATCATAAAAGAAACATATTACATTCAAATTTTAAAGTTAAGGTGGGAGCACAGTCAATGGCACACTTAATGTAACTAGATAGTACCTGTCTAACTGTCTTGGGGTGACCTGTAAAACACCTTGTTCAAGGAACTAAGAACTAGGCCAGTCAATTATTTTGACTGCATGCTACCTTTACCATAAATCATGTCAAAATGGTATCCCTTCTCTTGGCAAACATAAAATCCAAACAGGCAGGTTACATGAGCATACTTCAAATTTTAACCACGGTTTTATGAGCAGTAAAATCAGCCAAGGGAGTAAGAATAGGTGGCAGGTCATGCAGAAAAGTTTTGAAATGATAAATTTCTCAAAGTGAATGAAAAAATCTGGTACTAAAAGTAGATACAGAAATTTGTACAAACAGAAAGGGTATTGTATCAAGTATACAGTAAAAAATACAGGCAGAACCCATTACAATTAACTTAGCTTGCCATGCATGCCAAGATGAGTTAGTTTGTTAGTTTGTATAGTTCTGAGAAAAAAAAAGAACAATAACAAGGTTCTGGAACACACCTTCAGTGACAGATATAATCACCACAGCCAAATTTTCACCCCAGTTTATATCTTTTGACCTTGTTAGGAGGCACTCATCATTACTTGGAAAAATTTTCAGCTGCTTATTCTAACTGCTTGTCCACACGAATCTTATTGTTCACTTCTCATCTACAAATGATGTCCTTTGATTTAGTTGTGATATCCACAAGCTTGTAGGTGTCAAATACAAGTCTTTAGCCAGAATAAACCAATGGGGGGGGGGGGGGGGGGGAGACAACTGGGAGTTGTGAGAGTTTTGCTGGCCTGTGGGATGGGTCCATTGCAAGGGGAAATATCCATTCTGATCCAAGTTTAGTTGTACTGATTTACTGGAGTAATATTCATTATTTCCCTTGAGCTCAAGAATTTAATTTTTTTACTGGATCCATTTTTTGGGCCGGGGAAGGGGGGGGGGGCATGCGAGAAACAGCATGTAAGATACTTGACTTTGACAGGATTAATCTTGAAGGTTTAGTTATGATGATTTCCTGGTGAAATATTTGTTCAATACTTTTACACAGGATTTCTTTTTTTTTTTGGGGGGGGGGGGAGGGGGGAGAAGATGCTGTAACTATTCAAGGCATACATTCAAAATTTATTTTTCTATATTCTATATTTAATCCACTGTTGATTAGCTGAGAAAAAAATTGATAACCTCCTATGAAATAGATGAGTAACATCTGGAATATATCACAGGCTGATATGTGTCTTACATTAACTACTGAACTTCTGGAGAAAACTGGGGCAACTGACTGCCATATTTATTGCCATACTGAGAGCTGCCTCTCCACCACCTACTGTACTGTATGCATGGTCAAGTGGCTAGAACATCTGACTTGCAGCCAGGAGCCCTGCAGGAAGACTCTGGGCCAGTCATACCAAAGACTCTGAACTAAAAATGGAACCTACAGCCACTGTGCTTTGTGTTTGATATAAGCAATGGAGTAGGGTTAACCAAACTAATGATGCACAACTGTAAAAGACTGTGGCCGGCCTCAACATAAACCAACGAGTTAGAAACTGAGCTGTAAAAACTCGTACATCTATATGTATAACTCCATGACCAGCCAGGCACAATGCATGATACTTGAAATTGAGTAGTTCTCCATGACCAGCTAGACACAATGCATGGTACTTGAAATTAAGTCAAGCACCTTTCATAAACCTTTTCCCAAGTAGACCACTTTACAAATGACAGCTAGTTAAAAGAGAGGGCAGTATTACAATTTTAAAGAAAAAGAATTGGGTAAAGGCTTTGCAGACTAACAGGAAATTACCTAAATCAACACCCATATGCTCAATTTACTAGATGAACTAATTATAAATAGCTCCACAACTATTGCCCCAGTTGGCACAACATTTATGTATAATTAAGTGCTCAGTTTAATAAAGGGAGGGGGGGCTATTAAAGAATCAGTACTCAAAAATAAACGTCTCATTTGTGCCATTCAATATTTCTAGCAAAACACTCCTCCACAACTTTCAACTTGAATTTAAACCTCTTTGCTGTTCTTTTGTACTACTTTTAATTTAATCAGAATATATCTCATAAATTGAAGGCCAAGAGCAGTCACCCCAAACTCATTTTGAAGCAACATCTAAATATCACAATTTTCTTCTTATTTCTCTTCAAAGAATCTTTCATTAGATTTATAACTTCAATATTGCATGATCAAGGCGAACCAAGCAGTTATTTCTAGTAAACTTCAAATTTGAACACAAAAATTGTCATAACATGACTCTCAACAACCAGTCATTTAACTGAACAGTCTACTACACTACTTCAAGTTGGGTTATTGCTCTTGCCCAAGTGTTATGAAAAGATAAAAATCAGGAAAATTCTTTTACCTCTTACTGAGGTAGGTTGTTGGAAACAATGTCTTATAGAAACAAATTCTCCTAGACTCCCTGTAAGCTTCAATACCTACAAAGGTAGGGCAAATACATACATAGTTTAGGGTATAGGGAATCCCAATTTTTTCAGGGTAATTTCAGACGACAAGGAAGAATGAAACAAAATTAATTTGACTTAACTCTTTTGATCACAGACACTTTTGATGGTATTCCACATTGTATAGAACAATGCAATTCTGTCTTTGTATTCATGATTAGAAGCTACAACCTGATTTCAAACTTTTGGTTCAATCTAGCTGTGACCACAATCTTTTACCCAGTCATGGGGAACAGTATTGTTTTCTCTAATCCATATTTTACCTGCGGAGCATCACTTACCCTAGCAGTAGGCTCGATTTAGTCTTTGATATGAATAGACCTCACTGTGAATCAAACCTGAGCCTAAGAAGAAAGATGCTCCAACACTAAACAAAGCCTACATGGTACTATGGGGGAAAGACAGAACTTGTATTTCACTCGTTTTCTCTAAACTATCTGCAGAGAACAAAACTACTTAACAACAGCTACATGGCATTTAAAACTACATATTTCATGATTACAGTTTTAGTAATAAGCAAAAATCTGTATTAGGTTCGGGGTAATGTTATTCTTAGCAAAAGATGACGGGGGGGGGGGGGGAGGGCAGGAAAGTTGACTTGTTCCATTTACTTTGACAGGGGGTGGAGCTTCACACAAGCTATCCATAACCTCCCCCCCCAAAAAAAAGTAGGGTTTCAGTCCAGTGCACTAACTTTGTCTGCTGGGCAACCAAATTTAGTGGCAAGCCCAAGCCTTGCCAAGTGGGAGGGAAGCCAGAGTACCTGCAGGAAAACCCACATACATGTGGTGGGATTTGAACCCATGCACATGTGAAACACATTGGTGCACAGCAGCTGAAAGAGATCACTCTGCCACTGGAAGACCAACCATTACCCAGACATTGGGGTATACTTTGTAGGGGAAAAGGGACTAATAAAGAAAAGAACAGAAACTTTGCAAGCAACATTTTGTACAAAACAAGAATAGCATGGTACAAAGAGAAATTAAATCTGAAAAGTGAAGTTAATCGGCTTTCCACAAGTTGTAGCTTCAGTTTCTACAAGAAGCAATCATCACATTGTGAAATCATAAAAGATTACAGTCATGTCACTCATTCATATCGTTCTAGTTTCACATTAACTTCTGAGATTGAAGGAAATAAAATCCCCACCTGATGTGAAGGAAATTAAAATAACGATTCACTTCTTTGTTTTATAATGGAGGACAGCCCTTTGGTTAAAGAAAGCTTTTTTAACCAATAAACACATGAAAGGGCCACAGGGAGCAAAAAGACCTTTTCTAGGGAGGAAATAGTTTTCAAAGGAAATACATAGAAGAAGAATGGATAAGGAAATATTTAAAGTTCCTTCCTAATAGATCTAAGAATGATCAGTACTTAAATAGCATAAGGAAATAAAGATTTTTAACCTTTCAGGGAAATTGAACCACATGTAAAGTACGCAATTTGAATCTTGGTCATTCTTTACCAAATTTTAGGGAGGTCTATAGTTCCAATACTGGCTGGGTCATACCAAAGACTTTAAAAGTGGAACCTACTGCCATTATGCTTGGCACTCAGCATAAGCATGTAGAGTAGGGAAAAAAGCCAGAGAGACGCAACTGGGAAAAAAAAGGCTGTGGACGGACCAACTTGGTCAGAAACTTGGCTGTAAAACTCCATCTAACCTATCCTAACCTAACCACATTTTATGCCCCAATCAAGTCCAAGAAATCCAACAATTGTGTCAACAATGAATTTATTCCTTGAAGTAGTCCATGGCTGCCTTCAGTATGGAAGTAGATAGGAACCATTGTAGAACTTCCATGACTTGAGCAAAAGGAAATACCACTAAACAAACTTCAGCTTTTCAGAATAATTGTTTTCAGAGTCTACAATGAATGTCAACTTGTCATTCATTACCACTCTTTATGTCTTATTCAAATTCAACAAACTTAGCAATGTACAGGTATTACAAGAATTTAGTTCTAAATCGATTCCTTTAAATGCCTGGTGACATATAATAAAGGTTGGGTATTAAAAGTATACAGGGAACAGCAGTGGCATAGCTCCGGGGAGAAGGGGGGTTAGAACCCCTTCCCCATGACCCAATGTTGCAATGCAAAAAACACCTAAAACAGTGGTTTTTTCTCTCTATCCTGAGACTTTTTTCCTCATGTAGTGCCCCCCCCCCATGACACCAAAACCCCTCCATGATACAATCCTGGCTACGTGCCTGGGGAACAGGGATGTAGCAACAGTTGGTACTGGGCAGTGGCATTAAACACTCCATTTTCCCACCCAGTACACCGGGAAAATTACACTTCTCCACACCAACAACAAATCTACCTGCAGATGTGAGCCCTAAAACTAGTCCCGAATTTACTCTCCAAAATAGAATAAGGTACTGTACAAATAGAAAATTAATTGCTGAAAAATGGGGTAGATGCCTTGGGGTGGGCTGAGGTTCCTTTAAGTTTCTCAGATGAGAAAAATACTTGGCTTCAAATTTGGCTTCAAATTTGGCTGGCTGAAACCCTGACAAGGTGAGCAAAAGAAACATCATTGTGTATAAACATTCAGCATTTTACACAGAGAGGGTAATAAATGCTCCAGAAACAGTCAAAATGTGAAAAGGTATATATACAGTATATCTTAAGAATGGCAAAAGATATTGGAAAAAGTTTCAGCTGGATCTTCCCTTGGAAAATCTTACTATTAACTGTCAAGTAAGGCCAGACCTTTTAATAGAATGTCACCATGCCTTGGTATGGCAGCTAGGGCAACATTTGTCTATACTTCAAAAGTGTCTTAAAGATTACTTTACTAGGGTTGATCGACAGTTGGCAATATTTCAACCCAGGGGTGGTTCTATGGGGATAAAGGCCTCCTATGCCCATTCATGTTCAAAATGTGGTGAACACATTCATATTCTCTTTGCCACATTTTAGCCCATTCCCATGAAAAAAATTGCATCCCTTAAACTGTACCTGCTTCAACCCATTGAGAGAAAGGGCTTTGAGGAGAGTATAAAATTGTGTCCCTTAAACTATGTCTGTTTCAACCAAGGGGATTTTTTCCCTTTTAAATCACCCCCACCACCAACCAAACCTTATGCCACTGCAAAAGCTCTGTTAGAAAGGCCAAGTATAAACCTTCAATGTAAAGCTTAAAAAAAGCATTCTAAGTCAAATAAATATGATTCCTTCACTAAGCACATACAGCCAGGATTGTGTCATGTGGGGGGGGGGGGGGGGGTGGTGCCATGGGAGGGGTTGAGGCATGATACAAGGGAAAAGTCTAAGGATGGAAAGAAAAAAACCTGCTATTTTTAGGTGTTTTTTGCATTGCAACTTGGGTCATGGGGGGTTCTGACCCCCCAGTGGCTATGCCAGTGTCCGTCATTAACACACACATCTCACAATCTTTCTCTTTTCCGCATTGCAACTTGAAAAATTTTCTTAGAAGCAATCCAAAATGCTTGAATGCAATTTGTAAACAGGTTGCATGCTGTAAGAGTATTGGATGCTTAAATTGAGCTTTCAAGTGTCATTCAAATGAAGGCATATTTCTGAAAATGAAAGTTATTAATGTCTACTACATTTCAAGTCAAAAAAAAGTACATTACTCGAATACCCTCCAATCTCTTCACAATGCCACTTATGTTGAAACAAATGCAGCAGTCGTAAAACCCTTGATTTCAAATTATTATATGTTTTAACTTTTTATTCTTATGGCATTTTCACCTGCTGTTGCCATAACTTTCACCCCTGTCTGTTATTTGTTCTTCACTTTCACAAACTTTCAAGTCGAGAGAGCACATTGACTTTGCCACGATGTCAAAAGTATGAAGGAGAAATGTGAAATGGTTTTCTTTGTTTCAAGGACTTAAAGAGACAATTATTTTGAGGGTTAAGACGCCAGGTCAAAGAGACATTTGAAAATGAAAATGAAATATATTTATAATAAAAATGTTTTTATAGCCCTGTCTTTGTACAGGGTTGGACCAAAGTGAAGAGTTCACAGCCCCATCACACAAAGAGTCATTTACACTCAATCTTGCAGGATAAAAGAGGTTGCCCTGAACCTGTTTTAAAACAGAAGCCAAATCTCATAGTTTTGTTTTTATTTCTTTTACGAGAATGTCTCATGATATTTCAGGACCTAATTATTGCTGCATATTCAATGTAAACCAATCAGATATATGCTTCATAAGTTTCAAAACTGAGGAATTGAGGAGTTGCAACAGTCACATAATCCTCAGGAGCCATTCATGCAACAGGATTAAGTCTATTACAGTAATTCAAGTTAGGATGACAACATTTTCCAACCGCATACAGTATTTAATCCAATGGTAAGAGCATCCACCTCTCACGCGGAAGACCTGGATTCTATTCCCAGGTCGAGTCATACCAAAGACTCTAAAAATGGAACCTACTGCTGTTGTGCGTGATGCTGCTCATAAGCAATGGAGTAGGGAAAAGAAGCTAGTGAGCAACAACTGGAAAGAAGGCCGTGGCCGGCTCGACTTGAACCAATAGGTTGGAAAATAGGCCGTAAAACTCCATGTAACTAACTAACTGCATTTTGCATTTAAAGCCATTCAACTCTCACTTGAAACTACAACCTTTGTAGCAGTCTACAGAAATTCTCAATTGACACAGCCTTTTGACTGACAGCAAATTCAAAAAGCCCACATTACACACAGTTTACTGTACTTACAGTTTCACTGTATGATTTTACAGTGAGTCTTGTATACTCACCAGGAAGCAACAAATTGAGATTGTGTCTGGATGAGGATGAGTTTTAGACAGTTGTGGGAGGGGCTTAACTACCACCAATCTAGTGTGGGAGGATAATAGGCCTTTAAGCACAATTATTTACATTTAAATAGCAAAGTATACCAAAGTTAAAATTGATGCTGTACTTGGGGAAATAATTGTTTAGACAATAGCGAATGAAACCAGAAAAGTGTTTTAAAATAAGTTTTGGGGACGACTGTACTTATCCCATAACAACTTAAAGAGGAAACAATATAGATTTGTTCCTGCTACAAATTAGTGATGTGTGTCATTTTTTCCTCAAAATCAAATCTATTTTCAGGAGAACAATCATAACAGACTGTGACAAAATTTAACTAAATATCATTTTTCTACATAAAAGGTATTCTTATAATGGAATTCCCCGCAAAAGTTTTACGAAAGCATCTTTTAAACAATTCTTATGTTGAATTTTTACCTTAATGGGACTGAAACTCAATTCTTTTGATATTCTTCCCTAAGTTCTTCTGAAAGAAATCTAATGCTTCCAGTAAAATTAAATTTTTGTAAAGATGGTATTACAATCACCATAAACAAAAATTGTAAGGTTTGTTTTTTCCCCCAAAATGTCCCAATAAAACCTTTTGGGACTTCTCTTTAGTGTATTTCCAAATAAATGGTATTCACTATGACAATGCACAAATCAGAAGAATAGAAGCATGTGCAAGATTTTATAAGTGGCTCATTAGTTCATGAAATTCAGCAAATTTTTCCAAACCTGTTAAGTTGTTTTCTTTATATACTAATGACGAATGGTCAAACTTAGACATTCCCCATATCCTACATACAAATAACTGTTTTTGAGTGAGTGACTTAATGGTTTTCAAAATTTTTGAAAACCAATGTCTGCTGAATTTAAACAAAATGTTACTATACCAGTTTTTGAACCAGTTTCTTTGATAATTTGAAAAAGAATTCCGTTTGAAATTGACTAGGGTGGTGTGGGTAGGATACTGACACAGCTAGAATCTAAGGTAAAGTCACCAAAAATTTTACAGAGTGTGGCACAATCCAAAAGACAACTGCATGAGATTGAGATGGGAAACCAACAAGATAGGTTGGGGAGTGTAGACTGGGAAAGCGAGAAAGGGTGATTAAGTCAGGGGGATAAGTAAAGTAACTGTGAGTATATATAGCTGGTCAAGTTGTATTTTAAAGCTTTTTAAAGTTAATTTGTGAATATATATCCTTGTTCTGGATCTTTTTTATTATACTGTAATAACCAGCAACATAGCATAGAGATCAATACTGGGGAGTGATCATCATATCCCCTCAGTAGAAATGAGCCCCACAATCCAATCCCATCACATATGCTTTGGAAGAAAGAAAGTCAAAAACTTTTTAAAGACTCATTTATTTTATTGCTACTTGCTTTTTATCTTTGGTTTCATTTTGCTCTCTACCTTATATTTTATTGCTTTCTTTTCAGTTTGTCACTTTTTTTCTTCCTTTTTTATTTTTTGGCACTTAAAAATATTTTGTCCCTCTTGTCCTTATCCTTGTTTGTACTTTTTTCTGGTACACCTTACTTCTGATTTTTTTCTGGTTATATCTTGTTTTCTAGTTCCTCTTTTTCTTAATTTTTTTTCAGGTTTTTATTGGTGCCCCTTTCAGCTTTCAGTTCTGTTTATAAATGATACTGCATTTTGATCATTGAAACTCTGAAGACTTCATTTTAAATAGAGTAATAACAAAGTTGGTCTTACAGGAAAAACTCTCCTTTTTCATATTAAAGAGCTTCTAGAGAAGAAAACATGCTTTCCTCATGCTTCCTCTGGGGATGACAGGTTGGTCATTATAGATGTTTCCTTCTTAGTCACAAACATTCGAAGTAATCTAGTTCTTTCAAGTATTAAACCCAAGACGAATGTTACTCTAACAGTCTTTAACAGCATACCTGCTTTTTCCTGATTTCATTACATTTTAATATTCATCTTTTTAATATTCCTAAAATTTAACATCTTTGAGACAACCACATTGACATATAAAACAGGTATGTCATGGTTTTAACGAGCAGGAAGTTCTTACATTTAATGGCAGTCAACTCTCACTAAACTACAATTTTTGTCTACAGAAATTCTGAAATGGCAGAGCACTTGGACTAACAACAAGTTCAAACACTGCAGAGTAATATGGCTAATATTACACAGTATGTAGTGAGTAATGTAGCTAATATTACACAGTATGTAAGGTACTGAGAAGGGACATTCCTATGTTCCGACATCTCTTTGTTACGACGTCTCTATGTTACAATATGTACTTTGGTACTGACAAAGTGTACTTTGGCGCAGGCAAAATGAACTTTGGGGCCGATAATAATGTACTTTGGTGCCGATGAAAACGTACTTTGGCACCGAAAAAGTATACTTGGCGCTGTTTTGTCCGAACATAGAGACGTCGCAACATAGATGTCACAACATAGAGATGTTAAAGTAATGAGGGTGTTTGATTACACATTAAGTTCTTGTAGAATAGACTCACCATTAAGGCAATAAAATGAGATTGTGTCTGGATGGGCGATGAGTTTTAGACAGTCGTGGGAGGGGCATAAAAAAGTACTGTAGGTTGCGAGAATTGGAACAGTTTGGGGTGAGAGGATTAGTCTTTTAAAGGGAAAGTTAAGCTAGCTTTACCTCACCGGGGGCAGTTTTCTTGGTTGTCCAACTGTCCATACGGACAACCAAAAGTTGGTTGTCCAATGGAAAACCATTTTTTCCTCTTGGGTTAAAGAAGTATACTTCTGACTGATCAACTATTTCAACTTATCCCATTATACCATATTTCAGATTTCAAGTGTTTTTCCCCTTCACACATCACATCTTTTCATTCTTGAAGACCAATTTTACATAGACACAATGACTGTTTTGTAACAGTGCCAAAATGTTTCAGACAACCATTACCTTGAGAACAACGGAAATTATTGAAATGTTTGTCCAAAAGGACAACTATGAATTTTTCCAAAAACTGAGGCCTGCCTCATTTAAAAATACCTACTAAACAAGTCTGGGGGAAGGGACCTAGACAAATTCTAACCCAGCCCAAATCCAAACAATCAAAAATTACTCTTTTGCCATAATGTACATCTCACCATTTGTATATTAGAAACTGAATTTTCATAGCTTAAGTGTGGTGCAAATTTTAGTGTCACAGAGTACATATTCAAATTAAGCAAACTCTGTCAATAAACATTGTACGATCATATTACCACAGTAATACCATTGTACTTTTTCCTGAGAAATATTGAAGTAAACAAAGAATATTTTCATTAAAAATTTCAGGATCTGAAAAATCCTTAAAATTACATCTCTAGAAATAAATTTCCATTGTGGGTTTATTTATCTTAAAAAGTAATAAAGAAGAAGCGCCACTATTTAATACTCAATGGATTGCATACTTGAAGCAATACACAAAATCTTCACAGTCAGATTTAGGTCATTTTCTTTTTCTGTACTGTATAGTCGTACAGGAAATAATTTGGCTTATTTTGAAAATATGGAGAAGGTTAATAACTTCTGGTTTAATGTAGGTCTTTTGTAGAATAAATATGTGTGTGAAAATGACAGAGCAAAGAAAAAAATTCTTGTCCTTAAGAAAAGAACATTTCTACTCAAAACTACAATGTGCTTGGGCATGTCAGGATGGGATAACATTGGGAGGAATCTTCCTTACCATGAATGGCCTTAGCATCCTGTTGCCAAAAATTAGATTTGATTGAATAAATTGTCTTTATTGAATATTGCAGGTCAGGGTTGTCACCAGGCCAGGCAGAACGGGGTGGTGCTACCCCCTCTGAAAATCTCAGTCCGGTACTCCCCACCGATTTCAACATCACTGCCCTGCACAAATTTCCTATCCTAACTGACTAAATTTCTAAGATTTCTTTAGAATTGCATGTTTTTTATGAGCAATCTTCAACCTGCAAAAATTGTTCAAAAGGGAAAGACATACCCCCTACCCTTAGATCACTCCACCAGGGCAGTGATCACAAACTAATCCACTCTCAAAATGGTCTGGTGACAACCCTGTTATGCAGATATTAATTGTTCCACCTGAAATGTACCAATGCCCTTTCCATCTCCAACATTACTGGTATCTGGCTATACTTTCTGCACATATGGAACTTAGACGTTACTCTGAATTAAAGAGTGAAGAGCCAATACATATCTTAACTGGTTCGCTACAGAAGGGGGTCCATCCCGCAATACTGAGCTACTGTATGTATTTTATTATGCAAACACAATACCTATGTGCAGGATCCCTGAAATAATAATAAGGTCACATGTGTTAAGTATCTCCCCATCTTCAAGCCTGTTCTATGTCCAAAACAGGATTACATACCATAGGATTGTAATAAGCTACTCCAGGACGCAACTGAGTGCTATAGTTTCGCTACAAAACCACGCCTATAGTAATAATAAACTCTGGTTTTGCAGCGAAACCATGTGTACCAAAGGGCTTAAAATTAAATTTGAGAAGGCTTCACACCTTTTTTGAACAATGCATGAAGAGTTCTTGTGATTCCTTGCCATCTCCAGAAGGCCTCAAAAGAAGGGTGTTTGCTTGCAAGTTGTCACAGCTATGTTCTTGAAGAAGGAGATTGCAAGAAGCTGAAAGATATTTGAATATGATTTAAGTCTTGTGAGCTCTTGTGATCATGGTTGTGACCTAAAACTGTACTTCTTGCAAGCTCTTGTGTCCATCTGCTAGCATACCAAGAATACAATTTTCCACTACCCCCAATGTTGGTCACAACATAGGAAGATGGCTCTTATATGCCAGTTAATGTAAATCTGCATTGAAGGAAAAATGAATTGCTATACACTGGTATCTTAATTCATGAATAGCTGTTCAGGTCATTTGAAAGAAATTTTGGAAAGGAATTTTTTGATTATGCAGAATTTTGCATTTGACATGAATTGTTTCTTTTTTTTGAACAATCATTATTTTTCAATTTTACATTAAAGGGCAAGAACAGTCACCCCAAACTTGTTTAAAAACAGCTGCTAAATCTCACTACTTTCTTTTTATCTCTCTTCAAAGTACCTTTTAAAATATTTTGGGACTTCAATTTTGCATATTAAAGGTAAATCAAGCAGTTACTCATAGTAAGTTTCACAACTGAGAACTGAAAATATTAATATTTTCACATGAATCTCAAGGGCCACTCATAGAAAAGGATAGTCTACTAATCTTCTTAAAGTTGGGGTGACTGCTCTTGCCTTTTAAACTGAAGGGAATTTGTAAGATTAAGATGATTCATTAGACTTATTAATAGCGTGACTACTCTCTTTCCTTTTAAGAAACTAGGATCCAAATTTTTCTTTCACAGTTTTCAATTTCGATTTTAGTTTCAATCAACTTGACTCTACATAATGTATAAAAGTCAACAGTAACATTACACTAGTACACCAGAGTCTGAGTGACAGCTCCCTAATTAAACACAGAGCAATGATAATGCAGAGACAAAAAATAATCTACAAACCCTTTTCAAAATATTATTATTTAATCCTTTCAAAATATTGCAGGGACAGTTTCAGTTTTTAAATTGGGAAAATTCATCACTCTATAGTGGGGTAAAAATATACACTTTACAAGAAAACCACTACTGGAGAAAAGGGAATACCTCTTTAAATATTGTATCCCAAGAGAATTAAAATTTGGAACTGAAGACAATACTAGCACATTAACCCTTTACCGTTGTGCTCCGATTGGGGCATATTTGCCCGCCTCGGAAGTGGGCGGAAAAGTGGACATAGCACGCCCCGCATCAGCTTCCGTAGGCCATTGACCCCGTGACCTTAAACTATTGTCTCTCTCGTTGTTGTGGCCGAATTTTCGGGTAGCTACTCGCAGTTTCAAGCTCCGCGTGAAACAGTAAAGATGGGTGACAGCCGAGCTCCCCGTATGGGTCCAAAAGGACCCAAACAACCGTAAAGGTTTAATTCTGGACACTAAAGTAGGAGGCAGTAGGGCAAATGTTATCTTCCTTTTAACTTATATTCTGGAAATTGTCCAAATTATTTCTTCCTAATTTTGCTTCTACACTGTCACACTTCTTCGGGAAGAAATGCACCTCTCATATACTAACTGTAAACAACTTTTATCTACCCTTAAGTTAGAAAAAGTCAGCTTTTTGGAAAATTAATAGGCCAGGAAATTTTGGTTTTGGGAAGAAAACTTTTACATTTCCAGAAAAAAGGTATCTACATGCCATCATGTAAAGATTGTGGAAAATTTGATTTTGGTTTGTCCTAAAATAAATGCTTTTCCTCCCCTGTTTCTGAAATAGCAAAAAAAAAAATTCACTGGGTACAGTACCCTGCAAAAAGAATATAAGTGAAAGCTTCACTTAAATTTGTAGGAGATTAATATCCTAATTAAGCTTTCTACATTCAATAACCTACCTTCCTTATCATATAGCCAGGGTCCCGATTTCAGCCTGGATGATTGAAGACACCGGCCTCTTTACTAAGCCTTGCAATCAACCCTCAATATTTTCTCTCTACGGTGAGAATTTCCACAGATCCATTTGCACAAAAAATAAAAAAGATGTGTTATCTTTCTATGCCTGGACTACCATCCTTATTCATATTCAAGCAATATGAAGCAAAGTAAAGACTGAACCCTTCCAGTTATCACTCCTTCTGTCTACGCCTTATGGCTCCAGTCACTGATCCGTTTGCTGCTTCATGCTAGGACAAAACCCTCAGAAATTCTGTACCTTTCTTGTCTTCAATCATAAATTGCCCTGTTGCCCAAAAATGCAATCGCATCAACTGAAGTAGAACCAACTTTTTTTTCTTCTTTCAAACGATATACAGAACTGAATATTGAATGGTAATCATGAAACGTGAGGTAGCAAAACTGCCCTCAAATATAACAACCTTCAAATTTACGGTAAGTCTGATAAGCAATAAAGAATAAAACCCCTTGGCAATTTCCTTTTCATGAAAGTTTCAGATTTTTACTCCAGCAGCCAACATTGTGTTAAGTACAAGTCTCTATGGGAAATTTTCAACATATTTTCCAGTACATATATATATATTGGGTCAAGTTTGCTGACTTTCTTGTGACAAGCAGATATTCATATGAGCTGTACTTTCAACAGTTAGGAAGTTATTCTTGGACAAAGAATGAAGTTCTGCTTTGATAGGCACCAATTTCATATGCGACTAATTTTAATGTTTAAAATAAAACAAAAAATGAGATGAATAACACTTGAATAACCATGCTAAACGATGCTTTAATTCTGAAATAAAACTCTGTCTGCATGGCATTCAACCAAAAGGGGAGAAAATTCAAAATAAAACATACTATTGAGGACCTGAGTGTTCTAAAAATATTCAAGTAGAAAAATATAAATGATAACGAACAAAGCTCTTGGCAACTTCCTATCAATCATTCAACCTTCAGATTTTTTACTCAATTGGACAAAATAGTACAGTCTTGTCAGATGCCTGCCTACCTTACAAACTAATTTTAAAGGGATATACTGGAGGATACTATCACATGGAGATGTATATTATTAATAGCATAGTTAGTCAAGTTACACATCCAATAATTCTGCAAATAGTCAAATTTTGAAAATTTTGTGTCTTGGTTTTTGTGCATAACAGTTTTTGTGAATCATTTGAATTCAAGCATCTGGTAAAATTTTTTTAAAAGCTGACTTAAAAAGGGGGAAAGCAGTTGCCCAAAATTTGTATTGAAAACAATGGCTCAATCTCACAATTGCTTCCAAGTGCCTTCCATGATCATTTCAGGGCATTAATTTTTAATACTCAAGGTAGACCATACAATTCCTTGTAGTAAATTTCACAAATGATAAGGAAAATGTTGTCACATGATTCTCAATAGCCAATCATGAAACAGGATGGTCTGCCATACTAAATTCAAGCTGGGGTTACAACACTTTCTCCTAGATAACAATTCCCTCTTTTTTTACCATATAAGGATTGATTAAGTCTGACTGCTATTGAGATATTATGTCAAAAAAGTTAACATTTTTGGAAGAATTTGGCACCAATCAACTCGATCTAACTAACTAATCAATGCAATATACTGCTTTAAAGTGCACAGTTATACTGAAAGTATATGGTCAAAGTTTTCCTCATTAGCTAATTAATATAAAAAAATTTGTACTGTACTCTAATTGAGGGTGAAACTTATCTGCTCAAAGAATGAAAATGTGCTTCAGTAGGTGACAATTTCATGTTTGACTAATTTCACTACTGAAAATAAAAAAAAAGATGAACACCACTTGAATAATCACAACAAATGATGCTTTTCAATTTATGGAAAATACTTCTATGGAATATTTGAACCAAAGGAAAAAACTATAATAAAACACACAATTAACAAGGATGCAAAGGAGAAGTGAGGAGGGTTACAAAAACAACTAATTAACTTGATTTTACTTGAGAGGCCAGTCATAACTATCACTTTCTTGGTACATAGTCTATTACAGTACTTGGTCCGATGTATGAAACATTCGCTATTGGTCAGTCAGAACTCCAACATCTGCATGCAACTGTGTATTTAAACCAACTGCATATCAAAGATAGCAAATGCCTCTGGTGTATTGTACAATCTGATACACAGCCTGCTGTCTAAAACTGTTCAACTTCCTTGTTTATGGAAACAGGGAACTTGGACTAATGAATTGGTTGCAGTGATAGCTGCTAAGAAAGGGTTTATCAATGTTCCCAGGCTGGCACACTGAACATATTGCTTGGAACATCAAACCCTAGGAATAATAAACCTTGTGATCATCACCAAACATTGAAATAATGCAAAAAAAGGAACATTGGAAATCAGAATATCGAACTCCAGGGAGACTGACCCTTCTAAGGGCTAGGTGATTATCCTACCAGTGACTGTTTAAGGGCAGGAGCAGTCATCCCAACTTGAAGCAGTGTAGTAGACTGTCCAGTTTCATGATTGGCTGTTGAGGGTCATGTGAGAACATTTTTACTCTTCAAATATGAAATTCACTGGAAGTTACTGCTTGGTTTACCTTTCATATGTTATATTTAAGTTATAATATATTATGAAAGATTCTTTGAACAGAAATGAGACGAGAATTTTGATATTTAGCTGTTGCTTCAAAATAAGTTTGGGGGGACTGCTCTGGACCTTTAAAGCCCGGGTGGTCTTAACATCAGGTTTTGGGATGGTTCATTGTAGATGTCAGAGAATTAATACTAGTATTTAAGTTGAATGAATATCAGCTTCGAATATAGAGAGAATTAAAAATAGCGCAATCATCTATTGAAAGAATACTTAATTTAAGAGAATTCAAGCAAGAGATGAGAATTTATGCAAAAGTTACACAAAACTGATAATTCATGGAAGTTTTAATTTGGATCTTCAATTGAGGTGGGTGGCATAGAAGATCGAGTCCAGGACTTCTGTAGTAATTGCTATTCTGAACCAGTCTCATACAATCAGCCTAAGTCTACTTTAGTCTCATTCAAACTGGTTTATCTTGACAGTTTGAACTAAAATGGCCTTAGAAAAGTGTTGATTGTCAGTCATAACATGTAAAGATCTCACCTCTAAAGTGGGAATATATCTTTTGTGTGCTCACAAGACACGAACCTTTTCAATTTACCTTAACACCAAGATGTGTTAAAATTTGTCTGATTACACACTTCTGAAAAAATTTTTAGGGATACTACAGTCTAACTGTGAAAAGTTTTTTCTAGTCACAAACCTGATTGTTACAAATGTATTAGAATGACATAAGTTCATATGAAATTTTCCCTCCATTCATTTGGATTTTTTTTTTTAATTTGTTAATAATTGTTACATGTACATGGAGCATCATGAATTACAACAGTTGATTTCAAACATTGCCTTGAAATTCAAGTTTGCTCCTCTTTATATTGTATTTAGATGGTTTGCATTGCATTTTACTAACTTCTGACACAAGCAAGATGGCATACATAAATGCAGGGATGTGCCCAAGCCAGGCGACACGAGGTGTTGACACCACCCAGCACTCACACATTTCACCCGCAGCACTCATCCCAAAATGACGATAAAGACTCGACACTGTTTTCAGTTTCCTAAACCGTTATAAAAATTCCTACAATTATTCAAAATTTTTCAGTAACATCCACTGTAGTGTTGAGCCAATACAGTGAATGTCAAAAATTTTCCAATGGGGGGGGGGGGGGGGGGAGGGGACACCCTCCCCTAAGTCTAGGCCTTGAGCACCTTTTGAGTTGGATTTACAATAAATCCACTATAAATCCATATTATTTTTATTATTATTATTATTATTATTATTATTATCAGATCACTCCCCAATGATGCATTCAGATTCTGAATACCTGGCACTCAGAATTAAATAGGCACATCCCTGTTAATGGAATGAGTTAGGAACAAAGTCAGGAGGACAATTGCCATCTGTGCCAAGAGTTTACCAGATGAAGAAATGTAGAACAATTATGGAATAAATATTATGTAAATTATAGAAGAAGAGTGTATTTTACTTCTCCTTACCTTTACTTCACAAAGAAACACTACTAAATTTTAACAGCTTGTAAGATAATAATTCCTAAAGACCCATCACAACAAATACAGTCATGTACTGTGTGCCAAACTGCCTCTCAGACAACAAGTAACCCTATAAAGAAATGTCTAAACATGACAACTTCAAGGCAATGATTAAACAGAATTTAAACAGCAATTCCAGAAATAACTCGGAAAGTGTGTAGATAAATTTCCATGAAAAGACGGTTTCAAAAATCAAGAAACAGGTGATTCCAATGGTTTTGCATCTCAATATACCAAATCTTGAGTTGATTTAATACCCTACATGAACTTTTAAAGTGCAAACTGAAAAATAGCAGCAGCTTTTTCATGGAGCAATCAAGCAAGAACAAAAACAACAGAATAAATAAATATAAAAGGTATAAATAAATAAAAAAGCAGAATTGCTCTAAAGACAAGTTAAGATGTGCATCTTGGCAGTTTACCAGATGACAGGTTTTCATGACCGAGAAGAAATAATTGTTTCAAACGATTAATTTTTACAAAATGTAAATGCTAAAGGAACTGCGGTATTAATGGAGAGGTATGATAAAACAGGTAGGCATAGAGCACATGCAAGCAAAGAATCTTAAATGGTGGGAAAATAATTCTAATATTTGAGACCATAGTTTTGTGCCTTGTATTAAAGCTTTGGGTGGGTGGTAGGCTTATAGCCAAAGGAGGAGGGAAAGAGATGGGTTCTGAAGCCTGAACACTCCCCCTGAACCACGCTTGAAAAAAATATTAGAAAAACCACAATTATGATAAATTTCAGTTTATTTGGGGCATATGAAAAATATTACACCCATTTCCACATAGAGACCTAAAAAGATATTTTTTTCTTTGCAAGGGGAGTTACACCCTCCCAATATACCCCTCCCCATGTTACTTTCCCAGAACCCTCCCATGACACAATTCTGACTATGCACCTGGTTTAATGTGATTACGAATCTTGATCCTGATACATCACAACACCCCACACCCCCACTGCTGGCTGTGCGGCATGCAGTGAAATCAGAAAATGACAATACAGAATGTGATCATAAACAAATGGACACAAATTACTAAGGTGATAAATTTAACCCATATAAAACCACTACAAATTACTCTGGGAAAACATAAAAATGTAAAAAGCATGAAGAGACTTACTTTGCCTACATTTACTGTACTTCCAAAGTATATACCAAAACATCAGGCCTACAAGTCTTGATCAAAACTGAAGACACAACATGGGTCTGATCAGCTAACAGCTGTTCATGTACACTTATCTCATTTCTTAAACCTTGCACCTTACATAAACTGAAACAGACATCTCCTGTACCAGCACTTCAAACAAACTTATCATCCATTACTGCTCCATTACCACAGGCCAAGTGGTGGAGAATATCAATGAGAATGAACAAATGTTTTCACATTCTTGGAAACTTGATTAAACCGTCTGGATCTACCAAGTTCAAAAAGGAAATGCTTTATTTAATAAAGTCACAAACTGAATCATAAATCTATTTACTAGCCCAAATCAGCAAAAGCTCCCATGCTGAGCAGTGTTTGCTTCTCCCCCCCCCCCCCTTTCCAGAATAAGGTGGGTAAAATCTGCCCCCCCCCCTTTTCATTTCCACACAAATTAAAAATAAAATCAATATCTTTGATTCTTACTTAAAAAGAAGATACTTTTGCACACTGTTTTTAACTTACATAAAAAGGCCTTTAAAACCCTTCAAATTGCTCCTTAGGAGCCTTGAAGCAAGCTTTTGTCTCTCTAAACCCCCTCATAACAGAAACCTAGGACAGTATCACCTAAGACTTGGGGTTTTGTAGTATTAAATCTTCTCCCCCCTTTTTCTGTTTCTGGTGGAATCCCTGCTGAGGAAGGCGATGTGACAGGGACAGGGGGTTAAGACAGGTGCAAAGCATAACTAGTACAGAGCTTATTAAAATGTCAGGAAACAGTGTACCATTGAAAACTAGAATCCTCCCTCTCCCCCCCTCCCCCTCAAGGCTTTGTACATTTCATGTCCATGTAGCTTCAAACAGCTGGCTAACAGAACTGTGCTCTTCCCTCCTTCCCCATCACTAAGTTTGTAAAATCCTGGATTATTCAATAATAACCAAAAAATTTTCACATAGGAGTCCATCTCCTACCTACTTTCTACTACTGTATGCACATACACTTGTATCGTCACATGTCTTACATATTTGAACCATGTAAGTGCTACTGTAACTCAAATGGTCAAACAAATGTGGCACAATTTATATCAAGCAACTACTCAGTGCTAAAATGCCTCAAACTAATTTCATGAGCAGGTCAAAGTCAGGAAACAAATATTTGGAACACCATTGGTACGCTGTTCTCAATTGCATTACCTCTTGCAATACGGGTACCAACTTTGGACCAACTGTGAGTCTTGAGAAAAATGAAGAGGTCCAGCTGCAGTTTGACTGATTGTTTAAATATATGGCAGATAAAGAGAAATATCTACAGTAGACCCATACTGTACCTATTATGCCATTTTCTTTACAAACAGGTACCTGTTTGGCAGGCTTCGACAGATTTGTTTTTTATTACATGTCCATAGGGCTAGGGATTCCCAAAGCCTACTTGTCCGCATGAATATGCACTAGTCCATATCTAATTATCTAGTACTAGCCACTCAATTCCTATGTGAACAAGACTTCTGTGCTGCTTGCCAGGCGGGCTACAATATTGAGCAGTTCACTTGTCTGAGTCATTTTTTTACTTGCCCCGGACTGTCAGGCAAGGGATTTGTTGAACCCTGCTGTTTGGCTTTAAAGTGGCTCATTGACTTGGTTCATGAAATTCAACAAATTTTTCCAGGCCTGTTGTCTTCTCGATCCACATACCAATGACAAATGATCAAACTTAGACAATCCCCATGCGTACCCTACATACAAATTACTGTTTAATGAGTGGGTACTTAATACTGTAATTCAATTTGGTTTTCAAAAATTTGTGACCAGACACTTTTTACAACTATGCACAAAGACATTACCAGTCAGGGCACCAAAAAGTTCATTTTTTTTTTTTACTTTTTCCGTAACTATTGGATATGAAACTTGACTCGTTGTACTTTAAACATTGTCATGAGGTACTGACCTTTTAACACTCCCATACTGATATCAACTCAATGAGCCCCTTTAAGGTCCATGTCTGGTCTTGTACCCAGGTACAGTACCCAACTCTGGGTTTTACCTGAGCATGCAAAAAGGAGACACATCAAGTCATTCCACAAACTTTTGAAGAAACAGAAGCTTAAGTGATATAAACAAAGTATACTACAGCACATATGACAAAAATAGGGCACCAACGAAAAAAGAAACTTACAAAAACAAATTAGTAGTTTGAAAGAATTTCATATAAAAACCAGACAATTGAAAGGGTGGAAATCTAGATATCTCAAAAGTGTAAGCCCTGTCATAAAATTTAATCACTGTTACAGCTGACAGTCACCTTACAGAGATAGTGGTTCATAACAAGAAACAAGTCTCATCTGCCATAAATTTAAATTTAGGGGACAACTTAAAACACCAAAACTAAAGAAATGCTTACCAATTTTCCTTTCCAATTGATCCCACATAAAGTAATATGCATGCACCAACAGGATATGCAGAAACGTGTACGTCCCACTTGTTCTATAGAATAAGAAAGGTAAACTTGACAGTGCAGTGTCCAAAAAATCTGAGAAGATTATATTATCTGTCAATAGCAAACATAAGTCGACTTGAACTTTGAGCACAGACAATCTTAAGGAACTTGTTCTGGAAAAAGACGAACTTAAAGCACACTTAAGATTGATGAGGCAAGTTAAACTAAACAAACAAACTACTCGAGCACAGACAAGCATGAGCCATAAACTTAGACTGTTTAGAAGGAGGATTAGCCACCAAGGCCTGTCTAGTAAAGCAAACACGGTCACCCTGAACTTGAAGACTTTTGTACCACAAATAATGAAATGGTGAGGGTTCTATTGTAGAGTGAAATATTTCTATTTTTTTTCTTTAGTTCCATTTACAAATTTAACTCCTCCACAAAACCCATTGTTTCCAAAGTCTGAAGGCCAAGTTCATTGCAATAGTATCCCTCTGATGTCTTTAAAGCCGCTGCCTTCTTAGCAGAGAATTATCCCGACACTGAATGGGACTCTTGATTCGCTTCATATAACAAACACTTTGGAAGATTCCTTTTCCAGAGAATTCACGTTCAAGCTTGAGGGCAACTGCATTCTTCAAGAAGCACTAAACCGTACCCAACCACAAAAGTATTAAAAGGAAATTCCAGACCTTGGAAAACTTATTACATTTGTCCTAAATAGGTACAAATCCAATAATTGTTTCTTTTCTCTTCAGAAACAAACCCTTAAAAAATTATTCAACTTCTGTGACCCGAGAAGTGAGAGAAGCATTGACTATAAAGGACCACCCTGTTTGTTTCTCCAAATGAAAAAAAATTGAAGACAAATTCTTTTCTTCTATTCTGTTCCAGAAGTGGAAACTTTTTGTCTGTTTGCATAGAAACCATGTGTGACTTGCACAAAAACCTTTAACTGAAAGGTGGTACAGACAGTATTATACTTTAAGGTTGTGTTTGGTGAAGTGGTCCTGTTTTTTGAAGTCACAATTTAAAGTTATAATGAAAGGTTGCATAATCTGTTCTTGTAAAGTTTACATGATATTTCCAAGTCTATCATTGGTAAATACCAAGGTAGACGCCATGTACCTTTCTCCATTTGGTTTCATTTCATTTCACTTATTGTTTTTTTCACAGTATTCAATAGTAAGTGGTACAATGTATATAGAAATAAAAGTAGAATACTGCATGATATCAAGATTTTGTGAAGAGAAGCACTCTAAAAACCCATAGAGTTTTTCGAATGCTCCCTAGAAAAAGAGAGAGAAAAAGTACTATGATAATACAAACTGAGAAAGTATATAAGGACAGAAAATAAAATAAAGGGAAAGAAAGCAAATTCCATCATAAATACCTGTCCCTCCCCAGTAATCCCCCATCCTACCTTCCTCTTGTCCTATACAAACTCTATATATTGTACCCCACCCTACACTTCCCACAAATTACATCACCCTGACCCCACAAATTACATTCCCCCCCTCTCCCGGCCCCCTCATGGGCACGAACCACAGATACTTTGATATTGGTGTTGGTGGCACAGTGTTCACAGTGAATGCGTTTCAACTTGAGAATAAGCAGGCAATCAGTACTTAACTTGCAAACTTGTGGAAACTCTCTCATTCCCCACGGCCAGATCCTGAGGGGGCTCTGTCAATGTTCCCAGGGTTCACTATTCCTGAGGTTCAAGGTTCTCGAATCTTGGGAACATCAACACTTCTGGGAACATTGAACCCGGGGAATAATAAACTGTGCAAACTTTGGCCAAATCATCGAGACATTCAAAAAACAGGGAACATCAAACCTTGGGAACATTGACCTCCGGGAAGATCTTGTAAAGGGCCTGATTGTCCTATTGTGGAGGATCAAATAGCATGCAGGCAACCAAGGATACAAGTCATAACACACAGGGATCAAGGTGACTCAAGATCAATGATATCATGTGGTAGAACAGCTCCCCATGCCACACAAACTTGTGACCTGTGTACATTTTAAAGACACAACTTCTTGTCCCTTTAATGGTGATCAGATCTAGAGCAAGAGACTCAGCTTGGAGTGATTAACACTGAGGTATAAAGTAGTAACAAAACCTGTGCTATGAGGAACCTGTTTCAGGGGATGTTGAGGTGGTGATGTTTGCATAATTTAAGTGCCACATCAAACTTGTTGGACAATTTTTGATGCAGTCCTTCAAACAGCATATCTGACAGACAGTGACTTAAACTTTCCTTTAAAAATCACTCTCTTGACAAGGTCAAAGGTAACAACACATCTCCCCCCCCAAAAAAAATAACTGATCCCCCTCTCCCCCCCCCAAAAAAATAACTGTCTACCCTTTCCTAAACTCTAATCAAGACCTACTTTCATCATTTCATAAACCGCCATCCACCCTTCTCAAGTTCAGCCCTCAAACTAATCTTCTGCAATTAATTTGATCTCCAGTTGTTACCAGTTAACAAGAGTAACCCCAAATGTCTAATGATAATGTTGTATACCCTCTCAAAGTCCACTCATGATATATCTTATCAATCACTTGCTTTTTAAAACACACTGCAAGCTGTTTTGTAATCTCAAGAACTGAAGATAACAAATTTTAATAATTCTACAATCAAGTAAACATGTGGATCAAGAGCAAGACTTCTTGTAGATTATCAATGTACACTATCCGTTAAAGACCTCCAACGTGGCCAGTCATGTGACAGAAGACTCAAACAAGCACCTGGCCAATTAAATATTACTCTACATGGGATTTGAACCTAGAGAGGCTAATAACTAGTCAATCATAAGAGTTAAAAGTTATGTCCTGCCATCTCAAGTAGCACATCCGCAACATAAATCTAAATGACAATGTGAAAAGACACCAGTTAAAGGGCAGGAGCAGTCATCCCAAATTGAAGTAGTGTAGTAGACTGTCCAGTTTCATGATTGGCTGTTGGAGTCATGTGATCACGTTTTTTCTCTTCAAATGTGAAATTTACTTGAAATAACTGTTTGGTTTACCTTAAATATGCAATAGTAAAGTCATAAAATGTAATGAAAGATACTTTGAAGATAAATAAGAAAAGCTTTTTAGCTTTTTCTTCAAAATGAGTTTGAGGGGACTGCTCTTTACCTTTAACAAAAATTATGGAGGTTTCATATCTCTGTAAATTTATGATCACTATCTCATGAAAATTGAATGGGAAAAGGCAACATAAAAATATGAAGCCTCAAGAGTGAGAAATCTTGTACCTAGAGTGGGCGGAAAAGATGGCTGGCAAAAAATTTCAGTGGGGACACGGTATAAGGGGGGGGGGGGGAGAAGAGAGAAAAAAGGGTTTATTCTTGAAATAGTTTAATCACCTGTAATTTTTTTTACCATTCAGTAGGCTCATGACTAATTTCTTCCAGATATATTCATCTCAAATTTTCATGCTAATTTAAACAGGACCACCTTGATAGGCTTACATCGGGTATTTTGATGGTTGCTAATCTGAGGCCTGGCTAATCTGCTTACATATGGGAAAATTCACCATTGCTTTCATAAGCTGATCATAATCCAGTCCATGAACTGTGCCTCTGATCTAGTTCACCCTCCCTACAATGAGTTAGTGTGGGAATTCATTAGTGTGTGGAATTGTGTGGCACATCTTGGGATACACAAACTAGGCTCAGCACATAATATACAACTAAACAGTGTTCCCTTGTTTCCATGCAGTATGCACATGTATACAACACTAAGCACAAATCTGACTAGCCAACCCAAACAAAAATACAGACTCTGCCCTATACTTTACAGCAGATTAAAAAGCATATTTTTACATCAAAAAGGCAATTTAGACTCAGTTCAGTAAAACACATTTATGCTGACTACTCCAGCCCCAACTTCCATTTAGGTTTAAGTTTTCAATAGTACAGTCACTTATTTCATTAAAGGTCATGCAAGAGCAGTCCTCCAAACTTACTGTGAAGAAACAGCCAAACATCACAATTTTCTTCTTATTTCTCACCAAAGGACTCTACCTTTCATCATATTTCTAGACTTCAATATTGCATATTCAGTGTAAACTAAGCAGTAAATTTCACATTTAAAGGGAGACAATGTTGTCACATGACTGGAAACAGCCAATTATGAAACAGGACATTCTACAACACTACTTCAAGTTGGGTGACTGCCCTTGGCCTTCAAGCATTTAAAATGTACAGCTCCTTCTCTCTCAATTGTGTACACCTTCATTTTCAATTTCCCCCAAAGCATGACTCTGTAAACATATTACAACAGGCCCATTCATCGCTCATTCATTCAAAAGTATATAAGCTGCACTTAATATTGAGCTCTTCTCCTTCAAAAAATGTTTTGAGTTTTTGGCTCCTCTACTCACCATTTTAAAATGAGTGAATTCAAACATTTTATATCTCAACCCAGGAAAGCCCTGTAAAGATGGAAGTTGGACTGTTTGAATTTAACATCCATGTTCTGCAATGCATATTTTTGAAATTTTTGGCTATAGGTATACTTTAACCAGGATTTTGATTTTGAGTCTTAATTGTTACTGATCACAACCTACTATTGACATCACAACAGGAGTGTCAGCCCTCAGTGTGTTGGGTCCAAGCCATAACTAGCTTACCAATGATTTTGGCTACTGTACTTTGTGACTTTTTTTCTGAGTTCCCATTTAGTTTTTACTGTTTTTTTCCTACCATTGCATTTTTTTTTACTTCAGTATCTTTATAATGGCCAGTTTCCACATGATTTAGTTTGTCTACATTCATGCATTATTTTTTGGTGGTCTCAAAGAGGGCTAGATTTATTGCTGACTGAAGGCCTTGCTACCACAGTGTGGCATCAGTACTACATGATATCAATCAGCAGGCCTTGAGGTTTAGATTTTCCAGTTGTGCTGAAAATCTACAAAACAATGGTTTATGAGTCTATGAGAAAAGACCTCCTATTTATATATGTATTTCCCTAATTGCCTAACAATACCCATCTGGCAGACACTTAGCACAGGTGGAGCTAGGCCAAGATGTCCATTCGACCAGCTTTTGGCCAGACAATCCATCTTTTGAGCATCCATGTCCTCTGTTGGGTCTCACATGGGGTCGGATGTTGAAATTCCTCCACTTTGAAAATTCTGATGTAAAACTTCTCACATCCCATTTTCATGACTGTAATCATGTAGCTTAGAACACCGGGCAGGTCGCTTTCCAGCCATCTGGGGGGTTTGTAAAGGCCAAAAATTTTCTGGTATGCTAAGCGCTAACCCATGGTGGCACTCCGCTTAGATAGCAGACATTGTCCTCCTTTTCTGTCATAAAGGATTGGACACCCTAGGTGGAGCCCTAGCTTTTCTCACTATATCTCCTGCTGATTCCTCAGGAAATTAATGAGTATGGTAGGTGTGCTGTCTTATTATCCTTTAACAGATTTATATTTGAGCATCCATTTTCATGAAGGTGTGCATATAATCACACTCCTCACAGTGTTTTGAATAGAGTGATGGTTTGTGATTACACTAGCATGCCTCAAATTTCAAGGCGTGACTTGGTCA
The DNA here is from genome assembly GCA_037179385.1 of Holothuria scabra. NCBI lineage: Eukaryota > Metazoa > Echinodermata > Holothuroidea > Aspidochirotida > Holothuriidae > Holothuria > Holothuria scabra. Next base: position 52,348,715 of record CM074180.1, read on the forward strand.
TGTGTTTACATGAGTTCATACACAGTAGGGTTGATAACACCATCATCAACAATCTCTTTATTTGCTGTCTTCAGATATAAAAATAGTTCTATCAATAATAGAACTTTAATAATCACTGTTCAAACAATATGTATGGCCCCTTGTTTTACCACGGTTGCATGTACTGCCACATTTTTTAGCCAATTCATTCACTTAAAAACATGCGAGACATTTACCTAAGGGACCTTATCCAAATTATGCTATGCGATTTTCCGCGAGCCGTCCGGTCGCAATTTTAATGCTGCCGCGGAAAAACAGTCCTTTTGTTAAAAACTCAATCTTCCAGAGCTGGCACTGGGCACTGAACCCAGCTCTAAGAAGTCCGTGGGCGGACAGTGTTTCATTCATGCAAACAATAGTAATCTTCTTACGAGTCTAAATCCGCAGATAGTGTCCTAAGTAGCGCGGGGAAAAATGTACCTGAATAGGAAACTGATTGGACCTATTGTTATACGTTGCTGTGTACTTCGAAAATCGGAACAGATACAATGTACATATATGATGTATTAAACTTAGCATTTATCACAAGCTAGACACTAGAACACTCACGAGTCGTAGCTTCATCATTTCATGAAAATGTCTTACAGTTCTTCCATTTGCAGTGTGTGATGCAAAATGAACGAATCTTCAAATGAAAATTGGCTCTTGCTACGCAGTTTCGCGAATGAGTATAGGCACTTTAAAAGAACTGCGAACATGAATTTTAGACCAACACCATGCAATAATTCATTTACTTGTATCATGCTCCCTGCTTATCATAAAATCATGAAAAATCGCCCCTAATGATAACCAAACACATGAAAAAAATACATTCTGAGCAACTATAAGGAGAGCAACTGGATCGCGATCTGGTACCATATGCTGAGTCTGTTAAGTTAGGTATCTGCTCAAATATAGCCTGCTTCCTTTTACAAAGCCGGCTCGAGTACTGAAAAGGGTCGACAAAATTCCACGTGGCCAAGAACATCAAAACTATTCACAAGCCATCTGTAAAAGACCCTCATACAGCAATCCGCAAAACATATGTGAGAGTTAGGTGTAAATTTTTTCTCGACGATGTAATTTTCTTCAGCATGTCTTGGGTCTTGGTACTTTTGCCATTGCCTAACGTATAGCAACTATATGTATATTGTGAACCTACCCTACACATGTTTATCTTCGATTTCCTTAATGTGAAAGCTGTACAGTGGTGAATGTTTTCTTTCTTATATTTATTCCCAACTTCCAAACAATATTTTATTTGCTCTAGAACATGGTATAAAGCATGCAGCAGCATATTTTACTGACTGGGTGGTATCTGCAGCAGGTGAAAACTTACCAAATTCTCCCATATACATTAGTGTTACGTGGTGCCATTGCAAAATATTATCATGACTCTTATGTCTTTATGGGGTTGGTTCAAAGCTTTGCACTATAATAAAACTCTCACACATGGTAGTTAACTATTATTAAACCTTTTGGCTGTAAATGATGTGTGTGTGGGGAGGGGACCGGACGTGCAGGGGATCGAGGGGGGCTTAATTTAAGAGTGTTAATTGTGAACCGTCAAGAACTTTTGCAGACATGTATATGTTGACAACCATCCTTTTTGCACGGTTACTATCTCTTTTTACAATCTTCATTCTAATTTCAATAATTTTGTAAGACACCACAGCCCCCCCCCCCTTCGGATATCCCCATCAGGGTGTTAATTGCTATAACAATGATCGCAAGCATTTGTAACAATTCTGGCTAAACCAAGCCGGCCCTGCGTAGTAACAATTTACTAAAATACAAAGTGGCCTCTTTTACTTAATACAGCACGGTACCTCGAGTATAATACTGACTAACAAAAACCAAACCTTGAAGTTATAGACAGCGGGCCGCAGGGCCAATTTCTGTCTAGAAATATAGACTTCCGTCACCACCAATTCGGGAGGGGCTAAAACTTTAAAAAATGATGGCCAAAGATGCTCTGTGTAACATTTTGTCCTGACAATTCTTTTCAAAACATTCTCAAAACATTTTCAAATTGTTTTCACTCTGTCTACACTGTGCAACAAACCGAAATCAAGTACGCTTTGGGCTAGTTGCAAGTGAAGTGAGAATATTTTACAAACGTTGCTCGTGTATACAGGCCTTTAAACATGTTGCAAGTATTAGTACATTCCCAATAAGAGAATTATATTATGGCAGATGGTATAACGGCGTGCTTCACGTCTTGAGACCTAATGAACGGAGATCGATCCCCTCTCTTTGCTTTTGCAGATCAATTTTTGGCTAGTATCTGATGTTATTTCATTTATTAATTGGACTGCATATCATGTGTATATCTTTAGGATGAAACAAATTTCTCCCGACAAAAAACAAGCAAAACAAAAAAGATCATAATAATTAATAATATGCATGTCAATCCCTTCAGGTTGTAAGGTTTTCATTGCAGGCAGTCTACCATGTTTGTGCACATAGCCTACTTAGTACCCGACATGCCTGTGATTCTATCCAGTTGAAATGATTTCGTTAATATTGACGAATAATTTAAGACACCAGGATTGTTGGTTTGATTCTTCACCACGAAGCAAAATATCCTCGCGCCATGTATGAAATACTAGGATGCGACTACCAACACTATAATAGTTTGGAAAAAAATAACGATCTAGGCAAAATTTCTTTATCATGTGAACACCCAAATAGCGCCGTTTACCCACGTTGATAAAAAAAAATTCTCTCTGACAGGAATTTGAGGGGTGTCCCAATCTCAATGACAGGGTTTTACATGAATGAACCTACGCAATAGTCCTAGGTACGCGACTTCCTAATAAGGTTACGATAGCGTGGGTGTTGGCAAATGAATATACATCGCTTGTCAGTGAAAAAAGTACTACTGCACGTGTACACAAGAGCATGCAAATTTCACACCAGTGACACATTTTCGGACGTGCAAGAGAATACTGTAAATAAAAGTTGTGATTGGTTGATATTTTTAACTTACGTTTTGGAAGCAGTAAAGCAAACAACCTCAAGGTACAGTAAGCAGGATTGCTTTTTTAGTCAGACAACGTTCAAAAATTGAAATGTGAAAAAGACAAAGGTGTGATAGAAGTATTTATTTTCTTAATAAGGGTTTTTTTCTGTCATATTTCTATATTTCTGTCCGTTTTATTTGCACTTGTAAACGTGATCGCTACCTCGCCGATAGAGTTGTAAATTTCTCAGGCATATAGAGTACCCTATGGAGCATAAACAAATCATCTCTAAAGGTCTATTCCATTCATCTTCGGGAGTATTGTTTGTCTTCCGTAAGCGGCTCTTCACCATAGAATCGGGAGGACATTACTGGGAAAAATGTCTTTTCACGTACGTATTACCTGAGGGTGTTGCGATCGGGACCCTTTTTTATGAAACCCTTTTTTGATACCACGTACGTGCAAACACCAGGTCTTATCCATGCCAATATTACTTATTAGATCATTCCATCATGAAAGGGGCGAAGCAAAGTTCGTAACAACAAGGGAGAATCTCTTGAAAGAAATTTAAACATACAGTTTATGAATGGCAGATTTATTCTTTATTTGAGCAAAGGGAATGTATGAAACTGTCTCCAAACAACTTTGGGACAAAAGTGAAGGAAAAAAGTTATTCCTTAATTTCCCCCCTACTTTAAGAATGGATGAGTCAAAGGTAATAGGAAGAATAAAGCTCAGACTAAAATTTTTGAAGAATAATCAAGTCAATTGTGCTACAATTCAAACTTTGTGAAATTTTAATTTGTACTCTCGTAACGAAATTTGCGCTATTGCAGTTATTTGCAGTTGTTTGAGGTGTTTTGTCTCAGTATTTGCACCCACATTTCAATACCTGAATTTCAGTGCTACCACGTGTTGTATCATAATTTATATTAGCTGTGCTCACAAACACAAATTAAGCATGTGTTACTACATATCTAGGGAATGTTTAAAAAAAACCTATAACTATGTAGCAGACTACATGCAGTGCAGTCTCCGAACAGGTCTGTATTCTTTACTAATCGATGGGCTCATTGTTATCGCCGACTTTGAATAGCTTGCGGAGTACCGGGGCTTATCGCGGATATGAATAGAGGTTGATCACTGTGGTCGGCCGCGCTCTACTTTGTGAGTGAGAGCAAGGCTTCCACAGTGAATTGCTTCAATAATCCGCCCGCGCGCCTGACTCCAAAAAACGCGGAATCCCACATGTTATTGTGTGAGGCCATTCTGCCACGGAAAATCGCATAGCATAATTTGGATAAGGCGCCTAATATCTTCTCTAATCTGACTCCATGTTAATCACCTCTGATCTTTATTGATTGAAGTGCATTACTCCCCTTCTCCCCCCCCCCCCCTTCTCCAACAACGACCCTCTGGGCACATAAAAAAAATTGACTGCAAATGTTCGGTGCCCATGTACACTATGCTCAACTCTTATCTGTATGTAGTCTCCTCCACTTAAACCAATAGGTTGGAAACTGGCTGTAAAATTCCACTTAACTAACCGTATGTAGTCTGCAAAACATCATTTTTGAGCCCACTGCTTCAACCTTTGTTAACATGAATAATTGCACCAGTAGCTTACATGTTTCAGGCAGTTGGACAAAGTGTATTAATGATGGTGGACATTGGTATTACAATTGTCGTCAACGTAGGTCAACTGATACAGAAGTCTTATTCAAGTCCACTGGGCATGCAAGACTAAACCTAGATTTTATTTATAATATTAGAAAACTGTAGATACTGTCTGCAATATCCTCACTTGAGAAAGCATAAAAAGAAGGCAAGATATCCTACCAAAAATGCTTTTATCCTCATATACTATTTCTAGCTTTTTGCACAAGTTTCTGTATATAAAATAAACTTTTGAAACTTTCAGGTGCACCCTTTACTATTCTAAAGTGCCAACAGAGTTGGCTGTTTTGCTGAGCAGCTGGAGATTTCTTTCTTGGTAAGGGCATATCAGTCAGGATTGGTTAGAAAGGGTCTTACACCTCAAGTTACAATCTTATGGTTAAATTGAACAGTACCCACAGCATTTTCTCAGTCAAGTTGTGGGGCGCAGGACTGTTATCCTACCACCAATGTTGCTTAAAGAGGCTCATTGAGGTGGTTCATAAAATTCAACAAATTTTTCCAAACCAATGACAAATGGTCAAACTAAGACAATCCCCTTCGCCTATGTAAAAATAACTGTTTTATGAGTGAACACTTTGAGGTTCGATTCGGTTTACAAAAATTCGTGACCAGACACTTTTTCAAAATAGGCACAAAACCATATAATACTGCAAGTTAGGACACCACAAAATTCAAAATTTCAGCTTTTCCCTTGTCCTATAGGATATAGTACTTCCCTTATTATGCTAATAATAAGCATTGTTTTGAGATGGTGACCCTTAAACACTCTCATTAAGTTATAGATATCAACTCAATGAGCCCCTTAAAGTGGAACAACACATATATTTGGCAATGCATTCATTTTTACAGTCTTTGGTATGACCCTGGAAGTGAACCTTGGACCTTCCAAGTGAGACCGCAAGCCTGGTAAAGAGTACGGGACAGTCTATAGAACTAATTACAGTGCACCTTAAGTCAAAAAATCAAAAATTAAAAAAAAAAATTAAAAACATGGGAAAGAAGTTCAACTCCCATCTTCATAGGATATTCTTGAGCCAAGAATATAAAATGTTGACATTTTCAAATTAGTCCATTGTGCAATAATTTGTGACTTTCTTGTTATGCAACTCTCATTACCTACTTTGTTTCCCTTTCAAATTAAAATTTTTTTATGACCTTGAACACTACCTGTTTGCTAACATAGCACATTGCACAGAGATGGCTAAATTAATTACATCACCCAATGAGAGTAAAAGTGCTGTCACACCTTGGTCCAAGGTGCAGTAACTTTCAAAAAAACAAAGAATTACAAAGATTGTACTTTGAGTAGAACAACAAGAAATCACAATTTATTGTGCAATGCACTATTCTGAGTGAATAAATTTCAACATTTTAAATCTAATTAGCTCAAGAATGTCAAATAAAGATGGGAGATGGACTGTTAGGATTCATTTCTCATGCTGTTTAATATATATTTTTCAATTTTTTGACTTGAGGTACACTTTAATACATGCAAGGCATGTACTTATTTCCTTCCATTTGATGCACATAATCTTGTCAATACTCAATGTCACCCACGTCCATGAATCACTGCCAGTATTGTACTGTAGCATGAGCTCGTTTTGTTTACTGTTTCCAGAATTCAGAACCTTCCCATAAAAGAATTCAGGAAAGACATCTGGGAGGAAAGATTTATTCTTCATATTGGCCTTTTTTTACTTAAATGCTGGTATTTAGCCCAAATGTTACATACATGTCTTACTTACAAGCATTCTGCAACAACAATATACACTAAACCAGCATAAAAACCCGGGCCTTCTTTAACTTTTCACCAAAAGTACACATTGCACAGAAAATCAAATGCAGAAAAATGCCATAAGCACTAATGCCATAAGTTAAAATCATGCACAGACAGACCTCCTTTGTTCATAAATGTAGGCCTATTGTACTATTATTACAACCAACAGTTTAAAGGTTATGATTTGTAACATGTTTCTGCAGGTATGTTATTAGTTGAAAGAAACCAATGTCACAGCATGCAGATCTAAACATGAACATTGAACAAATCCTTCCAAGATATACAAGGCTGGGAGGGGAGGGGGCAGGGGGGATATTCTGTACTTTCTATCCTACAATGAAAGGAACCACAGAATTTTCAGTTGCATATTATTCTGGTGGACCTCCAGGGAGCCAGACTAGAAGGAACCATGTGGAACTGGCATCTCACGTCTCACGATGGTACAGGTACTTTGTTGGTAATGGGATTTAGGGAGTGGAAACTGTCCACAAAGTCACTTGGTAAGGGGCGAACCCAAAACAATTTTACCCTTGGGCACCCTGAGGTTTCAGCCAAAAAAACTGTAAGTTATCACATTATCTAATCATAAAGTTCAGATTCTGACTCCTATATAATTATACCGTGGTCCAGAGCTAAAAGATTTTATGATAAAAATGTAAAACCTCCTTGACATGGCAATGCTGAAAAGGAATTTATTATTTAGCTACAGCCAGTGACTGGCTAGTGTGGCAATATCTCAATAAATTTTATGTACTGACACAAAAGTGTATTTTGTTTTTGTTTTGTTTTTATTTTGGGTGAAACATCAAGAAGAGGGGCAGACGTATTAATGCTCAAATCGCCTAACCTGCAAAACAAAATTTGCCCAAATTTCTATGAATTTTAATTTAACACAATTTTTTAGATTGTCCAAAACTTTGGTGGAAACAGCTGCCCACCTCCACAAGAAACTTTGTTGCCAAAGGTTTCTGTCCAAAAGTATCAAATGGGCAGCAAATTTGAAAAAAAGAAAGGAAGTATGCTTCTGCAACACAAGTATGTGCACTGATTGATTCTGTAATTTCAACCCTTCAGCCAATAGCTAAATCTCAACAGAACAAACTACTATCATATATAACACCCGCTTCCGTGTAAAAAAGGTGTGCCCCCTCGATATCTCTTTGTTACAATCTAATCATAAGTGAGAAAAAGAAGCACCATCTTGCATGCAATGATTCCTATTGATTTTTTTCAGCTGATTCTCAAGCAGTCCCTTTTTATGAAGGTGCAATACCTCAAAGAACATATGATGTCCTATTGATTGTTTTTAAAACAGCAGTCCTACACAGAATGAATCCTTGGCAATGTGAATATTTCAGGCACCAGACAGCTGTTAATAAAGTCTTTTGTAGGAAGATCAGAGTTTATGATACAACAAGACAGTATTAACAATCAGTATCAAATCAGCATCCGTAGGTGTACTTGTCATTAATTTCTGAGAATCTGCTTAAATCTTTCTCAATTTTTTGCATTTTTTAATTACTTGAGAGCTGTTTTATTAAAGGAATATTCTGGTGTCAATTTCATAGGGTCTCAGATAAATGAGAATAATTTTTTATCATACTCCCTTCAAGCCCCAAATCTATAGCTTGTTCATAACTCGAGATATTCCTGTTTAAAGAAAAAAAGAAGACTCCTAGTTGCTTCAAGGTTACAAAATGTTATGTAATACCCACAGATTGCTTCCAACATCTTTTGCTGTTCTTTAAAATTTGAGTAATTAATTTAACCCTGAAACTTCACACCAGTCAAAAATTGAATAATGTTTGTTTGATGTTGACATGAAAATTTTGAGAGCACAAAGGCTGCATGTTTAAAAATATCTGCATATTTCATTTGCATGTGTGAACATTATAAAAATACAAACAATGCTCAATGATAATCTCCAGGAATGACATCACAGATTTCCTACAATGCAATGTAATCCTGTGGTTTGAATATTTTCTTCAAAAAGTCATAACTTCTGAATGCAAAGTGCTATTGAGACAAAATTTTCATCACTAAAGAGAATAAAAGCTTTGCCTTGATTTTCTGAAGCTCTTGAAAATTGTCACCAGAATATCCCTTTAAGCAAAAATGCATAGTGCATGTAATTGACAATACTGAATATCATTTGTCACATGTAAGTTTCCTCCTACAAGATAAATTTTAGTGATAAAAAACATGTATAAAACCTATGCACGAATATAAAAACTGATGTGAAAATTTATCAGCCATTTGTGGGGTCCATCTTCTCATCTCTTTTGTCTACCTGAACCATGAATTGTTGAATTCATTTCAATGCCTTAACTTTATCTGCTTAACATGGGGTTCATAGTTGTTTGCAGACATCTATGGTATTACAGTTACAATCAAAATTCTTACAAAGTTTAACTAATACGGCTGATGGACCCCAGCAATTTACTTGACTGATGGATTCCTCTGTGATGTCAAATAAAAATGAAAAAGGAGGTAACTTTCGAAGTCAACATCTTTGTTGCATGAAAAAGCAAATCTATACAAAATAATACCTTACGTTGAACTGCTACAAATTTAATAGCCAGGAAGATAGGAGAAGAGGAAGGAGCAGGGAGCTTGACCTCATGGAAAACTTTTGTACCTCTAAAATATATATTTCCACTGGCTTAATGCCATTCATTAAGTCAAGTTTTCTATTCAATTGAGGTTCTTGCTCAATATGGAATGGAAAACACAAACTGGGATTGTGTCTTTTTCCTACACTGCCGAAGTCAGGCAAACAAATGCCTAATCAGCCATGCAAAATTTTACCTATCAAAAAGATTGCTGGACAAGAACAGTCAGTCCAAAACTATTTTGAAACTGCAGGTAATTCTAGTAGTTTTTCTTATTTCACATCTAAGTTCTATTACTTTTTTGGGGACTCAAACATTGCCAAATCAAGGTAAAGGAATGGATTACTCCACACATATTTCACAATTCCATGGGAAAAATATTGTCACATGATACCCAAAGCTATTCATAATAGAGGGTGAACTATAACAGTAATTCAAACTGGGTTAACTACATTTCCCTTTAAGTTGGAAAACTGACAGGAGGAGGTTGACTTTCAAAATCTAACCATGCTGCTCACCTTATGAGTGAGCATTTCCTATTGCACAAAAGTCATATGGAGAACATTTTATAGTGTTATTAATTCTTTGAATGAGTACAATGTCATTATCTCTTAGCTATATGTGTCAGTTTACAATGAAACATATTTTAAATCAGAAAATTTTAATTGACCATCAAAAAAATTAAATCTCCTTGAACATGTTAATGCTACAACTGTCCTTGATATACAGGCTTGAAAGATAAAACAAAAATAATTTAGCCATATTTAGTGCGTATAGTTTCCTTCCACATCACAAATTTACATATTAGCCTAGATGTTTCTTCAAGTGCAAAATTAAAATTACTTCAAAAATAGTCAACATGAAAAATTTGATGGATATTATTGGTTACCGTAGTTTGCCAGCTTTTAACAATTAGCATTAGTCAAGCCGGCCAGAGCCTTTTCTGCAGTTGTGGCTTACTAGCCTTTTAAAATACTGTAACTTTTTTACGGATAATTTGTTGTTTCCAAATCAAAAAAATATTATTTTTCTTTTGCTACTTTTTACCTTTAAAAGGCAAAAGTAGTCATGCCTGAAATAATCTACTACCACCTTTACTGAATGGTTATTTGTAATCCTGCATTCTGATTGGTTAAGCACTGACAGGCAGGTCATTCTCAAACACACCAGTCGTTATAATGATTTGCAGAAGCCACTAGAAAGTAAACCCCAAAAAGGACAGTTTTTGAGTGGTGGAAAAGGAATAAACCACATTTGTCAGATTATTGCTTGCAAATAACCCATCTTGACTACAAACCTGAAAGAAATTAAACCCATAATTTTTCCAAATTTGGAGTCTCGATGGTTTATTCACCAACAATAGTCCAACAATTGCAGCTTATTCCTTAAATACACTAATTCAAGAAGGGCAACTGCATTTTCCCTTCAACAACACAAATATACTATAACACGTACATCTTTATATTTGGCACCATGGACACTTTAATAGGACTCATTGTGGGTAGTTGGGATTACATATGTTAATAGGAGGAAGGGGGATGTAGACTGAGTTAACACCGCAGCCAAAGAATACCAATTTCAATCATACCTTCCAAATTTTTGGACCTAATCTTTCAGTTATGCAGCTCCTTACCAATGGAATACTTTTTCATCTGCCATAAGGCATAGTTTAAATTTTATTTTTTTAAAAAATTCAGTTGAAAACTCTTCTTCTTTGTATTGCTTCTCAATATTGTATCCTTTATGTTGTTTTTTTTTATAGATTTTGTTGTGCACTTATTTTTCAAGCAAATTTAAATATATGTCTATGGCACCTGCACCATGCAGAACTACTGTTTTAATGAAACCATACTGAACAGACATATTACAATTCTTTTCAAGTCTTACATATCCACAATAGATAATACTTTCCCATAAGGTCAATAAATACATTAATCAAACAATTAACTATATCTTTGTCTTCATGTCTAGAAGACATGCAAATATCTTCAACTTTGACATGACAAAACTTTCCTTCTCACTTTTTGAAACTCCTCTTTTTCTGCCTGATTACTGTACATCTCATTGCTGTCAGGGAGAAAGGCATGCTACATACACACTTGATGTAGTCAGGTTTTACATTTACTTGACTGACAGCTAGTACCAGATATACCAAAATACACAGTAAGTTATGTAACATTTGGGGTTCAAGCTAAAAAAAAGGCTAGCAAAGTATGTATTAATTGCTTTACATGCAGTGTGAACACAGTGAAAGCATAGATTGCGGACACAGATTATGTAACAAACTCTGACACTGGTTGCATCCCACACCATCTTTGATCTACTTGGGTGTCTCTGTTGCATTCTTGAGAAGCAGCATCTCAGCATGGACTAGCTGCTAATATACTGCTTTAGAAGTAGTCTTTTCATAACTGAAAGGAACTATTTGCACCGGAAAGCTCGTTAAATTTAGAAGTCAACTTCCTGCAACTAAACCAACACCATCAAAATTCCTTTGGTCCACCTTCTGTGAATATTCCTCACAATCCTGTTGTTACTTCTGTTATACTTGGAATGATCTGCAAACTTGCCATGTAAGATTTGGAACATTTTACCATAAAAATTTTATTGCCAAGGTCAACATGAAAGAAACAGTTATGACTAAACACAAAGACATATCATTCCAAAGATCAATTCTGATATTGTTTAAAGATACAATTCTACGACTTTACATACTGCTCTAGCTGCTGTTTTAGACACAAAACCACAGTGTCAATGTTTCATTGAAAGCTATTCTGTACTTTGTAAACAAGTCTAAGTACCCAGTCATAAAAGTGATTATCATTTCTTCAGTAATAACAAAAATTTGACTTCATTATGGACCACTGCTCCACCTCAAATAACTCTATTACAAACAAAAAAATAGTAGCAAAACTGACACACCCATCTGATTTAATGGAGTTACTAGACGGTCCTATAAAAGGTAGAGTATACACAATGGAAAAAATGCACAAAGCAAAAAGAAAAGTGTTTAGGTATAATTTATCTCCAATGCTAGCTTTGTATTACAGCAGGTACATTATGTACACATCAAAGCTGAATGGTTACACATCTGTGCTGGCCTTTTTAAAAGTACCCTCACATTATGCCTGTTGCTGCCCTTTACTCCAAAACCCCTGTGTTCCATCACCCCTATGTTCTGACAATCTCTGTTTTCATCTATGATCGAGTAGTCCGAACATAGGGGTGTCTGAACAAAGAATGTGTTGGAACGTAACAGATTTGTCGGAATGTAGGGGTGTCAGAATACAGGGCTGTAACCGTAGCTAGTATGGGCTGGTTTCGGGCTGGTTTCAGGCTGGCCTAGGGGGAGGTGTCCTCTTTTCACAGCCTAGGTTTAAAATGTCACATTTCCAACTTCAACAGGATTAATCTGGACAGTTTATTTGTGGCTGTTTAGCAGAGTAATATTTATATTTTACACATTTCAATGAAAAAATTTGGGAGCACTTTCCTCCCCAGCCCCCGAATGGTCTGATACCCTTCTGTGACAAAAATTTTGCTACACACATAAATCTAAAAGTACTCTCATTATATGCTAACCTTTACCCTATGACTAGAATTTATGTAGACTTTATGAGAATAACAAGATGTCAATACCGGGGCAAAATCACCAAACTACACACATTCTCATGCCATCATTTCCTTTGCATAAAAAGTTCAGATATTACTATAAGCACTACAAAGACTGGTTTCAAGTCCTTCAATGCACCCTCTTAATTGCACTCTTGTTGTCCCATATATACTCCCTCTCTCTCTCACTCTCCTGGTCCTAACCTGATTCTCTACTCCAATAATGTAACAGTTCATGCCAAGAGTGCCAATATCAAAAGTAACCTTCAATCTACATCACTAGAACTGTACAACCAAATGACACAAAGCTGGGTTCTGAATAATTTTAAGTTTCACAGACTCTCACTTTCAACTAGTTCACTCTCCCACAATTTCCAAAGAGCAGGACACAACCCTCTCACAAGCCCAGACAGCACCCTAAGGCTAGAATTTCTGATATCTATTACAGTAACAAGTTCAATGCAACACTTGCAAATTCTTGGTACAAACTTAATCAAACTTACCTTGTATATCACAGCAATATCCTTTTCCAAAAGGTTTCAGCAACCACGTCTTTCCTACCCAAGTTTTAGCCTTCCTCTGAAAAACAAACAGAACACAAATTGAATCATTCTGAATATCCACTTCTCAAACCTTGTCACCAAGAAAGCCTCAAGCAAAAGTCCATATTCCTGGAAGCTAGTACAAGCCTGAACAGTCCATTACATTCATGTATTATAGAATATACCATGCATTACTCTAGGTGTGGAGACACATAGCCCAAATGTGGTCCAGGCATTTCATCTAAATGCACCAAGGAAAAAGTTTACAAGTCAAAGCCTAGACTCCAGCCAACATTTGGAATAAGGAGAAAATAGATTTTAATATATCGTATGTCACGTTATCACTGTAGAAGTACAATACCTCTGCAAATCTTGCTTGGTATACATCTGTGTACAAGGCATACACAGGTTGCTAGCAGATGAAACAAATATCCCATGAATCATGACGACATATACCAGTAACAAACGGCTTGTCTGAAGATTTTCATTCTTGGGTCTCCAAGGAATCTCAATTTATAAGATGTATACCAGCACTTTTCTCAGATCTGCGTCTTCATGCATGGCACTGTGTACGTGATAAGGTTAATAAGCAATGCAACTGCAACAAACGTTGTTTAATATCTTGGGTGGAGTTAAATACTGGATATATTAAATAAGGAGAGAGACCATGGCCATTAAAACCATTATTTATTGGTATGGATCGTGTAGCGATGATTTATGCACAATAAAAAAAAAATATACAATTTGTACTGATCTGTTTTTTTTTTTTACTACAACATGTTTAGGACTTAAACACTTAAACTCATGAGTCATGGAACACCCCCCTCCCTACCTCCTAGCCTTCCCAACTTCAGTAACACATCATCTTGGGTGGAGTTAAATACTGGATATATTAAATAAGGAGAGAGACCATGGCCATTAAAACCATTATTTATTGGTATGGATCGTGTAGCGATGATTTATGCACAATAAAAAAAAAATATACAATTTGTACTGATCTGTTCTTTTTTTTTTACTACAACATGTTTAGGACTTAAACACTTAAAGTCATGAGTCATGGAACACCCCCCTCCCTACCTCCTAGCCTTCCCAACTTCAGTAACACATCAAGTGGGGAAGGGGGAAAGGATATTAGACCCATTAGCTGTGTGATTCATGCAAAAGGTAACCTAAATATTTAACATAAAAAGTACAGGTATAGCTATAACTCTTTCTTTATTTCATTGCATCAGTTGGATAGCAGCATAAACTAAAAGAAGCAACATAAACCATATTAATTAATGTCATTGGGCCAGGCAACCAGGACATTATCAAAATTGACAGAGAGTTTGCATTATTCATCTAACATCTATGGATGCATTGGTCTTCTTGTTTCCACTCCTGAGTTTGCACTTATAATCAAAGGCTCACTACCAAAGTTGGTCATTTGAACTAAAGATGATAAATGTATGATTCTATCACATACTTAAAGGATAGGTTAAAGCCAACATTAAATTTTCATTTGTGAAAGAGGAACCAAATCTACACAGTGTGGTGAAAGTTCCATTCAAATCAGACATGTATTTCTTGAGATATCAGTAAATCAAGTCAGTAGATTTGCGTTTCAAAGTGAGTTCGAGAGCAGCAGAGCTTATATCACTTCTTCACATTGACAAGGAATGCTTTGTTTCCCTTTGTTTTTTCAGACTGTTGTGTTGACCTTGAAGTTGACAGGACCTCCCTTTGCGGGATGCAAAGTATGTAAAGTTCTAATGCCACTTAGGCAACCACATTCTGATAATAAAGGATTGTTGAGGAGAAAATCAACTCTAAAGTTTAAAGAAAAACATAAGACTATGCACTTATGTGGGATATGATGTCATATGTGCTTGCTTCAAGTTCATTTTTTGTTGAAAAAGTGAAAACTTTGTGCTCAAATCTTGAGAACCACACATCAGATTTCAATGCAAATCTCACCAAAATGCTCTGAATAAATACCCCTCTAAGGCTCTAACATATCAAATCCTGATATGACCTTGCACCCTTCTTTTAAGGGAAAAGGGGAAAGTGCAGTTATCCAAATTTAGATCATTGTAGTAGCCTGTACGCTATTTTATCAATGGCCCTTCCAAATTTTGTGAGGATATTTTCTAAATTAGGTATGAAATTTAAGGGGAGTGACTGATTGATCTAACTTGAATATATGCAACATTTATGTCCTGAAATAGCCTATCATGAAAGTCACTTGGAAGTGAAATAGGAGGAAATGTATGAAGCAAATATAGAACTAAATGCTATTTGTTTTAGAAAATCCTTCCTAAGATGAATGGTCTCTGGTTTTTCTTCAGCTGTTTCACAACATAAGGTATAAGTCACTAAAAATTTGTGACTGATTGCATGGTGTACAAGAGCTTTGACAATCCTATTGCAGTCATTTTTAAATGGAGTTTTAAAGCCCAGTTTCCAACCTATTGGTTCATGTCAAGCCGGCCACGGCCTTTTTGCCAGTTGCGGCTCACTGGCTTATTTTCCCTACTCCACTACTTATGCAGAGCATCATGTACAGTGGCAGTAGGTTCCATTTTTTAGGGTCTTTGGCATGACTTGACCTGGGAATAGAACCCTGGCCTTCCACTTCAGAGGTGGATGCTGTTACCGTTAGACCAAGTAGCCTTCATTAGATCCTGGCTGAGATACTGGCTTATATATTTAAAGCTCATGATACAAGAACCTACAATGACATTAGACAAAAAAGAAGGGGGGGGGGGCTTAACTACATAGGTTGCGAGAATTGTAACTGTCTGGGATGAGACGGTTTCAGCCTATAGCCTTTTGTTCCAGTACTTTCCTTTTTCCTTTTTGCACTAACTTTTTACCTCTGAGAATAAAGAGACATTGAAGAGAACTTTCTCAAGTTAGAAAAAATGTTAATTCAGTGTTCTTAATGTTGAATAGAATTTTGTAATTTTGATGATGTCTAGATACAAGAATAGACATACGGTGACCAATCACGACATCAGACTTTGTTGACAGATCAATTTTTGTTAGTTTTAACTTGATATATATATGATGAGGGTGCAGAATAAGAGTCATGGAAAACTTGCAAAAAAAATTCTGACAGCCCCTTTCTAAATTCTAAGCTCCTCATTTCTCAACCTTCAAACCTGAAAGAAGTAATTGTGGCAGTCTCAAGTGGAAGTCCAGTTGTGCCTTGGTCTCACACACCTAGCACTCCAGGTATAAAATGATCATATGTTACCTCAGGATGACGTAAGATCAGAATGGGAATTTACTTCTAGCCAGTGTTTAAATTTCGATTCCACCCAGATTGCAGGGTTCTACAGGTTTAACCACTGTGTTTGTGGAAATTGATCAAGGAAACATGTTTATGGTGCTGATGACCGGCATTTTCCTACATACTACAGTAATTGGTATGTGAAATACTTGGTGTTATAACTATGGTAGCACAAGCAAATCAACCTTGTTACTTGGGTACACGAGACCACAGACCAAAAAACCTGGTAATTACCTGTCATTTTTTCTTACCCTAAACACAGGCTAACACTGAGTTTGCGGGGTATGTGAGACTATGCCTTTGGATGGCTATGCTCTTAAAATCAATGACAAAACTTTGATAAAGGGTGACAATCTGTTGGGTGCCCCCTGACCATTGTTAACGAAGTATCTATGTGGGTGTAACGAGACCCACCAAGCCGTTCCCCTTCCCAAGCCTGGGTAATCACGGTTTACCCCCCTCACAGCACACAGAAGTTGCATCACTGCTCTCAATATTTCTTATAATTTGTTACAAATTTTGAAGTAAATGTTTTCATCATAATCCAAGCATATTATTTCAACCAGATGGGCATCCAGGGGGGGATTTACGGCCTCAGCCCACCCTTTTTCGCCAGATCAACAATACAACATATGGGAAATCAGCAGTGCAACTCCCTCACTTCCCTTCGTTCTCTCAAGTCAGCCCCCCCCCCCTTTTTTGGAATGTCTGGATCCATGCCTGTCAACTGTGTAATTGGTTCGTTCCAACCTGTGATTTGGGTCATGATGGCATATACTCTATTGACAATAAAATTTGTATTATTCAAACATTCAAGTGACATAGTAACGCAATATATTCCAGGTAAACACTTCCAACAAAGGAACAATGGAATGTCAAGGTTTGGAAGTCAGTCATTAATGATTATATAGTAATTCTTGAAGTGAATGATAAAATTCTCACTTCAAATAAAGGAAAAAAATATTTATTCACTTAAGCTAACATTTTGCTGAAGGCTATTTCCATCCTATTGAGGTAGAAATTGAAAGCACAATAGCTTCCCTGGGACACAATATGATTCTTGGTAGCTGGAGTCTTACAGCTTACAGAGTTAAAAGATACAATACTACTTGACTAAAAGTAAACTGGTAATTTGCCAAGTTGAAAAAGGCCAAATTCTGTGATTTTTCTGTGGATAGTTATAAAGACAAAATTCTCTGAGAATTACTTCTGATTGAAAGAGCACATTTTCTTTACAAATCACATTTCACAAATCAAACTTTAAGGCTAGGCCTTATTTAGCCCAGACACTCAGTGCTAAAAGGTTTACAATAAGGCAAATCTGTGTAGGTTAATAGTAAGTGTTCTCACGGAACCCAAGTTAGGTTGATAGGGTTGTGCTACCATAGTTATGAAATGATGTATCTCACTTACAAATTACTGTGTTATGTTAAAGAGTATGGATCATCAGTGTTCTATATGTTAACTTGATTGAATGCCAGATATACATGCAGTGCTTAAAGGGACAATTCTCTCACCCCAAACTACACTTCTAGTATAGGGTAACAGAAACTCTCAATTGGCTCAGCTTTTTGATTGACTGCAAATTCAAACAATGCAGAGTACCAAAACTTATATTACCCAGCACGAACTGTTCTGATAGTGTTTTGATTATACACATTGAGCTTTCTATATTCACCCTGAAGCAATAAAATGAGATTGTGTCTGGATGAGCCTTCAGACAATTGTGGGAGGGGCTTAATTAAGAAGGTTAGGAGAATTGATATTGTTTGGAGTGAGAGAATTGGGCCTTTTAAACACCAGAACCCTGCAATGTCAAGTGGATCAAAAATTAAACATCCACCCTGTAGTTGTATACTGCAGCAAACCTTGACTACTTTCAAACTCAAGATATCTTGTTTTCAACTTTTGCAAGAAACACCTCTAGCTTGAATTTTGAAGGTCAAAAACTGCAATGTAAATCTGGCTGTCATTCTGTAGTAATTAATCACTAAAAGATTGCACATGCAAAAACACTCACAGTCACCCCAAACTTATTTTTAAGCAACAGCTTAATCTCAGAATTTTCTTTATACTCCTTTTCAAACATGCGAAAATGGTTCTACATTCCAACTTGCCGTATCGTTGTCTGACGTGTATCGTCGTCTGACGCGAGTATAGCACAACAACAATGGCTGTTTATTAGTTTCTTCCTCCCCTCAGAAATATATCTTACACTAGCTATGTACTAGCACAGCACAGTGTAAACTCACTCGACACTGTCTGCTTGTGCACGTACGTATGTGGACTTTTCATGCATTCTGCGAACAATGTATAAAAGACCAAGTTACATGCAGAATATTGTGCTTTCTTTAGTTGTGCAGCGTGCAACAGCATTGCAGCTATCTGGGGAGTAAAACATCCCACTAGATCTGCGTTTTAGCTTTGGCTTCAGCAGGAAAATTGATGAGTCATAGTGGCAACTCTGCAATGTGGATCGTCCACTCATGAAGCATCTTTCACAATATTTCAGGACTACAATATTTCATATTCAACGTAAACCTCTTTCTGGGTAACATTGGCTAAAGCATCCTATTCAATTATAGCAGCATGGAATACCTTATGCATCCTCCTACAGAACCTACTTTCAAGCTAAGTCTACTACACTTGCTAAATTTTTTTTGCTTCAATATGGCAAGCAAGTCTTGAAACTACTAGAAGCAAGTTTTACAGACATAGAAATGTGATAAAACACTAAACAATCACATATTTTTTTAATTAAAGGGGAAGCTAGAATTACTGTCCCTCCATTTTGATCTAGTCTGTTTTATTCAATGATTGGCTGTTGAGACATGTGGAAATATTTTTTCTCATTAAATTATGAAATTTAATACAGTACCTTATTGATTCAACTGGAATATCATGACACTTTCTGTTCCCATACTACCCGACAACCTGTGTTCACACCTCTGTGTTTGCTCTGCCTATTAAACCATCAAACTTAATTGAACACTTGCTGGTAAGTAGGGACTACATATGTACCACCAGAGGCAAGGAGGGGTGGTGTAGATTGGTCACTCACGAAAACGGGAAATAAGCCTTGTAAAAATTTTTCCACATAAAGAAAAGAGAAGACTTGAGGATGGAAGCAAGTGCCTACACACATGTGCAATAGTTTATTTAAGAATGAGTGAGTCTCAGCCTTTGGTGGGAATCCACATGAAGGTGACAAGGGTCAAAGCAAACACCTCGCGAGCTATCTCCTGAAACCTGCCCATCGGCGGATATTTTGCTACACTTTTTTTCGGCATGTTTGTGGCATGTGCAGGGCCAATCCTCTCACCCCAAACTACACTTCTAGTATAGGGTAACAGAAACTCTCAATTAGGCCAGCTTTTTGACTGACTGCTGATTCAAACAATGCATTGAGCATTTCTATACTCACGCTGAAGCAATAATCTGAGATTGTGTCTGGAGTGGATGAGGGTGAATTTCAAACAATTGTGGGACAGGCTTAATGAAGAAAGTAAGGAGAATTGGTACTGTTTAGGATGAGAGAATTGGGCCTTTAAGTCCTGAAAAATTACCAAAGATACTTGGAAATTAAAACAAGAAGAAAGCTGTGCTCTTGTTTGAAACAAACTTTGATGACTGCTTTTGCTCTTAAAAATGTAAAGTGGGCATAACTAAACAAATGAATTATATAAGGCGACAACTGTCTCTCTTCAATTAAAACTTGATCATAGCAACTAAGATAAAAGACCCTTCCAAATCTAATAACTCCACAGGGTAATCTAGAAAAAAAGAAATATTCCCCACTAAATCTAATGACTGCACAGGATAAAAAATTATCAGCAAAAGAAAAATTTAAGGCATTGTACAATCATAAGAGATCCGTTGACTGCTTGCAGACTCGAGAAAACAGCGAGTGCATATTTTCACAGCAATATAATTATACATACAATCTGGTACCTGCGAAATGAAGTCCTCTGAGACGAAGAAAACAGGTCTACCGATTATCTCATTCTCATATAACTGATACAAATTTATCAATTTTATTTACACGAGCTGTTTTACAATGATATAATTCTTACGCGAATATCTTGATGTGCTTGGCTTGGTTATAGTACCAGTACCTGTCTCCGTCAGGGAGATGTAAAGCACAGAAGAAATGCATCAGTCTGTGTACCATCACATGTAGATATAAAGAATTTGGTTTTAAGGTGTAGAGAAGGTGGGGCTGAAAAATCTCTTTGCTTGAGTGTTAATCTGTCTGAGATGACTTTTACAGTTTATGGGCGGGAGAGTAAGATTAATTTAAATGGTAATAATTAGGAGGGTTGAAACTCTCAAGGGGGTCAAATTGTTTCATACTTTGTAAACAGTAAGCAGCCATGTGTGTCATATTTCTTACCATAGCATCATACATGTGAAAATTGAGAAAACTTGTTGATAATAATTTCAGTTCATAAAAAGGGTATTGGTTCAAAACCAAAAAACAAAAAAAGGCAAAGATATATCCAAGAGAGACTTAAAATATTAATACCAAAATTTGATCCTACAAACATGTAATGGCAGTATAAATTAATTCTTGTACAAAAGAATCCACTGAAAATGCTAAAGTTGCTACGCCCTTTTTGTATAAGGTTAAATGTTTCCTTCCGCAAATGTTTTGAATGCAGTACGTGTAAATCAAAAGTGAATCTTGATATCTATTAATAGTCCAACTTATTTTAGTGTGAAAAGGATGTAGATTTCCAGTCAAGGATCATCTTTCAGATCAGTTATTTAGCTGAGCTAGGATTAACAGCTCAGCTTCTACCCAATCGGTTGTCAAGCTGGCCACAATCTTTGTTGTAACTCATCGGCCTGTTCTACCTACTTCATTGCAATTATGTACATACACCAAGCATAATGAGTGCATGTTCCATTTTATGTTTCCCAAAAGGGACTACCTATGTAGTCGTGCAGACTTAAACTTTGCTAAACTAGTGTATGATCGTACATTCTAGTGTTGGCATACACTATGTTCTTGTACTCCCTTAATGTTGGCATTGATACTCACTTACTCCTAACTTATTGAAGAATTTCATTGAACTGTTGTTTACTGTTTGAAGCCAATACCATGTTTCATTGAAATTGATTTTGATGACTCAAACCAGGTGAGAGAATTTTTAATGTGGACAAATAGGCCTTTTACTTCAACAAAAATAGTCATGTTTGCAGTTAAAAGAAGCCAAACCCAAAAGTATTTCTACTACTTGCCTCACAATGCATTTTACAAAACTAGATTTTTACTGTGCATTTGAAACTTTGAGGAATGGTAACTTTTGATGAGAGCAATAGTCACTATCTCTTTTACTGGGCATTTGGGGACATGAAAGGGAGAAAGTTGCAAGGGAGATCAAGAACTAATGGGCGCTGAGAAAAAGCTCAATTACAAAAGACAGACTTCAATGCAAATGAGACATTTGGGAGAGTCAATAGATACTTTTTAAGGGCTTGATTTCTAACCAATTTTTAGGTCCACCGTCCTTTTCCCCAGTTGTTGCTCACTACCTTGTTTTCCCTACTCCATTGCTTATGCATATGGTCACCAAACACAATGGCAGGAGGTTCCATTTTTAAAGTCTTCAGTATGACCTGACCAAAATTCAAATTCTAGAACTATGGGAGACCTTTTGGTTACAAGTCAGATGCTTTAACCACTTGACCATGCAGTGACTCTAGCCATTATTTCATTCATCCCTCAGAAAATGTTTCACAGTTGAGTTTTAAGGAAAGTCTTCATTATGACCTGCACCATTTTGCATATACATTACTAATCAACTGAAAAAAATGTAGTGATTCTACAAGATGTTTGAACTGTTCTGCCAGTTTCAATGGTTGAATGATTATCCATTTTTTCTTTTTTATTTGTATTTTAAAATCTTTTAGGCATCTTATTATTGCTTTCTTAATATAAGAAAATACTTTAATCTGAAGGAAAAGATGGGGAAAAAAGATGATTTACAGCAAAATCAGCATAAATGCCATGTCTGTCAATACTTCCAAACATTTTCAAAGTTTTTAAAAATGTTTAATAGCTCCTTGTTAAAAAAAAAAAAAAAATTGCAGAAAAATTGCTTCCAAACGTAACTCTCAATTTACAGCCAATTCTTCAACACCCCAGACAGTTCAAATTCTTCCCACCTTCTTCATTCTACCCCTCTTACAAGATAATAAACTCATCCTTATCCAGACACAATCCTGGTTTGCTTCAGGGCATACCCTGGTGCATATACAAAGCCCTGATATGTATTATCAGAACACTCTAAGTACATGCTGTGAAATATAAGCTACTCTACATTTTTGGCCTTTTAATTTGATGTCAATGAATGAGATGTGCCAATTGAGAATTCATATTCCTGACTATTGGTAAAATTGCTGCTTGGGCTAACGGATGACTACTTTTAAGCCAAGTGCTTCAATATGAGATGTTATACAGTATGACAAATTTGACTTTGACTTCTAATCTTCAAGTGTAAAAATGGAACCCACTGGTTGTTCCCACATTGAGCTAGCAAGGTGGTAAAACCTTCTTAAAGGTGTGAACAACTGGGAAAAAAAAAATCACGGTCAAAGCACTACATCCTTTTTGATATTAAATCCTTGAATTCACTTTCAAAAAAATAAAAGAATGGAAATAATGCCGAATCAACTCTTGAAGGTGTGAATAGTCCAAATAAACACGTCTTTAAGACACAAAACATTATCTGATGCATGAAATACTGTAGTTTAACACTAGAATCAAGGTCAAATTTATTTTTGATTCGCAAATATGGGGCTCTGCTGGAAAAACGCTCTATTTTTTCATGAATTAGAAGGCTGAATGAGAATAACTATCAAGTTGACTACAACTTAATTGGTCTGAAACATCAGATATCTTATGTGTCCTTTTCCTATGCCTTATCAAGTTTTACAGCACACAATACTGCTTTATAACAGAAGTGTAAGAGTAATTGGGATAATCATTGGCCCTCTCCTACTTTACTGTATTAACATTTTAAGAAACACGTACCACTAACCTCAAGCAGGGTCACAGGCAGACAAAATAGTGACAAAATGGGTGAAGAGGAATTACTATAATTTCATAATGAATCTTCATTCTTTCTTTGATGGGGAGGATAGAAAATTTGGTCTTTTACCTCCCTCCGAGTTATACTGACCAGTTTGGAATTTCAGGCTTTTATTGCTTGGATTGCTTTTTAATTTTTAACCCTTTCACTATGCATTGTTTCGCTGCAAAACCTCCCTCCCAGTTATAAAGACCAGCTTGGAATTTCAGGCTTTTATTGCTTGGATTGCTTTTTAATTTTTAACCCTTTCACTGCTCATTGTTTCGCTGCAAAACCATAACGATTATATATACTCATGGTTTTCTCGACAGCTGCGTTCTCTCATAGCAAAATGTAAATCTATGGGGTACAATTGTGCTTTGGACATGCAATGGGCTTAAAGGGGAGACATTTAACATATGCATCTTCTCAGGGCACAGGGAGTACAAATATGATGGCATCCATACAAAAAAGGTATCATTTCATGGAACCGTACATACATACTGTGTACATGTATTATAATACATAGTGCAGTATGCATGGCGGGATGCATTGACCCCCTTCCGTAGTGAAAGAGCTAATACAGGATATCTCTCGCTCCCCTCACATGCAGGAATGAGATTGTTCCCATGAGGTATAATGAGAGGTGGGATGAATTTCCCAGCAATCTTTCTGATCCATAAATCTGTTAAGTCGCAAAAAAAATTACTTCTCAAGTAAATATTTGAAAGTTTCCTTGTTTTACATTCTGGGTTTCCAAACATACATTACATATGTATCAGTATTCAGTATGATTACAATGTCAGAAATGTTAGTAAATTAGGGCACCACTTCCCGTTGGGAATGGCATACCTATTCATCAGTACATGTTACAATGATGCAGTATGGAAGATAACATGTACTGATGAATAGGTACGCCATTCCCAATGGGAAACGATGCCCTAAGTTACTAACACTTCTGACATTGTAATCATACTGAATACATTGCAAAAATACCAAATGGGTGCTCATGGGGAAGGGGGCACAGTACTTACACTGATGCAGTATGGATCCATTCTCATGCCCCCTTTCCCATGAGCACCCATTTGGTATTTTTGCAATGTTTTCCCAATCATGTCAGGTACATATAGGCCTGGGAAGTGCCATTTCAAGCAGCATGGTATGTGTTTTTCTTCCAAAATTTTCTCAAGTTACACTCTCTTCATTATCTATTGTGTTGCTACAAAACATAGATGATTTGTCTACAAGGTTTACCTCCCCCCCACCTTTGACTATATCCTGGATATGCACCTGAATCTAGATAGCATTTTCAACAGGCATATTTGAGAAAGCAAGAGAAAGTGATCAAATGATCATAACCACAAGTGGAAACCTAGAAAAGAAAATCAAATAGAAACCAGAAATCAGATTCATCAAAGCTAATACCCTATTAATAAGTCTTGTTTCCTTGAGTAAACAAACAGTGAAACTAGAAACTGCACAATTCTTGTACTGTACTTCTGAAAAAGTAATGAACACAGTACTTTACAAATCATTCAACAACGGCTAAACCAAACTTCTTTATTGACACCAAAATTCCCCTGGAATGGACTTGAACCCCCCAAATGCCAATATTTTTTACTTAAGCTGCACCTCCACAATAACAATTATTTGTGGGAATATGGATACTGTAATCAACACAAACAGCATTGGGAAGGTGGGGGGGGGGGAGAGCTAATCATATCTATCTGTGAAAACATGAAAGAAATTCAAACACAACACAGATTCATTGAAGCTGATCCTCCGAGTTTAACTTGCTTGGATAGGAAAGTAGTGAAACTAGACTCGGTCAAAATATTTATAATCCAGGAAAAACTTACTGCTCCAAAGAATTCCTGAACAAACATATCATAAACCATATCTTTCATAAGGTGATATGAAGAATTTGCTTTCAAATATCCATATTTCCCAGGATACATACTTACCAACTTTTTTTTGCTCAGAAAATGGAACATGTTGCACATGATCCTTAAAGGTACAAATGCGACCCCACTGGCACTTGCCTCAATACGAGGGATCCAAGGGAGCAAAACTCCTCTTTTCCTTTTTAATGACCCAATTCTCTTATCCCAAACAGTATTAATTCTCCTAACCTTCTTACTTAAGCCCCTCCCACAATTGTCTGAAGTTCATCCAAATCAAGACACAATCTCAGTTTATTGCTTCAAGGTGAGTATGAAAGAAAAGTTCAATGTGTATAATCAAAACACTCATGGTACAGTACATGCTGTGTAATATTAGCTTTGGTTCTCTACAGTGTTTGAATTAGCTGTCAATCACATGAGCTGAGCCAATTGAAAATTTCTGTTATCCCCTACAAGAGTTGTAGTTTGGGGTGAGAGGATTGTCCCTTTAAATGTTCACAATATGTATGGAAACACTTATAAAAATTGATTCTTTTTTTTCCAGGTCATAATTGCTTCCTGTGATTTTTCTGATTATTTTTAGTATTAGTACATGTGTTCACCAAATGCCAGAAAAGGGAATGTTCTAATTTTTATGGGTTTCAGAGCTGAGAAAAGGAATAATTCTGCTAAAAATGGAATGGTAAACAAGAATGTGGATATATGTTTTCCAGCCAACAAAATTTGCACCAATGCCAAAAATCCACCCTAATAATTTATGGAAGCCCTAACTGATAGTATCATTACATTTGCTTCTCAATCTTACTTCTTAAAACATCCTCCTTCTCTGCACGACATACATTTGATATAGTAAAATGTTTCATGGATAAATAACTGACTATAAACAGTACCAGATACAAAATTAAATAAACATACAAAAAGTTAACTACCATTAGGGGTTGGCTACCAGGAGAGTCAAGAAAGTTTAAAATTGCTTTTCACACAGTTTAAATACAAAGGAAGCAATCCAGATAACCTAAGGGCACAGACACCATAACACCGCCTTTGATCCATTGTGGTGTCTTTGTTACAGTATTCTGATGCTCTCATACTCTGCCGACATTATCTCGACAAATGGAACATACAGCATGCACTGAGCGATGATCTACTGTGCAAGTTGAGGGCACAAGCACAAAGCCACGAACCTCAACGATAAGGGTCTGGGGGACAAAATTCTTCTTTCCCTCTCTAAATATTCACAATTCATATCATGTAGATATTATTAAAAGGTGTATGCACAAATTGACTCTATGTTTGCCAACCTGTTGCTTAGTGATTTTCTGATCATGTCAAGTGTAGGTACATTTTTAATACTGAAAGTCAGAAATATGTAACTTCCTGATTTTTTATGGGTTTTTGCACCTCAGAAAATGATATAGATCTGTTTAAACAGAATAACGAATGTACACTCTTAAGGAGCAATATCTTTGTATGACACTTGTACAATGAAACGGTAAACCAAAGTTAAAACATACTGTAATGATATCTATTAGTAAAACCTTGTCAAGAGAAAATTAAACAGAAACTAACTCAAATTCACATTAAAGGGTGTCCCCTTCCCCTTAGAAAAAAAAGATCACTTTTTAGGTCTAAATCCAGATGCAAAATGGTGCAATACTGTATTTATACCTCAAATGTAGTAAAGTTTACAGTGTTTGGTCTTTCCCTATTTTGCCCTTATTTTTTCCCGAGCTTGGATCGTCAACTATCCCCCCTTCCCTCCTTGGCTATGCACCTGCCTAGCTTTAAGAACTACCTGCTTCAAAGATGTCCCCAACCATGTGAAACTACTTAAGGGGGCACATTGAGTTGAGATTATTGATAACTTCAGTTCAGTACTCATTCACAACAGTTATCTGTATGTAGGATATGGGAATTATTTAAATTTTACCATTTTCCATTGATATGTAAAGAAAACAATAACAGGTTTGGAAAAGACCCTTGACTTTGATGAACCACAGCTGCATAAGAAGTTAAAATTTGGAATACAAAAGGCATAAAAAATTGTAAAGAAGAACACTACAAAGTGACTAGATATTCCCTGATTCAAGAATATCACATTTCTTTCAATGAGACTGTTATGGTGATATTTTCCTGTCTAGAAAAAAGCTGCACCCCTTTCAATGAGAGTGAGGAATGAGATTATGTGACATAATCATAAAAATGTTTGATTGATGCTCTAGCCTAAGGCTTTAGTAAGAGAGCAATCCAGAAATCATTTTGAAATTGGACTCCATGAATCCTAGATTACTTCACATGTATCTTTTAATGCAAGCTAGTTTGTCACTTTTGGGCTTCCTTAGCTCACCATACTTGCTACACCCCTGCGTAAAGATCCTTCAAACAAAAAACAAAACAAAAAAAAAGAAAGAAAAGAAGCCTGCCTAACATACTGTACTCCTAAACAAAGTTGCAGGAGTAGGCTACAGGTGTACGTATATATTGCATATGAGCAGTTAGAAATACAACTAACAGAACAGTTCAGTTTTAATTGACCAATCAGAGTAAAGCTACAGTATTGTTTTCCTTTAATGTGAATCAAAATGCAGTTTCCATTTGTATCTCAAATGTAAAAATGTGATACTTCAAAACATGTATGACAATTGCACCACAGTTTAAATTCAATGTTACAACTGGTTTTGATGAATATGTGACAGATTTCACCATGGGTATGGACTATTTCCTCCTACCTATTCATTTGGACTTGAATACATCAGCTTGGTTTTGAATGCACCATGGCAGGCTTCAGTGTTTAAGTGGCAAGGCCATTTGGCCTTGGTCCAGTTTGGATTTTTTGGATTGAGTTCTTATTTGAGAAACTTCCTTATTCACAAAATTTGAGAGGTGTGAATAGTGGTTCTAACAAAAAGATTCTGAGACTACTGACATTTATCACTTTGCCGTACCTGTAATTCACCACCAGAACTTCACTCAAGGGGGCAACTTGTTCCCCTTTCCAGAAAAAGGAAAGAAAACCCCTTCCCCCATTTCATTTTGAAAAAATTAAAACAAAATGTCAGTATGTTTAGTTTCTTATTTAAAAATAGAAGGATGCCTTTTCAGCAATGTTTGAACTTGCATAAATGAGTAACATTTAAAACCTTTCAGGTATCACCTTATAGGAACCTTGAAACAAGCTTTTGCCCCCTGAACCCACCTGTAACTTTGATAAAGTGCAGCACCAATTTAGACCGAGGGTTTGGCAGTTTTCAGCAACCCCCCCCCCCTTTTTTGAGTAAAAGGCAGAATTCCTGACCACCAATAAATCCCTACAAATTAAATACTGTATATGTAAACACAACTGGATGATTAATGTTACCTCTCCTAAAGATGTGGCTATCTGCAAACAGCATGTAATAATTACGCAGAATAGTGATCAGGTAGTACAATTACTGACATTTCAAAGTATTACTCACAGTAATAGCCAGATGGTATGTGATAGAACTCTCCACCCAAATATCTTCTCAAAAGTAGTCAATTTGCAGGAATCAGTTGGTTTATAATATTTTGTTTCTTGATAGAGTTTGAATCCTGTAAGGCTTTCAAATTGTGCCTGGTCAGCTCAGAATCCTGCCAAGTAAATGACTCATTTAGAATCACAGCCTTCAATTCCAATATCTTTGCGTAAAATTAAACTGAAAAATCTGATTAAAATCAAACTTAAACTTAAAAATGTAAATTAGGTTTTCCATTTCTACTGGCAGTCAAGACTATATCCAGTTCCAAGTTTACAAAGCACTAAAAATTTCAACCCTTACTTTTAACAATCTTTCACAGCAAAATTAATTTTTGCTCCATGAAAAAGAAAAGCTTGTGTTCCTTATGTAAGGATAGACTATCTATATGAGTTTAGAATTAGGAATGGGATATTTTCTGCCAGTGCTGACAGACTGAAGTAAAGCTATCAAAATTTGTAGGTCTAACCGATCTAAATTCAACTAATTGCTTGTAGACTGCAAACTTCAAGAAAATGACAAATGCATACAATGTGCTATGATGTGGCAAACATACATAAACCTGACCTTCAAAGAAGCTGTCCTAAATATTTTATGTAGATGCACAGTCCCATATTTTCCAAACTCATTCATGAATAATTAAATGATTAACTAGTTACTAATAAAACCCAAGTGAACAAATTTTTATTTATTGTTATCGAAGGCCCTGCTTCCTCATATTCCTCTCAAAAGTTTAATATGTTACTAACTTATAGCATACCAACATCAAGTCCACTGTTGATACTGTACCAACCCTATCATTCCTGCTGTAACATCCCCTTTAACTCATCCCCCAATAAAACTGGCCCAGATATTGATAACAAACACCATACACTAGTGTTTTTACTATAGGACCCAGCATTTTGGGGAAAAATCCTTCAGGAAAAAGTCCTATTTTTCCATTTTCCTAGCAGCTAGGGTGCTGGATAAATGTGCATAAGTTTGTGAGATTGGTGACAAAGGGTGCAGGAATTGCACAGTCCCATAGGAGCAAGCATGAAGCCAGGATTTTGTCACAGGAGGGGTATTATGAGTGTGACAGGGAGGGGGGTGATCATTTGTTAAAACTTTCGTGGTCTCAGATGTAAAATGATGGATATATTTTGCTTAAGAAATTAAAAAGTTTGCAGTGATCACTAGTTTTGCAATTTTTTGGACATAATTGTTTTCAAACAAGGTCAAAAAGGATGGCATTGGTCTCAGATGTAAAATGATGGATATATTTTGCTTAAGAAATTATAAAGTTTGCAGTGATCACTAGTTTTGCAATTTTTTGGACATAATTGTTTTCAAACAAGGTCAAAAGGGATGGCATTCAGTTGACCTACAAAAGTCTCTCCTCACCCCCCCCCCCCCCCCCCCGGGTATGGAACATTATAATTAAATAGGTAATTTTAATGAAAGTTATTAGGATTAATCACAACCACAATTCTGAATCCAAACAGAATTTTTTTCCCTTACCGTCAACCCTATACATCAGGATGCCTGCCGTGGACAGACTGATTGACATGTTTAATGCTGATGTTAGATTTACAGAAGCGGTAGAGTAAAAGAAAATACTCCCCCGTCCCTTTCGAATTCTCCTCCTGCACAAATTGCAAGTACAATTAAAATCAACCAGTATTTCAAAACAGAAATTCACTGCACATCATGAAAAAATACTGCAGTTTTGCTTTCTTATGCAATACTTTTGAATGGGGGAGGGGGGCAAGGGGGTTCTCCTGAAGAGGAAGGCTTGCATTCAAACTGGCTTTCTTGTGGTGATGCGGTGTACAGTATACCCCTTTTAAGGTCTCATGTTAGTAAACTAGCTGGCATAACCATCTAGTGTTCATATCAGACAGCTGAATGGTGTGTTCATTAGATGAGACATAAAGTAGTAAAAAAATTCAAAAATATATAATGAAGAACATGAAAAATGAATTCTTACAGTTAACAGTACAATTCC
Source organism: Holothuria scabra (assembly GCA_037179385.1). Classification (NCBI taxonomy): domain Eukaryota; kingdom Metazoa; phylum Echinodermata; class Holothuroidea; order Aspidochirotida; family Holothuriidae; genus Holothuria; species Holothuria scabra. The sequence goes on from CM074180.1 coordinate 52,379,657, forward strand.
CATCTTCATAGGACATTCTTGAACTAAGATATAAAATGCTGAAGTTCATTCACTCAACTGAAAAAAGGTATATTGCACAATAATTTGTGATGTCATTGTTGTACTACTCAAAATACAATCTTTATATTTCTTTGTTTTTCTGAAACTAACTGCACCTTGTACCAAGGTGTGATATCACTTTTACTCTAGTGGGGTGAAGTAATTAATTAAGCCTTCCCTGTGAAGCATGCTATGCAGGCACACAGTAAGTACTTAAGGTCATTAAAACATTTTTAACTTTAAAGGGAAACAAAACAGGATATGTGAGTTGTACAACAAGAAACAAATTTTTTGCACAATGGAAGAATTTTTTGTAAGTGAATTAACTTCAACATTTCATATATCAGCTCATGTGTTATAAAGATGGGTGTTGGACTGTTAGAATTCATTTTTCCTGCTCTGTAATGTATATTTTTGAATTCTTTTTATTTGAGGTGCATTTTTTCAACACACCAAAACAAATGTGTTCTACTACACAAAAAGGTAAAGTTTAAGTACAGTTTGGAATACTGCTCAATATTTTGAAGGTAGAAATCCTGCACACACACCACCCCAACAAAAGAAAGTAAAAAAACAAGAAAAAAAATGACAATCAGTGTTTCTGGCATAGGAAGGAAAGTGGGAATCTGTCCCCCCTTTCCAAAAGCTCCAAAAAGAAGTTAGGTAAAATTCCCTCCACTTCTTGGGTTTTTTTTTTACAGAGAGTACACTTTTCTGCAATGTTTGAACTTACACAAATAAATGTCCTTTAAAACCCTTCAAATTGCACCTTACAGAGGTCTTGAAGCAAGCTTTTGTCCCCTTAAACCCACTTGTAACTTTAACCTAGGACATAATCACTTTGGACTTAGGGGTTTAGCAGTAATCAATCCTCCCCCCCCCCCTCTTTTTTGTGTTTCTGGTGGAATTCCTGACAATGTATCATCCAGTAGCCAAAAAATCCAATGTGGACAGCACTTTATTAACAAGACGTCATATGCCCAAAGAACTGTGAAATCACATCGTCCTCTATGAGTGAGAGGGCACCATGTATCCCTGTGAAAAGACTTGTGTCAGATAATGTGTGCAGGCAAGATGAATAATTACATGTTAATAGGAGGTTATGATCAGGGACGGATTTTTTTTGTTTGAAGATGGAAACTCCATTCCTAAAATCATTTATGCCATATTGTAGAAAACAGATTTTCTTCGAAAGGGTAGCATGCAAATTATGGAAATGGGGTCCAGAAAATGTTCACATTATGTATGTTATCTCAAATTTTCAGTAAAGAAAAGGCAACACATTTTTCATGTTATAATAAAGTGTTCCTATTAGGACATCTTTTGTTTTTTTAAGTATAGTTGCTATGTTTTGTACAACATCTTTCTTCTCATTTTTATGACTTTATCTCTATTCCTACAAGTATACCAAACCAAACGGTGCAGTATGTGTGAAGAATTCCCACCAAACATTAGTGCTCTTTCATAACGTCATCATATTGCACCGCTATGCCCTGTTATTGTTCCAAAATATCAAGGTTATTAAATTTTCCTTATCTTGTAATTACTTCCATCAGTTTAGTTTATTGACTGATTTATTGCGCTTCAACTACAAGATGGACTAGCGAACAAATAACCCATATAACCTAATCCAGGTAGGAGTTTAAGTAATATAAAATACCTCTTCAATTTTTTAAGGTGAATACTTCATGACTTAATACTGCCTACCTTTTCTTTGTAATTCTGCTCCAAAGTATATTTATAATACCTGTAAAGTTACAAAATAATCAGAGTGTGAAATTTAATGAACTGACTACACTTTCACTACAAACCTACTTCCACAATGCAATAAAATGGCGTGATGCACACTGCATGACAAGAAATAACTGGCTAATGATAGCCTTAATTCCTAGCCTAATCCCTAACCCTAAAAAAGAATACAATCAATACAATACAAAAGCAACAGCCAATCAAAAAATACATTGTTAAATAGTGCTCATCAGCCAAATGAAATTTTAAAAAACAACTGAATAATCAAGCCTGTCATGCACATTTTAACAGTACTGTGGCCAAGTGGATGAAGACAGTTGGTAGTTGACGAGATGATGCTAGCCATCAGAAGGTTAGGGGTATCTTTTCTTTCTTTCCCCATACCATCAGAGACTGGAACTTGTTCTCCCAAAACATTACAGATATTGAGGACCCCAGGCAATGTAAGATCTCAGCTTTGAGGTATCTCCATGAGGAATTTCAAAACATATTTCACAAAAGTCCCCACCAAAAGGAAGGTTTAGTGGGGTAATCAAATTTTACCTGAATTTGTGCTTAACTCATTCAAGCACGCTCCAAGAAACCACAAGCTTGATTAGAAAGCACTAGCAGAAGATTTAAACAAAGGTGGAATGATATGGTATAGATGTGCCACTGTTTGTGCGGTTTGAAAAGAAAGAAGTTGGACAACTTAATTCTAATCTGGTTTTTGTTGACCTTTTTTTCGCTGTAGCAAAATGGTGTGGACAAAGTTTGAACCAATAGTTTGGAAAGTGGGCCGTAATGTCTATCTAGCTAACTAACTAAATAACTAGCTGTACAGAATTTTGGTAGGCAGAGAAATTCAGCATGTCCAACAAGATGATCAATTCTACCTATGCACTAAGTGCGTGTTTGGTCTAATACGGTAGGGCATCCGCCTCTCATACGGAAGGCTGGAGTTCGATTCACAGGTCAACTCATACCAAAGACAGTCTAAAATTGGAACCTACTGCCATTGTGTATGATGCTCTGCATAAGCAATGGAGTAGGGAAAACAAGCCAGTGAGCCACAACTGGAAAAAGGCTGTGGCCAACTCGACTTGAACCAATACTAGTTGGAAACTGGGCAGTAAAGCTCCATCTAACCAAGATCTACCTATGCACACTCAACTATACATATATGTTGACTCCACAGGAAATGTTGTACAGTATCCTTCCAGATCCAGATCCAGTTTGATGGATCCCAAGATGAGTGAAAAAATTTTAATTCCTATGAGGAACATAGGTGTCATGCCAGTGAAAGCCACATATTACCTCCATGAAGCCTTACCCTGTAGACCTTTACTTAAAGGCCAAAGATCCTCTCACTCTAAACAGTTGCAATTCTCCCAACCTTTTTACTTAAAGGCCCAATTCTCTCATCCAAACAGTACCAATTCTCCTTAACTTCTTACTGAAGCCCCTCCCACAATTTTCTGAAATTCATCCTCATCCAGACACAATCTCAGTTTATTGCTTCAGGGTGAGTATTAAAAGGATCATGTGTGTAATCAAAACACTCTCAGTACAGTTCATGCTGTGTTATACAAGCTGTGGCACTTTACATTGTTTGAATTAGCTGTCAATCAAAGAGCTGAGCCAATTGAAAATTTCAGTACACTCCTACTGTGCCAAAATTGCAGTTTGGGGTGAGAGGATTGGACCTTCAAATGGCTCCAACTGCCCTACAACTGTCTTAAATTCATCATGCATCCAGACACAATGATAGTTTTTCATATCAGGGTGAATAACAAAGACCCCACAATGTAATCAAAACACTCTTTATACAGTACATGCAGTGTAGTATGTGCTTCAGATCTCTGCATTTTTTGAACTATCAGTCAATCAAAGAGCTGTGCCAATTACAAATTTCTGTGGACTAACTAAAAAAAACTAAGGTTTTAGGTGAGAAGATCAACCTGTTAATGTGCATGCTTTTCAGCAACCTAACTGGATGGTGACAAATCATAGAAATCAAACCTATAGTGTTAAATTGGACTAAATGATCTGTTTGTGTTATGACACATAATAAAGTTGTGAAAGGAGCTTTTAGAACACAAAGACTTTGATAACTTTGCAAATATTAACTTCATGTACAGAGATGTAATAAGCCTTCCTGCCATTACAAACACTGTGTATTCAGAGTATAATATGAAGTTATGAACAATCTTGAAACCATTCAAGTTTGGAGGCATGCTGTCAAATTAGATGCTAGTTTGGGAGATTATTTGAAACTAATAAATACACTTAATGCAAATTGAACTACAGCACAAATCTCACGGACAAGTTCTGTTCATCTGATTTAATCATAAGATACAAGTTCTTGATGCAATTTAATCATCATTCTAAATTCAGAGCTAAACTGATCAACATCTGTGGGTATACTTAATTTGTTTAATTTCTATGCAATCAGTTCATCAGTAATTTATGGTGGTCTTCAACCCTGTTTTCTGACAAGTCTGTACGATGACACACCCAAAATACAGAGTGACCTTTCAAGAATAATCTTGCAAATAATAATTAATACTTCATTTTAAAGGGCCAATCTTCTCACGTCTCAACGCAAACTGCACTATTTGTAAGGGGTAACAGAAACTTTCAATTGGCTCAGATTTTTAACTGACTGCTATATTTCAAACAATGCAGAGTACCAAAGCTTATATTTCACAGCATGAACTGTACTGAGAGTGATTTGGTTATACACATTGAGCTTTACCATACTCACCCTGAAGCAATGTAAACTGATGATTGTGTCTAGATGAGGGTGAATTTCAAACAATTGTGGGAGGAGCTTAAATAAGAAGGTTAGAAGAATTGGTACTGTTTGTGGTGAGAAAATTGGGCCTTTAAAGGGAAAATGCAGCCATTATGATACCCCACCTTGATTTCAACATCAGTTGGGGGCAATGGAGGCATATATCCCCCTTCTTCCCAATCAGGGACTCTGCTCCCTGCTCAACTCCCAAAGAACAGGGTCCTGATATGAGTTTTCTAGGCAAAGTGATTCAAAAAAATTCTCCAGACAGGTTGAACCATTCCCACAGTTTTCAAAGTGAAAGAATTTTTATAACTTCCTGTCACTTTAACTTTTTAGTGTGGAACAAGCTTGTTTTGTGGCTATTCCTACGCTACCTTCTAGTCCACTATAGTCTCCGACCAAAATTGCTACTCTGTGCAGTCATCACCCATTAGTTGCTTGCATATCCCAAAGTATTCTTGCCTTCAAAACCACACCTGTTAAAGGAAGTCAGTGGCACTCACTCAATCACTCAAGGTACAGTTCAGAACAGATTCCACATTAGTCCTACGTGTTAAACTTCACTGCAAGGACACTTGTTACAGCTGCACTATCACATGTATATACACATTTATGGTGACAACAGGAAAGAGTAATTCATTTAAATCATTTGAAATCATTGTACTGATTGAAGGATTACGAATCAGAATATACCTATCTTTATTTTTTGACTCAGAGATATGTTAAAACCTTGGAACCTCAAGGGGCTTTGCTCCCTAGACCCTCAATGGGTCTTTTCCCCTAGATCCCACCAATGGCCCTAAGACTAGCCTCAAGAGCCTAATCCCATAGACTCTCCCTTCACAGAAATTACCCACAAGCAGTTTCATGTGCTTTCATTGCTCACTGAGTTGGTGCATGAAATTTAACAAATCTTCCCAAAGCTGCTAAGTTTTCTTCACAAACCAATGACAAATGGTCAAACTTAGACAATCCCCATACGCAAGTAACTGTTTTATAAGTGAGTACTTGACGGTTAAACTCGGTTTTCAAAAATTCATGTCCTGACACTTTTTCAAATTATGTACAAAAAGGTTACAAGTCAGCTAGGACACCGCAAAATTCAAAATTTTACTGTTTTTTCATAACAACTGGTTATAAAACTTGACTCATTATGCTAACTATAAGTGATTTCATGTATTAGTGACCTTTTAACACCCTCATTAATTTATGGATATGAACTCAAGAGCCCCTTTTAAAACTACTCAAATTTTGAAGAAAAAAAAATACAGAATTTGACAATTTAGCTTTGACTTTTGACAGGCTCAACATTGAAATGATCTTCAAGACAATGGCTTCCAGGAAAGAAGAGCTGTTGCTCCTGATCCAGGAATTTTTTGGGGGTGGGGGTGAGGATAGGAGATTCACTAATTAGATATGGTACAGTTACTTCACAGAGCCTGGGAGGTGATTAAAATAAGGGTAGTTATACCATAGAACAAGTCCATGGTAGACAAACATATATTTCACAAGTACTGGTTGAATCCTCAGAATATGGTTCACCTTAGTACGTGAAAAGTTCTGTCTTGGAAATTCTCTGAGGTAAACATGCATCCATGTCTCTCCCCTTGGATCCCTGCCCGTTTTTCTCCATTAGGCCAATACAACTTTGTGACTTTGAAAAAGAGTGAGATCAGTATCCAAACCCACTGAATAAGTCACAGCTAGGGTACCATCTTGAAATAGCCAAGCTTCAGCCAAACTTTGCTTAGTACTATACAAATAACAATAACAGACCAGTTTAATGCTGCTTAAGTATAGGGGCTGATCAGTGAAATTAGGGCATTTCTGTTTGGCATATGGGATGTCACTGATCAGGTGCAGTAGGTATGTTACCAGTATGCCTGCACCACAGCATGTCACAGCCCATCACTCATAGTGCAATGGACTCAGTGGAAGTCAAATAGAGGTGCACAATTCAATGATGTTGGTCAAGAACCTCTACTGGATTCTATGTAGCAACAAATGTATGGCTGAGGCAGCTGCAGCCTTGCTGATGGAGCTGTAGCCTACAGGTTGGCATAGAGCCCAGGTCAGGATAACCTATGTACGTAAATTCTTAAGTTTTCATAAATCCACTCATTATCTGACCTAGTATTCCAAATTCAGATTGCAAAAGTTAAAATATTACTAGCTAAAAGAACAATAGTGTACCTTCCTAATAATTTCTTTGTTGTTCTATTCATGTGAAGTGAGCTACAAATTTATGCAGAACATGTCTGCAAGGAAGTAGTCGTCCTGTTCAAGTATTCAAGCAACTGTTTAAACTCAACACTTGAAAAACAGTAGTGTTTATTTACCCAGCACAATTACTTGAAGTGTCAATTCAATTAAACAAAGGCAGAAGGAAATGAAAAGATATAATACATTTCTAGATTCGAGATTTAGTTGCGAATGGTTGAAAGGCCACTTTTTTCTCCCATCCAGGAAGACATATAACTATGAATCTGTAGTCAAACTAAACTTGAAGATTATATTTAAATTGCATTTCAGTCATAAAATTCAACTGGATAACTTATGAAACAATTGATGTTTCAAGAGGAGGTTAAATGATTTTTAAAAAGTGTTTTGGTATGATGCTTGAAAGACACCATAAAACTTCTTTAATGCTCAAAGTAATGAATGGTTGAAGGGGTTAGATCTCTTAAAATGTACCATTGAATAGTTAAATTAAAATGGCCTACTGAAAGAAAAATGGTTAATAGGAAACCAAATATTGATGAACGTTTTAAACAAAGAACATGAAGCTAATATCTCATCCTTAGTGTCTGAAAGTCTGCAAGCTACAAGTCGGCAGTACTGATGTATTGGTAGGATTTTTGTTTCTGAGAGATCAAATGCAAGGCATCATCACTAGCCTCAAGTAAGGCTTGGCTAAGGAGAAGGTATTCCCTCTCCCTTTTGAAAAAAATTTGAATACTGAAGTAACCTCAGTTCTAATCTGGTACAATATTGAGCATAATTTGGAGTCAATTTTTTCCTTCCGCTTATTTTTTTTTCAAAGAACTTTAGATTGACATGCACTCAAAGAAGCCTTTTCTATTTTAAGTTTCTTTTTTGGGCATTGTTTAAGTTATATAGAATAAACAACCACAGTAACGCAATAAAGGACCACACTAACCAGTGACTTTCAGTACCCTATGTTTCCTTCAGGGAGAAGGACAAGCTTTATACTAGGCATATTCTGCAGCATTTCACTGGGGTCTTGTAAGAAAGCAAAAATATTCGACATTACCTGAAATGGACCTTAGTAAAATTGCCTACCACTACAGGGTCTAAAACCCGACTTTTAGGCAGTGAAGTTGGGTTTTTACTTGATGTTTGCACATACAGTTTATAGCTACCCCAACCTTAAAATCAGTAAAAACATGACAAAACCCAACAAGAATTGGATTGGCCATAAACTGTGTGTGTTAGCAATCCATTAAAAACCTGACTTACCACCCAAAAGTTGGGTTTTAGGCTTTTTAGTGGTAGGTAGTTTCAGTAAGGGCTATTTCCTGTAATGCAGACCATCTATTCCACACCATGTCACAATACCATTTTCCATACTCAAGTTATATAGTACCCTGTATCTCACTATAACGGCTTAATCCTCTCATCCCAAAAAGTTCCAATTCTCCTTGCCTACTTACTTAAGCCCCTCCCACAACTGTCTAAAATTCATCCTCATCCAGACACAATATCAGTTTATTGCTTCAGGAAGAATATACAAGACCCCAGAGTGTAATCAAAAAAACTCTCATTGCAGTACAGGCTGTATGATATGGGCTTCAGTACCTTGCATCTTTTGAACTAGCTGTCAATCAAAGCGATAGGCCAATTGAGAATTTCTGTGAACTACTTCAAAATTTGTAATTTGGAGTGAGAGGATTAGCACTCTAAAGACTGGTTATTTTTGTTAAAAAATGCCTCCACTTTTCAACAATGCTACAGAATTTTATGTCATGGTGGCAAGAATGGAATCAGATTCCTTTCTTCTGTGCAATTGAATGTACTGTTGGTACTTGAAATTTAATCTTGCTGGAATGTTTGAATACCATTTCCTGCAGATCTAGCATAACCAAACACCATATATGTGGTATAGTAAACAATCATGCCTTAATTGTCACTGCAGGAGCTTCAAAATTTAAAGAAATTGAAAGCAATGCCAATTTTTTTTGCCACAATCATATCACATATGTCCCATAATGCACCAGATCTCAAGAAAATATGCATTAAGTTTGATAATTAGTATCTCCTGAATGCTACATGTCATTGACATGTAATTTTTATCTTCTGAGACAGAAAATTTTTCTGCAAATTTGGAGCCAATGAATTTTGTTCTATGGAAAGTCCCTTTAACTGTGATTCTTTTTTGGACTGATACAGGAGCCTTGTTTTATTCGCAAAATCCTGTTCAGTTCATGCTGTTTCTTATTTATCAATTTTTTTTTGTAAACCTGTACATGTGACAATTCCGCATATCCAACACATGATCCATACTGTATCTTTTCTCCATATTAATGTATCTTATTTTACAGAAGTTTACTTTGTAACAACATTTTATTACATCAGTTCCTTAGCAAGTTGACCTCAGGTCAAGCAATACGTAAGACTCTAAAAATGGAACCTAATGCCGTTGTGTGTGATGCTCCGGGTAAGCAATGGAGAAGGGAAAACAAGCCAGTGCGCCACAACTGGAAAAAAGGCTGTGGCCGGATCGACTTGAACCAATAGGTTGGAAACTGGGTGGTAAAACTCTATCTAACTAACTAATTAACTCAGCAAGTTCACCCAATCGATGTTCATGATCAATGAATCACAAAACTTTTACTGGAAGACAAACATGCTCATGTGTTTTATAACACAAATTGTTAAATTACATGTACACTGAAGGCAGGAAAGGGTTAAATGGACACACTTGATTCATTCATGACCATTTCTAATACTAAGAAGACCAATAAAAGAAAACTTCAAATCGGACAGTATTGCTCTTCATACAGGCTCCCTTTCTATCTTCTCCAGATACACTGACAACTTTAGTGCTGCACTGTTTTAAAGTCACCCAGACATACATACTTATCAGTGGCGTAGCTAGGATTTTTTCCAGGGGGGGCAAAGGTATGAAATTTCCCCAAAACTTTTCCCAGTCAATGTGTATGTATTCCATATAAAATGCAAACTTACAAGTATAACAACATTACCATGTCATTTTGTAATATTAGCTGCATTTTAATCTTAAAGTATAACATAGAGCAATAGGAAATAACAAAGTATATTATTTTGGTAAACAGTATCTGGTTTATTTGTATGTACTAAAGCAGTGGCATACGCAGAATTTCTCTGAATGGGGAGGGGCATGCAGAATGGTTTAAGGGGCGGGGGGGTGTCCGGAAATTTTTTGACGTTTTCAAGGAGCCTACATGCAAAATGGTGCAAGATTTTCGACTTTGACAAGAACAGTGTTAAAATTTGAATCGTGGTGGTTCATGAGTATAAAACTGAAACTTTTGTGTCTTTACATGCTATATGCCATTTATGCTACCTTACGAAGTAAAACTTGTCATTAAATTTGCACACTTTTAGAAGTCCAAATAAAAGAGCATTGATCGCTATTTGTGGTTTTTCTTGGCCACAAAATGTTATTTTGTCATAAAGATTATCTAAGCGGAGCGCCACCATTGGTTGGCGCAGAGCGTAGAGAAAATTTTGAAAAATCAGACCCCTTAGATGGCCTTAAATAGCATTTTCCAGGCTAATACGAAGAATCTAGCCAGTTGGTTTCTTCTTTTGTCATTTGCAATTAAATGCTCACTTCAAAATATGTTCGCAAACTGCAAAGTGATCAGAGAGTTAAGAGCTAATTTTACTCCAAATATGTAATTTTGCCCAAAAGACCGAGCGAAGCGCCACCATTGGTTGGCGCGGAGCGAAAATTTCGAAAAATCAGACCCCTCAGATGGTCAAAATAGCGTATTTATGCTTGTAAAGAGAATCTAAACATGTAGCCTTTTTTTATCGATGCCACCAGTGGGAAACAGAGTCTACCTTTTTAAGTAAAAATTGGAATTTGACAGAATTTGCATAGGTCTCTTTGTAGGAAGTAAAAAAAAATGGCATCACGGAAAGACCTTGCATCCTTCCCCTTTGAAAAATTTTGAAAAATTAGGTGTCCTTATAAGCAATCTGGTGCCACATATGCTATCTTTTGAAGTAAAATCTGTGTTAATAAAGTTAGACTACGTATTTTTAAGAACAAAGAAAAAATGGCATCTGTGAGGGGGGCATGGCCCAATGGTCTCCCCTTCGCACGCCACTAAGGAGGCCTAATAGTTGCTCGATCACACAGGATATCCTGTGAGAAAAGCAGTCTGTTATGTGTAGAAGGCTACAAGGTACTCATTGTCCATTTATTGCTACACTCAAAGTGAGCAGAAAGCTATTTTCCCGAACTAGCTTGTAAGTCTCCAAGGATTAGGCTAAGTAACAAAATCTAAGTGTGCCAACGGATCCCGTTAATTCTAATTTCTAGATTTACTTTACGTTTATCGTTGGCCACGGATTGTTTCAGCCCGATCCATCGTTATGTGCACAGAGTAAAATCGTACAGCTACTGCTAGCTTGTAGAAGAACTAAACTCGGGGGTCTACGGTAGTGACTTGTCAGTTTTCACATCCTTTAACTGATAAATTCCCAAAGTATTACCTGAATAACAGCTTTCTGTGCACTGAAATGCACTGATCATAACCCCCGTGCGTATACAAGCACAAGAGAACATTCAATCTGCTACGCGACGAGGACATTTCTGTGGAACGCGAATTGGGCCGGTTCATGCGACACTGACGAAATCTGAGTTAATTTGTTGCATGAAAATACGAATTATGTATGAGAAATGTCTCACAATTTCTTATTCTAATGGAAATTTTGTGAAATTTTTGTAATAATAAGAAGATTCATCAAATTTCCCCAAAAATTTTTCCAGGGGGGCAAGTTGCCCCCCCTTCCCCCCCCCCCCCCCAGTAGCTACGCCACTGATACTTATATATATATAACAAAAACACTGGTGAACACAAAATATACGTTTTAGTTCAGCATTCCAGGGGATGCATGGGAGCATAGCCGAAGTGAATCCAGTGAAAGCAATAAAATTTTGTTCGCAAATACCCATATTAAAACAGTACATCCTGAGTAAATTGGAAAACCTAAGAAAGAAGTGTTAATCCAATATCCACTATCACAAACTTATCCCAGTTGGAGGCACAGTCACCTGATGGTAATGGATGAATAGAAGTTGAGGGTTATTACTTTGTATGAATGCGTTTATGTTTTGACTCATCTGAAAAGATTAAAAGGCATAAATTACACAATCAGCAGTCCCTCAGGAAAATGTTTCATCATGCCCCCACCCCTATAAAAACATATATGACAGTATGACAGGCTCATTTCTTGTCTTTGGGACTGTCCCACTACAGCTAAAAATAAACAATGCTTTTAACCATACCACTGTGTGCAGCTTATTCCCTTTCAACCAAAAGCCAGAAACCAGGTATTTGAAATAGTTATACTGAAAGTGATCAGATTTTTTTATAGCAATTGAGAGATTTCAAATCACTTTTCACATCCTCAAAATTCCTATGCATGGATTAGACAGCCAAAAGGTTTCACACAAAGGCTGTTTAATACAAAACAAACTTATCACACAGCTAGCCACTTCAGATTTATTCTGAACTTACAAATTTATGCATTTAAAGGCTAGTAACATAGGGAAAACTAATTGATACTAATTGTTTAGTGACGTGTGGTTGCTATGCAATTTAGGAGAAATCTAGGACAAATGTTTAAAGTGCACGCATATCAATCGATGGTGCTTGATTAATACATTATGTTGCTGCAATGATTCATCCAAACCAGTTCAAATAAAAATCCCCTTCTGCCAAAAATAAAGAGAGGATCCTCATCCAAGTCTTCAAGGTGAAATTTATCTCTTGTGATTTGATATAAATAAAAGAAAAAAAACACACAAAATAACAAATAGGCAGGGAAAAGTGGGTGGGTGAGTGGGGGTTAATGGTACAGTAGGTTATATGTTAATTCAATGTTGTATTGTAACTATGGAAAACAGGAAGGAGGCCTACCTATTACAATATCCATGACTATCATATATAATAATATCATAGAATTGAATGCTGCAGTAATTTCTTACCACCACCCCCCCTCCCTCCCCCCGACACACAGAATAAAGCAGCAAATAGAGAATAATACCACTACTCCATATCTCCTGGCTGTGCTCTAACAACATAAAAGAATCTTGAAATGCTTTTTATGTCACTCAGTTCAGAATGATGCAATGTATTTAACAGCTTTAGAATCTTGCATCAGTCTTAAAATTTATGATGTCTTTAACGTACTGTAACTTGACAGTCTTACGACTATGATAAGATTAGCACACACTGCACATTTTTTAACTAGATTTGTCAAAACTCAAAGTTGCAAAGATTGATAACCTAATCCTTTAATATTTGAAGACTCTGAAGATTGCAACAATAAGCATTAGAAAATATGCTGGCATGAAATTTGGACAAACTATTTTGTTCAGAGACAGACGTGAAAGTCTGACCTTGGTGAATTCTTGTGGTTTACTTGGTCGGAGCGTATGTTACTGTGCTTGATAGAGGGGACCTGAAATTTTTTAATTTTTGCACTTTTAATCATAAAAACGAAAATCTTGTTACAAGTTGACACTAATTTAAACCTTCAAACAAAAAATCAGTCACAATTTAGTGAAAATAACGATCACATTTCAAAGCAAAATCTGCCAGATTTTGCAAGACACCAGATCTCGATGACAGTTAGTCTTTTTATTTTAATTCCTCATTTGGTCGTTTTTGTACATATGAAAACAGGAAACAGATCAAAATGGTACTATAAATTCCAGAAATTTTTATATTTGCATAATAAATGGCTAAAAAGTAACGTTTTCAGACCAAATGTGGTGATAAGGTGGACTCCCAGTCTGCTTCTACTATCTGTTTACGACTTGACACCAGTCAAGGTCATTTGGTGTCTTGCGGTCTGAGGACGTCAAAGAATTGCCCAGTTTGAAGCTCTATCGCCCAGTTTAAGTGCCGATTTTTCATGGCACAAAATTCCTCATGGCATGTAAGAATTTTAGTACCACTCAGTGAATTCACCTGACTACCTAACTTTCTGCACTCATTGAAATTAACTACTTAAAATCTAATTATCCCCCCCTCCCCCCCCCAAAAAAAAGAACAAAAAAGCAAAAAAAAAAAAAAAGAAATACCAAGGACCTAAATTTCCACAACATATTCCACACTATATTAATAAGTGTTGCTTAATTACAAGTGTTTCTCACAAAAACAAAAAGACTGAGGTAAATATGGAGGCAGAGTGACATTTAATGCCAGTTCATGATTTTTGGTTTAAAGTTTCAAAATTAAAAATGTTTTTTTTTCATGCATGGTACTTGACCTAAAATAGCAGTTCTGTGGTTGAAAATTTGGATGGATGGTTATGATGGAAGTGGTAATTTGGGCATTGACTGCTGGTATTACAATAGGCATAGAAACAACCATTTCAGCATGAAGGTAGTAAGTAAGTTATCACCTTAGACAATTCCACATCTCCCCACCTATTTACTTCTAGCCCCTTCCACAACTGTCTAAAGCTCATTCTCATACAGGCAATCCCAGTTTATTGCTTCAGGGGATTCTGTGGTGAGAATACAAAAATTTGGGGTTTGGTGTGAATACACCACAACAGACAATTCAAAGTTAAAGGTTAAATACAGTCAGTATTTCAAAAAAACAAAAGTTCTCACATCAAGGTGTACTGTACATGTGTAATCGGAACACATACTCAGTACATGCTGTGTAATGTGAGCTGAGATGCGTTTCTGAATTTCATGTCAATCAAGGAGTTAAACCAATTGGGAATTTCTATGGACTACTTGTAAAATTGTTGTTTGGGCTGACAGATTACTATCTTTAAATGCAATGAGGCTTAAAAAAAGAAAAAATTCACAGCAAATGTTGTTTCAAGCATATGAGACACAATAGCTGTCAAATGAAATGTTCCACCTATTTTTTTAACAACTTTTAAATAAGAACAAATTCTGATGATGATCATTATAAAAAAAGACAAGTAATGTGTTTCCGGTAGAGAAAGTTTCCTTCTTTAAATTCATTTTGAAGGTATGTTGTGTTTCAAAGGCTTGGCACAAACTGCCTTTACCACATTATACCTAAAGGTGATGTTGGGGATTTTCCAAGTAAAAATGTCCTAGAAATGTTTACCCTACAAAAACAAATTTTAATTCTGCCCACAAACTGCAACAGACTTTAGGTTTGGTGTGACCACACCTCAACAGACAATTCAAAGTAAAGATGGTGAGGTTGAATACAGTCACTAAATATTTCAAGGATCTCACATCAAGGTGTCCACTCCTTTGTTCAAAGCTCTTTCACAACTTGTTTGCTTAAACTTTCAAATCAACATACATTTCTAAACGCTCAGTTCAATACAATTTGTGTAATATTTTGGGGAGGAAAGCTTTTGTGAAATTAATCACAGAGACTCTTCAATTTCATAATGATTTAATTGAAACGCAGACTTCACTTCATTATATAGTTATCAACACATAAATCTAACTTAATTGCTTTTCAACAATGCTACACTTGGAAATTTTTAAATAAATCCATTGTCTACAATTGTGCTTTGATGTGCGGTAATCATACGATTTATGTACAATTCCATTAAAGTAGTCTGTTCAAGGCTATATACTGTAAGCTGCTGGCTTAGAGGTGAAGAACTTCCGAGTTCCTGTTAATATGTATGGTAAGGTACATTGATACAGCGACTTGCAGCGACAAATAAATTCACCAAGTATGTTCTTTGACAACTAAGATTAAAAAATACTGAAAAAGTTCTTATCAAAACACAAAACTGTGTTGACAAAGGATCCAGAAAATATTTGGAACAGAAAGGGAAAAATCTGGGAGAAAGCATACATGAAAAGAATCCATTATGCTCCTTGTATGTCCTAAAATTCTTGTTTACAAAATATGAAGTAAGCAAGATTATTTCCATTCTGCCATAAGAATACAGTACTTTAATCTGAATTAAAACCTTGCTTAAATTTCATACACAGAAAAAGAATAAACAAAGAGTTGAAACATCCATCCAAGAAGGAGAAATTTAAAAGTGAAGGAAAAAGTTGGATTGATTAAAGGATTTAAAAGAGCAAAATTTACGCAATGAACAAATTTCCAATAACTTTTTTATTACCACCAACATAACTTGGATTACTAACCATGATATCAACAAAGGAAAGATGTTTTGATGAATGACTTTATACAGAACAAATCTTTATTATTTTTCTTCAAAGAAATAACAGCAAAAATCTTGAGCAATTAGAAAAGAAAAATTGGCCAAAAATGACAAATTCAACAATTTGAAATGAAAAAAAAAAGGGGGACAACTTACACAACTGGACAAATAATGGAGACCACAAAAGTAGAAACCTTTCTTCTCCACAAATGATGAGTTGGAAATGAACCCTCCAGATCTTTACAATTGAACTTTCACTCAGAACATATCCTGTGAAAATCTCTCCAGTTCTTTCCAGATGACGACAAAGTACATAGACAAGGCATCTGATTCTCCCCTGCGAGAAATCTTTACAAATTTGCCCGACAAATCAATACTTGCCACAACAAGTCTACAACACACCTCTTTCTATTGACCTTGCAACATCTGTTAGGGCTCTCATAATGACTACGAAGCCTGTCTTGTAAGATTCTAAGCCCTTCAATAATGCATCAATATTTCTCATTACAATCAGGCACACTAGGAAATGTTTTTTTCTCACTCTGTCCTTTGCTGCAGAGTATTCATTTGGAAAAAATCCTTTTTGTTTCAATTAGATTTCTTCTGTAGTGGAAACCGATTGTTAATAATATGGTTCAACGATTCCTTCGTCCCCGCAGCACATGAGAGCTTTCTCAGAAGGTTGCATGTATGAAAAAAAATGAAACTAAAAGATACCACTGTTTAATTAAGAAGCGACATACAACTGATCACAATAGAAGAATATTGGAATAAGATTTAAGGGGCTTTTAAAAACACAATTTGGCCTTTTTTGAATAGACACTGAAGGAGCTAAAGACTGTAATGAAATATCAGAAGTAATTATGAGATATGAGAGCATCTACAGGCCTATATGACGACACAATTGAACAAATTACTTGCACTGTGACACACTACTTGAGTTGCTATGGATGAAACTTGAGATTGGAAAAGATCTCACGTATTTTTGGTTTCACAAAAGAAGGAAATAGGGGAGTTGTATTATATACTTCTCGCAGTTGTGCAAAACTTGTAAAGACATGAAAGGTGCACTGTGCAGATTTAAATGATGCTTAATTTTAGCTAGTGTCTTCCGTTGAAAATATTTTTAAAGTATTAAAGCTGTTTTCAAATGGGAATATGGTTACTAAGATGTGGTTTCACACCTTACAGGACAAGAGCAGTCATCCCAAATTGAAGAAGTGTAGTAGACTGTCCAGTTTCATGATTGGCTGTTGGGAGTCATGTGACAATGTTTTTCTCTTCAGATGTGGAATTTACCAGAAATAACTGCTTGGTTTACCTTGAATATGCAATAGTAAAGTCATAAAATGTAACTAAAGATACTTCGAAGAGAAATAAGATGAAAATTGTGTTATGTAGCTTTTTCTTCAAAATAAGTTTGGGGGGACTGTTCTTTACCTTTAAGTTACAACCTTTTGATTTAATCTAGTGGGGCCCACAGACTTTTTCCAGTTGTGGGGGGCTGCATTACTTTCCTGTCTCCATTATTTTGGTGAAGCATCACACACATTGACAGAAGGATTCTATTTGGCACAACTCAAATAGGGAATCAAACCATTGCTCCCAAGTGAGAAGTAGATGCTCTACCACTATACCATACAGGAGGTTCTCAAATGGAGTGTAGAGTAAGAAGTATATCACACAAACTGCACGGTTCTACTTTTTATGTACAAATTAAGGTATTTACACCTGTTCTGTTGGTTTTGTTCATGCTTTGATATTCCTGAAACAGCTATTTAAAACTATGCAAATGCTCTGTTCAAAGCATTTTAAACACATGCCTGCTGAATGTGAAAAATACTTTTCTTGTATTCTCTGGTAATGCTAAATCACTCCTGAATGCCTGCACTTCATTCATTATGCCATTATACATAGAAGAAATGTGTATTTTGAATTTCTGCAAAAGTTTAGAGGTACATATTTTCCTGTTTCATCTGTTTTTATTATGGGAATGATCAGAGTTCAACAGCAAACATTAAAATTTGGTTCCAGCACTTTGTTTTCCCAACATTAGTTAATAAAATTAAGACATTGATTACAACAGATCATTCAAGTGAGGAGAAACATTAATCCTGTGTCAATTACTGTAAAAATGGGAATTTTGTAATACTTTGGGGGTAGAGTAATTCCACACAGAGGAAAGATTAGACAAACTCATCCATACAGTGTCAGACTATTGAAAGATGAATTTTTGTTGGTTTAATGTTTAATTGTGATACAGAATTACAGTGACTGAAAACTTGTGATAACAAACTTTAACTGATTGCCCCTTTAAGATTTTGTGATTTTCCTTTGACAATAACTTTCATACAAATCTCATCCAACATCACAACTATCACATTTATCTGTCCACAACAGATTTGGAGTCCCATGCAATAGTGAAGTTTCATTATTAATGGTGGCAGTTTTTCCTTGCTCAAACTGCAAATATTTAGCACTCTACACACATTTACATCAGCAGAAAACCATAAAACAAACATCCAATTTTTCCAAAAGATTTCACATAGATCTGTGTGAATATTGTTTGCTATGAATTACTGGTATACAGTCACAAATTCACAATGAACACAAACCGTCATTATCCCCCTCCCCCAAATTGGTAATAAAGCAATTCTGATGACCATGCATTTCTAAGGATCAAAGACAATGGAGTTTTTAATGGATGATTTCTCTCTCTTTGTACACATACCTGTTAATTCCCCTGGTTTCACCAACATGACTCTAGGTTTGTAGGGTCAATCCCACACCCTGAAAAAGGACTCTCCCAGTTTAAACGTCATACATTTAATTCCACTCCCTGTTTTTTCCAATTCTCTCCCTTTCTAGATAGCAAAATTTCCTAATCTCCCTTTTTTTGAGCAAGAAATGTTGACAGAAATAGTTGTCTGCTTCAGAAATCTCACAGACTTAAGTGTGTAAAAGTGAAAAGGTGGTACAACAATTGCAATCAAAGCATCACCTTGCTATATGAATATTCATATATACTGAAATCAATTAATGGTTAGGAGATAACTTTGCACATGTGAGAAAATATGTGAAGTCAGATGATCTGTGTCCTTGTTCACAGGTGTTTAACATACAGTATAGGTACATCAAAAGAGGTATACATTCAACACCTGTTGTGTATGTAGGTCACCTATTCCACATAATATCATACATGATAAGAACTCTTGAGGCTTCCAAGTCTAACCTAGTAACCTCAATTTATGTCTTCATTCTCACATTAAACATACGACATGATATAATCCATGATATCTCTGGAGAAAAGACGTGATATATACATAACAATCTAATAAAGCATTGAGATTTATGCTTTTCCATTGTCTGAAACAATGCAAGGAGACTTGAATGTGCATAATTAACCATGAAAGTGAAAATCAACCAGCAAATCTACAGAAGGTACCCTTCCTTCAAAGTTGTCCTTGTAACTTGCCAATAGTTTGTTTTCTCTTCATTGGACTACTGTATGAAAAGAGACATAAATTTCCTCAGAATGGATAGGAACCATTTTGGATGAAAAAGTTGAAAAGCTGAGAGGGCCCTTCCCAGGAAACTGGGGTTCTGGAAGGAAATAATGGCAGCTGAAAAGATATTTTTTGGGTCCAAATAAACTAGAAGAATAACTGTGGAAAGTTAGACTTCCTTCTTGGGAAATAAAAGCTTTTTCCAGCTCTAAAGAATCTTACTGTCATTTAAGGTAATTTAAACCAGGATGTGAGACATGAAACACTTGTAATTTGAAATCTACAACAGCTAGCCAAAGTTATATGTGTAAGGATATGATACTGGATCACAAAAGTGGGACATTTGGGTCTTAAAGGGAAGTAAGGCATTTAAATGCTACAACATACTGTAGCATTGAAAGTAAATAGCTCTAGTCACTTTCAAATCATTCAGTCTCAACAATAAACCCCAGCAAAAGCGTTATCCCCTCAAAATGTTATGCACAGGAAGAGTTATGAAAGTTGCATCTTTTGAAATGTTGAAAGTTTGGGTGAACAAATTATTCTTGAGCAACAAACAACTGAATATATACTTGAGGGAAACTTACTTCTTGAAAAGAAGGTTACCATACTGCCTTAGTTGTAATTATTTATCACTCTTTGTCAATAAATATCAATTTCAAAAGGATGAAATTTCCTTGTTAAACAAATGCAATGTTTCCCTTTAAGCAAAAGATAGAAGGAATATTGATTTAATCAGAGCTAAATTTGCATTTATACTTTCCTTGTTAGACAACCTTTGCAAAATGTAAGGGAATAATTGTTTACAAACAAATTAATGTTTAACTCTACCATTTTCAAACAGTTAAAGTTCATCAAATTGATTTACTGCCTAGATTTTGGGTGCGTAAATATAGTTTGGTACCTGCTTTGGTGTCTTCATAACTTGAGTCAAAATTTTATGTAGAAATGTAAACCATCATATCACCAAATCATAGAATGAAAAATACGTCATGAAATTATGAGTCCCAGTCACATTTAAGTCTAGTCAGAGTTAGTTATACTATGTTATTACCCCAGTATTGTGTCCTTGAACATATATAACTTACAGAAATGATGACATCAGACCTGTCAACTCTCCCGGTTTTGTTGAGAGACTCCTGGTTTTTGCCCTAATCTCCTGGCCTCCCGGTTCATACCATAATCTCAACAGTTTTTTACTGTTCTGTTTGTAAATTGTGACATTTCTGAAAATAGCCAAAAATACTAAACCTTGGCTTATTAAGATTTGAGCAATATTGGCCACATTAATAAGCGTATTCTGCTTCATTACACTGTTTGCGCTAGCCTTATGTTTATTCTATATGCATACAGTACGGCGTACATGTGCCTGCAACGTACGTAGATTTATATATCAAAGCAACTTTCACTGCACTGTGCATGTCACACACTTGCTCTCAGTTCAATTCGCACTTAGCACTTACACAAGTTGTAGCGAATTCCGCATCAATGATATCACCAGCCCTCGTAACTTTTCCCAGGACGAATTAGGGCATAAGTAGACTCCTTGTTCTTTTGAGTATTTTTACCATTTCTGATTAAAATTACTAACCTCCCTATTTTCCTCTAATTTCCCTATATTTTGTCTCTGAAAAATGAAATTCTCCCTATTTTGAAGTTAGACAGGTTGACAGGTCTGTGACATGGCCTTTGACTAAGACTAGTATGATAGGGTTCTTCACATGTACACATTGAATTCAGTTTCCTAAGTTGAATCATACCTTATTTCATTCTTTCTTGATCAGATATTTGTCAAAAATTAATGAATCAAACAGTTGAGTGTATCATGGAATGACATCAATTTAATCATGAAACTGCAGAAGTTAGTTGGGGTCTAGTTTCTAAACCAATTGATTTAAGTCCTGCCAGCCACAGCTTTTTTCTATTAGTGGCTCGCTGCAGAAGAAACTCACCATTGTTATCATGAAGTAAGTTAGTAAGTTAGATGGAGTTTTCCAGCTCAGTTTTAACCAATTGTTTTAAGTCGCGCTGGCCACATCCTTTTCCCAATTGTGGCTAGGGCATTGACTAGTTTTCCCTACTCCATTTCTTATGCCAAGCACCATGCACACTGGCAATTAGGTTTCATTTTTAAGTATGATCCAACCAGGGGGCCGTTCCACAAAGAGTTACGCACAATCTTAAGTTTGATTCACCATACTTAAGCCAACAGTAAATCATACTTAAGATCGTGCGTAACTCTTTGTGGAACGGGCTCCAGGGGTCTAACTCCAGGCCTCCTGACTGCAAGTCTGATGCTCTAACCACTTAAGGGATGGAGGGAGAGGTATAAGATAAAATGGAACTACACAAAAACATGAAGCAACAATGTAGCCACAGACAGTTACAATGTCAGTCTACACCATCTCAATATTAAAACTGTCATATATGATTTCAGTCGTACCACCTCCCGCCGTCAAAGTTTCAAATTTCAAAGCAGGGGCCTGTATAGAAGGGGCTCAAGAAATAGCCTCACCAATATTTACCAAGTCCCCAAAGTTGCCCAGTCCCCCTCGCACCAAAAAAGATATGTTTACAAAACTCTGTCTGATCCTCTGCATAAATTGCTGTGGCTCTTTATTAGTGCTGTACATTTTTACCATAATAATTTACTTTGGATCTCAACTTCCACTCATGGTGAGGCATACTTTTCATTGCCAAATTTGAATGCCATCCAATTGCCCTAAAAGCACTCCTTAAAGGACAGAAAGTACAATGACCTAAGTCAAAAGACTCAAGACTGTTTCATCTTCATCTAATGAGCGTTTCAAACAAAATGTCCCATTTGACCATGCATTGCAATGTGCTATGCAGATTTTTAACTGCTTATGCTTTTAATTCTATTTTTTTATTTCACACTTAAGGCTAGGAGTTTGAAAAGAAGTATAAACTAAGTATGAACAAGTTGCAAAATTAAAGAACCATATTCAATTCAGAAATTTTTAACAGCCAGAAAGTCAGAAAAACATGATTTGTGCCATACTGTTGGCAATATAACAAGGGTGACTTACGGACGTTGAGATATAAAAGAGGTATAGTGCCATCATGGTACCACCAGGTGTAAGAATCCCTATTGTCAGTTGGTCATTCCATAGTATTTAGATGGAACTGTTCAATAGAAATCATAGGTGAGGTAAGGTGTACCTAAATTACCTAGCAATACATGAACAGTATGATCAGGCTTATAGTCAAGGGAGAGGATGGTTTGGGGGTTAATAAACCAACCCACTCCCCCCCCTCTATGACCTAAATTTAAAAAGAAATTGCCAAAAAGGTGACAACTGCAAACTTTGTTCCCTTGGCATTAATTTTGCACCAGTTTGCATCTAAAGACCTAAAAAAAAAACATTTTTTTTTCTAAAAGGGAGGATGAATCCTCTAAGACCTTCAAAATGAACTAAAATGACCTCTGATCTTCACCAACATCTACAGACAGTGTAACAAACTTTCAAATTAGTCTCAAAAGGACATGTGAACTTGAACCATGCAATGGTTCAGACCTCTTTGGCCTTAAACCTTCCCTAAAGTGTCACAGCCTCAAGGAACAAAAAAGAAATACAACTGAAAAACAGAAAATTCAATGGCAAGTGTTTACCTCAATCAGAGTATATATTTGTAGTGATGCAATGTATGAATAATCAGACATGCAAATGATTACATTAGCATAAGAATAGCAACAGAACTGCAGCACTGTAAACTCAATGCTGCGTATAACAAAGCTCAATAACATGGCAAATAACCCCCATAGACACCTACATGATCATTCAACCCTAAGATATTTAGACTAGTTGTAACAACTCCAATTAAAGGTAATAAACAGGAAACAAATTTTCGGTGGCTGACTCTTTTGATTGGCTTACACAATGTCCAATTCTTGTGCTCTTTTCAGAGTAAAGTGTGAAAGCAAACATGTCACATAGCACCAGACAGGAATTCTTGTGCATCAATTGATTTGCACTTTCATGCTCTTACAAACACAGCATCTCAACCACATACCACTTTTGTCATATTTCCCTTTAGAATGCATGTCCTACATTAAAAATAAACATTTAAATAAACTCAATCAAGATATCTGGATGACTGCTAAAACCATCACTGCAGCAATGGTGAGAAAGCCACCTTTTTCTAAGTAACGAAGGAACTTGACACAATTTGACAAGTGCCAAAAATTAAGAAATTGGTGGCAATCTGTGACAGTCAAACTCCTTCCAGAAGTAGATACACAATTTAATCATGCTGTGACTTCGCTTCTTGAAAATGCAACATAGACACACCAGTAGATCAAAGGCGGTGTGGGGTGTAACTGGTATCTGAGTTTGTTACATGATCTGTGCCCTCAAATGAGCTATGCTTTCATTGTGTTCACACTGCGTGAAAAGTAATTAACACATGCTTGACTGGCCTGTTAGCTAATCCCAAATGTTACATTACTTTTTGTGTATTTCATAGTACATGTTACTGTCAATCAATTAATCAGATGTGAAACTTGACTATATTAGGTCTGCATAAAGTGGGCTTCATTTCCTCCCTGGAGCAGTAATAGGTAATCAGGCAGAGAAGGAAGATCTAACAAAAAGTAAGAGGGAGTGTTACACCATGTAAAATAACAGACATTGTAAAATATCATGAGAAGTTACACAATCTGAAACTGTAAAATTTCTGTAACAGGCGCCCTCCCCAGCTTTTACCCCTTCACAGAGACCCTGCATGATTCACAGGTTTTTAGCATCAAATATGCAATATCTGGTTGAAATCTTTGTACACAGCAGAAATTTTGATGCCTTATTTTAATGAAACCACTTCTTCAAAAACAGTCCCTTAGGGTTAAAACTTACTTCAAGATTGAACCATTCCTTGGAAGATTATCATATTTTCTTGGATTTCTTCACATTCTTGACATACTTCCTGAGGCAAAATTTGTTGGGTTGAATCAGAGTCTCTAGAGTGTCTGTGAAAGATACCGAAGAACCACTTCAAAGTCCAAAAACTTTCCTTCATAGGGCAATATCTAGCTAAATCCACTGACTGACCTTTCACAAAGTAACAATTGTACCAAATATTCATTCTGCACAAAGGGAAAATTTTCAATTTTTTTGAAATCTTCTCCTTTAAAATTTTGAAGGACTCACTTTATACTTGAACTCACTTTAAGATGGTGCTTGTATACTAACAAAACAAACCTCCTTTCACAAAACCTTTGAAGTTGCCTTGGTGACATATATTCCATTTTTGTTGGCTGCAAACCTGATTTCCATGTCAGATTAGCCATTCCAATAGTTAGTGAAGCATAAAGTGTGAAGTTTTGACAAGTTATCAGTAACACATATGCAGAAGGTGACAGTTATAGGCACTATCAGTTTACCCATGGGTGTAAGGAGTTGTAATCAACTAAGGGGGTGGCGCTGCACTTGTGGACAATCATGCAAGCTGTGGGGGTTTATTTATCATGGGGGATAGCATCAGGATATTTTGACAGGCTGGCAAAGCATGATTTGAGTGCTCCTTTTCTTCTTTTTCCATTTTCTCCCTCTCTTTTCCCATTTTCTTATGAATATAGAGGAACTGTGCCCTCCTGCCACCCCCTAATGCCACCCCTGCCTGGGAGATCTATGATGGAGGTTCCCCAAAGGAAAATTCTGGAATATCTGAGGGCTCTTAAGCAGATGCAACATTTTGGGCAAATGTTGTAGGAAATTGCTTTCAAATTCAATATTTTCTTCTTTTTTTTTATTGTAGAGGAAATGAGTTATTACTTTTGTCTTTGAATTTGAATGGGGAACTTGACTGGGATGCTGGCTAAAGGATGTTTCCTACTCCTATGAGCATTTCAGGGCCCCACTTAAAAAATTGATGAAGATGGTATAAACCCAAAGCAACTGATATGATCTATTTTGACCTCAACAATAAGGGTTAGTTTACATAAAATTAAAGTTAAAGTTTTAAAGTTTAATATTTTGTTTAAATAAAACTTAAAAATTTTTTTGGCTTAAACTAGATCTCCTTTAAACCAAATGTTACAAAATTATCATCTGTAAAAGCCCAGTTTTAGTTTGAAGTTTCATCAAGCAGTACTGCACAATAGTTCAAAGGTCAATAGGTAACATTCTGACATGTGTTCAAACTGAGGACAGGATGTAACCACTCATAGCAAAACAGTATGATATGCACAGCCAGGGCAGCCCTGAGATGTTCTGTTACCAGTTGACCTGAACAGAAGGGTCACTATCACAGGTGCAGATATTAACTTCGAACAAATCTATATTGCCCTCAGTAGCTTCTGTTAATATAAAGAACCTCTTGTCACTAAAATCATCAAAAGCAAATTTACCTATAAAACAAACTCACTGGGCTCATGTGGGTAGTCACAATTCATTTCTTCATTGTGGACCAGGTATTATTTATGTAGGTATCAAAGACATGCTACTGTAGAAGCAACGTATAAAAAACAATCAGCAATTCATTCGTCTTCAAACTATTGAACTGGCAAGGATTTATCCTGTGCAATATACTGAAAGTTTGGATAATTTGCAGGTTGCACCAACTCTTCTCTCACCCACCCCAAAGACACCTTATCAAACATTCTGACTGCTATGTTAATACTTTTTAAGCTCCAACTTTCAACTTGTGACCAATCAAAACTTGCAATCCAACTTTTTGTAAAAACATCAGCTCAATTTTGATGAAATACTGTATTATTTATGACAGAATTGCACAGCACTACTGAACAGTCATTCGAAAAATTTGTTACAGATTGCAAGGGATGAAGAGGAGAAGATCAGGAATGTTGGAACACTTAAAAGTGTGCAAAAAGTTCATCACAGGACAGTGAGTTGAAGGAGACAGAAAGTCTGATTTAATAAGACATGATTGAAGACTCCCAATTCCTGAACTGCTTACCGATGCGGCAATGAAGAAAAGACCAGGCATCCTTCTGAGCAATGAGGTCGTTGAAGCAGAAAACCCTAATAGCAAAATAAAAGGCAAGACACCTCATAATTAAAAATGAAAAAAATGGAATAATTCTTGGAGTCTGTCACTAAGAAGTGCAAGGAGGTCAAATGGATAATGATGAAACACTTCAATTGAGACGAAAGGCAGAAAATTGAACTCTTTTGCACGTGAAATTGGCAGACATAATTACCACTTGAGATATTGCCCTTCTTGACAACACATGCCAATTTTCACCAATCATAACTGAAGATGCACATCTGAACTCAAGCTTTGAGATGAAATTGCTCTCAGAGTAGGGAAATGGAGATTAAAGAGTGTTAATTGCTGTTTATTGTTTTTTAAGTATTCAAGTATGGGTAGTTAAAAGTTTGATATTTTGATGGATACAGGAATGTATATATGAATAGTAAATTCACTCACAATCTCAGCCATAATTTTCGATAGAGGGGGGTTTTAACAGACCTGATTGCCAGATGAGGGAGGGGTTTAAGGGAGAGGGGTTCCTCCCATTTTGGGAATATTTAAGTACCCTCTGATGCAGTTTAGTAAAAGTCATCTTGTTAAGTCAATTCTTTTTTCCATTACCCCACAAAAAAAAAAAATCCACAAAAAAAAAAAATCCACAGGGGTCATGGCACCCTGGTCCTCCTCTGGTTATACCAATGATTTCACTTCACAATCTCTATGCAAAACAATTTCTATCATCCTCTGTGAACCACATTTAAGTACAACTGTAAAGGACAGGGTACAAAATCTGATACTATATTGTGCTTCAATAGCACAAGGTCGGACCATCACCAGATGGTCCAGGATAAACAACAGTCAACAGGTGGGCACAGGGGATTTTGTAAAAAGAAAAATTGCGACACATCTCCCATCTTTCCATTCCATCAAAAAAAATATTTCACATCTACCTAGCGCTACCCTCCCATACCCCTCCCCTTGTCTGGCTGTATGTGGTAACCTCCTTTATCAAAAAATTATCTTACAATTGAAATTTGCAAACTGCCCCCTTGGTTAAAAGAAATCTGGGCTTCCTTCAAAAAAAAAAAGAAGAAAAACAAATGGAAAACTCTGTTTCATGCCACACCTTAGCTGAAACCATACAGGGCCGGTAGACCTCACATCTAACTACACCATGATAAGGCAAATACTACAGAGGTAAGTAGCTAGGCTCTGCGGTGCCCTCAGTATAGACAAGGGTAAACCCCAGAGATGTTAGTTTTGGCCACATAGTTAGCGCTGGCAATAAAGATATACGTGTAGGTCAAAGGGAGTCAGGATGAGGGAAATGGAGCTTTACCTTGCAAACCATGATTTTGAAAAGGACTTTCTGTAGCCAAGGAGTTGTAAGAGTAGGAGTTTATACAAGGAGCAATTTTTTCAGACAATATGTACTTCAAAATAGTTTGCATCTTTTGAGGTGCCTCTATTTGATTGACAGGTTTTTTTGTTTCTATTGCTAAATCTCTTGTGACTAAGTCATTTTAGTGACAAACTCTTCCGCTCTTATTCCAAGTAATCCCTAAACAAAGGCTATTGTCTGCATTTGCTTTGAGTTTGGGGTTTGTTTCTGCCAAAGAATACCTGGTTGCATGACTGGAAACAATTGTTTAAACAATATGCTCCCAACTGTGGTCCACTCATCATTGTATGGAAGCAAATTCAAGTCATTACATTTCCTTCATATTGTAACAATTTTGTCATCATTAAGAAACAAAATTGTTGCAATAATTTGTCAAGAA
Source organism: Holothuria scabra (assembly GCA_037179385.1). Lineage (NCBI taxonomy): Eukaryota > Metazoa > Echinodermata > Holothuroidea > Aspidochirotida > Holothuriidae > Holothuria > Holothuria scabra. The sequence goes on from CM074180.1 coordinate 52,407,835, forward strand.
ACTGTTGTTGCCCTTTGAATAAAATGATACATTGTGCCTCAGATAGCATTGATGGCAAAAATGTCATTTTTTTGCATGATGGCTGGCAACAAAATGTTAATGCGTCCAGTGTTAGGGATGCATCCATTGGAAGATTGATAATGCAAACTGAGAAAAAAATTTTGTGGATAAAAGCAAGATCACCCTCCAAAACAATCGTTTTAAGTTACAGTTAGCCAACAGTTTAACAGTTTATTTCCGTCATCATCCTTAGAAACAAAATATATATAAAATAATTTACTATTGGTTGTATGAATGGAAAAGGAGAAAACACAGAAGTGCAATACTTATAAATCATTTTCTCCTAAAGTAATGTAAAGTTTAGGAACTGGATGACCTGTTAATGGAAGTATATACTAAATACATACTACAATATAACAAGAAACTTACTTACCCCTCCCTCCTCCCCCAAAAAGAAATAACTGAATTATTAACAACAACACACAGAGGACAATGAAGTCCTCAAAGATTGAAATGCAAATAAAACTAGCACAATCATCCTTAAGTTGTCAATAACTTACATTTATACTTTTTCCTAAATGATTTCAGTCGGCCATAACTGGGGTCCATCATCTTTAAATCTTTCTATTTCCTTGCTTACCTCTATCATGGATGGTTGTGCACTAATTTGTATGTTAAATTCTCCAAGTTCACTGAATATGAGGGTTTGAAATTCATGTAAACAATAAATAAAGACAGTTTTAGGCTGATGGACCTCACTAATGGCAGCCTACAGTCACTAAAAACAAGTGCTAATCGGATTCGTCTATAGGTGAAAGGAACGGGCAAGGCTCCAGAAGAATCCAAAATCCGAGAAAATATAACTAGCAAAAAACACGCGAGGTACATCGTTCCGCTGACGATAAAGCAAGGACGGGTCAAGGGTTAACTAGCACACGCCCTCTGTAGGACTTATTTCGTCAGTACATCTTCCGCGATAGATGGAGCTGTTCATATGTGTAAGAGATGAGGTAAGTAGGAGTGAAATAGATTGTTGTATCTACTTCTCGGATGACTCCCTAATGTACCTTAGGCTGATGTCAACCAATATAAATACATAATTGTAACAATGTCAACTTTTATGCCACACATGGAGGTGACGGTACTGCAGCAAAGTGTGGGTACTAAAGAGACTAACCTGTGTCAATATATAGTACATGAAGTGGGCCCATCTTTCCTTACTGGGCTACTCACTATATTCTACATGCACAATATGTATGTGTGGGTTCCACAAAATACTAAATTGTATTAGAATTGCCAATTTTTGTGAATGGACACTTAATGGGATCATATATTCTGAAAAATAATTTAATAATTTAATAATTTTTACTTCCTTTCTCATTCATGTCTTCTCACTTGTCAATATCTTCATCACCAATGTTCAAGTCTGTATTCAGAGCTTGACTTTCAACACAGAGATTACTGTATTCCCTTGTTTTATCCTTGTGAAGAGGCTCCCATACTTGCCTTTGTTAGACCCCAAGTGAATGTGTTTTTGAAAAAAATCTTTTCTTCAAGTCTATCCCATACCCAAAACATGATTACACACTAAAGGTTTATACAAAGCTATAATAGAATGCAATATTTTAGGGCAATGGTTTTGCAACGAAAGTCGGTGCATAGCACACAATACAACAGTGGTAAATAAGGGTTTCTCCAAACCATAGCACAAGACAGAGACAGAGGCATGAGACAGCACATGAACCAAAGGTGTATGGGAAAAGGAGGGTACACTATTCCCTCAAACCTAAAAATTTTGGACAATCTCAAGATTCAGGCATAGTTTGTAAAAGTTCAGGCACAACTTATAGAAAACCAGACAAAACTGATGGCAATTCCTCATTCCCTCCCCTCCTCCCCCCCCCCCAAAAAAAAAAAAAAATTGCATGCAGCATACACCAAACACCTATAAAACAAGACAATATACGGAACCTAGTAAGCTAGGAACCTTGCAAAATGTATAGTGATGACAAATGTAAACACTTTCATTGTGGAACTGGTCTAAAGGTTTGACCCTGTAGGTACAATTTTCCAAAACTTTTTCTACTGTATTTTAGATATAATATGTACTTCCATATATTTGAAATAAATTGAGATGAGCCCCAACCATGCAACCCACAAAGTGTGCACATAGTCCTGTCTTTGAGTAAGGTGTGGGTTGGACTTTACCAGGACTAAGTCTTTTCAACTAGGTTAGTTGGAGTTTTACCACCCAGTTTCCAATCAATTAGTTCACATTGAGCAGGCCACAACATTTTTTCCAGTTATGGATAAATTCCTTTGTAACTACATTGTTCATGTATACCACATAATGACCTAGATGAGGAACTGCAAGGAAGAGTGACATCGACTGAGTTCTCACTTTCTCTAACCCCACTCCATCCCCACCATCAATACCCCCACCATCAATACCTCCACAACCAATAAACTCACCCCATCTCCCACCATCCATATCACACCCCCAAATCTCTGTTAGGCTGTACCAGGATTAGTGTCATGACAATGGGATTGTTCACACATCATGTACAGTAGGGGGGAAGAGTGACGTAGATTAAAGGCATCTTTTCATCATCCCAAACAGTTCCAATTCTCCCCATCTGCTTACTTCTAGCCCCTCCCACATTTTTCTAAAACTCTCCTTTATCCAGACACAATCCTAGTTTATTGCTTCATGGCTTGTCCCAGTGGCCATACAAGTCCAAAGTGTGTAATCAAGACACTCTCAGTGCCCATGCTGTGTAATTTAGCTACGATGCATTGTTTGAATGTGATGCCAATCAAAGAGCTGTACCAATTGAGAGTTTTGATATATGTATACTGAAACTGTAGTTTGGGGTGACGAATGACTGCCTTTAAGTACTCACATTCTATCCTCTAGGCTGCATTCCTACCCCTACCTCCTGCCCAGCCCTACCATACAAAACAGATAATAACATCATGAGAAGTTGACTGCAGAGAACTTAGTGCATTTGGGATTTATTCTTTAAAAAGTCTTCCCTATGCTACTCAAGTTGCAAAGATGGACCTGTGCAGAGCATGACTAACATGCTACTGCAGTCACCACTACTACCGGTCACTGCTACCGGTCACTACTACCACTAACTACTTGGGCTAGCATACTGTATACACTTCCAAATGCTGCACATGATTTGTACGATCATTTCAGCTTATTTCTTACCTGTAGATTCATACAGTAAAAATTAATTCCAAGTTTTCAGCTTTCCCCTTTTCATTTCAGTTTTGACAGGTACTTGTCGCACACAGCAATTTTTAATCAACCTTATAGTACTATTGCATGTAAGTGTGCATCAGATTGAAACTATCTTCCTATCTATGTGAAAATGTGTCATTAGAAAACTTAATTGCAATATCAAATGAAATTAAATTAATCCTTGGAAAGCTAACTGAGATAACGAACATAGTGATAAGCGCAGCTTTGACAAAGAATGATGGTACATTATTCAACAGTTTCCTAAAAAGGTACAAAAGATAACCTTGGAAATGACCTACACTAATAATCATCATTCATAATTGCAAGAAAAAAATGTTTGAAACAAAACAAACGAAAGTTTCAATGAACTTGTTCTGGTAGACTATATAATGTCAAAAGCTCTACATTATTTAACATTCTAAACAAATACCTCTACCATATGGGTTGTTATTGAGTGGAAAAGCCTGGGAATACAATGATGACGGAGTTAGGTAGACATCTGATCTATGAAATAACCTATAACTGAATATTTAAGGTCAAGAGCAGTCCTTCAAACTCCAGAATCCCTCCATGACCCAACTTTGCCATGCAAGAAACACCTAAAATAGCAGTTTTTTTCTCTCTATCCTCAGGCTTTTCCCTCATTTCGTGCCCCAATTCCCCCTCCCCAAGACACCCCCCCCCCGGTGTCACAATCCTGGCTACACGCCTGTGGAGATTTAAACAACAAGCTAACCCAAGTAAACTGTCATTCTGACGTTACATGAGCTTGAGTTACACATGGTGTTACTGTATCTCCACCGCTGGGTACATGAGACCACAGCGCTATAGTAACCGAAATGACCCTTGATTACCATAAAAACTAATGTTGGTCCTTAATAATAATAATAATAATAATAATACACTGAACTTATATAGCGCCAAATCAGAACAAAAGTGTAGCTGCTCTAGGCGCTTGACAAAAATAAAATCAAACAACAAATTCATTTCAATCAAAGAAGCAAGCAAACAAATGAGTCTTGAGATTACGCTTAAATGTAGAAAAAGTAGTACATAACCGAATATGGCCAGGTAACTGGTTCCACAAGTCGGGAGCAGCATATGCAAAACATCTGTAACCATATGATTTCAATTGTGGATCAGGAAGAGCTAGGAAAGCCTTCTCAGAGGAACGAAGAACACGAGCAGGAATATAAGGAGACAGAAGCTGAGAGATATAAACAGGCTGCCTTAAATGCTGAGCACGAAAAGTAAGCAGCATTATTTTAAATTTGATTCTCTCTCTAATAAGAAGCCAGTGAAGTTCCTTTAAAAGTGGGGTTGTGTGACACCGTCTACTTTTCCTTTTGACAATACGTGCTGCAGAGTTTTGAATTTTTTGAAGTTTCTTTATGGAAACATCAGGCAGACCATAAAGCAAAGAATCCTGTTGATACCAGACATCAGCATCTGCAGCTGCACTAGAGTATATCCATGCAAAGTATCCATATGGGATTGGGAGTTATATATCACCCTATGGTGATATTTCTATTACCTTCATAATATATTCTCCATTATGGATGGAATTTGAGAAGTTTTCAAAATTTAACTTTCTATGAACCCTCATGATCTTTGACTTCCAGCAAAACAAATGCAATCATTACTTTTGAAACAAGAGCATCCATGATGCCATAGCTCAACTTGATTTTCCCCAACACACATTCACTTCTTTGTATCATATTACAGCAATTTATTCTGGTTGTTATGCTGGTTTAATGATACACCAATACAAAGGAGTTACATAGTGCAACTACAGGAGGGTAAGCCAGTAAAGTTTAACATCATTCAAAATGCAGTGTCCTCCCCTTAAAGAGGCTCATTGAGTTGATATCAATAACTTAATGAGAGTTTCACTTTCAAATGGTCACTACCACATGACAATGCTTAAAGTTAGCATAACAAGTCAAGTTGCAAGTCCAAAAGTCACAGAAAATGTTAAAATTTTGAATTTTCCTGTGTCCTGACTTGTAACTGTTTTGTACATAATTTGAAAAAGTGTCTGGTCACGAATTTCCAAAAACCAACTTGAACTGTTAGTTACTCACTCATAAAACAGTCATTTGTATGTAGGGTATAGGGATTGTGTTAGTTTGACCATTTGTCATGTGTATGTGAAGAAAACTTAACAGGTTTGGAAAAATATGTTGAATTTCATGAACAAAGTCAATGAGTCGCTTTAAGTTGCCTCTTAATTCTGACACGTGGTAATACCGTGGGCACATTTCACAATCCCCCACCCACAGGGAGATACTGTACAGTGTTGAGATATCAGGACTAATGGGTTAAGGAAAGTCCATAGGTCCTTTACAATGCTGTACAGTTAGGAGTCAATAGAAACAGCTATTTATACCCCATTTGGCCAGGTCCATCTGTGACTAATTGGAACCTAGGCCTCTATATGGCAGTGTGATGGAAAACTGAATTGTTATGGAAAAGCAATGCCATGCATGTCAATATATGCAACTGACTCTTTGTGACCTCTATTTACACATTCCAATGAAACAATTGTTCCAACATCCACTAAATACTATAAATGACATGAATTTGCTTGATTCTATCGAATGTTTCAATATTCATTACTCAAAACAACCTTGGACCTTTTCAAAAGTACAAATTTGATGACCAATTACCTACTGAACACACGTCTGGCCAGATTAAATAAGATTTTGTTACAGCTAGACCTCATGAGTTGAATGATTTTGAGCGATTTTACAATTTGACCTCTACATGGCCCCAAATGGCCTTTGACTAACTTTAAAAGAACACCTTTGAGTGTTCCACCAACCATTCAACACTCTAATTGTATTTCATAAAATCGGTACAAAACCCTTAGGAGCTGAAAACCTTAGCATTATCTTAATATTCCGTGTGCCTACAATTGAACTTACACAAATACTGATCGTCACTGCAGGTACTAAGATGATATCAACTATTTAACATAAGAAAAAGTAGGTTCAATCTTAAGAAAAGGTTTTTGAACAATTTGCTAATACTAGCCAGGTGTCAGATTTTACACATTTCTTAACCTGCTTTTACAAGTTTTCTTAAGCTTTCATGCATGTCTCCTTAAAAACTTTTCAAGATCAATAGTAACCTTGAAGGCACTTACACTTTAATTTCTTTTAGTGTCTTATGTTTGTTGTACTGTAAGTGTCACGTAATTGACCTCCTTTTATTTTGAGACCTTGTAAATCAGATATAGAGTTCCCAAGTCACTTCTTATAATACTTTATCAGGATTTAAAAACTAAGCTGGGACTTGAAGACACTTTAAAGTGGCATAATGAGTTGGTTTGTGAAATTCACCAACACTACCTCTAAGCCCGTAAATGTTTCATCACACGCTTTTACAAATGGACAAACTTTAAAGGTAAAGAGCAGTCACTCAAAGTTATTTTGAAAAAGAAGCTAAATAGCACAATTTTCATCCTATTTCACTTCAAAGTATCTTTCATTACATTTTATGGTTTAACTATTGCATATTCAATGCTCCTGCCCTTTAACAGACAATGCCCACACAAATAAAGTTAGTTATGAAGTTACTTTAGTTAGTTAGATAGAGTTTCATAGCCCATTTTCCAACCTAATGGTTCAAGTCAAACTGGCCACAGCCCTTTTTCCAGTTGTAGCTCACTGGCTTGTTTTCCCTACTACACTGCTTATGCCATGCGGAGAATTACGCACAACAGTGGTACCTAGGTTCCATTTTAAGAGTCTTTGGTATAACTCGACATGAGAATAGAACACAGCCCTTCTGCAGGAGAGGCGGATGCCCATACCATTTGACCAAACACTTGGTCTATATTTTATGAACACGGAACAAATGATTTTATTACATTTTTAAACCTTCCCGATGCCGTGAGACACATTTTCAAATTATGCACAAAACAGTTTTCTAGTCTGGATAAATACAAATTCAAATTTTGCTGTTTTTTTTTTGGCCTTGCTTACCAATGTGATACCAATGTGAAGGTCCACAAGTTTATTATGCTCCTAATACTGTAAGCATTGTCATGTGGCAGTGCAGTACCCACCCACAGTGTTACCTCAACACAGTACAAGTAAATTTAAGGATAACTAATTAAAAAGGAAATTAATATTAAAGGCTTCTAGGTTTGCAATAGTCTTGTAGTCAAAAAGGTGGATCAAGAGACTTCTAACTCCCCCTCCTCAAACACACAATTTTCTGTAATGTCAGCAGAGAAACTTGCCGTCAACATGAATGGGGACAGCAAGTATCAAATGTTTTATAGGTCTTCACCACGTACAGTGTTCTACAGTCAAAATACACTTCCAACCCTACACTAAATTTTTGGTAGTTGCATAGAGTAGTTATGGTTGTAGCACACATCAGTTCTTAACCTTTCAATAGGCATCACATGATCAAAGACAATATTTTAAGTAATATCTGCAATATTTGTGTTGAATTTTAGAAAAGGAAAGCTATAAAGATATTTTATCAGAGGTGGCACCAGAATTTCAAAAGTTGCTGATATAAAGTTCATCTGTACCAGCTAAAGACCTTGAGATTTTCCTTTGAACAGATAAAACATGCAATAATGCAAATCAACTCTTAGAACAAGTCATGAGTAAACACAGCAAAGCAAAAATGACAGGAGTTGGTTGGGGGTTACGGGTGTGCTCTAACTGTTAGGTTACCACAGTTACACGTAGATGAGATTTAATGACACACCAATATGAATGTGCTACAATATAGTGTCAACTAGATAAATTAGACGATTAGATGTGGTTAAACTTTACATCAGCTACATGGAAACATTGTTTAAATACCATTTCAAATAAGGTTGAAGTTTAAGTTAGGCTTTAAAGGGAAATATTGTGTTTAAAATGCTCCAACTTAGCATTAACAGTATCAAGTCATTTTCAAATCATCCAGTCTCAACAATAAACCCCAGCAATACCTTCATCTCCTCAAGACATTATGCACAAGAAGAGTTATTGAAGTTCCATCTTTTGAAATGTTGAAAGTTTGGGTGAACAAATTATTCTTGAGCAACAAACAACTGAATTTCTCTCTGAGAGAAACTTATTTCTTAAAAAAGAAGGCTACCATACTGCCTTATTTATAATTATTTATCACTCTTTGCCAATAAATATTGGTTTTAAAAGGATGAAATTTCCTTGTAAAACAAATGCAATGTTTTCCTTTTAGTACAGTTTCAATACTGTGCAAGTCCTCCCTTAAAGAGCCAAACCTCTCACCCCAAACTACAGTTTGCAATGGTCCTATGGAAAAAAAAGTTTTCACAACTACGTAATCAATGGGAGAAGAAATGCAAAGTTCACGCTTGTTTATTTTTATTTCAAACTACACATTTCACTGTATATTATCCAAGCTAGTGCATCGTCACTGGTGCCCCCAACCACTCTTGGAGGGCAAACAGTCAAGGGTTTAAGTTTTAAGTTGCTATTAAATCCCCTTCTTGCCCAAATCATATAATTATATATCAGATTACATTGAAATCCAAACAAGCACCCAAAAGTATGGCTGTTGGGCAAATGTGTTGGTACAAATTTTAACCATTTGTTGAGCAAAATTTGTTGGGTGAAATGGTTGGGTAATTTCTCTTGCCCAACTTATAAGTAACAAACTTAACCAACTGAGTTGAGAAGTGTTTTACCAAATTCTGGTCAGGAAGCATATGGAACCAACGGTTGGGTAATTTTTTGCCCAGGTGGGGTAATCATTTTTTAGTGCGTATAAAAAGCAGACTTAACATTATTCCAACCACTGTGGGTGATGTGTGAGTTGAACTGGCCTGGACAGGGTGTAGTGTATAAAGCTTTAGCGGCAAAACATAAATTTTAGCACTTGAAAGGAATCTCACAAGAACCATTTTATGATAAATTCACAAATTTATGCAGCATTTCCTCCTGCCTGGAGGAAAAACAGAGGTTACTTTCCTCCAGCTAATCAACTCCCCCTCTGCCACCAGCAAAAATTTCACAACTATTTTCTATTCTCCCTCCTTCCTTTGCCTACTGCTTGAGAAAGAATAGAGAGGCAGTAGCCATTCATGTATTGTTTGAAAGTTGAAGTGAATTGCATTTCATCAATGAGTTTGGGAAGTGTGACATAATTTCCTCAAAACATCTTATAAATGAAAGTACATAACAAATTTGACAAAACAAGAACTTTTGCCAAGAAATTCATCAAAGTCACAGCATATTTACGTTAGCAGACAAGAGAAAAGGGCAAGATGTGGGTGAAGGGATGGGGTTTTTACTGATCAAACTTGATAGCATGGGTACACTAGAGATCCATCCTTTTGTCCTTCTTGTTTTCTGCAATGTCTTTTGACCCCCTACCCTCTACCCATCTTTCTCACCTAAACCATTTTCAGGATCTACCCCCCTTTAGTATCCAAATCACTCTACATTATATCTATCCTTAAACATAACAAAAAAGGGGAGGGGTCCCTTCTATTACCCCAGTTATGCCACTGTATCTATTATAATAAGTTTGTCAAAGTTAAAAGTTTTCCTTGAAGGAAAAGGTTAAATTATGACAACTGTTATTCACACTTAGCAACTGACTTGGCAACAGAATTAACATCTTTGTGTACTTACCATTCAATACCCTATATTTAGATGTTTCTACTGCACTTTTTAAATAAATTGTGAAGGGTTCCTTTGTACTTTGAGTGAAGTCACCCTTAACTAATGGATACATAGTAACTTAGGAAGGCGAGGAAATTCTAACCATCTGATAAGAATTGCAAAAACCATCAAAAACTCTGCAACTCTGCCAAGCGTGACAATCAAAGTAAGGGTTGATTCTAAGGTACCTTCAAAAACAAACAAGTTTATTCTTTTCCACAAAAAAGCAATGATAGCCAGCTTGTATTTGCCATGTATAAAAACTAATTCTGACCACAACCAAAACGGAGCGTTATTTGAAGTTGTCGCCGTTGTCACGGAGAGGTATCTTGGTAACTGATAAGAACCTTGCAACTGATTGGTTCACATTCTTGTGCTTTCCTAACTAAAAATTTAATCACCAGCATTCACTATATTTTCTGTGCCAGTAAAATTTTTCTAGCTGATAAATTCCTAATCATCACCTTGCACAAATCTCCTCCACAAGCAAGACAAGGCTAATACAAAAACTTGATTTGCAAATTTGCAAGCATTCTGTTACAAACTGCTGCAGGGCATGTCCTTTTCTAACCATGCCTAGTACTGTACAACAAAGTTCATTACTTGTGAAATAGAGCTCATCAGGAGAATTTTTTCCCAGTTACTTTACAGTACCTCTCTTCACTAAATTGTACCCGATCATACAAACAAAGATAGATTGAATAAAGGGTCTCACAAATGCAATAATTCTCTTTGAATCTCCACCTAACAAATACAATCTATAAATAGAATTAGGATCATCTTATAACCATCAGAATTTGGTGATGGGAAGTACAGTAGAGCCACTGGGTTTGTAATTAATTACACCACACTTATCCAAAAGTAAAGTGATCTTTGAAGATGATTATTTTAACAAAGCTTTGATTTGGGACAAAAAAATAATCATTCCTATTTTAGTCCCATGGATTTAAAAATTTGGTTAGTCTATTGAATAAAATTTGCAAATTTTAACTTTTAATTAAAACTTAACTTCAAAACATTCCACAAAGTGACACCATGTTAAAGGTAACAATGAATTACCACTTTAAGACAGAGAAACTCCAAATTATTAATACTAGTAAAAGGAGGAAAACCGGACAAAATTGAAAACTTTTGCATTTGTGATAACCATTCCTGAATTCCCCTCCCACTACCCACTGTAACAACTAAAAAATTTCAAGAAACCTTGCACATTGACTGCTTTTATATTTAAAATGGTGTCAGATTGTACCTTGCCATTCATTAACATCATTATAAAATAGGCCAGAAAAAGCGTAGAGAGGGTGGCAAAAGGGATCTGCTACAGTGGCGAGAACTTGAACTCTGCTATGGATTTGTCCTTGCTGTCACAATAACAGGAGTCATGAACTGATAATTTGATTAAAGTTTGAACCAGTACAACAAAAATAATTTTGCAATGCATGAACAGATACAGACCTACAGTAAATACCCAAATAGTGCTTTGTCAAAAGTGAAACCTTGTTGCCATCTACACAGTTCAACTGTAATAATAAAGCTTATCTGGTATTTACTCCTTTATCTTTAAAAATACACAAGGGCCCATAAAGAGAAAGCGTTTATAGAGCATGCCAGGCTATTTTCACCAAATTTCTATGGATCAAATTAGAAGTCTGAAAGTTGCAATAGCTACTAGTAGCCTGAGCATGCACAAGGTACTACAAAGGCAGATGTGAATTGAGAAGTACAAACATCAAAGATTATTACAGGAGTTCCAAATTTCATCAAAACCATGTGGAAAAGAAAACTCAATCCTCAAAGTTAATCACAAAATCATTTACCCAATTAAATGTATGCAGTGTACAGTTTACAAAATGTAGGAAATTCAAAAGGCAGATGGGACAAACTTGAGTAAGCAGGTTACCTTTACAAAAACAGAGACAAAGTATTAAACTGAACACACAAAACACCAGAATGAAACAACAACGGTGACAAAAAACATGTACAATACTTTTCTTTACAGACAAAATGGGGAATCACGTTTGACATTGATAACATGGTAATACAAGGTCATAGTACCTTGAATGAACTCTGTTAATTGAGCTTGTTCATACTAGCTTAGCAGAGCTGCAACCAAGCCACTCTGTTTTGTGGCAGTTCAACAACATCAAAACCACATCAAAACTATGTCAACTACATCATAGGAGCACTACAGGAGAGGGGGCATAAGGGGGAATTTTCTGTTCTGGTTGTTTCCTTGCTCCCAAGTTGCCCCCCAAATTAGGTCAATTTGGAGTTACTGCACTATAGCCACCTAAGATACATGTGAGCTACACAGCCATGCTGGAGCTCAAAGTGGAATAGGAGATACCTGTATGAATGGATGACTCTGCTACAGCCAGCAAAGTGTGCACCTAAGCTGAAATCCTCATATCTTCATACCGCATGGAACATCGGCATAGTCTCTGCTGGGTTAAGATAAGATGAAGTTATTCACGTTGAGGCAAAAATGCAAAGGACGTTCTTAGGGGCAGGCGCCCTTAGTAGGTAGGGGTTACCACGGTGCTAGTTAGTTTTTTGCCAGACAGTTATGGCAATAATGGTTACATATGTAAATAGGAGGTAAGTAAGAGCGAAATAGACCTACAGTTTGACAAATGGTGACTATCCTTGACTGTCATAAACTCAAATAGCATCATACAGGGTTAAGTTAGGTGGGATGCAAATGATATTCTAAGTGTAGCACCACCATCAGTTGGCACAAAATGTGCAGGCAAAATTTTGGCAAAAACATGCTTCCCAGATTGAAGTAAATGGCACTTTCTGTATCTTTTTACTCTTTTATTATTTTAAGACTTAGTAGCACTCTGTTTGGGGGGGCAACTTCTTGGACAAGTCAAGAAATGCTGGCCAAATGAGTGGAAAATTTAAATCTCATTCATGCCTTTATTTCTCACCAATAAAAACTGTCCAGTTTCTACAATTTCTAATCTGAATCTGTAACCAAACACCTTGAGTGACTGATGACATAACCAGAATGCAAGGCATTCATACTCGCGAATGGAGGCGGTCTAACGGTTCTAGTGATATTAATAGAGAGTTGCTAAATCTTAGCAACTCCCCGATACGAGTAACACAGGTAGTTTAGTCAGTGGCGTAGCCATGGGGGGTTTGGGGGGTTTTGGGGTTAAAACCCGCTAATGACCCAACCTTGCAATGCAACAACCACCTGCAAATAGGGTTTTTTTCTCTATCCTTGAACTTTTCCCTCATATCATGCTCAACCCCCCCCCCCCCCCATGACACAATCCTACGCTACTGAGTTTAGTACGTCATGATGGTGAATTTGTTATGATGAGGAGGTTTGCGCATTCAGAAAAGGATATCAGTGTTGAAAAGATACAGGTGAAACATTAGTGATTGGTTTGTAGGGAAATAAAAATGTTATGCTAAAAGCTTGAGTTTTAGAAAAGTATATATAATATATGTACAAGTGATTTTAAAATTGAATAAACATAACAGGTAGTGGATGCTATCATCTACTACATCTAGAAAAAGACGCGTTTAAATTGCAGAAGATTTGTTTCCTTCATAATTTACTGACGTAGCCAAAACTGTCACACATTTTACTGGAAGTTCAAAATATCAAAATTTCCTCACGAACGACAATATCAGTTTTTGGTTTTTAACTTCCTAAGTGTTTTCAGTATTATTTGATGGCAGTGATTATTACAGTTCGGCAGTTCAACGGGGTCTCCTCTATGTGAATGCATCACATGATCACCAACAAAGCAAGCATATACTTCCAGATCAGAAGAGATGTAACTTAATAGCTATAATGTTGGCTAATGAGGTTTAAGGGTAGAGAGAGATCACTACGCAGTCTCTTATTTTGCTACTCTCTAATCAGGGACCTCTCTCCCCATTCCTACTTGTAAATGTCAACAAAATAAACATTATCACATTTCCCTCCCGTCTTTCTTTCGTTGGAGAAGTGCAGCAGTAGGTCTTTTCCCTTACAGTATGGTTGCTCAAAAGAACTGTTTTATATTTGTCTTACAAGGTTGCTCAATCTAATTATGCCATGCTGCATAGTGAAAACCTCTTACAGCCACCAATGAAAAAATCTAATGTGAGAATATTTACAAAATACAGAACAGAAAACTTGTGTTGAGATTAACTAAGTTATTTGGATGCAGTTAACCATAGCCCTGCACATGGCACATGTTTGACTTTGCACTGAAGCACATCAAAATCTCGAAATGGCCTTTTTAACCCTTTACCGTTGTGCTCCGATCGGGGCATATTTGCGCGCCTCGGGAGTGGGTGCAAAAGTGGCCGTAGCCCGCCCTGCATCGGCTTCCGTAGGCCATTGACCCCGTGACCTTAAACTATTGTCTCTCTCGCTGTTGTGGCCGAATTTTCCGGTAGCTACTCGCAGTTTCGAGCTCCGCGTGAAACAGTAAAGATGTGTGACAGCCGAGCTCTCCGCATGGGTCCAAAAGGACCCAAACAACGGTAAAGGGTTAAACCACAGTAGGATTCCATATCATCAACCGTTTCAAATGTTGTTCGGCTGATCATGTGATCTTCCGCAAAGCAAGCCCCTATTTGTAAGGGCGATTCATGTTTCAGTTGAAAGGTCTAGGTCAGAAGTAAACTATGCAGTTAATACTGTGCAATTTTCTCATCCGATAGACTTCGTTATGGTATCCATTCTCTATTCCTAACCCTCTGTGACGGTCTTCAATTCTGAACAAAATAGAATATAACCTTGGTTTGTCGCTCTGTTACAGATATAAATTGCTTGATTATGAAAAGAATTCACCTGTTCAATGTTTTTCTTATAACAACGCCTAAACTTTTTACGTCAACAGATTGCTCGGATGTTTCAAACTGTAAGGAAAGAAGGGTAACGACCATACCATAAAGAACGGCAGTTGACAAAAACTATAGAAAGGGCTTCTGAGAACCTCATTCAGTCGTTCCAAGAACCATGTAATTGAAATATCCCTTAAGTATAATATGCCTCAACGTGTAATGAAACCAGAGACATCCTTAAATAAATTATCTGTTTCCATGATTAATTTCTTTAAATTTACAAAAACTTACAAAGTAACAAAACCAACGAGGCACAGAATGAAAACACTGTAACAAGTCCATAAAGTGGCCACTGTACTTCGCATTTGCTCGTAAAAACTACAAGAGTTTGAATCACCAAAACAATGGTATTAAGCTCAACATCAAATAAACTTTGTGGGCACTTTTGAATGCTCAATGTGGAAAACTACACTTAAAGTGTACCTCAAGCCAAAAATTAAGAAATATATATTGAAGACCACAAAAACCAATTCTAACCGTCCAACTCCCATCTTCATAGGACATTCCTGAGCTGAGATATAAAATTTTGAAGTTTATTCACTCAACTTTAAATAGTACATTGCAAAATAATTTGTGATGTCATTGTTGTATGTGCTACTCAAATTACAATCTTTGTATTTCTTTGTTTTCCTGGAAGTTACTGCACCTTGCTCCAAGATGTGACAGCACTCTTAAGGCCTGTATACACAAGCAACATTTGCAAAACATAACCCAAAACATTTCCAAAACATCCACCTGCAACAAATCCAAAACATGCTTGTTTTCGGTTTGTTGCACAATGTAGACAGGGTATACAGCATGTTTTGAAAATGTCTTGGAAATGTTGCACAAGAAATGTCCAGTCAATTCTTTTCAAAACATTGACAAAACATTTTCAAAATGTTTTCAAATTGTTTTCACTCTGTCTACACTGTGCAACAAACTGAAAACATGCATGTTTTGGGTTTGTTGCAGGTGATGTGTTTTGAGAATGTTTTACAAATGTTGCTTGAATATACAGGCCTTTACTCTTACAGGGTGATGTAATTAATTAAGTCCTCTGTGTGCAACAAGCTATGCAAGCAAACAGGAGGTATTCAAGGTCATAAAAACATTTTTTTTTTAAAAGGAAACAAAGCAGGTAATGTAAGTTGTACTGCAAGAAAGTAATTGTGAAATAGACAAATTTCATTTTAGGTTACAAATATTTCTAATTTTTTGACCTGAGATACACTTTAAGGGGGCCAATCCTCACACTATAATTTTTGATGGGGTCTACAAAAATTATGAATTGGCTCAGCTCTTTGATCAACAGCTAGTTCAAACAATGCAAAGTACCATAGCTCACATTACACAACCTGTGCTGTCCCACTGTAAGAGTGTTTTGATTAAATATTCAGGTCTTGTATACTCATCCTAAAGCAATAAACTGAGGATAATTGTGTGTGGATGAGGATGAATTTTAAACAGTTGTGGGTTAGTTAGATGGAATTTTAAAGCCCAGTTTCCAACCTATTGGTTTAAGTCGGGCCTGCCATGGCCTTTTTTCCAGTTGTGGATAACTGGCTTGTTTCCCCTACTCAATTGCTAACGCACAAAGGCAGTTGTTTTCTTTTTAGAGTCTTTTGTATGACTTGACCTGGGAATCAAACCTGGGCCTTCTACATGAGAGGTGGATGCTTTACTGTTAGACCAAACAGGCAGTCTTAAACAGTTGTGGGAGGGGCTTAAGTTAAGTGAGTAAGTGAGGAGAATTACAACTCTTTGGGGGGGAAAGGATCAAGCTTTTAAACTCCTTGGAAAACCAGTGATTGGCAGTATTGCCATTGAGAGCCAAACCATCATCCATTAATTTGCAGCATAAGGAGTAATTTGAACACCTGGAAGATATTTTAAGGCATTTTGTCCTCTTTTGAAAAAAAAATTAAAAAAAAAAATTAAGCCTTATTTTACTATCTTTACTGTCCTTTGGTCCTTTGTATAAAATCCACAGGAACCTGGCAGACTGGCCAATCAATTTGTATCTTTTGCATACAATATTTCAACTATGACAAAACAAACCCTTTAAAGTGATAGAAGTAATTGTGATGAGTTTTCTTTTAAATTGTATCAATGCAGAGAGCTTTGGAGATGGCTTCATTAATTAAAAACTTAAAATTACAAAGTTTCGTCAACTTTCCCTCA
This sequence comes from Holothuria scabra, assembly GCA_037179385.1. Lineage (NCBI taxonomy): Eukaryota > Metazoa > Echinodermata > Holothuroidea > Aspidochirotida > Holothuriidae > Holothuria > Holothuria scabra. The sequence continues at coordinate 52,424,764 of CM074180.1, forward strand.
AGGTATAGGTAAATCTGAAAGTCAAGTAATGGTGAGAAATTGTTGGGTCCATCAGTCGTAATTTTCGTAATCCTTTTGACTCCATATATCACAGATGCCTGCAAATTAACGAACCAGAACCCCACAATAAACACATAAAGTTCTGGCTTTAAATTAAACTTAATTTATTTAAATTAAACAGTTCATGGTATAGACAGACAGAAGAAATGAGAAGATGGACCCCACAAATGCAAGGCCACCAAATCTCAAGATCACTTTATAGTGACTGCATGCATATGTACAGTATACAAGCCCACTGTAAATCTTGATAAATTCACTCAAAAAGGATTATGCTTAAAACAAACATCCAGGTGCATGATCATGTTAAAACACAACCTGAATTACAGAAAATAAAACAACTCCCAATACTTGCATGATGAAACTTTTCTTCTTACTTTTTGAAGCATCCTCCTTCTCTACTTGATTACATCATATTACCTCAAGGAGGAAATGAAGCACACAGGTTTCACATCTGATTAACAAATTGGCAATACCACATACAGCAAAATACACAAAAAGTTACATAATATTTGGGGTTAGCTACCTTAGCTACAGTATCATGCCAGTCAAGTATTAGCCCACGGGGCAGACAAATTTTTTCCTTCAGCTCATCGTTACGAAAAAATCAACGTCTGCCGGCGTTGGACACGAAATCTGTTCAACTGCTTAGAAATCTTACGGAAACTTCATTTACATAACTCTACATGGATTGGTTGAAGCAAGACTGTTAATGTTTATTTAATAGGCAAACACTTGTAACAGTGCACGGGGTCACTGTGGCCGATGTTATTTGACACTGGTATTGTGTGGTACCGTACAAGCATACACACACAGCACAGCGGTTAATTAAGAACAACCGATCCCACAGCCACGGGAAAAGATAGTTTGATACTTTTCAACAAAAGATTACTGTCTTTAAATCCTTTCTTTGATGTAAGTTGTTATTGTTGAGAAAGAGGCTGTCCATTATCAAGACTTCCATCTAAATTAAAAGCTTTTAACGGACGTAATAAGCCTACGTTTTTGTTTAGTTGTTAGTGTTCAACGTAGCATTGCCAAGATTTAGTCGTTGAGCACCGCCTACCTCAGGAATAGACCAATTGTGGTGAGTGCTCATGAATATTAAGACGATCAACTTTTGGACTCATTGAATGGAATTTCTGACCATCGCCGGCAGGCTCTGAGGTGCGGCAGCCTAAAGGGGCTGCAGGCTAGTCAAGTATATGTTTTAATTGCTTTTGACACAGTTTGAACACCAATGAAAGCACAGATCATGTAACAAACTGATACCAGTTCCACCCCACACTGCATTGGATCTACCAGGTGTCTTTGTTGCATTATAACAAACCAATGTAACAACATGAGACAGTTTGACCATGAACAAAAAGAATTGCAAATCAAAACCATGCTATGTCCCTGATAATATCTTAGACAATTAGGTATCCTACAGAGCTTACACTATTTGCTCTTTAAGGGAGAAATGCAACCATCACCATTTTAAAATACAGTACTCCAGTAGTCTACCCTGTTTCATGATTGGCTATTTAGAATCATGTGACCATATTTTCCCTACAGAATAGTGAAATTTATGAGTAATGCAATATTTAGGTCCCTATCAAGTATAATATACTGTAAGGCATGTACAGTACTTGAAAGATACAATAAATTAGAGGAAATTAGTTAGAATTAGCTGTTTTTCAAAGTAAGTTGGGCAGGGTTGTTTGATTAAAAACACCTTGATTAAAATCATGATTTTAATTGAAAAAAATCATGATTTAATAAAAAAAAAAATCTGATTTAAATCAATTTATTTGATTTAAATCATGGTTTTTAAAAAAAAATAAAAACAGACTATACAGACTATAGTATGATTAAACAAGAAATAAAATGGGACAAGCTTGCTATGTGGGAGAAAATTCAGGACAAAATAGGAAAATTGTAAAGACTTGGAAATTAACCTACTACAAAGTCTTTATCAAAAGTCACAAATTGCAATGGTGAGAGACTATTAAACTATCCCTCAGGTATACAGGTGACTCAGCAACTATTTGTACCCTGATGAAAGAGGAACAAACCTCCACTCCCCCACCCCTTGAATATTTGAGGAATTGCTCATCACTGCACTTGTTTGTTGTATTCATACCTACCTCTTCTAAAAATCTCATGTCAGCTAGATCACAGTAAAGGTACAGTAATCAAACGTTAATTTCTTATGGTATAACTCTTTCAAATAAGAAAGAACTCTGTAATCTTGAACCTTAAAATTGAAGGTCATGCCTTAAAAACGTGCATGTCTCATATCAAAGCCCACAGAGAAAAACCAAACATAACTTCCCAGGCACATACTTAAGACACCTAGATCAAAAAATAAAAACTAAATAAATTTACACTCCTTCAATTCAAGTAACACAATGATCACAATCATTGGTGAATTGTAAAGAATGGACGAGAAAAAATGGATTTGTAAAGAGTTAGTTTAAGTAAATCAATCACAACTTCTTATCTTACTTCTTACTACTTGGCAGCATTCCAGTCTTGGAATTGCTGTGTCTGTCTTTTAAGGAAAATGCCATGGTTGTCCTAATTGAACAACCATTCAGTGGAAAACTGGTAGTCCAGCAAGTAATCTTGTAGTCCTGCTGATTTTTCGGATATGCTACTGTACAATAGTTTTTTTCAGAAATTAGCTCTAGTGACACACTATTAATTTCATGAAGAAGAAACTTCTAGTGAATACAACTGGGATTCTTTAACCAGAATGCAAAAATGCAGTGAGGTTTCAATGATACATAAATGTTCCCTTTCAAAGAGTGCCATCATGCACCATTACCTTCTTATTCAAATGTTATGCTAGCACGTTCAAAAAATAATTTTGTCATTTCAGATGACCTTTTGAACTCCATTAAAGCCATACATAGCTAGACAGACAAACAACAGACAGACAAATGGACAAAAAGCTATCTTGAAAGATTATATTTAAAAAGGTTTCCAGGCTTTGACCCCTGGAGACCCCAGATGACCTTTCATATCTGCCAAAAACAATGGGACCATCCTCTGACCACAATGCATCCACATACCCAAATATAAAATCTATCCAAATTTCCTATCTTGGGATATTGCATAAGCAGTATTTTCAGACTTTGACCAGCAGTGACCCCAGATGACCTTTGACCGCCACCAAAATATTAGGTACCATCTCCTCACCATAACACATCCACATCCTATATATGAAATCTATCCAAGCTTCCTACCTTGAGATATTACGTTAACAAGGTTTTCAGACTTTGACCCCCACTGACCCCAGATGACCTTTGACCTTGGCAAAAAACAATAGGGACCATCTACTGACTATAACACATCCACATACCAGGGATGAAATCTATCCAAGTTTCCTACCTTTAGATATCGAGTTAACAAGGTTTTCAGACTTTGACCCCTGGTGACCCCGGTGACCTTTGACCTCTACAAAAAACAATAGGGACCACCTCCTGACCATATCATATCCACATATCAAATATGAAATCTATTCAAGTTTCCAAACTTGAGATATCATGTCAACTAGATTTTCAGACTTTGACTACCAGTGAACCAAGATGACCTTTGACCTCTGCCAAAAACAATAGGGACCATCCTCTGACTATAATGCATCCACATACCCAAATATGAAATCGATCCAAGTTTCCTACCTTGAGATATCGCGTTAAAACGATTTTCAGACTTTGACCCCTGGGGACCCCAGATGACCTTTGACCTCCACCAAAAACAATAGGGACCATCTCCTGACCATAATGCATTCACATACCGAACATGAAATCTGGCAAAGCTTCCAAACTTCAGATATCGTGTTAACGAGATTTTCAGACTTTGACCCCAGGTGACCCCAGATGACCTTTGACTTCTGCAAAAAATAATAGGGACCATCTCCTGACTATAACGCATCCACATACCAAATATGAAATCTATCCAAGTTTCCTACCTTGAGATATCGCGTTAACAAGGTTTTCAGATTTTTTACCCCTGGTGACCCCAGATGACCTTTGACCTCCACCAAAAACAATACGGTTCTTCCTCTCAATATGGCACATCTATGTACTAAGTTGGAAAACTGTCAGACATTCTTATCTTGAGATATCGTGTTAACAAAGTGTCACAAAAACACACAAACACACACACACACACACGCATGCACACATACTGGGGACATGCCCAAATATGTACTAAGTGGGGACATGCTCCTTCTCCTAGTTAATCGGGGAGAATAACAGCTTTATACACCGTAGCATAGGGGATCCCTGTCTATGCACAGAATGAGGACTTCAAACATGGAATAGGGGAATTCCCTCAGATAAATCTATAAAGTTGTAAATAATATACCACCCCACTTTGCATTATTATGGACATTCTAGAATCGGACATATCCCCAATTTGCGGTCTAACCCCAGTTACAAGCTTATTTGTCCTGTGGGTGTCCCCAATACACACCCTTTACAAACCCACACACATACATACACACACACATGCACACCATCATGAATGCATTGGTTTCTCTTTTCATTGAAACCAAAAATCAGGAATTCACAACCAGTTTAAACCATTATCTACCCTTACACAATCTGACAATTGCAACGCAGGTAAAAGGATCAGGCCAAAACACTATTATTTTGGGGGGAGAGGGACTCCTTCTGGCCTATTACAACTTTTCACTGTGCCATGCATAAGTCACTCTCAGCAAGACAAGTTTTCAGGAGTCAAGACAAGTTTCATGTCTGCCTGACAGTTGACCTGCACAGATTTACATTTAAGAGGATCACTTGTGGTTGGAGCTTTTTCTATATTCAGACTGACAGGCATTTCCTGTAATGTAAAAGTTTGTTGAATTCAACTTTGTTCTTGAATGAAGGGAAACTAAATTACACTTTCTACACAAGTTTTAGCAATATTTGCTGGTCCGACAGAAATCCTGGTCATCTCAGGTGACTGGACTCCTGTTAAAATCCCTCACTTGACATGAAGAATGAATGGAATCTAGATAATATGACACAGTGATGTGAAACATTGTGAAAGGTAGTAGTTCAATTTCAGTAAAAAGTAAGAAGAACATACGAGGCACTTCAAGTCTCAAAATTGAGGGAAAAGTCTCCCTTCCCCTTCCAAAGATATTGAGGGGTAGTTCAGTTCAAGGAAGGATACTGTATTAATGAGCAGCACAAGTATCAGTATCATTTTTGCTAAAAAATTCAACAACGAGAATAATAATTTTCTTCCATACATGTCTGTATTTTGTCTGAAAATAGTAATCACACGATTTGGAAGGTTTTAAGTAGGAGTGTGTGATTTGAAAAGGTCTTGAGAAACACCAAAACTAACAGGCCTTGCTTTTTGTGTGTTGTGTATCATTTTCAAGAACAATTCACTCAAGATCTCCAGCCCTGCTGCAAAATAGCCATAAAACAGTATTACATAGGCCATCTTAATTAGCCAAAATTTTTTGAAACGATGGCAACTGAATTGTTCCCTTGATCCTCTGTGCGTACAGAGGAAGTCAGTGGTTGCAAGTGTTGTTCAACAGAAAATGGTTGTCCAAAATATTATTTTGTTGTCCACATGAAAGAGCAAAACAAAAGACATACATAAAGATTTTTTTTTGGCTACATTTTGCATTTTGTTCTCCTTATTTACAGTTCAATGACGAATGATTGTCCATACTGTACCAATGCCTCAATACCTCTTCTCCAGGCATTTTATGACATACTGTCTTCACTTATGTAGTGAATTATTCAAAAACATTTAATAAAATACATTTGTCAGGATTTCTGCCAGAGGGGTGAAAGGAGGAATTTGTCCTCCCCCCTTCCAGTAGAAGGTGGGTAAAATCATCCCTCCCCCCTTTTCAAATTTTCAAATTAAGTATGTCAAAAAAATATAATCGCACAATTTTGCTCTTTCAACCTTCAAGGACAGAAGCAGCATTCATAAGTTTATTTCATTACTATTATCTCTTTAAAAATTAAAAAAAAAAATAGATATCAGTTTTAATCACCAAACTGCAGACAACACGATGAGCAATTGAGAGATAATTTACATTACTGTACAAAGGTACGAGAAATGTTAATACTTTTTAACTCAACACACCATTTTTTTGCATGGGAAAAAACCAAACCAAACCAAACCTATTTGAGGAAGCCTGCTTTAGAGGGTCTTTGGTTTCGATGGTATTTAATGACACATCAACACAGATATGTTACACGGTGTCAGCTGGATAAAGAGGTCAAGTTCAAAGGGTCTTTGGAGAACGTACCATGAAGTGGCATACCTTGAGAGTGGTAAAAGAGATTGTAGTAATTTCAACTGGTCTCATCCTCAAGGTATAAAATTAACTCAAGTTTGCGAGAACACAGTGATGACTTGGAATATCGAATGAGAAAAGTGATAACACGAACAATTTGGGAGATACCCCATTTCAGGAGAAAATAGATGTTCACCTCATTTGGGGAAATATTATCATATGTGGTACCATTTTCAAATTTCTCCCATGATGCATTTGAATCCTTACACTCATTTTCAGTGAAGATGAACCTTTAAAACAACCTGGAAGTTTTCCTCAGTTCCAGAGGGAATTATGGCATATTTTGTAACTACACTGCTAGGGGAAAAAATTTCAGATGTTTGATAATTTTCACAATGCAGTTTTTGAGATGATCAGCAATTTTGCAAATTGTCCCTGCCTTGATTTCTAGAGCTGACAAAGTTGCACATTTTGTGCATCATTTTCCACATAAAGGTGCACATGTGGATGAAGTCAGTACCTGGATTCACTAACAGTTGTTGAAGGTTCCTTGCAGTTTAGCTCCATGTGTATTACCTGCTGCGGTTAAACCATACACAAATATTTATAACACAAATCAACAAGTATCAAAATAGAGACACTTAGTGCTCATAAATATTCACAATTGAGCCAGACAATCTTTTCCTTGACTGGGTTAAATTTCTCATCTTCATTTTTCTAAGCAGTTATCTCCAGACCTAACAAATTTTGAAGCCTTAAATACATTCTATACATGAAAACCGAGAAGCTGACAACTGGAAAAAAGACATTCACACCATAAAATTTTCAGTTCAAGTAGGTAGACATTCTACTTCTTTATGCAGGGCAGGAAAAAGTGTCCATTTTCCAAGAAAGGAGCAAAATTGCCCACAATTTTGTTGGTATTACCATGCACAAAAAAAGATTGACTTCCTTTTAATTGCTAAAATTTATCTCCACATGCCTACATTTAATGGGAAGGATCCACCAGCTTCCCAAATTTTCAACCTATGTCTCCACTGTACTGTACTGTAACTACATTTTGAAATGAAAAAATAGTAAATTTACATGAGGTGGGACTTTTGTCATAAATTGTACCATTGTTTTTTAACCAGTATTCATTTAGTTCTAAACTTTTTTAGTCTACATTTCTAGGGCCTGGAGATAAAAAAAAACACCACATTCTCTCCTGATACCCTCATTAATCTCAACAAATTTTAAAACAACACATGCTTAAATCTCTCACCCCTTTTTTCCCCTTAGTACAAAAACTCAGAAGTGCATTCAAGGTTTAATATAGTGTGAATTGCACCCGTCCCTCCCTTTTACCTGAACAGCCTCTTAGACAATTTAAAAAAAAGCAGTGCAAATGAAATGTAGTGGTGGGGGGGAGGGGGGAGACAATTCCATGATTATAAAAATATTTAGATGCAAAGCTCTGCCCACCTACCTGTCCCATGCTGTCAAAATATTGACGACAGTATGATACTTTTGTTGCTTCCCAATTTTTCTTGTGGTGGGCAAGAAGGTACCAGGAGGTGGGTGCAACAAATATGGGCCCCAGGGTAGTGCAAAAGGTGGGAACCACTGGTCTAGCCCATTCTCTTACTTCAACAAAAAGCACCCATTTAGAACATTTCGCAAACAATGCTACCACTTGCACTGAGTTTGAGTGCCTGAACTTGGGGGTATATCCATGTTTCACTTTACAAGTGTTAGCTTAATGAACCAACATAAAGCAGTTTGCACAAGTCATTTACCATTTAAACTTGAGTGCAACTACATGATTGAAAATATGGCAATTTAGGTGCAGCTGCCAATGACATTTGAAGATAGAGGGATAATCCTAAATGTAGTTAGAGTATTACAATATTTTCTTTAAAAGTGATACTGCAAGAAATCTGGATCAAAACTAGTATTTAACACCTGCACATACATGTGAATAGTTCTCAATTGGATATTATTGCACCTTTCAAAATTTACATTGTGTCACTTTCATGTGATATCAATTGTACACTTGTGTTGTTTTCATTCTACTTTGGGTTTCAATGAAACATAATATGTCCATCTTTTAGCCATCGACAAGTTGAGAAAGAAAACTCAAAGTAGCAAAATAGGACTGACTTTTAAGATAACACAACTGAGGGTGCTCTTTTATACAGTAAAATATACAACAAACTAAGAATGAAATCTTGCCTGGGATAATAGAGGGCGCTATATATTCTTGGTGTAGCTTCATTTCCTGATCTGTCAGTTCTTAAGTTAACATGGGAAAATAATTGATATAAGGCTCTTGGACTTGATACTGTCCCTTTAAACCAAGGTAAGAGGCTAAATCTTGTTCAGTTTACCTCATTACATGCTGAAGGGATCCAAGTTCAATTCTCCCAAACTTTTACAAGGTCATTTAATTGACACTCATCATACCAAACTAACATATTTGGTTAGCAGTAAAAGTTCTCATTTGGAAAATAATGGGCCTTCCCCTGAATGGCAATAGGTGAATCCTAAGCATTTACCTCAACATGAATGGTGACCTGCTTGACAAAGGAGTTTTGTCCCATGAAAGAGCACTATGACTCATTATAATCCCCGTTTTATAATAGCCCAACACAGAACATAGTAAACTCTAACTAACTACACTACTTGAGTAAGTTCAGGTTAACTTGAAAGCTTTTTTGAGAGGTGAGTTTTCTTCCTTCTAAACATCTGCACACAAAATATCAGCCCAGACTGAATTCCACTGCAGCTTAAATCACTTCAGAACCCCTGTATATGCATGATTGTCTACATAAGAAGTATCAAAGTTCTTCTAAACTGTTGAATTAGGAGAAGTCATTTTAGTTTCTATTTCATTTCATTTATTTTCTCAGCAAGTGAAGTGAGGCATACAACAGGGAAGTACATATGCACACAATAGCTTTTGTGAAGAAACAGATTGAAGTAATCTTTGAAGGCTTAACACGTAAAACATGTTCAGAGAATTTTAAAAACCCTCAAAGACATATTCCAGAGGCATTTCATTAAGGTCTTTAAAAGAGGATGAAAATATTTCAGAACATGTCCTTAAAATCCTGTTGCAATACCCTTTTCCTAACTCAAGATATCTCACTTTAAAGATCTCCCATTTTTACAGGAAATTCCTGACCTGAGATAAAAACTGTTACAAACTTTACATTCAATACATCCACTGAGAAATTTGAAAAAGTGTACCTTCAGTCCTCATGGCTGTTGTGAATTCAGTGCACTTTGAGTGAGGGCACTGCAGAGCAGGAAGTCAAACCTTTGCTGTGTATGTAGATACATCTGTGCATTTGTTACTTACTAGTTAGTTAGATGGAGTTTTATGGCCCCGTTTCCAACAAATTGGTCCAAGTTAAGCAGGCCACGGCTCACTGGCTTGTTTTCATTTCTTCATTGCTTATGCTGAGCACCAAGCACAATGGCAGTAGGTTCTTTTTTAAAGTCTTCAGTATGACCGGGCCAGGTTATATGCTCTAATTGACTCTTAAAATGTTGTCGTACAGCCTCAATTTATAGGTCTTAGATAACACTGTGTAGCAACAATGATCTTTGGTGCAATCACAGACTTACCAATAAGAAATACAGATTCTTTAGTTATCTCGAACTTTTCACATTTCCTTATATAGGGAACACAGAATCCAAACTCGAACTCCAGACCTCCCAACTCCAAGTTGGATGCTTGATCATGCAGTGGATCTGTGGGTATGAGTGAACATTGCATATAATGGACCTTGTGATCTATACTGGAATTGCAAAATTTCCCAGTTTATCTATTGAAAATAATAAATTGCAGAATAATTTGTGATGTCATTCTTGTATTATAAAACCAAAAATTCAAAAGGCTTTCTGATTCCTTTCCACTGAAATGCAAGCCTGTTTTCTTCTTTTTTTTTTTCAAATTGACAGTGCTTCATTACCCACAAAGTATACAAGCTTCCTACACTGAAGTAAATCAGGTTCAGAGATTCGGACACTGCAACACACGAGATGACCTTTGACCTGGAACTAGGGTTCTGCTCACTATATCACATCCACATAATATGTATGAAATTTTGCAGTGTCAAAAACTTCAACCATGAGAAATTGGGATGACATAGTATTAGCCATACATTTCTGGATGAGCGAATCTTAAAGTTATTACTACAGGTGCTTGTTAGGCCACATTTGGAATATGCTGCTCCTGTTTTCACCTCATTATTGTCAAATAATAAGGCTAATCGCCATGCACTTAAATACCCCCCTTGACATTCTACTTCAGGGAGTTTACCTTGGGAATTCAAGCAGACAGGTTCTGACAGCTCAGCCCCATTATGTGGACGTTCCCACACAATAAATTCGATGTCCTGTCAGATTCTTGACACTTATAGTTTCGATGAAGTCCATCCAGTGACATAGCCAGTGTCTTCCCCAAATACAGAAATAGAGGTCGCCAGTCAGCGTCCTACTTCTTGCAAACTTTTCTCATTGGTCATTTGTTAGGCATGTGCATGTCTTAGTCCAATCAGGAGCCCCCATCCCATAGTTTGCAGACAACTCTGTCTGGAAACCACCTTAGCACTTTTAGGTAACTCCCTTCCTGGAGAGAGTTGGAAATAGACAGCCAAACAGAAAGGACCAACTTAAGTTTTGAGACAGAAGTTCGTTTCTCACCGTTTAGAGCAGAAGTTTGTTACTCATCATGTAGATTAGAATCAATTCATACTCAACATGTGACAGTGTTTAATCAAGTCTATCCTGGCAGCTCTTTGATCGATCAGAGAAAGGGATTTCTTTCTGACTTAGAATAAACATTAGTCAACTTTAAAGCTTTGTTCGAGTCTTCCTTCTTGAATCTCTTTTCTTAACGTACTACCCCCTAGCCTTCACGATGTGATTGGCCCAAACAACGCAACATTATCAATGTGACATTGATGTTCTGGAAAATGTTCAGCGGAGAGAAACTATTGTAGGTTGGTTTCATCCTTACAGGAAGGTAAAAAGCATACTAAAAGTGGCATCACCAATTGTGAAAGCAGATGGTGAGGTTTTAATGCTCAGTTCCTAACTAATTGGCTTAAGTCAAGCCAGAGAAAGTCTTTTCACAGTTGGCACTCACTGTCAAAGTAGATGACAACTTAACAAGGTGCTCTTAAATATATGTGGAGGGATAAAGAGCAGTTTCCACACTTTTCTTGAGAAAACTTTCCAGTCTTGTAGTCTTGCAGTATACTGTGAAAAGTGAACAGGCAATGACAAGGGAATGTTTGAAACTTTGCATATTGTGCAGAGGTGAGAGAGCCACTGTAAAGGGCATCATACAAAGTTAGAGACTCCTGTTACAGTTTTTCAGCTTGTTAATTTGCTTCATAAATTAGGTAAAGTATGAGTAAAATATAAAGTACTGTACCACATAGAACCTTCCTGATATTGTATGCTAAGATGGATTCTAGCTGTTAGGAAATCTTTTTTTCATAACTGTTTCTTCATTTTGTTCTACAGATGTAAATCACTTTACAAACCCCTTCACCTTGTTACCACCATACCATGGTTCTGTTCTACTGTACCAATAACAAAACATAGCCTTCTGATTTTACTCTACTTACTGGTATCCTATTTGGCTCCATTTAAACCAGAGACTCCACATCAAAACATATGTGTTATAGGTTGTAAAAGGGATGAAAAGGTTAAATTGAAATAAAATTTCAAATGCTGTATGGTTCAAGTTCAAGTTTAGTTTCAAATAGAGTTCTAATATGGTACAAATCCTTCCCTACTCACCTCTAATAAAATGTGGGCATATTCTACCACCCTCAGTTCATGGGGGGGGGGGGAAGAAGGGGGAGGGGGAGAAGGGGGAGGGGGAGGAACTAGAAAGTAGGATTGAGCATTGCTGTGGCTTTTTTGAAAAAGGCATTGTATTTGAAGCAACAAACCTCAGGTTTGAAGTTCAATTGTCAGCCAGGTCAAATCAAAGTGTATTTTTATTCCACCTGTCAAAACTAGCCTTTCACAATGACCCAAGTTTACAAACTGAACTGTAGAGTTGGTCATCATCTAACCTTTAGTGGTCACATAGCACAGTAAAACCAACATTCTCCAAGGCCTGAATTGTTAAAATAGAAGTAACAGAGAAAACAGCTTGTTGTACTTCCAAGTGTTAGTTCCAAGACACAGAGACCAAGATGTACTTTTTTGGAAGTAGTTTATACATGTCAGTAAAATCTTCCTGGACTTTCTAGCTGTATTGTACCACATTACAGTACTATGGTCATAAATACTGTACTGTACAGCTGAATCAGGTCAGCCATTATTTTAAGTGACTGTAGGCAGCCATTAGTGAAGTCCATCAGCCTGAAATTGCCTTCATTTATTTTCTATTATGAATTTCAAACCATCATATTCAGTGAAATGGAAGGAATTGTTACACAATTTAGTGTACATCTATCCATGATACATGTAAGTAAGGAAATTGAAAGATTAAAAAAGGTGACATCCTCCAGTTATGGCTGACTAAAATCAGACCATTCCTTGCTGTCTGGATTCATCTATACAGACCTAGGTGTTTTCTACAATGAAGAAGAGAATAACACATTTGAACCTACAGCAGCATTCTTCTAAAATGAATTTATGAATTCCATTCTTTCTCCCTGAGAATTTCAAATTGTTCCCTGTACATGTGCTTGACACAGCTTCCATTTTGAAAATAACAGCAAGTAAAAACAAATTTCATTCAGAAATCACTTATTACTTCCATCCTTCTATAAACTGGTTCCATTAAAATGCAAATTGCAAGAAAAATATCTTTGCACTTTTGCACATTTGTAATTTCAAGATAAAGAGACAAGATTACATTTTTTAAATGAAGTTTGTTTCAAGTAAATTATCCCTGCACTTCATATCTGTATGACACAACATTATTATGTTTCTAACTATCCAGAAATTTTCTGCAATTATGATAGAAAGTACAAAGCTACTGTACAGTGGCATGGCTGACATGAATTCATTAATCTGGCCCTTATCCATTGAACTCTTGAATGCTACTGCCTGTTCAATATTTTATTTTCATGCAAGTATGGATATTAATGTTTGTGGCAAATGTTACATTACCTGCTTCCCGTATATGCTTGAAAAAGCTACATTTGTGAGACAGAAGTTTCCTGAAAAAAAAATCAACAAGGAAGCTCTTAACATGAAATTCATAACTTTGAATTCCTAACAAATGAACAATAAACAATGAAAGGCTCCAAAGATAAGCCCACCATTATTTACACATTGAGTGGAAACCTAAAATATGTACTTAAGTAATAAGTACGACCAGAATGCAAGACCTCGCACATTTTCAATAATATAATTAAACTTGAAGTACTTTCACTGACTAATTAATTCACTGACAGTTTGAAAGGTATATGACATAAAACTAAGAAATACTATTGAGCGATTATTTACAAGGGGGGTCATCACAACAAAAGGTACTGTAGCTTTGTAAGCTTTACTTACAATTGAAACTAAACAAGTGAAAAGCATTAAGCATTAAAATAAAATATTTTTATGACCTAGTGCTCCATACAAAAAAAGTAAAAAAGTTATGAATCACTAATTCATTAATTAATGTTAAGTGGTTTCAAAGGCAGCATTGGCAGCCTAATTTTGGTATGTTTGTAATTAAGAACATCACATTACACAACTGTTGGAGATCTGGTGATCCAATTGAGTTGCAGTGTGCAAAGTTGTGTAAGTGTGCCACTAGCCTTAGGTGACCAAGAACTAGGAATGAGCAAATCTAACTCTTGGCTCCTTGCCTCGGGGGTTTTGGTGAAGTTTGTTAGATAAATGGAGTTTTCAGCCCAGTTTCTTACCAAATGGTTTGAGACAAGCTCGCTTTGGCAATTGTTCCAGTTGTGGCTCACTGGCTTGTTTTTTCCCTTATCCATTGCTTATGCTGGGCACCAAGCACAATGGCAGTAGGTTCCATTTTTAAGGAATCCAGTATGACCTGGCCGGGGTTCAAACTCCAGACTTCCTGACTGCAAGTCAGATGCTCTATTTGACCATGCAGTAGGTCTGGTTTGAAAGGAAGAATTGCTTTTCCAGGACCAGGAGCCATTTTCTAAAGTAAAGAAAGATTGGAAATACAAATTAATATAAGAACATTGTGTTTTGAGGAATCAATAGGACTGGTGATGAGTTAATGTTTTTGAAACATCTGAAATTATCTCTGTCATATTTGCTACGGCAAAATGACTTCCCATTGCTTGGTTTGGATTCAGAATTTTGCCCAGCATTATAAAAGTTACAGGGTGTCATCTGGCCATGCAACACAGAGGCATACCAAGCCTAAACCATGACATAGCCAACAACAGTTCCCAGAAACTACAAAAGTCTGCAAACTTAGCCTTGGTCCTGTAAGTTCCAAGTGTTTTCATTGAGTCAACAAAAGTCTTCTGGTGGCAGAATGGTTTATGTCTCTGGCATGTATAGGACCATTATATCCACAAGTGCATTGGGCCTAATCACATTCAGTGCATCACACTTACAGTGGTGTGGAGGTAGGGAGTTTGAGTTCTGGCCCAAGATTTTAAAAATGGAACATACTTCCATTGTGCTTGGTGCTCAGCATAAGCAATGGAGTAGGGAAAACAAGCCAGGGAGCCACAACTGGAAAAAAGGTAGTGGTCTGCTTGATCTAAACCAGTTGGTTTGAAATTGGGGGATAAAACTTTAACTAATGAAGCTAATCATACTCAGTTTTCTGCCCCTCCTCTTAGTTGGTAAATTTATGGACTTGTCATTTAACTACAAAAATAAGACTTTCAACACACCAGTCAATGAGTCTTGGGTTGCCTCACTTAGCCAGAGCACACTTACTTAATTTCCCATTGTTTATTTTCCAACCCTATACTTCCCTCAAATTCTGATAACTTTCACTTGTGGATTACTTCAGATGAAAAACACTAGAAGAATCCACCAGTTCTGTGAAATTAATTTGCTTATAAATGCCCCATGAAAACTTTTAACAAATTTGTTGAGTAGATCAAAGCTGAGACTTAGGGCTACTGGTCTAAGCCAAGGTTGCATCCTAATGGTAAGGATTTCAGCAGATGAATATTTGTTAAAATAATACATAGGTTACCCTCATATAAATGCCAGAAAGAAATTCCTCTTTTGTTTTGGTTAACCAATCCCATCATTAGGCTGTGATGACAAATCTGTGTTTGTCGGGTACAAATGCCATGAAGAGTTATTTTGAATGTGAAAACAAACTCTGATATCCCTCTAATATAACCTCACTAGACTTATGACTACAGTTTAAGGCACAATTCTATTAAATCATACCTAACTGAATACTATAACGTAAATAAGTTCTATTATTTGACTGTAGATGCACACATCAGGCTAGGGATACTGCTGGGAATGCAGACAATCAAATTAAAAAATTCGCTTATAAGTGTTGACTTCTCTCATTCTGGCTCCTACCAGCCAATTGATGAACCCGATCAGAACTTGTCTTTAGTGATTGTAGGCAGCTTTTAGTGGGGTCCATCAGCCTTAAATGGTCTTCATTTATTGTTTAGGTGCATTTAAATCCCTCATATTCAGTGAAATGGAAGGAATCAATATACAATTTAGTGTACATCCATCAAGATACAGGTAAGCAAGGAAATTGAAAGATTAAAAGGTGATAGACACCAGTCATGGCTAACTGAAATCAGAACGTCACTTGCTGTCCAGATTAATTCTGCATGCTCACAAGAAAACTTAAGAGCACACTAAATTTAGTTAAGTCATCAAGAAAGAGATTACAGGAATTGTACAAAAGAAAAGGACACCAGTGATGAGTTAATAACTGTGAAGACTTCTTCAGAGATTAGAGAGTTCTACTATTACTTTTGGGACTGATTTGTCACAGCCTCCATGTTTGAAATATTCTATCACTTCATCCAACAAATGCCTTTCATTAGACTTTCAATTTACAAACTACAGGTGTCGGCCCAGGAGGGCGTGCATAAGATAACATCTGTCAAATATGGAGCCATTCAAACCTTCTAATAAATTTTCCAAACTGGAGCCAAAGACACCTACACTTGGACATTGCTCAATCAAACTTCTATAGTCAAATTCCGGGACAATCCTCTAAATCTGTCCCCAATGATGTGTACAGTATGAAAGTAAACGTTGATGGTTCATTGGTGAAAAAGAGGAAGGAAAAGGTAGGAACAGTATCATCTCCCCTCCCTGTTTCAGCACAACACTATTTAACTTCCCAGTGAATTTCAACCATCCATACCATGGCGACTTTCTGAGTGATGTTTCCATTTCATTAACCTCCTGCAGAAAGGAAAAGAAAAACAAACACTTAAATTGAAGAAAGTTGCAGTATTACAGAAGGGCAAGGTAACTGGAAATATCTGCATGGTGCACCATCATTTTATCCTATCTCAAAGGTAATGATCTGAAATCCAGGGGAAGTTATGAACATTTATAATGAAGGCTGTTTTTTTTTTTATTATTATTTGCTTCATTTTTTTCTTACAAATTTTTAAATGTGGCTGACAAGTACACTAATCATAATGTGTTCTTCTTCATTCTAGATATTCCTGGTTAAGGGTGGTACAATGGTGTCTGCTGCTCCAATGGTTTAACACGTTGATGCATGTCCTGTCCTTAGTAGAGCTTTTCTTTATGTACGTTGTTTTTCTTCTAATGAATGTCAATTATATTCAGCATAACAGTATGTGTATGCAAAATGTTTGCCTACCCATAAAGGTTGGAAGAAATAAAAAAGTGACCAGGATATGGCAGACTTGAGTCACATGACCTTTGGAACCTAAAGCCTCTGAGAATCAAATAAAGACAGCAACCCTTTACTGTACATTCTGTTTAGTCAAATTTCTGACCAACTGTCCATAAACAGCTGAAGGAGGAAGACTAGCTGCATCATCCACTAGTTTGCCAAATGAAGACAATTCTAGCCTGAAATGAGTCCAGTGGCAAACTGGCAAAGAGTGAAATAAATATACAATTTATCAAACAAGCAATTCATTCTGACTTTTTTTTGGTTTACTGTACACAACCCTCTTGTTCTGGAGCTTGCAGTTGTACATGTTTTTATTTTGGTGTTTGCACCTTAAATTATTACCCACCATTTTATTTTTAGTAACTAAAATTTTGACGAAAAAAAGTTCAACATATTAACTAAGGTTATTTACTGGTAAATTACTGTAGGGTGCAGTTTAAACACAGCCCTAATTAATTCAACCAAACATTTAAATATATTCCTTTCTATTGGAAGTTTATCTTATTTTCTACCCACATTTCACATGATGGGCCCGATGGGGGATGGGTACGTACGTATACATACATGTCGTAGGTTAGCCGCTATTACCTTCTTCCTTTTTTCCCCTCCCCACTGTTCCCCTTTTATTTTTTTCCTTGTTAAAACTCTTGGATTAATGAAAAAGAGCCATATATATATATTAGTGTTATGTGATGCAACCACATCTTCAAATCAGTCCAAGTACGTGTATAGGCTATTAAAGCTGCAGGATTCAGACTGACACTATCCGTGATCATGATGGGGGTTGGAGGGGGGCGGTGTTTAATTTCCCTTGCCAAATCTCTGGTATTAATGAATTTTTTTGCCATACCAATAAAGTTACATAGGTGAGAAACTCATCTTCAGGCCAGTCCAAGTTGGCCAGTCGTACTTCTAGCCACTATTACCACTCTCATTCATAAACTGATTCATAACCGGGAGGGGTATAACATATACGCTTCCATCTCCTCCTCCTGCCTTTCATCTTTCCCCCTCCCCACTCCCTCCCTTGAATCACTTCACTTCCCTTATGATACTAGTTCACAGTATCTTTTCATTGTCATTACTGTTCCATAAAAAGGAAACTTTTGTGGTAGGCATTCATATTACAAAGTGGTTACAAGAAAAAAAATAAGTGTCCTCCTGAAAAAAAATTTGCCCTCAAAAAGCCAACCCTCTATCATTGTGCAAGATCAAACCAATTGCTAAACTGCATTCAAAATTCTAGTGAAGTAGAGCTCAAAAACTCTCAGAATTATCTCAGTTCTACTACAACTTGCAGAAATGGCATTATGTACACTACCTGTAGTGTTAAATAATGGGCTATATTTTCTGACATCGTTCATAAATTCAACGGTATCAGAACTTGTCAACTTTACACTCATTTCATAAAAATAGCAACATGGAATGTGTAAAACAAATAAACTAAGCCCTCTGTAACATTTTCGTACATCATGCTGGAGTAAATTTACAATGTATTTTTTTCTTCAGTCCCTTGCTTTTCTCTTGTACGCTATCCCAACAAGTGACCATATGACAATAATCGAGCCTAGCCACTTGTGTCTGTGTAGTGTGTTCTTATGGATTAACCAGCATAGTGGAGAAACTTTTTCCGTCCTCTTAATTGCTCCTACAAATCTGATGACTGCAAAAGAGGAGGTCAAGCCACAGAGACGCTTTGCAGGTGCCTTACGCGGTAGCCTTGCCAGCTCAATTTGCTTTGAAAAGTACTGACGAACACATTTCACATTCACGTAAAACTTGTGTTCTCAAATCCAAATAGCGAGCTCGGAACACTGGAAGTTTTAATGTAATTTAAGAGTATATTTTCTGGAAAAGTTACGGCTGGAATATATTATTTGTAGTGGCATGAAATTGACGATCAGCTCAGGGTGATGTCTAGAGGCACTGGAGCCATAGTCAGGCGGCACTTGTGGCCATATTTGGCCGCAAACTCTTTTGAAAATTGCAGGGCATCAAGACCAATCTTAGGGGCAATCGCGACCACGGCCGCGGTGGCCGTGGTGAAATTCGAGGCCTGTAAGACCCCATCTTGATTATGACACTCAGACTTGGAATCCCTTCCATGAAAAGGACAAGTTTCTTCTTTTGCAACAAGTTCAGAGGGAAGCCACCAACCATATAAAAGGTGAGGAGTCTACCTTTATCACACTAGACTTTTAAGTCTTGGGCAAGTAACCACCCTGGAGATGTGAGGGGATATCAGGGATTCCACCAAAGACACAAAAAGAGGAGGAGGGAAGGGGGGTTGTTACTGCTAAACCCAAGTATGGAAACTTTTAGGACAAATGTCTTCCCGAACATCATTCAGTGTAGTCAGTGTAACTCAGTGTAACCCTCCTGTTGAGTCCCTACGATGCGCATACACCTCGAGGTATATACGTAATATGGCAGGGTCACCTCGACGCAAGGTTACCATGACTACAGATTAGGTAATTCTAGGTTTTGAAACATACTCTGTGGTAAAGTGGATTTTTAACTCCAAATTTAACCAACTTATTAACCCCCCCCTTTTGAAGAAAAGCTGATTGACAAGCCAAGATGTGGTATTAAAGATCATCCATGGCAAGTATGGTAATTATAGGTGCATTTTTGAAGCTCAGTTGGAGCGTTGCACGCCGAGCTCAACGCACAGACATCTTGATCTCAGGAGGCGCATGGGCAAGGGCTGTGTATGGAGTGGGTACTACCGTTAAGCGTAGTTAACGGTCCTGTGCAAGGACTAGGATTTGAAAAAATTTCTACTGACAAAGTATGAGATACCTATTAGGTTTAAGTACCCTGAAGTGGCATATATACATGCAAATGCATGTAACCCTAACCCAAACCTATAACCTTACCCCAGTATCACTATGCCTACACAATGATAACCCTATTTACTATGCGTACGTAACCCTAACCTCATTACTACGTGGACGTAACCCTAACCTAAACAAAGAAAGGATCTTGTTCCCAAAAAAATCATTATCAAAGGTGTATCACATCATTCTCCCCTGAAAAAAAGAGCAAGTGTCCTACCCAATAACTTGGTCTTGGGGAGGAAACGTACGTTTTTAGGGTAGGTGTAGGAAATTAAAGTTTCATTGGGGAGAAAATTTAGTGGGCCAGAAACTATTCTGGAGTTGCAGTTATAGTTGCAGTGGCAGCTGTTTATCACATACAAAATAGTCTAGGCCTAGCCCTAGCCCATAAGATATGACATTGTAACGGGCGCCTGTGGCCTAGGCGGGTTACCATTAACTTCCGGACCCGTTTGTTTCCTCCCCTATGAAACGTTAGTTTCCTCCCCTAAAAACGTTACTTTCCTCCCCTACTCTTTCTCAATGAGGAATGATGTAATACACCTTTGATAAAATTATTTCTTTGAAAACAACATCCTAGCCTACGCCTAATGGACAGTTTTTATTCATATTTTTGTATTTTTATTTAGAGGCCTAACTTAGGCCTAGGCCTAGCTAAGTAGCATTTGCAATCATGTGGGCTATTCTGTCTAATGTTAGACCAAAGCTCTAGGCCCTACCTTTGTCATTTGAGGCAAACACTACATTAGTCACAACTTCACAAGCCCTTAAGAGTTACTGTGTAGCCAAGCATGTCTCTTTTCAATTAAAACACTAGGCCTAAGTTACATGTTACCATTTTTAATTTTCAACAATTACAACAAAATTTTCCTCGCTTGAAATTTAATTTACATAGGGGAGGAAACTAACATTTATAGGGGAGGAAACTGACAGGTCCAGAAACTAATGGACCCCAGCTAGGCTAGGCCTAGGTGGAGCCTATTTTTTATATTTTTTATTTGATTTTTTTGGCCTTGACTGGAGTACCAGTGGCAGTCCATGCTGACTGCAAGTCTGCAACTGTGACTCGAGGTGTCTCAGTGAGTTGGGGCAGGGTATTTTTGATTGAACACTGGTAGCCTTAGGCCCATACTGGAAAGTAGGGCCTTTCACAGAATGCTCTTTGGCATACGGAAATGTACGCCAACAAATTTGGCGTACGGCGTACTTGGCTGCTACAGGGAAAATTACAAGTTGGCCTAGCCTCGGCCCTAGGCTAGCCTACAATTGCAACAATTGGTGTGGCATATAATTTCAAACACCTCCACCTTGGCGTGATTCTTTGGCGTACGGCAACTGTACTTTCGGGTGTGGCCTTAGGCTAGGATTAGTAGCCTAGGCCTAGCCTAAGCGAAGATAACCTAGCCTAGGCCTAGGCTTAGGCCCTACAATTTCTTAGGCCTTGACAGTTTGTCTTAACGTTAGGCCTAACGTACCCTTAAGGTAACGTTAGGCCTAACGTTACAACATCGCCTAACGTTAGTAACCATGCAATACCCCATACCGGCCTGTTCGAAAAGGGCAAGGCTCTCATCTACAACGAGTGGAAAGATTTTTCGAATGGTGGGCTTTGTGGCTGAAAATACCATTTTCAATACAGCTGAAGACAAGAAAAAGAAACATAAACAGATAGGCCTAACGAATCTCAGGCAATTGTTTCGCTCAACTACTATTATTATCAACCTTTGATAGTTACTGTAAACAAAAGCTAGAGTACGCCCCCAATTTCAAAAGTTTCAAAAGTTTGAACTTTAGAAAGGAGTATGAGTTCATACACACAAAGCTAATAACTTATTAAAACTTCTTGGTTATTCTGTTACGTCTCCAACTGTCCAAATGAAAGATATTTCATTTCAGCAATGAAATATGCCTACAAGAAAGACAAATTGGCTCCAACCTTACAATATTTGTTAAAAGCAAGTTACAGTATTTTCCAATTTTGTTTTTATAGCCCGTAGGGTACGATTAATACATTACTTCGTTTGTTCCGAGGGTCTGCTAGATTTTCCTCGTAGAAAGGACAGACTCATCGATAAATCTGAGCCCATACTATCAAATGTTTGCTACAAAAAGACCTTAATTTTTCAGTTACAAAGTAAAATTTCATTTTTGCTTCAGATTTTGAAGGATGCAAAACATTTCGGACAATCTTGAAACTTTATCGGATAGGCCTAAAGGGGGAAAATTAGTAACTAGGACTTAAAGGCAGTCATTCGTCACCCTGAACTACAGTTCAGTATACATATCAAAACTCTCAATTGGTACAGCTCTTTGATTGGCATCACATTCAAACAATGCATCATAGCTAAATGACACAGCATGGGCACTGAGAGTGTCTAGGTAACACATTATGGACTTGTATGGCCACTGGGACAAGCCGTGAAGCAATAAACAAGGATTGTGTCTGGATAAAGATGAGTTTTAGATAAATGTGGGAGGGGCTAGAAGTAAGTATGTTGGGAGAATTGGAACTGTTTTGGATGATGAAAATATGCCTTTAAATTTGATATAGTTGGCTATCTTGTTTTATGAAAAACTCTTTAGAATCTTATAACAATATAATTTGCCCCTTCGTTGTGAAAATATCAGTAACTGCTTGGTTAACATGGAAAATACAATATTAAAGTAGGCTAAAATATTATGGAAGGAACGTTGAAGAGAAAAAAGGAGAAATTGTGTGATTTCGCTGTTATTTTAAAAGAAGGATGGGCCACTGCTCTTGCCCTTTAATCCGCACGATAAATGTAACCCAATCGACCTTGTGGTAAAATTTGCTTTTAAAAAACCTCATTTTCTCCTACTTGGAAATTCAAATTTCTTTTATAAAATTCCAATTCTTTCCAGTATATGCTCCTCATTTGCCAAAATTGTCTAAAATGTCAACAATTTTGGGTGAATAAATTCCAATTTCGAAAGAAAGCCGTATGCCTAAGATAAAAAGGTGTAGGCTGAACCCAACGGCCTTCGTTCCCAAAATCTGCTTGATTTTGTTAATAGGACAGTGGCTTAGCTACGGGGAGAGGGGGGTAAATCCCAATGACCCAACCTTACAATGCAAAAAACACCTAAAATAGCGCTTTTTCTCTAACCTTTGACTTTTCTCTCATGTCATGCCCCAACCCCCACCCCCAAGACACCAGAACTCCCCCCCCCCCATGACACAATCCTAGCTACGCGCCTGTAGGAGGACGTGCAAATTCTTCAAAACAATCCTCATTTTTTGTATTTCATTACAATCACCATATCTTCTTCAAAAGTTTCCATTTTTTTTTTTATTATAATCAGTCAGTATCTTCAAATATGCGTTAAAAGGAGGAAAACATTTCCAGGCACTCAGATTGTTTTCAGATAATACTTCCTTGTTCTCTTCAAGTTTCTGTCCCCCTTCGGGGAGTTTGACCCCCTATTGGACAAATCCTGGCGTCACCCCTAAGATGATGCAATAAGGCTAAGATCGGAAATGATCACCAGCGATTGTGGCCGTACCCGCGGGGGCGAGGGCTACAGCCCCCACCCCATTGGCCAAAACCTTGCTGAATCGGACAGACTTCGATGTATCAGTCGGGCAGAGATTATGCCCTGGTCGGGGATCTGGAGTCGTGCAAAAAGCCACAGCTCCTGAGAGAAAGAGTCCCTTACGGCCATGGCAGTGATTGCAGGGTTTTTGTGGAGAGGTTTTCAAATTTCAAACAGGTGTAAGACGGTGACTCAAGCTTACGTGACAAGGTATGATGGCATTCAGCTTAGATAGTCATTTGAGAGATCACATAACATATTGCATGCACCTTTATATCCGCTTTTCCTTCTGCCATCTAAACTTCATAATTTGTGCTCTTCCTTTCCCTAACCTATGCACAATGATTCCTCTGTAATTAAAAGTAATGCTCTTTATTCGTATGTGTTAAAGCGGAAAAACAACAAACGAAACGAAATCAAAGTATACCTCAAAATGCCTCGAATGTAGTACGATTTTGCATCCCGGTGCTTTTCAAAGTGCATAAATTTTTTAAAGCCGTACGACACAGACTCTCCCCCAGGACAGCAATTGATGAAACTGTAGGTTGTAGATCTGAGTGTTTTTGTTGTGGAAAATGACAATGAAAACTTATGAGGAATCAATTGAGAGTTAGCAAAATAAAATTACAAGGTATCCGTTCTGCCCAAAGGGGCCTGGTGGCGCCTCCACTCAGTTACAAAACATCCAACCAGTCTGAATTGTAGACCTTGACAACCCCGACCCATCCTAAGAACGGTACACCATTAATAACCTTGATTAAAGCCGAGTAAGATCAAAATTAAGTTGATGACGTCAGAAAGAAACGTCGGACGTAGAAGAACGTCCACCCCCACCATTCATCTTATGATCTATTTGCCATCTGCGTGGCAGCTCAGTTAAAGGCTCAGTTTAAGGTTATAGGTCCATTCCTCCGCAATAATGTTACAAGTACAGAACAATACAAAACAAAACAAGGAAAGGAATGTATAGTTACTTAGGCTTGCTTTATTTATTATAACCAATCCAAGTCTACTCATCTCATTTACATAAAAAAGAAAATATATTAAGTAAAATAGCCGACATGGTTGCATTAACTTTTCATTTTAATAAGTAAAAACAATCTCTGGTTGCTTTCTTCACACCAAGGACTTATTGCACGCTAAACTCTTTCAAGGTCCCTTTGGTCCTTTCTTAAACACCGAGGTCTTTAGTTAGAGCGAAAACGTTTTTTCGGCACAACATTAACGTCAACTTCCCTCGGACGTTTTCGACGGACGACACTAGTAAGCGTTTGCTTCATATCCTCCTCCTTGAAATTGTCTTTAATTTCCTTTGCAATCAGGTTTTCCGAAAGGAAAGATGCGTCATCATTATCAGTTCGTGTATTGTACACACTTTTAGATGAATTCGCATTCGACAAGCAGGAGACTTTCAGTGGTCCGTACTTGACCCAGTAGATAGAGGCAACTTTGCCGAAGTCCTTCAGCAAACTTTGGGAAGACATCTGTGAAGACCTTGGGTCGTCAGAGCAGCAAGTCAAAGCCATCGAAAAGCATTTCTGAAAACAGAAGCCAAAATTGTGATTAGTGAAATAGTTTAAAATACAAAACCCGCAAATAGAAACAAACGAAAATTTACCTATTGAATATTTTTCAATAAACTTAAAAGACGTAAATTGTTGATCAGATTTTACAAAACTCAATTGGTAAGGCGCTCAAGTTTGTACCTCGTAGGGCTGTTACGTGTAGAACTGCGAAATGTAACTCACCGCTACTTTAACAGGCTCCATACATCCAAAGTCCTTCGATTCTCCCCTTGCTAAATCGGTCATGACCGAAACTCGACCGGTAAATCTTTTCTTAAACGGAACTTTCGCTTTGGGATACATTTAAGATTGCAAAACACTGACTTTGATGAGAAGACTTTCTTTGCACGTTCGAACAGTTTGAAGTGAAAAGTATTTTTGTTTACTGTACACAATTCAGTTGCTAGGACGTATCGATGGCCCACGTAATAAAGCCCTTTGCGTAACACTTTTTCGATAAGTGCGTGAAATGGAGCGTCTAATGTCATATCACGCTAAAAGACTTAAACTGCACTAATTTAAGAGTCATTTAAAATGACGCCAACAGCTGTTTTGCCTTGTTTGCCATAAGCTGTAGGTTAAACAATTCAAGCGCGATGCAACACGCAAATTTCGCGCTTGTCACCGCGCATGAACTAAACTGTATGTACTCACAATTGTGCACTTTTTGAACGCCTAGAAACATAAGCACGCGGAAGGCATTGTTACGTAGACCTTTGATGTTTCCTTGCAACATCCGTCTACTTCGTAGCGAGCAGCAAGTAGCAATACGTTTTATCTATGTAGAATGTTTTAGAAAAGCTTCAGTTTCCAAATACCTCTTTCTGTGGGTTTTGCGGTTTTTATTCTTTTGTGTTTATTCTCACAGTAATAATTACGTACTACACTTTAAGTACCTTTTCGATAAATTGTACTCTATAAATCCGTTTGGTTGGCTTTGACTTGTTGCTCTGACGACCTCACAGTAGGTGATCAGAAGTTTTGCAGAAGATTCTTGGCAAAATTGCGAATATGTATATCGTGCCAATTTCTTACCTCTGAAAATCTCCTCTTTGTTAAATGCAAATTGAGAGTGGTGCAATGTACGAATTGATAATGATGACCTGTGTTTCCCCCTGAAGAAAAACATAATAATTCATTCAATGGTCATTCGTTAAAGCTTTTGCCTCTCGAACAAATATTAATTGACAAATTTTATCTTTTACCAATTTTTACGAGATCGTCTGTGAAAGAAACCGTCATTGTAGCATTGGAATTTTTCCGATGAAGAAGGGGCAAGCTTTCCGGTGGAGCAACTGATAAAACGCCTTTGATCCGACAAAAATGACCTCATAAGAGTATTGACTGCTCATTTTTGGTCGTTCTTCTCACGCCAAGTATTTGGACTCGGTGGAAGGAAACTTGGAATTTGGGGCTTTAGTTAAAAGTAACCGTGCGTTGGGTTTTTGCCGATGAATCTTTTTGTTCCAAAAATGAGGCAAAACCTTTCATTATTTCGAGAAAATAAAGTAAATAGTAGATGCGGATGGTTGCCGTCGAAATTCCACACACTACGGAAACCATTCAAGCTTCCCAGCTTATGACGTATGGGTGTAAAATTGCCACAGAAAGAGTCATTGTATTCCTCGAGGTGACGGAAAATGAAAACCAAACAAGTGCTCCCGTCTAACTGCTCCTCAAGGAAACCCCTTTTTGGTGGCTTACTTATTTCGCAATGTGAAATAGCGAAAATTTGGGGAAAAGGGGAAAAAGAGAGGTAAAGAGACATCGAAACTGAAAGGATGGAAACAAGATGAAAAAAAAAATTAAAATGGATATAGGATTGTAATAGAAATTGAGGCATAGGCAGCAAGTTCCCCAAATCACATAGACGACCAAAAAATTAATTCACTCGAAAAAGCGTTTCAGCGACATCTATTTGTAAGGGTGAGATGGGTTAAAAAATTTAACAAGGAAAATAATTTGAAACGCTCGGATATGCAATTTTCTAGTAAACTTAGATGTTTTTTGCACCCCCCCCCCCCCCAGTCTCCTTATATTGGAACGCCACTCGCCAATTAATGACCACACTCCGCCTTAAATAGTTTTCCAACCGACAAATCTCACCAGTTCTAGTCTAAATAATGGATTCAACACTGTAAGTTCATTTCGGATAGGTTGGCAGGATACAAGTAACCGCCAACGGTTTTTGCTCTTTTTTCATGACTTGCGACACTGTGATCTTGAGGAAAATTATATAGTCTGTGCCCCACCATTAATTGAGCCCAGAGCCGTGTCCAACGACATAACGGAGTAGCTTCTGGTTAACCGTAATTCCATCTCATGCCTAGTGCTACTCGATGTTTAGTTGGAGCCCTGCATATCACTGAGCTAACCCATGGTTTAATTTAAAGACGTATCGACTACTTCTAGGACTTTACATGATTTGACTTAAAAAATTTCTGGTTAAAGCAAAACAAAAAAAAAAAAAAAAAAGGGAAAAAAGTGCATTAATTTGCGACAAAAGACACTCTTGATAGCCAAAGAAGTTTCCTGCTCACACTCTGCGTTATGTGTTTTTGTATATAAATCCTTGCTTGAAAATCTCATTTCCGGTCATATGTAGGAGTACACCACCATTAGCAGAACGGTCTTGCCGAGAAAAGTAATTCCAAAGTACACCGTCAATTTAGGTCCTCTTTTAATGTGAATAGTTCATGTTAGGGTTATCAGATGTTGTTGCTTTGTTTTGGATATGAAAGAAGACATGTTAATGTGTAAGTGTTGCCAAATTGGGAAGAATTGAAGATGATTTAGACTGTTTAAAAATTTGGTGGAAAAAAGAGGTTATTTCCGTCACCTTGCGGATTAATACGGTAGGGTTTACAGACCATAAACTTCATCCCCTTGTGTCTAAAAATCTGTACGGTCATGCTATGGTGAATTTGTAATGCCATGATTGACCAACTCACTGGCTTTCATGTGAGGGGTAGCTTTAGTGGGGTGTAAACTTTGACAAGGCTGTGGGGGGGGGGCGTGTTATGTAGGGGAAATAGTGTGTAAGTCAATGGAGCAAATAATGGTGGTGTGCTCCCTGTTGGGTCGCGACTTTTCAAAACTTTCTGTGCACGTCTGCGCGAAGAGATGGTGGCGCTCGTCTGAGATGTTATTTGGGCGATCACAGAACTTACTGCGTGCCCCCATGAGAAAAAACCTAGCTCCTCCAACTTTCGATCGCTCTAGACTAGAGCGTTTTTACACATTCTTCCACTTTCTTATGTAAAATAAATCCTTTGTAATTAAAAGGTGCTCTCTTCATGGTCAAGTGGTTTAGAGCATCCGAACTGCAGTCTTGAGGTCGGGAGTTCAAGTTCTGGTCGGATCATACCGAAGACTTTAAAAATGGAACCTTCTGGAATTGTGCTTGGCCGCAAAAACCCCATCGAACTAACTAACCAACTCTTCATTTTTATATGTTTAAGTAAAAGGACAGCGAACGAACTTGAAATGAAAACGATCAATATTTTGAAGTGTCACAAATATAGCACCATTTTGCACTGCGGCTCTTTTCAAAATGTAAAAAGTTTTCAAAAGAGAGGGGAACACCCCTATCCTTAGACATCACTACAGCAATTAATCAAACTGTCTTCTATGTATTTGTTTTAATTTGCAAGATGTAGCCCTGTGTTTTTGCTGTGGAGAATGGCAAACAAAGTTTTTGAAGAAACACATGAAAAAAGCGGCGCGATAGTTCGCCCGGGAAAAGAAAAAGAAGAAAAGAAAGACAATTACGGGTAGAAACGAGAATCCGACATCCGGACTATATTGATTTTTTAAATTAAAAGAACATAATTACTAGGTATCCGTACTGCCCGAAAATGGCCTGGTGGCAGCTCTTCGACTCTTCTTGGTCCAAAAAAAAAAAAAAAATCCAGTCGTTCGGAATTTTTAGCATAGAGACCCTCACCCACAATAAGGGGCATTAGCTAGCCCTGGTTAGAATAGAACCGTTTTAGGAGTTAAAAACAAAGTTAATTAAGTTGATGACGTCGGACGGAGAAGAAAGATCACCCCCACCATTCATCTTATGATCTATTTGCCATCTGCGTGACAGCTCAGTTAAAGGCTCAGTTTAAGGTTATAGGTCCATTCCTCCGCAATAATGTTACAAGTACAGAACAATACAAAACAAAACAAGGAAAGGAATGTATAGTTACTTAGGCTTGCTTTATTTATTATAACCAATCCAAGTCTACTCATCTCATTTACATAAAAAAGAAAATATATTAAGTAAAATAGCCGACATGGTTGCATTAACTTTTCATTTTAATAAGTAAAAACAATCTCTGGTTGCTTTCTTCACACCAAGGACTTATTGCACGCTAAACTCTTTCAAGGTCCCTTTGGTCCTTTCTTAAACACCGAGGTCTTTAGTTAGAGCGAAAACGTTTTTTCGGCACAACATTAACGTCAACTTCCCTCGGACGTTTTCGACGGACGACACTAGTAAGCGTTTGCTTCATATCCTTCTCCTTGAAATTGTCTTTAATTTCCTTTGCAATCAGGTTTTCCGAAAGGAAAGATGCGTCATCATTATCAGTTCGTGTATTGTACACACTTTTAGATGAATTCGCATTCGACAAGCAGGAGACTTTCAGTGGTCCGTACTTGACCCAGTAGATAGAGGCAACTTTGCCGAAGTCCTTCAGCAAACTTTGGGAAGACATCTGTGAAGACCTTGGGTCGTCAGAGCAGCAAGTCAAAGCCATCGAAAAGCATTTCTGAAAACAGAAGCCAAAATTGTGATTAGTGAAATAGTTTAAAATACAAAACCCGCAAATAGAAACAAACGAAAATTTACCTATTGAATATTTTTCAATAAACTTAAAAGACGTAAATTGTTGATCAAATTTTACAAAACTCAATTGGTAAGGCGCTCAAGTTTGTACCTCGTAGGGCTGTTACGTGTAGAACTGCGAAATGTAACTCACCGCTACTTTAACAGGCTCCATACATCCAAAGTCCTTCGATTCTCCCCTTGCTAAATCGGTCATGACCGAAACTCGACCGGTAAATCTTTTCTTAAACGGAACTTTCGCTTTGGGATACATTTAAGATTGCAAAACACTGACTTTGATGAGAAGACTTTCTTTGCACGTTCGAACAGTTTGAAGTGAAAAGTATTTTTGTTTACTGTACACAATTCAGTTGCTAGGACGTATCGATGGCCCACGTAATAAAGCCCTTTGCGTAACACTTTTTCGATAAGTGCGTGAAATGGAGCGTCTAATGTCATATCACGCTAAAAGACTTAAACTGCACTAATTTAAGAGTCATTTAAAATGACGCCAACAGCTGTTTTGCCTTGTTTGCCATAAGCTGTAGGTTAAACAATTCAAGCGCGATGCAACACGCAAATTTCGCGCTTGTCACCGCGCATGAACTAAACTGTATGTACTCACAATTGTGCACTTTTTGAACGCCTAGAAACATAAGCACGCGGAAGGCATTGTTACGTAGACCTTTGATGTTTCCTTGCAACATCCGTCTACTTCGTAGCTAGCAGCAAGTAGCAATACGTTTTATCTATGTAGAATGTTTTAGAAAAGCTTCAGTTTCCAAATACTTCTTTCTGTGGGTTTTGCGGTTTTTATTCTTTTGTGTTTATTCTCACAGTAATAATTACGTACTACACTTTAAGTACCTTTTCGATAAATTGTACTCTATAAATCCGTTTGGTTGGCTTTGACTTGTTGCTCTGACGACCTCACAGTAGGTGATCAGAAGTTTTGCAGAAGATTCTTGGCAAAATTGCGAGTATGTATATCGTGCCAATTTCTTACCTCTGAAAATCTCCTCTTTGTTAAATGCAAATTGAGAGTGGTGCAATGTACGAATTGATAATGATGACCTGGGTTTCCCCCTGAAGAAAAACATAATAATTCATTCAATGGTCATTCGTTAAAGCTTTTGCCTCTCGAACAAATATTAATTGACAAATTTTATCTTTTACCAATTTTTACGAGATCGTCTGTGAAAGAAACCGTCATTGTAGCATTGGAATTTTTCCGATGAAGAAGGGGCAAGCTTTCCGGTGGAGCAACTGATAAAACGCCTTTGATCCGACAAAAATGACCTCATAAGAGTATTGACTGCTCATTTTTGGTCGTTCTTCTCACGCCAAGTATTTGGACTCGGTGGAAGGAAACTTGGAATTTGGGGCTTTAGTTAAAAGTAACCGTGCGTTGGGTTTCTGCCGATGAATCTTTTTGTTCCAAAAATGAGGCAAAACCTTTCATTATTTCGAGAAAATAAAGTAAATAGTAGATGCGGATGGTTGCCGTCGAAATTCCACACACTACGGAAATCATTCAAGCTTCCCAGCGTATGACGTATGGGTGTAAAATTGCCACAGAAAGAGTCATTGTATTCCTCGAGGTGACGGAAAATGAAAGCCAAACAAGTGCTCCCGTTTAACTGCTCCTCAAGGAAACCCCTTTTTGGTGGCTTACTTATTTCGCAATGTAAAATAGCGAAAATTTGGGGAAAAGGGGAAAAAGAGAGGTAAAGAGACATCGAAACTGAAAGGAGGGAAACAAGATGAAAAAAAATTAAAATGGATATAGGATTGTAATAGAAATTGAGGCATAGGCAGCAAGTTCCCCAAATCACATAGACGACCAAAAAATTAATTCACTCGAAAAAGCGTTTCAGCGACATCTATTTGTAAGGGTGAGATGGGTTAAAAAATTTAACAAGGAAAATAATTTGAAACGCCCGGATATGCAATTTTCTAGTAAACTTAGATGTTTTTTGCACCCCCCCCCCCAGTCTCCTTATATTGGAACGCCACTCGCCAATTAATGACCACACTCCGCCTTAAATAGTTTTCCAACCGACAAATCTCACCAGTTCCCATCCTAGTCTAAATAATGGATTCAACACTGTGAGTTCATTTCGGATAGGTTGCCAGGATACAAGTAACCGCCAACGGTTTTTGCTCTTTTTTCATGACTTGCGACACTGTGATCTTGAGGAAAATTATATAGTCTGTGCCCCACCATTAATTGAGCCCAGAGCCGTGTCCAACGACATAACGGAGTAGCTTCTGGTTAACCGTAATTCCATCTCATGCCTAGTGCTACTCGAAGTTTAGTTGGAGCCCTGCATATCACTGAGCTAACCCATGGTTTAATTTAAAGACGTATCGACTACTTCTAGGACTTTACATGATTTGACTTAAAAAATTTCTGGTTAAAGCAAAACAAAAAAAAAAAAAAAAAAAGGGAAAAAAGTGCATTAATTTGCGACAAAAGACACTCTTGATAGCCAAAGAAGTTTCCTGCTCACACTCTGCGTTATGTGTTTTTGTATATAAATCCTTGCTTGAAAATCTCATTTCCGGTCATATGTAGGGAGTACACCACCATTAGCAGAACGGTCTTGCCGAGAAAAGTAATTCCAAAGTACACCGTCAATTTAGGTCCTCTTTTAATGTGAATAGTTCATGTTAGGGTTATCAGATGTTGTTGCTTTGTTTTGGATATGAAAGAAGACATGTTAATGTGTAAGTGTTGCCAAATTGGGAAGAATTGAAGATGATTTAGACTGTTTAAAAATTTGGTGGAAAAAAGAGGTTATTTCCGTCACCTTGCGGATTAATACGGTAGGGTTTACAGACCATAAACTTCATCCCCTTGTGTCTAAAAATCTGTACGGTCATGCTATGGTGAATTTGTAATGCCATGATTGACCAACTCACTGGCTTTCATGTGAGGGGTAGCTTTAGTGGGGTGTAAACTTTGACAAGGCTGTGGGGGGGGGGGGGGC
This sequence comes from Holothuria scabra, assembly GCA_037179385.1. Taxonomy (NCBI): domain Eukaryota; kingdom Metazoa; phylum Echinodermata; class Holothuroidea; order Aspidochirotida; family Holothuriidae; genus Holothuria; species Holothuria scabra. The sequence goes on from CM074180.1 coordinate 52,457,674, forward strand.
GTGTTATGTAGGGGAAATAGTGTGTAAGTCAATGGAGCAAATAATGGTGGTGTGCTCCCTGTAGGGTCGCGGCTTTTCAAAACTTTCTGTGCACGTCTGCGCGAAGAGATGGTGGCGCTCGTCTGAGATGTTATTTGGGCGATCACAGAACTTACTGCGTGCCCCCACGAGAAAAAACCTAGCTCCTCCAATTTTCGATCGCTCTAGACTAGAGCGTTTTTACACATTCTTCCACTTTCTTATGTAAAATAAATCCTTTGTAATTAAAAGGTGCTCTCTTCATGGTCAAGTGGTTTAGAGCATCCGAACTGCAGTCTTGAGGTCGGGAGTTCAAGTTCTGGCCGGATCATACCGAAGACTTTAAAAATGGAACCTTCTGGAATTGTGCTTGGCCGCAAAAACCCCATCGAACTAACTAACCAACTCTTCATTTTTATATGTTTAAGTAAAAGGACAGCGAACGAACTTGAAATGAAAACGATCAATATTTTGAAGTGTCACAAATATAGCACCATTTTGCACTGCGGCTCTTTTCAAAATGTAAAAGTTTTCAAAAGAGAGGGGAACACCCCTATCCTTAGACACCACTACAGCAATTAATCAAACTGTCTTCTATGTATTTGTTTTAATTTGCAAGATGTAGCCCTGTGTTTTTGCTGTGGAGAATGGCAAACAAAGTTTTTGAAGAAACACATGAAAAAAGCGGCGCGATAGTTCGCCCGGGAAAAGAAAAAGAAGAAAAGAAAGACAATTACGGGTAGAAACGAGAATCCGACATCCGGACTATATTGATTTTTTAAATTAAAAGAACATAATTACTAGGTATCCGTACTGCCCGAAAATGGCCTGGTGGCAGCTCTTCGACTCTTCTTGGTCCAAAAAAAAAAAGATCCAGTCGTTCGGAATTTTTAGCATAGAGACCCTCACCCACAATAAGGGACATTAGCTAGCCCTGGTTAGAATAGAACCGTTTTAGGAGTTAAAAACAAAGTTAATTAAGTTGATGACGTCGGACGGAGAAGAAAGATCACCCCCACCATTCATCTTATGATCTATTTGCCATCTGCGTGACAGCTCAGTTAAAGGCTCAGTTTAAGGTTATAGGTCCATTTCTCCGCAATAATGTTACAAGTACAGAACAATACAAAACAAAACAAAACAAGGAAAGGAATGTATAGTTACTTAGGCTTGCTTTATTTATTATAACCAATCCAAGTCTACTCATTTCATTTACATAAAAAAGAAAATATATTAAGTAAAATAGCCGACATGGTTGCATTAACTTTTCATTTTAATAAGTAAAAACAATCTCTGGTTGCTTTCTTCACACCAAGGACTTATTGCACGCTAAACTCTTTCAAGGTCCCTTTGGTCCTTTCTTAAACACCGAGGTCTTTAGTTAGAGCGAAAACGTTTTTTCGGCACAACATTAACGTCAACTTCCCTCGGACGTTTTCGACGGACGACACTAGTAAGCGTTTGCTTCATATCCTTCTCCTTGAAATTGTCTTTAATTTCCTTTGCAATCAGGTTTTCCGAAAGGAAAGATGCGTCATCATTATCAGTTCGTGTATTGTACACACTTTTAGATGAATTCGCATTCGACAAGCAGGAGACTTTCAGTGGTCCGTACTTGACCCAGTAGATAGAGGCAACTTTGCCGAAGTCCTTCAGCAAACTTTGGGAAGACATCTGTGAAGACCTTGGGTCGTCAGAGCAGCAAGTCAAAGCCATCGAAAAGCATTTCTGAAAACAGAAGCCAAAATTGTGATTAGTGAAATAGTTTAAAATACAAAACCCGCAAATAGAAACAAACGAAAATTTACCTATTGAATATTTTTCAATAAACTTAAAAGACGTAAATTGTTGATCAAATTTTACAAAACTCAATTGGTAAGGCGCTCAAGTTTGTACCTCGTAGGGCTGTTACGTGTAGAACTGCGAAATGTAACTCACCGCTACTTTAACAGGCTCCATACATCCAAAGTCCTTCGATTCTCCCCTTGCTAAATCGGTCATGACCGAAACTCGACCGGCAAATCTTTTCTTAAACGGAACTTTCGCTTTGGGATGCATTTAAGATTGCAAAACACTGACTTTGATGAGAAGATTTGCTTTGCACGTTTGAACAGTTTGAAGTGAAAAGTATTTTTGTTTACTGTACACACTTCAGTTGCTAGGACGTATCGATGGTCCACGTATTAAAGCCCTTTGCGTAACACTTGTTCCATAAGTGCGTGAAATGGAGCGTCTAATGTCATATCACGCTAAAAGACTTAAACTGCACTAATTTACGAGTCATTTAAAATGACGCCTTCAGCTGTTTTGCCTTGTTTGCCATAAGCTGTAGGTTAAACAATTCAAGCGCGATGGAACACGCAAAATTCGCTCTTGTCACCGCGCATGAACTAAACTGTTTGTAATCACAATTGCGCACTTATTGAACGCCTAGAAACACCAGAAAGCCAAAAGACTTAGTGATTCCTTGCCATCAAATACCTTACCTGCTTTCAAATTGACAGTGCTTGATAGATTTCTCTTTACATAGTAGGGACAGAATTTTCGCAATTTTACCGCTGGTGACCTCAAATGACCTTTGACCTCTACTAAAAACAATAGTGTTCTTCCTCTCAACATGATAAATCTATATACCAAATATGAAAAGTGTCGGACAATTCCTATCTTAAGATATCGTGTTTACAAGGAAGTGTAACAAGCACACACACCCACCCACACCCACATACACACACACACACGACATCACCATCGCATAGATTCCTTGCCTGTCTACGGCAAGGAATCAATAAGCACGTGGAAGGCATTGTTACGTAGACCTTCGATGTTTCCTTGCAACATCCGTCTACTTCGTAGCGAGCAGCAAATAGCACACTGTTTTATCTATCTAGAATGTTTTAGAAAAGCATCAGTTTTCAAATACCTCTTTTTGTGGGGTTTGCGGTTTTTATTCTTTTGTGTTTATTCTCACAGTAATAATTACGTACTACACTTTAAATACCTTTTCGATAAATTAGGCTATACTCTTTAAAGCCGTTTTGTTGGCTTTGACTTGCTGCTCTGACGACATCACGATGATCAGAAATTTTGCAGAAGATTCTTGGCGAAATTGCGAATACTGTATATATCGTGCCAATTTCTTACCTCTGAAAATCTCCTCTTTGTTAAATGCAAATTGAGAGTGGTGCAATGTTCGAATTGAGAATGATGACCTGTGTTTCCCCTTGAAGAAAAGCATAATAATTCATTCAATGGTCATTTGTTCAAGATTTTGCCTCTCGAACAAATATTAATTGACAAATTATATCTTTTACCAATTTTTACGAGATCGACAGTGAAAGAAACCGTCATTGTAGCTTGAGAATTTTTCCAATGAAAAGGTTCAACCTCTCCGGTGGAGCAACTGATAAAACCCCTTTGATCCGACAAAAATAACCTTATAGGAGTATTCACCGCTCATTTTGGTCGTTCTTCGCACGCCAAGTATTTGGACTCGGTGGAAGGAAACTTGGAATTTGGGGCTTTAGTTAAAAGTAACCGTGCGTTAGGTTTCTGCTGATGAATCTTTTTGTTCCAAAAATGAGGCAAAACCTTTCATTATTTCGAGAAAATAAAGTAAATAGTAGATGCGGATGATTGTCGTCGAAATTTCACACACTACGGAAACCATTCAAGCTTCCCAGCATAGAACGTATGGGTGTAAAATTGCCACAGAAAGGATCATTGTATACCTCGAGGTGACGGAAAATGAAAACCAAACAGGTACTCCCGTCCTAATGCTCCTCAAGGAAACCCCTTTTGGTGGCTTACTTATTTCACAATGTAAAATAGCGAAAATCTGGGGAAAAGGGAAAAATAATTATTGGGGAGAAACGATATGTTCCTCCCATATATTCATTGTAGGGTAATTGCCTCCTGCCCTCCAGGATCGACGCCCCTTGAATCCACGGGAGTCTACGACCAGCTGTTGGAAAATTTTTGCCCACCTCCATCTACAAAGTAGACTCCATGGTGTAGCAAATTTAGTTTTACTTGAATAATTTAGTTTTACGTGAATAATATACGTAATTTTTTAACTATACCAAATCATTCAGTGGCCTTTTCATATTGTCCTGATTAAGCGAGATCCCATATCGAAAAGTTTTGTACAGAAACGATCATTTGCTCATTCTATATGAAAATTTTTTAAATGTTCTAATTAAGGTAAGCTAAATCGATTATGCTTTGGAATGATATGTCAATGTGAGAGGAACTCATGAAATGCCGATTTTCATTCGAAATACATGATTTTTTGACGATTTCAAAATGTTGTGACGTCATAACTTGGGAAATTTCCCCAAAATAATGGGCCATTTTATGCCTTTACTTCACGCGTTTTACGACAAAAATATAGATCCAAATAAAACCCTTCTCCTCCTGTTACCTGTGACAAGCAGTTCCCAGAAACGAGCCGTGTCAATATATTCGTGGCTAGAAGTGTTAATCCTATAAATTATGTAAAATTTTAATGAAAACGCCTTTTTAGCCAATAGACATCAAATCCCAAAATCAATGATTTACGAGCGTATCTCCAGTCTTTTTTACGAAGGTAACATAACATAACAGGTTGAAGGGCAAAGGAGGGCCAAGGCCCTAATCATTTCGCTCATCGAAGGTCCTATATGCCAGAGTGAGCGTGGATGAACACCGGCGAACTTCGCCTTCTCTTTTCGACTAGTGCTCAAAGGTAACGAGGCAGGCGTGTACTAATCGCTCCCAATCCTGCTCCCGGGACCGCCATTTAACGTCCCCATCCGACGGACGTGAGCGTATCTCCAGTCTTTAGTCGCTTTCCCAAAGGCTGGAGGGGTGGAGGTTATACTTGCTCTGCACCAGTGGCACCACTGCTCAACAGCTGAACTGAGCAAGCGGACAACTTCCTGAGTCGGTCAACTTCCTGAAACGGACAACCAAATACCCAATTTTGTAATTCACCAATTTTTTAAACCCCCTCAGCATCACTGTGAACAGCTGTGCTGAACAAGCTAATTTTTAGACCCCGGAAAAAGTGGTTCCACCGGGATTTGATCCGAGGACCTTCAGCATGCAAGGCAGTACGCTCAAACCACCGAGCCATCTCCACCCTCAAGTTAAGGGGTGTGTCCAGTCAAAAAAGCATTCACTTGATGTGCAATAGTACGAACATCACAAATCCAGTTTAGCCAGACCTTAAAACACAACCCCGAATACTACAATAGCATAAACCTAAGCGAAATAGCGAAAAACCTAAAAATGCACACTGTAACGCATTTGGGAGGTTTATGATCGAAACTTTTCGATATGAAACAAAATGTGCAATTATTCCGGAACAGGTTGTTGGCTGAACGCAACTCAATCACAACCGACAAAACACCAACATAGTGACGCACGCAAATGGATTTCAGGTAACGTACAAAACGATGACAAGTGCAGAATCAATTATTATGCTTGCTTAAAAGCCTGTTGGCATATCAATTACATACTACGATACTTGATGTAAATAGCACAACAATGAATAAAACCCGAGGTCAGTAACAAAATTATCATACCAGGAGAGTTATTTTCCGAGGTGCAGTTCACCTAGGCCGACTCAAACACATTGCCTATAGGCCTATTTAAGTTGCCCTATGTTTTCATAAGTAAAATATGTAATCAACCCGTCCCCTCCCTCTGCAAATAGGACAGCTTATGACTGACTTTTGAAGTAGGCTACCCGAGAACTATCATGTGGTATAAGGTATATAATTCTAGTGGTGGTAGCTTAAATTTTTGTCTCTGAGTCAGTGTCAGAAGTTCCAATTTTATTAAAACGGTCCTCCCAGACTTCTTGCTACAGTTCAGAGCCAAACTTATTTTTGATAACTTGTTAAAGGGGGACAAATTCTAAGCATGACCCTGCCGAACTTATCATTTCCTATGTTTGGTTTTCGACAGCATTTGATTATAGCAAATGATGATGTCATGGATTCACACTGTTGGCCAATTTCTTGTTGTTATTTATAATTTACCACCCGCCAATTTCATGCAACTAAACTTAAATGATACCATGGTGCATCCACAGGAATAGAATGTTGAAAACTAGTTTTACCTTTGGGCATGAAGTAGAATCCCTAATTAATTCAGGTTCAAGATTAGGTGAGTTTAGGTGAGTCACGGCCTTTTTCCAGTTGTGGCTCACTGCAGTTTGTTTTTCCTTCTCTATTGCTTATGCTGAGATTCAAGCACAACGGCAGCACGTTCCCGTTTTTTAAGTCTTCGGTACGTATGACCGTCACAGGCCGGCCAGCCGGCGGGACTCGAACAAAGTTGAAATAATAAAATATTGGCCAACAATGTGAATCCATGAGATCACACCTGCTTGATTCAAGTTCACTTTCCATTTCAAATTCAATTGCTAATATCTCGAGAACAAAAAATAGGAATTTGATTAACCTCGCATTGTTACTTAGTTGTCAAACTAGTTTCAGGGGCGAGGGATTATGGTGCTAGGAGTATCTCTGATGTTGGTTGTGTTGAGGGTCCTATTCAAGCTTACAGAGGTTTTAACCATATCTCAACTGACAGGGCAGTTTCTGGGATCAAAGTTGTGTTTGCTAATGTACGGAGCATTCTTAACAAGTTCGATGAATTTCTTGCACAGATTTCCATTGACAATCCAGACATTGTTGGAGTTACTGAATCATGGCTCCATAGTCAGGTAAGCAGCTCTGAAATTCAGGTTCCCGGGTACAAAATTTTCAGGCAAGATAGGATTGATACTGTCGGCGGTAGGGGTGGAGGGGTTTTATTGTTTGTCAAGGATAGTTTAAATTGTGTTGAAGTCACAACCAAGTTTTCCTGTGGGTTCTCTAACTGCTTGTGGTGTGAACTTAGCTGTAGCAATGATTATGGCACCCCCTTGCTTGTCGGTATTGTTTACCGTTCACCAAATTCTTGCGTTGAGAATAATCAGAGGTTGTTCCAAATTTTTAGGAAAATTTCTTCCAAAAAGGCTGTTGTGTTTGGGGATTTTAACTTTCCAGATATTGATTGGCATTCCTGTACTAGTGGGTTACATGGGAGGGATTTTCTTGAGGTTGTGACTGATGGTTTCTTTACCCAGCATGTTCTGTTTCCCACTCGTGAGGATAATTGCCTTGATTTGGTGTTAAGTACAGATGAGAACATGGTTACAAATGTAGCTAATGGTGGTAAGATTGGGTCCAGTGACCATGACCTTATTTGTTTTAATTTACATTGTTTCAGCAATCATGCTAGTAGTGGCAAAAGAATTCTAGATTTCAGCAAGGCTAACTTTACTCGTGCTAAGGAGCTTTTAACCATAGATTGGGCGGCCCGTTTGTCTCACTTAGGCCCTGCTGAGGCATGGAGTGTTTTCCGGGATGTTGTTTCTGACACAACAAAGTTGTGTATCCCACTTAAGAAAGCTGCGGTTAAAAATAGGCCAATTTGGATTTCTAGAGAAGTTCTTAGAGCAACTAGGAAGAAACGTAAGTGCTGGCGTCGCTATAGGGCCAGTAATAGTCCAGAAAACTTAGCAGCTTACAAGAAGCAGGAATTCTTAGTTAAAAATTTGGTAAATGGAACTAAAACTAGGTTTGAAAAGCAGTTGGCCAAGGAGGTTAAGATAAACCCAAAACTTTTCATGCCTATGTGAGGTCTAAGCAGAAGCTTAAGGAGGGTGTGGGGCCTCTCAAAGGTGATGATGATACTTTGGTTAGTGACCATCAGGATATGGCTAATTTGTTAAATGACTATTTTGTATCTGTTTTTACTGAGGAATCATCTTTGTTGGGGACTTGTAAGGGTTCTGATGTCTCTTCTTCAATCAGTAATGTCATTTTCTCAGAGGAACAAGTTTGTAAAAAGTTAAAGAGTTTGAAAGCTAGTAAGGCCCCTGGGCCAGATGGGGTCCACCCAGCCATTTTACGTGAATGCTCTGAGATTTTGTCAGTTCCTCTTTCCATCATTTTTCAGAAGTGTCTGGATTCGAGTTTTGTTCCTACTGACTGGCGGGTAGCAAATGTTACTCCAATTTTTAAGAAGGGGGATCGAAGTAATCCTTGCAATTACAGGCCTGTCAGTTTAACCAGTGTTGTGTGCAAAGTTATGGAATCTTTGATTAAGGATAGTTTACTCAAGTATCTTTTAGATAATGAGTTACTTAATCTGTCACAGCATGGTTTCCTGCCAAGCAGATCTTGTGTTACTAACTTACTGAGCTTTCTTGAAGATGTCTCTTCATCTCTTGATTCTGGGTATGGCGTTGATGTCATTTACCTTGACTTTTCAAAGGCTTTTGATAAAGTTCCATTAGGTAGGCTAATGGTTAAACTGCATAGGTTAGGGGTTCAGGGCAATTGTGCTGATTGGATAAATTCGTGGCTTCATGGTAGATCTCAGAGAGTTGCTGTCAATGGTAACTTCTCCTCTTGGAAAGAAGTCACAAGTGGAGTACCGCAGGGTTCTGTCCTTGGCCCACTTCTTTTCTTAATTTTCATCAATGATATTGATAGTTCTCTTACATCTCGTATAAGTAAGTTTGCAGATGATACTAAGCTTTATAGGAAGGTTAGCATTTTGGATGATGCCTTACTGCTGCAGAAAGGTCTGGATAGGTTATTTTCTTGGTCTCAGACCTGGCAAATGTCTTTTAATGCAGATAAGTGTAAGGTCCTTCATTTTGGTCCCAAAAGTTTTAGCTATGATTATAACATGAATGGTTGTGTTTTAAGTAATGTCACCTCTGAGAAAGATCTGGGTGTTGTAATTACTGGGGATTTAAAGTCATCAAGGCAGTGTGCAGCCACTGCTGTAAAGGCTAATAGAGTGCTTGGATTGATCAAGAGGAATTTCATCAATTTTAGTAAGGATATTGTGCTTAATTTGTATAAGCAGTTGGTAAGACCCCATCTTGACTATGCAGCTCAGGCTTGGAGTCCCTTCTATGAAGGACAAGTTTCTTTTAGAGCAGGTTCAGAGGAGAGCCACTCGCCTCATTCCTGAGGTGAGAAATTTGCCTTATCATGCTAGGCTTAAACATCTTGGGCTTACCACCTTGGAGCTGAGAAGGATCAGGGGAGACATGCTCCAGGTTTTCAAGTTCCTTTGTGAAAGGAATCCCCTTCTGACTTGTAGTTATTTAAGGGTTCAAGGTAATTCTCGGGTGCGTGGGCATTGTAAAAAGCTTGAAAAGCCTTTTGCAAGGCTTGACATTAGGAAGTTTAGTTTCTCCCATAGAGTTGTCAACGAGTGGAATTGTCTACCAGATTGGGTAGTTAACTCCCCCTCAGTTCACTGCTTTAAGGTTTTTCCATGGCTGTGGTAGAATCTGATTGTTTGGGGCTGTTGTCAAGCTTTGGTGGTTTGACTTTTGATTAGGGCTTGGACTTCAGGGCATCTTATGAGGCCTTGGCCCTCCTTTGCCCTTCAACCTGTTATGTTATGTTATGTTATGTTGTTATGTTATGTTATGTTATGTTATGTTATGTTATGTTATGTTATGTTATGTTATGTTATGTTATGTTATGTTATGTTATGTTATGTTGTTATGTTATGTTATGTTATGTTATGTTATGTTATGTTATGTTATGTTATGTTATGTTATGTTATGTTATGTTATGTTATGTTATGTTAGAATATTTGTCCGCTGATCCTCTCCAAAATACCAAAAATAAATTTATTACTAACGTTAGCTCTGGACCATGATTCTTTTCAGGGTACCCCTAATCATGTGAGTCCCCCAAATGCAGAATTGCGTGACTATAGACAGCTCCTAAAACCCATGATCCCACTATATGAAATGCCTGAGCCTATGGGACTAGCAATTCAAGATTCGGAATTCGTGGTCATTTCTTGTAAGCTTTGCCATGGCCTCGTCCAGTTGTTCTAGAGAAAACGAATACGAATGTTGTTTGAAATCGGCAACTGACTTTCACTAACATTTTAATTACTGTCAAAGGTCAAAACAGTACCGTGAAATAGCAGACGACGACACGTTTCAGGTGAACTTGGAACTTCGTGGGGACAAATATTATTTCTTTGGGTCACGTTCCGCATCATATTAAAAGCATTAAAGAAATTTTGTTGTGGGCATATGTATTGTTGCAGTTATCTCTTGGTTACATGGATGTGAACAGCCTTGTTGGAGACATAGAAACTGCTGTAATGGCTGGCCGAACAGATGTGGTTAGAGCAGCTCTTACGGAGAATGGGCACGGTATGTCACCGTCTTCTTTATGTTAGTAGGATGGTACTGGGAGCTTAGGCCTAGGCCTAGGCCTAAGTTGTAATATCATTGTGAAATAATATGTGGACGTGTAACGTTATATTGAAACCGTAGGCTAGGCCAAGCATCCCCCACTTTCCCCACATCTTTCACTTCCTGTACAGTGTAGGGTAGCATGGTTTTATGAAAGTTTTATGCATTCCAGCACTTTCCAATAATATTATTGATACCTAACCCTCTCAGTGAGACTGGTCTCAGCATGGTTTGATTTATAATTTTTTTCTAGGGCCTAGGCCTAGCCTAACGTTACATGCACTGGTGCACTGGTGTAAGTCAAAAAATCTAGGCCTACATCACTACTACGTGCACAGCAAAATTTCTACATGCACCAAACATTCTGAAAATTAAAAAATAAGCCTTCAACTTCAAGGAAAACGCCTTTCTAATATGCCTTAGGCCGGGTCTAAGAGCACATTGCATTTTTTTTTTCTATTTTGAGTGAAAAAAAATGTGCAGATTTTTACTGACCCCTTTTCTAATTACGTGGCATGTTCCATCAATCCTGGATATTCTTTTCTATTTCCCACATTGGAAAGTATGTATTACGATGGGGATTTATATATTAATATTCCCTCCAGCCTAATCCTTAACCAAAGGCTAAAAGCAAAACTGATCTCTGATGCTCGCACTCCACGCAAACAATATCAACACTAAGGGATATTAGCCTTTAAGGAGATCCGTCATGGCTACCACAGCTTTTAGGGAAAAACTGTGGTTCCCAATTATAGTACCTGACCAGTGGTTCATTACTCCTTTACTTACTCCAGATTTGATTACCATTCTGGAACATAGAAGCCCAACAACTTCAATGGGCTTCAAATAACAACTTACAACAAATCCTGAAATAAGTGCTGGGAAAAAGGGAATCAAATTACTTAAAGTGCACTGAAGGGCTACATCCCCTTTCAGCTTATTCTGCGATAAAGTGCTATCAAATGTCAACCTTCATGGTCATTTTCAAGGGCATATAATTAGTACTGAGAACAGTTCCTGACGTGATTGTTCTAAGGGTATTTTTTCCGACATGAAGGGGCCTTAAGTGTGTGATTTTGTTTGCTTCAAGGGCAAAATTTTCCCATTACCTCACTGCGTGAAAGGATCGTAGGAGCCAGGGTTAGCACCAGCTCAAAAATATCAAGGGGGGGGGGATTTCCCCCTTGGTCTAAAATTTTGAGGGGGATCTGAGAATCTTCGGGGGAGACTCAAGCAAAGTCAAATCGTGGAAAAAAAATGACAGTTACCTTTCAGGGCACAAACCAAAAGTTTTATAACCTATGCATACCCCCACCCCTCCCCACCTCTTCCTACTGCATGTACAATTCCAAGTTGGCCAGTTTGAACTTTTGACCATTTACTTGTAATCGTCACAACCAGACCATGTCTATCAGCCCTGATTCTTAAGGAAAGCTCATGTTTTCTGCATAGACTGTATTTAGCAGAGCTAAGTAAGATACATTGGGCAGACACAAGGCATCAAGTGAGCTTTGCTCAAATAAGCCAAGGCTAAATACTGTGCTTGAGATTCCAAGCCTAGAGTTTGCATCAACCATCGCCACTGGCCTAATCCAAGTTATAAGCTACAGCTAAAAATTTCACCCAATCTTCAAGTAATTCAACTATTTTTTAAGGGTGATTATAAGGTTTCGCCAGTTTAACATGCATCTAAAATTCTGACATTGTGGTTCAAAAGGTTCAAGTTTCCAATCATCCAAGTCCTTTCAAATTTCAATGCCACTGTGGTACACACTGAATGTGTAAGAAGCAAAACACATTGTGAAATTTACAGGGGTCTAAAGTTATGCAGTTGGCATTTATGTCTCAAAACATAAGTGAGGCATGTGTAAAATTCTTTAACTTAGCCCTTACCAACATTTTCAAAACTTCTACTTCACTACTTTTGATGTACAATACTATTTTTCTTTAGAGCTGCTGGCACCAGCTCACAAGCCATCCTAACGTGTTGTCAATATGAATTCATGGAAAGCCTAACCTGTAACGTTAAAAGTTGCCTTGAAAGCAGCCACATGCATGGGCGTCCTGAAGGTGGGCAAAGGGGGGGGGGCACTTCGCGCCCCCCCCCCGGAAAATCAGATTTGTGAAAAAATTAATTAAAAATTGAAATATTCTACTCGTGAAATATGCGGACATTTGACAAGGAATAGCAAAAGAGAAGATGGTACAGTATGCTGAATAGTGAAATTGTAATTTGGGGACCATCATTTGTGATATCTATTGGAAATTTGTAATTGTAAAAACTATGCCAAAATTGTACTAGTTGTCAGGTATGTAGTGTGCATATGGCATCTGACTATTGATGAATGCGTTGGTCTTGGTTTGGTACCGTGCTGATCTCAAGTGGTGACGCGCAGATGTAACTGGGATATGCAAGGTAAATATGGAAGGGGGGGGGTATGATTCATAATTGGGTAATGGATATAGGCCTATATAGGCTGTTTGACAGTTGTAAGTCTTATCGTGCAAAGGCGTGCGAGGCCATGATCGAGAGGCAGATTTCCCTTCAACAAGTTTTTACATCGAATATTCTAAAAATCTAAAAATTGCAGACATGAAATTCCTGTTTCAAGGCTGGGTACATGCAGCTTATAACACTCTCCAAGTGTCGTTTCCAGCCATCTGGAGGGTTTGTTAGGCCCAAAATTTTCTTGTATGCTCTGCGCCAACCTATGGTGGCGCTCCGCTTAGATAGTGTACACAATTCAATCATCCACGAATGACCTTGCCCCCCCTTGTAAAAATTTCTGTGGATGCCCATGGCCACATGCAAAACTGTAGACAGAGTATATGTTGTACTACCAGTGTCAAAGCTCTCTCAGCACAATATAAATACAGTTTAAACTAACTAGTCAGTGCATGCAAGAAGTGTTTATGGGATTCACATATGGAACGTACATCCATTAGTGCATCACTGCACTGACTTTGTGTGTGCAATTGGTGAGCTTGACTATTTTGAATATTCTTTGTGCGGGATTCCGGCAATCCTGCTGCTAATGCAAACCCTAGTAGGCAACAATTGATATTGCGGTCTGAAAGGAGACATGCTCAATTTTTTTTTGGTTGAAATATCTCAGTGCTTGTCTAACTGGCAGTATGCAAGAGATTACGATGCAAAGGGCAATTGGGACTGCTATAGGCCTATTAGGATTATTTTGTGCTGCACCTTGACTTGTAACATGGATTTGACCATGAAACCTATAGGCTAGGTCTGGAGTCTACATGCACGAAGTGCATGTAAGCCTCCGCAGTTACATGCACGTAGGAAATTCTATGTGCACCCGTGCATGCATGCACCCGGGTAAATGGAACCCTGGGTCTCAGGCAATAAAGTTGCAACCAACCAGAGAATTATTTGATGGTTTTTGTTTTTTTTCCTTTTTTGCCTAGGCTTAGGCTAGGCCCAATATCCCAATATGCTTAGGCAGCCCAGACTAAGATTGCATAATTTGCAAGTCACATGGAGGAAGATCTTCTGCATGACTTCTGAGTGCTAGGTGCACAAATATGGGTGAAAGTAGGGTGTCCATTTGTCCGGCTTTTCGCCGGACAATCCAGCTTTTGGCCACCCTGTTCTCCGTTCGGGCTCTCATAACGCCGGACGTTGAAATTCCCCCATTTCTGAAGTTTTTAATGTAAACTTCTCAACAATATGCAGCGCAGACTAGCCTGGAGTATTGATTACGTGCAGTGTGCATCGTGACTGACGCAATGTGCATCAGTCATGCCTTTCACATCTGCCGAAGTAGTTTGTGTATAGTACATTACATTAGAGAGCATGTAAAGATTATGGATTGCAATAGGAGCTGAATAATGTAGGAGACTCATACATTCATAATACTTTTAAACGATGCACAAATTTTTAGAGTCCAACATTCCATTTCACGACTGTAATAAGGACCGTTTCTGGCCATCTGAGGGTTTGTAAAGGCCAACAATTTTTTGGTACGCTACGTGCCAGCTCATGGTGGCGCTCCACTTAGATAGTACGGAAGGTTGTCCTCCTTTTCTGTCATGTAGGAATGGACACCCTAGGTGAAAGGCATGCAAATTTTTTAGTCTAGGCCTAGGCCTAAAGCCTATGTACCAGATAACCTTTTTTTTTGTGCGGGGGGAACGTGTACAAGAAATGGAAAACGTGCGCAGATCGGAAAACCCAGCATACCAGAACATGTATGCTGTGCTGCAAGTACAGTATGCTTCAGAAACAGGTATATGTACTGTGCAGTAGAATTCCCCTTGCTATCTTACAAAAAAAACTTGCATGCGGCATATGTGCAGCTAGCATACTACAGGTGCTCTCAGCATACCGTATTTACCCTATTAAACGCCCCCTCTCTAATAAACGCCCCCCCCCTCCCAACTTCTTCGCATAAAGTGAAATTGTTAATTCCAAAGACAATATGGTAAAAGGAAAATGAAATAGTCCTGCCTTGAAGCCACGAAATCTCCTAAAGTCCCATACTGTATCCTGAAGTAAAAGGCATGTTTCTGCAACTAATTACTGTTGATATCCATCACGCTATCAGTCACATACCGCGAACCTGTACTGCTTCGTTTGCGGTTTGAAAGTGGTACTGTACATACCGTAGGTATACAAATATTTGCTAGCCTATCCAACCAGCCTAACATGAAAATCCAAATTCAACACAGGAAAACTGTTTAATAGTGAAATGCTGTGAACGCGTATGTACTGCTAATGATACTACTCACGGCAATTATTATGCAATTACCGTATGTACGTGCGTAAAGCCGGCCGGTCAGTATAGTACCGTGAGGCCTGGCTGTATACTGTTCACATCATGCATGAATGTATATGCTGCGGGCACTTAAAAAAGTCACTTCTGTGTGTAACTAACATATCAAGATGTCGGCGAAAGTTGATCACACTTGCAAAGTTCAGAGTGCTGTTCGTGGCTACGATATTTATAGGGAATTAGGTTTGGTTACCGATTATTGGGGAGGAGCTCACAGCTGATTGTGAAGCTGACAACCAAATGGACAAATATGCCATATGTAGCAGTTTATCAGAAGTCACATAAATTTGACTCTAATAAACGCCCCCCTTAACGAAAATTTCACGCCCCCGGGGTGTTTAATAGAGTAAATACGGTATACATACAAGATACAGTATAGAGTATGTGTATTTGGATACTGCTGAGAACGTGACAGCTGTGGTATGCCGTCAATACAGTATGTAGGCTAGAGGTCTTTTGCATTTAGTGACAACACAATAGTGCGGGGAGTAACTTAAAAATGGTAAAAGATGAATGCAGATGTCACTAAAAATTACCGAAGTGCGCGGACAGAAAAACAAGGCAGTTTGGCTGCGCAGGGACAGTTTCCCCGCACAGTCAGGGCTATGTAATTGTATTGAGTTTAAGGTGTGCATTTTCTTATTTTGGCTTGATACTAGCCTAGTCTTTAAATAGGAAATTTATCTTCTTCCCGCAGAAAACACACTAGGCATATATACAATTAAACTGGCTTAGACTTAGTCCTCAGTCACTTCTTCCCATTTCACTTTGCTCTGTGTAATCGGTCCTTATGCTATACATTGACTGAAAGGACATTTATCGCAACTAACCTGTTGCAGGACACTCACGACTCTAAATGTCCTTCTTTTCTCACCAAACAAAGCAAAGATGCCAACAACTTCTCACCATTATACTGTAGAATAATAAAAGTGCTAAACTTTGTTAAAAAATGTCTTTCATGTCATTTCAATGCTGAGTTGATGTTGCATATTTCTGAACCTCAATTACCAGCATTCAATGACCTTTGACTGCTGGAAAACACCTGAGATCAGGGTTTATTTATCCATCAATATATGGTATACGGTGCCTCTCACTGAACAAAACATTTCTAACAATATCTAGTTTTGTCCTTTGATGGAAAATCAGTTGCAGAAATAGTAATTGTTTGAATCATTCATTGGTTTGAACAAGTATACGCTGCTGCATGCAGTAACTGATACCTGTGGGTCCACATAAAAGTGATCCCCTAGTAGTGATTGACCCAATCTTTCAAAAAATTACAAAATCAAGTCACCCTCTGCATAATGGATAGATGTAAATTACAATACCTTCAAATGGTAAGCAATTGTATTTAAAACAATGCACTGATTCGACTATGCAGTCAGATTTTATATTGTCAAACAGAAGCCCAAAAGGATCATGGGATGTTAATACTGTAATGTTTCCACTTATTGCAATTTTTGATTCCTTGCCGAAGGCAGGCAAGGAATCTATGCGATGGTGATGTCGTGTGTGTGTATGTGTGTGTGTGTGTGTGTGTGTGTATGTGTGTGTGTGACGCCTGCTTGTAAACACGATATCTCAAGAACGGTAACCCCCAGGGATCTCAAACTTGGCATGTAGATTGTCCACATTGAGTAGATGGTCCCTATTTTTTTGGTAGAGGTCAAATGTCATTTGGGGTCACCAGAGGTCAAAATGTAAATACCTTGGAAATTGCTTGTAAACACAATATCTCCAGAAGGAAAAATGTGAGCCATCTCATACTTACCTTGCTGATTGTCCATATTGAGTAGATGGTCCCTATTGTTTTTGATGGAGGTCAAAGGTCATTTGGGGTCACCAGAGGGAAAAAGGTCAAAACCTTGTAAACACTGTATCTCAAGAAGGGTAAATGTAAGGGATCTCATACATAGCAGGTGGATTGCCCATATTAAGTAGATGGTCACAATTATTTTTGGTGGAGGTCAAAGGTCATTTGGGGTCATCAGAGATGAAAAGCTCAAAAACTTGTAAACACCATGTGTCAAGAAAGGTAACTGCCAGGAATCTCATATTTACTAAGTAGATTGTCCATATTGAGTAGATGACCCCTATTCTTTTTATTGGATGTCGAAGGTCATTTGGGGTCATCAGAGCTCAAAACATCTGAACCTTGCAAACACTATATCTCAAAAGAGTATATAACTGTTGAAGTTAATATCCATGAACGGTTAGGGTGAAAGAGTAAGAATAATTTGGCATGTGTAATGTAATAGGCATAGGGTATATAATTTTTTTGGAACAGTTTATTAACTTCACTATGTAAATTCTTTAGTGAGGTAATTTTGAAAATGCATTTGTAAAGTACTGAAGCAAACTCATAGGAAGAAGGTCTAAGGTGCACAAAAAGGCACATCACATGGTAGTTACTGTACAGTAGGCCTATGTTGATTCTGGCACGAAATTGTGCCTTGTTATTACATTAAGTTCCAAGTATTAATACATGAAAAAGTGGGCAGAGCAAAATATAAAATCTTAAAAGGCAAAATCTGTTCATCAGGCTGGCATACATGCTTCAATGCTCATGGGTATGCTGATTTTGCAGCCACAAGTAAATAGATTTTCATGAAACTGATGTGGAACATGTGAGTTTAAACAGTCTGTATAAGGGTCATTTAGGGACATAGTCTGAAAATATTAGAAGATGCTTCTGTGCACACTAAGTAGATGACTGATATGGAACTTCATAAGTATAAACTTTGAACAGAGAGTACTCTGTGTGATGCACAAGAATCTCTTTTATAACATACCTACATTGCTTTTTCAATAACCTTAAAAAAAACCTGAAGAAAACATTAAATTTAGTGGCAAAAAGTGCTAATATTTGACAAACCTTGTGCCTACTGTCCTCATGAGGACATGTGCATGCAAGCATGCATTAATTGGAAGTGGCGGCGGAATTGATTAATTAGATATACCACAGTTAGTTTGTTTTACAAAAAAGAACCTAATTTACACTGATCATTTGGTATCAAATACCCTTCAGCGCACATGAACTGTCATTGCCTAATAGAGTGAATCAAATTGTGACTGACCCATTCTTTGCCATTTGGTCACAGTTATCTCGCCCAATTTTTCACAGTTGACTGCCAGTTATCCCCACAGTGTCCTGAAGGATTACCTCATACAAACATACAGCTCAATTGACTTAAGCTTTTTACTGTTGAAGTGGTGTTAATTGACTCTTATAAACCCTCTGAAGAAAGCTTATTTTTATCTCAGTACATAACCATGACAGCCCATTGTATTTCCTGCCATTCCCTGCAGGCATTCAGTACTCTTTTTGTGGTCAAAATGTCAGACCTGCATGAAAGTCACACCTCTGCTAAACCCAGCATAAAATAACTGTCCACATTATCTTGTCTCATCTGACCACAAATAAAAGTTGTTTGCCTAGCCATTGTCTGGAGATGGAGAAGTTCATGTACACTGATAAAGTTTCTAAACTGAAAGTCACCTTAGAAATACTGTAGATTGACACCCTTCAGAAATTAGTGTCCTTTACATAGAAGCTGGTGGAATTGAACAAATAGTGTGTTTGTATATTTTGTTGAACAAAACTTTTAACATTGGTGTCTGTCTAGATTGGTGTTTCTGCTTTACAGTTTCAATATGCTCTACAGTGATTATTTGTCAGTTTCATTCTAGAATTTGTTTTAAATTTTTGATAGCATAAAATGTATCAGCATACTACTTGCCTCATCTCTCCTTATATCTGGATAACCGCACCAAAAAAGTAACCCCTGTGTGAAGGATTATATAGCTATGTCAAATATCATCATCGAGTGGGAATTCTTGTCTCACATTTCATTTTTATCCATGTCACTATCCCCCCTCCCCCCCCCCAAAAAAAAGTGTACCATAAAGCTTAATGCATAGAACCATTGCTTCAAGATTACCCTTTATGACACTTTTCAAAAGTATTAAGATTTTATTTTGCATTGCTGCTGTCATTTAAAAGTAGTTCAGGTAATAAGAGCAAGCATAATGTTGTACTGTGTATCAAACAAGGAAAACTTGTACTGTATGTTATGCTGTACCTACAGTATAAGTAGACAAAAGGCGAATTAAAAGTCTTGTTAAATTATGGATTAATAGGGATATCTGCTTTTGTTAATTTGCAAAGGATACCATAGACAATGGTTGGGGCATTTCCCCCATAAAGCAAAAATTGCTGTCAGTAATAGCCAAGGTTACACATCTGTGTTCAGATGTCTCTTTAGGCTTGGTCTCACATACCCCGCAACACCCAGTGTTAACTCGTGTTTACAATCAGACAAAACCGCAGGCTAACCCCGTGTTTTCCAGTCTGTGTTCTCACGTATCCAGTGTTTCGTTGATTGGATAGTGTTACCATAGTAATGAGACCAAATATTTCACACACCGATTACAGCAAAATGTAAGAAAATACCTGTCATCAGTGCGAGAAATACCTGTGACCTTGCTTGATTAAAACAAACACGATGTTTAAAACTACTTAACCCTGCGATTTGAGGTGGATCGAAATTTAAACACAGACCCCGGGTTAACCCGCGTTCCCACATTACTCGAGCGTGAGGTAATACAGTGTTACCCCGAGCGGGGGGTATGTGAGAACAGTATTTGATCCAATGCTTGTAGGAGAGTGTGTCGATGAGGGCTTGTTTAAACACTAACCTCAATGCAGACTTTTCGAAACATAGAGGCATCAGAACATAGAGACTTCAGAATGGAGAGCTGTCCCCATTGACCAAACTTTTGATAAAAATGGTTTCAAAATACCGCTTTATCAAGTAATGAGACAGTTTTCAGGAATATTAAAGCTGTGTGAGAAATTCCTGTTGTGTATGGAGATCAAAGGTTTGAGGTGACAGTTAGATCAAACTTTGTAGACATAATATTTTTAGGGGGATAACTGTGAGGGATCTCATACCATGGTGGTAGTACTTCCATACTCATTCTGTACTAAGCTTAATTTTGAATTACTCATGTTGATGGACGTGTTGGTAAGGTGATCACTATTGTTTTTAAGGGGTCGAAAGGTCATTTTGGGTCACATGAGGTCAAAAAGTTTTGACCCTACTAGTATTATATCTCAATTAAGTAGGATAATTGTATGGGATCTCATGCATGTCATGTTTGTTTCCATGTTTGCTATGATATATCATATGGCAAGGAATCACTAAGCCTGTTGGCTTTCTAGTTTTTCTTAAATCTAATCATTTTGTAATAATATTCTTATGAAACATGGGATAGAATGGTAATTCTTCATGTTACCATTATGAATATTGCAGTATATTTCCTGTCAAGTAAATTTTGAGGAATAATACTGACTGGAAGTTGGAAGAAAACAATTTTAGTCAATGGGGAAATTCCTGCTAGTGGTCAATTCCACGTATGGGTGAACTTACACTTAGAAACAGGCTTTGAACATTTTCAAGTTTCTCCTGCTAAGATGACAAACAAATCTAACATTGTTTTGTTCCATTGCAATTCTTAAGATGTCAAAGAATATTAATAACCACTGCAAGAAAGTCTTGTGTTTTACAAGGGGGTGAGTCAGACCCCAGTGAAGGGGTGTGTTGGGTGTTACATGTACATTGACACGGACATGACAGGATGGACCATTTGTCTTTCTGCAAAATTCTGTGAATGTGTAATAAATATGAGTTTGTTTATACATCGATCCTGTTGATACAGCAGTGGGGTCACATAATGTTATTGTGACTAAGTGAGAGAAATTATAATATTTTTGTTTCTTCCCCAAAACTGTGTGACAGGTGTTACTTATGAACGTGATGGGTGTTACGGGTCTAAAATTGAGATCCCCATAACTATAATTCTGCCACTTCTTTCATTTTAAATGAAATTCATAATGTGGTTTAGCTTTAAAAAGTGACAATTAAATTTTCTTGACAAATTTTATTAACATTTAGATCACTTAAGAAAGCAGGGGGGGGGGGGGGAAAGTCGTCCTTATACATGTACAGTACAGAAGTACTGTAGTAGGGTACAGTATATTTTAAGTATTACATATAATGCATAGTGGAAGAGGTCGGCCTGTATTGCCTGGTGCCCAAGGATCTTTTGCCAAATGGACTTGCAAGAAAGTAAAGGAATTACATGTGTAAGAGATATTGGAACTCTTAACATTTCTAAAGTCAGGCACAGCTGTAACTTTTGCAATCTTACATATCTTTCTAATTGTGCTATACTGTAGTTTGGTGTTGTGTGAATAGTTAAAGTCCCATATTCTGACTACCCTATTTTCCGACATATCCATTATGTTCCAACACAGATTTTGTTCCACCACCCCTATATTCCAACAACTCCATTGTAGGTAAATATTTTGAGATTGTTGAAACATAGGGGTGTTGGAATAAAGAACAGTCACCTTTTTCATTTAGTAATTAGTCGGAAATAGACCTTGAAATGTAGAGGGCAGTACATATACAGTTATACAGGAATATTGAGTCAATCACTCCATAAAACAAGCTTATATAATCCTAAAATTAATCACATTCAAGATGCAGGGATTCTGCCAGAAACACAGAAAAAGGGGGGAGAGAGATTTATTACTGTTTAACCCAAAGTCCAAAGTGATGCTGTTCTAGACTAAAGTTATGAGTGGGTTTAGGGGGACAAAAGCCTGCTTCAAGACCTCTGAAAGGTGCAATTTGAAGGGCTTTAAAGGCCATATAATGTAACTTGAAACATTAATTGCTGCAAAACTATCTTCCTTTGAAGTAAAATGCCAAGATATTGACACTTTTTTTAATTTGTATGGAAATTAAAAGGGAGGGGGGGGGGGTTTCCCACTTCTTCTGGAAAGGGGGGAACCCCTCCTTACCCCCCTCTTGCAGAAACACTACTCGAGACGAGTTTTGCAAATAATCAGGTAAAAGGCATTGTCGTTGGTTTTGGTAATTTTTGCAAACTTCAGGTTCATACAGTACTTTTGCCACAACTTCAAAATTTAGGTATGGTATGACTAATGTTTTTGCTCTAAGCATCAAAAAATATGATCACAAGTGATTGGTTATGATGTTGTTTGAAGAATATGTATTGCAGGTTATTCTACAATTTCAATCTCATTGCACCTACTGTTTGCAATGCTGTAGCATTAATTAAAGGGCAAATCCTCTCACTCCAAACTACACTTCTTGTAGGGGGGTACAGAAACTCTCTATTGGCCCAGCTTTTTGATTGACTGTTAATTCAAACAATGCAGATTATCAAAGCTTATATTACACGGCATGAACTGTACTGAGAGTGTTTTGATTATACACATAGAGCTTTTCTATACTCACCCTGAAGCAATAAACTGAGATTATGACTGGATAAGGATGAATTTCACACAATTGTGGGAGGGACTTAAGTAAGAAGGTTAGGAGAATTGGTACTGTTTAGGGTGAGAGAACTGGGCCTTTAAGTGATCGACTCATGACTAATACTACAGTAGTACACTTTCTTTGGGTAGATGTGCACTGTTTAACAAGGTGTTTCTTGATTGGTTGTTGCCATTGTATTGTATCAATTGTATCCTTTGTTAGGGTTAGGGATAAGGTTGGGGATTAGGCCATCACCAGCCAGTTAGGAAATTTCTTGTTAAACAGTGCACATCACCCCCTTTCTTTCAAATGAAGCACTTTGCTGTCTCTAAAGACATGTTTCAAAAATATTGGAATTTGGACAATTTACTGTACGTAGGTAAACAGCTACTGTAACTGCAGCTGCTTTCTAGTGATGTCTTTGTCATTTGACAATCTTACACCCCATCGATGGAATGATGCTATGAACTGATCCATTTCTACAGGAATACAGTAAAAAGAGTATTTCCAAAAATTTATCCTAACAAACACTGCATTTTCCAAACATACTGTACAGCTCACTAGCTGGGAATCAGAAACACACATTTGTGCAAACAAGGTTTTCCTGTAGATCAGATGATTTGGAATGAAAACCTCTTAGAAGAAGACTGACATTTCATGCTTTTGACACATTTTTCGGGTCTTAGATGTACAGTACACAAAACATGACCAGGTCTTTAATCTCTGCAAATTTAAACTGGCCATCCTCTGTATCTGGGTTTCCTAAGCTTAAAAAAAGTGACATTGCAAGATGACGAGTTTGTACGTGAGATTTGTCCTTACTGCTCGTACAATTTTTCCTATCCCACACACCTAACACTTGACGTGACACATGGTCGTGGAAAGGCCTTTCCTCTGTGATGATGTGTCTCATCAAGTGAGCCAGTTATTCAGAAGATGAAGAGACAAAGCCTATTCCTTTGTACTTTAAGTCAGAGAAAAGAAGTGTAGTGTGCAATATCTTGTCCACTTCAAATGTGCTGCTTGCCCACTAGCACTGCAGCTGCAAATGAATTCTAGTACAAATATCTGACATGTGCACTGCTTGTCCATGTGATTATCAAATGTTTCCTTACTTTGCTGTAGCTATGCAATCAAAATTTCTAAGGCAAAGTGAGTTTCTGTACAGTATCTCATGCTTTGTACTGTAACACACATAGGAGGATACCTAGAGAATTGCACAAAGTGGGAATTTTTTACAAGTACGAATATCCCTGAATGGAAACATCTGTCCACATCTATGTGATGTAACACTCGTCACAAAAACTGTGACAGGTGTAACATTATTATTTTAATTAAAATTTGGCACTGATTAATTGAGATATTTAACAGGATTGAACCTGATGATGAATTAAGGTAAGGATGCAGAGGATCCAGAATTTTGTTCAATTTGCAATTGCTCCCTGTTAATCGAATCGAGTTTTGTGAAAATTTGTGACGGGTGTTATACTTTCCGTGCTACTGATACTGCAGAAAGGTATCCCCTTAATAATTTACTATATCCAGGATCACAAACCGATTTTGGAAATTACTGCCAAAAACAGCCACATTTTTACTCAATTTTACATATGAAGCTGAAACATTTGACTTGAAATTGAGGTCAGCTGATTTCAATCAACTGATTTCTAAAGCTAGTCCTGAGAGTCTGAAATGACACTTCTTGTAGAAAGAGGTCAACATACATTTTCCAAGTGAACTATGTCAAAGACTACGATATTTCATTTTCTATATTAAACTTCAACTGAACACATGTAACCTATTTTTATTGAAGTATGAGTAACTTCATTTTTAGCTCAACCCACAAAGTGGGTAGAGCTTATGTTTTACTGTAGCTCGGGTAAAAATGTCTGTCTCACAAAAAATGTCTGGTTTTAGCCTCTGTAATTGCCAGTGGATTTTCCTCAAATCTGCTGTACAGGTGTCATGTCCATGGGGCAACAGATTTCCTTCCTATCTACAAGATAAATTAAGGAAAAGTGGTAATTTTTTGCCATTTTCTCCTTTTTTTTGCCTCAAGGCTAATTTCCCAGTGGAGGCATTGGTACTGTAGCATACTGTATGCCTATTTTTGTAACTGCCTGTGTCCATTGTGCACACACCATGAGTTCCCAGTCAGCTAATTACTTATCCTTCAGTAATTTAAGTATCTATTACCAGGGAGCTGCCATTACACAGATCTCTCCTTGCTGTGTGAGGACACTTCCATACTGTGGGGTCAGTATAGTGCTGTTTGGCTCATCACCATGTTTGTTTCCCTTTCAAGCTGGTCTTGTTACATGTTACAATTTGGAATAATGTCAATTTGAATGGACACAAATCAGCATTTCCTATCAGCCTTCAAATGGATGGTGCATTGAAGTTTCTTCCAGTACTGCACTTTTTGTTTACAAATTTCACAGAGGAGTTAGCTGGGGAGGGAGGGAGGGAGAGGAAAACAGATGAAAATGATTGGAAGGGAGAGGTGGATTTAGGGAGGGGGGAGGAAAGACATTTGGGTATCTTGTCTTTCCTTATGGCTTATGCCACTGTCCTACATAAACTGGTCAATTGTACTATGACTTATGTTTCAGATTCCTGCCCTCATAGGCAGTATCACAACGAACAGTACTGAGTGTGTTTTGATTATATAAATTGAGATTTTCTTTACTCACCTGAAGCAGTAAAATGAGATTGTGTCTGGAATGAGGATGAATTTCAGACATTTGTGGGAGGGGTTTCAATAAGAAGGCTAGGAGAATTGGTACTGTTTGGGGTGAGAGAACTGGGCCTTCAAACATTTTCAGACCTGTCAACCTATCTGACTCCAAAATAGGGAGAATTTCATTTTTCAGAGCCAAAATATAGGGAGATTAGAGGACAAATGGGGAGGTTAGTAATTTTAAAGGCCATGTTCTCTCACCCCAGACAGTACTAATTCTCCTAACCTTCTTACTTAAGCCCCTCCCACAATTGCCTGAAATTCATGTTCATTAAGATGCAATCTCAGTTTATTGTTTCAAGGTGAGTAAAGAAAAACTCAGTTGATATTATCAAAACACTCTCAGTACCCTTCATGCTGTGTAATAGAAGATTTGGTACTCTGCATTGTTTGAATTAGCTGTCAATCAAATGGCTGAGCCAATTGAGAATTTTGGTACCCCAGTACCAAAATTATAGTTTGGGGTGAGAGGTTTGGCCCTTTAATCTGAAATGGTATTAATGCTCAAAAACGAGTAGCCTACTTACGCCCTCATTCGTCCTGGGAAAAAGTTATGAGGGCCGGTCGTATCATCGATGTGGAATTTGCTACAACTTGTATGTGTGTTAAGTACGAATTGAACTGAGTCCAAGTGCACGACATGTTCAATGCAGTGCAAGTTGCCTATGATTTATAAATCTACGTATGTTGCAGGTACATGTACCCCGTACTGTATGCATGTAGACTACTGTAGATGTGAGGCAGCGAGCGCAAACAGTCTAACAAAGCAAAATATGCTTGCTGATTGCTCAAATCTTAATCAGCCAAGGTTTAGTATTTATTTGCTTTGGCTGTTTTCAGAAATGTTGCAATTTACATACAAACAGAACAGTAGAGATTAGAGATTAGGGTATGAAACTGGGAGGCCAGGAGATTTGGGCAAAAACCGGGCAAAAAACTTTAATATATATTTTTTTAATTATTTGACTCAAGGTACATCTTAAGGGGATGAACTGGTAGCTATAGAGATTTATCCCTGACACGTACAGTTCAACTGCTAGGTGAACAGTATTCACATGCTGGTCTGCCCAACTGGAGCACCATGATTTTGTTCAAGATTCATGAATAAAATACTGAACTAGTAACATCAGAAAGGGTGAGCAACAGTGGCTTAGCTACTCTAGTAAAAATTTGAAGGCTTCCAGGACTGGAATTAAGGTTACATCAGGGCAAGGCCATTGCTCCATCAGTTTTAGAAGAAGGGTGTAAGGTCACGGTAGGATTTGGTATGTTAAGGGGGTGCTTATTCTGAGCATTTCGGTGAAATTTGCATTGAAATCCTATGTGTGGTTCCTAAGATATGAGCACATAAAGGTTTCACATTTTCAACAAACAGTGAACTTGAAGCAAGCACATACGACATCACATCCCCACATTAATGGGCAGTCTTTTGTTTTTATTTAAACTTTATACTAGTTTTTCTCCTCAACAATCCCATATTACTAAATGTGATTGCATAAGTGGCATGAGAATTTTACAAACTTTGCATCCCCCACAGGGAGGTCATACTCCTATTAACTTCAAGGTCAACACAACAGTCTGATAAAACAAAGTGAAACAAAACATTCCTTGTCAATGTGAGGAAGTGATTTAAGCTCTGCTGCCCTTAAACTCACTTTTGAATACAAATCTGCTGACTGCATTTACTGATATCTCAAGAAATGCATGTCTGATTTGAATGGAAGTTTCACCACACTGTGCAGATTTTGTTCCTCTTTCACATATGAAAATTAAATTTTTGCTTAAACTTCCCCTTTAAGGGCATGCCAAGTGAACTGAGAGGGCATCAAGGCAAAACAAGTGATTTTGTTAAACCACAATGTTGTCTCACAGGTAGGACATGCAGGCCAATGGCCTTGATTGTCATTAAATTTTATGTGACAACAAATCCATTGCCAAAAATATGAAAGCCATGGCCTTTGTGGCATTTGATCGATTCCAGCCTTGGGCTTATTTCAACCCTTCTTTATATATTGTACATGTACAGTATGCACTGTACAATTGTACAATGCATTTACCGCATGGTCAGTCAAGCACATTGTACTGTAGATTTACAGTATACAGTATTAATGTCACCAAAACCATATGCTTTTTGACAATTGGTTTGTGTCTACAAACTTAAATATAACTATAGATGGCATAAATATTGAAAGAGTCTATGTTACAAAATTCTTAGGTGTATTAATTGATTCTAATCTGAACTGGAAAGAGCATGTTGTAAATTTATCGAAAAAACTCTCTTAGAGTATTGCAATAATATGTAAGGCAAGTCATATATTACATACTGAGGCTCTCTATATTCTATATTGTGCTATCTTCCTTCCGTATCTTAACTATTGTATTGAAGTATGGGGTAACACATATAACTCTATTAACGCTCCAATATTCTTGCTACAAAAGAAGGTAATATGTATAGTCTGTAACGCTAATTACTTAGCCCACATGGCTCAACTTTTTAACGGTCTGAAAATTCTAAACCTTCAACAACTTATAAATTTTAGGACAGGTATTTTTTATGTTCAAAGCATATCATAATTTATTACCAGAAAACCTTCAAAACAATTTCGTACGATCAGTTAATGACAGAATTGACACCAAACGGAAAAATAACTTCAAACAAAACTATGTAAGACCAAGAAAAAAGCAACTTTGTATATCAACTGCAGGAATCAAACTTTGGAACTCATTTGATGACAGACTAAAAAATTGTAAGACTTTGAATAGCTTTAAAAGTATGTACAAGCAAAAACTATTGTTTTCTTAAAATACTGTTTATTTACCAGGAAATATTAATATAATTTTAGTTCGATGCATAACGCCTATTCTGGAGTATCTTTTTGATTAAAGCTATTATCATGTAATTGCCTCCTTGTGTAATGTAAGTGTTATTACTATTTCACTCCTTTTTTTCCGTTTTCTGTGTTAAAGGGGAAACAATTTATAAGTATGAAACTTCTGTTTTCTCCTTTTCTGGCATTTACTTTACCTGTATGATTTGTACTGTTTATATTGGATACTTTGCTGGAAATAAATTGTTTCATTCATTCATTTATTCATTACAAATTCTCTGACTAAAATCTGTTCATGTCTAGTAAGTAAAGAGTCACAGAAAAATTTGTTAAATGTGAAGAGTTATTATGGTTTAGCAAATTTGCTGCAAAGATATTGTATGGCATAAAAAAGGGAGGAACGCTGTCAGGGGTTTTCAAGACATACTGCATATTAATTTCCCGATGTGTATAGGATGTTAGTGAACTTACTGTATATAAAGTGAAGTTACTACAGATACTGTACTTTACAGTATGTAGTCCAATTTTTCAAGCAGTTATGCATCATAATGGGTGCCCCTAAAAAAGTATACAGGTTGCGGCTCAAACTGTATGGTCATGAAATAAGTTTCCTAAAACAATATTGTTATCTCTCTCTAAAGCAGAAGTATGGAGGTTTTCTGCATTGTCTGACATGAATCAAGCCTTCTCTCTCAGACCTTGGAGTTGCTAGAGAAGGAGATACAATGAACAATTTTTTTCAGACAATATGCACTTGAAAGGGATTATATCTTTTGAGGTGTCACTATTTGATTGACAATCTTTACCATTCTTTCCCATGTAATCCTTAAACAAAGGCTTTGTCTGTATGTTCTTTGATCTGGAGGTCTCCGCCAATGGTGAAGCTAACAATAAAAATTTCTAAAGAACAACTGGAAACACATTTAAAATATACAGTATGCTTCAATTGCACCTGTTCTTCATTGGATGGAAGCATTGTTCAAGTCTATATATTTTCTTCAGATTAATGTAATATTGTCATCATTTGGAAACAAATTTTTGAAACTAGTTTGTAGGAAAAATGCTGCTGTCTAAAAAAACAAAACATTGGCCAACAATGTGAATCCATGACATCACACCTGCTTGCTTCAAGTTCACTTTTCATAGAAAATATGTGTCAACTCCAATGCTAATATCTTGAGAAATGAACATAGGAAATGAATGAAACTCTCACCAGAATGCTTAGAATATGTTCCTCTTTAACATATCAAACATAAATTTGGTTCTGGACTATTCTGTTAAAAAGGCCCAGTTCTCTCATCTCAAACAGTTCCAATTCTCCTAACCTTCCTACTTATAAGCCCCTTCCACAATTGTCTGAAATTCATCCTTATTCGGACACAATCTCAGTTTATTGCTTTAACCGGGTTGAGTATAAAAAAGCTCAGTGTGTATTTAATCAAAACACTCTCAGTACAGTTCATGCTTTGTAATGTAAGCTTTGGTACTCTGCATGTTTCAATTAGCTGTCAATCAAAGAGTTGAGCCAATTGAGAATTTCTGTTAACACCTACAAGAATTGTAGTTTGGGGTGAGAGGATTGGCCCTTTAAGAACTGTGATGTGTATAGTGGCATAATAAACTGGACTAGCAATGGAGTTCCTAGGGAAGCTTGTGACCCAGAATGGAAAGAGAGGCAGTGGGCACTGTGGCTGAACCAGAAGGAAAATTACAGGAGAAGTTGATGGATGTGTAAAATTCTTGCAGCTAGCCAACTGGCCACATTTAATGCTCACTATCTATCCACTCTATAGCCATTGCTCTGACAATAAGAAGCCAAGCTTGTCATGCACTTTTGCAACTCACCAGACACTACTTTATTCAGAGAATTTGGCATTAAAACTCACACCAAATCTCATTTAGTGAAAGGGTTAGGTTGTTTGGGCAGCACCATGCAGCTTTATGTTGTAGAGCTCTTTTTGAATATTTGCAGAGCCTCATGTGAAGTTCTGTAATTGGTATGTTGAATCATGTAGCTACTGTAATACTTTAAGGTACATGTAGAAGCTCTGTGGTTCAATATCCTTTTGTAAACTGTGGCCTCTTTAGACTCCACTACGCATACAGTAGGCCTAGTTGCAGTTCTTGATGGATTAGAAATTAAAGGCAAAGTGCAGTAGAGTTGGTACAGTATGTTAACAATGTGCTGGAGTACTTCACAAATGAGTGTCTTGCGGAAGAACTTTATGATGTAAAACAGCATTTACACAACAAATAGTGTTCACCTCTTTAGTATGCAGTTTATCTTTTTTGAATGAAGTATTCAAGTGGTCCTCTTTTCTCCAGTGCTTCTGCACACAGTATAGCTCTTGGTTTTAATGAGCCATCTACATCAAATGTTGAGAATGTTTATAGGACTTCCTCTGGACAAATTTCAAAGGCCAGTTCCAATATCATCCCCTTTCTGGTCGCTGACAAATGGACAAATCCTGCATGAATTTCATGAATCTATGGATTTTCCATTTTAGTGACCAATGTTTTCCCATTTGGAGGTATTTTTCTCAATTAATTGTTTTGTTTTAAATTGTAAAAAATAAAATATTTTACTGTAATTTCAACTTTTGATATCTTGCCAAAAGTTAAGGCAGACAAGGGATCTATCTATGCAATGGTGATGTTTTGTGTGTGTTGTGTGTGTTTGTGTGTGACACTTTTGCTTGTAAACACAATACTGTATCTCAAGTAGGGTAAGTGTGACGAACTTCATATTTGACCATATTGGGTAAATGATCCCTACTGTTTTTGGTGTAGGTCAAAGGTCATTTGGGGTCATGAGAGGTCAAAATGTCAGAACCTTGTAAACACGATATTTCAAAAACAGTACATCTGGCTATGCTGATATTTGGTGTGTTGGCAAGCCCTATTGAGTAAATGATCCCTATAAATTTTTGTTGGGGTCAAAGCTCATCTGAGGTCACCAGAGGTCAAATGGTAAATACCTTGGGAATTTATTCAAGAATATTGGGAATTTCTTGTATACACGATATCTCAAGTTGGATAATTGTGAGGGATCTCATACTTATAGTACCAGGTAGCATGTGCATTGGTCATACCAAGTAGAGTAACCCTATTGTTGTTGGTTAAGGTCAAAGGTTATTACTAGGGGTCACCAGTGGTCAGATGGTCAAATCCTTGTAAACACTAGGATATCTCTGGGAGTGTAACAGTGAGAGATTCCATACATATCCCATGCATTGCCCTTTCGAAGTAGATGTATGCTATCATTGTTTGTGGAGGTCAATAATCATTAGGGGTCATTCATGATCAAATGCAAATTTCTTGGGGATGCTTGTATTAAAAATTAGATATCTCAAGTTGTATCACAGTGAGGGATCTCATGTGTTGTATACATTTTATAAAAGTAGATGAACACTATTTGTTTTGGTTGAGTTCAAAGGTTATTTGGAGACACCAAAGGTCTGAAGGTCAAAACCTTATAAACATTTATCTTAAGATTGGTTATAGTGAGGGATCTCACACATAGCAAGTACAGTCATTGCCCATATGAAGTAGATGGAGAAACTCTATCAGTTTTGGTGGAGTTCAAAGGTCACTTGGGCTCAACAGAGATCTTACTGTAAGATTTAAAACTTTGCAAACATGATATTCTAAGAAGGGTAGCAGTGAGGGATCTCATACTTAGCATGTGCATTGCCCATATTTCTTGGATGAATCCTGTTGTTTTGGTGAAGTCATCAGAGGTCGGAACTCCAAACCTTGAAAAAACAGTGCATAAATGAGGGAAATGAATTGTGATCGGATCTCATTCATGTTGCAGCATTTGCATTACCCATACTGAGAATGCCATCACTGTTGTTTTTGTTAATTTGAAAAAGCAAAATACAAAGGCTTACATTTCAGCCGCAAGGAATCGCTTAGCATTGTGGCTTCCTGGTTAATGCTAAGATACTGTACATAGATCAGATGTAAATTGCATTCATCACTATGCTAAAATGGCCAGATACAGTACAGGCTACAGATTCTTCACTAATTTGCTGTTCTCGGTACTAGAAATGGGGCTATACTGTATGAAAGTATGTGAGCAGCTGTGGACATGCACCTACAGTAGAAGAGTTGTTTTTAGCAGCAGTGGGGTACTGTAGATTGAGATCCACTAACGGACTCAGTAAATGTATAGAATTTTTAATTCATTTAATTCCTGTGTTTAAAAGGCTAATCACCATCACTGTTGGAGCCTGATTTTTTTTCAAGGACCCTTGAAATACACAGTTAACCTGGGGTATTACACGCCTGCATGGAATGAACTTAATCCCTGCCCAGCATGAGAGTTGTAATAATGTACTTAAGGTGGTGGGGTAACTACTGAATGTGTGCACTTAAATGTGTAACATTGAAATAATAGCTTACAGATGAAACATCATGGCCCCCATTCCCACATAATGGGTCATAAACTAAAACTGGATTGTCGTATAAAAACTGGTGGGTACCAAACTCATCTGTTGGTTACAGAGGTTAGGAAGTCTAGTACTGGGTTTGTTAGTTGATGATATACAGTACTGTACTTGTACATATACGATGTTGTAAAGCACATGGGCCACAACTGGAAAAAAGGCAGTGGCCGGCTCAGCTTGAACCAATAGGTTAGAAACTGGGCCGTAAAACTCCATCTAACTAACTGTAAAGCTTGTGGTGGGTGAAAATACAAGATATTGTGATATCAATTTAATTTTTTAATTTTGTGATTATTGAACTCAGATTGTGGTTGCATGGCCTGCAGCAAAATACTGTATTACACCATTTTTATATCTACAGGTATCAAGCAAACTCCTTTACAAAAAGACTTGAACTCTTTCCCCAGGACAGTGATCATTAAATTTCACCAAATGTTATACACCTCCCTGCAAAATTTTCTGCTCAAATGCCTTGTTTTCTGTACATCACTGGAGAATTCCAAATCACAGGCTGTAAAAGTTGGATCCTTTGAAAAAAATTTGGTTGGAATCTAGGACAACTTGATACTGTACTTCACCTTCGCCATAGCCAATACATGGCATGTACATTCCCATTAGGGAATTAAAATCCTTTCCCACAGGATTTCATTGTAAAGCCCAGGGAGGTTATCTTGGTTAAGTTTGTGCCTCGATCCACTCACATGTGATAATTGATTTTGTTTGCCTCGTCAGCTGATCGGCATCAAGTTTCTGCCTGTGAATTGAAGGACACACACTGCACCAACTCTGTGCCGCTATGCAATAGATTCCTCTCCCATGTTATGGTCTTGAAATTGCAAAGGAACCCAGGCTAACAATTGCCTAATTGTCCATGCATTAGTTTATCTATTAGTAGAGTTAAGTTTAGTGATTGAGTGATTGACAGGGACTGACTACCTGTACCTTTCAATGTCTACCAAGATGTTTTTTATGAATTAAAAAAAATGACAAGAGAAGAGGCATCTCAGAAATGGTCAATAGTGGTATGGTATACAGCAAAGGGCTTGGGTTTATTAAATCATTCAAACTAGAGCAAACTCATTCTGCTGCAACTAAGCATGCATTTAATCATTCCACCAAGTGAGTTCAATTGCGTGCTCATACAGTTACAGTATCTACTGTAAGTTACAAGTGGCACCTCCATTAGCTCCCTTAACAGGAAAGTTCAAGACTGAAGACATTGATTGTGAAGTTGGTGGGACCTTGTCAGAACATTTCACTCCAAACTGCCCTGAAACAGAAAGGTTCATTAACAATTGCTGATGAGTTACTACACTGTACGGCTAGATGTTATTTCTGTCACTACATCAGCACCTCTCTCTGAATGTTATATTTAAACAGCTCATTAAGTTGGTTCATGAAATTCAACAAATTTCCAGACAGAGCTGTTATGTTTCCTTTACATACCAATGTCAAATGGTTAAACTTAGACAATCCCTGTATGTCCTACATAAAAGAAACTGCTTTATGAATGAGTATGATTTCTGGCTTAAAGGAGGACTAACATGTTTCTCTGTTGAAATTTCTTTGGGAATCGTCTCAGGCCCTGTCCTTTTTGCTTTATACTGTACCTCATCTATATAATTGCTTCTCTCATATGATGCAGTATACTGAGAAAATGACTGGACTAAATGTTGGTGAAATCTGGAATTTTTTTAATCAATACTAATTACTTCATTTCATTTCTGTGACTGCGAGAACCAAACATGCAGTACTGTAATAGACAGGCAACTTTGTTCTCTCAAATCAGTCTTTTGTTCATGTGCTCACAAAAAACACAAACAAACTGTAACATGTTGGAAAGATAGAACATCTACTGTGTAGTATATGGTCCCTTTCAGTATAAAGCAAGAATGAAAGAAAACTTGGATCTGAAAAACATGTTTAGGAATTTTAAAGGGATATTGAGAAAAGAATGCAGGAAGTTCCAAAAAAAAATGCTTTGCAGTAACTTATTTAGTTGATTATTCAGAAGCAATTTTGTTTGAAATCTGTGTGAAATGTTTTAAGATGTAAACAATATAACCAATAAAATAGCATTGAGAATTCTAAAAATAAGCATGTATTGTGTGGAGATTTTATACTTGTTGTAGAGTATTGATGTGTATACAAATTCCATAGAATGGGTGTTACCATGGGGTGATTAGTGCATTGTACTGTAAGTGTGAAAGTTGTAAGTTGGAGGGAAATGAAGGAAAAAGTGAACTCTTCCCCCTCCTCCAAGAATATGCTCAGGTGGTAAATAGATAAAAACATGAATGTGCTTGTGTAACCCTGAGATCATTGAGTTGCTGAACTGTACACGTACAATTTACAGTACGTTTGACTGGTGTGCTATGGCCGAATGGATGAAAATCATGGAACTTTGCCTTTAAAGTGATGAAAAAAGCAACTGGATGGTCAGGGGTTCAAATGCTGGCCAGGTCAAAGTAAAGTAGGGTGGGTTTTCATTCAAGAGCAATCTACTGTATGGTTTTCCCATCTGAACTGACCTTTTAAAAGATAAGTACTGAATCGGATCATGAAAGTGCTACCTTTGAAGTACAGTAGTCCTTCCATGATTTGATCTACTGTAAAATGTTGAGTAAGTCACCAGCTGTGAAGTTGCAATTCATTTGCAACAGGTTTCTCTTACATTTGGGATGCTTAGTGTTGTAAAACATTTGCCCTTTAAGGCTTAATTCAATTTTTGTGTTTATTATGATTAATTTTCCTTACCTTTTTAATTTTATTTGCAGTCCCAAGTGCCAACCAACAGCATTTGAACAGCAGTATTGACCCAAAGCTAATGGATGCTCTCAACACTGTGAAACCATCTCAAGGCACCATGTTACATATGGCAACTAAGGTACGCATGAGTTTCATCTAACTTCAAAATGTGAAATGTTTACCCAGTTTGCAGAAAAATGGAAGGTTCTTATGGCACGCCAAAAGGCTCACCAAATGTGATGATGTTCCAAAAGAACACGTTCATGTACTAAAATTACACGTTTGTGTACCAAAAATATACGATGATGTACTAACTTCATACGATCATGATGTTAATTTACACCGTCATGTACTAAAACCATAAGTTCATCATGTTAAATGTTACGATGTAAATGTAAAATCACACGTTTTGTATCTAAAAACACATGTTGTACATGTAAAAACGTAAGATCATCATGTTATATTGTCTCTTCCGCATGCCATACTGAGTGAGCCTTACGGCGTACTAGAAGTCCGCCAAAAGGCTCACCGACATACGATGATCATCTAAACTCATGCGATGTAGTAAAAGTACACGTTCATGTACTAACTGCTTACGATGATGTACAAAGATTGCATACCATCATGTACTATTTCATATGTTCATGTACTGTTTGCTTACGTACATGTACTGATTTCATACGTACATGTACTGATTGCATACGTACATGTACTGATTGCATACGTACATGTACTGAATTCATACGATCATGTACTAAATGTACCCGTTCATGTACCGGAGGGGCCCATGTGAGTATCGAATAGTAATAGGCCTCTGTCAATACTAAGGACCCAAAGAATTAATTTTGAAGCTACGACCTGTGGAACTTTTGATTCGATTGGAAATTTCGATGGTACATTGCATTAAATACACTAAGGAGAACAAAAGGTTTTTTTTTTCTAATTTCTGTGACAGAAGATGGCCCAGGGGCCTTACAGCCCTGTTGATAGAGAAACTTAGTTCAAGAACCGGAATTACCGAATCATCATTGGGTCTGTTGGCGATGGGTAGGCCTCGACATTCACTGGACATGACAAGTTGAAGTATTAAGGGTCAAATGGCAGCATGGTAGTAGATCGAAAGTTTTGGGCCCAGGGCCCCTTTGTGGGCAAAACGGCACCAAACACCAAAAGAATCATTGAAGTGACACTCAGTAATCACTGCTTTCTTATTTCTTATCATTATACAGACATGGTGTTCCAACTAGTATGGAAACTCCAATAACCTAATTATTTTAGGTCCCGGAAGGCCTGGACCCACGAGGAAATTATTTGGTAGCAAACCTGGGCCACTGCTTGTCGATATTTACAGGATTTGCCAGATACCATATATGGGAAAAGACTGGGTCACTATGTTTAACCAACAAACCAGTTGTCCACATGTACCACATAATATCCCATATAGGACATATGGAGAGGCACATATGGGGTCCTTATGAATATTGGGTGCAAATTTACATGCAACATAAAGTAAATTATATGGAACCCTTAAGGTATACTATATGAGAATATAACCTAGGATGAAGCAATTTCCCACCAAGAATATTTGGGAGATTAAAGTCAGTCGGCGTATTTGAAAGTGGGCCCAAGGCGGTGAAGTGGGAAATTTAAAATGAAGTTATGATTCTTGCCACTAACGTGAAATGAACAGCATCTTCGTATCCTTTCTCATATGCTTTACACCACGCATGCAACACTTGGCAATAATGAAGGATCTGCGGGACCGGGACCCAGGGACCTAAGAATGTTAGGCTGTACTGGTTTTCATACCAGCTATTACATTACATCTGTATAAGGACAAAAAATAAGAAGATAGTGGTCACTGAGTGTTACTTCAATGTTTCCTTTGATGTTCGGTGCCTTTCTTGCCCACAGTGGGGCCCTGGGCCCAAAAATTTCGATCTACCACTATGCCGCAATGTATTTTGACCCTTAATACTTCAACTTGTCATGTCCAGTGAATGTCCAGGCTTACCCGTCGCCAACAGACCCAATAATGATTCGGTAATTCTGGTTCTTCAACTAAGTTTCTCTATCAACAGGGCTGTAAGGCCCCTGGGCCAT
The DNA here is from genome assembly GCA_037179385.1 of Holothuria scabra. Classification (NCBI taxonomy): domain Eukaryota; kingdom Metazoa; phylum Echinodermata; class Holothuroidea; order Aspidochirotida; family Holothuriidae; genus Holothuria; species Holothuria scabra. The sequence goes on from CM074180.1 coordinate 52,494,983, forward strand.
CTTCTGTCACGGAAATTAGAAAAAAAAAACCTTTTGTTCTCTTTAGTAATTTTAATGCAATGTGCCATTGAAATTTCCAATCGAATCAGAAGTTCCACAGGTCGTAGCTTCAAAATTAATTCTTTGGGTCCTTAGTATTGACAGAGGCCTATTACCATTCGATACTCACATGGGCCCCTCTGGTACATGAACGGGTACATTTAGTACATGATCGCATGAATTCAATACATGAACATATCCAATCAGTACATGTACGTATGCAATCAGTACATGTACGTATGAAATCAGTACATGTACGTAAGCAAACAGTACATGAACATATGAAATCAGTACATGATGGTATGCAATCTTTGCACATCATCGTAAGCAGTTAGTACATGAACGTGTACTTTTACTACATCGCATGAGTTTAGATGATCATCGTATGTCGGTGAGCCTTTTGGCGGACTTCTAGTACGCCGAAAGGCTCACTCAGTATGGCATGCGAAAGAGACAATATAACATGATGATCTTACGTTTTTACATGTACAACATGTGTTTTTAGATGTACAACGTGTGATTTTACAGGTACATTGTAACATTTAACATGATGAACTTATGGTTTTAGTACATGATGGTGTAAATTAACATCATGATCGTTTGAAGTTAGTACATCATCGTATATTTTTGGTACACGAACGTGTAATTTTAGTACATGAACGTGTACTTTTGAAACATCATATTTGGTGAGCCTTTGGCGTGCCATAGGTTCTGTCATATGGAATGTTCTTTCACATTGCACTAATTTTATACTTGACAGAAGTACAGTTTTATGAAGGAACCAGTAGTAAATGATGCAGCACTGCCTATTGCTTTTGGAAAGCCATTTTAACATTTACTTCCTAATTATACTTGAGCTGAATTTAATTTTACTGTGGTAGATTTAATTTAGCTTAAATGAAAATAATTAAGCTTACAGTAAGTGAAATTGTTTTCCATGTAAGAAGGGTGCATTCTACTTAAGGTAAAATGATGTTAACTTGGCTTGTTGTATGTCACTTAAAGGCAGTCATTCGTCACCCCAAACTACAGTTTCAATATACATATATCAAATCTCTCAATTGGTATAGCTCTTTGATTGGCATCACATTCAAACAATGCATCATAGCTAAATTACACAGCATGGGCACTGAGGGTGTCTAGATTACACATTGTGGACTTGTATGGCCACTGGGACAAGCCATGAAGCAATAAACTAGGATTGTGTCTGGATAAAGATGAGTTTTAGATAAATGTGGGAGGGGCTAGAAGTAAGTAGGTTGGGAGAATTGGAACTGTTTGGGATGATGAAAATATGCCTTTAAAAGAATAGTCTAGAACCAAATTTATGTTTCATAATAAAGAGGAACATATTCTTAGCATTCTGGCAAAAGTTTCATTCATTTCCCGTGTTCGGTTCTCGAGGTATCAGAGATTGAAGTTGACACATTTTCTATGAAAAGTGTACTTGAAGCAAGCAGGTGTGATGTCATGAATCCATGCCTACTTGTCTTTACTGAGTTGGGGTGAAAAATTCTTTCAGCATGTTGAAAGGTTGTATAAAACCCTATAATTAGAAAATATTATAAATAGCACACTGCAATCGTACTCAATGCATTTTATGATATCTAATTAAGACTTCCAGTGAATTAACCGAACAGACCGTGTGTTTGGTCTAATGGTAAGAGCATCCGCCTCTCATGCGGAAGACCCAGGTTCGCTTCCCAGGTCGAGTCATACCAAAGACTCTAAAAAAGGAACCTACTGCCATTCTGCGTGATGCTCCGCATAAGCAATGGAGTAGGGAAAACAAGCCAAGACAACTGGAAAAAAGGCTGTGGTCGGCTGGACTTGAACCAATAGGTTGGAAACTGGGCTGTAAAACTCTAACTAACTCCAGTGAATTAAGTTGCAGTGTATTGCTTTCATACAAATTGGGCAAATCCGGCCGAATTTAAGGAAAAATCCTTAAATCCAGCCAGAATTCTGGCCGGATTTGAAATCCGGTGCACCCCTATATACCCCCCCACCCCCAATTTTTTGCTAAGTTGAACTTTTCTGGGATACGTTTTGGAGATTATAATTTTCCTTGCAATGATACTGTATTTTTTTAATTTATTAATGATACAGTATCATGGACAATTGGTACATGGTCTTTTCTCTTTAGACAGGGTTTCCAGCATTACCTGGAAAACCTGGAAAAAGCATGGAATTTAAAAAAGATGCTTTAAATCCTGGAAAAGTCATGGAATTGAGGCAAAATGCTTCAAATCCTGGAAAAATCCTTGAATTTGATTAGCCAAAGACAAACGCTGAAGAATTGATTGGCCGTGGTGGCTTTTTAGTGTTTAGTTGGTTGTGGTACATGAACTAAAGCATCTCCGCACTAAAAAGCCAAAAGGGAGTAGCGCCCCTCGGCTCCAGAGGTGTTTCTCCTATCACATCTTAATGTTGCCTAAGCTAACACTATTGTGTAAAAGGAAAAGTACTTAGTGTACCCCAAATAAAGATTCCAAAATAGCACTAAAATGATTGTCCTGCAAATTGTTTTGTATATTTTTGATTAAGTTCTGTTTAAGTTGGATGCAAGGATTAAACCACAATGTTATGTATATGCATGTAAGGACACCCAATTTCTCAAATATTTTCAAAGTGGAAGGATTGTCTCTGCAAGGCTCTTCAGTGCTGTCAATTTTTTTTAATTCCTACAAATAGGCAAATTCTGTCAAATTCCAAATTTTACTTGAAAAGTAGATTTTGTAACTCCCTGGTGGCACTGATTGCCTCTAAGGACACCTAACCTTTTTAAGAATTTTCAAAAGGGTGGGGCCCACCTCTTAGACTTCTTCCCTGGCCTTCGTAGACTTACACGATGGGGACCGGAGCAGAGCGTGTTCAGTTGCTGTGAGAAATAGTTTGCCATTTATCACGCAAGGGATGTTAGGGGTAAAATCATTAACAGACAGAAGTTTGAGCAGTCACAGACAATTTCATCAATTCAGCAGATCTTTAATTTAGCCAAGAGTCATACTGCAGAAGCAGAATAGCCTATCTTTCAATTCCATTAAGTATAGTTTCCTGAAAAGAATCAAGACCATTTAATATAGGCCTAAATGGTGGTAGTACATTTTATGTGGTAATTTTCTGATTGCCTTAGCATTTTCCTGATTTTTTTCTTGTTGCAAAGAAAAGCTAAACGTAAAGACTGCATGTTTAGATTCCCTTTACTAGCATGCAAACGCAATTTTTGGCCATCTGCGGCGTCTGATTTTCTGAAATTTTCTCTATGCTCCGCACCAACCAGTGGTAGCCCTTCGCTCAGACTTTTGGGTAAAATTACATTTTTGTGGTCAAGTTAGCTTTTAATAACTCTCTGGTGCACATTGCAATTTGGGAACATATTTTGAAGTGGGCATTTTATTGCAAACGACAAAAGAAGATAGCGACTTTTTAGATTCTTTGTATAAGTCTGGAAAATGCTATTTCCAGCCAGCTGAGGGGTCTGATTTTTTTAAATTTACGCTCCGTGCCAACCAATGGTGGCGCTCCACTAAGATAATCCTGGAATTTTGAAATTTCATCATGGAAAAATCATGGAAATATCATGGAATTTTATTTTCTTGGAAAGCTGGGAACCCTGTTAGAACTGTATCCAGTGGTCCTGGTCTTGACCATCACAGTAACGATCTGGATCATGGTGGTTGCAGCTAAAATGTATTCTGAGTGAGTGTTGTCCATGAAGAAAAACCAGTGGGGGTTATTACTGTACCATCCCTCATGACCCCCGTACGGTATTTACATATTGCTGGGGGTTGTTCAGAAAGTTTTGCTGGCACTGTTAGTGATACTGTACCTACTTTGGGGATGTTGGATATATTTTTGCATCAAATGACTGGTTAAAAATGGGAGTTTTACTCTATATTGCCATATCTTTCCATAAATTTTCTGACTCTTTCTAATAAAATTCATTGAAATTTGTACAGGCTGGTAGTATTGTGAATTTGCTCTTCATGCCAGTTCACAAACCTTCGGTCTGGCTACAGGCCTGCCACTGGAGCTAGACTCTGTTCATCCTGCCAATAGTGTCAGTTGCCAAACTGACTTTGAGAGTGTCTACTAAGATGTTTATCTCTTGCTTAAGTTTACATGTCAGTCAGAAAATAATTCATTTATGTGGTCACAGAAGTGACTCAACTGTAGTCAGAAATTTCTGTGCAGTGGAGGATGTTGCTGTAGTCCCAAAAGTGACTTTAGGGGACAAAACTGTACTGTACATGCCACGCACCTTAGTGTACACAGTCTGTGCAATGAATGTTCATGACCAGGGTTGCCAGTATGTTGAGCATTTTATTTGCAAAGTGTGTACTGTTGAAAAGCTTCTGACATACTGTAGAGAACAAAGCATTGCAAACTTGTCCAAGAGAACTTGAAAAATCTTATGTGTTTGTCATGTTGTGCAAAGTATAAATAAGGGTACTCTTGTTACAAAAAATGTGCACTTTGTAAAATTTCTGTATTTACTCAAGTCACAAAGTACTGTAGCTGCTATGATGTGTGCAACAGAATGGTACACTTACAGTATTAACACCTGCTTCCTTGGAGAGGAAATGTTGTGTACAAAATGTAAACCCTCTTTTCATCAATGGTAAATTAAGTTTAATGGGCATGCATGATTGCCATACAAAGTTGTTCCTATTAATTGCTGCTTCCTACATACTGTAGCTGTCTGTCTGCAACAAGAAAGTGAGAACTTGACACTATATTTAACTGGACATTTTTATGGCTATTAAAAAACATGTTTGCAAAATCACAGACTTTAAAAAGGGCCTACTGGACCAGGGAAATTTTGATACTGTATTTTACTTAAAGCAAATTAGTGTTTTCTACATGGAACTACTGTATGCAAGTTTACAGTACATTTCTGTAACTCTGTAGCTTGCCTCCACAGTATAGTGGTGCTGTATACATACACAGACTTGGCATTCCTACTGATACAGTACAGTACCTTATTTTTTGTTTAACTTCCATGTAGCTTTAAGTTATATATGAGAGCTTCAATTCTTCCTTGAGGAAATAATAAATTAATAAACAGGAGGTGAGTACCAGGGCTTGTAGATCCCCAAACCAGGGAGTTTTGGGGAATTTAACACATCTTACAAATAGAAAAAAGAACAGTCAGTAAATATTTAATGTTATGCACAGAAATATTCAAAGTAAACAAAAACACTAAGTACGTAAATTACACCAGACTCATTTGGATTGGTGACTTGGTTGGGAAAGTAATTTTAGACAGCTACATGCAGTGTAACTGTGTACGCTGGATACAAAGTTCTTTTCTTTTTGTTCTTCTTGAATAAATTTGTTGCTGTAGTAGTGTACTGTAGATGTTCATTGCATTGCCTATGTTACAGTATGCTACTGTAGCAGTACTGATCAAGTGAAACTGATTTTTTTTATTGAATTGATGTATTCATTTTTGGTCCTACTCTCTTTACATGGTCACTAGCACAAGTCTAATGTGTTTATCAAAAGAATATGGCTGTCTGTTGTAGAGAAGGTTGTAGGCAACTTGCAGTGTGAGTCACATATATCCTTCCACAACTACAGTTTGTTAATACTGTACTGTTCTTGGCAAAGCACAGAGAATTTTCTGCTATTGACAATTCATTGGCTCAAGTCCATGGTATTGATATATCTGCAGAGAAAGAGTGATATACTGTATCTAAAACTCCATATCAAGCTTATCTTGCCTATAAATGATTAGCAGTGTTAATCCTATCCCATCGCAGCAAGGAAATGCTGATGTTGTACGTGCCCTGCTTGTATCGGAGGTGGATGCTTCTATTCCTGATGAAAATGGTGCAACAGCATTTCAGGTAGCAGAGACAGCTCAGGTGAAAGCTGTATTTTATGATGTTCTCATGCAAGCTGTAGCACAGTCCAAGTAAGTTTCAAATCAAATGTGATTAAAAAGGGAAAGGTTTCACTGATAATTTACTTAAATATGGTGTGCAGTGTACTGTAATTGCACTAAAATTTGTTTTCTTTTCTGGTAATTAAGTTATGTTTTGTATATGTTGAGTTTATTTGCATGGTTCAATAGGGTTCTGCCCTTAAGTCCCATAGTCCTTTGGTCCTGCATGCCCACTGGTCCAGTGGTGTCACCAAGGAGGGCCAGGGGGGAGCATGTCCTCCAAAAAATCTTTTTTCCCTCTGTCCCCCTCTCCCAACACTCTGATTTGAGATTTTCAAAAAAGGATTTCTTCTGTAGGAAGAGTGTGACTAGAAGATTTTTTAAGATTTGATTCTACTTTTGATAACAAAAGGCAGTAATTTTCATGTTCTCAAATGAAAATATCACAAAAACACCTGGGAAATGCCATTTCCAGCTGTCTCAGGGGTTGCGCTTCTTCAACATTTTCTTCCGACTACGACAGTCGAAGGTGGTACACCGCTCACATAAACTGTTTAGGCAGAATTAGGCCTACATCTTTCCTTTAGAGAGTCACATTTGACTGTCCATCATCTGCTTTCTCTTTCTAGTTCAGTTCCCCTTCTTAAAAATGTCAGCCTTTGTACTGTAATTTCACTAGATTTGTTACCAACAAAAGTTTACTTAAAGTTAGCCTGGAGGTAAGTATTAAACCAGTGTAAATTTAAATTCGATAGAAATGCCCTTAAGTAATGACTTTAATACTGTACCTCACAAATACCGTAAAACCCAGGAGCTTCTGGCCCAACTGGGGCTTTGCCCCTGGACCCCACCAGGGGCCCTAAGGAGGGCCCCTGGACTGCACCTGCTGAGCCTCGGTGACGCCTCCTGCGCCATAGGTTTAGCATAGCAGGTCCCCCTGCAAAATTGTTGTGCCCCCTCAGTGCCCCCGAAAGAATGAAAAGTCTGGTGATGCCTCTGCACTTGTCCCACAATTATCAGGATACTTTTTAAGACTGGCTACTTCCCTGTGGAACCACCCTCTTATTGCAACTGTTGAAGGTTGTGAAATTTTGTGAGTTTAAAAATTTACGGACTTTGTTCCATGGTATTTCCCTAGGTGTAATGTACAGTAATGACAGTAAAAAGTGCTGATAATGAAATTTCTGTGTTGCATTGTTTGTCATAGACTTTGGAATGATAATAAAGATAAATTTTTGTTTGCACTTAACTAATGGTTTCTTCCTTTTCGTAGAACAAAGCAAGTTGAAAAACTTATTTCTTGTGGATTAGATATTAACTACCAAGACACCAGTACAGGGGGTAACTCCATCCTTCACTGGGCTGCATTGTATGGGAACAAAGATACACTCAAGATTTTATTAGGTATAGTATTTTGAAACTTTAGTTTAATTGTAAAGGCTCAAAATGTTCTTTGTTGTATTTTGTGCAGAAGAAATGCAAAAAGTGTTGTCTGTAATTATATTATTTGAATTAATGTTGTGTTGAATAATGACATTTTCAATGCAGTATAGAGTTTCTTTGATTTGATGTCACAATTGGTAAGCCACACCCACTGCAAGGCAAACCCACATTCCTTGTGTGACAGTCACATGTGGGTTGTTAGTGCTCTGCTTCTCAGCTGCAGTAGCTGTAATAGATACAGTAGCTTACACTAGACTTGGCCTGTAAAAAGCTAGGGTGGGACCTGTTGATGTCATTAAGAACACAGTATGAGGCCAAGTTGCTTTAATTTTGGATCCTAAGCATATTGCACTTTTATCAAAGCTTTTCCTCAAAAGGGCTCTTTTGTTGCAATGAATAGAAGATGATATTAGAGATATCATCTAGTGTTTCAACTTTTTCGGCCTTGGGAAAGAGATACATGAGTAGGGAAGGGGTGAAGAGAGGTAGGAAAGGGATTGAACATATCCATAAGAGGGTAAAATAAATTTAGAAAATGGAGAAGGGACCTTTTGCTACAGGTAATGCCCAACCCTCTTCTGCATCCATTGTGCCTCTGTGATATGAAGTAATTATGACTTATATGTGTGCAATTTTTTCAAAATTAACTAATGGCAAAATGTTCATGTTTTCATCATGAGAGTAATGTGTGCAATTTTTTCAAAATTAATTAATGGCAAAATGTTCATGTTTTCATCATGAGAGTACAAAAAAATTTGGGTCATGTGATCAAAGATGAACATTTTTCCAAAAACATAACAAATGGTATTTTGCTAACTTTACTTTTTCACGTTTTTTCAAAGAATGTAGAAGGGCGAAGGAGGGAGAAAGAGAGAAGTTTATACTTATGTAAATTTCAGTCTTTTTAAACAGTTCTGTTGCACAGCTAGAACATAGTAATTAACATGGACTTTGAATAGGAAAGCAGGCTCTCCTGTAAAAGTTTAGAATTAATTTTCATTTTAAAAAAGAATTCCAGTTGCCATTGTCCATATGGGTTTGACAGGCAGTAGCCACAGTGCTTCATGGTGTTGTAAAATATAGCTATACCTCAAAATGTAACTACACCTTAGTTTTCCATACAGACTCATCTACTTATTTCCTTATATGTTACCTTTTCTTGGGAAATAAAGTTTTGCCAAGAGTGTTTAAGATAATTATAAAAACCCAAACAGTTTTAATGGGCAATCTAGCTCATTAAATTCAGTCAAAAGATTGTAAAACACTGTGCCTTCTCTTCAGTAGTAAGCAAATAAAAATGGGGTATAAAAGTAATGTCAATAGGAGGTACTTCTGTCTGTTGTAAAAAACAGTGCCTACTGTAGTATTGAAGTCCAACAAATGCAAGTTCTTTGAGTTTGATACACCTGAGTGCTCAGCCTTGCTTGATCTGTTTTACAAGTGGGCTGAACCTGTAATCAATGTGGTTGCAACGTGTCTTTTGACCTACTGTGTTGCCACTGAAGACCAGAAGCACCATAACACTGAACTGAGAGTGCTTTACAGAATCTTCTCATTTAGTAAAGTTGTGTCTTGGTTTTGCTGTTCTCAATGATTTCGCTGTACTTGATTGAGAAAATGGAGAAGGAGAAGGGAAGTAAGGATTCTATCAAAATAGGTTGGTATTTATTGGAGGTACAGTACTTTGCAGTCTCCAATCATGTTAAGTTAATCATGTTAAGTATTTCACTTCAGGGTTAGTGGCATATTTGCATCCAGTCATTCTCTAAGTTGTTTGGGCTGTACAATGTATTACAGTAATGAAGTAAGTCATTGATCCAGGGTTAAGACTTATGATCAAAGGACAATTTGTTCAGTTAATTTACTGCCAAAAGTTCATGACCATTATTACTATTGTGGTATTGGGTTTTGTTTAGTAATTAGTTTCGCAGAGTTTAAATGTTATGCCTCAACTTTTTGTAACCTTTGGGAATGGTTATGCTCTTGGGAATGATGTCAAAATCAGCTTACTTCTCTTCACAAATGGGTAAAATGGACGAAGACAAGGTAATCTTTCATTTGCTGTGCTGTATATTGCAGGCTAGCTGCCCTACTAGGTACAGTGTAGTCTCTCTTGAACTATTTGTAAAGGTTTCACTTATAGTCATGTACTGAAGCTTAGATTGAGGAGGGAGGTACAGTATGATGGGGCAATCTCCTCCACGAGTCTCTTTCCTCCACCCTTCCCATAAATCTGACTATACAAAAGGAAAACAACAACAACAAGAAATAGTTTCATTAACGGTACATACTGTTATATAATTTGGGCCTTTTGAAGTCATGTCTGTTCCTACCTTAGCATACAAGAGTGGTATATATCATATCTCTTATACAGTATTGATTTCCTCCTGTTGATCCAACCCCCAAAATACTTTTCTGTGTGATTGACCAAATTACAGGCCATAGCTCTACTCCCCTTTCTTGTTTCAGATGCTAAGTGCAATGTTAATGCTGTCAACTCAGATGGTGTGACTGCTCTTCATGAAGCTGTTGAAAGGAAAGATGCCAAGTTAGTGGAGGAGCTTCTTGTCAGAGGTGCTGACCCAAACTTAACAGCCACATCAGGGTAAAGTTGATATTTTTGGACTATTTTTCCCTTTTTTCTTGTTGGGCTGTAGGAAGTACAGGTAGGCAGATATGGAGTGGGCCTAAGTTGAGTTGTGAAAATTTGGAACTTGATACCTTGTCATGGTGTAGATGGCTGAAGCTTGAGACAAACTCCGGAAATAAGAAGAAAAGAAATTACTGTATGACAGAATGTTGTGTTTTGATGTACTGTATCGTAGATGTAGAGGAAATGTCTTAGGGTAGTTTCAGGCACCCTTCATGCATTTTTTTATACATTTACCCATCTTGTTTATCTTAGATTCAGTTAGAGTACCTGTATGTTTGGTCATACCCCGAGGTATCCAAGTTAGGCAGGTGTTGGGTTTGAAAGAAATTATTACCTTCAGTTTATGGTTTTTGGAAGGGTAAGACACAGAGAAGGGCAATTGAGAAGAATTATTATTTCCAGGGACTGTGGGAACAACTCGCCAGGGGAGATGCAGGTACAAGGGACATTGTGCCTCCTTTGCAATTTTTCCAAATGTTTGTATTAAAGAATGATGATAAAATGATTACATGTAGAAAACCCACAAAACCACAGTAAACCTTTAAGGGAGCTCATTGTGTTGATATAAATAACAGGTTTGGAAAAATCTGTTGAATTTCATGAACCAACTCAATGAGCCTCCTTTACACTAATTCTGTGAATGTGGAAAGTCTTGCAACATTTTGAATCTATGTTCCTTAAAAAGGCAAAAATTTTCCACAGAGGAGGGGCATCTCCAGTCACCCTCAGGCTGGCAAAACTTTAATAGTGATGTGCATACTCTGCAATTGTATGTTACTGTGGCTACACGCTTGACTTATGTTTCAACAGGTATTAATTATGTCAAACACTGTACTTAGCTCATACTTTTGTCACATACTGTAGTCTGTCATTTGTACAGTTTTTCTTCTCTCCATTTTCAAAATATTTTTCTCTAGATTTGGGGCATGTAACCACTCAACATTACAACCTATGGATTATTGTTGGTTGTAAACCACAGCGTTTCAATTAATTTTACTCAACATGATGACCTTTGGTTTATTGTTGGTCATAAACCACAGCATTTCAATTATTGTTAATATATATTTCCTATCACAGGAAGTGGAAAGGACAGAGTCCCAAAGCTTTGGCAGCAAATGACCCAGCATTATTAGCCCTTATGGAGAAAGCTGGCAAAATACCTCTAGGTCCTGTTCAGGAAGGTAAAGGTATGATAGGTTTTCTTGTCTTAAAGGACAGTTATGCCATGATGCTAACTAACCACATATGCAGATGTAGCCTGTGAAATGTTAATCTCAGCTTTGTATTTAGTAGCTCACTGTCTTAGCATTTTTTGGCATACACAGTAGTTACTTAAATGTATTTGTCCAACTCGTAAATTCAAATTTTATGTATTCACCTCTCCCATCCCTTCCCCTTTCCCTCCCCTATCCCTTCCCCTACTCCTTCCTTTCCCCTACTCCTTCCTCTCCCCTCCCCATGTTATTGGTATATCTATGATGTGACAATTAAATTATTCATACCATGGGATAATCCCTTTCCTGTATTCTGATACTGAACACCATGTAGGTTACTGTTTTATGTCAATAAGCTTGCAAACAGAAATGTCTGATAAACATTTGGTTTGTTGTAAGTGCATTTCTGGTGGTTATCCAATCAACACTGTTGATCAAATTTGGACTTTTCATTAGAAGTTAAAAAAGGAGCGACTTACCTTACACCCTATAGCACATTTTCCAGGAACTGGAAATCAAATATACTTGGCTATATAACCAGTACAAGCTGGAACATGTTCTTCATGTTACCAAGTTTTTTTTTCTTAGAAAACCTTAAATACCCTGAATTGTTTAAAATTCATGGTCTGGTTGGTATAAATTGCATTCATCCCCCTTAACCCACACAGCTTGAGTATGAGTTCATTCAGTTGCTGAAATCATCAGTTGTACTGAACTGCTGCAGTCCAATTTTTATGTCTTGTAAAATTGTGACCTCACTGTAAAATGTCTTTAAGTGAATTTTCTTGTTACCATTGATGTAGATGGATAAATGTTTAAAAATAACCTTTTATTAGGCAAACTGTTATGTTTTCAATCTTTGGTATTTTCATTTGCAGACAGTAGACCTACTGAACCGGCATGAATATCTCCCTAGATTCTCTCCAATTGGAATCAGCTTTATACCCTTTGAACTCAGTTATTGCCAGTTATTGTCAGGTTAATTGCCTGACATGTTATGATTATGAGCAGTTTAGGCTTACCTGAGTGATGTTTCCTTGCTCATAATGCTGGGAAAGGAATTTTTTAGTCATGTGTGTTAAATTTTCAGTGTTTGAATGGTTGGAGGATGAAATAGATGTACAGCTTATTTCAAGAAAAGTTACAAGACTTAAATATCCGTCTAATTTGACTTTGCAATGGTGGCAAGAAGTATGAAACCAAGACTATCTAATGCAGAGTTTTATCTTACATAATAGAGCAGAAAATGATTTGGTAGGAGGAGGGGGGGGGGCGGAAGATCAGAATCAGTTTCCTCTACTGAGGCCCATGTAAGCCTCTTCTGAGCCTCCCACTCAGGCTTTGACAAATTCCCTTTCAGTATTTGTCTGTTGAGCTAGCTTCCCTCCAAATCTAATGCTTGTTTGCATGACCATTTTAATTGTCTACTTGTAGTATGCATGCAATGAGACTTCATTGGGGTACTTACACAGTTGATTATAATAACAAGCACCATACAACCTTCGGTGACCTTTTTCTTGCCTCAGATGGTTGTACAATCTTAAACTTGCCCCCTCTTGGCCTTCCTACACCCCATCATTTTTGTCCATTCTCCCTTCTTTGTGCCATAAATTCTGATGTAAAGGCAATAGTCTTACTGTACACTGTATCTCTCTTGATGAAGTTAAACCAACCTTTATCTACAAAAGGCTTGCAGTTGGTTATCACATCTGTCATATCTCTTCAGCTCCAAGAATAGAAGAAAAAACTCCTAGTGAGATTAGTGGAGGTGACACAGAGGAAATAGGTGACAGCTCTATACCTCCTTCATCTCCCAGTATATCAGCACTTAGTCCATTGAAGGTAAAGTATCCTCTTATCTCCACCACTTTAGACTCTTCACTAACATGTTGAAGTGTACCTCAAGTCAAAAAATTCAAACGTTTATATTCAAGAGCACGAAAAATGAATTCTAACAGTCCAACTCTCAGGATATTCCGGGACTGAGGTATAAAATGTTGAAGTTTATTCACTTGAAACAAATTGGTCCATGGTGCAATAATTTGTGACTTTCTTGTTGTACAACTCACATAACCTACTTTGTTTCCCTTTAAAATTAAAAATGTTGTTATGACCTTGAACACTTCTTGTTTGCTTGCATAGCATGTTTCACAGAGAGGGCTTAATTAACTACACCACTTCAAAAGAATAAAAGTGATATCAACCCTTGTTTAATACAAGGTGTGGTAACAATCAGAAAAATAAAGAATAACAAAGATTGTAAACATTGGCATCACAAGTCATTGCACAATGTACCATTTAATTTGAGTGAATAAACTTCAACATTTTGTTACTCAGCTCAGGAATGTATTATGAAGATGGGAGTTGGACTGTTTGAATTCTTTTTTCGTGCTCTTCAATGTTTACTTTTGAATTTTTTGACTTGAGGTACACTTTAGCACCTTTTCAGAAGTTCAATTCAATTGAAATTTATTTTTCATATGTTTGTCAAAAAAAAGTTACAATATAATCATAATGTGATATTACAAACAACATATGCAGGACACTAGAAAAACAGAAGGAAACTGTTATTAAAGCTAGTGACCATGTAAAGGAAAAAAATGTATTTATATATATATATAAACATATTAAATCCAAGAGCAAAAAGAGGTCAAAGAAGATAGAAAGAGAAAGGGGAAAGAGGAGAGAAAAAGGAGAAAGAACAGAAAAAGAAAAAGGAAAATGGTGGAGTATAAGATCAATTTATAACATCATAGGTCAACTAAGTTACATGTAATTTTTAAGAAGTTCATCCTTGAGCTTACTTTGGAAAAAACTACAAGACATGGCAGATTTAATATTCTGAGGAAGGGATTGGCATAGATTGTTACAAAAGTTATTAAGAAGTAATTTCCCATGATGACTATTGTGATGTGTAACATCAAATAAATTCCTATGGCGAGTGGTAATCGAATGATTACAATGGGTCACAACATCAGAGATAGCTTTTGGTAACTTATTCTTACAATGGTTATACACAAAGCTATGCATACCATAAGAATGAATGTCTCTTATTTTAAGCAAGCTATTTTCCTTGTAGAGGAGGTCAGTTGGGTAGATCCTAGGTTTATCTGTGAGAACTTTAATTGATCTGTTTTGTAGGGTTTGAATCGCTCTTAAACATGATATCTTAGCTGTTGTACTTCCCATGCCTATGTGAAAAGAAATCCTTCATGCTATGAAAATGGCCATCAGCCTACAATCCCGAGTAGTCCCCCAATAGCTTGGGAAAGTCATATTAGTGATGGTCAGTGTCTCTCACATTCTGTGGTTTGAGTCCAACAAGTTGTGTTGTCACAAACAAGCTCAATGTGGACATATGATCCTGCCAAGAAGTATTGTATCTACTCGAACTGCTTATGTAACATTGCAAACCATTATTTGTTCATTATGAGTGCATATTGAGCTAGGGATTTATTACCATGTGTTTTGCTGCATGTGATAAACTGTGCTCAGGGTCTACAAGACTTTGGGCTTGAAGCACTTTGGTGTCATGTTGAGTGTTGGTGCAATTTTTCTACATGATGTGCAAGTGAAGTTTGTAACTTGTAATGTACAATTTCCATTTTGGTGCACTTGAGGAATGATGTAGGTTTTGAAAGACGTGTAATTTATGTATGCAATAGCTACGGCTGAAATTACTTGTTAAATATATTGGTTAGTTAGATGTAGTTTTACGGCCGAGTTGCCATCCTATTGGTTCAAGTCAAGCCAGCCAAGGCCTTTTTTCCAGTTGTGGCTCACTGGCTTGTTTTTCCTACTCCAGTGCTTATGCGGAGCATCACACACAACAGCAGTAGGTTCCATTTTTAAAGTCTTTCGTATGACTCGACCTGGGAAACGAACCCGGGCCTTCCGCCTGAGAGGCGGATGCTCTTACCATTAGACCAAACACTCGGTCTGGTAAATATATTGGTAGTATGTTTATAAGGTTCACAGAATTTCATCCTCATTAATTGTGGGATATCCCCCATGCCCACCCATATAATACTTAATTCATTCATACTTAGTTATAATTCTCTGTATCATGTCGTAATTCTGTTCATTGTTAATTACTTCTACAAAATTACTGTTATATTACTGTAACAAATTACTGTAATATTTGGCATATTATATCTCTTAGGGAGTGAGATCCAAAACTTCTCTTCTTTTTTTCCAAAAGATTTGAAATACTCACTCTTAAGTTCACTTATAATCTCTAGGCTACTAAAGCAGTTAAGGTTCTCAACTGTTTTTGCATTGTAACAGTTTACTTGTATTTTTTTCTGTTTTCCTGATTTCTTGTTTTCTTTCTCCTTTTCTTCTATTGTTAATTTTTTCATCATGTGTACTGTATGTATACAAATAAATTGCTGTTAATTTTGTTATTATGAAACGTACCTATGACAAATAATTGAATTGGATAATCCTCAACTTCGTTTAGTTCATTGTGTTCAGCACACTGTGCATTATCCCACAATAAACTCATGGTAGTGGATAACAATAGCTAAAATGGCCCTTAGTAAAATTTCTTATCACTACACAGTCCAAAACCCAACTTTTAGGCAGTTAAGTTGATGTTTGCACCTACAGTTTATTGTTACTCCAACCTCCAACCAAAAATTTGGTAAAACCCAGTAAGCATTGGATTGGCCATAAATTGTGGGTGTTAACAATGAATTAAAAACCCAACTTACCACCCAAAAGTCGGTTTTCAGGCTTTTTAGTGGTAGGAAGTTTCAGTTAGGGCTTTGTCACATAATGAATGTTTTGTTTTCTTTCATAGTCCATAAAGATAAAAAAAGCCCTTACTCAAATCAACTACTACTTACTACCTGACTTTGGGGGGCAAGTCAGGTTTGAACCTGAAGATTGCACTTACAGTTTATAATTCTTCCAATCCTAAAAGCAATAAAAAAAATGGTAAAATCCAATAAGTCCTTGAGGTAGTGATAAACCATGGGTGTTAACATTAAGTAAAACCCCACTTACTGCCGAAGGTCAGGTTTTAGACTGTAGGTGATTTGAGTAAGGGCTTTTTGACGTAATGTCTTTTAGATCAAAATCATACTGTGTATCCATGAACATGGTTAAAGGGCAGGAGCAGTCATCCCAAATTGAAGTAGTGCAGTAGACTGTCCAGTTTCACGATTGGCTGTTGGAAGTCATGTGACAATGTTTTCTCTCTTCAAAAGTAAAATTTACTAGAAGTAACTGCTTGGTTTACCTTGAATATGCAATAGCTAAATCATAAAATGTAATGAAAGATACTTTGAAGAGAAGTAGGACGAAAATTGTGCTATTTAGCCTTTTCTTCAAATCAAATTTGGGAGTCTGCTCCTGCCCTTTAAGCATCTCTGGACCTATGCATTAGAACAGGATAAAACACTCTTGTGGGTTAATGCTGTATGGCTGGACACATTCCAGCCAGATGCACTCCAGCTTTGTGCTTGTGTACCACTTGCACACAGATGGTGGCATGCCTTATGCTGTTTTAAAGAATTGTCCAAATCATTAAACCTAAGTTAATTCATGATTATAGGCTTTTTGGTCATCTTGGTCTTTAGTGAAATGCATCATTATCTCAAAAGTGTGGAATGGAGTGAATATCTCTGTCCATTTTTTTGTTCAGGAAACAGACTCCTCAAAAAGTTGCTTATTGTGGCTCTCTTCAGGTTTAACCATAACATCCTCAGGAAACAAGGAAATGATTACTCTTCGAGTTACCTCACCAGTGTCTGACCACAAATGCTTTTGCTGATTAGAATGAAACCAGCTGATCAGTGAACTGGCATTTCCATGGTTAAAAAATATGAAAGAAAAAAGAAAACCATTATTTTGAATGCTCATGTTAGGAAGCAAATATTTTAGTTTTGTTTTACATTCTTTCAGCACACAAATTGGCAGACTGGTGGAAAGTACAAAGCAGTGTTTGATCTAGGATTGTGTTTTTTGCACTGACCAATAGTCTTATAGTGAGGTAGTGAAGCAACTGGTCAAATCAAGACATTTTTTCCTTTGACTTTTACAATCTATGTTGCCCTTAAAATCACCATCCACCAGGGTCTGGACCTTGAAACTCTAATTGCCTTGTGTTAAACTAACTAGCTTACTAGCTTTGGGCTACCTGCTTAAATAGATCACTGTCCAGTATGTCCTTGTATTCCAGCTTTGGGACGTTTGCCTGTTCTGCACTTGTGAGTTTGATTTTCTTCTTGAACCAGCAGATTAACTTCAGGGTTAATACAACACTTGCATGGTGATTCACTGGTGTAGACAAGGTTTCAATTTTGGATCAACTGCAGGGCTTGTGTGGGGTGAGGGGTCTGAGAGACAACAAATTGTGCTCACCTTTGAGTTTGATTTCAAAGTTTTAATACCCATTGTTGCAATATTTAGCTGTATTTTAAAATCATTTTTTTTGTCTCATTGTTCGAATTAGACTACCTATCTTGCCATTCAGGATAAAATTACTGTGTATTTGCACCATCCGAAATGTCTACACAGTTGAACTGTTCATTTCAAAAGGAGAATAATAAACAGAAGGAAAACAATTTTTTGGTCTCATTACATTTTTGGGGGGTTTCTAACACTATTTTTTTTTTTTTTTTGGGGGGGGGGGGGGATCTTTCTGCACCCACTTTCTAGGTCAATGTGGTGATATCTGTATGTCTTACTACAATTATATGATATTTGGCATGGAACATACTTTTTCACTTTATTTGATATTTTTTAGATGAGCAATGGCATAGCCACCACTCCATCATTTCCAGTGCTTGAACCGGAAAGTACCATCACAGATGAGAGACTGAAACTTTTATGGCCTAAACCACAATGTCTTACACAAAAGGAAGGACCACCACTACAGTTACCAAAACATTTTACAATAAAAGTCATCTCAGGAACTTCTGGTGGTAAGAATCTTTACTTATATCGGAATAGAAATAAATTATAGAAATTACAAGAGTGTTTCATGAATGCCTCTTTTCTATTAAATTTAAAATCATTGTTTTTTCAAAGTTCAGGGATAAATTATAACAAAGAGGCAGTGTTACCCTGAAGAGGGAGATAATTTGTCTCACAAAAGTCTATTACTTACTGAGATACAAGTTACTTCAAAATTTGAAGGTTGACTTCTAGGACTTGCATCACATATTTGTGCAATTCCATGGTTTGTTTTCTTTTGTATTGTGCAGATGTTTTTAGCAGGATGATCTCTGTAGGTGCGTTTACAGACTGTCTATATACATGGACAAAGCATGTAATGCATATTTCCTACCTGTAGATTGTTGCCACCGTCTGGGACAAAAAATGTGCACCAAGACGGCCGCCATCAAACACTATAATTTGTATGATTTGATGACGACTCTGTTATATTTTAAACAAAAGTTGAACTTGAATGAGCAACAATATCATATTTCCGCAATATGTGTAGCGATTTTGAAATTACCTTGCATTATTTCGAAAATATTTCAACTTTCTTGCAAAATCTGTTGATTTACTTGAGCAAGTCCAAACTTTTACACAAAACCAAAGCAGACGGCCATCTTGGTATGCCTTTTCTCACACATAGGGTAGTGACAATGTTCCCTGTTGTATGCTGTGTCCATGTATATGAAGTCAGTGGGTTTCTAATTGTTTGTGTATACTGTATAGTATTTATGCAAGTTTAAATGGGTTACAGTTGATACTAGTTGATATACAAGGTATTTAATCTGATAGTTAAAGGAAATACAAGCAAACTGCTATATTTTTAAAACCAATATTTATGGATATAGAATGACATATAAATTAAAATTAGGCAATCAGTAGCTTTTTTTGAGGGAATAAGGTTCATACAGAATAGCCATAGTTCGCTCAAGAATTATCTCCATTTAAAGTATTGTGTGCTGACTTGGAAATGATTAGGAAATGACAAAATTGTATTGAAAGGTTTTGTGTTGCTCAGGATTGTAACATTCATAGGGGAAGTTGTTTCAAAACATTAGAGGATGGAGTCTGCAATTTGCATCTTGAATTTTGGCAACAAGCCCTTTGAAAAACCTTTTTTAAAAGTGCAGGTACATGTTAAGCAATTTCTTTGGAGAAAATCATAGAGACTGAAAACAGAGGCATTTGTCATTCAGTAGGAGCCTTCTCCTATCTGTACATTTCTGTCTTCTTGGCTAAGAAACCTGCTGTTAAGTATCAAACAAGACTTGATAAGGGCATCCTTGTTGCTTAAAAATTGTGATTTGGAGTAAAACAATTCAGAGTCGGAAATGGCATTTGTATATAGTTTTCATAATATCCTTCTCCTATCATTTCAACTTAATACACAATTTAAAGCTTGGAATTGCCAACAGCACCAGAAGCCTGGCTGTTGGGCCATGGTGCTAGTCAGAAATGTCTTGTGATATAACATAGTCCTATAGCCAAATAATTTTTTTCAAGCTTATTTCGAGCCCTGATAATTGAGTGAACTTCTGAATCATGGTAGGGGATGTCATCTGGGGTCACCAGTCCTCAGGAAACAAAATTCCCAACAAGTTCCCAAGATCATCACCTGAATTCACCAAGGAATTTTCCTAATTTTCCCTTTGGCCAGCAATCAGTAATCCTTTAGGATTTCTGGTTGAGTTTAAAATGTGAGCTTAAATAATACCAAACATTCTTTTCTCTTTTGAAAATGAAGGGAATCTTGAAAAACAGGTTGACATATGGACCATACAAACAGCAATGTTACAAGATTTGGGCTTGAAAGCTGACCTTGAAAGTGGTATGGATGGTGAAGGTGCTCTAGTAGTGTGTCTCATCAACAAAGAACTCTTCCAAAAGAAAGAGAGCTATCGAATTATTGTGACAGAATCTCAAGTGCAAATGATTTGCAGTGATGTATCAGGTCTTTGGTATGCTAGCTGCACCTTTCTGGATCTTGTCAGACTATTTGTTAAAGATGGTATTCCTCAGTTAAAGGTAAGTATTCCTTGTACCAAAATATGGCATATTATTAGCTCAAAACAGCTCAAAGAGCTGTTTGAGCTACTGTGATAATGATTCTCTTGTTACCTTTTGTTAACTCAGAAAACATAGACAAGCCTCATCTGGAACTCAATGGTAGCAACTGTCTATATTGTGTCTGCACCATATATGTTGCCTATTAGTTTGGATCTAGCCAAGTCTCAATGGGCGATATCTTGGAAAGCTTCAGAAGCAACATGCATCATTCGAAAGGCGTAATTATGCTGTATGCAGCCTTCAAAGTCGTGCTATGCAATAATTCATTTTCTCTGGAGAAAACGGTTAAGTGCTTAATGTCATACTATATGTTTTATATAAGAAATGAAAGTCAAGATGGTGTTGATTGTCAGAGGCAGTCCGATAGCAATTACAAAGGATTGTGGGAAATACTTCTGGATGCCATTTTGCTACAATAAAATAACATAGACAACAATGACATGTACCAGAACCCTATCTCTTTGTAATTACTACTTGCAACAGGGTCTATATGTTGGTTGCCTCCAAATCATGCAACTCCAGTGTATAATGATAATTCATTCATAATTTGTTATACCTTTAACTTCTGTTGGTCCAATACTGCCATGTGTTCATGCCTTATCCCAAGATAAAATCATAGTAAAGGATAATTTACATTTATCTCCATTTTACTGGGGTTGTGCTGTTTTGATCTGTTTACTTGTAAACAGAATTTTGCTCCTGTTTTTTTTTTAAATCAAAAGATTGTTGTGTATGAATGAAGAGAGTTAAACAACTCTGGACCCTGTGCATTAGAACAGGATAACATACTCTCAGGTGTTCTTGCTATAACTGAATTACTAACCCTCAAGCATTATCTTGTACTAATGCATGTCCCATTGTTGTTTAACCTAAGTCTTAACACCTGTTAACCCATTGTAATTCTGGGAGGACATCATCCTGTCATACATGTGGTTATTGTTCTTTTCAAAAAATATTTCCTCCTTCTGAATGGTTTTAATTAATTTTCAATTCAAAATTTTCCTGTCCCACCCCAGCTGATTAAATAGCAGATTTTAGTATCTATTTGTTTTGGAGTTGTGGGTAACCATAGCCATATTTTTTTAGGCTGATGTGCTTTGTGAAAAATGGATGGATTGCGAAGTCCAAACTGAAAGGGTATTTCATTGCAAAGCGTATATACCAGAGGTTTCTAACATAGTAACTGTAATCTGAGACTGCAAAGTATGACTAGTAACACACACATATATACTGGTAGAAAAAAATTGTACAATTATTTTAATACAATTAATCATTGTCAGGACAATATCGTATGTAGTATTGTGTTGTGTAAGAAACATGTAAGAAAAGTCAATTTTTCAGCAAAAGCAAATGGTTTTTGATCTAACTGGTTCAAAGAGATTGCTTTATTTTAAGTGCATGGCTAATGGCTAAAAATATCTGTGTAGGGTATAATGCTTATAATTTACCAGGAAATGCAAGGCTTGTAGGATATAATCCCATTTCATGGTTTGTATCTCGTAAATGTCTTTAACACTCAAGGTGTTTTGCCATAGACTAGCTGGAATAGCTACCCCCTAAGCCAAATCCCTTCCAACCCCTAAGCTATACCCCCTTCTGAATTGTCCTAAAAATATGACATGGGATTATATTTTACATTAAGAGGCCTTTCCTCATGCAGTAAAAGTTTGAATTCAAGCCACATAATAAAAGGATTAAGTTTTCGTCAAAGAGGATTTCCCCCTACCACTTCCTTAAAAACCCAACCAATAAATCCAGGATCATAACAGACTTATTTCCATTTCCAGTGGAAGGTTTACTTTGATGAAAAAATGCTGAGTTCTAGTTTTGGAGGAAAAGGCTTCTTTAGGCAACTGTACATTAAAAGTTAAGAGCTGATATAATGTTTTACTATATCCTTTATCAGTTTTTCGACTTGATTTTGGAACTGATTGATTGTCTTTTTGCATGTTTGTTTTTTCTACTTACAGATCAGTGATTGGCCAAGTTTAGCTCACAGAGGTGTTATGTTAGATATGTCAGCTGGGAGATTACTCACAATTGTAAGTTTTGTTTTTTAGATATTTCCACAAATATTTTTTTTTGTAATAAAGGGGATGGGGTTGAAGTTTATTGTTAGGAAATTACAGTAACCATATTAATCAAAGTAAAATTTGAATCATTTGCAAGAAGTGCACTATCCTCTTCTTGATTTGTTTGCCATTGATTCCTAAAAGATTAAAGAATGCATTTCCCTGTGGATATTAGTATCTTCTGAATGTTGTATGCAATTGAGATGCAGTTTTCACCTCCCAAAAGAGAATATTGATTTTTTTTCACACTTTGAAGTTATTGAATTTTTCTCTGGAATATGCCTTTACATTTAATCAGTCCAGGAGGAAAGAACTTTTGGTTGTTGATTTTCTCACTTTTTACTTTTATTTTTTTTTGCAGGATTACCTTCTCTTTAAGATAAATACATTGAGCTTATTGAAATTCAATGAGGTGAGATACTCAACATTAAGGAATAATTTAATATTATCAACTTGAATTTTGTAAGAATAATTTCATTTTATTGTTAGCATGTTTACACATATTGTGCAGGTATATTATATACATTTTGCATACAAACATGGCTTTTAACCAACCGAACTGTGTAGGAATGGACCAGAAAATGTATGCCATACTGGAGAATTTTTGCTTTTTGATATTTTATAGACTTTGACAGATTTGACAGATGACAGATTTGTACATGTTTGTGTCATTCATTTTTATAGTATTCCTAGAAGCTTGAAGGTCAGATCTTCTCATCAGAGATAAACCTTGTCATCCCAAAGAATTTAGATTTCCAAGTCTCCAAACTAAGTTCCTCCTAGCCCGTCCCAGAACTATCCAAGCCTCCCCTTTGTGCACACACAAACCTAGTTCATCGCAAGGCAACAAGGCCCTGATTTGTAATTAGAACATGCTCTGTGCATGCCCTTTATCTTTAGAGTGACCAACTGCATGGTCAAGTGGTTAGAGCATCTGACTTGCAGTCAGGAGGTCTGGAGTTGTAGTTCTTGCCTGATCATACCTTCTGCCATTGTGCTTGGTGCTCAGCATAAAGCAATGGAGTATAAAGCAAATTAAACAAATCAGCAATGGGTCTCAACTGGAAAAATGGTTGTGGTTGGCTTGACCTGAACCAACTGGTTGGAAACTGGGCCATAAAACTCCATTAAACTCCATCAAACTCCATCTAACAAATCCATCTTTTGAACTTGTTTTCAGTCAATGAGTAGTAACTATGTCATCCCTCATCACCTGCTTCTTGCATATGTAATGCCCACTTATCCACTCACAAGCACTGTTCTCGGGTTGATGATTATCTTTTTTAACATACATTTTTAGTAGATGATTTAACTGGGCATAGAATGTGCATTATGTTTACATTCCCTGACTCTTTAAATGCAGTCATGCATGCTAATGTGGTTATGTAACATCTGAGTAAATCTGTGTAAATAGGGGTTATTTTCAACAATATACAACAATATATTATGAGTCAAAATCAGTTAATGCCCATGAGCCCCTTCCCAGTACAACTCATGCACAATTCAAGACGAAAATATCCCAAGAATAGATCATTTCCAAGAAACCCAAGCCGCATCATGCAGACCATACAGAGGGCTGAGAGGTTGTTTGTTTACAATCCTACCCAATCCTGTGTGTGTAATTCTTTGCAATGAAAGGGGAATAAAACTGGTGTCGTAAGTGACAGTATGATATACCCTACTTAGGCCCCACTTTGCGTCTTGTTGTGAGGCAACGCATTGCAACACGATTGTTCAGAAGCATTGCAAAGTGTGGAATGCTTTGCAACTAGTTGCAAGTAGATGGGCAACTCAGTTTCATGGGATGGAACATGTTTGGTTACATGAAACTGAAGCATGCAACTGACAACAATGATGGACTTCTTGAATGAAGCCCGCGAAGTTAAGTTAATCGAAATGGACAGAATACATTCCTGTCTCTTCAACGTAACAAAGAAGAGTGTGTCAAAACATTAGAATTTTGCGTGAATCGCTTCATAGACCTGCAACCTGTTGCATAATGTGGACACTATGCTCTTAAAACTAGCTAGTCGTCAATCGCTCATTACAACAAGACAATCTTGTGTCAGTAAGTCGCATGGCATCACATCATGTGGACAGGGCTTTAAACAATAAATATAAAAGAATGAGGTTTGTAAACAAAAATTCTTAGCGCCTTTGATTCATCATGCTTACTGTGACCCATTCCAAATAAAGCTGTTCGTTCTACACAACTTTGGAATTATTAGTGACAGACTGGCAGACTGAAATTAACTTTAAAGTCATGTTTACTTTTCCTGTTTGTAGTCTACAAATAGTGGCATCAGGCATCAGCAGGTGTGCATAAAACAGCAACAGGGCCCTCACATGTTGAACCACAAACACATCAATATAGTCTTTTATTTTGTGTCATTGGCCTTGTAATTATTGTGGTAATTCAATATTAGGTCATGGCAGCTTGAGTGAATCGCAACATGTACCATTTTGTAGACAGTGTCAGACTTTCCCATCAAATGATTCTCATGCATATTCTGCATCAAAAATTTTATTTTTATCCTATAGAAGAATCAGCTCAGAAAAGTGATGGTCTGATTTGATTGGCCATAACTGGGGTCCATCAGCTTTAATCTTTAAAATTCTTGGTTCACCTGTATCATGGATGGTTGTACTAAAATACCTCTAAATTCCCTCAATTTTACTAAATATGAGGACTTGCATGTAAACAATAAAATTAAGATGATTAAGGCTGGTGCACCCAACTAATGGTTGACTTAACTACCTGCTTTCTCTATTTGCTTGGATTAGTCTATAGATTAAAATAGTAAATCTTTGACAATAAGGTTCATATCTCTGTAAAACTTCATGCAGTTGAATCATTTTACCTTGTTTTACAGCTTCATTTTTACCTCAAGATTGGAAAAGAATCTACTTTAGAGACCTTATTTCCGTATTTTCCAAGGTAATTCAATCATTATTAAACTGATCACTTTGTAGACAGTGTCAATATTGCTCAAGATTAAGAAGCAAGAGGCTTGTTTTTTAATCCCATATGTGATTACTATCATATAGCTATGGTTAAGATGTGGCAGTCGCATTTAAAACTTCAGTGATTCATTTTCTTTCTTTCATAGTTTAGTTTAGTTTCAGTTAGAGAGTCAATTACCCAGTTTGTTGAGCAAGTGAGATTTAAATCATACCACAGAAAACTTTACCATCAATCATTTTAATACACAAGTTTTACAATCCTCAGCACCACTGTGAGCATCCTTGCCAAACGAGGGATTTAACAGCCTGAAAATCCTTAGGGCCATATTAATGAAACAATTAACTTAGCAGCAAACTCTGTCCTCCCTTTAGATAGTGTTTGCTTTGGATACCAGCATTGATATAATATTACCTGTTCTCAAGGACCCATCAAATATGTTTCCATCCATGCATTTTGTTTCAACTTTCTTGTATTGTACAAAACTGTGGGAAGTAAATTTAGACCTGAACTAGGAAGAACCTAGTTTTTACATAGTTAGTTTTGTTAAAACTACAATCTTGGACAAAACTTGATGGGATGCCCCCTAGGCCCACTTCCAATGTTGACCACAGCTATGCTTATGCTGTTCACAGTACACAGCCAGTTATGCTGTTCATGGCACACAGCCGCTCTTTTGGGGCATCTTGGGGGGGGGGGGAGGGGTTCATGTTAGCCTACTATAAACTGAGATTTAAGAACATTATTGCAAAGTATCCCAACACTTTTTTCCAAGATTGCAATTTCTTACTAGGAGAATTTAATCAATGTTTAGTAACTAGAATTTTATTGCTTTAAGTTGAAAAGGTTGTTTATTGAATAAGAAAAAGATGTATTGAAAGAATATGTATGAGGTTTCAAACCAGTCCATGTGTGCAACATTGTGACAACTAAAAAAAGGAAGCCATATGCAATGACATCCTGTGATTAGTCTGGTGTGCATGTCCTGTTGGCAGCAATGAAACAATGATTGAACTAGTACTTTGCTTGCAACTTAATAAAAAGTACAACTAATGCTAGTGATGTATCTACTGTATAGTATGTGAATAGGTTTAATACCAGTGACAGGATGTTCAGAGAAAAATAATTATCACGTGCTGGCATGCAGTAGAATTTTCCCTGCATAAGTAGTAGGCCTATCTGATTGTTTAAGGAAACAGCTGTCTGTATTTGTTGTGTAACTTACAATAATACATGTTTTGGTACAAAGGAACTCATACTTATTGCTCTGTGATATCATATGCATAAGGTTTATTTAGCTGAGTAAGCTAATACTTTTGTCCTTTTTCATGAGGATGTGATTGATATTCAGTTTGATCTGCCATGTTATAGTCTTTTGACATAAAAATGAAAATGGACCTGAACCCTTTAATGTCACACTGCTGTGACCTATTTAGTCATGAACCAAGTAAGGTACAGGAGCATGATTGTTACCACATTAGATATTTCTACTAAGGTTTGACCAAGAGTCACTTTTCATCCCACCAATCCCTTAATAGATCGTATGCATGTGACACCACAGAAACTGCTGTAGTGATTATGTGTTTAGAGGCTTTGGTAGTTTCGGGTAAGAAGCCAAAGCCAGGCTACCGCTAGTTGTACTCGCGTTACCTCGCAAGAATTAATTTGAGCACTCACGTGCGTTTATGGATATGGAGAGCTAGCGACGTACCAAACCAGCATTTTTATATCCAGAGTATTTTCTTGTTTTGGATTCCATCGTTGTAATCTTTGTATATAATCATCTTTAGGAAGACTATCCAGTTTTAACAGCCTTAATTTTAGTTCAGGACAGTCCAGTTATAAGCCGTTTTGTGACTGATTAGTTTTGTTTACTTAGCTTGTTTATTCTACACTGTGTAGCCAGTACTCTAGATTAGTATAGCGTAGGAAGTACTGTGTAGGATCGGGTAGCTTGAGCTTGTGGTTGATCACTACGCGATGGCGTGCCAGTCCTTACAGCGTACTTAATATTAATAACTAAGTTCTGTAGCATAGCGTTGCCCTTGGCGAATTACTGCCAGGCAAGGACATTGCGTGCTGTTCCAGTAGTTAATGACTGGTGAATTACCGCCACTGTTCAGTTTGTAACTCCTAGGTTAGTTAGTTTAACGTTAGGTTGATCGGCAACTAATCGCCGCTACTTGCTACTACTAGTATTGTTTAGCCTACCTAAGCTTTCTGAGATCCAGGACCTGGTGAATCGTCCGCTACAAAGTCTGTCAATGAACACAAGACTTGGGGTAAGTTTGACTCATATTTTTCTTATCCTAAGTATTAGTAGTATTTATGCAGATATCATAAACTACTAAACTGCCCCAGTGAGATAAACATATAGCGTTACAACTCACGCTAACATGAATGCACACAGCAGATTTTGACGAGAGCTTCTGTTGACCCAATATTTTACTTTTATTTTTTCTTCTAGTGAACTGTTAGACATGGAAGTCTATTGTAACTATCGCTTTATGTCCGTTGTGCCTTACATTGATGCAACACCTGACTTGGAATTTACCCCTCAGACTTTCAACCTCTTTCGACAAGTTCTCTCACTCTTCAGTAATAACAGGTAAAGGGATCACCCTGACCATTCATTAAGAAAGTAATAACAGGTAAAGGGATCACCCTGACCATCTATTAAGAACAACTCAGTACTCCTAGTGTTAATATATTTGTTGCACATACTTGTCTGTTGAATATTGTGACATATGATCATAAAATAATGTTTTTAGTGTAATTTTCAATTTGCTTTTGTATTGCTTGAAAGAGGGTTAGATTGTCCTCAAAGATGTAAATTTGTTTACATGCTTCGTTGCTCATATGCACTGAAATTACCAATTAACTCTTCGTCTACAGCTCTGTGAACATTGGCCCGCTTCTTACCAAAAAACTACTCACTGAAAATGTTAAACTTGGTACTACTTCTGAGGAGAGTGCCCAACCAGATTGGCCAATGTCACTTTCAGATAAACTTCGTCTACTTGGCATGAGGCAAGAACACACCATCTTTTTTTGTGCAAATGAGATGGACTCTTCGTCTTGCCAACAGTTTCCACTTTGTAGTATAGGTGTGCAGTATGGAACCAGGGTATGTCTCATTTTCAACCCTTATGATCCCAAATTTTTTTAATAGTTTTCATTATCTTTGGTTGTTTTATGCTTGGTGCATCTCAAGTTACACTTTTGCTATCAACCAGTTCATGTTTCTTTTTCAGGTGATCATTACATGCTTTTTTTTTTTTTTTTGCAAATTCTGAGGTCCACTGCAATATCTGCTAATGGGCAAACTTTCTGGACTTTCTGGAAAACCGCAGTGCAAGAGAAGACTTCTTCACTTTCCTATTTTGCAACAAGTGCAGTCAAGTGTAAACATAATTCTCTGTAAAAATGCAATGGTTGTGTTCCCATTTGAGTGAGAGCTGCGGATCATAGTTTTATCGCCCTATGGCTGTTAACTAACATAATACAGAGCCTTGTCCACATCTGGGTGAGGGTCGTAGATCATCATGATTACAAAGTGCAAGTGTGAAAAGGTAACCATGTTTTCAAGTTTGTGCATAATTTTGTATGCACAGTATCTGCTGTGCCCTACAACAAGGGAGATCAGGGTCACTTGATCTACCAATTGTGTTCACAATACAAACTTTGATCCAGTGCAGTCAATCGGATCTGCCTTGGTAGGTTCACTATGCTCACTGAAGTAGGAACAAGGCCCATGGCAAAGCAAGCCTCTGTTGCAATGCCTGTACATACATGGTCAAGTGATCAGTTTGCTAAATAGGCAGGATTATCTGACTTGTCAGCTTTAATATTCTTTATTTAGTAGAAGGATGCAGGCAAGCAAATGATGCAAACACAGTCTGCTTTTGCAGAAGCATCGCATGCTGAATCTTAAAGAAATTAAATGCCTTTTGATTATGTACTTTAAAGTTTTTTAAGTCATGCACATGTCAAGTTTGTACCAAAATTCACATATTTGTGTAGTTTCCTGGTTGTGTGATATTTAACAGTATCCTGTGAAAAAAATGAGTTATCTGATGCGCAAGGTTGCATTAATATAAAAATATTTGCTGTTGTGAACGTGACATAAATATTTTGATGCAAAGAAAAAGTTGCTGTGGTAAAATTGAGTATGAGTCTATGATAAAATTGAATATGAGTCTGTGCCCTTACATGTACATATTTCCAAACTTCCTATTTTGCTACTAAAATTGGAAATTCTAAAATCTAAATGCCATAGCATGGCCCGAGTGGTCCTGTGTTCTTCGAATCATAGCTCTTAGTGGTCAGTTTAGAAGTGGTTAGTAGAACATGACTGCTTCTTTGACTTCAAGAGTATATTAAGAGCGGAGCCGAGGCAGGGGTGATAAAGATATACCACCCTGTGCGATAATCCACTCACATGTCACTTTATTCTAAAGTATTTAGTTTAAACCCCTCCCCACTAGAAAGGTCATACTTTATTCCACATTTCCTAGGTGTATCTATCACATAATCAATTCAAGATCTTATAAGGAGTTCTCTGAAAGTGTTTAAGGGGTTAATGTTTCAGTTCCTTCTTGGATAAAGTCATATTTGGAATTTGTTTCCAGTCAAGAGTGATCTTCATGTTCTCCATCTGGAAAAGCTATTATAATCAAAAAACAAATGTTTTGTAACATTATCTGAAAAAGCACATACCCAAAATGTAACCACTTAACATTATAAATCCTGACTCTTGGGAGGAAACTGTGTCAGACTTTTGACATGGTAAGTAAAAGAAAGAATGAGTAGGCCCTCTTCTTGAGGACTATCTTCTAGTAGGCTATCTTTCATTTGCTGGGAATAATTGCAGATATGTAAGGGTGACACAGGCAAATAGGAGGTAAGTATCAGGGCTCCTAGATTTGTGCGTCACAGAGTTTTGTGGACTTTACCTGATTTTCATATCTTCAGTTTATAGTCCTTGAACACTTAAAATTTCAATAAAAAAAATATCTAAAACCTTACAATTGGGGTTGCTATAAACTGTAGATTCAAACAAAGTTAACTCCCAACTTTCCAATCAAAGGCCCATTCTAGACTCAGTCTTTTAATTGGTACACAATTTGAGTGTAAAGGGCTATTTTACCTACTGGAGAATTCAAGGTGTAAACTATTATTTTCCAACAGGAATTATCACCAGAGTGTTGTGTGGTGAGATATGTGAACCGTCATAAACTTCCAATAACACATTTAACAACATTCACTTTGTATCCCTTCTCACATAATCACATTTCCTGCCTTAAGTGCTGTTTTAGTTATTGTGTTGATTTACAAATTCTAATGCTGTGATGCAAAAAGATGCTTGAAGCTGTGGAGTTTGTCTTTGCCAGCAAAGAAACAATATCAAAATGATACCAATGCATGTGTGGGCACTAGGTCTCGGGTCATATTACCTCCCTGAAAAGGTGAGGCAATTGGTTCCAAATTTCGAAGGTTTTCACAGGTTTTTTTCCAGGGGTTATCTCAGGTGTTTGCATGGAAACCTGTGTTTTCCCTTGACATTGATGCAGGTTGATCTTTTGCCACAGGTTCGACACAGGTTTGACACAGGTTTTATGTGCAAAATGTGTAGTTATAAAAACTAGGGTTAACAAAGAACTCTTCAACATAACCTGTGGCTTGATATTAAAGGCAAGGAAAGGTGTGCAAAACCTGCTTCAAACCTGTGAGTAGAATTTTCCAAAAATGCAGGTTTGCCACTCAAGAACATGCATGATTTCCTTTGTTTTTCCACACATGGTTGATGCACCTTTTTTTTGTAAGGGCAGTAATTGATTTGTCAACTTAGAGCAGGGAGAAAGCAATTAACCCAACCTGAATTAGTTCAGTAGACTACCCTGTTTCATAAATGGCCCTTTAGAATCATTGTTAAAACATTTTCCCACCTCAATTGTGAAATACTAGGAGTAACTGCTCCCTTTACATTGAAAATGCAATAATGGAGTCCTTGAAATTATAAATACTTAGAAGATCAAAGGAAGAATGTAGTGAAACAGACGACTTCTTTTGTCCTCAAAGTTTCCAGCCAGAATTGGAGGCCTGTTTTTGAAAAGTCTAGATATGACTATCACATCAAATTGCAGAAATTGAATGCTATTAATCTTTTAGCAGCCAGAGCTGACTACTATTTTGGTTAATCCTATGTTGCTTTTATTATTGTAACAATTCCGGGTTAGGGTTTTGTTGGTAATGCAAGAAAGAAGCATGTTGGGGAAACCAAGTGAGGTACCACTCTTACAAACAACCTGGATAAACGCTACAGGTATCACACACACAAAGTTGAAGTGTGCAAAATAAATCAAAGCTCTACTCTCATATATTCCAACGTGGCTGAGTTGTGGGATTTAATGACACACCAACATGCCATGTGATACATAGTATAAGCAAGATAATCAAGTAAAGTATAAATACTGTTGCAAAAACAGTTCAGCTTCAAGTCTGGTGTCAAATAAGGATTAAGTCAATTTTAAGTCCTTCCCTTTAGTTACCTCTAATTACAGGCTGGGAATGCTTCGAGTATGCTGTACAACTCCCAGCCAACACTGTTTCCAACATGGCTGAGATACAAGACATGACATGACATGACATTACATGACATGAAGTGGGACAGTTGTTTTTGTGGCTGCTTGCTATAGCAGCAATGATAAGGAATCTACTATATAGAATATAACCTAGCCTTTAACGATGCATGCATCTTTCTGTCATTTTAAGTTGTTGAAGTTTTCATTCATTTTGCATGCCATGGGTATCAAACTGTTTTCAGTTTTAGACTGTATAGCCTACTTAGGCTACTTATGTTTGCCTCATATTTTGTCATGCCACAGTATCTTCTGTTTTATGTACAATCCTCATAGTTTGCAACTTCATTCATTTAGTTCAAAATATTCTTTCTTTAGTAGTATTTTGTTGTTTCAACCAGCAAATTTAGCCTGTCTTAGAGCTGGTTTCATACTTGCCAGCAAATTTTGCACCATCTATTTAGCATCAGTATAAGAAACATATATTTATGGCCATCCTCTGCTCACCTGTGCTGTTCATATACAGCAGCTCCAGCATAGCTTTTTATTTGGGGGGTGGGGGGGAATGCTGGCACATGAAATAAGGAATTGCCAACAAGTCGTTTTGAAACATTAATATGCTACAACTTGCATTAATAACCATCATGAATTTGGGAAGGGGCCTGTAAAATTTTGTAAGTGCCTCCCCCCTCATGCCCTGTTCCCTTGTAGCAATGCCCCTGGTCAAACTTTGTTCAGTTTTTACAGCTTTGTAGAGTTTCATGTCTCAGTTTTTGTAGCCATGTAAAATGTTCTATGCATGGCATGAGGACAGTGATGTATGATATACATTTATATACAGCCATCAATGAATTTGACGATATGGAATAATGCAGATAGGGGACCTTGTTCTTTTCATCTTAATTTTTCACTGATAATTGGCCTAGGCATTGAAATTGTGACTCAAGCATTGTTTGTATTTGTTCTAATGACTTTAATGTTATGTACTTGGGTAAAATACTGTCCTTCTCCTTTTCTCACCATATGAAGGTAACTTATCAACTCTCCATGTATGTAAAATGCTGTGCAATTTATCAGAATTTAGTGACTGGCAAATCTAAATTTGGACAAGTATATATGCTAGTGAAATTAAGTTTATAAGGGACCTCCTTTAGGGGTATCTGTGTTTTCTTAGCCATCCCCATGTCCTTCCCCTCTCTCACCCATTTCATTGCTGAGTCAGATTTATCAAGGGTGGTAATGTTTAGCCAGGGTGCAAATAGCAGCAAAATGCAATTGCTTTGCCATTTGTTCCATCTTCTGTAGGGTGTTGGTTGCATGTTTTTGATCATTTTTTTTCTTTTTTTTAAGTTTTTAACATACATCTGCATGTGGGTATTTTTGCCTTACTTTTACTTCATTCATTTTCATTGAAATTTTTTATGTAGATTACTGTCAGTGTTGTGAAGGTAAAACTTCATTGAGCATGGGGATTGGGGTGGGCATGGGGAGGTCTTGGACATATGTAATTTATACAGGAGAATACATAATATAATTGTATCTAACATCCTTGGAACTTTATTCTTGGGATATCTATACATGTTGCCACCATATCTGTGCTTTGGGAAGATTTAGTTTGATTTTGTTTGAGTTTTACACCTCAACCTATAACAGCATGGTCTAATCTTCTGATCCCCACAAAGTCCTTTTGCCAGTAGTGGAACACTTAATTGTTTCTCTTAACTCCATTTTGTATCTGGATTTTTTTAAACTATGCAATGGATAAGTGGGGCATTGTTTATTTAAAGTTATCTAAGTGGGTACACCTTATGAATATTTAGGGGGTTTTGAGGTAAAGCAGGGAAACTGATGCATAACTCAAAACAATGTATCTTAATTAGATAGCCTTTTCATCATGAAACAAAACTTTTCTGTTCTTGTCTTTGATAAATCTTGAATGTCTATGTAACTTCATATTGTCCTTCTTTCTGCAAACAGAACACAACAGACTTTGCTGGTCCATGCAAGAAACTCTTTAATGATGGGTAAGGGATGTGTGTTTGAAGCTTTAAAAAAAAAATCAGTTGATATTTCTGCAGAAAAAAATGAAAATAAGAAACTGTCAGGTGAAATATAGCAGTGGTTTTCACTGTGTCAATGATTATTAGTAACAACAAACACTTTTCACCAGCACGTGGTTCATTCCCAACAGGGGAAGGGGGGGGGGATACCAGAGATGCTCCTTAGACAAGTAGTACTATAATAAAAAGGGAGTGCAATATGATAAGTAGTGACATTGGAAAACATTTTTAGGGTAATAATGGCAGAATGGTTTTAATATATAAATATAAGCCCTCATCAATTCAAGGTGCAAACTATGGGATTGAAAAAAAGAAAACAAAACATTGGCCAACAATATGAATCCATGGCTAATTCACTCCTGCTTGTTTCAAGTTCACTATTTGTATGAAATATGTCATCTTTCAGTGCTAATATCTCAGGAATTGAACATGGGAAATGAATGGAAATTTCACCACAATGCTTAATTTATATTCCTCATTAACATATGAAACAAAAAATTTAGCCACGTTCAATTCTTTTAAGTCATAAAGGCTGGTAGACAACCTAAATGCCTTAATTATGTTTCATTGATTCCCACTAGGATTGGATTTATTGTATCACCTGGAACTGCTACTTGGAACAGGTAAGGAATAAAATGAAAGAGGATGTAAAGTGATTAGTTAGTTAGTTAGTTAGATGGAGTTGTACGGCCCAGTTTCCAACCTATTGGTTCAAGTCGAGCCTGTCATTGCCTTTTTTTCCGGTTGTGGCTTAATGGCTTGTTTTCCCTACTCCATTACTTATCAGAGCATCCTGCACAATGGCAGTAGGTTCAATTTTTAGAGCCTTTGGTATCACTCTGGGAATCGAACTTTGCCCTTTCTGTGTGAGAGGCAAATGCTCTACCATTAGTGATCAGGTTCTAGCAATGTTGAAACACTGTTTAGGAAAATAGAAACAAGTTTTATGTTGTATCTCCATGGTTGGTTTCAGAGAAGAGATCTGTATGGGCAGCTTATTTTAAAGGCAGTCAACCCGCAGCCCAAACTACAATCTATGTAGTATTCTGCAGAACTTCTCACTTGGCACAGCTCTTTGTTTGAAAACAAGTTCAAAGGCATGGTACTATTGCTCATATTGCACAGCATGTACTGTACTATTTAAGACTGTTTTGATTACACATGGGGGACCTGTATGCTCATTCTGAAGCAATAAACTGAGGCTGTTTCTGAATGAGTTTTAGATAAATGTAGGAGGGGCCTACTCAAGTAGGTTAGGAAAATTGGAACTGTTTGGGGTGAGAGAATTAGGCCTTTAAGGCAATGTTATTTACTACACAGTGTGTTTGGACTTATGCAAGAATTTGATTTAATTTAAACTTTTTCATACCAAAAAGTCAGGTTGAATGCTTAGGCTACATTTTACAACCTACAGTATGGAACAAATCTTGCACTTTTGTACTTGTAAATATATTTATGTATGTCTTATACTCATAATTTTATAAAATTTGTAGTGTCAGTTTGGCTTTAATAAACCTGGAGCTAAATCAATAACAATAAAGGTACAGTCTTTTATCCCTACTGATCTTTACAATTTCACAGCTGAGCTGCCAGCTGTCGGATTTAGGAGGAACATTTTTGCTTTTGTATGCCTAAATTTTCCATGTTCTGATTTTCCTATGTCATATTCCAATTTTCAATGAAACTAGGATCATGGTCTTACATGTAAAATGTTCTAATTTGTTTCTTGAAGTAGTGGATTTTTACAGGACTGTTGAAGAAAATGGAAGGTTACTAAATATCTGCTTCTTAGAGCACAGTCAGTTCAGGTCCTCAGTGTTTAAGTGGGTTGGTAGGCATTGTAATTTTTGGCATGGAAGCAACCAATCGGCTACTGTGGGCTTAGTCTTCCAGACACCTGAAACTTAAAATTGAGTGATATCCCCACTGGAACCCACTTGGGGGCCCTAAAGTAGACCCTGGATGCCAGCCTTGAAGTTTTTCCCTCAAACGCACATGGGTGGTGTACCTTTTTTCACCCTGGCAGGTTGACTGCTCTGACACAGTTAATACGATAACCAGTCTGTAGATGACCAAAACAGATCGCAGTTTCCCCTACTATTGTACTAGATTTTTATTTCTGTCTTTGTGTCTGTATGTATGCTTTGACATTGTTTAATCAGCTGGGTTTTTTTTTTGTGAAGGATACAAATTTGCCCATATTTAATAACATCTGCCAATGTTTGGAAAGTGCATGTGTTATTTTGAGTTGACAGACTATTCATTAACATGATTGAATATGGGATAAAACGGTATGTGTCTTGGTGGACATAGGCTGCACAAAGAAAAATCCTTTTCCATTGCCACTTCAGCATTAAGTTTAAATTTTATCACATCACGTTGGATTATTTCAGGTGTGGATAAATACAGACAAATGATAAGCACTGATACCATTATTTAATAAATGATTGAACATTATGTAGAATGACAAGAAAAGAATGCAGTTTTAAAAATATCATAAGCAATTACATATTTATATTTGCTTTTTACTCACACATGTCTGTTATTATCTTTCTAATTTAAGAGTCAATTATCTCATAACAAACACTGTAATTAATTAGAGAGCTGCCCCTGAAATTAAAGAGAGTAATATCTGCTGGTTGAACCTTTCATACAAACTACAGCAGACTGTTCCCACATAAAATTTATCTTGGCCATGTTTTAAGTATAATTACTGCACACAATAAACTTTAGCCACAAACTTTTAATAGTGGTTCCTTTGGTTTGAAAATATTTGGGGTGTCATTAAGGAGTTCTGAACAAGTTCTTCTCTGTCCACCTAAATATAAAATGATGAGTCTATTTCACTTCTCACTACCTCCTATTTTATGCATGTATATCATTATTGCAGTCAATATACATCCATCTGGTGTACTCATTAAGGGGAAATATTGTGTTTGTTTTGCAAGAAAAATTCATCCATTTAAAACTAATAGTTATTGACCCAGTCCGATAAATTATCCAAAATAAGGCAGTATGGTAGCCTTCTTTTTAAGATATAAGTTCCCCACAGATAGAAATTTAGTTGTTTGTTGCTCAAGAATACTTTGTTCACCAAAACTTTCAACGTTTCAAATGATGCAACTTTCATGGCTCTTTTTGCAAAATAGTATTTTGAAGAGATGTAGCTATTGCTGGGGTTTATGATTAAGACTGAATTGTTGGATAGTGTCGGAGCCATTTTTTTTGTTACTCTTTGTTGGAGCATTCTAAACACAATATTTCCCTTTAAGGTGTACTGAACAAGTCCTTCCCCTTGACCTACGATTAATTTGAAGAAATTTGATCACCTCCAATTAACAAAGCATCCATGACCTGTAATGAGTTTGAAAATGCTTAATACTATAACTATATACTGTACTACTGTGTATGGCTATTTAACATTCTCAGTGATCTAAAAATTTGGTGTCTTTGACTGCTCGCAGTTATGTCAATCAAGAAATTTCATTGTCTGGTGAGTTGAAGTGTATTTGGACTGGTGCAATAACCCCTATAAGCAATACTCCAACCCTTGATAAGACTTTATTATCTTATCTTGCAGCATTGGTGGAAGTCCTGAGGTTGCCATCAGAAACATTCTGAATGCTACTCAGTGTGCTGCTACCAATGGGGATGCCATTGGATTGCTAGTGGTGTCTTGGGCAGGTAGAACACACTTAGACCACCTTAGTCTTGCATGGCCAGGTTTGGTCACAGCAAGTACGTGTGCATGGAACATACGCACAGAAGAGGTGAGAAATTTAAGAAACTTTGTAGACATAAATATTTTCTTAGTGGAAAGCCGCAAGCTTCTTGTGGTGTCTATGAATAGGAGCCGGGAGATGTATAAAAAGCATAAGTAGACATCCCATTGTGAAATACTATGAGGAAAGATGATTCCATGTTTTATCTTTCATGTATAAAATTATACCTTGTAACAGTGTACAGATCAAATTCAAAAGGGAAAGTTTGTTAATAAACTGATTTCTCTTGCAAAATTACTTATTTGAAAATTGTCAGTCT
Organism: Holothuria scabra; assembly: GCA_037179385.1. Classification (NCBI taxonomy): domain Eukaryota; kingdom Metazoa; phylum Echinodermata; class Holothuroidea; order Aspidochirotida; family Holothuriidae; genus Holothuria; species Holothuria scabra. Next base: position 52,532,956 of record CM074180.1, read on the forward strand.
TGCACCAAATTTCGCCCCCCCCCCCCAAGCTTTTTGCATCGTCAATGAATAGGAGGCATGTACAAGGCCTAAGTAGACATCGCTTTGTGACATACTATAAAGAAAGATGATTACTTGGTTTTTCTTCCATGTGTAAAATCAGGTTTTTTAACTGAATGCAAAACAAAACCAAAAAGGACAGTGAATAGGGTGATTTCTGTTGCAAAATTACTTTTTTCAGTTAAGTATCAGGTCAATTTTGAACTTCATTTGCATTTGCAAGTTTCTCTCCAGATTCACATAAATCAGTGTATTTGCAAGACAAAGGAATGGCCTTTCATATTAGTAATGAAGTCAGTTTTCATTTGTGAAATTTTGAATTGCTTTCATGGAGGGGTGGTTAAGTGCAAACAAATTTATGCAGAAAAAAGAGTTAAGTAAATTATGATTGAAAAGGAATATTGCATGTTGCAGTTGAGCAGCTTTTGTGATAATTTTCATATAAAAAAGTGATAATTTGATGTGGAAGATCATATCCTAAAAGATGTTACATTTTTGCAGTATTTGAGGCAATAATTCTGATCGTCTTACTCAGCTTATTTATACGTTTAGTGGTCGTGTACATTGGCTGTGCTTTGGTGTTCACTAAACTCTGTCTAAGTTTTAAGCATGGAATCAATTTTGGCATCTATTGAGAATTGAATTTGTATTAACTATGAAATTTAACTAGTCAGTTGTTATATTGTTGCAAAACTAATAAAAGATAATGTCTCAAATCCTATTTTCCTTCCCAGGCTAGGCCCTGTGAAGGAAAAAAAAGTCATCTCAATTTGAATTAGTCTAGAAGTTTAGCCTATTTTATGAATGGCTCTGAAGAATCATGTGACAATAGTTTTCACTCTCAATTGCAAAACTCAGCAGTAACTCATTCCTTTTCTTTGAATATGCAATGTTTTCAGTCTAGGGGCAGCAGCAAAGAAATCATTGGTAGTAGGAGTTTTGATAATGCTGTCAACTCTTTATTGGACCTGCCATTAAGAGCAGTTGTTCATGATGGGCTATTTAGTAGTGATATTTAATTCTCTTACCAGTACACTTCTGTGTGGCCAGAATTTGGTATTAGTACTGTTAGTTTGTTAGTGAGCTGTCATTATTTCTCTGCTGCAGTAACTGAAATATAGTGATCATTACTTGGCATAGAAACAAGAAGAAATTCATGAGAATTAGCTGTTATTTCAAAATAAGTTTGGGGTGACTTTTCTAAGTATTGTTTTTTCTAGCTCTTGAGTATGCCTTTGTTCAGTGAAACTGATAATCCAAACAAATGGCTGTCTGAGAAATTCCCAGTCTTCATTGAACAATAGAAGTCAACATGGTTATGAACACTGTCTCTCACTCATTATTGTGTAATTGCAATAATTGTTGTAATAATTGTAGTAATGAACTTGCAACTCTGCTATGCAGGACAACCTTTATCATGATTTGCTTCAAATTATTTATGGCCCCTTTGCTCTCTTACAGGATCACATTCATTCCAGTTTAGCATCCGTCATAAACAACTTTGTCTTTAGAGATCCAGAGTGTACGTTAGGACAAGAGATTTTGAATATGGGCAAAGCATGTACCTTACTCAATAAGACTTTCTCCAATGCAGCCTCTTTGCCAGAGGATGCCCTCAGTCAACCCCTTGATGGTGGTTCTTTCCTCTGTCAATTGATCTATAAACCAGATGCTGTTGATCTTACCCACATGACAGCTGATGTTGCCCAGGTAATTTGAAAGTTTTGCTCTATGGCCATAATTATGCCATTATAGGTTGGAATTGGGTATGGGTGGGGGAAGGGTATGGGGTGGGGGAAGAGTATGGAGTGGGGGAAGGGTATGGGGTGGGGTGAGTTAAGGATGGTTACTGTTTAAAGTAGTTGGAATTGGGTATGGGTGGGGGAAGAGTATGGGGTGGGGGAAGGGTATGGGGTGGGATGAGTTAAGGATGGTTACTATTTAAAGTAAAGACTTCAATGTAACACAATTGGATGAAATGGACCCCAGTACCCTGGAAAGAACTGATTTTGAGATTTTCCTTCCCTCTGTTGAATATCACCTCTCTTCTTTTCTGAGTTTGTTTAAAAAAGTTATGGAGGCCAAAATTTTTAAAGGATAATTTGCTGAAAAGAAAATTCTGATGACAGATTAACTTGCCTTTCTTTCTCCTCTTTGACATGGCTTCTCCTCTCTCCTCCCACTGGTGTATTGTTTGTTTATTATCAGGGAAATGTCAAACATTAACTACCCTTCATTGCTTCATTGCCCTTTCTTTCCCTGTTATTTTTATTATTTTTATTTTTTTGCGTAGGGGCTGAAGGTTTCGGGAGAGGAAGGCATGTTCATATGTATTTGCATTTAAAGAACAAGTTTTGGTACCCCATACCCTTCATTGATCTTTCTTTACCTGTTACTTTTTGGGGGGTGAGTGGATGGCAGGGGCTAAAGGTTAGGGGAGAGGGAGGTATGCTCTTATGTATTTGCATTTAAAAGCACAAGTTCTGTCATCTCAGCGAGACATATTATTCCACACTCAATTCAAATTCAGGTGTGTCTAATTCCATAATGTATTTTATCAATTAAGGAACTTAGATCTGCTTTACAAAAGACCATGTGATGCATTGTCAGTCAACTCATAACATAAGATTCAGTTTCACAAAACTGTATTTCAGACTCGTTCTCATTTAGAGACTGACAAATGTCAAGAAATATATACAAAATGAAAAAATAGGAACAGTCTGTCGAGAGATTACAGGAAGCTTGGAAAGCTATAGGGGTAATCACCCCAACATAACACATAGACAGAAAAACAAAATATTACAACAAGCAGGAGAAAAGAAAATGTATCTTGCCAATTGAAACTTGGTAATGACATGTGCTTTTCATCTATTATCAAGTTGATACCTTCACACTTTTTGTGCCGTTGTAAAAGACTGAAACTTGATTTTTTACATTAAACTTTCAGAAAGTCATGCTAACCATGAGGAGGTGTCAGGCTAGTTTGAAAAAGGGGAGCAAGGAACCTTTGAATGCTGCCTTGGTGATAGAACTCTACCTTGTTTCTGATTTTATTCTGTGGGGAGCAAAGTAAGTTTGTTGATAAAATAATAAATGAACATAATTCATCTTTACACAGTGCTTGTAATCAGTGGCAGTGGTAAGCTTTAGACTAGTTTAGGGCATATTCCTTGTTCTTGCTGATACTAAAAGTCTTTTTTTTTTTTTGACCATCTCATTTATTCAAAAATTGTTCAAATAGTGCGAATGTTACAAAATCTCAAAATTGAAAATGCAGTATTTACATAAAATGATAGTTATATACAATTATTTACATTACATTCAATTTAAACACTTTGTGCATTTTACATTATATCAATAGTATATATTCGGATCAATGTCATTCAGAACCATGGTAAACATTACATCCACTTTAAAAATTACAATTACTTTAGATGGGAATCAGAACTTTGCATGTTATACAAACATAAATACAACGGGGAAATTGTAAGCAAATAACTTAAAGTAAACATACTACAGCCGCCCGGAAAGGATACCCATAAACTTCTTTTACACACAAAATTTACAGACCACCACCCAGTAAAAGCCTAATTTTCCAGGTCTTTGATGCAGTGCGAGAGACAGCGTTGTAACGCTTTATACTTCTTCCTTCGGGACTTTGGAGTATTTCTGTTCAGAGCTATATGTTTTTCGACTTTAATAATAAATTTCATTTTATGGAAAAAAGTGTTGCAGTCGGGCATGGAATTATGGAGCTTACAGTTATAGATATAGTATTTACAATGCAAAATGATGAAATTGATAGGATCATAACCAGCATATATACGTCTGAAGAACAGGTCCTTTCTAGAAAAAATTAACTGCCTTCCAAAAAACTTTAACTCACAATGTAAAAGAAAACTTGAGGTAACATGGCATGACCAGAACAGGTGCTCCAAGGTCTTGGTTTCAATATGACAAAAGGTACAAAGGTCGGTCTCAGCCTTTCCCATTAAACATAACAGCCTATTCATTCCTAAGACACGGTGAATAAATCTGAATTGAAAGTATTTAACCTTAGCTTCAGAAACAGTACAGAAGGTCAGCTTAAAAATCGCAGTCCAATCATCAGATGTAAGATTAAATTGATTATCCCACTTAGTACAAGCTTTGGGCAGGCTAGTAATTTTATCAATCAACAAAGGGTACACTATATGAGAAATCTTGGTATTACTATTAATAAAATTGATAAGGTGATCACTGTTGTTGTGATCTGAATGATGAATGGGGTGGATCCAGTTTCGTGGAATGGCTGACAGTAGTCCATAAAATCTAGTAAACGGATAATTCAAAATTTTATATTTATTTCTAAACGTATCATACGACATTTTACTACCACCGGCACAAAACAAATCTTTAAAAAAAGTGACACCGGCCAAATGAAGTTTTTTGTCATAAACAATTGAATTATCAATTTTAATATAAGAGTTGTTCCAAAGAATCTGGGAACCATAATTATCACTCAGGGTTGTAAAAGAAGCTTCACTCCAACCTTTACAAATATCAGTAATAAAGTCATTAGTAATACATTCAACATCCTTTGCACGAAAATTGCAGTGAAATATGAAATGGTTACCAAAAGGTGAGAGAAAATGGTCAAAAAATAATTTCCAATAACCTTTATTACTTGGATTCTTGTATCTCCTAACCCAAGAGGCTTTCATTGCAAAGGCAAAACTCTGGATATGAATAACCCTTAGACCCCCTTTATTAATACTATTATACATTGTACTTCTTTTAACTTTGTCGGGGTTACCACTCCACTGATACTAAAAGTCATCTGCAATATGTGCGTTTTGGCAGCAAACTTGCTGCACTGTAAAAGAGAAAAAACCACAGTGTATTAGACTTCCCCACTTCCCTATTTTGAACATCCTGTTAAGCCAAAAGAAGCCAATCAGAGAAGACTTCTCAGTAGAGATAGCTATGCAAGCATATTTTGTAATGCCTATTTTATGTCAAAGTGAGGTCTGAAGATTGCTGACCTGGCAGAATTATCTGACACTTCATACTTGATTTAGTCAAAGCATACAGACCAACAAATGGTATAAAAATGATCCTTTTGGGCAATAAAAAAAAGTTATTCTTTTTATATGTCAAAGTGGGACAGGGGTGTGTTCAATATTGTCCTCTGATGTTGTAAAATAAACATCAAAGTACTTTGCAAAAATGTAAAAAGAACCCCCAGTTTTGTTCACTGGCTTAAAAAATATGGTTGAAATGCTGTTTTGCAATTTGATGATTATTTATTTCTATACCTCATGAACTACTCCCCTGGGTGTGCATGTGTGTCTCTTAGATTCAGACTGGACTTTTTGAAATTGCAACTTTCATTTATGTAAGAATGGAATTTAATCTCAACATTCTGATGCAAGTGGCCTCCAAGTCTCAAGATATCTGTAGAAAGCTTTGCATGTTATGGAGTGTAAGCTCAAGTGGCATGCAGTCAAAGCAAAGGTTACAACATAAACAAATGAGGAATAACACATTTATAATTGTGGTGAAGTTCTGAATCATGTCAGTTTGCTGCATGTTGCAACTTTTGTTGCAAAATATCATATGTTTAGCTTTTAATAATTTCAAAACTTAGTACGTAGTAAAGAAAGGCAAATACTGCCATTCCCCTCTGAGAGTTCTCTTGTATTAAAAATAAAGTTAATTTGAACAACACTTGAACAAGTGTTATTTACAGCTTCCAGTCTTGCATTTGTTATAGTTAAGGTTAACATGATAATTTCTTAACTGAAAGTTTTTTCTTCTAAGTTCTTTGAGCTGTTTTTCTGTTCACTAAACAAAGTGAAAAATATAAGCTTTGATGTTAGGTAACCAGTTAACTATGTAAGACAGGTATTTCCATCCTGTGCTAATGTCAGCCACTGCATGTGACAGATATATCCATTCTGTAATATATGCACTGAAACACACAGGACATATTGACCAGCCAATCAACTTTTAACCCTTAACAAATCATAAACCATGCACATTGAATGTCCTAAGCCTTAGCTGACTATTCGTTTTTGTGTCCAAAGGATAAATCTCTATTTTGAGAACAGTGATCACGCTCATGGAACTAAAAGTGGTTTTTTTTTTTTTTTGTGTGCTGCATTGTGTGCAATTTTTAATGCAGACTACTGCTATATATAAGTGGTTTTCTCTCAGATTTCATGGCTGATGGATTATATACTGAAGAGGTAAACAGCCATTGCTATGTTTATTTGATCAGACAAAAAAAAAACACAAAAATTGAGAAATAAATTCCAAAGTGGGATAAAGGTTAAAATATATAATTCTACAGTTTGCTTCCTGAAGAAGTTATATGCAAGGCTGCCATCAATTTAAAGTGGCTAACTTCTCATTTCAGACTGACAAGAAGTTTGGTCATTGCTGGTAGTAAACCCAACAAATCTGATGTCGGAGCTAAGGTTATTAATCCTGGCATTGCCAACCTCACTGCCACCACCAAAACAGATTGTGCTAACAAGTAAGTATACATTAGTAGAAGGTTATTGCCAGTGTTGAAGATCACTCAAAACCTGATCTTGATACCTCAAAGTCTGGCTAAGAGGTGGAAGTGGAATGCCAAATTTAATGCACCAACCCTTATGGCCTCATATGCTGAGGCCATATTTTTGTCATCATATCATCACAGGGAAAGATATCCAGTTCTCATCCAAACTTGACTCTAAAATGGTTCTTTAAATTTCCCAATCATATCATTTAGAAATGAACGAAGTTCTCTCCAAGAGTCCTCCTCCTTATCTAATGTTTAAGAGCATGTCATGACAAGCCTGCCACATAGCGTCACATTAAGTTACCAAGGCAGTTACACAAACTGGAGCGGACCTTCTACAAGCCCTCTAGCTCACCTTTTACACCCATCCAACCCATGAAAATGTCTAATTTTTGGGTGGAAGAACTTGTTTGAAGGGTAATTGTGTTGGGTGGAAATTTTCTGGGTGGGAGTTGTCCATCCTAAAGTTGTTCACCTCAGACCTGTTAGTGTCTTGCTAAAGATAATTACAGGGACAAGGTGCCTGAGTCTCAGATGGATGAAATCCCTTCCCCTCCCGGGGCACCTTGGGAAAACTCTTGTGTATGAGTGAGACACTCAATGTGTTGCTATAAATCTCATGAAACCTCTTGGCACAAAGTGCACAAATGCACCAGTGTCCAAGTGTGAAAGTAATGTAGGCCAAATAATTTCATGGGACTCTTGAAGAAATTGGGAGACCCTTCAAATTTTTCACCAGACTCAGAGAAGGAAATATCAGGGGTCTCAGGACCCTTGAGTTTTTGCCCTGATGAAAACATCGAATTAAATGACCGACTGTCATAGAAGCCAAGGTTATCTTCCTGTGTCAGTTATTACAACTAGATTTAAAGGTACAACTAATGGGGCCATGGGTATTTAATTCCAAAAGCGTTTTAGATGTCTAAGCCTTATGGGTATGGTTAGCCAGCTGTCTAGTAGCCACAAAATTTTCTCGAATGGGAATTGCACTATGCTTGAACTAGATTCCTGTTAACAAGGTTTTACTCATAACTATTTTATGTAAATGTCGTGAGCATGTCTTTATTATATCTGTAACAATTCTTTCAGATTACTCAGTCTAATGGAAGAATACCGTCATGTTTGGCTGAAAAGATGTTACCCATCAGGACTTCTGGAATCTTTGTCAATCTTTTCCACAATACTGGATAAACTTGTCCCACCGCAGACAAAGTAATCAACAGTACGTGATGTGTAAGAATATACAAGTGACCTTACCATGAATATGTCTTTGTTTTATATGTAATAACAGATCTAGATGTCAACTTATGTGAAATATTTATATAGAATATTGAGGGTTTTGCTATATAATCTTTATTTTGGTTGAAGCAAGTAGTGTATAGTAATACCTGTTAATACTTAAAACTCTTTTAAGGCAAATTTGTTTGGTTGATAGTATTCCATCAGTGGCTGAAACTAGCATAGATTGCTCAGTCCATTGTATGATGTCACTTCTTATTGAAGTCAAGTGTCACTTTCTTAACAACAAACTTCATACTGGTGCCATGTTCCTCTGTACATGCAACAGGTGGGTTAGTATGACAATCAATTCTTGCAGTGACTGATTATATTTTGTTTTTAGAAAAACATTTTCTGTTTGTATTTTAACAGGTTGTCTTTAATAGTGATAACCATTATTATCATTTTATTTGCCTTTGAAGCAAGTACTTCTTTCAGATTGTGAGTAAGGAGTTGCACAGGTTTACTCTTGAAGCTTAGGCTAAGACATCACTTGTGATAGCATCAGCAGTAAGAACTATTGACTTCAACATGGGGCATTTGCTGGTTAAGATGTTTATTCAAACCTTGCTAGACACAACTTGCCAATACACTACCATATCCTGTTTGCTATCTCCTTTGCATGCAAGCATGACTCTTAATTGGGACATGCACACAATGTGTTGTGGGACTGAGACAGAAGCACTGAACTCAAACTTGAGTCTGGCTATCTTGCATCCCCATGGGAGAAGGTCAGACTTGAACTGCTTTGAGGAAATCACCCACTTCCAGCCCTTAAGAGCCATACCTTCATCCAAAGGTTTATGGGATGTCTGTTTTCACCTCCCTTCTTTCTGAAACTGAGTTCATATTGATGGCAATGTTGAAATAATGTTTATGTTTAGAAACATGGTAGTAATACATTTGTCAGAACTTACTGATAAGTAGGTCACAGAACAAGCTGGAGTACAGATATAGTTAGAACTTGCTCCAACAAGAAACCCGTTTGCCTTGTTAGGAAAAATTTGACCACCATTACCATAAGGTGTACACCTTTATTAGTTGTTTCCAAAATGATGCTTGCCTCTGAAGACTTAAAACTAAGAAGAGCTGGTCAGAATCTATCCCATTTTAAATTGTCTTGTTGGATTTATGAATATTTTATTTCAGGGCGCATTAAGTATTCTGAATGTTTTTGCCTTATATTTGGTACTTTTGTGAGGCCTCATGATAACTTCTGAAATTAAATCCTACTTCACAACCATTCTTTAAATTACTAATTATAAAATAATATTTATTTTCTTATTGCTTGTTTTTGAAGATTCGTTTCTTACTGTCTCAACATTTCAGTTTTTGATTCCTTGCCGAAGGCAGGCAAGGAATCTATGCGATGGTGATGTCGTGTGTGTGTATGTGTGTGTGTGTGTGTGTGTATGTGTGTGTGTGACGCCTGCTTGTAAACACGATATCTCAAGAAGGGTAACCCCCAGGAATCTCAAACTTGGCATGTAGATTGTCCACATTGAGTAGATGGTCCCTATTTTTTTGGTAGAGGTCAAAGGTCATTTGGGGTCACCAGAGGTCAAAATGTAAATACCTTGGAAATTGCTTGTAAACACGATATCTCCAGAAAGAAAAATGTGAGCGATGTCATACTTAACATGCTAATGGTCCATATTGAGTAGATGGTCGCTATTGTTTTTGATGGAGGTCAAAGGTCATTTGGGGTCACCAGAGGAAAAAAGGTCAAAACCTTGTAAACACTGTATCTCAAGAAGGGTAAATGTGAGGGATCTCATACATGCCATGTGGATTGCCAATATTAACTAGATGATCTCTAATGTTTTTGGTGGAGGTCAAAGGTCATTTGGGGTTATCAGAGATGAAAAGCTCAAAAACTTGTAAACACCAAATGTCAAGAAAGGTAACTGCCAGGAATCTCATACTTACCAAGTGGATTGTCCATATTGAGTAGATGACCCCTATTGTTTTTATTTGATGTCAAAGGTCATTTGTGGTCATGAGAGTTCAGAACATCTAAACCTTGCAAACACTACATCTCAAAAGAGTATATTACTGTGGAAGTTTATATCCATGAGTGGATAGGGTGAAAGGGTAAGAATAATTTGGCATGGGTAATGTAATAGGCATAGGTAATTTTTTGGAACAGTTTTAACTGCACTATGTAAATTCTTTAGTGAGGTAATTTTGAAAATGTATCTGTAAAGCAATGAAGCAAACTCATAGGAAGAAGATCTTAGGTGCACAAAAAGGCAAAAGGCGCATCACATGGTATTTACTGTACAGTATGTTGATTCTGGCATGAAATTGTGCCCTGTTGTTACATTAAGTTCCAAGTATTAATACATGAAAAAGTGGGCAGAGCAAAATATAAAAATCTTAAAAGGCAAAATCTGTTCACCAGGCTGGCATACATGCTTCAATGCTCATGGGTATGCTGATTTTGCAGCCACATGTAAACAGATTTTCATGAAACTGATGTGGAACATGTGAGGTTAAACAGTCTGTGTAAGGGTCATTTAGGGACATAGTCTGAAAATATTAGAAGATGCTTCTATGCACACGAAGTAGATGACTGATGTGGAACTTCATAAGTGTAAACTTTGAACAGAGAGTACTCTGTGTGATGCACAAGAATCTCTTTTATAACATACCTACATTGCTTTTTCAATAACCTTAAAGAAAACCTGAAGAAAACATTAAATTTAGTGGCAAAAATTGCTAATATTTGGCAAACCTTGTGCCTACTGTCCTCATGAGGACATGTGCATGCAAGCATGCATGAATTGGAAGTGGGAATTGATTAATTAGATATACCACAGTAAATTAGTTTCACAAGAAAGAACCAAATTTATTACTTATCATTTGGTATCAAATACCCTTCAGCGCACATGAACTGTCATTGCCTAATAGAGTGAATCAAATTTTGACTGACCCATTCTTTGCCATTTGGTCACAGTTATCTTGCCCAATTTTTCACAGTTGACTGCCAGTTATCCCCACAGTGTCCTGAAGGATTACCTCATACAAACATACAGCTCAATTGACTTGAGCTTTTTACTGTATAAGTGGTGTTAATTGACTCTTATAAACCCTCTGAAGAAAGCTTATTTTGATCTCAGTACATAACAACCATGAAAGCCCATTGTTTGTATATACTCCTATTTCCTGCCATTCCCTGCAGGCATTTAGTACTCTATTTGTGGTCAAAATGTGAGACCTCCATGAAAGTCACACCTCTGCAAAATCAAGCATAAAATAACTGTCCACATTATCTTGTCTCATCTGACCACAAATAAAAGTTGTTTGCCTAGCCATTGTCTGGAGATGGAGAAGTTCATGTACACTTGATCAAGTTTCTAAACTGAAAGTCATCTTAGAAATACTGTAGCTTGACACCCTTCAGAAATAGTGTCCTTTACATAGAAGCTGGTGCAATTGAACAAATAGTGCATTTGTATTAAGATTTTTGTTGAACACAACTTTAAACATTGGTGTCTATCTAGATTGGTGCTTCTGCTTTACAATTTCAATATGCTCTACAGTGATTATTTATCACTTAGTTTCATTCTAGAATTTGTTTTGAATTTTTGATAGCATAAAATGTATCAGCATACTACTTGCCTCATCTCTGCAAATATCTGGATAACCGCAGTGTTTCATTAAGCTGAATGCATAGAACCATTGCTTCAAGATTACCCTTAATGACACTTTTCAAAAGTATTAAGATTTTTTTTTTTGTATTGCTGCTGTCTTTTAAAAGTAGTTCAGGTAATAAGAGCAAGCATAATGTTGTGTACTGTGTATCAAACAAGGAAAACTTGTACTGTGTGTTATGCTGTTCCTAGTACAGTATAAGTAGACAAAAGGCAAATTAAAAGCTTGTTAAATTATGGATTAATAGGGATATCAGCTTCTGTTAATTTGCAAGTATACCTCAGACAATGGGTAGGGCATTTTCCCCATAGAGCAAAAATTGCCTCCACGAATAGCCAAGGTTATACATCTCTCTCTGTTCAGATGTCTCTTTAGGCTTGGTCTCACGTACCCCTTATTACCCAGTGTTACCTTGTGTTTACAATCAGACAAAACCTCAGGTTAACCCCATGTTTTCCAGTCTGTGTTCTCACGTACCCTGTGTTTCGTTGATTGGATAGTGTTACCATAGTAACGAGGTCAAATATTTCACATACAGATTACAGTAAAATGTAAGAAAATACCTGTCATCAGTGCCATAAATACCTGTGACCTTGCTTGATTTAAACAAACACGGTGTTTAAAACTGCTTAACCCTGCGATTTGAGGTGGATCGAAATTTAAACACAGACCCTGTGTTAACGCGTGATCCCACGTTACTCCAGCGCGAGGTAACACGGTGTTACCTCGAGTGCACGGTGTTACCTCGAGCGCGGGGTATGTGAGACCACAGTATTTGATGCATGTTGGAGAGTGTTTGGATGAGGGCTGGTTTTAACACTAACCTCAATGCAGACTTTTGGAAACATAGTGGCATCGGAACATAGAGACTTCAGAATGGAGAGCTGTCCCCATTGACCAAACTTTTGATTAAAATGGTTTTCAAAGTCTGCTTTATCAAATAATGAGACAGAACATAGTTTTCTGGCATATTAAAGCTATGTGAGAAATTCCTCTTGTTTGTGCAGATCAAAGGTTTGGGGTGACAAAAGATCAAACCTTGTAGACATAATCTTTTTAGGGGGATAACTGTGAGGGATCTCATACCATGGAGGTACTGTAGTACTTCCATACTCCTACTGTACTAAGCTTTTGAATTGCTCATGTTAATGGACGTGTTGGTGTGGTGATCACTATTGTTTTAAATGGGGTGGAAAGGTCATTTTTGGTCACATGAGGTCAAAAGGTTTTGGCCTTACTAGTATGATATCTCAATTAAGTAGGATAATTGTATGGGTCTCATGCATGTCATGTTTGCATCCATGTTTGCTATGATATATCATATGGCAAGGAATCACTAAGCCTGTTGGCTTTCTAGTTCTTTTGATATTGTTAGCTTTGTTAACTGTGAAAAATGTAATGGTGCAGCTCTTGTGGTAGTGGATAGGCAAAATACAGCCATGTGCCCGCCCCCCCCAGCAAAAAAAAAATAAATAAAAAAAGTAAAAAAAAAGAGTGACTGTCTTCACATGCCATATCTGATGTTTGCCAGGTGATAATAGCAATGGATAAAATGACTATTTCTGTGACACCATGGTGAAAACAAACTCACATAAACCATACGCATTGTTTTTACTTTGCTTTGACCCTATAGGTAATATGAACAGGCACAAAGATTTGTGTAAAAATATATGAAGTTGACTGTACACTGTAAAGTGTTTTTCCTACAGTGTCTGTAGTCATTACCATTAATGTAAATTTTGAGGTTTGGTGGTGATTGAAACATTGATAAATGTAACTTAAACTTTACTCAGTGTCAGATCTGAAATGTCTTTCAACGTATTCTCTTTTCTAAAAGTTTTGCATTTGATACAACATCCAACAAGGGTTTTGTATGAATCAGTGGTTCTCAACTATTTTTTGGCCAAGAGACCCTTTTTCTGAAATTTTACTCATACAAAAATAGAAGAAGCCAGGATAAAATTATTTTATAATCTTGTTTATATGCTCTGCTTATCAAATTTTTCATGGACCTTTTTTGATTGTCACTGGCCTATAGATAAGAACAATGATAATAATATAAAATTGCCAAATAAACATGTTGCATGCACAGTAATGCTTGTATTTTGGCCAATTAAGCTTCCTTGAATCATTCAACTTCTGAGAAATGCACAAATTTATCAAGAAGGCAATTTTAATTGCCACTTTGTGATAATTATTCTGTCATCATATGAAATATGTTTGGAATGCAGTGCTACTTTAGAGAGTCACGAAGACTAGAATTTTATCATTGACTTGTTTTAAAAATTGAGTAAAGCATTTTCATAACAGATGAATTGGGAAATGTTATCACACATTGCATCATGGGAATGGGTCAAAGGTTATGAAAACCCCAACTGTTGCAGCAGTTTCAGCCTATGTGATCTTTTGAAATTATACTTTTACAAATGCTTCATTACATTCAGAAATAATAGACATTGACATTCACTGTCAGTCTATTGTAATCAAACATGTGCACACACAGAGACAGTTAATGGGTAGATGCATTGTTTAATAAGATGTTTCTTGATTGGCTGTTGCCATTGTATTGTATCGATGGTATTCTTTGTTTGGGTGAGGGATTAGCTTAGGGATTAGGGTTATCGTTAGCCAGTTAGGAAATTTCTTGTTAAAAAGTGCACATCGCCCCCAGTTAATGGTAGTCCTGTTCTTGTGACCGAACTGCAAGTATATACAGTACTGTGAACGTTTAACTCCCGTAGAATTCCGAATAATGCGAATTCCACGCTTCCTTTAACAATTGTGTGGCGTTCCCCGGTTGTCCGCGATTTTTCACGCTATCGAAAACCGTAGAAAAATTCGAACGCTAAATCGGGTGGAAATTCGCACAATTGTTTGCACTTTTTGCGGTCACGCTTCACCGTGAAAAAGCGTGTAAAACCGTGGGCAAATGCCACTTAAAAATAAAACAGTCGTTTTCTGTTTCAGCAAACATTTGCTCCGAAGGGCTGTATTCTTCAGTGCATAGTTCGCTGCGTGACGGCACGTCGATATCTTGCTTTTGATCATAAATAATACTATACCGGTACAGCTTAATTTGTCTTTTCAACCAACAGCACGGAGGCTCTCTTTTCGTAAAATCGGAAAAGAGGCTAATACGGAAACCATTGTGTGGCAAACAGCGTAGTATACAAGGCAGGACCGTTGTCTTGTCCAACATTTTTTAACTGTTTCATTCAAAAAAATAGATGGTCAAGTTTCATCTTAAAGTGTTTTGTGTGGTGTTCAAGTATATCTCTCTGTCGGTTTTTAGATTATCGATGAATGCTTACAGGGTAAGGGATAAAATATATAAACTTATGCAATACCCAAACTGATCGTAACCGAGGATTTTGGAAGACCAATGATTGCCAACATAATTTCAATAACCGTCTGAAATTTCGCTAAATGATAAGGCGGCCTTGTCGAATGACACACCCACCTAAATTCACAAACAAATTCCAAAGCATAAGTCACAACTCGGAATGTTTTAGGAACACAGCTTGTTAAACTGTTTTTACAGTGCTGTGTCGAAAAAATTTAAACAGCGTGGCGATCGGACAGCATGTATATAAAAATATCCCAGGCACCCTTTGCTTTGAAACGAAAGCAATAGAGCCACGAAGCTGCGAGGAACACCGTGGCCTTTGGTATGGGCAAACTACAGCCTACGTTTGTTAAGTGAATATCTTTCTTGTTTTTTTCTTTCATGTACCAAGCACAGGCTATATTCCTGGGTCCCGTCGATATTCTTAACGAACTCAGCAATTTTCCCCGTCCAATGAATATAAAACCTAGAGCCTTTTCCGAACTGTAGGGCCTAGCCCAAACCTAGATGAAAGGTACAACTCTTTGATCTATGTGATCAAATTCCAAAACTGCAGATTACACTTTCAATTGGGTGGGGCAACAAGCTGCTGTAGCAGTTGAGGTTGAATACAATACAGTTGTGGGCGGGGCTAGAGGTGAGGAGGTTGGGAGAACTGAAACTGTTTGGAGTGTTGAATAACTCCTAGGCCTATATGTTTTTGGAGAACACTCTTATCAAATATGCAGTCCTAAATGTCAGACATTTTACAAATACTTCATTTTAAAATTCAACATGGAGTCTTACCATTTCTTTAGAGAACAAGACAAACTTTCTGTGTTCAAAGGGAAAAAATAATGGAATAATCCAATTAAATTCCACAGCGGCGTACTTTGTTCCAATCCATGACCTAATTTCGCTAGCTCCAAGCCCGAGGCCTAAAACTCATTTGTAATATACGTGTCCTCTACATCTCAATTTCGCCCCTTTACCCAGACGATTCTCCTTCCACAAAAAGACATATGTTCAGTTTTAGTCGAAACTTTACAGCAATGCAAAGAACGAACTATCCTGCAAACGCGGGGTAATAACCCGTCAACGAATTCAACTTCAAGCCGAGGGTCCAGAGTTCTGACCATTGAGACGGTCACATGGTTTGACTTTGTATATGTTGTTTAGCAGAACTTTGCCTAGGCATGAGGCTATACTGTGACTGAAATGCATGTTTGAACACGTTTTATTTTCTTCCAGTCTTGCAGACAGGGAGGTAAAATGTGTGTAGATGTTTGCAGGTAACGTTAGAGGGCCGTTGGGTACGGTGTCTATAGTACAGTGAATACAATAATCACTAGTTTTCAACGAAGTATGCAAATGAGTTGGCTGGGGGTAATGCGCATGTATGCCACGTTTTACTGCAGGCTATCTAGAAAATTCTCACAAGAGTATCATAATATGTGCAACTCGCGTTATAAAACGGGACTGACCTCGTGCATAAGAACTTTGGTCGTTCTAGAAGTATTGCACATTGTGGTCGCTGAACAGAGACGAACAGGCTTTCACGCAAGCGCTGTCTTGATCTTATTGACCGCATTGACAGATTGATGTGCGGATATTCAAATTTATGTTGACTAAATTTCTAAAAATCAATGACCTCTGAGACGGTGATACTTCAGCATCTTGGGTCAGAAGTTGCATTTATACAGTACATGGAAAATCTGCATGTGCAAAGAATTTTTAAAACACCGAGAAGCGTTTAAATATTAGCCTACGCAGGCATTGTCAAATGCAAAACATGTCTTATAACAGCAATAACAGATTTCTGCCGTATCTCTTGGCAGTACAACTTCGTTTCCTAGTGCAGACAGGCTATGTCACATATGTTATTAAATGCTGTTAAGTTCTCTCATGATAAGTGAAGCAGATCCACAACTCCGGGCGACACAAGTTGACCTTCACCTTAACTCACCTTAGGTGAGGTCGGAACTTCTCTTCTTGTATAGCCAGGGAACACCTCCCTGGTATAGCTACAATGGATGCTTATGTCAATCAGTGGTCTGATTCGCAAAACCACTGATATGTATTAAAGGCAAAACCTACATAAAAACTTATGAAGACAAGGCTGCTTCTGTCATCCATTTCCCCCAATTATCTTCACTATAATTCCCAGAGCTATAAATACACAACCTCCTGTACGGTGTAAATCTGTCAGTTCTTGACCTCAACCCAAAATATGGGTCGTGTGCTTCACTGAACTGGGAATATCCTCACTTATTCAACTGAAGTTGGTAGGTTAAACGTTATCACACATTCCAAGCATCCCAGTTAACAGTAGGGCAATGCATTATTCTTAAAAAATATCGAACGTCAAGTGAAGTATAATATTGTCATGGTTAGAGCTGAACCATGCAGGCTGATGCCCTCTTTTTACTCAGGGGTATGAGTCCACGGCTGTTTGACTGAATTATGTGATCAGAAATGTATCCCAATGGAGCCACATCAAATGTGCGACTACCGTTAGATGAAAAAAGTCTTAAATCTTTCCGGAAAACTACAACGGAATTGAAAATGTGCTGTTTCTCTACTGTGACTCTTGGCTAAATTCACTAGTAACTAGCAAAAGAACAGGCTTGCAGCACTTTCTGATCTTTTTCTGTTGTTTGCAAAATTTTTCTGTTCTTTTACAGAAAAAGAACACAAAAAGAACAGATATTTAACAGAATTTAAGTTGCTGCATTATTCATCAGATCTTATTACTGTCAAACTGTCAAAACTGTCAGCTCAATTCGCTGTCCACAGATAAAGATCAGGAAAAGAACAGAAATTTGTCTAAGGTTGATCTCCCTGACCCGAAAGGTAAAACGGATGTCTCGGAAGGGACTGGAACTTTGATAGATGTATAAAAGGTAACAAGGTTAAGCGTCAGGAGTGTAATAGCCCCCTGTTTTGTGAGTGAGTTCAAGAAGGAATACCAGATTTGCTGATGAACACTGCTAGATGACACACGAGACTAATAACAGCACTGAACCTGTTGACATTTTACAGGCACTCTCACTTTTTAAAAACTCAGTACGTTATGACAGTTGGGTAAATATACCTTTAACTACGTGACTTGTTTTGCTTAATATTAGCACACACAAGTAGATTATTTTGTCAGTGTTTAGGAGAAAATTTTCGTGCTGATTTTTTTAACTTTAAGTTGTAGGTTTCTACCGAAAGCTTTTGTCATTACAACGAACGCTTGGCCGTAAAAATGTAGTGATGCGCAGGGCAGTGACTTCGGTGAAAAACCTCTACAGAGAAAACATCGATCGTGGTACCTAGGCTGCATGTGCCCTAGCCAGCATAGGAGACTCGAAGATGAGGACACTTCCTCTTATAGTGCACACACAGAGAAATCGGCGTAGACACAGAAATAACAATACCATGCAACGTGTGGCCACTGAAAACAAGGGCCAGCCTTGAAGATATGACACCCCTTACAGAAAGAAATACTCTAAAATAAAACATGGATAGATTGACGGTCAAGACAATGTTCTGAAAACATCAGCTATCAGCTTATACCTTGAATTAATATAGCTTACAGATGAGCAGTGATTTAAATGGGCCATAATTGAGTTGTGATTTGCAACTTCGTGGATTACCCTTTTTTTCTTTTTTTAAATTCACATGGTCGTAATCCCCCGTATATATCAACTTAGTTTGGTCCGGAAAACATTGA
The DNA here is from genome assembly GCA_037179385.1 of Holothuria scabra. Taxonomy (NCBI): domain Eukaryota; kingdom Metazoa; phylum Echinodermata; class Holothuroidea; order Aspidochirotida; family Holothuriidae; genus Holothuria; species Holothuria scabra. The sequence goes on from CM074180.1 coordinate 52,551,523, forward strand.
TTTTATTTCAAGTTGTACCAAAAGAAGTAACTTACTGATAAACTTACTCTGGCCATGTCATACTCACCTTAAAGGGCCCAACCTCTTACCCCAAACTACAATTTTTGTACGGCGGTACCGAAATTCTCTATTGGCTCAGCTCTTTGATTGGCAGCTAATTCAAACAATGCAGAGTACTAAAGCTTATATTTTACACAGCATGAACGGTTTTGAGCCTGTTTTGATTACATAAATTGAGTGTTTCCATACTCGACTTGAAGCAATAAATTGAGACTGTATCTGGATGAGGATGAATTTCAGACAATTGTGGAGGGGCTTCAGTAAGAAGGTTAGGAGAATTGGTAGTGTTTCTGGGGTGAGAGAACTGGGCCTTTAGTCATTAACATTTCCCTCAATTGCAAAACGATCAATTTTCTTACCTCTATAATTTTTTACAGCAGTTTACTTCTCGCCCTTTCAGTCACTGATAAGTTTGAAATGCAGAAGAAATTCCCTTTTACAAATTACATACAGCTCGAGTCCTCCAGGCTAATCGACTAGTAGGCCTATGCAACACTGCATCGTGAAGACAGCAAATACACTTACACCAATTTCAGTTTCATGACCAAACTTTCTGCTCGACCGGAGTGCTGCTATGGTTGCATTTTGTTTGGTTTTCGAATCGAAAGGTTAGCACTGAACCTCATTTCAATTTGTCACTCTTTAAGTGACATCTAGGCATTGCAGAGCCTCCCTTGCGAATTGTTGCAATTGTCTGTGCCTTGCCGCTATATTGGCCAAGTTCAATCATCATGCTTGTATCTTGTTATGTTTTAAACCCAACGTGTACAATATTGGTTTTATTTGGGCCTAACCAGTTGTACTAGTTGAGCTGATGCGAATTGAGAACAGGGCGAAATACTTTTTCAGGTACAAAATTCTATTTCCTGAAATTTCAAATTGTTAACTTTGAAAGACTGTAACTTTCGTTTCTTAACAGCAATAACCTTGTTGTTTTGACACAATAGTACCTATGTATAGGAATCATTTTTAGGAAAGTTTCAATGTATTATCTTAAGATTTGTAAAAAATGTAAAGAAATATGTAAATTAATGTAATTTAAATTTCGGGGAAAATGGCTAAAAATTACATTTTTTGCCCCCAAACGTCATTTAATTCAGCACAACACCCATCATATATGGTATCCCTATAGGAAATTTAATTGTCTTTCATATGACACCTTACACGCTTTAATAGGAGGTCCTATCAAAGTTTTGTTATCAAACAGTACGATGCCTTGGCCGCCATTTTGGAAAATGGCCGCAAGACCTACTAGCAGACTCACATATCTGAACATTCCAGGTGACTCGCTTCATGCTAATATATTTCGTTATTGGAACCTAGTTCATCTACCCCCAAGGCCCTAGGCTGCCGGACTACAACTGCCATGATATAAACTGATAAAATGAGGTGAATATTCATGACAATTAATATTAAAGCAATAAAGGACTGCAGTATATATGGTTCATACGTGGGTGAACAAAACAATTTTGGCACATCTAGTCAGATAAGTAAACAATGAACTTCAACCAACTTGTTCTCCAGCAGCTATATATTCAAGTATGTTTTACCACCATTCACAAACAGAAATCATAAACAGAAAAGACAATCCCAATACAAAGGGTTGTAAGGTCAATTTCTACGACGTTAAAAGAATGCGACGGTGCCAAGGGGAAATTTGGTTTAAAAGTTCACTTTGGCAGGATATTTAACGAGTGGTAGAAGAATTCAAACAGCAGGGGCAGATCAGAGATTTTCCAGAAGAGGGCCTAAGTTTGATCGCATGGCGGGGGGGGGACTCCCTAAAAGTGTTTGCACTTTCAACGGATGGTGAATTGCAATTAAAGGCACTTTAGCATATATGGAATTTTCTGCAAGGAAAATGGAAAGGTATTGAGGAAAAATGTGACCAACTAAAACAGAGTTTTTACTCGGTATTGTGGAAGTAAGCCTTACTTCCGCCCGACAGTGTGGGATCCAGAGAGGGTATGCGTACCCCCCACCGGGATGGTAAAAAAATGTATAGATAGCCAGGCTAATTGTAACCTATGCCTAATTACTTTTTTAAAATACAGTCATAGTTGTAACTTGTTACATTATTTGATTACCGTATTTAAAATGAAAAATGTAAAGTACAATGTATCAATCTTCCGTATCATTTGGTAATTCCCCTTTGTTTACACATTGTGCAACGACGAATTCTAAATCAAGGGTTTTCCGCCAACGGCCGTTTGTAACGCTCTTTGTAACATCGCATTACTGTCTATGTCAATACGTGGGCCTACGACTGCTGTCAGATAATGGGTCAATCGTTGATACGATGACTTGTATGGGGATGTCGCAGACTTTGTAGGCGCTACAAGTTGAGATATGAATAAACAGATGGGAAGAAGATTTAGTTCTGATTCAAGATAATTGGCGGTTTTATTCCTCGATTAACAGACGGAAAAAAAAAAGAAGTATTAAATTTTAACTATATACAGATTGACTCGGGTGCTCTTCGTCTGAGGTATGCTGCACCAGTGTGTGAGTGCGACCAAAACGCGGAGCTTTCATGTCTCGGGGAGATCGAAACACATACATGCAGTCCCCTGATTGGTTACTAGTTGTGACACACCAAATTAGATAAATATTAAGGAATGTATTCCAGATCATGAAGATAAAGAAGATGAGGACATAGAGGTCAATAGACATGTGTCCACCGAGGTTCCTAAGGTATATCAAGGTATAGTGGCTTAACATATTGAAACATTTAGCACCATGTTGCATCTCTCCCCCCTATTCTTAAACACCAAGATGGGGCATGGGGCTCTGAAAATGAAGAATTCGGAAATTGCCAGTTGTGAGACCAGTTTAGTGTGTAACTTTGACAATTCATGAAATTGCGAAATTCCCAATCAATCTTCTCTAACAAAAGCTCCATATTCGACATTATTTGATTCAATAGAGCAAAATTTTCCGCGCGCTTTGCGCGCCGCAAATTGCAATTCCTTAGCAGAAGTGTTCGCTCATACCTTCACTTTGGTAAACCTTTCCGAGCTCTAGATGTGACAAAATCGGAAATTTGCTACACTTTTGACACCAGATTACCAAGTGACACCGTCAACTATATTAGTTGCTGTTTTCATAAATTTTCTTTCATAAAATTCCATGCTTTCTCCAATACAAGGTCAAAAAATTTCGTAGGAGAGCCTCATTACGTAGGCGTTGGATAACATTATGTAGCAACAATGATCTTTGGTCGACCCCCAACCACAGATTTGCCGATAGAAAATGCAATTCTTCAGTAATCCCCCAACTGTTCACATTTTTCCTTGCAGGAAACCCAGCATCTAAACATTTCTGCACCACAAGCTCCATATTTTCAAATATTTGAAATGGACGAAAATTTCAGCGCGCTTCGCGCGCTGCAAATTACCCCCTCATTACAGTTGTAATCACAATTAAAAATTTGGATGCTTGACTACCACTCCCATTTCCTGAATTCTTTTAGGCATCAGAGACTAAACAACAGACATACTAATGGTGGCGCTTCGCTCAGTGTACATTTGATACCCAACCATCACATGCAGACCCCCCCCCCACTGAAAATTCCTGGCTCCGCCACTGCCGCCCGATAATTTTCCTTGGAGGGCTTGAGCCGCAACAGACCTTCAAGACAAGGCTGGCTAGTTAACTGCTCCAGCCGACGGTACTTTAGCACGACGTGCAAACAACTTTGTCACATGCACAACCTGTTTTAGTACAGTAGCAAGCGTAATGCCAATTTCGAGGAAAGACGATACCCGGAGAAAAACCCCGTACATCACCGGGGGATTTGAACCAATGAACATGTGAATCACATTATAGCTCAGTAGCGACCATTCCAAGACCCTGACAAAAAGCAAAATTTTTGAACACTTTTGAGGTCGAATGCGTGTTATATAGTTAATTGGGTTGGATGAAAAGACACACCCGACTAGTAAGGCTAATGGTCATCGTGATACACACATTTTAAATTGGCGTTTCAAAAGTTTTGGTGGCCAAGGACATCCTAAGAGAAAACATCCGTAATAAAAAAGGATACGTTTTGACTTCGAATATTTTTTTTTTTTATTTTTTTTCCATATTTTATTTACACTGATCTCTGGCTCATAAAATGGAACAACAACAAAATAGTTAACAAAAGAATCTTTGATTTCGAATAGAAACAAGCGCATTTGTTAATCAGAATTTTCATCATTCTGATCATACTTTAAGTATATTCTGTTGAAAAATATCTTCGCCACGAGTAAAACTTTCAACAGGTGGTTGAATGACATTTGTCCAATTTCTTGGAACTTAGACAATTTCCCGTGAAACCATGCAGCTGTGTAGGGCTTCTGATGGGTGAATGCCAAGTAGTGAAGAACGGTAGTTACATATCCAACTATTTTGGTACGAAGTCTTCTTTGGTGATGCTTAAGAAAAGGTCCGCAGCCACTAGGGGTGGGGACATGTGGGAGTGTGCCCGGTCCCCTCCATCCAATAAAAAATGTCTTGAATTGAAGGATAAAAATATTTCACCAAAAACACCACAACTAAACCTTCGAGTTCAAAATGAGTTCTCTCAGGCTGGAAAATTGCCCACAGATTTGCATCTAGGCTTAAAATTTTCAAGGGATAAGAGGACACTTCATTGCTATAGATCCCTCTCTAGGCCGGTGAAACTTCTGTATGTGAGCCCCCAAAAGGGTTAATCGGCCTTCAGACGTAGTTAAAACCCCCGATCCACTATCTTTGGGACAGCTTCAGTTTAAACATTGCTCAAGTCACTGCTAAAGTCCCTTGTGATTGCTATTTTGATTGGCTCCCCCTTGAATTTCCCCTTGAAGGCTCTTCTGCGTTGGGGAATAAGCCTTTCGGTCAAGTTATTGAATTCTGAAACCTTCTACAGTGATATTCTAATGGAGCTTTTTATTGACTGATTGGAAAGGAGGCACTTTCAAGTTCAACAAATTATCTTTTGTTTGACTTTTCCTACTTTAACTTTACACACCAGTTGGCTTTTACACCTTTTGGTGGTGCCCTCAGCCACGATGTAGGTTTTTTTTTTTCATTTCGCTTTCAAGGTGAGGGGTGATGCTAATGTTTTATTCAGTCGAGGAAAGGAAGCTACAACTATCCATTATACCCATACATGTCAGAAATCTCGTTTACTGAAATTTAATGTGCACGACACATTCAGGAGAGGCATACCTATTATTACAGTCTACGTTAGGATAAAAGCCTTGGACTGTACCTTAGTTGTTTAAGACTTCTATCTTCAATGAACAGAGGTAACCAGTATGTCGGTTACCATTTGGATTTGAGGGGCAGAAGTTATGTTGACCACCTCTCCGAGAGTATGACTTTACTGGCAAATTTTCTTGAACATGCATCATCACTATACAGGTGGAAAGATTTGTCATTCACTTCTTTACCTGTAAAGGAGTCTGGCTTGTTACCAGTCTTACAGTACAGGACCAGGTTTACCGACAGTGGACCAAGCTCCCCGAAGGGTTACCGGTGGGGGCGGTCAATAATACGAAACCTCCGACAGAGGCGGTGAGTCGCCAAAGGATAAGGGAGGCAAAATCACGTTTTCGACGAGAAATTAGGGTTCTTTTAGCCTGGAATATCTGGTTTCTTTCATTGAAAAACCTCCCCTTCCTATCAGAAAAATCAATCATCGAGGGACTACATATTTTATCATGCAGACAAAAGCTTTCCCAAGAAAAAAATGAAATCCCCCGGCGGCATACGTACATTTCTCGTCCCCTCCTCCTGCGGCAATGTGGCAGCAGTTTCATTTTACCCACATACGAATACATTCATTAATAGTCCTCAGCGTCCCTTCCTGTATCACTGAAATGTAGTTTGGCATTATCTCTAATTGCATAACGGCCAAACAACTGTACTGTACTCCCCTAGAAGACGCAGCAGACAAAAAACATTAAAGAAGAGATACGAAGCAAACAGGTTATTGATTTTATCTGTTTTTGTTTCTACGGAGCTCTAAAGGTGCCATGAAGGGATGAGGTGAAGTTATGAAAAATTCTTGCGTCGTAATCGAATAATAATTATCATTTTGCTCAGGTGAAATATTGACAGCCGAAATATTCGCCCCTAAGTATGGTTCTACCCATGCAGGACCTAGATGAGGCCCTTATCCTAAACAGATTTTACAAAGGATTTTCAAAGGAAACATACCGTAGTTAACCTAACAGGTGGGAAATGTACAAATCAAAATTCTGTTTCATTTTTTTTTCAAGTACCGTTGCAACACTCATCCGATTTTAATTTTCTCCGCAAAACTGTGTCAAAATGATACCTAGACAAAAGCTAATGAATATCTTTTAACCATGATGGAGGAAGAAGTTTTTGTGCTGCAATTTAAGGCCCGTTCAATAGGAAAAGGTAGATTACAGTTATATGAAAACCGATAGCTAGAAATGCTGGCATGGGAAGGGGTAGTGCAATTACGGCACCACAAGGGGGAGCACACGATTTTGTTTGTATAGCCAAAGCAACGAAATGTCTTAAATAAATTGGTAAAATCTGAACACTCGCGTGGAGCTTTAACCTAATATAGCCCCCGCGACTGATTCGTCCCGATAACTTTGTCCTCCTCCCCCGAGTCTTTGGCAATTTCCTTTGTCGGGGGTTCGATTTATTGCTCCCCTCCCCGTCGTACAGCCAATTGCCACCAGATTTTCGGCAAAACCCTAGCGCCCGCAACTCCTTTGTTCAGGAAAATCATGTGCGAGTTCTTTAACTGTTTGGGAAAGACCTTATTTTTTATTTGTCTGAAACAATTGTGAGGATTGCGCCACAAAAAGGATGCCAAAATTCAAGTGTGCATAAATTATAATTGATGATACATGGTGCAACCCTTCATGCAGGCTTAGTCAGGGATGGTGTCAGACTACAGTTGGGCTACAGCTGACAGAAATTAAATTTTTACTTTTGGATGATGTTCACATGTCAATGAGGGACTCAGTGCTTACTTGAAACATGGGGTGGTAAGTCTCTCATGGCCTAGAGAGTCTACAGGGCTGCATCCATGCAGCAGTTTGTCCCGGAATATGCTCCTAATCTAAAAAAAGAAAAGATCACTCCAAAGGAGAAGAAATTAACTCCAAGAAGAGTGAAAAAATCACACTCATTTTTGGAGCGAATTTCACTCGTCTTGGAGTGAATTTCATTATCCGTTGAATGAACTAACTCTCCGATGTAGTGAATCCACACTTTGTACTCTATTAGATAGTGACTTGGTTCACTCTCACTCGATTGTTCTGAGTGCGTGCAGTAAAAAAGTTAAGCTTCTTACGAAGTTATATTCTGAAACACCCAATTATCGGAACGTATTTTCAGACATCACCGATGGTTAGCCTATTGGTTGTGTTTATAACACAAGTAGAAACATATCTTGCTGAAGTAAATATGTTGTTCACTGAATACCAAAATTTATATTTAAAAACTTGATGAACTGTACTGAACATGCTTTAGGACGCTTTACGCACGACTGAAACATTTTCTTCTTTTCCTTGTGGAGGTTCTTGATCGACTTTAGCTTTACTTTTTCTATTTGTCCGTTCGAAAATAGTCGTTTGAATTACTCTTCGTCTACCTACACATGACAAATAGTAACAACCATAGGCGTACGAGGCGGGGTGCAGGGGCGCACCCGCCCTCCCAATTCGAGCAAAAACGGTTGGTTCATTCTGACAAAACATAATAAAGGGGCAATTATTCGAGCAAACTTTGCTTACGCCCTCCCCACAAAAAATATCCCGGTACGCATATGGTAACAGCTGCGTTGAATTCTGTTTTAAGCCAACACATGAAAGGGAGATGAGACCAGAGCCTTACCAAAGTACAAAATGTGAGGACTCAAGTTCTGTGCTCCCTCCTGTCAAATTCGTGTAAAACTATCTTTCAATTGCCCAGGCTTTTAAACATTCAAACGTTTTCGGTTTAGTTCTACCCCAACCTTTTAATCGACGTGGGATGCTCAAAGGACCCCGTTAAAAATATTTACTGCCTCCCCTTCCCTGCTGATTGTGGCAGTGGCAATACTTACCATAATAATGTATTTGCAAGTGGAAATCTAGACTTTTTTCTCTGACCGAAATATTGGCTGAAATATCAAACATGCCAGATATTAACATTTCAATATTCTTCTTGAAAAATGCTTAAATTCAAATGCACTTCATGTACAGTTCTTATAATCTACTAAACTTATGTATTTAAATATTTGGATCATATACCTATATAACTTCACAAGACAGGCAAATTATTGGTCCAGATATTGGGTCTATTACATATGACACCTTAAAAGCTCCGTAGTCTACTACGCATGCTTGTGGCACCAAAGAAGCTACTTATTCGTTAGTCAAAAAGTACTTAAAGATAGTCATGAAATCAAGTGCAGCTGTAAGGAAGCTTATTTGGTGCATATTAATATCAGCGTGTATTCTGCAAGTTCACGAAAATATCGTTCTCACTAGTTAAATAGTGTACGGCTATTCCGAAACTATTTTTGGGTTTGTTCTGATCACTGCTCGAAGTAATTTTAAGCACTCAAAGTGGTAGTCCATAACGGTGACGACGGAAGCAGGCGCGGCGGAACGGAAAAAATATTGGGGGGAGGGGGAGGGGGGGCTGAGTGCCAGCAGGACTATCTAAGCGAAGCGCCACCATCAGTTGGCGCGGAGCGTACAAGAAAATTTTTGACTTTACAGACCCCCCAGGTGGCCGGAAACGGCACTTCCCGCGTGTTCTATGTTGCATGTATCCAGCATTAAAATATGGGTCTCATGTTTGCAATTTCTCAACTAAAACGAAAAAATTCAGCCTATGCAAAATGGTAATACATATCAGATAAATTGAGATGATTCAAGAACAATAATTAATTATGCATCCTCTTTCATTCTCTCTGTTTGCCGTGTTATTCACTTTCTGCACCCCTTGTTACATTTGTCCACTCATACATGTCAATTAGTCAATTATATTTCCCCTAGATTATACCATTTGTCCCCAAAACACCCCCTCCCGTGGTTCCTCCCAAGGATACCACCAACCTTATCTATACCGATCTCAAATCCAGTGGCGGAGCTAGGGATTTCAGTCAGAGGGGCGAAAATGGTTTGCAGGGGCGCTTCGAAGTAGTAAATACCCTGAACCTCAGCACGATCGGGGCCATAGCTTTCCAGACTTCCCATTTGATTTTCCGAACCTGGTAGAAGACTACTTTGCACATTTCTCCTCTGCAAGTTTTTCTATTAAAACATGTTTAAATTGTCTCTCCGTGGGCCTCCGCAGGAGAAAATTCCGGGGAACAAAATTCTTTCAGGCAAAATGCTATAAGGGGGAAAGCTCCGCGCCACCATGAGTTGGCGCGGAGCCCAAGACAATTTTATCCCCCACAGTGTCTCCCAGATCGCTGGAAATGTCATTTCTAAAGCCTGTTTACCGCATATAAATAGGGAGAACACTGAGTGAACTATTAAGAAATGTTAATGTTAATTTTTCTTCGTCTTTTTCGTTATGTTTTTTCGTTTTTTCAGGTTTGTTTTTATTTTCCAGGGGAGGGCAAGTGCCCCCTTGCCCTTACCCTACGGACGCCCATGTTTCTATCCCTCTCTTTCACATTCTACTATAAAGGCGTCATTTTATTTTGTGTGCCATTGTCAGGCCTCGATTTAAGATTCTAATCTTATAATGGGCTACTTTGTGAAGATAAAGATTAAATCCGTTAGAGCATAATAGCAAGCAAATCTTACACGGGGAAAAAGTTATGGAAATTAATCACCGTAAGGTTTACATTTTTGGCATCTGAAAATCAAGATAATTGCACGAAGAAACATTACTTGACGTATTTTACATCCTGTGACCGCTCTGAAATAGCCATTTGTTAAGTACATTGCAAGAAATATCCAAGACAAAAGGTCTGCTTGGCTCTCTATATACCGAATTCATATTAAATAAAAGTAGCCTAAACCTAGGCTTATTAGATGCAATTTTCTGGCTTCAAGTTGAGTCGTCACGTAACTATACAGAAAACACCAAACAATTGCCATTTATCATGGAAATGGTCACTTGAACTTGAAGTAAAGCAAAATGGAAACTGCTCAATAAAACTCTTAAACCATTACTGTTATGATGACTGTTTAATTTTATTTTAACCTGAATGTTCTCTTCAAATGATTTTTAAAAATGTTGTGGAAGCTATTTTGGTACCTTTATAAACTCTTTTTATTGTCTATGTTGACAAATATCCCCGACAACATGAGGTCTATTTGAGCTTCAGTTATTGTTGCGCCCTTTGCAACATCTGTTATTGACAGGGAGGGTTAATTTAATGTCATTCTGTGTATTTTGTTAGCTTATAAACAATGGTGGAAGCAATGAACTTAGCACAGCGACAGCATTCATTGGTGCGTATAAAGCATGAAGATGCGTCTCGGCAAAACCTATCCTTTACAGAAGATGACCCTTTTCATCAGAATAAAAGTGCAGATAGTACAGTTACTGGTGGCTGTTTGGGCATTTTGTTATCTGGGCCTTTAAACAACGCTATTAAATTATGTCTTTTGTCAAAAATGGTGCAAGAGTTAAGTATGTTAAAAACCTAAAAAGGGCGCCGACAGACGATTTTAGTCCTTCAGGGGGGCGACAGCCCCCTGACCACATGGCAGCTCAAATCCCAAACGTACTACAGACTTGTGTACTAACGGTAGTAGAATACGTTGTTCAACCTCATGAAAATGGATCAGTAAAACTTAACAAGATTACGCAATAACAGACCATACTGCTTCCTCTTTTCGAAGACCTCAGAGATTGGGTTGGGGGATGATAAAGAGGCTTTAGCGTGTCCAGTATCTTTTTCATCGACAACCTTTCCCCTAAAATTATTAGTAGGCCTATATTGTGCATTAGACTGATGGAGAATATGTTCACCACCCACTTCTTCAATATTCTCCCGCCGTCGCAGGTCACCACTTCTTGAAGCGCACCTTACAAATATTGGTGGGGGGGGGGGGGGGGGCTAAACATGACTTTAGCCCCTCCACTTTTTCATTCGCGGGGGCTAAGCCCCCCCCCCCCCCGGTTCCGCCGCCACTGGACGGAAGGGTCTTTGGACAGTATTCAGGGCTGGTACGGTGGGGTTTGATATAGGCAATACGTCAATTACATATAGTCCTGCTTGACAAAAATCATTTGTGCAGCATTATATGCACCGAAATCGAATTGTCCAAGCTTCCTTATGGTCACCCAAGTCCTGGTAGGTCTTTGAAACTTAAGTTTTATGAATATTTGTAATGCTTTTTAAACAGTTGAAAGAGGCACATGCGCTACATACTCAAGAGCAAAGTTAAAAAACTGATGGGGGGGGTTAGGAAGGTGGATTGGAGGTTATGAAGAAAGGAAAACTGATTCTGTCCCTTAGTAACGGCACTGAATAATCCTGACGCAATTTCAAACGTGCTAGTTAATTGCGATTTCAAGCAGTTTAAGGTTTTGTAATATTTAATCCGCTACTAAGCAGGAAAGTGGCTTAATTCCAAACTGTTTCGCATACCACTTCCTTCCGGCAATTTCTGGGAAGTGGGAGGCTATATCAAAGCGGGCGCCGGAGCTCTTTTCAGGGGTCCGGAGGATCCCAGAAAATGTTGAAATTTAAACTTGTGATTTTTATTTTACAGAATTGTACGTTTGTGAAAAGATCAACAGTTGTTATTTTGAGCTTTCTTTTGCATAACATGCTCACTTTTACAACTTGAAAATGGACAAATTAGCCTTCAAAATGATCAGAAAATTACCCCATACTATATAATGTACCACTAGCAATTTGGGGGAAAAAGTTTTAAGTATATTTATACACCTGTCCACTCGTGTCTTCCCGTACAATCTGGCAATTGAAATCATCTCAGGACATGTTGCAAGTGTCGCCCGAATCTTCTACCATTTCCGGCAAAGTTCTAACCAAGACTATAAGTGAGGCTGAGGGATAACTGTTTTATAAGCTGTCCGAATGAGTCGCGATTTTTGTAATCGTTTTGATTTTTCATGAAAATTTTACTTTGGCTATAATTAGTTGTTATGTTCAGACAAATTTTTGAAACAATTGGGGTACTCGTACACTCTAAAAGATTTGGTTCAAATTGAACCGAAATAGGATCAAATGGATCAGTGAGTCACAACTGGACAAAAGGCCGCGGCCCGCTCTACTTGAACCAATTGGTTGGAAACTGTGCCGTAAAACGTTATGTAACTAACTAAAGACAAAAAACGATGGGAATCGCCAAAAACAACTATTAATAACCATTCTCTGCTTTAATCTGACGTATGTTCAAACGGTAGTTTACTCTTTTGATTTTAGAGTGTATCACTTGAAACTTCCACGGGTTTTTAATAAGAAAAGGGTCAGGACTTATCAGTTTTGTCTTATCTGAAGTCCCACGCCCCACGGTCTGGGACTAGTAAGAGGTTACTCGCACTAGTACACTACGCAATGTCGTACAGCCCACCGGGCAAGTATGCCGAAGGAAAGTCTCCACAAAGACATATTAAAAGTAGACAAATAGATATGCATGCGGACAAGGAGACTAAAAGAACAGCTAGCCTGATGAACAACTAACGAAAAAAGAATTTGCGGACGCCTGTCTGAAACAAAATAATCTGTTTCCATTTCACTCCTCTTCTTTTCCCTGTCTCTCCTTTTCTCCCTTTCTTCTCTCCTTAAATTTTCCCTTTTAGTGCGACCTGGTGGATTGAACTGATTTTCCAGGTCGAACCTGTCGGAGGGGAGCACTTTGCCCACCTGCCCCCTTCCCCCGGCCGATGCGCTACTTCAAGTTCCATTTGGTAAGGTGATATTGAAAAATTTGGCTCGGGTTTGTATAAAGTCAAAATCTCTCTGTCCGAAGAGCAAAATTAAGAAGAATGTGTGTGTGTGTGTGTGTGTGTGGGGGGGGGGGGGATTGACAGGTGTTGGCTTGGAATTTTTTATTGTACGGAGTATCCACCAAAATTGGCATCTTCCGGATAGTCTTTTGCCATTTATAACAAATATTTGAAAAATCTGATATATTTGAAGCAAGTTGTTGTTTTATGACAGTTTTTGCAATAGAATTTTCACTTCAATAGAAAGCACAGCAACTTGCTGTGTGAGAGAAGATGCAGATTCCATCATGCCTAAGTTGACCCCTAAACGAAAAATGATTTGTAAGCATTCAATGTTCTCACAACGGTTAAGAAATCTGTTTGACCAAAATACAATCAAAGGGGAGTGTCACTATCGTTTGGTGCGGAGCGTACGGAAAATTTCGAAAAATTGAGCCCTCAGACACCTGGAAATAGCATTTCACATGCTTGTAACTAGAAATGAATCAGTCGTTATTTAGAGTTTGTCTTCAAGTTTGCAATTTGAGTATCTTTTCATTCAAAAATAAAAAATAAAAACAACTTGCTAAGTGATCAGAATATTACAAGATAAAATGTTTGTACCACTACCTTTAGATAAAATGGTATCTTTTCTCTTAATTTTCACTATGATACGGAATTGTAAGAATACTTTTATTGCGACTCTCCGTCTTATGCAATTGTAAGATCCACTGAATTGATGGAATTTTTGATGTGGATGCCCGAAGTCCATAAATGGTTTAACTTCCAAGGTCTTTTAGATACGTCACGTTTCAAGGTGGGTTCGAATGAATTTTCAGTTAGATTTGTAGAGAGACCCTCTCACAATACCAGTTATCATTATATGTAACTGAAAACAGTCTGACCAATTTTCATTAACGTTGCTCGAATTTGGCTGTTGGGGAAGGACAGATGGAAAACCATTGGGCACTGCATCAGAACTCCCTGATCAGACCTACCTGCACGAATCGATCCTATTCGTCCGTGAAAACCCAGAACCCCTTTTTCGACCTTCGCCGGAATATTTTACCAGTTTGGCCCAAGATTTTTAAGACTACATAAAATATGGAGTAGAAGTAAGGAAAGACTTTAGCTTAAGCCGCCTGAATTTGTCACAAGTCTTTGCAATCATTTAGTATTTTCAAAATTTTACTTGGAAAGAAACGTTTTATTGTTATTCTTCGGGTTAAGCTTTGAAAGAATTCAGATAAGTGGCAATGTCGGGCATGGAGTCGCGAAGACTAAAAACCGGTTCAAACTGAGATTGCTGAAGAAATATTGTTTCTTTTAAGCCTTAGGCTCCCCTAATACGTCGCTTTATTGTAGTATCTGTAAGTTGTTTTTCATCAAAATGTTATAGTCTGAGACAGTATACTTTTTTCTTATTTGAACAAATGTACGTCTAAAAGAATTTTGATCGACCTTTTGGGGCATTGTGTTGACTCTGAAGTAAAACTACAGCTTTTTCCTTGGCCTACCCGACTGTGACAGTGTAGCGAAGTCATTGTCTTTCTGAGTTTTTATAAAAAAAATTACACTGAATATGTTTTCCTCCTTTGTCGGGAGCATCTATTTTACGATTTCAAGCACGCTTAGGAGGAGTTATTCTTGAAATTAAAAAATGTCAAAATTTTTTAACTCAACAGCTGTCCAAATTTGTCCCACATTCCTTTCCGAATTCTAAATTTTGTCAAAATTTGGTGGGCAGTCTGTCTACCGCGATCCCTCCCCGTCTTGTTCGCCTAAGTATATTGAAAGAATTGTATGCAGAAGTTTTAAAGAAATAAAGGTATTTGCAGAAGAGAACTGAAAGTTTGGAGTCTTCTGTATTGAAGATCGACCTGCCCAAAATCAATGCTGAAGTCGGGTTGAGGTATCATGTTTTCTCATACGGTAAAAACGGAAAATGTTTTGACTTTCTTTTCAGAATGTTTGAAAATCTGGAGCGTATATTGAAAAAATGGGAATTTTGTAAGGAATATTGGGAATTTTGAGAGCTCCCATGAAGAACACGGTCTTCTCTACGGTAAACAAAATCTTAAGTCGTGGGGAGGGGGGCGCTTCCCTGACGGGGACATGGCCCCGGACTCTCACTCGCTTGGCGCCACCCTTGCAACAAGATCGAGTACGTGTCCAAGTCCAAGTCCGAAGCCAGTGTGCTCAAGTCCACATGTTTAGTTTTGCGCTTTTGGCTGGATTGGAAAATTAAAAAATGTGACGAAAAATTTGCTGGACTTAATGCACTCGACTTCGAATTCAAGCTTAAGTCCAAGCCCAAGTGCAAGTCCAAAGAGTCCGAGTCCAAGTCCAGAGATCCGAGTCCTAGTCTGAGTCGGAGCCAAAAAGGGGACTCAAGTTCAGTCCGGACTCGAGTCCTCCACCCTGTTAACATAGTGTTACAGTGAGATGAGGGAAGTTTCAGTGAGAAAACAGGGATGGAGATATGCACAAGAGCAAAACTTCCACAAAGCAAAATGAAGAGTGGTATAGCTGATCATGGGGCAGAGGAAAGAAAATTTGATGAGTTCTACAGCAACCTTAGTTGCATTTCTGTGTGGGCGATTCTCAGCGCTGACTGGAAGTGTCAAAATCAAGAGTAGGCTTCTTGGACGTGAAAAGGGGACACAGAACCTCTACGGCTGTTTAGCCTGGTCCCTCTCCCACCATAGCGCAATCTCTTTTTTCGACATATTTCAAGTCCTAATACGTTCCATACATATGTGCACTGTACCTTGCAATCTTTACACACACCAAACTTCCACAGTCAACCTACTAGACACATTTACACACTTAACAGTACAAATGGGGTTGATCATCTCCAGGGAGGGCCGTTAAAATATTTCTGATTGCCACAACTCTGACCTTTACGGTCAATATTCCAGAATACAATGTGTGACAGCTCTACCTCACAAATTTGGCAACAGGTTGATTGACCTTTTTACCAGTTCGTTATGGCACATTTTCTTTTGTTATTACTTTTTATGACAATTTGAAATGTTCAAAGTTTTAGTAATGTTTGAAAAGGTAGTTTTTCTAATATTTCTCTTCGTGCGAGAGAACGTATTCATATTCGGACTTCATGTTTCAGTACAATATCATGGCAAAAGTCTCGATGATCAAGAATTCCACAAATAAGGAAATGCATCCGTCAACAATCGCTAAGAATCAATTTCCCACTCGAGGCCCACACAGGGTTGCAACTATAGCTGCAGAAAAGTTGGAAATCAGAGCTATTTTGCCCCTAGACGGGCTTGTGTAATTGAAATTAAAAGTACTGTATGCATTTCATAAATTTGAAAAGAAAGATCCAATGTACAGATGTAGGTGCTCAAGTCTTGGAGGAAATGACATGAAACATAATTTTGCATGCTTGGCGGTATGCGTTGCAGTGACCGTTACTTATACGAATGTAATGGTATTTTCTCTGGCCGTTCAAAATCTTCTTCTCAGTATAAACGAGGGGAAAATTCAACTCTCAGCTTTCCGATGACTTCTTCTAGGGTGGAAGAATTACGAAGAAGGCAAAGACCAGTAATGCATGTAATCCTTTGAATATGGTGTGTGCTCATTATTTAGTCCCAAATCAAGCGACATGATTTTTTCAGTCTTGTTCTGGTTTCACATGATCCCATTTGTGTTGGCCGGAAAATGATGCATGAACAAAATCAAAACTATAAATTTCCCAAATCTCGAAAACAAGAAACTTGAAGACTGAAAATGCTTGAATGCTGATAAATAGACTGTTGTTAGGAATAGACCCATTCATTTACAGAATGAAAGCATTTAAATAAGCCTACATATTTGCCCCAAATACATCCAATTAACTTTTAAGAACTTGTTCAGTCTTTTCTTCTCATAAAAGCCCGTAGCTAGCATGATCTGTGTGTTTTTCCTCTTTTTTTCAATGTAGGTCGGGGGAGGGCATGGCAAACTGCCACCCCCCTTAAAAGTTTATTATCTTTCCGAAGAGCCTTTCTGCAAAATAATGATGTAATATTTTCAACTTGACAGTGTGAGTCTTTAAAGTGCATACTGGTAGTGGTGGTTTCCATGTGTAGTCTTCTATATTTTTATCCGTTAGTGTTATACCTTTGCATTAGTACACCACCCCATCGAGATAATACGTGCGTGCAACCACGACATGCTGACAGTACTTCTCCAAATTCTTGTATCTGGCCAATTATGCCCTTCCCCAGCATACCGCGGTTTCGAATTTCTGTCCTTTGCGGTGAACGCAACCCCAGTCTGTAGCAAGAATTTTAGATCCACACAGGTATTATTTTCCTCTGCCTTTCATATTACAGTTAGTTTGCTAAACTAGGTTTAATAAGCAGTAGCGGCGCCAGAAAGTCACGATCATTGGGGGGGGGGGGGATTAAAGGCAAAGAAAAATGTTGGGGGCAATGTGGGCAAATTTTTTCGGGCACAGCGCGAGCCCGAGCCCGACTTAGCTCTAGCTCCTTTGGATGGGGGTCCAAAGCAAAGTCCCGGAATTTCTGCGGTTTCAGCATTTCTCTGGATGAAAATTTACGTTTCTGGAGGGATATATTACTCATTTCTTCGGCTAACCTACTGTAACTCCTAACTCATTTAACTTGATGGCCGGGTGGGGAATCAAAAATCTGCGGGGCAGATCCCCCCTCTCCCCCTCCCGTAGCGCCGCCACTGTGTGAAAGGTTTCTGTTACCTCCCGGTCTCTGTGACCGTGCCTCGGTTTACTTCGAAGTTACCCTAGCCACACTGCTATAGCCTATAGGTTGCACTCAGTTTAAATGCTTTCTATTACACCCATGCATTTATTTATCGCTGGGAGAGACAATTAGGAACGAAAGGGACTGCCCTGACCTGTAACCTGTTATTGACTAATGGGAACTGTTCACCAGAGTATGCCCCCGTGCGACCTTTTCTGTACCAGGCTTTACTAAGAGCTGCCAGTAATGGATTTTCCCGCCAGTTCAGAGGAAACAAATGAGTCATTAGATTATTGTCACTGGATGGATAACTCTTGATTCTGAAGGCGGACTATAGATATAAAACGAATCCTGCCAGCAAAATTGGAAGCATCTTTAAGAACTTTGACCGAAGAATCAAGAGCCAGCCTTGTGATACAACAGAGTAAGTTGTACCAAATTCCTGAGTATTTACAATTGCTGTCTGTGTGGAAAAGAAATGTTTATGTTCACCAGTGTGAATAAATTTACTACTCTTTGCACTTTTAGGCCTACAGGTTGAGTCAGGGATCGGAACGAATGTGATAGACTGGCCATGGGTAAAACCACCGAATCAGAATACCGACATTCCATTTATTTGGTGCACACTCTAAGTGTAGGTTTTATTAGATTCAAGGGTTAGAATGTGCATCATCGTGATTTTTTTTTTTTCACAAAATGTGTATCCTTGACAAAATAGGTAAGAGTTATACAGGGTTTGGAAGAGGGACGATGCAAATGTCGGACAAGTAAGTCGTTTTTGACCTTTCTGAACAAATATTAAATGGACATTCTTAGGTTCATACTCCCCAGGGATGTTTGTGAAGTAAATTTGTCTTCCATTCCATTACATGCGGGGACAAACGGAGGGCAAGACATTGCACTTCCTGACACCTCCCGTAACGTCATTGAGTACAATTTATAGATAAGATTTGGTGTGAGATATTGCGCACATTTGAAGTAAAATAACTGCACTACCACAGTTTTTCAGAGAAAACAAAAGGCTTCCTCTTGGAATCAGGACTAGACCCTTTGTGAGGACGGAAATACACCAGAACCCATTAATTTCCCCTAGGAAGGTACGTGTTCAAGTTCAAGTTCAATTTATCCTCTATGACTCCGTCCCCAATATATGGTACAAGAGACTGAGAAACAATCAAGGTGAACACAATAATTTTTAAGGAAGAAAAAAGAAAGGAAAAAGTAAGAAAAGGGAAGTTAAAAAAGAAAAAGGGTGAAAGAGAAAGCAACGCTCATACTGATACAGTACAGATAGTAGGCAAGAAACTCAAGAGAATATACAGTAATGAAAATAATAATAAAATAAAATAATAATAATAACATAATAATATCAGTAACATTGGTAAATACAAAGTTTAAAAAAAGATAAATAAACTGATAAAAAAATAATACTGGTAACAATAATGATAACAATACGGGTCGGGGATTAAGGCTAACTATCGTTGAAGGATTTCGCCATAGAATAAACTGATCTTATGTAAAATCTTCCTATAACTTGTCTGAAATGTGTGTGTGTGTGTGTGTGTGTGCGTGCATGTGGGGGTACTTTAGTCCCATTTCGACACACCTTTCACAGACTTTTCTTGTGCACTCATTTATAATATGACAGTTCATGTAATCATTTAGGTCTAGGCCAACCTACATTTGGGGGTAGCCTAATCGGGCTACACTCGATTTGGGTGAGATGGGTTTACAGACTGAAACTATTTCGGGAAGTTAACTGTCTTAATTTGAACTAAGCAGTGATCTTGCAATTAGAATGTTCCATCACAAATCAATTGCCTATTTTTCTAATAAGCACTTTATGTTGTAACAATTTTGACATGGGGCATATACCCTCAGTGCACACTCATTCAGTAGCTGTGGTGCACTCTGAACTGAAGTACTGTAACTAAGCACAGTGTATTTACCGCTCCGAGGTCACACTTAGCCATGATCACCTGTTTGTCAACGGTCAGGTTCATAATTATCATGTCATTGCTCTCCGTGAGGTGCTTAAATTAAAGCTAAGTTGACAAGGACTCTCAAAGGGACCATTTGGAATCACAGTTCTGTTCTTTTGGTGTCACGACCTTTCATCAATCACATACAGCTGTAATAAATTACTTGTTCTGCACTTGGAAGAACTGTAAAATTTCTGGTGGATATCTGTTCTTTTTGTGAGCTCATGAATATTCTGCTTTTCAACGGATTCTGTTCTTTTCCTGATCTTTTTGTCCCAACAAACAGGTTTTTCAAATCTGTTCTTTTGCTAGTTACTAGTGATTCACGCTCCGCTAAATCAATTAATTTTTCTATATAACTGCTCGAACTCGCGACCTTTTGCATGTTAAATGGCAAATTATTGCTCACCGCACCTGGCCTCCGCTCCTGCCCCCGTCTCGTACGGTAGACTACGTCTATGCCTGCCAGGAAACGAGTCATAGTTTTAGGAGTTAAGGAAATGGCACCACGGTGGGGGGGGGGGGAGTGAGACTATTCCTCCCATTTGAAATTTTTTGAGATATTTGGTAGCCTCACATGCATTCTGGTACCACGTATACTACCTTAAGAAGTAAAATTTGTGTTGGTTAAGTGTCCACGTATTTTTAGGATAAATAATGGCTGTCGTGAGGTGGTGGAGGGGTGCCCAGTGCCCCCGCATGCTGCAT
Source organism: Holothuria scabra (assembly GCA_037179385.1). Lineage (NCBI taxonomy): Eukaryota > Metazoa > Echinodermata > Holothuroidea > Aspidochirotida > Holothuriidae > Holothuria > Holothuria scabra. Next base: position 52,571,870 of record CM074180.1, read on the forward strand.
TGTTAAAGTATCATGTAGGTACAGTGGGTAATACGTCCAGTTTACACTGGTGGGGTCCATGGACAAAAACCTGGTAGATGTCCATGGGGCGAAGCTCGGACGTTTTAACGTATCTCTTGATGACAACTTGGGAGTCTCGGGACAGCTACATTTAGTGCCTTTAGCAAATGGGGTTCAGAGCTTGCTAAGATATTCTTTTGGATTCCAACGTGTGAAAGCCTCAGGTGGGATCCAGGGGGGTTACCCAGAAGGTCTGGAGTTTTAGCAAATCTTTGTGAAAAATATATTTCAGGATAGGTATATGGTTCTTTATTGGGGACATCTGGTAGCAAAGACTAACTGGAAGCAATGGCCCAATTTGTTTGCTGCCTCCACTACCCATGATTTAGGTACATCTCAATCGGTAGGTTGCTGAATTCCCAACAAGTGCATTGCCATCCAAAGAGAAGCCGTGATCTAAACCCTCAGAAGTGCACTTATAACACCTCAGTTTCCACAAAGATGGCACCTCTAGCACAAGCTTTAGCATGAGCAAGACGTGCTACCTCATTGTCCACTTGTGCTACCGGATATTTCAAATGCGCTACCCGATATTCGATGCGTCCTACTGGATATGTTCACTCGAGGCTGCCACATGATAAGCCTTAGTACGTACCCTGTGTTCACGGAATGTCGGCAAATCAAAGAGTTACCATTTGAATTGACAGCTCCCAGGAGGGTGCGAAGACTTCATAATTATTTATAGACGTTGTTTTAGAATGATTAATCGAAAGTCGAAGACATTAGAGCTTTATTCAGTTACATTTGAGAACGGTTAACTGCTTGGCTTTTATCCGTTTAAAATACTTGTTTAGCGATGAAGGAACTGAGATGTAGGCTACTTTGTCTTTTGTAGCAACTCTCTTTACAATTTGAGCAGTATGATAGTAAGAAGTCTAGTCAGTTTGCTTCCGAAACAATAACTGTGACGACCACAATCATAATTGCGGTAATTAGAGTAGAATCCATGGCTACAGTATAATTTAGCTGTCACATAGTGCCGAAAAATGTGAATACATTTAACAATGAAAGCAGTGGCCTAACTGAACTCTTTCTAGGGGACAGTTGCGCCGCCAAGAAGGGGGGGGGGCAGGGGCACGTAAAGAGCGAGTGTCATCGGGTGAGTTCCAGGGGTTAGTCATAAGACTCCTGGTGAGGACCAGGGGCAAAGCCCCGGTGGGGGTCCAGGGAGAAATCCCCCGTGAGCTTCTGGGTTTTAATGTTTTTGCGAGGTTAAAGGGTAATTCTTTTGACTTAACACTGGTCTAAAATTACCTCCAGGGTAACTTATAGTAAGATATGTGGTAAAACATCTAGTGAAACTACTACCAAGGTTGGATCCGGCTAAAGCTTCGAAAAATGGGAGATGAACTATATAGAAAGAATTTGATGGGCAGTTCAATCTGAGTGACCAGAGGTGAGGTCCACAGGGCGAAGCACTGGAAGCTCCTGAGTTTTTAAAGTTTTGAGACGTATTAACGTCGTATTTTAACGGTAACATTATTGTCTTTACACTGGTCGAAAAATTACTTCCAGCCCAGGGCAACTTCCATTACGGTTTTGTTGATAGCAAATCTAGTAAAACATACTCTCACGAGCGGATCCGGCTGACATTTTGAAGAAGGGGATCTGAACTAGAAAGAGAAAAACAAAGCAGTTGATGTGCAGTTAAATGTGTGATTCTCTTCAGGAAAGATGTAAGCTTATGATCCTGCCTGAACTGCTAACTGAGGTGTACACTGCAGTACGTCACCCTCAGTTGGTGTCGGTAGTGTGCGGAAAATTTTTGCGCCATGAGAAGAGTGCAACAGTGCCCCCTGCAAAATTGTTTTTCCCTCAGTTCCCACAAGAATGAAAATTCTGGTGACGCCACTGCAGTCGGGGGGGGCTGGCAAGCACCCAAATTTTCCATTTTTTCTTAAGTGTTAACACAACTGTATGCGGAACGTTATATGCGGCGCGCTTAGGTAGCTCTTAATAAATATTTGGAAATATACCGAGCTTGTAATGCAAAATATAATTTATATTCTGGGATTCATGTAAGAAAATTTAAAAAGTTTGGGACTATTGAAGAATTCTGCGTTTCCAATCTAAGATAGCACGTCGACTGGAGATCTCTGTTGTTATACGTAATGTTTAAAAGTGCGAATTAAGGCTTCCCGATGACATTCAAAATGCTTGCCTTTTTAGACAAAATATTTTCAAAAAGAAGAGCCTTTATTGGGCCCTTGAGAAGCCTCATGCACAATGAAATTGAGGTGTGGGGGGGGGGGGTTACTATGCATCAATTTTTTCATTTGTGGTGCTGACCGCCCTAAGACTCTTCCCGTGTTCGTCGCCACTGGCGTGATATAAATTGACGACTGTTGGTGAATTTATTTTCCAAACTCATTTTTCCTCAGTTACATTGAGAGACGAACGAGATAGATTACTTGCCCTACTCTGACACTCCTATGGTCGACGATCGTCCTATGTTCGGACAACTCAATGATGCATTAAACTGATGTAAAAGGGTGTCGGAACTTACCATAGGAGGCCGAAACTGTCGGAAGAAAGGGATGAAATAACGGGCCAACATTTATGATATCTGCTGCTTTCTAAATTTTTTACCACAAAACAATTGCACACTTTCGCGCTTACTCGAGATTGTGTTACTGTCTTTTCGGAAGTTTCCTTTCATTTTAGCATTTTCGGATATAGTTCGGGAGCTACGATTATATGTTCACGGTCAACGGTCGGTGTCAGAATGTTAATATTGCAAAAGTGGTGGGGGAGGAGAGAACTAAGGGCAAAGGATAATACTGGGGGTAAAACTTTTCGGCTCAGTGCGCAACCGAGCACAATAATGCGCCCGTCCCTGGCGTGGGGATCCAGGGGAGAAACCCCGGAAATTTGGAGGTTTTAATTTATCTCTGGATTGAAAAATTAAGCCTTTGGAGGGGTAGCCTATGTTATTTATATTTTTCACTTATCCCAACGTTGAACTGACCTAAGTTGGGGGGTGGAAGGGTCGGCAAGGCCAAAATCTGGCGGGGGTCTCCTCTTCTTCCCCTTTCCCCTCTCCCAAACGCGTAGCTCCGCCACTGTAAAAGATGCTCATGTCTGGTACAATATGGTATCGTACATATGGTATCTTTTCTCATTCAAGCACTCAAAGTAAATCACAACTACTGGATTGAAGCTAATATTAAGAGGTAAAAGTCGGTCGTAAAATTCTGGCCCTGTAATGCCATGCCCCACATTTTTAACGCGCATTACTACGAAGCAGTGAGTCCACATTATAGTTCAGTTTCACGTTCTTCGAACTTTTCACCAAGGCCCTACCCAACACCATCTTTTCTGTCCTCAAAGGTGTGACAAATCTGGACTTAGCTATTGAGTGTATGGTCTGCTGGTAGCACTCGAGGTTTCATAAAGCCATTTAGTTTCATTCCGGAACAAATAAACAAATAGAAACTATCATAGTGTCTAAGGTGATGAACTTGGTTCTTTGACAGGGCACACTAGAATTTGATTGATCACACGACAATGCTATGAGATGTTTTCTTTTCTACAATACACGTTGTATGGCGTGACTTCTTGACACGTCCGAGCTCCCAGGGTCATTAGAGACCTGGGAACTGTCAATAATAGTTACGCGGCTCCAAACGCGGTCTCTCGGAGCGCCGTAGCGGTGCTTTTCATCACTCTTACTTTCACACAGTCGATCTTTCGGGGACCGGAGACTGCACGAAAGAACTGAAAAGTTACGCGTATTTATCAATCTCATTTAGTGAGGCTGCCTTGTTTTGTGCCTTCCGTCTGTTTCCATGTGTTCAAAAACTGTTGTGAATTGTTGGCTCAGTGTCAGTAAACAAGTGACTCGCTAAAACCAGGTAGTTGCAACTCTTTGCCAAAACTGTGACAACCTGCTAGCCGCCTTTTTCACAGAAGTTTTGGTGAGTAGGGTTGCGGGAGGGGGGGGTATAGACATACGACCTAGGGTAGATAAAACGTCTAAATTATAGGACACTGGATGGGATGCTTGGCTGAGGAAAAACATGATTTCATCGGGCAATCTCGTTGTACGTGTGGTTTTAGGCCAAGACGGCTTAGTCCAAACAAAATGGTGACTGCCTTATGTTTCCACACTTATGTATTTGTCTACGGTCAAATTATTGAAACATGTGGAGATGTCGCAATGTGAGCTTGTCAGAATATACAGAGGTATGGTAGCCTAGGGTAGGTGTCCGTGACATGAGAATGTGAAATAACCAACAACATAACTCTCCTGTCGATACAGGGGGCAATTTCACAAATTGGTCAATGCAAGGGGCTGGGTGAGGTCTTTTGGTGATCGGACTAAAAGAATTTTACCATATTTTTCATCGATTGACACAATTCATTGGATTATACTTGGATTACATGTTTTTTTGTGTGGACACGACTGTACCAGCATTTCTTAAAAACGGTAAGAGGCTACATTAATAAGCTGAGATACTAGGTCCGGCTATAGAGTCATAATAACTTTTTACCGACCCTGTCTACTAAAAAATTCACTAACAAATTTTTTGAACATTCGCATTTTATGCAGTGTCAAATAATAGTAATACAACAGCACGAATGACCTAGCCTAAGAAGGAAGTTCTTGTAATGCACTTCCGCACAGTACTTTTTAGGGGGAAAAAACAGGAAGCCAATTAAATTAACCCTCCACCTTAACGGCATTTTTTAAAGTGCAAAATGCAAAGTGCAAAATTATAGAGTAGGCCTGCAGGTTTGAGAAACATGTTTTAAATGAGCAATGTACCATTTCAAAATTTGTGACAAGCTCACGGTCACCATATGGTTTAAGTAGAGTGTACAATTTATAGTCTCCGGATTGAACGCGATCATACACGAATATAAATGCGTCCATCTTGTAATAGGCTATATACATGATACAAGCCAAAGAACCTTATGATAGTTGATTCAACAGCGATGTAAGCTAGCTTCGGTCATCATCTCTAACAAAGTATAGGCTACTCGTCGTTTAGCAGCAGCAGATTCACTTTTCATCCCACCTGTTAATTCTTGTTTGTTAAACAGCGAGTAACAACTCGCGGGGCAACGATGTTCGATTACCATCAATTTCTTCAAGTAAAATTTTTTTCACCGTAATTCATTACCGTTGCACACTGGAAGAGAGCGACATTTGTGTAACCTTCCGACCCGTAAAGTACGATAAGACAGTAGCAAGGTATTTCTTACGACAATCTCGCTGACCGCGGCAAAGTTTGCTTGCAAACGGTTCCCAAACAAAGCCTGCACGATTTTTACTGCTTGTGAACGGCCTTTCTATTAAAACGGCTTCAAAAATTCTATTCTTTGACCGCAAAGGTTACCATTACATTGGTAGCTCCTTCAAACAAAAAATTTTGCGGTCGTGTGTGCGATTTTAACACGCGAGGAATTGTTCGGAATTCTACGAAGTTTTTGTCTCACACTTTGTTCTATTTTTGTGCGGTGTTCTTTAGTAGTGTGCGGAGTTGTATGGACGCGCGAATAATTGTACGGGAGTTAAACGTTCACAGTACTGTAATTGACCAACTAGTCTACTAAAAAGTCCTCCTGGAAAGAAACATTCCACTGTACTAAGTTAAGCTGTTGATTTGTGCATAAATTCGTTGTCACAGGGTTGTCTGATTCTGGAATATTTGTTAAAGATATTGTAGCTGTGCAAATAGTTCTACTCAACCTCTGAAGGTATGAAATAATGAATAGCTCAAGTAGAATAGATTGTGAAGATTCAGAATTGAAGAATTGTTAAGTTAAAGCTTTTCTAGAAAAAGCAAACACTTTCTATAATTCTGAATATATACATTAAACCTTAAGTCAGGTTGCAAAACTTTGCCATATTTTAGCTTGTTAAGAAATGTCATGTCATGGATGATGACAAATAATTGATGAGTGGAAAATGATTGATTTTAATAGATTTCTGTGATAGGTTTGCTAAATTTCTATGACAATAGGCATGTGGTCTGTAAATTTATAGTTGCTTTTGCAATAAATATAAATATGGATCTACATTTTCTTTGTTTAGAAACCTGGGAGCTTTAATTTGTTGTTCAACACTCTGCTCAGGGCTTAATTATTTGGGATTATTGGGGATTTTGCCTTTCAAGCATTCTTTTCTTGACAGTATCAGTGGTAAAGCTTGTGAGTGCACTGTAAACACTACTGTTGGAAAAAAAAAAAAATTCTGCCTGTGTCGGAGGCCTATGCCTGCCTTGAGTGGAGGTTTGTGATGCTAAGTGTATGGAGTCCTCAAGTCAGAGACTGGTCTTGACTACAGCACTCATAAAATACCAAACACATGTGCTGTGCCTTTAAAGGCAACTGCAAATGTGTGACATGACTTGATATTGCTTTATGGAAGGGGTGTAGAGAGAACTTCTACAAGATGCATGACTTGGCCAAATCAAAATTACAAAAAAATTACTCAGGCCAGTCAACAGGCATGACTAAGTCCAAGTCAAAAGCACCATTACAGATATACCATTTTGCATATATCAGACTATTGACTTAACTTCAGACCACTTGTAAAAATGGGAGGTTGGGGAACCTAATTCATCCTAATGCCTCAAGATATGGACCATTTCTGTTATCATTACAGCAGAGATAGGGATTGTTATGTCATTGGTCAGGTGGATGTGTTGTGAATTCATTGTGCATTCATTTCTAGTGTAAAGTGAAAGAGATATATAATTGGTTACTTACACACAATGAATATTCAAAGCCTTTATTCTTTTCTAGTGCTGAAAAATAAATAAGAATCTCATCAATTGTCTTATGGTTGATTTCAATCTATTTTGGTTGCATTGTTGTAGAGAAAACATGGAAGTGGTCACCACTGACTCTTAGGGAAAACTAAACTACTTTTCCAAGAAAATGGAAATAAAAGTTTCATTTTATAATCTGCCCACCCTCATAGGGATGGACACTGACAAAAGTTATTCAGTTCCGGGTTTAACTGAAGCTTCATAATGTCCTTTTTCTGCCTCAAGCAAACCTGGGAACCTTACCCATGAAGGTGTCAAATTAAAAAAAAATAATTTCATTTGAAACTCAACTCTTTTAAACAGTATTTTATGCCTTTCCAATTGATGTGTGTTAGATGGAGGGTGGAAGTGTGCAGGTAAAGGCCAACCTTCCTTCATTTACCCTCAAAAACACCTTTTCATAAGATATGTTCCTGTAGTCCTTCTGATTGACACAAAACAGAGCCAGAAGAAACACAACATTAACCTCTTTTATTTCAATTCCTATGATGACTTATTTGCTCAAAACCAAGAACAAAATACTTTAGAAATTCATTTAAAATACAAAACAACATTTACATCTTATGCAGAGAGGTGACAGATAAGGCCTGCATGAGTAATCTTATCTTTTAACAAACATGGGTCATGAGGTTAGGATGAAACAAGAAACAAAACCACTGTGACAGGTTTCCCTGGTCTTTATGTCTGCTCTCAAGTTGTCATCAAGCAACTGCAAAAGTTTTGCTCCAAAGCAAAGTTTTATAAATCAAGTCATGACTCAAGAAACAACTTTCAAAATTGCCTGATGTGAAAAATTCTTGCTGATTTTACCATAGTGGAATATATACAATAACTTGAGTCATAGCTTGATAAGAGTCATTTCAATAAACGAGTGCAGTTGACTTTCTGCAAAAAAAGAGTGACTTGAAAAAAGTAACAAATCACTAAGACCATAAAATCAGACCATAAAATCTAGACTCTATTAGAATGACCTTTATAGGTGAAATGACATCAGTTTAATGCACACTTAAAGGGCAAAAGCAGTCATCCCAAATTGAAGTAGTGTAGTAGACTTCCCAGTTTCATGATTGGCTGTTAGGAGTCATGTGACAACTTTTTTTCCATTCAAATGTGAAATTTACTAGAAATAACTGTTTAGTTTACCTTGCATATGCAATAGTTAAACCACGCAATGTGATGAAAGATACTTTGAAGAGAAATAAGACAAAAATTGTGCTATTTAGCTTTTCTTCAAAATAAGTTTTGGGGGACTGCTCTTTACCTTTAAGCCAGTCAACAGAAATCATGGAACCTCCTTCTTGCTCCTCCTACTCCACATATACCCATTAAATCTATCTTCATTACATCTTGATCATGCTGTTCTTCACACTTTTGGAGGAGTCACCGACTGTAAATTTTGTTGCTGATATGCATGATGCATCAGGTGGGATACAGTTCATATGGAGTATTTGTTACCCAGAATTCCTGATGTAGTTCTCTAAGTGACCACTGTTTTCAACAGGTCATCTGAAAGTCAGCCCTAAAGCATCCCCTTTAAAAGATCCCTCACCCTCTCAAAGAAAAAGGTAATTTATTCTCTAAATGCAAATATACTCTACAAAACTCATTGATTTACATTTCTCTTTGAACCAATCTCCCATGTCTTTTACTATAATAGGATTTTGTCTATCAAAATGGTAACATGCTTCATCACTGGAAAAGGCAACACAGCTCAATAGAAGGCAATGTAAATATTATGAAAATCTAAGATGAGGGGGGAGGATAAAAACTTACTAGGCTATTAGCCTCATAACATCATGTTAACGCTACTGGCCTCATAACGTCATGTTAAAGACGCACTGGAATAAGCTTTAATGCATACCAAGTCTAAAAATTCAAAAATAAATATTACAGAGCATGGCAAATGAATTCAAACAGTCTCAACTCCCATCTTCATGGGGCATTCCTGACCTGAGATAAAAAATGTTGAACTTTATTAAATTTAAAATTGTGAAGTGCACAATAATTTGCCATGTAATTGCTGTATTACTCAAAGTACAGTCTTTGTATTTTTTTGCATTCCTGAAAGCTTTTGTACCTTGTGTCAATATGTAATAGCGCTCTTACTCTGGTAGGGTGATGTAATTAATTGAGTACTGTCTGTACAACATGCTATGCAAGCAAGCATGAGGTGTTTGAGGTCATACAAACATTTTTAAATTTCCATGGGAAACAAAGTAAGTAATGTGAGTTGGACAACACAAAAGCCATAATTTATTGCACAATGGACTATTGGACTATCTTGTTTTACATGAATAAATTTCAACATTTAATATCTCAAGAATGGAACAAGCTATGACAATGGCAAATGAATGAATATGATTCATTTTGCTACCTCTTAAATAGATATTTTTAGAATTCAAGACTTGAGTCACACTTTAATTGTCAGTTTCCAAAAAGCCAGCCACAATTTCCTCATTCTACAGTTTTTCTGCAATCTCACTTTCCTGCCTTGGTATCTTGAAATTTTCATTTATGAAATAATCAACAAGGGCAGATCAGGGAATAATTTAGCATTCAAATTTTGCACAGCAGTTTTGAAGATTTTTGAGGTCTTTCACACATTGTTTGTGAAAATGCGAGGGTTATGCACACAAAAAATTGCTACACAATTTTTCATTTGTGTAGCAACTTTGCCTGTTTGTGTAGCAAATTGCGATGCCACACTGGATAAATTATTCTCTGCAGATTACTCTGGTGTACTGTATTAGTACTGACTCATTTAAATATTTATGAAGAATACAATTGTTCTTGGAGTGTGGGAACAATTACAACACTGGAGCTGCTAATCCCTCATATACAAACATGAATATATGATACAATAATGATAACAAATTTTGTGTTGAACTGAAAGCTATCTTCAACTTTAGAAAAATTGCTGTTCCCAGGTTTATGTCCACATCTCTGCACAAAAGCACCAAAACTGGAAGAACATGATTGCTTACGTAAATTTTCCTTTACGTTTACTCCCTTTCAAAATATCCATAACCTCTGTGAAAGATCATCCAGCATCCAAGATTGTTTGAAGATATTTTTTGTAATCACTCGACAAATTCAGGGAATAATTTAGTGTTTAAAATTCTCTTGGCAGTTTTCAAGTGTCTGCATTATTTTTCCTCACAAAATTAACTGAAAATCCTTGTATGCAGAAATTTGGTCCTTTTGTATAACAAAATGTGATGCTGTGCCAGATAAATTTTTTCCTGAAGAAGGGTCATCAGATGATCTTCAAGTGACTTTAAAAGTTGCTGACATCCCTTTAATCACTTCAATCACTCTCTCTCAAAACATTGTGTCACTTCTGCCATTGGTAAAGAGTGACAACCCATAAATATGGGCTCAAATGACAGAGAAGGAATGAGTTCTTGTTTTAAGACCATTTCCCGTCAGATTACCCAACAGACAGTGAAAAAGATAAACTCAAACCATCTCCATGCAGAATAGTACTTTCCTCTCAACTAGGGTCAGCATGCTGAGAATGGTAAATATCCAAAGAGTGTTTCATTTTCAATGTCCAGATCAGAGTTATATCATTATCTTCATGCATCCAGAGACTGGAATATTGCTCTCAGATGACTGCATACTGTTCATACAAGAGGTCTCTCACCCTGAAATAGTCATCGCAAAGAGCGCCCTCCAAACAAAGCCTTCCTGATTCATGCTGAAAGAGAAAATAGAATTGGATAATATTTGAGAAGACATTTCCTTTTCCAGAGGAAAAATTTCATAACTAGCCCCTTTCTGTGAATTATATTCCCTTTAACAGCCATATCTTCATAACTAATCATTCCTTGACAACACTCTCCCCTTTTCAATTCAGATCAGTAAGACTCTCCTTGTTTTTCACATTCTGTGCCCTTAGCAACTAGCAGTTTCATCACTGATTTACATCTAGATGTGCTTGGAGGTCCACCACCCAAAAGACTTTTTAAGGATCTTTATTGAATGGAACCCTATGAGGGTGCTATGAACAGCTTTCCCTCTCCCATGAGTACCTCTTTTCCATGAAACACACATGGTGGCAATGCTCGTTAGCCAAGGTTAACTTCCAAAAGACCCCAGCCAATCCCATCTATTCTCAAATATAGCTCATAGGCATTGACATCACACATACGTTTACTACACATCTAGTTTTACCTTGGCAAGTCTTCTTTTTACTAGCTTAATATTTTGAAAGCTTTGCTGGTGGTATTACACGCCTGACCAAAGAATGTAATGATACTGCAAACAAAAAATGCATCATTTTGCACCTACAGGGTTTATACACATTCAACATGACAAAACTACAAGACTTTCCATGACTTTTAAGGACCTTGACTGAAACTTCCAGGACCTTCAAAAAACTTATATCCCTATTTCTGTATTTTAACCACAAAATAATGTGCCTGAAAATTGAAGAAGTTCACTTTCTAAATTATCCTGACTTTTCAAGGACCTCTTGAAAAATTGCTTACTTCCCCTGACCTTCCCAGCCTGGAAATTCAAATTCCAATTTTCACTGACTTTCCAGCATTTCCAGGACTTGTATACACCCTGATCTAGATCCCATTGAAAAATGAAGAAAACTGAAAAAAAAATAGTTCAATAGGGAGGTTGACATTCTTTCCCCCAGGACAGCAGCCCACATCCTCCTTGTCAAAAAACAAACGTGAAACCCTGATCAGGTGACCTTATGCTGGAGGCAAACAATCAAACACACTGACTACACAACATGGATTTTGTGTGATATATATGTACACCCAAATCTGTGGCATAAATCAGCCTACATTTGTAGACTGCAACTTCTCACACTTTGCATCCATTGAAGCTGCATTTTGAGTTTTACATCAACTTGTGAAAACTGCTTCCAACACCCAGTGTTTCAATCCAATGAAAACTTCCAACAAAATTACAAAAACTCACCCTTCTGACAGCAACGTTACTATTACAGACTAAGACACCACCAGTGAATTCTGCCAGAATACCATTTCTTGTCATAACTTGCTTAACATCCTGGAACCTTGGTGCATTTATAAATACCTGAGAGTGGCCTGTCACCTGAAATAATTATAAAGAAATGATAATAAATTTTGATTGAGGAAACTAAACAGGTAGGTTATTTTCTTCCAAGCTTCACACTATCTTCAAGGACAAAAAATTTCCATTTCAGACTTCTCTACAATGAAAGTACTTTGTATTCCACAGGCACAAAACTCCAACACACCAAACCTATCAAGTAACATAAATTTAACAAAGAATAGGTAACCAGATGGAGCTACTTTCACCCAAAACCAAAGATATTATAAACACAGATACCAAACTTAAAATGGCCCGGTGACTCCTCACAGAGAACAAACAAGATGGGCGGAAGTGCTGATCACTGATCAGTCGTTTTGAAAGCTAACAATTAATTGATATCTTCCAGCGGTATAAACACATGAAATTTTAAAACATTGCAATTCTTGAAAGCACCATTCTTTTATAAATTTTACTTACATGAAACAGTTTAAGGCTTCTTCGAGGCTTTCTACTTAAGAACATTTGAACTTTTACGCACAATGACTGCTTGGAAGTTCATTGACTTAATGATTGGTCAGTTTCTGTGGTATCTTCACAAGTGCACATCTACGTACCCATCTACATCTTTATTCACTTACAACACAAAATCAACAACTGTGTTCTTTTTCCAAACACACGGAAGTTTGCGTCAATTATTCCAGACTTCACACAAAGAAATGCATTGTGCAAGTACAGAACTTGCTTCGAAAATGCACGCATGCTGACATCCCGTCAGAATGGAATTTTCTGTTACGCATACATCATTGTGCACGCAGATAACAGAATAGAACTCTGCGCATGTCCCGTCCCTCTGATTAAGCCTCCTTGAGGAGTCAGCGCATCTAACAATGTAGGGATAGGAGTTTTGTATCTACGTTTATAATATCTTTGCCTAAAACTACTAACACTTCAGAACAAAACTGATTAATAGGCCAATGGACAGCTACAACCACACATGCTGAGAAGGAAAATGTAAAGGGTATGAATGGGAAACCCACTCATTCCAACTTTCAGAATTAATTGAGACTTGAATCAATTTGCTTCACTTTTTTCCTTACTTTTTTTATTAATGTCCAGGTAACACATATTTTCTTGGGGTGGGCTTCAACCAAAAAGGTTTTGTACAGAGCTGGTATTGCATGCATCCATGTTTCTATCCCTTTGACCTTTGACATCACATCATCATAATACCTTTCTATTATATTATCAGGGATGTAGCTACAGTGGGTGGTGCTGGGTGATGACACCCAGCACTCCATATTCCCACCCAGCAATTCAGGAAAATCCCCCTCTCTCCAACCACCAATCTGCCTTAAGAGACCTAAACCTAGCCCCAAATTCACTCACTGAATTAAAATGAGGTAAAAATGGAATATCAATGCCTGAAAATGGAGTAGAAGCCATGGCGTGGGGGTGAGGTGCTTTTCCCAGATCAGACAATTACACAACACCCAAATTTGTATAGCTAAATCCTTGTATACTATCTGAACTGTCTTTATAGAAGCCATCTTGGGGTAACTCTCATGGTCCTTTATAAACTTACCTCTTGCATGACAGCATCAAGTGTGGCTATTCTTTCATCCAACTTTTTCTTTCTTGTCTCAAGGCCTGCAAGATAAAAACAGACATAAACCAGGTCTACGGGAGGAATATTGATATTTGGGTGAGGACAAACCAACAAATATATTGAAAACTAAAATTCTGTTTCAACTAAATCAATACAGCACAGAAAGAACATAGCTTTTGCGAATGTTAAACCATTTAGCCTTTTCGTTCTGCTAAAATCTATCTTGCATTTCAAATATTAAATTATTTAAAAATTTGCAAGTTTGGGTGCACAAAATATTCATTTGCTAAAAAGCAGTGAATTGCTTTCTTTTTTTCTCCAAATTTACAAATTTGAATTGCTTTGTGAAATTAATTGCTTTGTGGTATTAAGTATAAGAAATTTTTCTGTCCCACAAATGAAATACTTTCTTTAGCCAACATTAAGTCAACTATGGTTCAGTATATTCTGCCTCACCACTTGACTGCCACCTCTACATGAGTTTTACAGCCCAGTTTCCAACTGATTAGTTCAAGTCGAGCTGGCTGCTGCCTTTTTTTTTTTTACATGAGTTTTAGCAAGTATAGCAAGTGTATATGGTGAATGCTTAAAGTTGCCAATCCCCACAGGGAATCTTTAAAACTACCATCATGTATTAAACTCATGACAGAATATTTAAAGCTGTTGACCATTACTATTATTCTGATATGTAAAGTTTTGATTACAATTTGGTCTGGAAGGCAACTTCACAATGGTTCAAGGTTCGCACACTTTCAAACTGACAAAATCCCAGGACTTTTCCATGAGTTTCAGAAACTTCACTGATATTTCCACAACCTTTAATACAGTCAGAACCCATATTTCTACTTTTTCAATGAAATAATCTATCTGAATATTGAAAAAAATCAGGAAAATAAGTTCACTTATTAAAATTCCCTGACTTTTCCAGAACCTATTGTAAAATTGATCATTTACACTGTGGACATGGATATTCAAATTTGTGTTTTCCCTGACTTTTCAGGATTTCCAAGACCTGTACAAAACCTGTGGTTGAGCCAACTTGAAGTGGCGGGGGGGGGGGGGGGGGGCTAATCACCAAAACAGCCCAATATGTTGAACAACATAATAGCAACATCAGACAGCAAAAAAGTGTAAGAAGTATAAGACGTTTGAGAAAAGTACTGTTTAGTAGTCTGCAGGGAGGACAAACTTTTTTGCCCAGCTTGTCGGTGGGAAAAAAACGAACATCCGCCCACATTGGAGACCAAATCATTTCAACTGCCTTGAAAACTTATAGAAAGTTCATACACATACTCGAAGAACACTTGGATGCTTTCTCCATGATTATAATATTCACAATGATTTAACATTTCTCTCAGTTCAAAAAGTGTTCACTTACGAACAATGGATCAAGGCATACTCGACAGTTTCTTCTCAAAGTTCTCATCAAATATACTTTTGAACTGCTGGGAAACTATTTAAATATCTGGTTTTTTTTTCACAAGGGATGCAGTAAACAGACAACTCCCTGGTCTTTACAAGCTACAGCCTTTTAAATTTGACTCACATCTGCAAGGTTTCAATCCTTACACTGTTAACAACAAGTAAAGTTCAGTATTAGAGGTGCTACATAGGCTAACTGTTTATGAAACAAAACACTCCAACAATGTAATTTGACAGGGTATCACCCAAGTAAGTCACTTTATATATATTAAGTTAATAAAGGGGAATCATGATCAGAAGTGACAAAATAGTGACAGAGAGTAACATTTTATTTGAAACATTAACATTTATTGGGTACTTTCAATACTCTAGGTTCAATTAAAATAATGTACACAATAATACTTGATGCCAATTCAGCAACACCTTACTGACCATTATTTCATTTCCTCCCTTCTGATTGGCTTATATGGCCCACATGACTATCCACTATTTTTGGAATAGCGGTCAGTACCACTTTAATATGCCCAAATAATTGGCAACACAACATGTTTGAAAGGCATTGAGATTGTCCCGTTGACCAGCAGTTGAGCACAAATTGGTCAAAAATTATCAACTGAAGGGAAATATACTGAACAACTCCACATAATGTAGCATACACACTGTGCTGTAAACTTTGGTAAAATAACGGAATTGGCTTTGCTTCATCCAACGTTTTGCTAAAATTGGAGTCTCAATGATTTATTCACCAACAATACTTAGTCAAATGCAGATTATTCCTTAATTATCAGTCAACCCCACTAGTACAACTCATATTTTCAGCTTGCAAAGTATGCTGCCTTGTAAATATGCTCTCTTTTAGGTTAGATTAGGTTAGTCTGCATCGGGTTTTATGGCCCAGTTTCTAAACAATTGGCTCACTGGCTTGTTTTCCTTACTCCATTGCTTATATGCTGAGCACCAAGCACAATGCCAGGTAGGTTTTGGTTTTGAAGTCTTTGGTATGACAAGGCCAGGAGTTGAACTCCATACCTCCTGACTGCTAGTTGGATGCTCTAACCACATGATCATGCTCGTGTTTGATATTTTTGAAATCTCTCACCTGGAGCTGTTGGATCTTCCTCCATCTCTTCCTCTTCTTTCATTAATGACCTTCCTCCTGACTGTAGGTCAAGTTGACCATCGATCCAGGTCAGTTCAATGTCTTTTGCTTTTTGAAACTCCAGTGAACTAACAAGTGAGTCTTTTAATTTCACCTGTAAAGTGAACAAAATGAGCAAGGTTTCTTTGTCTAACAACCACCAATCAACTCAAATTTTAAAAGACAATTTGGAAAAACATGTCACTGTGTTGTCTATCAAGCATACATAAGAACTTCCAATTCACCTGGGTGAAATTTGTGTGACACATTTGTTGGTTTAAGAATTACAATAGACCTTTTGTAATGCTATCATCAACTTAGCCGCCATATATCAAACCGGTAAGCTGCAGCTGCCTCAGCTTGGGTGTGGCTGCAGCACTAAGCTGGTTCACAATTGTGATGTAAATAGTGACAAAGTATGGCTGCAGCAGCTAAAGCGTAGATATTTTGACATTTTGCCTTAACAACTTTTTTCCTCTGCCTCCTATAGGATATGTTAGATAGTTTTGCAATATAGGATGATTAAATATCATGTGTGCTCTGTAGTGTAACTGTTGCACATCTATTTAATCAGATTGAAAATAGAAGGGGAGGATGCATTACAAAGATGAATCAGTCAACTTTCATAATTTTACAACTTTAATCAACAAAAAACTTTTGATTGTACAAAACATCAAAACATAATGAAAACGAAATGTGGGGGGGGGTATGGCAACGTGTCTTCTTATATATGTGATCTATGTACATGATGATGTAGGGGTATTTATTTGAACATTTAGACAACCATTTTTTTTTTTATTTATTTTTTTTTAACTTTGTTTTAACACTTACCTGTCCTAACCTTCTTGACAAAATGTATTTATTCCTTTTTACATTTGAATGTTTCCAAATGTTTTCCATCTGCATCCTTTTGTTACCTTTATGAGATTAAATCAAGTTGACCCTTAACCTAATCCACTCCCAAACATACCTCTCTGAGGAGGCTAATAAATTCACCCAATCCTCACCTAATAATAAATGCATTACACAGAGAGTTCATAAATCCAGATTTATATTCATGGAGATGTTAAAGACATTAAAAAGTTCAGAATGTATATGCAAAGAGAAAACCCATTCTACATCAAATAACAATACTGGGGCTGATTTCACTAATGTTTAGCCATCATCGCAATGCCAAAATCTATCACTAAGTCTTAAATCGATCATAATTAACCAGCCCATTTTTCAAAATGATTTTACTAAACTTTAGCCATCAATTTTTCCTCACTATTAGTGTCTTTTGAAATAGGTTTGGTGAAGCCCAACTTCATAGCTATCGCTACTAACAACAATTTCATGTTCGTGTGTGACTTAGCAATGATACCTAAAACTGATGTCAGTGAAATCGGTCCCAGGAGTTTGATAAGTAATCTACACATGCCAACATCCTTCAAAACTTTGAAAAAACTAAACACATTAGTATCTACAACACATCCTCCAAAACTTAACTTCATTTGGAAAAATTTTGTCAAATCATCTTTTTTATACCACCTGAAACAAAAGGAAGGTTATTGCATGTGGTTTTTTCAATGTAGACTGGATATAAACTGTATCTTTGGTGAAAGAAATTTTGTAATGTAAACTAGCAAAAAGCTTTGAGGCCCTATTGCTTTGTCGGTTGGCTGGTGACAATTAGATAAAAACCATGTGATATTATACAAATAATGAATGTTTATGAGTGCAATAGCGGTGAATTATTTCTTGAGTTGAAAGATTGCCACCTTCTATTCAACGACGCGAAGAACGAAAGAAATAATTCAACACTATTGCACGAATTAAAACATTCATTATTTGCTTTATATAACACCTAACTTTCTAAATATTCCTTGGCTAGAATTTGATTTTGCCTAACGTTAGCCTACCCCAGTCTGAGTTTTGTCCTGTCGAACTAACACTAACGTTAGTAGTACTTGCGTGTAAGTATTACTCATACGATATAAAGCTGCAGTGAACTTGCGTACATCGCACTGTTTGTTATTTTACTTAGCCTAGCGTAGGCCACGGTCTGTACTGTACGTAACTCTCAATCATGGTAAGCCCACCCACTCGCGACTTACATTCTGATAAAGTAGTAACGTAATAGCCTAGGCCTGGCCTATATTTCATTTTCTTTTAGGCCTAGGATAAACACCGAACGTCCAAAATAGATTTTGGTCAAAATTAAATAAGAGGGCTACTTACTCCTACATTCAAGCATTCTCTGACAAATGCAGTTGTAATCCTAAGTGAAAACATTTGGCGCGGTAACTGGATTTGTTTACGTTGCGTATGTCTGCCGTCTGCAACGTACTTCTATGTAAAGTATATGCAATGCATGGTTTACAACGTGATTATCAATTCGCAGCGACATAGCTAGTTCAATGTGAACGTACAAGCTTTGCAAGTAAAGATCTATGTACGTACCGCATAGCCCACTATAAGCACTCTCAGGACTACTATTGCACAATGGGGACTACTATTGCACGATGGGGACTTCTATTGCACTTTGACAGGATCGAATCGTACGGATGGTGGGAGCCAATGACTGGCATGTGACCTTCAATCCTCCAATCAGATGAAGACAAATTAAGAAGGTGTTATATAAATGGTTATACTGCATGCAAATAGGGAGAGCAGTACATAATGTGTTGAGCTCAGTTTGTGCATCCTGTGTGTATAACATGTTTCCATGATACAGGTTAGGTAAGATGGAATTTCATGGCCCAGTTTCTAACCAATTAGTTTAACTCAAGCCGGCCGCAGTTCTTTTTCCAGTTGTGGCTCAATGGCTTGTTTTCCCTACTTTATTGCTTATGATGAGCACCAAGCGCAATGGCAATATGTTCCATTTTTAACATAATTTATCAATTTTGCTGGATCTAGAGATCATGTGCATAGTCACCTGATAAATATGACTCTCCAAGGTAGCATCAACAACCTCACTAATGGTAGGAGTGAAGACCTTGCTTCCTGAAAGTTGTAATCTGTAATATTCTGCTAAGGACTGAGTTGCAGCTGATGAGCCCCTGACAATGACCTGAAGGAAAAAAGCAAAAAGCAGTAAGAAAAATCCTACAATTAGTTATGTATACTTGATAAACTACATAGGAATAACACGACCGCAGGTACAATTTGTGAACTTAACATCACATGATTAAAAAAATCTGATTGCAAGAGGTTTCAATTTCTTGAAAGTCTTTACAAAATGCCAACTGTCCAAAACAAAGCAATGTTGATGGGTTTCAACAGGTTGAGTATGTGAGGGTCAGAACCATACTTGCATGCAAAAACAATGTGTTCATCATCAAGATTCTTCTTAAATTTTCCTTCAAAATTATTTTTAGCCATCATAACCTTTTCTCCTCCTCTTTTCCTTCCCCTACCACAGTATTTGTGGACTTTTTTTGGGACTATACCTGATGTGGCTGTACGGATATTCAATAAGCATGAAGTATTACACTTGCATTTCACTGTCCTTTATACCAAACACCCTGTAACACAGGCTTCTAAAAGAGTACACCAAGGCCTACATGGCATTAATCATTATGTAGTAAGCGTATAGTAGAAACTCTAAACAGGCCTTTAGTTTCTGAATTTCCAGGTAAGCTACAAATAACACCCCACAGGAAATTAGGGAGCGTGGTACGTTAGTTTAGTTTACTTAAATGGAGTTTAACGGCCCAGTGTCCAACCTACTGGTTCCAGTTGAGCCAGCCATGACCTAGGGCTGCCACGATAACCATTTTTCATTTATCAATGTTGCCAGCATTTCCGCAACGATATCGCGATATCGCGCATTAGTTTAAACATTCTCCATCAGCGTCAAGGAAGCAAAACAGCTGTTTATTGCATGCAGCCACTACTGATTTCATACCAAAAGTGAGGGGAGATTGACTAAGCGTGCATGTAGCAATGTTGATTGTGCAGAACTCTTCACAAGTCTAGAACGTATGTGAACTGTTACAGTATTCACTGCATTTTGAAACAGCTTCCGATTTTATATCATGTTTTCTTGTGGTGGGTTAAGTGCAGATTTCATTTCTTGTGACACCATAAATTATGATCATTTTAGATTACTGACTTAAGACAATAAAAATAGGGATTTCACAGTGGTTAGTCATTTATTTGATTTATTGCGATATCACATCTTGACAAAACATTGGTCGATATCGTCGGGGCAAAACTGTATCGACGATATCGTGATATCGTGGCAGCCCTACCATGACCTCTTTTCCAGTTGTGGCTCACTGGCTTGTTTTGGACAAACTACAGCAGAAGGTTCCATTTTTAAAGTAAGGTAGGTGAGCTGCTATATTTAACTTCAACAGATTTATATGGGCTAACACTCTTCATTTAAGTGTGTGAAAAAATCACACCCCTAACAGTCATTTGAGGTGGGTAATGATGTATGGTGACACTCACATGCCTTAAAATTCAAGGGCTGTCTAAAGTGTGTTTATATTGTACCACTCAATCTAGGGTACTAAACTCTTTAAATTTTATTTGTCCATGGCTATTGTCAAGGATCTGCTATCAAGGCAATTTCTCCAGTATACAACACCCATCCTCCCTAATTTATAATAACTTACCAACTGTCTTGGCTTCACCTGCAAAATGAGCTTCTTAATAGACTCCCCATCAGATCTGCCTTCAAAGTCAATGTATGTAAGGGAACACCTGCAGGACAGACGTCATCAAATATATATAGCACAGGCTTTCAATAAAATCTTATTTAACATTTTATAATAGCAATTTCAAAGATTGCCATTGTTTCATCTCTAGTGACTTCAGTTAACACCTGACCTCTACAACAGAGTTCATGATGGCTTTTAATTGGAGACACAACATCACAGATATCTGTTGAATGAGGTCTCATCATTAATAGAGTGCTTTCAGTAATGTCATAAGCCCCACCCTTTTGACAGGCAATGATTGGTGCAGTACTCTAACTAGTGTAGCTAGCTGAGAAACAGCTGAAGACCCAGGTATGACTGTTTCATTTAAGAACTGTTTCTTTTGGTCTGGCAGTGGACATGGCTTATCAATTGTGATGTAACGTAATGTGAAAGAACTCGATAGCAGGGCTGTTTCCATATGCTATTCACTCAAAGGCCAATTGCAATGATGGCCACTGAAATTATTGTAATCTATGGTTTCAGTCATGACCTGTTCTATGGATATGTGACAATGCTGTCCCAACCAGTGGCATAGCAAGGTCCTTTGAAGCTCATCGGCATGAAACATAAAGGGTCCCCCAAACCTACTTCTCTAAGACCCTTCCAATCTCCATGAGGAGCTACGGTGAGAAAAGATTTTGCATGCACCAGCTGTGGGTTGATTTTAGACCCTGAAACCTTTAAACCAGTGGACATTGCCTGCCCAATAGAGTGCTTTCACTTACATCATAAGCCCCACCCCTTTTGATGAGGAAAAATTGGTGTAGTACTCTAGCTAGTGCAGCTAGCTGAGAAGCAGCTGGAAGACCCATGTATGACTGTTGCATTGAAGAAATTTCTTTTCCCAGCAGTGGACTTGGCTCTCATACCAACTGTGATGTCATGTCAAAGCACTCTATATCAACCCTATCCATTTCCCAAAACTACTGAACATGAGGGCGGTATGCCTAAACATGAAAATGCTGTGAATAAATATGACAACACTAAGCACAAATTTATTATAAATGAACATGAAACTGCTTTTCACAAACATGAGACCACTGTTCACATCACTTTATGCAAATGAGTGTCAAGTTAAATGCCATCAAGCTTGAAAACTTAGTACATACATATCAAAAGCATGATCTGTACCATTTGTGTAGTACATTCAGACTTGTTATGGTACTACACTTGAAAACATACAAGTTTATTGTACAAATTGAGTGTGCATAAGAATGTGAACATTGACAAATAATAATGTGAACATTGAGCAATAATAATTTAAGGTTTCAAATTATCACAGACAGCTACATATAATTACATTCCTGATTGATAAAGATTTCGGCAAACATTTTGAAAATAGAGACACTGTTTCTATTCAGACCTAGCCACAACAGTGATCACTGTTAACCTTCAACATTTCGAGCACCAAAACCAAAATTTCAACCAGTGGAGAACATTGTAAAGATGAGAATACTGTACAAAAAAGATGAAATGAGTACACTTACTTTACATCAACATCAACTTCTGATGCTATGCACTTTGTAGGAACATCAACTTCTTCTGAAAAATACCAACACAATAAAATAGTCATTAAAAAGTGTGAAAACTGTTTGTGTGTGTGGGGGGGATGTGGGGGGGGAGGGGTGAGGCTTAACTTAAGAATTCATCAATTTTATTTATTCTAAACAAAAGTAGATTCCACTCTAAACTTAACTTTACAGACTTCCCTTTTCATTAAGTTTGATATGACACACTTCCATGATGAGGGTCTAACTAAAGATTTTAACCAAGCACTGTACAGTTCAGTCATATACAGTAAGAGTACCATTTCTAACAGAGAAAAATCTTCACCAATGAACAATTTCACAGCTGACTTCTTTGCATTCGGCCAGTGGAAGTATATTTTCAATATATTTTCATTTTCTTCCAAAGATAGGCTATTAATAATGTCAACCCACTCACCTTCAGCAATATCATCTGTGTCATCTGCTATCTCCTCCTAAAGAGCAAAATAAATCATCCATTATCAGCAAGACTTCCTTCAAAGTGAACAAATAGTAGGCCTACACAAATAATCCCTTGAGATTAATATGCCCATCACACAATTATTTTCAAAAGGGGCATCTTACATCTAAAGAAACAAATCCTGTGGAACACTAAGGATGTGATAATTCTAGGACAATAGGCTGGCATTTCTTTACCAAAGACTTGCCATGGATTGGACAAATTTATTTAATTATCCCATTTTCGTCTACAAGTACATTATACCATTCTCCCAATGTATGATTACAGACCCATACACCTAAATCCCATTGATACAGACCATTGGTACTACAGTAAAAGTGATAGTTAATGTTTTATATGGCTAGTAGGCTCTGTGAAAAATGGGCTGTAGGACAACACATCAGCACCCTATGTAATTCTACTGCTAAACTGAAAACAAAAAAATAATTTAACACTGTAGACAGCCCCCCCCCATTCCACACACTCCCTGTCTTTTTCAACTCCTACCAAATGTTACTCATCTCATGTACTAAATTCAAGACTTTTCCAATCCACCTGTAAAATGTATTTAAGATTCTCTAGTTGGCAAACTTCCTTTTCAAGCTTGACATGCCCCCCCCCCCCCAACATGCATTTTAAAATCAATTCATCTGCAAAGAAACCAACACATGACTGCATACATACTCCCCACAGCACTGTTACAATACATGTATTCAATTGTCCTATTAATACTAAAGTCACACAATAACAATTATGAAGTTGTTATTTTCAATGAAATAATGCTTATGATGTAAGGTTACCTCAGCAGTAAAGTTTGATGACCTTTGCCTTAACATTGGTCTCTCTGATGCAAATGTAATGAATGTAATGCAATGAATATTCATAACCATAATTACAACAGGTGTGTGGCACAGGTGCTCTTTTGCTGAGTACACAGTCTGGGATAAGACAAAAGAATCAAATCTCCCAGGGAGCCAGGACAACAAAAGAGTAACTTCCTCCTTATAACTTTACGAAAAGAGGGAGGTCAATAGGGAAACAAAGAAACTGCTAAAAAATAAATATGTTTAGCAAGGTGTGTTTACAGCTGGAATAAAGGTGACTTCAACATTCTTAAAAGTTTGTCACAAATCTTGGAAAGGGAGATGACTGCTATCTACTGAGGACAGTGCTGGAGTGGCTGTGAAAGTTGCCTCATGAATATTCATCAAACTAACAAGACTCAAACCATCAAGGATATAACAGGTGTTTAAAGGAGAATGTCAGGAGCATTTGTAAATGAAACAAATGCAGCAGGATGCAATGAAAGTCAATTGAATAGAGATTTTATTTACACAGGAAAAACAAAAGGTACTTCACGTAAAAGAACATACATCTATACATCAAACGGGATACTTTAGACAGAAGCGCAAATAGGTCACTGGCAGGAGGAGTTCATCTGATTTGGAATATAAAACATAAGAATAGACCTATTTCCAAATAGCAATTACAAAGGATTGTGGGATAGAGTTTTGGTGTTTGTCATTTTTGTCAATGGCATTTCACTGTGGTGAAAAATGATGTACACCCAAAACTCTATCCCACAATTCATTGTAACTGCTATTTGGAAATAAGTCTAAAGGCTGTCCTTAGACCTGGTTTATCACAATGACTGTGATTCCTAAGAAGTTTTAGAACACTAACATGGTAACCTAACAAGTAATTGTAAGCAGAGGATCTGGCTCTATAGTCCAGCTTGACCTCATTTGCCCCCAATGAGCTTGTTTGTTTCATTAGTTCCTACCTAATTAGTCCCCCCCCCCCCCTTTCAATATCCTGTCTCATTTGTCCCTGTCCCTGCTGCAAGTTGGACATTCTAACCACTTGACCATGCAGTTGGGGTTCTCTGGTAATTCTGAGTTTGAAATTTCCTTGTGGACAACTTAAGCTAATGAAATGGCTGCCCAAAGGACAACCACAAATTTTTCTGAAAATCAAGGCCCGCTGATGCAGTCAGTTGTGTTTCCGTAAGTTCCAACCATGAACTTTTTAAGAAGACAAACAAAAAAATAAACTGGAAAATTTATTGGATGAATGGTTCATGATTAAAAGAAGGGGCTACTGCTTATGACCCTTGACCTTAGACAAACTTAAGATCCAGTTTCCACAAAGTAGATCACTCTCCCATTGTTTCATCACGGCAGAGACTGATATATACTTACAGCCTTTTCTTTATCATCTTCCACAGGGTTTATTTCAACCATTTTGTAATCTTCAGGGTTGATAATCTCACCGTACTCATCCCATTGAATTCTCTTTTCATGAAACGGGTACATTGGGTATGACTTCTTGGCATGCTTGAAAAAGTTTGTTCCTTTCTTATTTGTCTGAAAACAGAAAATAGGAAACTTTATGACAGTGACACCTCACCATCATTGGATACAACTATTTCTTATATAAGCACCAAAAAACTTGATTTTTTCAAGTTAATGGTTCATGTTGGGAGTAAACCAGATTAAAATAATTATGTGAGCAGACTGTATTATATCTATTGAAGATGGCATGTGACCCTGTGAGGTACAAATTCAAACTAATAGTGCACCTCGCAAGCTCACTAATTTGTGAGCATACAGTATAGGGGAGGGCAGGGGAGGGATGGGGCACAAGAAAGGAAACCTCCCGACTGCAAAACATGATCAACGCCTTAAAATGTTGGGAATAACTGATGTTGCACAAAAGGGTTAAAGTCTGATTAAACCTTTGCATTTGTAGAACAGGTTATAATAAATATCTTTCTTATTAGCACACACTGCAACTACAGCCCTGATTGTACTGTAGACGTTCATATGGGATGGGGAGTAAATGCCTGGCTCCTTTTTTGGGGGGAAGGTGGGGAGTGGGGGTCAGGACTTAGTCTGATTGTCTATAACACAATGATAATGCTTTACTTTGGCTTAAAATTTGACTTTGTTTCAATTTCGGGATATGTTCAAATGGCTCTTGGATGTAAAACCCATACAATTATAACTGGTGGAAAGACAAGACCCTACCAACTTTGCCAGATATGACTGCTTGAAATGTTGATGCATTTTCCTATTCAGCAAAAGTAGCAAAAGTACTCTGCTACATTATTGCTGTAACCTTTTTGGTAGTTTGCTGCTTAATTAGATGAGGTTTTACAGCTCAGTTTAATTCAGGCTGGCCACAGACTTTTTTCCAGTTGTGGCTCACTAGCTTGTTTTCCCTTCTCCGTTGCTTATGCAGAGCATCACGCACAATGGCAGTAGGTTTCATTGTAAAGTCTTCAGTATAACCTGGCCAGAAGTAGCACTTAATAACAACCCTGCTCACTTGCAAAAGCTCCCACCATAACATTTAAAATCACTACTAGATTTACTGGGATTATGTCCAATGTACCCCATGTTATTGGTCCCCAGTCTTACTGCATTCATGAAACAAAGGACCAATGAGACAAATAAGGCTAAATAGGGGACCAATTAGACAGGAGACTATAGGGCTTATGCACCTATGTCATTGCATTGCGCATCCCTCTGTTTTTCCATCCAGGCATCCACTATACAACAATTGTTACTAAGGTGCTGTTGTGTGAGCAATTTGGTGACACAACGACTGCCTTTGATCGTTTCCATCCAGTGAAATGCGCTGATGTCACGTGCATAACCTCTAAAGAGGTATTTATGGAATCTGTTCAAAATTTCCCTATCTTATTGGTCCCAATTAGCTTCATTCATTTCATTAGTCCCCTTTTTATTATTTTATCTCATTAATCTTCTGTCTCATTAGTCTCACCTCACCCAACACATCGGAATAAAGGTTAGTGGTTAGGGTAATGGGTTAAGGAACAGGTTAATGGGAAAGGGTCAGATGAAATGATCACTTGTAAAACTGGAGGCCCAATGACACAGGACTAAAGACATGGTCGACCAATGAGACTTGGAGGCAACTGACATGGTTGACCAATGAGACAGGGGACTAATGACATGGTCCACCAATGAGACTTGGGGGCAACTGACATGGTTGACCAATGAGACTTGGGGGCAACTGACATGGTCAACAAATGAGACCAATGAGACTGGAAACTAATGACATGGTCGACCACTGAGACTTAGGAGCCACTGACATGGTCAACCAATGAGACTTGGGGGCAACTGACATGGTCAACCAACGAGACAGGAGACTAATGCCACGGTCCGCAATGAGACTTAGGGGCAACTGATGTGGTCGACCAATAAGACTGGGGACCAATGAAACGAGTGTCTATAGACCTCATCTTTTATTTACTTACCTCGCTACCAATCATAATGTCATGTTGAGGTTTGAGTCTACCAGCTTCATCAACCTCCATCTCATCATCACTAGATTCACTTGATTCACTCTCAAGTCTCCTACAAGAGATATAAAAAAGTACATAACTTTACATCAGTATTACTCCATGCTACGATATAAAAGGACATATTGCATTTAAAATGCACCAGCATGGCTTTCAAGTTAGTTAGTTAGATAAGATTTAACCACACACCAGCACGAATGTGTCATATGTTGTCATCTAGGTAAAACAGTTCAAGTCCATCTTTTTAGTCACCTTTTATGACAGGCAGGAAATGCCATGGGCATACTCTACAACCCCACTCCACATTATGGCTTTCAATGCAAACAGTTCCAGTCATTACCAATACTTTCAGTCTCACTCTGGTAACAGCTTCACCTCCTCACAATATTATGCAATAGAGGACTGACACAAGTTGTTTCATTTTTATTTATGTATGTAGGGGTGTAGAATCAACAACTAACACACTAACAAACAACTGGACTTAAGACAAACATATTTCTTGTACAGAAAGCTACTGTAGTGCCTTGCTGTCTACCATTTTTTGTCAGTAAATATTTGCTTCAAAGGAAGGAAATCTCCTGTAAAACAAATGCAATCATTTCCCTTACTTGAATGGTTCTAGTACGGCCAAATTAAGTGACAGCATTGAAACAGTGTTGAAAGCAAATTTTCTAACACCATGAGACCAGGGTGAGAGCATGCCTTTGAACTTAACTTATTTTAGGAGGTGAAGGAGCTGCATGGGTCAAATAAAAATTGAACTTGGAACAGCTTTCACAACATTCTCTGTAACTTATCACAACTCAATCTGATTTGAACTAGTCAAGATTGCAGATATTGTCCAACTGTAATGTAGCATAGATTACCAATGCAATTGAAACTTTCCTTGAAATTAACTTAAGAAATATTTGCATCATGTTTGCATGGTTTGAAAGGAAGGGAATGTAAACTTCTTTTTCACTTCCCTCAGAGGAAATATTCATGGGGTTACACTTGCATATTTAACTACGCTACAGATACAGATATCCTAAAATGAGGGCATGGATGGTCTACACTAGCCTTAGTTTGAGAGCATCGGCTAAATCTTTTAATGTAACCTCATTTGCAACAAAAATTTATGTTCCATGCATCAAACCATCAATATGTTACATTAAATATAACTAGTGTTCGACCGATCATCTGTTAAGTAATCGGCATCAGGCCGATTATTCCGTTATCGATAAATAATTGGCATCGGTAAAATTCTGCCATTCAACAGATTACTACCACCGATTATTTGCAAACTGGAAAAAGGGCTAAATATACTTGAAACTTGCTCTTAATTTCGTTAAAATTCCTGTAAATACTCAATCCTTTAACTTCCCACCAAAACGGAATGCATTGATAATCACAAATGTATACATTTTACCCCTGCCATGGGAATGGAATGATTGTTTGATATTTTCCGCTATAACCCGATAGTATTACCTGGAATTCAATTTCCAAGTGCATTTAAGGTGTATTCCTTGCTGTCTCGCAGAAAGCACCGCATAAGTTGCTGTACAAACTGTTCTGCACAAAACACATAGAACAGACTATCTAGCTGCAGTGTTTTGCCGTTTTTTCAAATCCACAAGCTTTGCATACATATCATTCTGTGCACGTTTTGTACAATTAGCACCTAGAATCTTGTGAAGTTCAGTGGTTATTATTTTGCATAAATTAAACCATTCCCAGCATTCCCTCCGTAATGTTATTTACGGTAGGACTTAAGCAATGAAAACAGTAATGCACGTGGTCTCTTGCAGCAAACTTCTTGGCCCACGCATGCAATAGACTTACGTGCGTGTCCATTTTTACCGCCAAACAAGGCATCATGTTTTGCTCGGTGACATCATATGCATAAGATCCATTGCAAAATTAAAATTGGCCCCTGCATCATGATTGGTTCAATTGCTTCGATTCTAGACGGCCAATCACAACTCGCGTCTTCGCCTATGTGATTTAGTGTGTGAAAATACTCAGTCTCGAGACAGGTTTTCCTGTTGAGTTTGTGTTACAACGATCACGCTTGTAATGCCGTCTAGCGAAGCCGGGCGAGCCCTGTGCTAAATTGGCCTAGAAACGGCATCACAAATCTCTGCGTACATGGATTTTTTGGGGATTGGACTTATGTGCACTTCAGTTGTAGATTCTTTTTAAACAAGACGTAAGTTTTGGACGAGAACTGCAAAAAATACACGGGGATATTTATATCGGAAAGGACCATAAGATACGTTATACGGGTGCCCAGAACTGCTAAGATTATCATGATTGCTTTACATGGTGTTCGTTAAAGCGGGAGAGTAGCTACAGTATATTAACGAAACTACAACCCAGTACAGTAAAAGAATGCAATGTTCCAACATGATTGGGGGATGAAAACTAGACAGATCATGATGTTGGCCTTAGAACTAAATTATCACAGGGCATTTGACATCAACTGCAAACAGTTGTACTGTATTAAGGGTTGATTTGTATCTCCACTTTTTAAGTGAAAATATTTCAGCCTACAAAAAATGATATCTCGTTCGTGAAACGAACGGAACTACTCCCAATATTTTCCATCCTGAACTGGTTATGGTAATACAATAAGCATGAAGCAAGGGGCACGTACTAAAGTAACAAACATGTGACTTCCCTCTTTCCAATAATCGGTAATCCGTAATCGGCATTGGGCCGACTGTTACATTAAATAATCGGTTTTATGGCATAATCGGTTGAACACTAAATATAACTCAGGCTTTAAAGTTGACAATACACAACCACGAAAATGTGAGAATCCTACATGGCTTATAAATTACAACTTTATGTCAGGTGGCTAAATTAACTCAACAACATTAGGGGTGTACTGGAAATCTCATGTGGCCAGTTCTGGTTCCAGCTGGACTTCTTTTTAAATCTGGCCAGAGCGAAATTTCGCGAAACATTAGTAAAAGACCTTCCGGCATATTTAAGTACAGTAATATTCAACAGGACAGTAACTTATTTAAACCAGTATTGTAATAAGGGGAGAGGAAGGTACAATACAAGGAATTCCCTTTCAATAATGGGTCTCCCTCAAGTTACAACTTTGTTTGAAACCAGAAAGCCAAAAGGCTTAGTGATTCCTTGCCGCTGAAATGTAAGGCCTTTTTTCACACTGACATTGCTTGGCAATGTTTTTCAATTAACAGGGCTCCATAATGTGCCCACAAAGTACACATGCAAGGCATCCAATCTTCCTACATTGAGATCCCCCTTGCCCGTTGTGAACCCAAATGACATTTGACCTCCACCAAAAACTTCTGGGACCATGTATTCACTATGTGCCATCTACAGGACAAGTAACAGGACCCTACAAGTGACATTTCTTGAAAGACTGTGCAGGAAAGCTTGTCAGGCTTTGAACATGCTGACTCCAAACGAACTTTGACCTTTCAGAAAATCAATAGGGATCATCTACTCAATATGACCAATCCACACACTAAATATGAGCACAGTCACATGTACCGTTCTTGAGATATCGTGTTTAGGAAGTTTTGACCTTTTGACCTCTCATGACCCCAAATGACCTTTGACCTCCACCAAAAACGATAGGGATCATCTACTCAATATGGCCAACACACTCGCCAAATATGAGTATAGTCACATGTACCGTTCTCGAGATATCGTGTTTACGAAGTTTTGACCTTTTGACCTCTCGTGACCCCAAATGACCTTTGATCTCCACCAAAAACAGTAGGGATCATCTACTCAATATGGCCAAGGCACACACCGAATATGAGATTAGTCACACTTACTCTTCTTGAGATACCATGTTTAAAAGCAATTTTTAAGAAATTTACCTATTGACCTCTCGTGACCCCAAATGACCTTTGACCTCCACGAAAATCAATAGGGATTATCTACTCAATATGACCAACCCACACACCAAATATGAGCATAGTCACATGTACCATTCTCGAGATACCATGTTTATGAAGTTTTGACCTTTTGACCTCTCGGGACCCCAAATGACCTTTGACCTCCACCAAAAATAAAAGGGATCATCTACTCAATATGACCAACCCACACACCAAATATGAGTATAATCACATGTACCGTTCTCGAGATATCGTGTTTACGAAGTTTTGACCTTTTGACCTCTCCTGACCCCAAATGACCTTTGACCTCCACGAAAATCGACAGGGATCATCTACTTAATATGACCAACCCACACACCAAATATGAGCATAGTCACATGTACCATTCTCGAGATATCGTGTTTATGAAGTTTTGACCTTTTGACCTCTCGTGACCCCAAATGACCTTTGACCTCCACCAAAAACAATATGGATCATCTACTTGATATGACCAACCTACACACCAAATATGAGTATGGTCACATGTACCGTTCTCCAGATATCGTGTTTACGAAGTTTTGACCTTTTGACCTCTCATGACCCCAAATGACCTTTGACCTCCACCAAAAACGATAGGGATCATCTACTCAATAAGGCCAACCTACACACCAAATATGAGTATAGTCACATGTACTGTTCTCGAGATATCGTGTTTATGAAGTTTTGACCTTTTTGACCTCTCGTGACCCCAAATGACCTTTGACCTCCACCAAAAACAATATGGATCATCTACTCGATATGACCAACCTACAAAGCAAATATGAGTGTAGTCACATGTACCGTTCTCGAGATATCGTGTTTACGAAGTTTTGACCTTTCGACCTCTCATGACCCCAAATGACCTTTGATCTCCACCAAAAACAATAGAGATCATCTACCCAATATGGCCAATGCACACACCAAATATGAGATTAGTCACACTTACCCTTCTTGAGATACCGTGTTTACAAGCAATTTCTAAGGAATTTACCTATTGACCTCTCGTGACCCCAAATGACCTTTGACCTCCACAAAAATCAATAGGGATCATCTACTCAATATGACCAATCCACACACCAAATATGAGCATAGTCACATGTACCGTTCTCCAGATATCGTGTTTACGAAGTTTTGACCTTTTGACCTCTAGTGACCCCAAATGACCTTTGATCTACACCAAAAACAATAGGGATCATCTACTCAATATGGCCAATGCACACACCAAATATGAGCATAGTCACTCTTACCCTTCTTGAGATACCGTGTTTACAAGCAATTTCTAAGGAATTTACCCATTGACCTCTCGTGACCCCAAATGACCTTTGACCTCCAAGAAAATCGATAGGGATCATCTACTTAATATGACCAACCCACACACCAAATATGAGCATAGTCACATGTACCGTTCTCGAGATATCGTGTTTACAAGATTTTGACCTTTTGACCTCTCGTGACCCCAAGTGACCTTTGACGTCCACCAAAAACAATAGGGATCATCTACTCAATATGGGCAATCCACATGCCAAGTATGAGATCCCTCGGACTTACCCTTCTTGAGATATCGTGTTTACAAGCCAAAGCGTCACATACGCACACACACACACACACACACACACACACACACACACATACACATACACACGACATCACCATCGCATAGATTCCTTGCCTGCCTACGGCAAGGAATCAAAAACAGGAATCACACTGGATTTAAGCAAGACAGACATTTCATACTGTCTGTAAAATCCTGTACAGCCCAGGTCTTAACATTCAGCACACCAATTATCAAAACTCAAGTCTATTTTGAAAGGCCAGTTCAAATAACTGTAAAATGCTCAAGGATAACCACCCCCCCCCCCTTACTTTGATCCCGACAGGAATCAAGGCCACTCCAAATCAGCAAGCTTCATGGATTACAATACCAAAACCTTCATTCACTCAGCCACACACCAAGTCATTTGTTGAGTTAGTTTAGTTAGTCAGATGGAGTTTCACAGCCCTGTTTCCAACCAACTGGTTTCAAGTCAAGCCTGCCACTGACTTTTTTCCAGTTGTGGTTCATTGACTTGTTTTCTCTACTCCACTGTTTATGCTGAGCACCAAGGACAATGTCACTGTTGGTTATTCTACATCAATTTGACAATTGAGTCACATTACTAAGAGCTGCTATACACTAATTAGTTCAGTTGTTTTAGGGATATTCTACCTCCAAATCAAATATTATGAGACAAAATTTACCCTTTGAACCTGGAAATTACCTTTTAGCCTCTGCTGCTTTCCTTTCCTTCTCTTTTTCCTTTTCTTTAAGCCGATGTGCTTCCAGTTCCTTTCCCTCTAATTTGACTCTTTTACTAACCTGTCAAATTTAAATGAAAGGGTCTTTCAAAATTCATTTCTTAATCTTTGTTTGTTTCCAGCCAGTCATAGGTAGTTAGTAAGATTAAATTGTGCAGCTCAGTTTCTTATCAATTGGTTTCTTGCCTGCAACAAATTCTCTACATACATACCATCTTAATCCCTATTTTCAAGTTTATAACTCTTTTTACATACTTTTCTCACGTTTCCCAAACCTTTAATTTTATGTTATTCAGTGTCACACATTATCCTCAATTTACTGCAGATTTTATTTGAGAAAGTCCACTGTTTGAGAGTAAGGAAAGAGAGTGGGAGAGAGGGGTTAAAACATAGGGACTGAGGAACCTTGGCTCAGTGGGGCTGGACCAAATGGGTACAGTTGAACAGAAGGGGTCCCACTAAAAAGTAGCACCATAACTGCTGCCTGGCAATGCATGCAGCAATTGACACAATTAAAATACCAAGGGTTCTTCACCGGCTCTTCAACTAAATGCCTTGAAGAGTGCTAATAGTCTTGTGGAGAAACTTTTTCAAACACAACATTAAAAGTTAATCTTTCATCATCTTTTGCCAACAGCAACCTTGTAAAAGGATAGTCAATTGTAAGAACTCAATGCTGGGCTAGTTCCAATGACATGTACCAATGTCTAACATGTGCCTTTGTTTAAATCTTTTCAGAAACATCAGTTATTCATTATGCACTTAATAATCTTCCCTCCCACTGGGCATCGTTTGCCACTACAAGAAGATACTGTACCCAATATGTTACCAAATTAATACACTTAGAATTTAAAAATATGTAAACAAAAACATCAATACCAAATCAGTGCCTTTCATTTGCTTTATAGTTAAGATTACACTGTACATTGTGATGTACAGTTGACTAGAATGGTTGACTATTTTGTTCATGGGCTGACAATAACTGCAACTAAAGTACTTAATTAAATTTTCACAAAATTTAAAAGTGCCCTTATCTTAATTGAACAATATACAGTTACCATTCTTGCAAAAGTCAAGTATATGGATAACTTGCTGTGGAGTGTTTTTGTTTATTTTTACTTTTTTAATCTTAGCTGTTTAAGTTAGAAATACCTGTCCAACCACTAAACCAACTAATCCATCTTCAGAACATAGACAACCTCTCTCGTTCTTTCGCATTTCATTCAAAACACTGGCTTACCCTTAGTTTAAAAGACTTAAATTCATCATCTTCAATAAGAGTTCTGGCTAATGTTCCTGGTGATGTCCGACTAGTGAGCACCACACTGTTCTTAGGATTGCTGCTCCATTGGATAAACAGTTGCCTTGAGTAACCACACTCCAGATCTGGTACACTGGCAAGAACAGTCTAAAGATTCAAATAAAATACAGGTGTTAATCCTTCTTCTTGCCTTTATACTAGCTTTTAGCTTTGCTCAATATTCATTTTCCTGCATACCTTTTCACAACATGGCAATATGTGAATTTTCATGCAGAAATAGAGCTATACATCTTTCCTTTGTGAATTAGCAACTTGCAAAGTTGCAGTATCACCTATAAATGGACTAAAATTATTGAAACTGGTCAGAATGTTTCATCGTAACAAAAGCACATTGGAATATCTGAAGCACTTTCCAGAAATAGAATTTTGATGCGTAAAGTAAGATTGTATACCATCACTGGCTTCAAATCACTGGGAGGGGTGTGATTGCGTTCACACCTATGAAGATGGGAGCTCATATTAAATCTATTTAAGTTTAACAAAACAGCACCTCTATCAC
Source organism: Holothuria scabra (assembly GCA_037179385.1). Classification (NCBI taxonomy): domain Eukaryota; kingdom Metazoa; phylum Echinodermata; class Holothuroidea; order Aspidochirotida; family Holothuriidae; genus Holothuria; species Holothuria scabra. The sequence continues at coordinate 52,606,918 of CM074180.1, forward strand.
ACTCCTTTATGTCCTGAGGAGAGCCATTTGTAGCACACCTGGAAAATCTTAAACTTGAGGCCTGCCTTTATTTAGTAATACAGATCTCAAACAGGGTTCAAAAACATTCAAAATAACAAAATTCCTTGACTTTTCCATCACTTCAAGGACCTTGACTGATATTTCTAAGACCTTTAAACAGTCAGGTCCTGTATTTCATTTTTTTTTTCCACAAAATTGTGTGTCTCAACATTGATAAATTTGGAACAATAAGTGAACTTAATAAAAGTCCCTGACTTTAATTAAGGGCCATTTTCAAAAGTTGCTTCGTTTCTCTGATATTCCAATTTTTTCCAAATACTGAATTTACTTGTCAATTTATCTTTTTCTTTCCATAAGGTATGTGTACAGATAAATCTGGACAGATTGTGATGGTGTGAATTTAGTCAGCCACCACTGGGGTCCATCACCTTAAATCTTTCAATTTCCTTGCTTACTTCTATCATGGATTGTTAAAAACTACATTGTATCCAAATTCCTTTAACTTAACCAAATATGAGGGTTTGAAACTCATGTAGAGATATGTAAAGACAAATCAAGGCTGATGGACCCCAGTAATGGCTGCACACAGTGACTAAAAACAAGTGCTAATCAGATTCGTCTATACAAACAGTGCAACCCAGAAGACTAAATGCTTCACTCAGTTTGTATATCCAACATGTTTTCTATGTGGCAACAAACAATTAAACTGGCTTATTTATCCTCACCTTTGGTTCAGGTACTTTGCTCAGCTCCTTCAACGAATGGCACAATTTCAGATGTTTAAAATGGAAGGGATTGTTACGTTTATCTTCAAAGGCTTTCATAACTTTGTCGCTCATCCACTCCACCTGTGATTTGGCAAATTCCACCACATTGTAGCTGACATTATTTAAAAGGGCTAGATTATATGCACACAGCCCTGAGTCTTGATTTCTCCAAAGCTGGTCCTGTGTATTACAATTGATGTAAATGGTACACAAATAATGAATGTTCTTACTCTTGTGACAGTATACAATTAAATCAACTTTTTTTGAGTGCAATAGCAGGGTTCATACATATTCAAATTCAGGCCTTGAACTTTGGGAAGAGCATGTGCGATCTGGTACCACCATGCACCTCAAATTACTTTGACGGGTGAAATTTTTTGCCCACCAAGATGAAGATTTGGAGCTCATACAAACTTCTTTGAGTTTAATAAAACAGCACACTTACGACACTCCTTAAATTTCTGAGGGAAGTGATTTGTTACGTACCTGGCAAATCTAAAACTCAAGGCTTACAAATTGGCAAAGTTACAAGAGTTTTCAAAGACTTTCCTAGAGTGCTACTAACAGGATCTATTAAAAAAAAAAAATGTTGGATCCCATATTTTCATCTTTTTTTTTCACAAAATCATGTATCTGAAAATCAGAACAAGTCCATTTCCTCAAATACCGACTTTTCCAAGACCTTTTTAAAAACTGCTCACTTTCCCTAACTTTCCATGATTTCCAGGGCCAGCATGAACCCTAAATAACATAAATTATTTGAGGAATTGCAGGACTGCACATTCTATTCAACAAGGAGGTGAAGCTGAGTTGGTAAATTTTTGCCTCAAAAAGGAAGATGAAGTAAGGAAAAAATAGCAAAGTTGAGAAAAAGTACAAGTAGAGGGACTTAAAAAGGAGGAAAATTTGTTGACATCAGGAGGCACTTGAAAGCTTGCAGATGGTTAACAAATTTGGAAACAAGGTCATTTGCCATTACAAAAACCAGGAACATGACCAATGAAATAGAAAGCATGATATACATTGTGAATCATACCAAAAAGTCATTAACATAACAGAATTTCAACTTTAATAAAAAATCATTTGTGTTTTCACCTTTGAAATTTCTATTAACTAATAAACAAGTGTTCAATGCAAAATGTTCTGAATTAGCATTATTTTTGAGAATAGAAATTATTAAAATTACAAACAAAGCAGTAGAGATCCAGGCACAATACTTCATATTGTCAGCATGCCTTACTAATTTTCTTTCATTCCACATACAATTCAAGTCAGGAGAACAAAAGATACTAACCAAGAGAAGGGACAGTTCCACCACTCTTCCAGCTGTATCCACAGCAATCAATACATTACCATCCTTCCTCATCGTGTTCAAGATAATGTCTGAAAGAGAAGTCAAACATAATTTACTGTTTAATATGGGAGTCTGGTAATGTATCACTTCTTTGGAGTCTCAAGGTCAGCTGTATCATGACAACAGCCTTGCCTGTGTAGGATGTGGGTTGTTACAATTGGGTGTCCAGTGGACATATATTACTCCAGCAACTATGCAGGCTGCACCAGTGACAACTGCATACAGCAGAAAGAAATGCATAAGTAGCTCTAGTTTACTTCACCTTTTGACCCATTCCTATTATGCATTGTGTTTAATCATTAGCCAACCTGTATACTACTTAGGGTTTGGTGGTACCATGAAAATATTTGTACCTCTACTGTGAAGCTTACAGCCACGGTACTGAGGCAGCACTGGTTCTCAAATCTCGGATAGGAAAGTCAGGTGGGAAGGAACTTAAACTGTGCACGGCACCCCTGTTATCCTGTACTCTGATGCAGCTGGGCATATGATTACATTATTACCATGCAGAAACCTCTGCTTTGACTTTTTACATTTCTTTACAGTCATGCACAATCGTAATTAATACTCCTGTTTTTCAAGAACCCGTTATTAGAAACACACCAAATATCTTCCGTATTTTTATTACCTGTACCTCTAGTACTGGTATTCACATCAATACCAGTATACCGTCCAAGGCTAATACTACTTCAATTTGAAAGCAGCTAGTACCAATTTGGAATAAATTAAATCAAAGAGGAAGGCTTTTAACCAAAGGGGCAGCCAAGTCACTATTGAAGAAAAGGACATCCAATTCTCCTCCTCTCACTCTCCTTCTCTCAGCCCCACCCAGTCTTGATCTCTCTGTACTTGTCACATGGAAAAGTTTTCCTATAAGTCCAAAATCTTCCATAAGCATTACTCACTCATCAACTGTTCATCTCTTAAGCGTCTCTTTGCCTGTACGTATTGGGCATTAAGGGCATCAGTAATGAGCAATGAGGGTCTGCTGATTGACTCTAAGACACAGCCATTGAGATGACGTTCCTTTTTGTGGTTGTAATCAATTGCATAGACAATTTCTTCTTCATCTTTAACAATTTTCCAGATTGTCCCTCCTACCATGTGTCCTGCAGGCAATGCAGTGATGGTAAGACCATGCCCTTTACCTACAAAGAAAAAGGTATTAATCAATAAGTTTGGTACTTAATCATTGCATGGAATTGATTAGAACAAGCAGGATACACAAACAACCTATACATAAAGTGTTCTACATACCAGTATTTGCAAGCAGTATGGTCATATACAGTATCACAAACCAGTATCACTCATCTGAGTGTAGCCAGCTTTACCACACAAAAATCAGGTCTAATGCTACTAAACTGCATGTTCAAATAAAAAACACTTTTCAACAAGAAAGGCAGTTTACAGTATATGCAATCAATGGAACAACACAACATATTAAAATCCTCCCTATATTTGAGATGGGTTTATAAAGGTTATCAAATGTCACAGATATTACTTTGAGTGACATTATGGCATTTGGTCAGTGCTTAAATGAGGAAGTGCCATCACCCCTATTTAACCCTTTGCCAGCTATTGCACCTACATTTATGTGTTCTAAATATTTCCCTAGTCCGCTAAACATGTACATTTACATGCTTCTGCAACTATTTTTGAAAGGCTCAGCCCTTCACGAAAATATCACAAAAACCCTCAAATCTACCTACCATATGAAAGCTAACAAAATAAGCTCGCTAATGGTGGCACTATTACACAACAGTTGACTGCACTGAGTATGTTTGCTTTTAAAACAAAATGGCAGCACCCAGGAACCAGAATGCAAAAATGCATTGAGGTTTCGATGATACATACACGCTCTTTTTAATAAAATGCTACATTTCTTGTAACAACTAGTGACCCAAAGTGACCTTTGACTCCACCTGTAAGTAACTGGTTTTTCTTTTAACCAAAACATTTCTATATTCAAAAAGCCAAATTTCATACTGTGCCTTAAGATATTCTGCAAACAAGGTTTTCAGAGTTTGAAACCAGGTGATACCAGATGACCATTAACCTCCACCAAAAACAACTGGCACACGGTTCTTTCAACTCACCATAACACATCCACATACTAATTAGGAAATCCATCCCAGTTTCCAGCCTTGAGATATCCCATTTTGACAAGTTTTTCAAAGTTTGTCCGATCATGACCCCAGATGTCCTTTCACCTCCACAAAAAAAACCTTATACAGACCATCTTCTCACCGTAATTCATCCACATACTAATTATGAAATCCATCCACGTTTCATACCTTGAGCTATCATAAACAAGTTTTTCTGAGTTTGACCCCCTATGACCCCAAATGACCTTTGACCTCTAACAAAATCAGTAGGGTTCTTCCTTACATAATAACACGTCAACATATCAAGTTTGAAATCAATCCAAGCTTCCTACCTTGAGATATTGTGTTAAAAGGTTTTCAGGATTTGCCCCTTCTGACCCCAAATGACCTTTGACCTCCACCAAAATACATAGGATTTTTCTTTACATCATAACACATCAACATACCAAGTTTGAAATTAATCCAAGTTTCCTACCTTGAGATATAGTGTAAACAAGGATTTCAGGGTTTGACCCCATGTGACCCCAAATGACCTTTGACCTCCACCAAAATACACAGGGTTCTTCCTTACTTCATAACACATCAACATATCAAGTTTGAAATCAATCCAAGTTTCCTACCTTGAGATATCGTGTAAAAAGGATTTTGGGGTTTGACCCCACGTGACCCCATATGACCTTTGACCTCCACCAAAATTAATATAATTCTTCTTTTCTTCATAACGCATCAACATATCAAGTCTGAAATGAATCCAAGTTTTCTAGCACAATGTATCATGTAAACAAGGATTTCAGGGTTCGACCCCATGTGAACCCAAATGACCTTTGACCTCCACCAAAATTAATTGGGTTCTTCCTCACATCATAATGCATCAACATATCAAGTTTGAAATGAATCCAAGTTTCCTACCTTGAGATAATGTGTAAACAAGGATATCAGGGTTTAACCCCATGTGACCCCAAATGACCTTTGACCTCCACCAAAATTTTTTGGGTTCTTCCCCTAATCATAATGCATCAACATATCAAGTTTGAAATTAATCCAAGTTTTCTACCATGAGATATCCTGTAAACAAGGATTTCAGGGTTTGACCCCAAGTGGCCCCAAATGACCTCCACCAAAATACATAGGGTTTTTTGTTACATCATAACGCATCAACATATCAAGTTTGAAATTAATCCAAGTTTTCTACCATGAGATATCGTGTAAACAAGGATTTCAGGGTTTGACCCCACGTGACCCCATATGACCTTTGACCTCCACCAAAATCAATAGGGTTCTTCCTTACATCATAATGCATCAACATATCAAGTTTGAAATTAATCCAAGTTTCCTATCTTGAGATATTGTGTAAACAAGGATTTTGGTTTTTGACCCCCTGTGACCCAAGATGACCTTTGACCTCAACCAAAATAAATAGGGTTCTTCCTCTCAGTATGGGGTATCTGTGTACCAAGTTTGAGAACTGTCAGATCTTCCCTTCTCAAGATATGGTGTAAACAAGCAAAGTGTCACAAACACACACACATACACGCCATCATGAATGCATAGGTTTCTCTTTTCATCGAAACCAAAAAGAGTGCAGAAGTTCAAAGATCAGTATAATTTTCTGGAGACTCAGGAGATGAAGAGGGAGATGGAAGTAAGGAAGTGTGTTATTTGTCAGATATATTCGTGGAAGATTTGGAGGAAGTTGAAAATACAGATAATCACACCTGTTTCAGACTACTTGCACTAACGTTAGGCCTAGTGTTAGTGCCACTACACTCCAGCATATAGGCCCAACAACAACGTTCTACATGTGGAAATTGCTTCAGCGCCAAGCATACACACACAATAAAGCATCAGCTGGCAAAGGGTTAAAGTAGTATAGTGAACTGTTCTGTTTCATGACTGGCTCTTGAGAGTCATGTGACAGTACTTTTTCTTCTCAAATGTGAAATTTACAGGGAGTTATACTGCTTGATTTACCTTAAATATGCAATATAAAGACCTAAAATATCATTAAAGATAGTTTGAAGAGAAATATGAAGAAAAGTGTGAGATTTAGTGTTTACTTCAAAATTATTTTGGGACCACTGCTCTTGCCCTTCAGGAAAAAAGAAGCTTTCCCATTTAAGACAAGCATAGTTCAAAAGAGGTGGATGACCTTAATATTAATGGTGCTAAAGTAAGTGTTACCAGCTTTGGCAAACAGTTAAAATCTACAAACATTTTTACTTGGACATGGGTTTTAATTTCTGATCAAATTTGGAGGGTGGGGCTGGGGGAGGGGGAGGGGAGGAAAGAAATTTGACAAATAAAAAAGAGTGACACATAAGGGTCAAGTGGGCATCACCCCCACAAGCTGCTGGGTTTAATATCTCAGAAACTACAAAACCAGCCTTATCTCCGCAATAAATGTGAAAATACTTGAGACTGAAGCAATTGATAACAAAGACATCAATGAAACTAAAAGGGGAGGGGGGGGGGGCATGTAAAACTTGTTGCCACCACGGTGTTCTGCATTGTGCTAATGCAAGCAAAGAGCCACAAAAATGATTACATAACAAGTAAGATGATAAATATGGAGCACAAACTGAGTTTTTCAACTGTCTCTTTTCTCTTTACTTCTGTATCATGAGGGGATGTTTACATGAGACATCCCCCTTGTTAAACGTTGGGGGGACATACCCCCTATCTCCTTTCCCCCCCCGCCCCCAGGTCTAAGCACATGCACTTAGAAAATTCTAAAATCCATTAAAACAAATATAAGAGGTCTTGAATGTGGAATAGTGGATTAATGGTTGCTAAACATTTTAAAATACAAAGTCATTTTTTATTTTTCAAAGGGCAAAAGCTATTGCCCCAAATTGGTTTTAAACAACAGCTAAATCTCACAATTTTCTTATTTTCTTTATTCATAATATTTTAGGACTTGAACACAGCACCTTCCTGGTCAACCAAGCAGCCTAGTACATTTCAAAACCGAGGAGGTAAAATACTGTCTCACAATTAGGTGCCCTTTTCAAAAAAACCTGAACACCCTTAACAAAGTTACAATGAAAAATATTTTTGTCAAACATCTAGAAATTTTTGCAGCTTTATGGTGAAAAGAAAAAGGGGGCTCCTATGGGTTTCACAAAATCCTACCTTTTAGATTAAGACTCTGAGAATATTTTACTTGGATGATTTTGTCAAAGGCAGCATCAACATCATCCAGTGTAAAAGTATCAAATTCTTCACAATTGTGCCTTGACTGTAGGAGAATGAAAAGAAAAACAGATATGGATAACTGTACACTGCATTTCACAAAGGCAAAAAATTAAAAAAAAAAGGGCAAAACATATGCCTTTACACAAAAATATCATTTAAAAAGTTTCTAGTAACATCAATTTTTCCACAAACAAACAAAGAAACTGTGCACTCAATGTGATACACAGGCTTTAAGCACTGAAAAAAGAGTGTAAATTCCCATTCCTCATGTCTAGTTCAATGGATACATTAATAACAGCCACATGAGAAAAGGTCCTAGGTAGTCAAAGTCAATCAAGAGGATTCTTGAACAAATGAAGGGGCAGATCCAAAAATTAGTGAAGGGGTTGGGGGAGTGACCATTGAACTGCAGCTGTGTAATGGGGAAGCCCAGGGTTATAGAGAAATTCATGTCCACTCCACTTTAGAAAATTAGCTATATAATACGTGCTCAGATGCGGAACAGTGCAATAACTGACAAATGCTTTGTCAAACTTCAAGGACTGAAACAGTACCACAAAGTAAGGTAGTTAAATTGAAGTTGATGAAGCTAACTAGTCACTTCGTCAAAACCACCGCTACCCAGTATTTTTTAACTTTTAGTTCTGTTTGTATTTACATGTATCTTTTGGGAATAACCCATGAGTGATGACTTTTCTTTCTACAGTGTTAATGAAAGCAATGTGTGTTAAGTTAATTTTCAATGCTCCATACAGTAGGTATCACCTAAATCGTGTCATCAAAACAACCCTCTCTGTAAATACTGTAGTACAGTAGTTCTTAAGTCAGAGAAAAAGACCAAAAAACTTGACACCCATACAGGATGATCACAAAATTAAAAACATCACTCCTGTTAAGTTTCACATTCCACACTCTCAATCACAATACTACAGTATATAGAGTTTAGATAATCCACATTTGATGTCATAGAATACAGACATGATGAAAACCCATATTTTGAACACACACACCTGCGGGCCTTGAATTTTGGCAAGTGCGATCGCAATCACCCATTACCACTTACCTCAAATCACTGTGAGAAGTACAATTTTTTTAACACCTGGATAAGAGTGGGGACTCATTTAAAGGCATATTTTCATCATCCCAAACAGTTCCAATTCTCCCAACCTACTTACTTCTAGCCCCTCCCACATTTATCTAAACACTTATCCAGACACAATCCTAGTTTATTGCTTCATGGCTTGTCCCAGTGGCCATACAAGTCCATAATGTGTAATCAAGACACTTTCAGTGCCCATGCTGTGTAATTCAGCTATGATGCATTGTTTGAATGTGATGCCAATCAAAGAGCTGTACCAATTGACAGTTTTGATGTATGCATACTGAAACTGTAGTTTAGGGTGATGAATGACTGCCTTTAAGTCTTACAGTTTTGTAAAACAGCACCCCTCCCACACTCCTTAATGTCATGAGGAGTGTGATTTGTTGAACACCTAGAAACTTTTAACTCAAGCCACCTGGTTTGTGTAGAAGTCAAATACTGTACATCCTTAAATTAGGTATGTGTGTGCAGTACAGAGTTCTTTATTCTCTACTTCCAATAAACTTGAAATGGAGTTAATGTTTTACTGGTGAATCATCTACAGTATTCACTCACTTGATAGAGGTCATACATAAACATCTGTCCCATCTTGTAGACTGGTATTGTGGCATATATTGGACAATCTAAACCACATGATCCAACCAAGTAAGGCAGAGCACCGAGATGTAGGTGGTCTGGATGTGATAATAGTACTGCATCAATTTGATGTATGTGGCTGATTTGGGAAAAAGAAGAAAAAATGCATAATCCTTTACAAAGCTTCTCAGAGGTAAATAGATGTTTTACACATTTTCTTCTTAGGATGGATGTTTACAAGCAAAGCATCACATGTACACACGCAGCATTACCATCACAAGGATCCACTTTGCTGTCAGCAAAAGAATAAAATTTTCCTACTAGTGTGGAGAGATAACACCTATTCCGTTTGCTGGAGGTTCACTACAAAACAACTTTGGTGCCTTCTTCTATACATACAGTACATATACCTTAAAAGGCAAAGTCTTCTCACCCATGACAGTACCAATTCTCTGAACTAATTTATATCTAGCCCCTCCAACAGCCTGCAAAACACCCCTCCTTATACACACAAAATTCTATTTTGTTTAAAGACTAAAGACTAAAAATCTTCACCCCCAAACTCAGGCCTCAAATTTTGAATGGGATTGCACACCATCACTCACTTCAAATCACTGTGAGGAGTTTGTTTTTTTGCACACCTAGATGGAGAATGGCAGCTCAAATCCATTTCAGCTAAATAAAACAGCTCACCTACCAGCACTCATGAATTTCCTGAGGTGTGTGATTTGTAACACACCTTGCGAATCTAAAACTAGGCATGCAAACTACATTTTTGCAGTAAATAGAAACTCTCAACTGGCACTTTGATTGACAACATACTGAACAAATGCACAGTTGCAGCTCATATTACACAGCATGTACTGTGCTGAGAGTTCTGGTTACACAATGGATCTTGTATACTCACCCTGTAGCAATAAAGTGAGATTGGTTTGGGATAAGGATGACTCTCAGACAGTTGTGGGAAGGCTAAAGAAAGTGAATAGGAGAAATAGAACTGTCTGGAGTGAGGTTATTTGGCCTCTAAGGGCATATCCTGGAAGACATACAGTACAACACAAGGCTGTAATGTGTAAAAAAAGCACTCCCTATGCATGCTGAGTACTACAGTATATGAGCTATTGTACTCTGCATTATTTGAATTTATTGTCAATCAGAGAGCAGAACCACTTGCCAATTTGTTATTTCCTACCTAAAATGTAAAATGTAGTTTGAGGTAATAAGTGTCTGCCTTTAAAAACCACACAAAACTTGGATAAAGTTGTAATTTAGTATTACCACAAATAGATAGAGTGAAGTTCTATTTCTAGACTCTATAAAAATAAATTTTCCTGCATAATGTGAAGAAAATTTTTCAAGTGGTACAAACCTTTTTATATTTTCAATTACATCCATGCTAAAGTCTTCTGTCCATCCACAGTCCAAAAGAAACCTAAATTCATCAACCTGCAGCATGTAGCATGGTGGTTTCTCATCATGTACTCCAGAAAATGGAGTAACTTTTATGATTGAGGTCATTTTGAAATTTTGAGGCCTCACCTCACATTGTCATCAATTCTATGGAACAAAAAAGATCTGGAGAAAGGGATCATAGTAACAGTGCTTTCAAAAGAGGTGAAAATTTTTGAAAACCCCCTGTAACCATACAAGTTGGGCTGGCTAAAGTATCTGCAAGCTTATTGCACAACTTTTTCCAAAATATTTGGACTAATCTTTAATTCAAGAGGTCAAAGTTACATTGTACAGTGGTAAGTAACATAATCTTAAGCCCAATTTTTAACTAACCTTAGAACTTACTAATGCCAGATTAGCCAAGGTTGGACCTACATACTCTATCTGTTAGTGTTGTAGTCACAGGAAGTGAATGCACAAATGAAATCCCGTGTCAAGAGCCTTATCTGTGTTGGTATACACTTGCGTTTGATTTTGAGAACAGCGCAACATGTGTTGCTTGATGGCCAACTGATCTTTTTTTTTTGCATTTTCATTTTTTCAATTTCTAAGTCCACTGATTGGTAGTCTAGTCAGAGTTGCAGTAACAGTTGAAATATCCTAAGTCCACTGGTTTGAGGACTGAAGCTTTCAAGATATATTTGGATGTGGGGTCAGAGTCGCAGTCCCAGTGACAACAACTAGGTTATTATATATTTGAAACAGTTGATTCAGAGTCACAGTGAGAGAAGCTTTCAAGATGTATTATTCTTTCAAGATATATTTGGAAGTGGAGTTGGAGTAGCAGTGGCAGAAGCTTTCAAGTAGGGCTGTGAATGTTTAGCAAAATAACTAAACATTTAACCTCAAAAATTTGTGATCGTTTAGCGATTAACCGCGATTACCTTATCACAAAAAAAATTATTTCAGTATGCAGTGACTGATACTGAATGTGATGCAGAAATAATAAACAGTTGTTATCTTGCATGGTAAATCAAATTACTCTGGAACTTTGAAGCCTACAAGGTCCAAATATGCATGCCCAGAATGTTCCGTTTAACTAAAACCAGGGATCATCAGAATATACAAATGGATAAAAAACTCTCCAAAACAGGTTTTTGCGATTAATCGCATGTAGCTTTGTGCTAAACGTTAATTCCACATGCGATCGTTTAGCGATTAATTGCTACACATTCACAGCCCTACTTTCAAGATATATTTTAAAGTGGAGTCAGAGTCAGATGACAGAAACTTTCAAGGTATTTGGAAGTGGAGTCAGAGTCACAGTTGGTGGACAGTGCTCAGTCCTTGAACAGGACCGTGTACTATGATTAATGGTAGGACCTACTCCGTACACAGTCCCCCACAGCCCTCCTCAGATCAAGACGTCTGCGCTCTGAGCTTGGTGCATAACTCTCCAACTGAATTACAGCTTCAAAAATGCACCTACCTACAGTACCATACTTGCCATGGATGATCTTTAACACCTCATCTAGGCTTTTCAATTGGCTTTTCTGCAAATGGGGTGGGGGGAAATCAGTTGGTGAAATTTGGAATTAAAATCGACTTTCATGAAGTATAGTATGTTGCAAGATCTACAAAATGCCTGTAACTGCAGTGTAAATCATATGACGGGGTGCAGTCAATTCATGTAGTTAGGGTAACCGTTCTGTTGAGGTGACCCTGCCTTGTTATTCACATTGAGGAGTATGAACAAGGCAGAGTCACTCAACAGAAGGATTAACCTGACTTCATTTTATGATGTTCCAGAAGAAATTTGTTTCCACTTAATAAAAGGACCTTTATACAGAAAAATTTGTTAAATTTAGAATAAATATGTTTTTAAAATTCTGGAAAGTATTGTAAAACAATTTTATTTATATATCAGATAGAATTTACATCTTTCTTTTCGAGTTGTAGAAATATACAACAGATTTTATGATATTTTGGAGGAATTGCACGGATGTTACTTGTCCATTTACGTATGCGGAAGTGCGTGTAGTGCCATCATTTCTCCAAAGAGCAAAATGCAGAATGGCTGCTGCTGAAAGAGGTCTCCAAGTAATTGTTATGTAACATTTTGCTAGCTCAGAAAGTAACCTAAAATTGTACATAGGCCTATGCATATTTTTGTTAGCTATAAATAAACATGTAAACAAACATATAAATAAACCGATTCCAGTTGTTTATGGTTAGCCATGGTAAAATTAGCTGAAGAATGAAATACAACTACAAGGACTAAGGGGTAATGTGCACTGTTTAACAAAAGATTTCCTTACTGGCTACTGACAGCCCTAACCTAATCCCAAACCCGAAGAAAGAATGCAATCACTACAATACAATGGCAACAGCCAATAAAGAAACACCTTGCTAAACAGTGTGCATCAGAGTGCTTGACTGTGACTATGACTCCATTTGATAAACAGATCTTCTGGAGCTGTCAAGCTATGTATAAAAGTGGAGTCAGAGTTGTGGTGGGAGTTGGCTCGGGCCCTCTAAGTAATACTTTGAATAGGCTTGACCGTGACTCCCACTAGGCCAAGCCAAGGTCCATGGGCTGCAAGGCCTAACATTACTCCTTTAGGCTAGTTGAAAAAAAAAGATCTTATTAATGATATTGTTAGTGCTGCTTCTTCTGAAGTTAGGTTGTTTGCTGATGACTGTATTTGCTATAGGGTCATCAATAATGCCAGTGACTGCAGTGAGTTACAGGGGGACATTATAAACTTGGGCCAGTGGGCCAAAACTTGGGGTATGAGATTACACCCGGCTAAGTGTAACGTTATGTCTGTTACTAGGAAGCGTAACTCAATAATCTATAATTATACTCTTAATGGGGCCAATCTGACAAGGGTTGATTCAATTAAGTATCTGGGGGTGACTATCACTAAGAATCTCAGCTGGGGCAAACATATCCAACTTGTTTGTAATAAGGGAAATAAGATCTTAGGCCTATTACACAGGAACCTCTCATTTTGTTCCAAAGATGTTAAATTGGCGGCCTATAAAGGTTTACTAAGGCCCTTGTTGGAGTATGCTTGTTCCGTCTGGGATCCACATCAGATTTCACTCCAATAGATTGGAGGGAGTACAAAAAAGATCTGCTAGGTTTATATCCGGCCAGTACTCCCGTGAAGTTGGCTCTATGACCTCAGACTGGATTCCATGCACTAAAACACGAAGATCTTCGGCATGAGCGGCGACTCCTTCCCGGCGTAGCGGCGGCGAAATGGTTAACTCGGTGTGCCGGCGTGCATAAAAAAATCGGCCTTGGCGCATGGCTCAATTACCGCGGCGATTCAGTGAAAATATATACCTTGACGAAGGCCTCTAGATGAGCAGCTGAATTGCGTCTACACTCAACTGTTTTCAACCCAGCAGATCTTACTGTACAAGGTCTTGATCGATCAACTGTGTAAGTAACATGTGCCTTTCATTCAGTTCGCAGTAGGCCTAGCACGTCCAGTTCAACTTAATGCCACTTCCTCTCATTGTACACTATATCTAACGTTACAGGCAACACACCTACAGTTGTACTACAGAGGCCTGCAGGTCTCCGTTGTCCCTAACTATGAGATATGAAGGACCTGGCGCAATACGTACGTCAGGCCTACGTACGTATGTTAACCTGACAGTGCCTGCGTAGCCCCCCTGTGGCTGCCACCCTCTTAATGTTAGTTTTTCGTAGCGATGAGCTGAATGAAAAGACTTCGTCAGCTCGGCGAGGTAGTTGGCGATAGTCGAAAATTCATTTCACTTCTGTATGGTGAGTAAAAAGAAATTGTATTTTTCCTTTGAACTCACTTAATATAATATGTAGAGCAAGACAGGTTTTTTTTTTCAATCATGCCATGTCATGATGTCAGCGTGTAAGCGCGGGCTGTGATAATAGTTTCCAGTAGGTAGTATCCGTGCGAATATATTGGCGCAATATTTTCAACATATCGCAACTCGTAAAACATCCCGGCGTACGATCACGAAGCCCTCGGTGTGGCTTCAGCGTGGGCTTTAAATGGAATCCACCCTGGCTATGACCGCACTCCTCAAAGATCTAGGTCTACATACTTTGTCTGACCGCCACAGACGTTGCAGACTCATAATTTTTGCCAAAGGTATTTATGGCCAAGCTAACATCCCCCTGTCTAATCTGTATGAACCTACTCGTTGTTCTCGTAACATGCATGCTTTGCACGTTAGCCCCCCCTCCGCTAGGACTAATTGTTTTAAGTACAGTTTTGTCCCTAATACTACTCGGGATTGGAATAACCTCCCAGAGAGTCTTCTTGCGGGGGCCATAAGTCACCCAAAGCCGGTGGATTTCATTATGAACTCTTTGAGGGCCTGACTGATCACATGGCACGTACGCGGTGTAAAATTGTCCTTTTGGATGTCTCACCGTTTTGAAGAAGAAGAGAAGAAGGAAGGAGATGTATTCTATAACTGTACCCATCTGCCTGTAGTTTATACAAAACTACATCATCCAACCCCACATGGCACTGCCGGTTAAGCCCAGCTCGTCTTTGTTACAGTCACAGCTCGGTCACGTTTGACTCCACCAGGAGTGTTGTGCAGTATTTTTCCAGATCCAGGTCAGTCACCACTTCGAAGTGTCAGAACTCGGATGTTGGTACCATGTCACATTTGTACGCTAGGCTAGGCCCCTTGAACCTAGGCCTAGGCCTAACGTTAACTTTAATGAACAGTTGATCAGCAGCTTTCCTGTATCATTCATTCATTCATGATGCAACTGTTAATTTCGTCATATGATTATCTTTACAACACTGTAAAAATTGGTTCTTTACCTTCTCAAAATTCATTCAAGATCGGCACCATCATAATACAAAAAGCTTAAATATACTACTGAAAAGAGTTTTTGGGGGCTGTGCCATGGATCATCGTCTGGTATCCATCATACAGTCAGTATGTTACTTGCACGCTGAAACGAAATGTTACTATTTCCAAACTGCTTGGACAATACATTCATTTTATAAAGCGTGGTAGGCATTTTTGTTGATAATTAGGCATGAAAATACATCTTAAAAAATTTTAATGCATTTAAAAAGTACAATTTTAATTATTTTCTGCTAAAAATGGTTTATAATGAACAAATTATCAAATAAAAGCATACTTGTTCTCCATTAGTATCAGTAAATGTGGATGTACTGGAATGCTTCTCACATTATTAAAAATGAACAGACGCCCTCTAACCAACACTCCCGGCTCAGATGTATCTGGAGCATAGAGCAGGATAATATAGGAACTGGTCTATGATCTGGAGAGAGAATTTCTAGGTTCTGGCTGTCCTACGGGTTAGTTAGTTAGGTTTGTTAGTTAGATTGAGTTTTACGGCCCAGTTTCCAACCTATTGGTTCAAATCGAGTCGGTCACGGCCTCTTTTCCAGTTGTGGATCACTGGCTTGTTTTTGCTACTCCATTCCTTATGCAGCCTGAGCATCACGACAACGGCAGTAGGTTCCATTTTCAACAGAGTCTTTGGTAACACTCGACCTGGGATGAATAGAACCTGGACCTTCCGCATGGGAGGTGGATGATGCTACCGTTAGGCCAAACACGCGGTCTGGGCTGTCCAACGGGAGGTGTAAGGGGTGGGAGTCTCCCTCACTTATCAAAATTTTTATTTTGAAAAAGCCGGGATGCAAAACGATGCTAGACTTGAGACAGTTGTGAAGTATTCCTTTTTTGATTCATTTACTCTTTTCCAGTGGCAGAACTAAGGTGCCCTGGCAAGTCGCCACGAACGAAACTTTAGGGGCGCCAAATCGAGATCGAGATCAATTTAAAAAAAATTGACCTACCATTTTCCCAGAGCCAATAGGGAACGCAAGTGGACTGGGGCATGCAACCCCTGGCCTTCGGCCCGGGGGAGAATATCCAATTTCTTTTGGGAGCTTCAAGTTTTCATCCATACGATAATGGAAGTAGGCGAAAGCATTTCAGGAAATGCCCATTAGCCAGAATTCAGAAAAAGTCCAACACAACTGAACTCTGTTTAGCCCAACTTCCTGGCAGACACGAACCTCATCTTGACTTATGAGACCTTACCAGTTGAAAGTCACCTATGCATGACACACTGAAAAGCTGTGCTGGACCAATAGGATGCCCTCCCCCAAGAAAATCAATAAGGCGGCCTGATCCTTCTTACCCGAGTTGCAATTGGCAAGTCGGGTAAGAGTAGGTAATGGGGAATTCCTGTCATGAGCCTGAAAAACTTCAGCCTCCCCACCCCTGACGATCTCCTTGAATTTGCTTACAATTAAAATATTCTTCAAGGAAATCTCAAAATCCCGATTTTCTTTATAAAAATCCAAAAATATTCAGTATGAGCTCCAGGTTTTCAAACATTCTGAAAAGGAAGTAAAACCTGTTTAAAAGGAAAAAAATCCTCTCGCCCCAAACTACACTTCTTGTAAGGGGGTACAGAAACTCTCCATTGGTCCAGCTTTTTGATTGACTCTTAATTTAAACAATGCAGATTACCAAAGCTTATATTACAACGCATGAACTGTACTGTGTTTTGAAATACAAATAGAGCTTTTCTATACTCACCCTGAAGCAATAAATTGATATTGTTTCTGGATGATTACGAATTTCAGACCATTGTGGGAGGGGCTTAAGTAATGAGGTCAGGAGAACTGGTACTGTTTGGGATGAGAGACTGGGCCTTTAATTTTTCCACACAAAAAATATTATTTTCAGTTTAAGTTCTCTTCCACAGATTAAACCATTTTTTGAAATTTTCTGCCATATAATTCTTCAAAATATAAGCTCCAGATTTTCAAATACATGTCATGTAGTATATGGTGCACTCTCCATGACCTTTACCAGACGCCATCGTGTTGTTTACGAGCAACGCTCCCTTCCCTTTGTTCTAGATTCCCAGGGCCCTTCCTGTTTCCCGTCACGTGTTACCAGTGGACGTGACATATCACATTGCCGTAGCTCCACGTGCACGCTGTTACCCATATTTTCGAGGTGTGGCCAAGTTTCCCCCTTTGCAGCCTCCTCATTGGTCATTTATATCATAATAATTATTCATATGGGTGCGTCATAACTTTTGACCAATCAGGGGACTGCATGTGTTCAGAGCTCGCACGATTCACAAGACCGAGCCTGCGAGCTTGAGACTCGTGCGGCGGACCTCGAGACAGAAACATATAGCCTAACGTTAGTCAACTTTGTAAATAATGTAAATATCGTAGTAATCATATTGGGCCGGCCGAATTAATTCAACTTAATCATCTTTTTGTGGAACTAAAATCATCAAATAAAGATTTTAAAATCAACTGAACTCTCCTATCTTTTTTCCGCCTGGAACTCGATCCCGTACCACTCAATATCCAGCATACAGTTAAAGGCGGAAGTCAAACATTTTCGGGAAATTTTCCAATATCGTTTGAAACTAAGCTTAACCTGCATGATGATGTTCATTAACCACACCAAACTGCAAGTTGCCCGGTCGATCTACTTGATTTTTGTCATTGTCTAGAATCTTCAATAAAAAAAAAAAACAAATCTGTCGTAAAAGTACCATTTTCTCCAATATTAATTGGATCATTACAAATATTCAATATTTGTCAAAAATGGTAGTAGAATTTTCAGTTAGTTTTACACAAGTTAAAGTTCAATTTATTTTCTATAACTCTCCAATATGGGGTACAAGAGACTGGGAAAAGTATAACAATCAAAGTGAACACAATAATTACTTAGAAAGAAAAAGAAAGAAAAAAGTGAAAAAGGTAAACTTTGAAGTGGAAAAAGAAAAAAGGAGAAAAGAGAAAGCAACGCTCATGCTGATACAGTGCAAGCATTAATTCAAGAAACTCAAGAGAATATAAAAATGAAAATAATAATAATAACAATTACAATAACAATGTTAAAAATAAATTTAAAAAGAGAAAGAAAAAGATAAATAAATAATAAAAATTAATAAATAGGATAGTATTGATAACTACAATAAAAGCAGTTCGAGTCGGGGATTAAGGCTAACTAATTAAACCGTTTGAGGATTTCTCCACAGAATAAACTGATCTTTAGGAAAATCTTAAAATTGAAATTAATCTTCCATTTTCAAGGTGTTTAGGTTTTTATCAAAAATAAGGGGGTTTATACTTTTTCCTTTCTTAAGATAACGCATTAGACACAGTAAAGGTGGATAATCCGTACAATAAAAATCCAAGCCAAATAATTCACCCGGACATTCTACTTAATTTTACCTTGAAATTCGGTTACTTTAAGTCCCAAAATTGTTCAATTACACCTCACCCAAAACTTGACCCAAGTTTTCTCTCATTAAATTCGAAATTTCTCCGTTATAAGCTCTCCATTTCCAAATCTTTGTTCAAAAAGTGAAAAGTTTTCGGGCAAATTTCCAGTTTCTTCTGAGAGCCTTATAACGTCGGCCCCATTAAAATGCTCAAGGCCATCTAATTTCAGTAACCTATATAACTTTTTCGATTCTGTGAATATGAAGGGCATATTCTTTCACATTTGTAATGCCCCTTACAAACTGGAAAGACAAAATATTTCAAAAATTTCAAATTTTCTTCAGAAAAATCTCCGGATTTTTCAGTGTTTAAAAAGTCGAAAACTTCGGCGCTTCAACTTTTGCAAGCACGTTAGACCGGGAACTTAATTTTTGCCTTTGTCGTTGCTTCGAAATGCTAGCCACTGTCGAGGAGCTTGCTCCCCAAATCCTGGCGCCACCCCTGCAAAAGGCTGCTATGAGCATAATATTGAAATGACTAATTTTAACTTTTTGAGGTTTGTAAGTATTCACAAGATTGCCACGTCGAACCTGGGGGTATAGGGGCACCAGTTTAGTTTCTTGCCGCGGGTATTACAAACTCTAGCGACGCCATTGTCCTTTTCCGCTTTAGCATACACAAATAAAGAATGTAGCTTATACGAGAACAATTTTTCGTAAAGCAGAGCACAAAAACTCAAGTGGACCCCAGGGAAGTAGCATTGCAAGGATCCTGTCAACTCAGGGAGCCCTTACGTAACAGCTCTCTGGTCAACTGAATGAGGGATGCTCCACATGATCCGCCTTTAAAAAGTTTTGGCATTTTCAAGGAGCCTAAATGCAAAACGGTGCAAGATTTTCGACTTTGGCAAGTAGGTCTTCGAAAGTTGAATTGTGCTGGTCACAGTGGCGTAACCACGGGGGGGGGGGGGGGCTAGCCCCCCAGATTTTCGTTAGGCCCCCAGGTTTTTGCGTCCCGATAAAGTAATTGAAAAAAATAAAATGTAAATGAATAAAGTGTGTAAAAATTAAAAAAAAACATGGATGAATGTGTGTAAAACACATTTTTTGCGCACGTATGAAATTAAGTAATAACTTCAAAATGCCTACTTTCACTAAATTGGATACCGTTTGTGATCTGCACTGTCTTCTATTGCATTTCACTGTAAAGATGAAACGAAGGTCTCGACGACAAACTTTAATGTGACTTTGTTAGGTTAAGACCCTTTCTGCCTTTCGGATTGCTGATTGATTTACTGAAAATAAGGCAATCGTACACCGGAGACCACTCTTACACGAGCATTCCTATACTTTCTCATACACAAAATATGCTATAAGCAGGTAAGGGTAAGGTACTGCCTTCGGATAATTCTTCCCTTCCATCCTTAACAAGTAGGCCTACGTCGTGCCTCACTCCTGCCCATGACAAGTGCCACTGTAGGACGATTTTTTCGACAAGTCCTCTTTTTACTAGTTGGCGCTGGCGTCCGGGGGATTTGTAAAATGTCCACAAGGTCCGGATTTCATGTGTTTCCCACATGATCCGTACTTCTTCTTTGCGGTTCAATTATTTTGAGAGATTTATTCGTAGTATTTTAATTTTGACTACGTAATGTACCGATGTACAAATACTGCACCATTTTGCAAATTGTTTCTTTGGCAGTATGTATGTCTCTTGTAAAATCTCTACAAAAACTAAAAATATTTTGATATTTTTCATGCTTCCATAAAAAGGGAAAATCCTAAAACTTAGGCCTGTAATCAGTTCAAAGTTTTGCCAAACATAGCACCATTTTGCATCTAGAAAGAAAGTTTCTCAGAGGGGGACACAACTACTTTTGGTTTCCCTGTTAAAAGGTAAGGTACTGCCTTCGGTAAGCTGAAATCCATTCAAATATTGCCGCATTTGCGGCTGGGTACATCCAGTTTAAAATAGTGGGGAGTGCCCTTTCCGGCCATCTGGAGGGGTTTTAAAGCCCAAAATTATCTTGTACGCTCCGCGCCAACTGATGGTGGCGCTCCGCTTAGATTTAAATATTGCCGCATTTGCGATCTACGTCCTTCTGAAATTTACAGTTTTTCTCAAGGGAAAGGGAGATACCGGTTCCCTTTAGTCTCATCCCCGAGGCCACAGATCAGAACTGCCCAGTTTCGGGGCCCTAAAAAAGTGTATGTATTACCATTTTTCATAGATTGATTTTTTATTTTCATTATTTGAGAAGTCGCAGACATGAGATTCGTATTTCAAGGCTGGGTACATCCAGCTTAAAACACATGGGAAGTGCCATTTCCGGCCATCTGAAGGGGTTTTAAGCCCAAAATTTTCTTGTACGCTCCGCGCCAACTGATGGTGGCGCTCCGCTTGGATAGTCTTGACGTGTCTGACCCTCGGAGGTACCAGGCCCCCACTAGTTACCTAGGCCCCCAAAAAATCCCATCCTGGCTACGCCACTGGCTGGTCAGGTCGAAATTATTTTGCAAACTGCAAAGTTATTAAAAAGTACTGCGGCTTGAGACTGGAAATGCATTTCTGCCAGAAAGACCGTGACGAAGCGGGGCGCTACCTTGATGTGCACACAGAAAATTTTGAAAAATCATCCCTCATATGGTCGCAAATGGAATTTTCAGGATTTGTAAGTATAAGCTAAACTGTAGTTATTATTAGCTTTTGTTTGCATTTATTAGATGAACCAGCAGCTTTCTAAGTGGTAACAAAATTACCAGATAAAACGTACCACGACCATTAGATGAAATGGTCTTCAGTCTTTTCAGAAAAACTCCGGAACTAAAAATGTGTTAATATTTCTCTTTGTGACCCTTGACCAATGATTCAAGATCCATAGAATTGATGAAATTATCGTTGTTACGGCCGATTTCCGAATATTAATGACTGTATACTTCTTATATCTTTTGCACGATTAATAGACATGGCCATGTCTCTCGTGAGTGTTCGGAGCTGACGATCACTATCTCTACAAAATCCAGAACTTCAGCAGGACAGCATACCGTATTTGCCTTTCTCTAAAACGCCCTCTATGGGTCTTTTAATTGTATTACTTCTCTTGTTGAGAAGCGATGCAATGAATACAGCGATTGAGGGCGTATTAGACAAATGGAAAATACGATATGCTTAATTTACTATGCTGAAGTAGGGGACTTTGTAGAGAAAGTTGTCAGCTCCCCCTGGAACACTGATGAGAGACTTGGCCAAGTCTACCTGATTAATGGCAAACTGTTTGGTACCGCACCTCAACACCCGCCTATCTGTCAGTGTAAGGCAAATGAAAACGTCCCAGCATGCACTTTTTTGAACGTTCGCCTGAATAGTCTATTTTACCATGTTAGACTAACTTAATTTGCATTATACTGAAGTATGGAGTAGGGCTGAGATAAACTTTTTCCACAAGCTGCCCGAATATGTCCCAAATCTGTGTGATCATTTTCGTTTTCCATGAAAATTTTACTTTGAAAATAGACTTATTTTATGTTTTTTCGGCCTTGTGCAATGTTTTGAAAGTAGTCAGATAATTGGACATCTCGGGCATTGTGTTGCGCAAGGTTCAAAAAGAGCATGTCTGAGAACTGAAGAGAAACTTTTTAAAAGCTAAATTAGCTACCGAAATCTTTTCCAATTTCTTGCCCGATTTGTAGATCTTCCGGAAATTTGTGGGCACTTTTCCCCGTTTACTTATCACGGCCAAGGGGTTGTCTAGAGAAGGTGTCGCTCACCTTCCCTTAGACAACCCCTTGTCGCAAAATGAAATTCCTTAGCAGAAGTGTTCGATCATTCCTTCAGTTTGTTAAACTTTTCCGAGCTCGCTAAGAAACAAAATTGGAAACTTGCTATTCTACGTGACACCAGATCATCAAGAGATACCGGTAACTACGGGTGCTATTTTCATAAATTTTCTTCCATAAAATTCCCAGTTTTCACCAATTAACTCGAATATATTCGTCGGAGAGTCTCATTTCAGATATTACAGTATTATGGCCTTGCAAGCACTGGCTGTAAAGGACACGAGGAACGTAATAGTGTTAACGTCAGAACAAGGAGGTGAAGACAGCTTTCACGGTTATGAATAACTTAATTGGGAAAATTGAAATTATTTGAATTAAAAAAGAAACTTTTTTTAATAAGACCCTTGGCCCCCATAGCAACATCCGAAAAAACGGATACGAAAGGTACCTGCATCTATCAAAAAGCATTGTAGATGAGATCAGTGTTGTTTGATTTGACCGAACTGAACAGTATGAACAACAGTGGGTGGGATGAGGATCGGAGACTTGAGTAAGTTTATCCATATTCTGGTGATTCACGTAATAGAGGCGGGCGAGGAAATGTTGAAAAATATGATAGACAAAAACACATGCATAGTTCAGAATTCCAACATAATATTAACCCTTGAACTCTTCCTCTACTGCCTGAATTCTTGCTGCAATTCGTATTCCTGATAAAATTTCAAATAGTGTTCTCATCCCTTGGACATTCGACACATGGAACACCTGCTGTGGGTTCATTTGCCTTATTTTTTGTATCTTCGCCAACCACCTTAGCCAACCCAGTTATGCTTCCGCAGCCCCTTCCTTTCGAAGAAGTCTGCATCCACACCTGATGAAGTCATCAGAGAAACAATAGTCAAAACCAACGAAACAGATTTAAAAGAAAAGAAGACCAAAAAGATACTTAAAGTGTAATAAATAATTATTACTGCGTGAATAAAAACAAAAAAAACCCCCCAAAACACTCAAAAGAGAAAATTTGTAAAACTAAAGCTTTTCCCATAAACTCTTTAAACAGAGGGGTAGCCAGGATTTTAAAAGTTGTAGGCACAAAGCAGGGGCGCCGCCAGGATGTTGGTATTTCGGGGAGGGGGCAGATGACACGGGAGATCATCTAAACGGAGCGCCACCATTAGTTGGCGCGGAGCGTACGCCGAATTTTTTTTTTTTTGCACAGACCCGCCAGATCGCAAGAAATGGCCTTTACGACTCTATTTTTTTTTAACCTTATGGGAACCTCTCCAAAAGTTCTATTTTTTACTTCATAGTTCTCACTTCTTGGAGAGAACTGAATAAAGAACGGTGAGAGCGCGGTGGCGAAGAATAGCTGATACGTCTCTCGCCTTGGTGTCTTAAGCTTACACTTTTATCTCGTGGTTCAAAACCCAGATGACACGGGAAATCATCTTAGCGGAGCGCCACTACGAGTTGGCGCGGAGCGCACCGAGAAAATTTTGGTTCCACACACCCTCCAAGATTGCAAGAGATGGCCTCTACGACTCTACCTCGCACCCCGCCACCCCGCCCCTATGAAAATAAAGAACTTAAACACGATTTCAGACGATTTCATTTTTGGGGCTGTGACGTGATGGGGGCGACCCTGGTGGAAGCGTTGTAGAATCATAATTGTTTCAAATCAACAAGATTTTAGTGGACGATTACGGCAACTTTGAAGTTTCCCTTCATTTTATATGTTACATTTTAAATGTGCTTTTTTAAATACGACTTAGCCAAAAAAGTGTCGGTCTGGGCCGACAGTGCCACATACTGGCTACGCTCCTGTATAGAGATATAACTTAATTTGATACCATCTCTTCTTCAAGAAAACCTTAACTGCATTTTGCTTCTAAGAAACTTTTGCACTTGAAGCAGCGCACACAAAATCGTTTCCAAAACGCTTTTGTGCATGATGTAGGCTGCTTCAAGTATACAAAACTTGCTAAGTGATAAGATAATTACCAGATAAAAGGCACTGCTACAATTAGATGTAATGTTCTTGTCTCTTTTGGGGGAAAACTGTACAACGATGTTGAAAACATAAGTGTTTTTGACTCTATTAAGAATCTGCGTTGTATTAAATTGCAAGGTCCGCTAAAAAGATGAGATTTTCTACGTGACTGCACGAACTCCAACATATCAATGATTTTTACTTCCAGCGTATTTGAAAATATGTCACGTTACACGGTGGATTCAAAAGAATTTTTAGTCAGACTTACGGGAGACATTCTCACACTACTGTTTTTCATTATGGGTAGCTGAAACGGCCAGGTTCATTTTCATTACCATTACTATATAGAATCGGCTGTCGGGGCAGGCTAGAGGGCAGACCATTGGGCACTGCATCCACATGAAAAACCCATCTCGTCCGCTTTTGTAAGGAAAATTCGGAATTGTGAGTTTCCTTGAAGAATATGGTCTTCTAGTGAGCAAAATCAAGAAGATCGTCCGGGTGACTGAAGTTTATCAGACCCGCATATTTTATTAGTTTATCGTAGGCATGTAGATGAAGACTCCCCGACGAAATTTGATTTTTTTCAACAACAGGGAGAGGGCAGCCTTCCCCGACGGGACATGGCCTTGTCGATTGTAGAATGGATGAGGGATAGCACAGCTAGTGATTAAAACAGATTCAGATAAGCATTGAAATACCGTTACAGAGGGATCAATAGTTCATAAAGAAAAAAAAACATTTCATGATCACCCGTCCACTACCTGTAGTCATTTACGTTCATTTTAAGTATTCCCGAAGGAAATTGCCGTTCTTCCTCGACGGGGGAGGATGTAGGAAAAGGTATATGGAAGGAGGTATACGGAACTAAAAAGAAGTGATTGAAAATCGATTCCGATATGTTTAATATAGCATTTCAAAACAAAAAATATGTTCAAGATCACCCATCCAGTAATTTCAGTCCTTTTACGTTTTTTATTATTTTTTTTATTTTTATTTTATTATTTTATGCCTCCCCGACGAAACCGCCGACCTTCCCCGACGGGGGGCCATGGCCCCCGGTCCCCCGCTGGCGCCACCCTGCGTTTGCAACCTTTAATGTATCCCAAAGCGAAAGTTTCGTTCAAAGAAAAGATTTGCCGGTCGAGTTTCGGTCATTACCGATTTAGCATGGGGAGAATCGAAAGACTTTGGATGTTTGGAGTCTGTTAAAGTAGCGGTGAGTTACATTTCGTCGTGGTACACGTAACAGCCGTGCGTGGTGCCGGTGCAGTGTTTATTCCTTACTATATCCAAGGTAGCAGTTAAATAAGACTATTCCACTTGTCACCTTTTTGTTTCTTTTTTTTCAGAATTCCTTTTCGATTGCTTTGACTTACTGCTCAGACGACTCAAGGTCTTCTTCCCAAAGTTTGCTGAAGGACTCCGGCAAAGTTGCCTCTATCTGCTGGGTCAAGTACGGACCACTGAAAGTCTCCTGCTTGTCGAATGCGAATTCATCTAAAAAGTGTGTACAATACACGAACTGACAATGATGACGTATCGTGTCTTTCCGAAAACCTGATTGAAAAGGTAACCAAAGACAATTTTAAAGAGGAGGATATAATGCAAACACTTACTAGTCTCGTCCGTCGAAAACGGAAGTTGACGATAATGTTGTACCGAAAAAAGTTTTCGCTGGAACTAAATATCTCGGTGCTTGGGGAAGGTCAGACGGGAACTTGAAAAAGTCTAAATCGTCATTTTTAATAATATTTTATGGTTATGGAGCGAATGTGTCTTTGGTGTAGTGAAAAAATCAAAGATATTGTTTGTTAAGCTATTAAAGTGTAAAGTAAATGAAACCATGTCAGCTATTTTACTAAGTCATTTTCTTTATTATGTTAATAAGATAACTAGAATTGATAAATTATAATAAAGAAACCAAACCTTTTTGAGTAAATATACATTCTCTTTTTTGTTTTGTGTTGTTCTGTCTTTATATCATATTCATAATCACTTGGATTGGTTTCCTGCATTCTGATTGGCTGAAAACCATTCGAGAACGGACTCGAATAGTTTTCAAGAATTAAGGTTTACGGCCCAGTTTCCAACCAATTGGTTCAAGTCGAGCCTATTACGGTTTTTCCGGTTGTGGCTCACTTGCACCTTTTACCTCACTAGCGTAGCCAGCGGGGGGGGGGGGGGGGCAGAGTGCCCCCCCCCCCCCACAGAAATTTTGGGGACGCGACGGGCGATGTTGAAAAAATGAAGGAGAGCAAAAAAAAAATAAAAAAATAAAAAAAAGAAGATAAACGGCAAGAGGAGGGAGGAAATCGGGGGCATTTTTATAGTTTTTCGGGGGGGGGGGGGGTCTTAGTCGTTACGACAAAGTATGCAGTCCCCGACGGCGACTAGTCTCCCCGATGGTTTACCTGTTTTTTGCTCTCAAGGGACAATTTCCCTAATAAGAACCCCGTAATTTCGGCGCGCTATACGCGCGCTGTAGATTCACTCCAGTTTTTTCTTTACTTCCATTCCACATATCTAGAGAGTGTAAGTCCTGTCAACCTTACCAAGTAACAGGTAGGCAGAGTACACAGGTTATGTAGAGGTCATAAATTTCATCCCATATCACAAAGCCTAGTTGCTGTTTTCTTGTGTGTGTCATGCGATAGGTCAGTTGGTAAGCGTCTCACGGAGCATAGTTTGGCTATTTTATCGGGTATTACAGGTGGTTTCGACACAATGTACGTTATCCCCGATGCGGTCTACAACCCCTACAGTTTCTATTTTTTTTTTCTTTTTGTTCTTAATGATAACATAGGCTGTGTTATTTTTATAAGCCTACCAAAAATTTTCGCGCGCTTTTCAATTTCACGATTCAGACTCAAAAGAACACTATCAGTACGCAACTCGGCTTTTAAAATATTAAGTAATATTGTGCAAAATGTGCCCCAGGCTGCAATGACATGGGATAGTTAGGCTCTTTCATATCCCCTTCTCACCACCCCCTCGACATAGGGACTGTCGGAACTTGTGGTCGCTGGCATGGCCCGCCCCCTGTCGGGAATAATCTGTCGCCTTTCCATGGTTTAGTTATTTTGGCTTTCAAAAGAGTTATTTCTGCGATAAATCCCAAAATGTTCGGTACGCTTTGCCCACTCTTCCTCAGTTCCGTTACCTAGAGCTAATAAAAGTACAAACCCTTCCCATCTTTTCAAGTAAATTAACAAGTAGAATAAATGGATTCATATACATGTCGGGAATTCATCTCATTTCGCTAAACTTAGTTAATAATCTGTCGTGTCAGTCGTGCGGTACGGACTCGAAGAAGGAAGTACAATACAAGTTGTGCCCGATAGGGCCCAAATGCCGGGACAATTGATCTATATAAGCTTTAAATAAGTACAGATTCTTTGTAGTGTAGGCTAACCCCCCCAAAAAAATTGCCCGCTTTTCCACGGTTAAATCAGTGCGGAAATATCTTCCTCTAGCATATACAAATTTTATGTCGTATATGACTCTCAATGGCAGGTATAGTGCACAGGTTTCCTTCAAATCTCCCCCACCAACTCATCGACGGCATCCTGGCTGTCGGGGCTTGGGGTCGCTACCCACCCTACCCCTCCCCCGTTCGTAGAGTGGCCCATCGTCAGGCAAATCCTGGCGCCAAGCCTGGAGGGAAGAGACATTTTTCCAGTTATGACTTGTGTATGTGTAATGAAACAGTGAACTAAAAATGGAAGCTGCATTTTTTGGAGAGCGGCAACTATTTTGGAGGGGGAGGCCAATTTCACTAGGAGGGCGTGTCGCCCCTCTAAAACCCCCTTTGGAGAACACTGGAATGTAGTATAAAAAGAACAAAATATAGCACCATATTGCATCTAAGCTCTTCGAGACAGCAAAAAAATTCCAAAAGGGGAGGGTGACACCCAGGGAGATAGGCCCGTGGCCAGTGGGTTCAGGGGGTTCGCACTTACTCCTGCCCAGACCTAAATTTTCTTATTTTTTTTATTTAAATGGAGTTTTGACGTTTTTCAGGGCAAAATGTCAATTCCGCTGGTTTAGCCAATGTAAGCCTTATGAGTAGCTGCTTAGTTTCAGTGCAACACAATTTCCTAGGGCCCCATTGACTCGTACAGTAACCCTCATACAGCCACACAATAACTCTCGAGGGAATAAGGAAAACATTAATACAAGATTGAAAATGTCCAAAAATTCCAGCTTATGTGTTCACCAGATGGCTCAATTTTGATGTAAAATTGCAAAATCTCCTTGGAGTAGGATGGGGGAAAACCACATCCTCT
This sequence comes from Holothuria scabra, assembly GCA_037179385.1. NCBI lineage: Eukaryota > Metazoa > Echinodermata > Holothuroidea > Aspidochirotida > Holothuriidae > Holothuria > Holothuria scabra. The sequence continues at coordinate 52,635,749 of CM074180.1, forward strand.
CCCCGTTCGGTCACTCGGCTCCACACTTGGGCGCTTCGCTCCCTCAAGAAAATGCCGCACCCCAGTGGCGGCGATGAAAAATGAAAAAGTGGGGGCTAAGGGTATGTTCAGCCCCTCAATATTTGTCAAGTGCTCCAATTAAGAAGCTCGGAGAATTTCGAAGTTGGGCTGAACATATTCTTGCTTAGAACACTCGGGAAGTGCCGTTTCCGGCCATCTGAGGGGTCTGTAAAGCCAAAAATTTTCTTGTGCGCTCCTCGCCAATGGATGGTAGAGCTCCGCTTAGAAACATGTATTAACATTTTTCATAGATTGATTTTTTTTGCACTAATTGAGAAACTTCAGAAATGAGATCCATATTTTCAGGCTGGGTACATGCATAAAACACTCGGGAAGTGCCGTTTCCTGCCATCTGAGGGGCTTGTAAAGCCAAAAATTTCTTGTACGCTCCGCGCCAACTGATGGTGGCGCTCCGCTTAGATAGTCCTGTCGGTCAAAATCGGGGACGATGAGTCGACTTTGCCCCCCCCCCCCCCACAAGAAAATCCTGGCTACGCCCCTGTTTTACCTACTCCATTTCTTTTGCTGAGCCCCAAGCACAATGGCAGTAGGTTTCGCTTTCAAGTCTTCGGTATGACTCGGTCAGGACTCAATCCCTGGACCTCCCGACTGCAAGTCTGATGCCTTGACCACTTGACCAGTCGGTTCTTGAACCACGTTTAAGACCGGTGACCCTCAAAATTTATCTCCTAATTTGCGCTGTAAAGGACATACGACCTTAAAATAGTTAAACTGAGCTGTCACGAAGAGCAAATAGATCTTAGGATGAATGGTGGGGATGAACTTTCTCCTCCTCTTCCCGACGTCATTAGTGCAACTTTGGTTTAACTCCTGAGCGGTTATAATCAGCTCTAGCTAGAGTCCCAAATGAGGGGGCGGGAAGTTGTCAGGGCCAAAATAGCGATTGGCCGGACGTTTTTTAAATGAGGGTAGGCGCAACCAGGCCAGTGTAAGGCAGATGGGACACGTAACAATTGTATTATTTCAATTTTAAAAAATTACACGATCATGGAATCGGATTTTCGTTTCAACATGAAATAGTTTCCTTTTTCTCTCTTTTTCATTTGTTTCATTGTAAGTACGATTTGAAATTTTCTACAACAATACAACAAAAACACGCAGGACTACTCCCTGCAGCTTCAAAAAACTAAAGAAGATAGTCCTGTCCAGTAAGAGGAGCTGTGCCCCACTGTTAAAAATGAATTTTGAAAAGAGAAAGGATGCAAAATAGCGTTATGTTTGAGGCATTTCGAAGTATTTTTTCGTTTTCTTTTCATGTACTGTTTTTCAACTCTACAAATGCAAATGAAAGTTATAACTTCTATTTGCAAAGTAATCATTGTACAGCAGCCACCTTAGTATAAAAATTGGTTGGAAACTGGGTCGTAAGACTCAACTAACGAAATAAAATTGAAAATACACTCCTTTTTACCAAGTGACGATATTAATTTCCATATCCACTGAATGGTCTCATTTGGTACTAAATAAATTTACTTGATTGACAACTGGAAAACGAAATTTCTTACTACCGGCCTAACGGTGGGGCAAGAGAGACATTTGCCTCTGATTTTGTCCTTGCTCCCACTTGACCCCCATTCGGTCAGTTAGGTTAGTTAGTTAGTTAGTTAGTTAGATGGAGTTTAAAGGCCCAGTTTCTAACCAATTGTCGGTCAGTTAGGGGAAGAGTAAAAGAAAAATAGATAATATACCTCCTCATAGACTAATTTTTTCATCCAGAGATGTTCTAGACCTTCAACTTTCTTGGGACTCGCCCCCTGGACCCCACCCTCATAAACGGGCGTTTTATGATCGGTTTCGATACGTGCCATGCTAGAAAAGTAAACCACGTTTTGGCCATCTCATGTCAACCACTTTGAAAATCCAGAATCTCATGTTTCTCAGAACTTCATGTTTAACCATATCTTAAAATTAATAGTGCTGAAAGGGTTTGTTGCTGCATTGCAATGAGGCATGTCATAGACGCTAGGGCTTAACTTCATCACTGAACTTTAATTTAATTAGTTGATTAGAAAAAAATCACATCAAGATAGAAAGGTCAAGTTGGAATAAAGTTCCAAATACGGTTTAAGTTTAAGTTTACTTTCAAATACAGTTCAATTATGGGGGAAATTCTTCCTTTAGTCGTGTCTTACGACAGGCGGGAAATACCGCTGTCATTCTATACAGCCTGTAGTCCACGGGGGAAGGCGGGGGTTCATCACTGAATAGAAGGCATTAGGGCATGGGACATGGCTTGAAACCTGGGAATATTTTTTGTAGTAAATTCGTTTGAAATCTTGCATTGAATACTAGCGATCAGTTTAACGTATCTGTGTACTGAATCTAAATGCATGGAATACCATGAAACATTCATGTGCATCAGTGGCTTAGCCACTGGGTGGTCGTTAGAACCTCCCCCATGACCCAACCTAACAACCTAAAATAGCGGGTTTTTCTCTATATCCTTAGACTTTTCATCTTGTCGTGCCCCTACCCACCCCATCGGACACAACTTCCCCACCCACCCCCATGACACCACCCAGGGTTAACGCCGGCTCAAAAATTTAAGGGAGGAATTCTCCCCTTGGTCTAAGATTTTGAAGGAGATCTGAAAATCTGGAGGGGGGGGGGGGGAGACTTGAACAAAGTCCAATCTTGGAAAAAAAAATGGCACGTGCCTTCCAGAGCACATACCAAAAGTGTTGTAACCGATGCATATCCCCATGCCTACTGTATGTACAATTCCAAGTCAGCCCCACACCTACTGCATGTACAATTCCAAGTTAGCCAGTTGGACCTTTTGACAATTTTACCAGACCTTGTATTTCAGCACTGATTTCTAAGGAAAGCTCATGTTTTTTGCATAGACCTTATTTTGCAGCTGAACTTGAAGATATATTGGGCAAACCAGGCATCAAGTGAACTTTACTCAAACAAGCCTAAGCTATACTGTACTTGAGGTCCCAAGCCTAGAGTTTGTATCAACAGACTATCACCACATGGGCCTAGCCGAATGCTTTTTAAGCTACAGCGAAAATTTTACACAACCTTCAAGATTTTCAACTCTTTTTTAAAGGTTGATTACAAGGTTTTGTCACTTTAACATGCATCTAAAATTCTGACATGGTGGTCCAATAATTTAATGCCTCCGATCATCCAGGTCCTTTCAAATTTCCATGCCACTGTGGTACACACCAAATGTGCAAGGCTGCAGTCTTAGAGGCAAACCACATCGTAAAATTTACAGGTGTCCAAAATGATGTTGATAGCATTTATTTCTCAAAACATATGTGAGGCATGTGTAAAATACTTTAACTAAGCCCTTACCAATATTTTCAAAAATTTTACTTCGCTACTTTTGACGTATGATACTTTTTTCTTTAGAGCTGCTGGCACCAGCTCACACGCTATCCTAACGTATTGTCTATATGAATATATGGAAAACCTAGCATGTAATTGTAAAGCAGCCACATGCAAACTGTACACAGATTATATGTTGTACCACCAGTGTCAAGCCATGCTCAACACAACAAAAGTACTGTTTAAAATTTACAAGTCAGTGCATGCAAGAAGTGTTCATGGGATTTACGTACGGAACGTACATCCATTCCTAAGTGCATTACTGCACTGACCATGTAGCTATTACTCAAAGTAATAGCTCCATGCACTGACTTAGTGTATGCAATTGGTGAGCTTGAATCACTCCGAATGCAAGGAAGAAAGTACATATCGTGCAGGATAGGTCTACACAAAAATATGTGCGGGAAGTCCCTCTCTACAAGTTTTCTTTGTGCGGAAACTGAAACCTTTTTTTGCGGGATTCCAGCAATCACGCTGCTAATGCGAACCCAGTGACACCACCCCCCCCCCCCTTCCAAACATAATCCTGGCTACGCGCCTGATGTCCATCAAAACAGAATGAAGAGATTTGTAAGATTAAAGTATAATTTGAAGATCTATTTCGAGTGCCTTTCTTATTTCCCATTGAGTCTTATTTTGGCTACATTCCTTTCAGGTTATATTTAACCCAAGTTTACTAAGGATGAGGATAAAATGTGGATGGCCCTAAGCTTTACATGATGTAATTTCGTTTTATGTTTAGTAGTGGTATATCAAAGATATTCTGCCAATCTATTACTCTAAAATGAGTAAAATCCTTGCCCCATTCATTTAATGCAGTTGGGGGTCTATTATTTTTAATTAGATGATTGTAGGTTAACTGAGATGTAGAAGGTGCATTTATAAACTTATTAAACCAGCAACCGTCGTTTTCAAAAGTATTCCTCCCCTCCCCTTCTGGTCTCCAGCTACGTGGAATTGAATTAATGATACCAAAATATGACAAAAAGGGGAAATTTTCAATGTGATAACGGTTCATAAAGTCACGATAAGTCAATTGTTTACCACTCTCGTTAAAACGGTTTTTTACACATAGTACTTTTTTAAAATAAATCATGATACATAACGTTTGGTTAAGAATACGTATGGGAGGAATCATTCCATGTAATTTGAGAATCAAAATTCTCTCTAGAGAACGATGCGACAGTTCAAACCATACATTACTAACTTCTTGAATAAATTTATTCTAAATATTCGGGATATCTTCATGTCTACAATTGTAACGAAAGAAAAATTTCTTTCCACTGGTCTTAAAGAAATATGAAAGGAACATTTTCAAGGCTTATGTTTCCCAATAAAATATCTTTCCCCCAACTACACTTAGGACTATTAATAAAAGTTGAAATTTGTGTAACCTTAAGCCCCCTATCTCTTACCCAACTAATCCTTGCAGAACGCTAAATTTTATCTGGGTTTCCTTTCCATAAAAAAATTAAAAAAAAAAACCCGTTTTAATTCTTTGAAAAACTTTTTAGGCGGACTCGTTGGAATGAGAAATAAAAAGACAAGTTGAGATAAAGCGAAACTTTTAATGATAACATTTCTTCCTATTGGGGTTAAATCCCTAGAAGTAAAGCCTTTAATTTGCTTTTGTAACTTAAGAGCTTTGGAAGGTAATTTAGACGGAATAGATCATTTCTATTCGAAGTGAAGGTAATGCCGGGCATCTGTAAAGGTCCAGAGGTAACATTAATGCCATAACCAATAGCAAAATGAGGTAACTGAGACACAAAAGGTCCTTAAGGAACTTTAACAAATTACATTTTTGAAGTTACATACCACCTGAAATATATATTTAGGGGGGTCTTCAGCGTGGCTATGAAAAACGAAATAACCTCTAGGACGTAGATTAGGGCTAAAACTTGCTCCGTTGAACCCAGCGTGGTCTGTGACATCTAGAGAGTCTAATTCTTACCCACTTGAGTGCTTCGGGTGACGTCAAAAAACAGCCTACAAATTAATTTTACTCGCCAAAACTCGACCAAGTAAGGTTGAATCGATCGGCCTGGGACTGGCAGGAGTCGAATTCTCGTTCTTTACCTTACTCGCACTACCCGTTTGGGCTAGCTGCTCCATCGGGGAGCTTACCTCTTCCTTGTCAGGCAGGTTCTAGTGCTGAAATAACAAATTGATCATATTGAGTATCTTTGTCACGGGCGCAGTGGCGTAGCTACGGGGGGGCAGGGGGAGGGGGGCAGGGGGAAAGTTGTCCCCTGGAAAATAATTTGGGAAAATTTGATGAAATTGGGGAAATTTAATGAATTTTCTTACTCTAAAATTTCACAAAATTTTTGTTAGAATTAAAAAAAAAAAGTAATTAATAATTCGTATTTTCATGCAACAAATTAACCCACATTTGAGATATTGTCAGTGTCGCATGAACCGGTCCTACTCGCGTTCCACAGAAATGTTCTCGCCGCGTAGCAGATTGAATGTTCTCTTGTATATGCTAGCCTAGGTTTTTATGATCAGTGCATTTCAGTGCACATGAAGATGTTATTCAGGAATTTAACAACAGCTGATACAGTACAACTAACACTGAAAGTTCTCCCGAACTTATCCCCTTGCAAACAGTCTCTGCGCTGTACACTTTGTGAATTCAGTAAAAGGATGTGAAAACTGACAAGTCACTAACGTAGACACCCCCCCCCCCCCCGAGTTTATTATATTGTCCCGCAAGCTAGTAGTAGCTATACCGGTTTTACTCTGTGTATATAACTATGGATGGGCTGAAACAATCCATGGCCAACGATTAACCTAAAGTTAGTCTAGAAATTAGAATGAACGGAATCCATTGGCATACTTAGATTTTTTTTACTTAGCCTAATCCTTTCTGCTTGAGCTTTCTGCTCACTTGGGGTTAAACATGCATGAACAGGTCCATGAGCAGGCCTACCTTGTAGCCTTCTTCACTTAACAGACTGCTGTTCTAACAGGAGATTCTGTGTGATCGAGCCACTATTAGGCCTCCTTTTAGTGGCGTACGAAGGATGGGGGGCGTTGGGCCATGCCCCACTAACAGATGCCATTTTCTTTGTTCTTAAAAATAAGTAATTTAACTTTAGTAACGCAGATTTTACTTCAAAAGATAGCATATGTGGCACCAGGTTGCATATAAGGACACCCAATTTTTCAAAAATTTTCAAACGAGAAGGATTGTCTCTGCAAGTACGTCCATCAGTGATGCCAATATTTTAATTCCTACAAATAGGCAAATTCTGTCAAATTCCAATTTTCACTTTAAAAGGTAGACTCTGTTTCCCACTGGTGGCATCGATAAAAATAAAGACTACATGTTTAGATTCTCTTTACAAGGATGAATACGCTATTTTTGACCATCTGAAGGGTCTGATTTTTCGATATTATTTTTACGCTCCGCGCCAACCAGTGGTGGTGTTTCGCTCAGTCTTTTGGGCAAAATTACATTTTTGGGTCAGATAACCCCTTAACTCTCTGATCACTTTGCAGTTTGCGGACATATTTTGAAGGAAGGATTTTATTTGCAAACGACAAAAGAAGGTAGTGACTTCTTCGTATAAGTCTGGAAAATGCTATTTCCGGACATCTGAAGTGTCTGATTTTTCGAAATTTTCTCTACGCTCAGCGCCAACAAGTGGTGGCGCTCCGCTTAGATAGTCTTTAAGACAAAATAAAGTTTTGTGGCCAAGAAATACCACAAATCCTACACCGATCAATGCTCTTTTATTTTGACTCCTAAAAGTGTGCACATTTAATGACAGGTTTTATTTCGTAAGGTAACATAAATGGCATAAGAATGCATGTAAGACACAAAAGTTTCAGTTTTATCCTCATGAACCACCACGATTCAACTTTTTCACAGTTCCTGTCAAAGTCGAAAATCTTGCACTATTTTGCATCTGAGCTCCTTGAAAACGTCAAAAAATTTCCGGACACCCCTCCCCTTGACCATACTACATGCCCCCCCCCTTCAGAGAAATCCTGGGTATACCTCACTGCGTTATTACTTACAAATAAACAAGATATTGTTGACCAAAATAATATACTAAGAGCTGTTATTTCCAATTGCTCTATGTTATAAGATTAAAAATGCAGGTAATATTACATAATGACATGGTAATGTTGCTATACTTGTAAATTTGCATTGTTTATATGAAATACATACACATTGACCGCGAAAAATTTGGGGGAAATTTCATACCTTTGCCCCCCCCCCCTCTGGAAAAATCCTAGCTACGCCACTGCACGGACGACTTCGTGAAAATTGGTAAAAGATTTTTTTGGATGCATATCATTATGTATGTAGAGGCCCCTTTTCCTGAAAATGCGCGAGAGTCTCATGCAAGTTACCACCAGGTTAATTCCGGCACTTGAGCCTCTAAGTTTGAGCTAAGTGGAATGCACAAACACATGGAGTTACTTAAATGGAGTTTACGGCTTAATTTCTAACCATTTGGTTTACGTCGGGCCGGTCACGAAGAAGCCGGAAGAAACCGATTTTAAATGATAAAGAAATCAAAGAGAACTTATGACTTAATACATAATTGTTACTGCGAGAATAAAGACAAGTAAGAAACGACCCCCACCCCCCAAAAAAGGGACAAAAAATGGAAACTAAAGCTTTTCCCATAAACTCTTTGAAGATATAGCTTACTTACTGATACAATCTTTTCTTGAAAACTATACTACATTTTGCTTCTAAGAAACCGACTATGTATACGCTGTTCCAAGTTCAAAATGTTTGCTGTGGGCTGCGACTACGGACTTCCTATACATGGACAGAGCATGTAACGTGTACCTCCTATCCGTAGATGGTCTCCACCGACTGGGACAAAAAAAAAAAAAACGCACCAAGATGGCCCTCGAGAGGCTATAATTCGTGTGATTAAGTAATTTGAATGTGAAACAATATCATATTCCTGCAATACCCGAAGTGAATTTGACCTTACCTTGCCATAGTTCAAAAACATTTCAACTTTCTTGCAAAATATGGTGACATACTTGAGCAAGTCCAAACTTTGACACAAAAACATAGCAGACGGCCATCTTGGTGCGCTTTTCCCACAATAGGGTAGCGACAATCTACGGTACAGTATGCTCTGTCCATGTATAGGAAGTCCGTGGCTGCGACACAGATGGATGTTGCTACTTAGGAAGTAACGTAACAACCCCTTCCGCGTGTTTATGCTGCTTGACCTAAGCGTGCATATGCACCCACCATGAGGTTAGTTCGAGCGAGGTGTGGAATCGATTTTTGCGTGCTGCGCACTCTCAAAAGCTTGAAATGTTTAGCTTACAGTTCATTGCGTCGTCATGGACTTATGCAGTGAGAGGCAACAATTTGGTTTATAGACGAATCCGGACAGCAAATGATGATCTGATTTCAGTCGGCCATAACTGGGGTCCACCACCACCCCTTTAATCCTTCGATTCCCTTGCTTACCTCTATCATAGATTGTTGTACACTACTTTGTATCTTAATTCCTTCAATTTTACTGAATACGAGGGTTTGAAACTCATGTGAACGATACATAAAGGCGATTCAAGGCTGATGGACCCACTAATGGCTGCTCACAGTCACTAAAAACAAGCGCTAATCGGATTCGTCTATAGTTCAGTGGACATATAAATCAAAACAACTGATAGCGTCGTTTCAAATGACACGAAAACTTAGTGTAGTTTAAGTCTTTACGCAAGACATGACATCAGACGCTTGATTTCACGCACTGATGGAACAAGTTCACGCAAAGGGCTTTATTACGTGGACCATCGATACGTCCCAGCAACTGAAGTGTATACAGTAAACAAAAAGTGTTTTCACTTCAAACTATTCAAACGTGTATAGAGAGTCTTCTCATCAAAGTGGGTGTTTTGCAATCTTAAATGTATCCCAAAGCGAAAATTCCGTTCGAGAAAAGATTTGCCGGTCGAGTTTTGGTCATGACCGATTCAGCAAGGGTAGAATTAAAAGACTTTGGGTGTTTGAAGCCTGTTAAAGTAGCGGTGAGTAACGTTTCGCAGTTCTACAAGTAACAGCTGTACGTGGTGTAGACTTACGCGCCTTACCAATTGAGTTTTGTAAAATTAGATCAATTTTTTGAGTTTATTGGGAAAGATTAAACATGTAAATTTTTCTTTTCTCTACTATTTGCGGGTTAGCAGTTACACCTTTTCACTTATCACTCTTTGGCTTACTTCTTTTCAGATTTTCTTTTCGATGGCTTTGGCGTGCTGTTCTGACGACCCCAGGTCTTCACAAATGTATTCCCAAAGTTTGCTGGAGGACTTCGGCAAAGTTGCCTCTATACTGGGTCAAGTACGGACCACTGAAAGTCTCCTGCTTGTCGAATGCAAGCAAATTGGCAAATTTCTGATTTTTTTTCCTTTTTAGAGCCAGGGGCAATCGCCTTCTACCCCCGTAGCTATGCCGATGAATTTAGGCAATATATAAATTAGCTTACTTACAAACGTGAAAGTTTTTCAAAGAGGGAGGAAGATTAAAAAAATTCTTCTGTCCATTGCATCATTGAATATAATACCTGTCCTGTTACCCATAGTCCTTGAGCCAAAACTGTAAGACAGAAAATTCATGTTTTTTGCATTTCACATTGCAAATTATTTTACAGTCAGGGCATCAGGTTACTTAAAAACAATGAAAAAATGAGAAAGAAATGCGGTACCCCATTTGAAATACCTAGCAATCCAGGAAAGGCTTCTTGCAGTCATGTGATAACATTCTTGCATATTTTTGCATATTTTGCATGTTGAATTAATGTAATCTAACTCTATATTCAATCTTTTATGCAAAAGCAAACTGAAGTATACTTGCGAACAAAATAAGAAGACAGACTTTTGAAAATAAAGTTGGGGTAAAGACTTCTCTTTCCTTTAGGTAGTACAGATAAAGTCGACGGAAAGGGGCGCATTAATCTGATACAGATATGGCAACTATTAAATGTATTAAAGGTAATAACCATATGGCAAAGCTTACAATGCGTGTAGTTAGATGTTCACATCCAAAAGTGGAAATTGAACTTTTACCTAGCCCAAGTTGTAACGGTTGTGAAATTTGAATAGATCTCTTAATTTCTCACCACAAAACCATTATTTGAGTGTAGGATATGAGTATTCTTTAACTTGGATCATGTGGTGAATTTCATGAAACCCTCAATGTGCTGCTTTAAATGGTAACCAATCTTGCCCCTAAACAAAAAACATATTTTTTTGAAAGGATACTTCAAGACCCCCCAACAAGTCTAGGTTTCACCCGGAACTCTGTACGATATTAGTGCTGGAAATAAAGATTATGTTGCAAAGTTTTGGTAATTTACTGTCTTATGGACAAAATCTCAAAGACTTAACCCACTGAACATACAATTTTAACTGGAAGGCTGTGCAAAAATCAAGAAATTTCGAAAAGGGGAAGAAGAGAGATGAAGGACTGGTTTAATATTCTTGTAGATTTACATTATGCCAAAAATATTAGCAGATATGCTTATTTCAGCATATCTGCTATTTTTGATGTGGCAAAAATGGGTGACTGAGGCATGCATATCGAAAAATTGCGATCACATTCGAAGCATTTGTATTACAACGTGTGGCGGTATGCTGTCATTACGTAGCCTCTCAGGCTACGTGTACGGAATCGTATTTACAATCGCCAATTAAAATAGGTAGGAGGTAACATTATCTGCTACTTCGTAGGCAGTCCCTTGTTTCAAATGTTTTTGAATTTTTATGAGTTCTTATCAGATAATTTGTCTTGTAATTAGAAAGGTAGCATCTGTGCCGGTGCGGTGGGATGGGATAAAGACCGCGGATACCTTGAAGTAGGCCTTCTGTTCTCTATAACCTTTATCTAGACGTGTATCTACGCTTGGGTTTAACGTTGAGCTTCATCAGAAGTCGGACGTTTTAGTTTTTCCTGATCTTAATTCGGAAAAATGCTCCTTAAAACCGCCTCAATGAGCGCGTCGAGGTACCATTCTTCATTTTCTCCGTGAGTTGCTTCCAATTCACCTGAGCCTGGAACTAACCCCCCTCTCATGGCTAGTCACGGAGGTGTTGGAAAGATTTGACCCAAATTCGAATCTCCCGATATTAAGTACCAGTGGCTTATCAGGTTTTGTTTAAGCTCTTTGGTTCTTAAGTTGGTTGTATGTACATTATTTTAAAGACTAGTGGCACTTGTTTTTCATGCTGCCTATAAGCAAAGGAGATTTGATCGTTCTTTGTTATTGCATAATGCCTTTAATGGCAATGTTCGACTCTCTTGCCCTGCATAACTAATAAATTCGTGAAGAGAGTTTTTCGTTGAAAGCGTCCCTTCAATGCATTATGGGTTTTGATGCAACCGAGTACAGTAAGCAGTATACCACATGTACTTTAAACTTTGCATATCTTGTCATGCCACTGACATTAAACTGTTTTGACCCAATTTTTAAGTGCCCTTGGCCCCTGCAAAATTCGGTGTAGTTAAATTGATCCCCAAATATGTAAACAAGTTACAACTTTGTCCTCAACATGCGACAGCCTTCTTTTAACGACTAGCATTAAGTCGACAAATAAAGATTTATTGGATGATACTATTTTCACAAAACATTACTGAATGTTTGCTTACATTCAGAAATGGACCGAAATTCCCCCCCAAAAGACAGTGGAATTTAAAAAAATCAGTTCAGGTTCTTGAAATTATAGTCACCCTGTTCACTTGATTCATTCATGCTGAATACTTTGGAGCATAAACAAAACACATTAGCGATGAAATAAATATCAGAGGTAGAAATGTTCGAGGTATTGAAACTGAAATTTTTAAATAAAAATATCCAAAGTTGTCATTAAAAGAAGAAGGGTTTAAGGTCATACCAAGTTTTGATATGTTAGAGGGGTACTTATTCTTAACATTTTGGTGAAATTTGCATTGCAATCTTATGTGGGTTTTGCAGGATATGAGCAAGTAAATTTGTCGCAATTTCAACAAACAGTGAACTTGAACCAGACCCATATGACATCATATCCCCACATTAATGTGTAGTTTTTTGGTTTTTTTTTTAAATTTTACAACCTATTTTCTCCTTAACAGTCCTATATTATCAAAATGTGATTGCATAAGTGGCATGAGAACTTTTGGAACTTTGCAACCCTCATGGAGCGGTGCTGTACCTATTAACGCCAACGTCAACACAACAATCTGAAAAACAAAGGGAAACAAAGCATTCATTGTGGGAGTGATAAAATATCTGTCCTCATGCATACTTTGGAAGACAAGTCCAGTTAGTTCATTTGCTGATATTTCAGGAATTGTCCGATTTGAGTCCAACCTGTGTAGATTTGGTTCTTCTTTCACATGTGAAAATAAAATTTTTGCTTAAACTTTCCCATCAAGTTGACCCAAAACACCCATCTTTAAAAACAGATCATTACTATACAAACACAAGTAAGTCTAATTTTGTCCATTGATATTTCAAAATGTTCATTTCAAAATTTCATGCAACGAATACCACGAAACATGAATGAATGACGGGTATCGAGTTGGAGAGGTCTAAAGTTGTGAAATGCAATTTTAAAGAACTCATCAAATTTAGTTAAAAACCTTCATTTTTTCCAAGTTCCCTTCCAAGGTCCAAAATTAAAATTCACAACCACCGGCCTTCTACTTTTTCTAACATCAAAATGCATAGCTGCAGCAACATAACAGTCCTGGTTCAACCACAGGTCTCAGCGCCTGATCTCCGCTCTTTAGTTCTGTTGGGCGATAGCCATTGGACCATGGCATTCCCTCACGAATGCCAATTTTTTAGATCCTAAAAAACATATTTTAGTAACGCAAGTTCTACCTCAGAAGGTAGCAGATGTGGCACCAGGTTGCATGAACAGATGAAGGAACACCCAATTTTTCAAACAATTTTCAAAGGAGAGAGATTGTCTCCCCAAGGCCATATTTTTTCACCGATCCAGTTTTTAGTGCCGAAAATACGCACATTTTGTAGCACTCCAAATTTTACTTCAAAAGGTACCATTCATGGCACCAGATTACATGAAAAGAAACACTCCCTCTAGACCCGTCTTCAGATCAACAATCCCCCAGCATTCTGTATACCCCCCAGAGAAATTCTATTAACGTTACCTCTTTGACAAGATCTCTCTTTCCGATTATCATAACTTGTTTATTATCGTAGTGTAGTTAGAACAGATTTAGATTATAGCGTTGGATCAACCTCAGTGGCGTAGCTAGGGGAGGGGGGAAGTGGGGGGTTAAGTTGGCCCGGGCGCCACCTCTAGGGGGGGGGGGGCAAATCGAGATCACCTAAAAAAATGTTGGACGTACCATTCGCATTGATATAGCAATTTCATCTTTTAAGAAAATAATTTAGTAATATTGACACAATTCAATGTCAATCTAAACTAGATAAGGGGCGAATGAACCCATAAATCGGCAACAATCCATCAAGTTTTGCGAGAATTCTCGTGAATTTAATAGGCTCAGATGAAGAAGAAAAAGTTCCTCAACTAAAGGAAAACTGTATTCGCGTGGGAAAAATTTTATAACGATGATTTAGATGGAATCGATCTATTTAATGATGTGATGGGTTTTAGAATGCTTTTGAAAGACAAGGAGGGTACCACCATAACAAATGCAATGGACCTGCTAAAGTTCTTTGTTCAATATGGTGATGACCCTGTTTTCCCAAATTTGCGAGCTGCTATTCAGATTATGCTCACTGTGGCTATTTCCATAGCTAGTTGTGAACGGTCTTTCAGCAAGTTAAAACTTATTCTCCCTTATCTCAGAGCCACCATGAGACAGCCAAGACTAACTGCATTGGCACCCCTCAGCATCGAGTTTGAGGAAACCAATTCATTAGATTTTGATGATGAAATCGATATATTCGCAGAGGCAAAAACACGAAAGGTGGAACTGTACTCAACTGCTGGTATAGCTCATCGTCATTTAAGTAAAAAAAAATCAAGTAAAGTAAATTATTCAAGTAAATCAAAACGTTGTGTCTGTGGTTTTAAACATGAATAATGCAATCATTGAAGTCATTTGAGTCAGACTTTAACATTTGTTCTATTTAAGATCTTGAGTGGTGTAAGTATTCATAAGATACTCCCCGAAGATGGGCGTAGGGGCGCCACAAACCCTAGCTACGCCCCTGATCAACCTGTCAGCGTTTAAATAAAAACTACCGTAATTTGTTTTAAAGCTACGAGGTTTAAAACTCGAATAAGATTGGTCCGTACTAGCAAAACTTGTTTTCATCTGGCTCTGTTGTAACAAATTGCTAGCTTTGAATCAAAGGGGACTTTACATGCCGCTGACAAGCAAAAAACTATTTCACCAAGAGCCTTACTAGTTTGGGAATGCGAGTTTCTGTATGATTTATAATTTTATGTTACGCCTACGATTTGAATTTTTAAAGCTCTTTAGCTTTTGCAGACCCCCAATTTTTCTAAGGACCCCTATTTTTCCGCTGACCCCCACGGACCACTTTGCCTTCGCGGACTCCCAAACAAACTTCACGGACCCCAGGTTGAGAACCACTGGTCTAAGAGAAGATGTATCTTAGCTGTTGTGTAAAATATCTTTATTAAGGAAATTTTGTCGTGTAGTTTTTATTTGCATGCAGGTATGTGCAATAGTGACAGCTAACTTGCTGCAACCTCCTTTAAGGGTGTGAAAGTAATGTAATGTCTTTCTTGGTATCCACACATTACAGGGACGGAACGTCCAGTTCTTATGCCCTATATATGGGATCATCCAGGGACGACCAAGAGACGGTAAAAGGTAAGCAGACGTCTGTTTTGCCTGATTTCCGACATACCCTCCTTGTGGCTCGCCACATGGCAGTAGACAACTACTATCATCCTACACTTTGTGCCATTGCTTTTAAATAATTGAAAATAGATTTTGGTAACCGCATTCCTTTGTTCTGTATCTTATTTTCTGTTTTTCAATTAGTTATTCTACCTTTTCCGTCCGTCGTTGAAAGCCGCTCCTGCTCAAAGCACATTTTGTGTTTGGATCCGAAGCGCCCCTGACAACGCTCCTTAATTGCTACTAGTTGCGTTACAAAAGATTACCGGTAAAAGATACTGCCATTCGCTGTGCAGATCTCACATTATTCTTACTACTGTCCTCACTGAGCACATCCTTTCTAATCTGTAATCTGGTAATGACCTAGGCCTTTACAACTGTGCATATCAACACTTTTTTTATCCTCCATGTCTGCATTGAATTTTGAACTTCCTTATTTTACAACATTTACCATCGTGCTTAAAGATTGGCTGCATGACTAATATTTACATAGTATTGTGTAAAATAGCTCAAACAATGCAAGAAATGTTTACAATAAGTCAATAAATACCCAACATCGATAAAAGCGTTTTAACAGTGGGCTGTGCATCACAATACATAACATTTCAAGAAGTAAATTACAGTGGGCGGGAGTAAGCCAATAGTAATACGCGTAAGTCTAAACGCATCAGTTAACATGAATACCTGGTAAGAATCAAGTCGATTTTAGAGACAACGAGAACGAGCCTTAAGTTAAGTATTTCCCAACAATTCCCCTTTTAATGTCCAAGAAGAAATTACGTGTGCAAAAACATCTTTAAGATCCATGAAGTTTATACTTTTACCTCGTTTTTTACTGTTTATATAAATATACTTCTCTACTCGAAGGGCAAAGTGAAATTTATGCAGAAAGTCAACATAATTTAAACTCTTATTTGGACATTACATGCTAAAAATAAAATATTTTAGGTGCAGAATGAGGAAATTATAAGGATGAAGCTTTTGCTTTTGAAAACCAACTGAAAAAGATATCCTCTTTTAAAATATGAATTTCAGAACCAAGCAAGAAAGTTTCAACATCACTTAAAAATGAAGCTACATGATAACATTCAACAAAAAGGTGACTTAGTGTTCCAGTCTTAGAGTTGCAGAAATAACATAAATCAGATTCGGAAATACCCATTACAGTTAAGAATTAAGTGCAGATCAACACTACTGCCACAAAAAATGAATTAAATCTTACTTGTTTGTTTTATCATACAAAGACAGATTCCAGAAAATGACAGTTTAATTTTATTTTTTCTTGGATATTGTGGTTTCTGGACACTTTTGGAATACATGATAGCACCCGCTGTCTGACTACACAACTCTGTGGAAGACTATATATTCTGTACATAATGCATTACCAAATCAAAACATTAGGATATTGGATGGTTCTTCGTTTTGACATACATTTCATGAATAACTGAATAATATACACATCTTTTCGGAAGTTGAATTTGTTTATCTAGTTGACTTCTTTCAAAGGGATAGGTGTGAAGAAGAATACTGACACTGAGCAACACGTACTGTTTATCACTATTTTTTTCATGGAGAGTGAGCAGGAATTTTGGCATGAATTTGGGTTTGGGGATCTTTATAAGATGTAACTGATAAGAAACATGAGCTCTGTATCACTGCAGTAGTGCGCAATCATAAAGGCATGGGGTTAAGGCAAACTTCAAAAAGCGTACAAAATGCAAATTTTTATCTCCAGTTGATGCCTTTTTTCGTACTTGTTCATCTGACATACAACTTCTACCTAGTCCCTTTTTGTTCCTTTCTAGAGCTCCATTTTGGCCAACTACATTTCACTTGGCCGTCTCAAACACGGTGAGACATATTGCTGGCTAAAGGCCACATAGTGAATTACATTAGAAGTTGTCAAACTTTGACCTCTTGAGAATAATGGAAGATATTGGATAATGTTCCGAGACATCGCTCATCAGAAGATTACATTCAATTTTTTCAAGCGCGAAAGTCTCTGTTTGGTCATGTGACCAGGAGCCCCTATTTGGATGTTACCATTCGTTTTCTTTACTACAAGAAATAAGAGCGCAAATTATTTCTTGCCAACAGTTTCCACAAATGACCTTAGTCCACATCAACGGTTTTGACAAACTTGGCATCAGGAGGCATCAAATAACGACTACAATAACTTCAACCCACAAATTCACATTATTAATCAGGCTCGTAGCCTGCGTTGTGAAATGGGGGGGGGGGGGGGATAACTGCTCCCCGAGTTTTGTTTTAATCTATGTGATAGTGGAGCTACACATAGGACGTGTTTCAATGGCCCATAAGGTTTTACCCATGCGGTCCACCGTCTTATAAAGTTATGGCAAGAACATATATTTCTTTCTTGAAGAATACCGAACATTGAATTTTTCATCACCTTGATGGCTTTTACCGCTATCCCGCTATACCAACATCGTGCAAGCTGCGGCTCGCATTCCGAATGCGGACCCCACGAGGTCCTTCTGAGCGGCCGACCAGACAATTTCACCTTGTCCTATTTTCGGTTGCTCTTGGTACTTTATTGCGTTATTACAACATTAACCATGATATTTTCTACCAAAACAAATGAAAGACGCAATGTAAATCTAATTTAAAATAATTATTAATGTTATGATAAAGTTTGTATTTCATATTGTCCTGTATTTATTTTTGATGTGGCAAAAAGGGAGGTGTCCTTTGAATGACTGCCTCTCTTGCTAATGTCATAAAACTAAGTCAGGAATAATGGGACATAATATTTCTACTTTAGAGTGATAATCATTTGTTTGGAGTTAACAATTAGTATGGGCCATTACCAATGATCATTTAGGTATAACTATATTATACTGTATTCCTTGTTAAAGTGTTAATTCACATTTTAACTTTCTGGTATCTGAGTTTGCTCTATGATCTGTGCCCTAAGATAATCAATATTTCCATTGTGTTCATACTAAGTGAAAGCCAGTTAACACATACTTGACAGGCCTGTTAGTTAACCAAAAATGTTACGTAACTTTTTTAAATTTTTGAATATCCTGTAATGTTAATCAATTCGTCTGATTTGAAATCTAACTTTATCAAGTGTTTGTGTAGTGAGCTTAACTTCCTGCTGAGGCGATAAGATAGTTTCATCATGTAGGAGGTATAAGCTTCTGTACCATTCTTGGTGCTCTAGTTTTTAATGTAGCGAAAGGGGTGTGGGTCATGCCTGGATGCCCAGCCTTTCTTTTATCTGCGCTTGATATACGTCTACGTCCGATGAACGTTGCAAGGACGATTAAAAATGGGGGGGGGGGGAGTGAGCTAGATGAGATGAAAATTAGTAGTGAAAGTTGCCAATATTCCGAATGCAGCCTTTTTTAGCCAACTTTACCAGAGAAAAGGGTCCTTTTCAGGGTGAAACTAATCTATATAATTGCAATCAATTCCTTTTACAAACAAGCTTGTTCGATTGGGCAAGTAGTCTTTGAAGGGCACAAACCCCTTAAATTTTGTAGATCTCCATATACCTGAAAAGTAAGTTCTCTGACAGATTCTGGATTAAGAGTGGTCAACTTGAGATGGCTAAAACGTGCTTCTAGCGTCATGCGTATCGACTGTTTACGACCAACCTCTGTACTTAATAAACCTTTGCCGTTCATTTCTGAATCCTGTATTCACCAACTAAAGTGGCATTGTAATACATGGTTCCACACTTTTTGTGCAAACATTGCATCATTTTGTCCAGATTAGTCTATTAATTTCGACTTTTTGCAACTACATTACTGCTCATACGCACCACAGCAGCAAAGATACTAAAGAAGCCAACTCCAACATAAGGTTGCATTTGGACTTTGCTATCACTCGTCATTGTTGCAAAGCTATATAAGCTAACCGTGGTTATGTTCACATTTTATTTATTCGATATTCATGTCTACTCAGGATTGAACAAAAACGACACAGATTTACTCACAGGATGTAAACGTAAGTACTTTGTTTTCTCTTTTGGTATCCAACGTATGAGGTTTTCCTTTTCCCGTCCCCTTAAATGGAAAATAAGTGTAAAAAGTGAAGAAACATTGGGGTAGAAATTGTATTGTTGTCCCTATTTTTCATACTGCTTTACACTCAATTTACATGGCATTCGTTGCAACTCATTTTTTCAAATTCCCATATCTTTGGACAGGCAAATTGTAAAATGAATCAACATCACTTTGGACATCACTTTTAGGGTAAAAAGAATCCCGTCTGAAGGAAAATAAAGGACCCTTTACCGCTTTTTTTACCCATATGTTAGGCATACGAGAGGTCAGTTTTAGCAACTGCATGAATGTTGTGCATGCTGTAAGGTGTCTGAAGTTCATGTAAGTGTTATACTAAGCTCGTTTGTTTTCTCTCTACAGTGTTTGCGCAACATTATTGCTCATGTGCTCTACAGCAGTAAATAGAATCGTTCGATTTCTTTCAACAGTGTGAAAGGTTATTGCTCATGCGCTCTACAGCAGTATTTTTTTAACACCTCAGAGGTCACGTCTAACTTTCATCAGCTTATTACCTACAGTGAGGGCCTGTAAGGGAAACTCATCTAACAGTATTTTGTTCACTCAATCACTGTCGGCACATTATCGAAGAACATCGAAACCGTGACACTTCCATAATAATTTCTCTTTACTGCTGTTGTATCCAGGTTTGAATTTTTCTTTTAACCAAATGACTAGAAAATAGTTACTGATAACCAGAAAAACATGTGAAAACTTGGCTTTAAAGGGAGGTTACTCTCTTTCTAAAAAACGATTCACTGTCATTTGACATATTATTTATTGCTATAATTCAATAATGTGTGGATAGACAAAGTGTAAAATGAATGAAGATTACTTACAGTTTTTACGGTAAGTAAATACGAACCTGTTGTGAAGGAAAACAACAAACCCTTCATTGTGTCAAGTGTTTTTCAGACATATGTCAGACATAATAAAGGACCGTTTTAGCAGCTACATGCATGCGTGTGCTTTGAATGTGCTTTAAACAAGTGTTTATACTGACAAAGTTTAATAGTTTTTCTTAAGTCCTCCCGACTCTCTGTCAAAGAGCCGTTCGGCGAAACCAAGCTTTACATAATTGGTCTGTCAAGTATGGCTCCACTAGGTTAGGCAATAAATCCACTCTTTTATCAACTCTCACTGGGAACGTTTGTCTAATGCGATATTGGGCATATCCTACCAATTGTGTTAATGACTAGGTTAACTGTCGCATATCAAGAGGCTTGTACCCAAAATGATTATTTGCTCATTTCATACAAAAATTGCTGAATAGTTTTTAATTAAGGTAAGTTAAATCGAAACTTCGAAGTGATATTTTTCAAAAAAAAAAAATAAATAAATAAAATGACTATTTTAACTAATAGCAATTAAATTTGTGACGTCACAAAAAGGAGATTTTTCCCCTAAAGTAATGCCTTCATCCATGCCCAAAACGTAGCGTTATACGGCAAAAATACAGAGCCAAATAAATTCAGTTGTTTTCATCTGATACCCGTGACACACAGCTCCCCAAAACACGTTTGGCCATGTGGATGTATTTCTGCCTACAAGTATTAAATTAAAAGTCATCTGTAATTAAAAGCTTGTTAGATTTTTTAAGACTTAAATGGTTACCCGAACATTTTTATACCTCTGCCCGAAATTCAGATCTTGTGGAAATTAAGGAGGCAGTGTGAACCCTGTCCCAAGGGCTTAGGTTTAAGGGGAGGCATTTTCACTCTCCCCTTTCGAATTTTATTTAATAAATATTAGGTTTTATATGAAATTTGTCGAGTGGCATATAAGCTGCCTTTAAACTATAATATTTGCTAAATATTAAACTTATAGGAAACTGAAAAAGGCGTCTGTAAGGGGGACATGATGCAAACCTCCGGGCCATGTTAGCGCCTGAAAGTGTACTTCCTGTACCTAAATATTCAAGATGACCAACAGAGGGACCGTGTCTTCGCCCCACCTGGCCTGGTCCTGCCACGAGTGAATAAATGAAGATTCAATGGGGGTGCAATGATTTAAAAATGTTTGCTTTTGGACCCTTACTCAAAATCCATATATGGGCCTTATATGAATATTTGTATCTGGCCAATATCTGGTCCAGATATGGAATTTGTATCTGTTTTTAACAAAAACTGGACAGATGTAACTTGATATGACATACAGAATTATATGGCCCATACAAAATTTGATATGGCTCAAATTTTATATGGGACAGATATGGTGCATATATGTCCCAAATAGGGATTTATATCCAGGCCATATTGGACCATATATGTCTGCACCAAAATTTATTAGTGCACTTTCTTTGTATAAAACGTATCAGAAGTCTTGCTGAGCCAGTATACTTTTTGTGAACCAAAACTCTCACTGCTTCCCGAAGAAGTACAATACTTGACCAAACTCACCGCCTTCAGACCATTTACATTATTGGTCTGTCATGTATGGCTCCATCCTAGCCTGGATGAAAAGAACAGATACTACACATGATCTTAGCCAAAAGACCGACAATCGAGCCATTGTAGTTTAATGTCCATTGTATTACATTGACTGAAGTATTTGAAGTTGTTCAATTACTTGAAAGTGAAGAACAAACTTCTTTGAAATTCCTACTTTTAAATGCTTGCACTGCATTGTGGGTTAAAATTACCGTATGAGGCAATATTCCAACGTAAACTTGTTATGGCCATCAAAAACTTTATTTACAAATCTGGACTGGCATTTCATCAGGTTATATCCGGCTTCATATGGCCGTATAAAACTTTATTTGCATATCTGGGAAGTCATTTCTTTAAGTTATATACAATCCTCGACAAAAGTACATGGGACAAATCCCGCTCCCCGTGTCAATGTTGAACTTTCAGGATGCCTTGGGCTGCCGCAACATTGAATGGGGGAGTGGGGGATGGTGATCCGTTCATTGATTGTTTTGATTGTTTTGTCCCATCATTTTTGTTGAGGATTGTCGGAAGCCTGTACAAACGTATTTGGAGAAGTTTTTGATCTTAGGCAACTTTTTAACTGATGAATAAAAGTTGTGTGCGTTGAAGGGATTGATTCGATGGCAAATGTCACGGTTTAAGCATTAAGAACACAATTGTCGCATGACAACACAATAAATAAGTCTTTTAAGTATTTCACGTGGAAGAAGTGTAACTTAATACGCACTACGGACTTCTGTCCATATTCGGTCTTTCTAATTAGGACAGGGAAGTGACCAAAATAAGGTACCCATGGTTGGTTTAACGTCGTTAATTTTGTCATTAATCTATTCAGAAGATCCGTTGCCAGCAGGGTACCGAAAAGGGGGGGGGGGTAGCTTTCAAGCGAGAAATTTTTCTTGGGGAGCGGGACAGACCAAAACAACCTTCACGGGAGGGGAGAACATATATACTACATAAATTACAGGCCAAAAGCGGCTTTTTAAATTTCTGAAATCGAACTGCTACAGAAAGTCCAAAAATGGGCTTTATAATGTTCAATTTATAACATCTCAATGTAGTAGAACTCGTCACTAATCGCTATTTCTTCGGAATATTCAATCAGCGCTCCGGTTTTCCGTTGACCTCACCACGATTTACCATTGACCTACACACTTTTTTGATGTATGTCGAGGGTTAATCGTGCAAATACAAGACTTCTCTATTTATAGGAAACCTTCAATGTGCAAAAATGGTTAACCGTTTGAATTTCGTTAAATCTTTTCGTAAATTGTCATGTTCAACGCCTCAAATGCTTACATATATATAATTTCGTCTTTAACCAGATTGCAGTTTAAATCATCATTCAATGTTTAATTATGCCGAAAAAGAGACAATTTTGTGGTTAACCGTTGAAGCTTGATATGGCCATATAAAACTTGATATCAAGTTCAAGTTCAATTTATTCTCTATTGCACCCCAATATGGGGTACAAGAGACTGAGAAACACTATTAACAAACAAGGTAAACACAATTATTACTTAGAAAGAAAAAGAAGGAATAAAAAAGTGAAAAAAAAGAAAAAACGGGAAAAAAGAAAGCATCGCTCATACTGATACCAGGGGCGGATCTAGGATTTTCCGTTGGGGGTGGGGGGCGAGCTGACGGTCGATCATCGGCCCGACTGAGTATCTAAGCGGAGCGCCACCATCGGTTGGCGCGGAGCGTACAGAAAATTTTGAAAAATCGCGACCCCTCAGATAGCCGGAAATGGCATTTCCCAGGCTTGAAAGTAGAACCTAAGCAGTCGTGACTTTGAGTTTTTGTGCGCCAAAAAATATTCCTCTCAATAAAAAGTGAGAAAATTGCAAAAACTTGCTTCATGAACTAAACCAAATTTAGTAGATCTTGATTTAAGCTAAGATCGCTCTTTAAACGCTTTTGATAAAATATCTTTCCAAAAATATTTCGTAATGTTATAGGTCCGGAAAAAGTGGTCTAAAGATAAGGTAATCCTCAAACAAGGTAAAGGGAGAAGAATCTTTCCTTTTAAATTTTGAATAAAATTTCGTTACAACCTATAATTCTATGAAAGTAAAAAACTGAAAGAATTGAATTTTGGGTTCTCCAACAGCTTCAAAGACGATGGTGAAAATATCTGACCAGTGGCGTAGCTAGAATTTTTTTCGTAGGGGCTTAGGGGGGCTGGATACTTTTGTAGGGGGACTGGAGTTTAGCATCTAAGCGCAGCGCCACTATCGGTGTACGTGGAGCGTACCGAAGAAAATTTTGAATTTCAACACCTCCCAGATGGCTGGAAATGGCATTTGCCAGGCTTAATTGTCTTTAATTCTGTTGAGGAAAATTTGTGATTTTTCTCAGATTCAAACTCACTTTTGAGATACTGATTAGCTCAATTCATTACTCCGCTGAACTATGTATCCTAGGATTGCAAATCCGGAATCCTGCTGTATGTTGTAAGCAGTGTACTCCTCAGTAAGGTATTTCCATAGACATAGGGGAAAATTTCAGTTTTGGGGCAGAGTATATTTGTCCGAAATGTAATTCTGTCCGTAGGACAGGCAAAGCTTACCGCCACCACTGGTTGGCGCGGAGCGTCCAGAAAATTCGAAAATTCGTACCACTCAGACAGTCGAAAATGACATTTCTCAGGCTTATAAAGGGGATCCAAGCAGTCGACATTTTAAGTTTCAATTGCAGATAAACGTTCATTAATTTGCCCGAGGCGTACGGAATATTTTGAAATATGCGACACCTCAGACAGATGAAAATGGCATTTCCCGGACTTATAGGGGTATCTTAGCAGTCGCTATTTCGAGTTTCCACTTGCAAAAAATGTTCACTTGAAACTTAAATTCTATTCTGCTTTGAAGCGGTCTAAGTGGAGCACCACCACACGTTGGGGCGAAACGTACAGGAAATTTTTGAAAAATTTGACCCTTCAGACAGTCAAAAATGTCATTTCATATTCTTATAGGGGGGGGGGGGGGTCTAAGCCAGTCGCTATTTCGATGTTCGATTTGCCAAAAATGTTCACCTGAAAGTAAAATTCTGCTAGGAAGACTTCGGGGAGCTTCACCACTGGTTGGTGCGGAGCGAACAGAAAATTTTGAAAAATCAGACTCCTGAGACAGTCGAAAATGACATTTCCCAGGCTTACAAGGGGATCCAAGCAGTCGCTATTTGATCAGAAAATTACCAGATAAAATGTATCACTACCAATCGATGAAATGGTCCCGCATATTTTCGGGGGAAAGCTTCAAAACGGAATGGAAAACATGGTAATGAATTTTACTCTTTTGGTATTGGGACTAAATTCAATATATATTGATAAAGTTGTGTGACTGCCCGAACTTCCGACTATATTCATGATTTTTTTTTTTTTTGAAAAATGTAACATTACAAGGTGTGTTTTAATTTTCAAGCAGACTTATGGGAAGACATTCTCACTCGGCATCATTAAAGTATCGAAAAACAAATTACCCGATTTTTATTTCCTTTGCCCGTATTTGGCTGTAGAGAAGGATAGATGACAAACTCTTGGGTACTTGAACACCCTCCTGTCTGTCCATTGAATTAATTTGGCAATTGAAAACGTCCCAGCATTTTTTAACCTTTGCCCGAATATTTGACCATTTCGGGCATTTTTTGCAAGACTACAGTATGAAGTGAGGATGATGAAAACATATTTCACATTGTGTCACAGATCTTTGTTATTTTTCATGAAAATTTTACTTTAAATATAGCGTTTTTTGTTTTTCGGCAAAAATTTGAAGCTATTAAAATTATCGGCCATTTAGGGTATTGTATGTTTTACACAGCATTTAAAAGCAGGCCCAAGAATGATTGTTTCTTTTAACTGTTTAAGCCACAGGCTTCCCAAATGCGTGGCGATTTTTTTATCTGTTTGATTTTTCGTTACTATGTTACCCTAACTATGATACTTTTCCATTTTGGGGCAAATGCTTGAAAGAATTTGGATTTTCGACAATTTCGGGCATTGTGTTGTGATTATCTGTGAAGTAAAAGTCACGAAAAATAGCTTTTTTGCGCTGCCCGAAGGTGTAGCATTTTTTTTGAATCTTGACTTGGTTTTTCATGAAAATATTACTGCGACTATATGACGTTTCTCTCCTTTTTAAGGCATATCTTTTCAAGATTTCGGCCACAATTAGGAATATTCTGAAAAAAACCATCCCATTTTAACAAAATTTAAGGGCTGTCCGAATTTTTTTCCAAATTCCTGCCCGAATTTTTCCCAAATTCCTGTCCGATTTTGCGGAAATTTCGGACAGTCTCCCCCCTGCCTCGTCTCGTACGCCACTGTATGTCCACTCTACCCAAGATCTAAGTGAGGTCCTGTGAGGTAATAGTGGTAAGGTTGCAACCCTTGAGACTGCATTGACCCAACATGGGTTTGGTTGTTGCACTGGCCAATGACTGGCAGCAATGACCGGGCAAAGTGCAAATTCCTTCTAACAATATTTGACAATGATTTTGGAACAAATTTGTTAACCCCCAGGAACTAAAAAAAATCCTTCAGTTGGATAGAAACAGGCCAGATGCTAGGAGCACACTGATCCACACCAAGGTAGCCAATTTCAGCCACTCCAAATCTGCTAGAAAATTATTTTATCCAGAAACCCGACGAGTAAAAATTCAAGAGATTCCGAAGGTATGAAGCTTGTTACAATCTTCCGAAATTCAGAATGGGGCACAATTGCAGAATACTCTGCAACTGCGTGGATCTATCGCAAGTGCATGTATGTCATAATAGTCGGGTAGCCCGGACTGAATATTATCATCGACCAGTATGAATATAATTTTTTCCCAGGTCGCCAGTGGGTGGTGCTGGGGGATGGGCGATTCAGTGGGACTCGAACCCCCAAGCCCCCCTACGTTGCTAGGCCACTGTATCTGACCAAGAATACTAAGCACTGCTGTAAGTTCACATTTGAGATCGCAGTAGCTTTCAAGTCTTTTGCTTGGTGAACTTTACCACTTTATTGTCATTTGCATGATAGATAAACATTGTTTAACGCTTTGTGTTATCATTGATTTCATTAGTGGCATTGAGATTCATTCTCCACTCCATGAGGATAGCAGAATTTTTCCATAAAATAATGTAAAAGGAAAAATACTAGTTAAATTACATTTATGACAGAAAACATTCTAATATGCACTCAGTCGACTCTCTCATAAAAAAAAAATTAATTAATTTTGTCAATATTCTACATTTCCCGAAATTGACCAATTTTCCCGAATTCCTCGTTATTACCTGGAAAAGAATGGGATTGCAACTTATAACATAATTTACATTTACATACAGTTGGAACTTCCATTATCGAAGGTGCGCTACAGCCTATGGACACATTTTCACGGTTCTTTTGATTTTCCATGACGAGTGTATGATAAGCATTAACGAGGATTTCCGTTGATTAAAAAACTCCACATCTGATAAACCCAAATAGCAAATGGATTGTAAGAAAAAGTTTAGTGTTCTACATAAAGCGTGGTGCGAAATAGGGTTGAGACCTTTGATATCACTCTACTGACATTTTATCGGAAAACTTGAAACTGTGTGCTCTAAATTGCTATTAGTTTGTAGCAATTATAATAACATAGTTTGAAAATTATAAGATAATGGAACGTTATGTAGAAACAAGTAGGCTAAATGATCTATTTAGTGAAGGTAAAAAAAATCAACTTTGGAAAATTTTAGGGGGGGGGGGGCGCGCCCCGCCTAAATCCGCCACTGGATACAGTACGGATAGAAAATCAAGACACTCAAGGGAATATAATAAAGATGATAATAATAGTAATAAAATGATAATAATAACAATAGCAATAGTAAAAAAACAAAAAGAAAGGATAAATAAATAAAAAAAAATAAAAATAAAAAAATAATAGTGTTGGTAACAGCAATAGTAACAATTCGGGGTCGGGGATTAAGTCTAATTAATTGAATCGTTGGAGGATGTCTCCACAGAATAAACTGATCTTTAGCAAAGTCTTCCTATTACTTGTCTGAAATAAATCTTCCATTTTTCAGGGTGTTTGGGTTTTTATGAAAATAAGGGGGTGTATACTTTTTCCTTTCTTGGGATAATGCATTACATTCGAAGAAATAATGGAATTCGTCTCCTAACTTTTCCTGATTACATAGGGTGCATATTCCGTCATGAAAAACAATATTCCTATATCTGCCGGTCACAGTTGGTATTTTGCTATTGCTACAGCGAAGTCTACAAAAGCTAAGTCTGTTCCGAAACTGGAGATTAACTAAATACTTTTCAAATGTAAGATTCTTTTTAAAAATACGGTAAGTTTTACACTGAGTATTGCTATCAACTTCCACACACCATTCTTGCTTATAAATATCATCAAGTTTACGATCAATAGTTTTTTAAGCCAAGGCAAATTTAAATAAGGGCAGTGATGCATATCATTACGATTATTAATAAAGAAAGGTATTTCCCAGATGATGGGTGTTCCAGTTTTTTCAAAAATGCTTTTAATTTTAAGGAGCCAGGGGGAGGTGTAAATACCCTTGTAATGGAGAACTATAAGATACTTATGCATCATGCAAGACAACTTGTTACCGTCAACATTCACAATTCTGTCCCAAAAAGTAACCATCCTACTCTCAACTACTTTAACAAGTTTGTGTCTACCCAGCTCACCATATACCATGCAGTTTGGAGTACTCTTTTTTAACTTTAAAATTCGCTTACAAAAGTTCAAATGGAAAGCCTCAATTTGTTTTATGTCTTCCAAACCCCAAACTTCACACCCGTAGAGAAGGATTGGTGAAACTAACTGATCAAAGAGTTCAAGTAATAGATCTAAAAGTAGCTGAAGGTTGTAAGACTTGTTCAAAAGACTAAACATGGCTTTCTTTGCATTACTAATCTGCTTGCATTTCGTTTTAATGAACTTATTATTATAATTAAATGTAACTCCCAGATATGTGTAGTTTTTAACTACATCTATTTTAACATTGCCAAAGTAAAATTCCGGTAATCGTCGTATCTTACCCCTAGAGAAAATAACCACCTGTGTTTTACTTGTGTTTACAGTAATATTCCACAAATTACAATAGTCCTTAACACCATTCAATGCAAATTGTAGGTCAGTGTGAGTTTTGGCTAATACAATAGTGTCATCGGCGTATAACAATGTAAATAATTTAAGGTAAATATCAACTTCGTCGTTGCTTAAGTGATCCCTAAAAGAGTGAGATAAATTATCAAGACCAATATAGTATTGACTAATGAAACGACCGAAGTCATTTAAAAATATCGAAAATAGTATTGGTGATAGATTTTCACCCTGACGCACACCAACGTTGCAATCGAACATACCAGATTTTGCACCATTATTAACAACACACGACTTAGCATTACTATAAATAGCATGGATAACTTGTAAAACTCTACCATTAATGTCATGGGCAACCAACTTACTCCAAAGATGTTGTCTATCAATTACGTCAAATGCCTTTTTGTAATCAATAAAAGCGCAAAAAACACGTTTCTTGTCCTTAAGATACAAATCGATAATAGAATGCAAAACAAATATATGGTCCAAGGTTGAATGCCCTTTTCTAAAACCTGCTTGCTCACCTCCTAGGAAACCTGTTACTTGCATGTAGTTCATAATGCGATCATTTAGAATTGACGTGAAAAGTTTACCAATACTACTGAGTAAAGTTATACCACGATATCATCTACATTCTTGGGGTACCCCTTACCCCTATATAATGTATCAATCTACCTACAAAGGGTTTCATATCTGGCTTCATATGGCCATATAAAACTTTATAACAGCCAAATATTTCCAGTTATAGGTCAGATATAAATTTTAAGCAAGACAGTCCGGGAGAGTCTCCCTTTTTGGAGACTTGAATCGTCTCCAATAATGGAGACAAATTTGGCGCCATTTTTAAATTTACCCACAAAACTGCACGGTGTGCATAATACAAAACATAAGGCTAGCCTTTGAAACCTTTCTAGAAAATTAGTTCCTGCTTAGAACATTTCAAAACCGAGATGTTCTTGTTGCCAAGAATTTTACCTACAACTTTGCCGTGCATTTTTTTAATAGTCCACCGTGTGCCTTTTGAGAAAATATCGATTAAAGTAATGACACTGACCGATGACCCTCATTAATAGACGATGTACAGTCACCTAAACTCACTCATCCTTATTGTGCATGATCGGTATTTGGTGTCAGCACTGCGATAAAGCGTGTACTCGTAAGTCTTAGTTTGGCAAGCCTGTAAATTAGTGTACATAGGCGGGGTTCCAATTTTCTCTTAAACCTCCAAGTACAGTTACGAAATTTAGATATACTCAGCTTCTACGAATTTGTTTGAACGTAAGAAGCTCAAACCTAGCTAACAAGAAGCACAGACGATGTGTAAACCGCGGGTATGAAAGCTACACATTAAACAGCGAACAAAGGCTATCCTTGTTTCACGTTACTCTAAACTAACTGACCGTTAAAGACCACTGAATTGAAACACAAGCTAAACTTACGACAATGAGAATCATTCACTGAATCGGTGACCGGTTTTGATTATCTTTTCACACCGAACGTCGGTATTGAAAGGTTTCAAATGGTCTTACGAAAAGCATCGTATTGTGTGTTCTCTTTGTTATAACCATACTGGTACGAACGAATCGGGGTGGCTGAGTTAGAAACAACTGCTGTTACAAGAATTAGGTCTTGAATATTTATATTTCACGTTGCATAAGAAGTCTCCATGTTCGGAGACTTTGTGTGTCTCCGAAAAGGGGGACTCTCACGGACTGTAAGGGGAGAAAGAATATATCAGGAAAACTTCCTATATCATGTCTTAACACGCTGCCGGACGACCACTATAAAGGATCGCCTACTAATGGCAGAATTTGCATTCAAAACCTCACTAGATATAGTTTAAATCCACAACGAGGTGAAATTGCGAATCACTTTTATTATTATTCTTAAAAAAAAAATCAATTGTGTTGCTATACGTCTGTGTGAGTTGTTATCAGAAGGTAGAGGTCTATTGATATACAACAGCAGTGAGTTAAGTCTGAAGCGCGAGAAAATTTAATTATTTTGATTCTTTAGAAAACATGACTAAATTAGATTTTTGGTCAAATTTCCATCTAACCGCCTATATATCCTCCTATTTATAGTCTTTGGCAAAAAACTGAAAATCGATGAAGAAGGTATGTGCACTCATTCTCCTCACGTCGATCAAACTGTCAAACAGAATGTGGAGTGTAAACTGTGGTAGTTGCTACCAAAATCGGCAGAGTTCTTGCTAGATCAGTTGTTAATCTCACTACGTTGAAAAATTTGAATACATTTAAGACAGTACTTCCAGACTTCAGAATAAAAGAATCAGTCGCGTAGCCAGGATTGTGTCATGGAGAGGGTTTTGGTGTCATGGGGGTGGTTTTGGTGTCACGGGGTAGAGGTGTGGGGCACGACATGAGGGAAAAGTCTAAGGATAGAGAGAAAATTTTGGGTGTTTTTTTTTCATTGCAAGGTTGGGTCAGGGGGTTCTTACCTCCAAAACCCAGTGGTTACGCCACTGAAAACAATAGAGCAGAAAACTCAAGTGCTCAACGTGAACTAGAATGCAAAAATGCATTGAGGTTTCCATGATACATAAATGTTGATTTCAAATAATGGCATCATTTATCATATCTGCTCATTCAAATGTTACAATAAAGAGATGAATCAGAGGAGCGCTTGGGCTTAGTGACTGTAGGCAGCCATAAGTGTTCCATCAGCCTTTAGTCACCTTCATTTATCGTCTACATGAATTTATTCAAACCCTCATATACAGCGAAATTCAGACAATTAAGGGGTGTTCTAGCATACAACCACTCGTCGTACAGGTAACCAAGAGATTGAAAGATTAAATGTGATGGACCCCAGGAATGATCGACTAAAATCAGATCATCACTAGCTGTTTGGATAAGAATAATTTTGTTATCCCACATGACCTTTCACCTCCACCAACAAACACACGGAACATCTTCCCACGATGATGTTGTACATGTCCACATACCGCATGTGAAATCTATTTTAGTTTCAAACTTTGAGGTGTGTTTAACACCCAACAAGGTTTTCATTGACATTTTGACCTCCAGTGACACCAGATGTGCTTTGACCTCCATACAAGCCATAGATAGATAGACAGGCAGAAAGCTCTCTCAAAATATTGCATTTAAAAAGGTTTCTAGACTTTGATCCCTCGTGACCCCATATGACCTTTGACCTCCACCAAAACAAACGGACTACATTCTGACTATAACGCATCTACATACCCAAATATGAAATCTATCAAAGTTTCCTATCTTGAGATACCACATTAACAAGATTTTTAGACTTTGACCCCCCCCCCCCCCGTGACCCCAGAAGATTTTTGACCTCCACCAAAAAGAATAGGGAACATCAAGAATAGGGATCATCTATCCAAGTTTCCAGTCTTCAGATATTGTGTTAACCAGCTTTTAAAACTTTTACCCGTGGTGACCCCAGATGACCTTTGACCTCCACCAAAACAATAGGGTCCTTCCTCTACATATGGGGCATGTATGTGCCAAGTTTAATAACTGCCAGCACGACTGCATATGTTTCTATTTCATCGAAACAAAAAATGGGTCATTTGGAAAACAATAAAAATGCTCCTATACTCTTTCAAAATATACCTGTAATGGTAACCTATGTAGGGAGCCTGGATGATCCTTTAAGTTTCGATAAGGATCTTAACCCATAGCCCTTTTGTGTTTCTGTATTTTTTTCATAATGGTCACATGTGTTAATCTTGCCCCACAGGCTTGCCGAAATATTGCATTAGAAATAAATTTATTTTAGTGGCAAAACTTGTTCTCAGACACTGCACCAAGATACGTAAGCTTCATAAAAATGTGAAGGCCAATGCTAAGATGAACTTACTACCTAATCAGCCGATAAAACTTTCAATATTCATTTAAAATGAGTTCACAAAAAGGGAAAAAGCAAGAATATTTGTATCGCGTTGCGATCTTGGATTCTCAGTCCCCTCACAATGACACTCTCAGACTATCCACGCGAACAATCAAACATACCCGGATTATGCATTATTTATAGGAATATAAGATGCTCTTAGTATTGATGCTTCAATGAGACTGACAGAAAATTCTGATTATTTGTGAAGGAAAATGTGGATGAATGGTGCGATTGAAAATAATAGAACACAGAAAAGTGTACAGAACTTGGTCTAGCTCTTGGAAAAAATGTGCTAGACCAAGTCAGAGGAAATTCCAACTCTAATATCAGATTTCCTAAATATCGTCGTTTTTTTTTGGGGGGGGGGGCGGTTAGACACCCCACACTCCCGGTCGTTACGACCTGGTAGCCTAGGGTCATCGCCAAAAAATGAAACAAAGGTCCACCAAACAAATGTTACGTTGCCTTTTATCCATTTTCCTCCCATCTATATCCCTCCTTTCCCCACGTCAACGTTGGATGGGAAATTGACCAGTCCTGAGTATAACAACATTGAAGAGGGTTCGTTTTGGCCGCGATTGTAGCCTCAATGATCGTAATTACATTAGCCACTACTTGCAGCATCAATTACTTCATTAGCCGTAAAGTATCACATAAAAATCAAGCCTTATGGCACAATAGTCTATGTGCTCATTTTCACTCTTTTAACACATTAATTTACCTGATCTTCCAAACTCCGTTCATTACCGTAATTTGACACATATTGAGGTGTGACGGTTCAGCAACTACGCAAAAACAGTCTGCTCTGCTAACGTATCAGAAATATAAATAAATGATTCCCTATGTTAGTTTCCTATAAACCTAAACTTTCCCAGTACTCAAAAGAATAAGACTTCGTGGCGAAATCTTAGCCTGGACCCCACTTGCAGAGAGATTTTCAAAGAACCTCCAGTTCCGGGTTTCAACTAAGCAACCGCCCAATTTACGCAGAATCCTAGTTTACATCTGGCTTTATCCTCCCTTGGCTACCATTCCCAGAGGTAATTCCCCTTGTGGCGTTAAACGTTGTCAAGTTCCCAAACATACGATCACAGAGCGTACAGTTTACACCCACGCCAG
Source organism: Holothuria scabra (assembly GCA_037179385.1). Taxonomy (NCBI): domain Eukaryota; kingdom Metazoa; phylum Echinodermata; class Holothuroidea; order Aspidochirotida; family Holothuriidae; genus Holothuria; species Holothuria scabra. The sequence continues at coordinate 52,669,582 of CM074180.1, forward strand.
GGAGTGCAATTATTACTGGGTCCATATTCTTAATGTAGCCTATATAGAAAAAAGTGTCCATCAAAGGGTGGTGTCCTCTTTAAGGGTCCTTTTCATCCAACAGGTAACATCTACCATCTCAAATGGTCTATCTCATTGGAAGAATCCTTAATGGTTCCAAGGAGATAATCGTCCTGAAAGACAAACTGAACGGATCTTCTCCCTTTAGTTTACCTAAATGACTTTTCACATTTGAAAATTATGACAGGTAGTACAAGTAGATAATATAACATTTTGTGCTTTCGAAATAATGATTGCATAAAAAATTACATCACACAGGATATTTATATTTTGCTGGAAGAGTGAGGTGTAAGGATGCTTGCTTGATTTTCAAAGTAGGAAAGTTGCTACATGTATATACGACTGGAAGGTAAACTTTTGAAATATAAGAAAATTCCTGTAAGACCATTCACTATGACTGCATTCTTTTAGTACGCCAAGACTGTATTTACTGTATGTGTGGTTGGATGAGAGCAGATGCACTATTTGAATACACAAATGTAAACACTGCCTTACATGAAATCTTACGGTCTTAGCCCGATTAAAATGTTGAAAGAGTTTGGGGGGGGGGGGGGGAGTTAATTCTACAGTAAATTAGACTCCAGCGAACATTTTATTGCAATCTGAATTCAAATGTTAACTTGAGGCAAGCATATGTGGCTTCCTGGCTTAATGCTACTGTACATGCAGTTTGCTGTTAGTTACTTTTTTTTACCTTGACTCATATTATTTTCCTGTTACAGCTTCATATTAATCGAAGAGTAGCTGAGATGATAACCAGCCAGTCAGGATTTATCTAAGGTAAAAAAGTCAAAACCAGTCAATCCGCTTGAAGAGAAAGATTCTTTCCTATAAAGTAAAAAGGAAATATCATATTTTTGCAATGAAACACAAAGATTGGTTAGGGTCACATGACTTGCTTAAAGTGTTCCTCAAGTCAAAAAATTCAAAAAAATATATTAAAACATTAAAAATAAATTCCAATAGTCCAACACCCATCTTCATTGGACATTCTTGGGCTGATATATAAAATGTTGAAGGCTATTCACTCAAATTGGTGACGTCTTTGTTGTACTTTACAAGTGTTTGATTTTCTGAAAGTTCCCCACCTTGTGGCAAGGTGTAATATAATTCCTATTCTTACGGGGAGATGTAATTAATTAAATCCTTTCCGTGCAACATGCTATGGAAGCCAAAAAAAGTGTTCAAGGTAGAAAACAACATTTTTAATTTTAAAGGAAAACAAAGCAGGTAATGTGAGTTGTACAAGCGGAAAGTCCCAAATTATGGCGCAATGGACTAATTTGTTTTAATTAAATAAATTTCAACAAGAATGTCCTATTCAGATGGGAGTTGTTATATTAAATTAATTTTTCACGCTGTTTCATATGTATATGTATATATTTTAGTTTTTTGACTTGAGGACCAATTTAATTAGTACCGTGGGAACCAGTCTTTTAACAATTTCCATTTAAAAAGTGTTTTCAAGTGTTAAAAAACAATTATTAGGGTTCCCGCTTGCCGCCAAGGTGCACCCAGTGGCGCACGCAGGTTCCCTCCAGGAAAGTAGGGCATGCAGTAGGTCTATGTTGAGCGATCACTGTCGAGGAGAGGTGTGTAAGGGGATGGGATGGTCTGTTCTGGCTTTTACAAACATCCCAGATGCTAGATTTTTGAATATGTCAGAAAAAGTCTTGAGAGTTGAATTGTGGTGGTTAATGGGGATAATGGGGGTTACTGAACATTATGTACACAGTTCCGTTTCTTTACATGCAATCTGGTACAGTAGTAAAGTACGTTTTAAATTCGCATATTTGTAGTAATCAGTGTAAAATGGCATCAGTGATCGTCGGCCATCATAGGCGTAAGAGAGCACCTCATCGTACAAAAATTTTCCTCAGAATTCTGTAGAAAAAAGATTACAGAGACTAAATAAAAATTTTTGTAGAACCCCAGTAGAAACTCCTATTGACCTCTGCCATAGAATCCGATAGAGCTTCTTTAAAATAGCTCTAAAGAAGCTCTAAATTAACCCCATAGAGATTATATAGAAAAACATGCCACTTTTTTAAAGAAATGTATAGGTTGCAATAGAAAAGGGACAGATTTCTATATGAGTTTGGTGGAGGTTTTATAGACACTAACTGGTTTTACAGTAAGCGTACCGTACAGATTTCTAAACAGAATGAGTGGAGGACCTATAAGAAAAAACAGATTTCTAAAGAGAATGAGAGGAGGTTTATAGAGGATTCATAAATATCCGTAATTTGTAACATGTGTAAAAGCTGATAGAAATTGGCTACAAACGCAGTGTACATGGGATGTAAGTTACCATTCGCTGTAACTTTTTCGATATCTTTTCGTATTGTCGTATCTCAGACAGGGGACTTTTAAAGTACATAGAAACAGACAATGGAAAACATAAGAACCCGCATCTTTTTTAGGTCCTTCCAACCCTCTGAAAAAGAGCCGTTCGGCGGAAGCAAACTATGGAACTGCTTCCCAAGGAAACTGCGTCTACTAAAGTTCAACACCTAACTGACCAACCTCAAGGTCCTCACACCGTTTGCACCATTGGTCTGTCATATATGGTTCGTGTCATAAGAGTCCTTGGGGCCCGAAATGAAGGATCTAAATAAAAAAATGTTGAACTAAGCCTTCTGGGGCCCGTTTCACAAAGAGTTACGCACGATCTTAAGTATGATTTACTGTTGGCTTAGGTATGGTGAATCAAACTTAAGATTGTGCGTAACTCTTTGTGGAACGGCCCCCTGATGTGTTTTTTTTTTTTTTTTTATTTTTGTTTGGATTTATCTATTTCATATTGAACATCATCTACATAACTCTGAAATTTTAGCAAAATTACATAATTTTGGCGATAATATTAAGAACTTAGCATACGAATCATTGCCAATAAGCCAGTTCGGTAATTCGTTGTGGTTGCTTTGCACATGCGCGCATCCTACAAATGGTTGGAATAAACAAACCAATATCGCACCTACAACACGAATTCTTAAATTTGAATTTACATGAAAATTTGGTCAAATCATTCTTTCTTAATCCATCCATAAAATAAGGAAGGGTCTCTCAAGTGTGGTTTTTGGCAGTGGGTTGTGCTAAATGGTCTTTTTGGTGTAAAAAGTTGCATATTTGTCTGCTGTAAAGCAGCACCGAGACCTTATTTTCATTCAACTTGGCTGTACCATTAGATAGTGTTGCATGGACGTACTGACGAAAACGCTGTAAGATACGACGGCCTAAGCTCGATTTGTTCATCCCACCCTGTGCCCCACAATTACATGCCCCAACGAATTACCGAACTCTCTCCATTAAGGGCTGATTATAATAACTTTTGTATCATTTTTGAGAATTATAATTTTAAGACATTTATTAAATATATGTACTTGTTTAATAACGCATTTAAGGGTACAGACAAGATAATTTTCATAAACAAAATAACCACCACTGAAATTTCGAAATTTGCAGTTCTGGTCCATCAGTCTATTCTTTACTTAAAAAAAGGGGCATTGGATTAGAAATGAGTGCTCACCTGAACTTTTATATCATTTTTGAGAATTATACTTATAAGACATTCATAAAATATGTATACTTGTTTAATAACGCATTTAAGGGTACAGATAAGCTAATTTGCATAAACAAAATGACCACCACTGAAATTTCGAAATTTGCAGTTCTGGTCCATCAGTCTATTCTTGGCTTAAAAAAGGGGGCATTGGATTAGAAATGAGTGCTCACCTGAACTGTTAGATACCCAAAAAAGCAAAAAACCTTAAGTTTTATTACTTTAAACGGAATCTCATTTACATCAACCTATAAATTGTGGAAAATTGCATATTTTTGAAAATTTTAGTTTAATTTGTTTTAATAATGCCATTTTCCCAAAGCTACCAACAAGTTTTTTATTTTTAATAATTGCTTGTCATTAAACTACAGCACAAATGTAACCTCCTGTCCCAATCGCATTTATGGTAAAATGCTTGCATAAACAAAATGGCTGCAACGGGTACATTGATCTGTTTACTTTTGAAAATTTTTGTCTTACTAATGGAGTAGGAAAATGAAAAAAAATGCGTACCTCTAATTTGTGATGCGAGGGAGACAACTAAACATTTTCTTTGTTTCAAATTGAAACTCACCTGCTCACTGGCATAATTCCAAAAATGTGGATAAATACACATGTTTGGTGATTTTTACCATTGAAAGGTGTGAATTATTATCACTAAGCTTATAATGAACATTATTGTATTATTTTGCTTGTTATTATTCGATAAATGGAACACATAAAAATGTGTAGTAACTCATTTGTGGTACAGACGTGCTAATTTTGCCGCCACTGAAATTTCGAAATGCTCCAGTGATGAACATTGTGTAACTAAGAAAAGGAGTATTAAAGTTTAAACAAGTGCAAACTTCAAGTTTTTGGACATGAAACTAGGCAAAAACATATCTAATACGAGTTATTTCAAACGGCAACTCATCTTCAAATTTGTATAATATGGGCGTATGTGATGAAAAAAAAAACCGATTTCGGCTTGTAAAAATTAAAATGGTGTGGATTTTATGGGGTTTTTGCTCTTCATTGGTTAATATCAATATAAAATAACATATCAACATGATACCCTGCCAATGTAATGGCCAATATATACTCATTTGCATACAAAGGCCGATTTTTTAAAGAATATTTAGACTGACTTGTTTTCCATTTCTTAACTTACATGTTAGCAATGATTACTTGCGTTCATAAGCTTTTTGAATGAGCAAACAGTCGTTTATTTGATCATTATAAAGATAAGCTTATTTGCAAGAATTCAAAATGACGACTTTGCATAATTTCATTGACTATTTTTTGTCGCAAGTGAGTGTTTATGATGTCATTTTAAGTGATGACGGCTATGATTTTTATATGATATTCGCTCATCGTTGTTCTCCAACATAAATTTAATTTATTACCATTATACACGTCCATTAACAGTTAAGATACATCAGTTTGCATGACTAAGCTGCCACCGCTGAAATTTCCAAATTTTCATGGCCACTTTCCCTACAAAAAGTGTGGAAGGTCTACACCACGCGTGGTCACAAATAATCCCATGTGGAAGGGCATGTGAAAATACACAGGGGTAAAAGTGTGGTAATGGGCGGTTATACATGTCGGACTAAAACGAATCCGTTACACAAGATCACACTTTTCCTTGCATTGCTGAATGTTACACTTGATAACAGTCGGATTACAGTGGGGCCGGTTAACCCGTATCTGGTTAATAAATATGGCCGGAAATGACAGAGTGTGACAGCGACAAACTGAAATTAAAAACAAAAAAACTTTAAACTGCTCCTTTTCACGTATTTACAAACCTTCTCTACTTTACCACAGCTTGCCACATGTTACGTGGCTCGAATGTGCTTTTTGCTTTTTCTTACATTGTAACATTTCGAACACGTCGTAATGTAGGACAAAGCATAACACTTTGGAAAACAGGTCACATTCTTTACAAGGACACACATTGCCATGATAAAAATTACAAATTTTCAAATCCCACCATACTTTGCAAAATTTGAACGCAATTTCAAGTAAGGTATCTGCGCATTTGTAGCTGATATATTTTGATAACCACCCTGACTAAAATATAAATACTGGTTTAATTTTCTCTATTTTTGTATTTGACTTTGTTTTGTTATAACACGCTTTGAATGCCGCAAAAATTACCAGAAATCCAAAAGGTTTAGTGATTTCTTGCTGCAATACAGTTCACTTCCTCAATATTGGCAATGCACGTGCCACAACATGTGAATGAGATTGCTCACAGCTACCCTTATTGAATCATGTTTCCAAGGTTTTGACCTTTTGAACTCTAATAACCCCAGGTGACCTTTGACCGCCCCCAAATTATATGGTTCATCAACAAAATACTGGCAATGCACATGCTAATTATGAGATGACTCGTTACTCTCATACTTCTGGATATATCGTGTTTACTGGCTTTTGGCCTTTGGTGAACCCTGCAAGAACATTTGACCATCATTAAAAATGATGAGGTTAGTTTACTACATATGGTCATTGAGTATGGTAAGAAGGAAATGCATTTTACATTTAATAGACTATTCGATTACCCATAATAACCTTGGTTCCTTGTACTTGCAGACCTCGAAAAAGCTTTTTAAACTAGAACAGAGTTTTTTTTTTTTGTAAATGGCTGACTTTCTTTAATTTTGATAAAAGGTATATTTACTGGTTCGAAACCCCCTTTCGTAATATTACAGCTTTTATTTGTAATATACGGTTTTTTTTTTCTAAAAGTCCCCTCGACTCTCTGGCGAAGAGCCAAGGGGCGAAAACCAAATATTTACACCCGGAGGAGTTCCGCTCCCTTAAGGAGCTAAACGTCCCAAATGGACAAGTACGCCCTCTAAAGGGCAAACACATGTGGATCTCAGCCAAAAGGGCTTACTTTTCCTATAAAGTCCTCCCGGCTCTCCGCAAGCAAAGGGCAGTTCGGCGAAACCACACTCTAAAATGTTTTCCGAAAAACCTATTACATTTTCGGTATAACTGTGCTCAGCTTCTGACGAACTTCTTTCGTGTTCAACGATATGCGCGCCAATGGTGCGCGTCGAGTCCGTATCTATTTTTATTATCATGTTCCCAAATTCTCAGTTTGCATACATGTAATTCAGCAAAACATTTGAAGGTATCAAATAAAATGAAACGTACATACACTACTCTAGTATAATGATAACACCACACCTATCCTCGATGGGAGTACAAATTCACTTGATGAAGCACTTAAAATCTCAGGCACTTTTAAGCTTTCGTCAGGTCTTACAACTAATGTCGATAATTGTACCTTGTTCCTTCTTGGTCTTACATTCAGCGCCAGCCTTTGCTCTCTCATAATTCCTCAATCACACTGAACTTTGGTCCGATGACCGGTAAGACGTGTTTTGGTCAAGAAATTTGTTCTTTCACAGTTAGTCCATATCTCTTTAGTTTTGCTAATTTGCTAATTTGGTTAGCGAAAGCATCACGTCAAGGCTGGGAAGAAGGGCAGGCTCCGGGTGATCACTTGACATTTCTGTCATCGAATCGACATCTTTTTGGGGTTTTGACCCCAGGTTTGAGCTCCACCTGAGGGAGAAAAAATGTGCGAGGCTCGAGCTTCCGTTAGAAGTCGTGCCCTAAACCAGTATTTGTCGGTGAAGCATGTACACTGCCTTAAAACAAAAGTCTTTTCTCATGGAAGATACGTCCAGCACACTTTCAACTATCAGCTCACAAAATTTCAGAACTTTAAAAGAATTAGTTGAAGGAACAATCCAAGTTTGTCACACTCAGAACCTGGCCTGTTCTTAGTTCAAATTTCAACATATATTTCTTGTAAATGTAAAATCAGAGTCGACATATTGACAACATATTTTAACAGCATCGGTCGAAAAGGTTATTTAGATAGTTTGATGGCGTTTTACGGCCCAGCGGTCAAAAATGGAAAGACACGCCAACCACTGTACTATGTAAGTTACTCAATAGCGAAGATAAATTCTAATGGGCGTTCACCGAAGTTTACGAAAGAGAGCAAATAATGACAGTGCAAGAAATATTACACACTATCATTAAGCTAGCAGCACGAAAAGTAAAATGGTTACAGTAACTTTGCATAATAAACTAATTGAAAAAAAGTTTTCTTAATTTCAAGTTCAACAGAGCTGAAACAGGTAGACCGAGAATCACGATGGCAGAGATACTCTCCCATACCACATGTAGAAACGTCGATGGACTAAGGTTCAAGAGATACATTCACAGGAGCAATGATCAGCTTATTGGCTTGAGTTGTGACGAGTGTTTGTCAGAATGGGTTCTACCGGAGTTTCTACCTAACTTAAATATGGCAGAAGATGTTATCAGAGTGGATGGCACATGCTACCACTTAATGAAGAAACGGATGCTTGCAGACACTCAATTTCGAATCCAAAGACACCATACAAAATTTGACCCTAGGGTAGCCGAAGAGTGTATAAAAGAAGGTGACCACATTTGTTACAAAAGATTTGGTGGCCTCATTATTCATCATGCTATAGTTAAGGCGGTAACAAGTAATGGGAACGATACCCGGTTCACACTCATACATTGGAAGAAACTTGAAGGTGTCGGTAATTACAGAGTCGAAGAAGAGGTATATGTCAATTTGAGCGAGAAAGCTTCGTGTATCATTCGGTGCGATTATCCTGATGATTACGTTAAAGCTGATTCTGTTGAACTTACCATAGCTAGAGCTGTTGCCTGGGTAGGGCAAACTAGTTACAATGTATTCGCAAACAACTGCGAGCATTTTTCAACCTTCTGTAAAGTAGGGTGTCCTCAAAGTTTCCAGCAGAACATGGCAATAGAAAAAATTAAGCACTTCCTTCAAGAAGCTCTTGGACTCTCTGCGACAGTAGGCACAGGTGTGGCAAAAAAGGTTGTGTCACGGGCTGCTGCTGATGCTATTGGCGACACTGTTGAGTACGGGGCTATTCAAGGTGCTGCACACCTCCTCACTGTATCAACTCAGGCCATTGGACTGGGCGTAGTTGTGGTAATCAATGGCGTCATTTTTACAATTGACGCTGGAAAAGCCTATCGTCGTTACAAAAAGAACGACTTAACCTTTTCGGAGTTTAAAGATAGAACTTGGAGAAAATTCATTACGTTTTTGGAAAGAGTTTTCTTCACTGGAATTATACCTGCTGCTTGCGCAGTAGCCCTAGGCGTCGCGGTTTCCAATCCATGCACAATGGCTATTATTGGAGTCTTATTCGTAGGTGCAATAGTGGGTGGAGCTTTAGCCACTGCGATTGAAGGTTTTGGTCGAACAAAGCTCGGATGTGCTTTGAGTTATACATTGAGACCCATACTTGATCACAGTGACAAATATGTAGATTCGATTGGCGAATTGAAACCTGGCGATCATGTTGTTTTTTCTGGATGGGCATTGCACCCCAGATGTCACATCATAGTGAAGGAAATAAACGACAGAGAAAACAATATAATAGCTATTCGATTTACATATGAAAAGGGGGTTGTAGAAGAACCGTTACCTTTCAAAAAACCAGTGTACAAGGTGATTTATGAGGATGTTGAGTGCTTCCCACCGGAGGAAGTCATCGAAAGGGCTATTCAAAAGAGAACTGAAAACATTTTAGAATATAGCATAACAGCTAACAATTGCAAAAGTTTTGCACGTTGGTGTAAAACGGGAAGAGTCCCCACAAGCTTACTTGCAGTAAAAGGATATGATTAGGATAACAAAGCTGAAAGACTAAAGCAGTTACATGGCATCATTAACGGCAGCAGTGGGCTCCTACATAGGCGAAGGGGGTGGAGATGGGGCTATTGTCCCTAAATTTTTCAGTGAAACTTACACATGAAGAGATTTTTTGGTAATTGAGATAAAACATCACGATTTTCAAGTCTGTTGTTTTAAGCAATATTCAATAGTCAATAATGTGGCTAAATGTAAAAACAGTTGTCCTATGTATACAAGCAATGAATTCATTTTCTTAGCTGTTCAACAAAAAAGTTATTTGCCACAGTGAGTGCAAGAAATTTCAATTCTATTGAAGATTTTTTCCATGCCTGCTTTGTATATTATAATGCAATGAACTTAAAAGATTTTTACTCAAACAACCTTAGCTATTACGCGTAGCTATTACTGCCATGGAATGTTCTCCTAAACTTTCAATACATATTTAATACTGTAACGCTGATACTTTTTGTATGCATCAGCTGAGTAGCTTTGCGGGATCATATAATCTACAATGGATAATGCGGAGTGGTATAGAGCTCCATGGCATTATGCGGTGCGGTAAACAGCTCCAAGGGATTATGCGGATCCTTGAGAATCAGTTGAAATTAAGTGGAGCTCCTATATCCCTGTATTGAAGCTAGTCCCCTCTTCTTGGGTTATTTCATTGTATACGAGTTGTGACTATATTTGGTTATTGTCTGTTGAGAGAGATTACCTACAGGATAATCCCTTTAATGTTCATGCCCCATTAGTTTTATTTGCTGTTTTGAATGTGTGATGTAACGTTATGTAACATTACGCAAGATGGTATGTGTTGTAAAAAGGGGTGTTCGTTGGTAAAGTAGTGAATAGTTCTACAAGTGTGTATATGCTAGACAACTTTTAAGTGTTACTGTTAGCCTCGGTCTTATCATTTATGTTGAAGGGGAGGGGGGATTACCGTAATGCCATTTTAAGGGGTTTATTTAAAAGAAGTAGGCTACACGTGTATAAATTAGGCAGTAACAGTTAGAAACTGAGGGCGCATTGACATGCTTGTTACACTTCTGGAGATACAGCAGGGAAGGACAGAAGGACAAGCTAACAAGGCAGTCTTCACTTCAGGTTGGTAGTGGGTTATCGCCCCTCAGCAATCAGCTAGTGTTTAAAGGTGCCGCTGAAGTTGCGTTTGCCAATAATTGCTGTCATACATACAACTTACTGTGTACTTATACTGTCAGCTTATTTTATCGTGTGTCATGTTTTTAATCACCCGAAGTTGTTTTTATTAGTTTGAATTCACCGATCGAACCTTTTACAGTTCTTTTACTTCTCTTTTGTGTTGCTCATCCGGGAGTCGTAAGTGGCCAATCAAAATACAACATCATCGGTCAAGAATCCGAACCTGCTGCACTCTAAAAGCTGTTGGGTAACAAGCGTTGGGCAAAATACAAAATGCTCAACATGGGCAAATTATTGCCCAACAAATGGGTAAACAACTGTTCCCATATTGTTGGGCAAATTAAGGTAAGGTAAAATCCAGGTGTTGGTAAAAGGTGTTGGGAAGTTTTAAAGTACCCAGCAGTTGGGTAAAATGTAATTGAGAAATCAGAAGATTAGTTTAAGATCAGTTAAGTTTCACAGATAATTATTGTAATATAAGTGGGTCATGGCACTTAAAAAGAAATGGTCGCATAAAAACAAATCCATTGCTACTTAATCAATGGGAGAAGGAATAGAAAATTCACGATTGAGTGTGTAACTTTAAACTACACACTTCACTGTTTACTTACCAAGTGGATCGTCCCCAACCACTCTTGGAGGACAAACGGTGTTTGTGTTAGGGTACTTTGGTAAATCTCCGTCTTATCCGAATCATATAATTATATATCAGGTTATATTGAAATCCAAACAAGCACCCAACATACTGGGTAGTTGCAGTGCCCAACACCATTTGCCCAACAGTTTGCCCAATTGTTGGGAGGAAACATATATACCCAGTGTTGGTAAAAATTTGGGCAAATTTTTACCCAACATTATTTAGAGTGTGGCCTCAAGCTGCCCAATTTCCAACCAGCACCGCCAAAACATTAAAGTACATATCTTTGAATTTCAATTTCAACTATCAATGTTTGAGATATTCCATATAAATTTAATTTGTACCAGCACTGGCGTAGGGGGAATGGAAAAATCCATGACCCATACATGTAAAAAAATTAAAAATCAAAGTAAAGAGATCACTTTTAACTTGTAAAACACATTTGAGCCACAAATATTGCAGAATCATTTTGCATTTTGAGACCTAAGACAAGTTTTCCCAGTCCACAAGTTTATTGCTGTTATAGATTTTACAGGCATTATCTAATATCAAATCGGATGTTTGACTTTGGTACACTTTCTTCGATTCTTGTCAAGAGAAAGACGTACACTCTGACGGTTCATAATATGCAAAGTTTGTTAGGATCTTATTTCTACCGATTTCGTGCCTCAATCTAATCGGAACACCACATCAGTTCGCGCAGAGTGTACATTAAATTTTGATAATGTAAGCAGTCTTTAGTTTTAGCAACTTTGCAATAAACTTTATAGGCCTACTTTGATAAAAAGAAGCAAATTGCAAAATGATCATAAAATTACCAGATAAAATGTACCACTATAATACTGAATGAAATTGAAATGAAAAGAAGCTTAGTCTATCAAAAACACACACATGTGCACATTCTACAAAATTTGCTACATGAGATGATGACTATTACTTGAATATAACTTGTTTATAACTTCAGTAACCTGTGAACTGTCTTTTTTAACTTCAAGCAAGGATGGCTTTCGGGAAATGCATCTCATACCGTCTACCTTCATAAATTTCATTGAACTTACTTTTACTTTACTTTACTACTTACATTTCATGTGTTTGGTCAGCCAGCTAATTGGCTCAGACGCAGTGACTTAGATGTCCGAATTTACCTGAGTGGAAAATAGTATGGACCTAATTGACACGGGCGCTTAGAACCATACTAACTCAACTAATAAATGATAGCATCCCAAGAAAACAAGACCAAATTTTTTTTTCTAGCCAACATACGAGCTTTGTACATAAAACGGTTATTTATGCACTCTTGATCTCCCCAAATCGTGCACATCAAATAAAACCAGGGAGCTGTTACGTAACAACTCCCTGATAAAACACACGAGTTGCAATAAGTTTCAAAATCAAACTAGGCCTATAGCTGTTTTCTCTGTTATCAGCATTACCAATTACACAGGCCTCGGAACTCACGTTTTTCCCCTTGAGCGGGAGGGGGTATAAGGTGATACACCCCATTTCCCCTTCCCGTTCGCTACGGCCTTGGTTCAAACCATGGTCAACCAAGAGCAAAGAAGCAGCAGAATTGCTAACAATTCTTAAAGTACAATATGTTATAATGAAAGAAAATAATCTGTACAAATTATTTTCACCAAAAATCTATGCGGATTGCACAATTAAATATCTAAATATACTATCCTCAACATTTCACTGCTGATCCTTCTCAACAAAAATGGCGGGAGCAAAAACTGGCAACAAAATCAAAAAAATCATTAAATCGTTTAGTAAATACAAATGGTGGTCACTTTATTTTTAGTTTGCACCAACTTGGTTGAGCTAAACCAACAATAAAATGTCCAAAATAATATATTTAGATACTTAAGTTTAACATTCTGGGTGTACTTTAGGTTAAACTGTGATAAATTTATTTGTATTGATTACTTTTTTTCATAATTACATATTGTACCGGCACAATTGTCAACCATTTTTCCTCCATTTTAGTTGACCTGAATTTCAAGGAAATGTTTGGCATAAAATTTGACCGGATGTAAAAGATCATCGGTGAAAATTTATTTTCATGTAATATTTTTATTGTTGTTTAAAAATATTAAATAATAATACCGCGGTCATTTTGTTTTTGTATCATCTTGGTGGCCTGGGTCACTACAAAATTATCAGAATAACACAATATGTGCCGAATAGTTCAGAATGTTTTTTTAAGGATTATGTTTTCTCATTATTGGCATAAAATGTACAATAACAAACGGCAGTCATTTTGATTTTTCAGCCATCTTGGTTAACTTCAATTTCAGCAAAGATGTTTTGAAATATACATGTTTTTTGCGGATTATCTTGCATAAAAATGACTCAATAAAAAAGAAATCTGTGAAAAATGTATTTTAACAAGATTTTTTCATTATTATTTTAGGATACTTTGGTAGCAATTCTGTTTTTCCTCCACTTGGTTGACCCTTATTCTACCAAAGCAATTCAAAAAAAGTGTTTTGTGTTTTTCAATAACTCACATGATATGCACCTTAGATACCTTTTAAGAGTATTTTCTACATCATGACCAAATTAAAAATAACCATTTCCAATCATTTTGAATGAGTCGGACCTACAAAAATTACCAAAAGTTACCATTTCACCTTAATTTCAAGTTCAGGACCATAAGATTAATATAAGTTGGGTAAGAGGAGTTGGGGGAAGGAGTCACTAGTAAATGCCCCTAATGCAGGGGATATAAGGATTTTTCATTCTTGGCGACTATTTTGAAGTTAAATTTGGCTGCCACTACAATATGATCGATTGCTAGTTTTGTTATATAAAATGGATTCCTAGACCTTGAAAACATGGGTATAATCAGCAGTTTTATTATGTTAAATTATGATTCTGTGTTCTGGTGATGGCCAAAAATGGTTCCTCAATGACGGGTTTTTTGGAGGATGGCGGAAGTTGCATTCAAGGTTTGCCCCAACATATTCGGGGTAGCATTTGAAATATTATTCAAAAGGGTTGACTGACAAAAATGACACCTTAAATGGTGGATCTGAGGGTGCATGGTGGGTACTTCAAACGCATGGACCATTGCACAAATGATTAAGTAGTAAGACCAGTGTTCTCTGTTTACAACAATTATGTATATGATCAACACCAAGGAGTATACAAAGGCTCTACGTAGTGTACATTATATTTGATGTTTACTGCACCATAATTTCTAGACAATACTAATCATTACGCTTTGCGATATTAACAGAGCTGCCAACTCGTACGCTTTCGGCGTGACAGTCACGCTCTCACAATGAAACATCAGTTCATCACGCAATGTCTCAAAATAATGTTAAAGACCTCATTCTTAACATAAACAATTTTTGAGGTTTCTGTACAAAACTAGCTTTCACGCTACCCGACCCAGCCAGCGAACTAGAGACACAGGTATTATGTGGGCCAGTCAGGTGCAATATGTGTATGGAAACGAATTGGGATTTCCATCTGGCAACCAGTTTAAATATACAAGGGGACATGTGGGGTCCATGTGGGATTCTATACGAGCTGGAAATGAGACCATCTCCAGACCAATATTGATTAACAAACCAAACGCGAGGGTCAAACCACATAGGACATGTGGGGGGTGTGTACGGTGGGTTATGTGGGATCTGCATCCTCTTGTATAAATTACTTTTACTATGTAATGCACATGGGTGTTGTTTTCTGTTTGTGGGGTTAGTAAGTATATGAGTTGTTTAGCTTAACTATAACGTGCATCTTTTACCTTCGAGTTTGGTTAACACCCCACCCATGCGTTCAGTGGCCTTAAAACGTGCGTGGTGCATTTACTGTCAGCGGGGTAAATGCTTTATATTTAATTTATCATTCCATATAGCAAGCCAATTAAATGATGCGATATTGTGTTCAAACTTCGGAAGAAGAATTTCGGTTAACTTGTAGAACGCAATGGTTACGTCTTTTAACCAACCAACCAACCAGCCAGATATCGGGGCTACAAAGTATCCATTTCCTTCCTTTTCTCTCAGGCGTTTTGAATTTAAGCAATCTTAAAGATAATTTGTTCATTTAATAGTATTGACTGCATTACTTTTCCATATTTTATCAAAGATTGTAATTGCAATGAGAGGTGAAGCATAATTCTGCAAAAAGCAACGTTTGCCAGCATTTGCAATTTAAGATACACTTATCAAAAAGATTCTTTAATACGTTACATGCCAAGCTGGAACTTCGCCAAACAACTATGTACTTTAGCGGGACGAGAACGCTTTCAAAGTGAGGTTTGTTATCGGCTAGTTTCGCATTTTAGTTTATTCAAAAGTCATAAATACCTAAGCAATGTGAAAGAAAGATGGAGAGCCGTTCAGTTTGTTGGGATAAATGTAAACAAGATAGTTGCAAACAGGCAAAGCAAACAGACAAAGTGACAAATATCTGACTTGATGCTGTAAATATGTACGAGGTTTAGTTCTACTGACCTACTTGCCTTTTTCCAAGATGACTGCATAGGTTCCATAGTTTCAAGAGGAACCAAAAATTATGACTTATTTATTAGTTTAACAAGCTGTTAACACGATATTTTCATGGTTGTACATTTTAAGGGTATTTCAAGGGTATTTCCTGCTAAACATCAGTGATATCTGACTTTGGATTTAGACATAACGGTAACAGGGTCCAACCTTTTACGTACAAGGTGAAAATAAAAAAACCCATAGATTTCCAATTGAGACTACTTACAAAAGTTACATTGCGACCAAACTTGGCACCACATTCTTCATAGACAACTTTCAGTTTCCCCTTTTTTCAAAGGGGAGCAGTTTTCTGCAGAACCGCTATTCTCAAACCGGGTGCGTAGTCAATGGGTCTAGAGGGCAGTGCCTTCCCCCTTCAACAAAACGTTGGTATTTTGTACGGTTTGGGCAATTCCCTGTGTTTCTTATATTTATAAGAGGGAAATATGCCGGGGAAGTGCAATTTCGAAATCAAAAGCAACAACAACATAGGATTATATCCTTCTATGTTTTGTTATTTCATTTTCTTCTTAACATTCTGACAGTATATAAATAATCCAAAATATGAAGAATAAATCAAACAGAAAATCTGTCACGAAAAAATTGACCTATGGAGCAAATCCTGACCGTTCGAGTTTCCAGAAAAGGGTCAATGATTCGTCGAAAGGGCGCTACGAAGATCTGTGGACATATCCTTTTCAAACTCTGATGGGCGTTTTGACATAGACACCCTCCGGAAACCAGATTGATGCAATATATATATATATATATATATACATATATAAGGTCGAATACTGCGTAGCACTGGTAAAGTATGAAGGTAAACAGATTGGAATGATAAAAAGTGCTAAAATTCGGAAGAAAGCTCCGCAACGTTTCGGGTATTTACCCTTCATCAGGCGGCAAAATAATAACTGATCAAAAAAACGATATTCAAAAGAAACAACAAACGCGTGCCGATACAACTCGATCGGCGCGCGTACAAAGGCCAAACACCTACGTCAACGCGTTGTGTGTCTTGTTATGTCCCCATCAACTCCTTACAATCGTTTCTAAGTCCCTGTAGTGCGGACGCACTGGTAACACACGCACTACCCATGACAACATCCATCCAGCGAGCCAAACCAAAACGCGCCGACGTCAAGCGTACAACCTCTTTACAAAGGGATTGCCAATAATGAAATGTTTGCCTACTTCGCGACGCAATTTCAAACACAGCTAAACGACGCAACCGTGCAAAACAAGTTAATAATGATGACGCCATAAAAATTAAAAGTAATAATAAATACACGCTAGGCGATTATGATGTCATTATGAACGGACTTTGCAAGGAAAATTGAACACGATCAATTTAAGTTCAAGTTCGGCAAACATTCCGTTGTAAAAAAAAATGAACACAGTCTATAACAGTTCAAGTTTGACGTTCAGCCCGTTAGGAGCTAGAGTTCCTAGCCTTACTATCAGTCGATTTTCGGCAGTACGACGATCACGGTCTGAACATCTGCATGAGATGGCGGCCGTGACCATCAGATCCTGTATAGAACAGGCCGACGGGTGGTTAAAATGGTTGGCAACCGGGTAACCTGGAAGGTTTTGCCTAATGGATCTCAAGTGTTCAGTAACCCGATCAGCTAATCGACGTTTAGTTTCACCCACATACATCATGGCACAGCGCTTACAAACTAGGATATACACTATATTAGTAGACGTACATGTAAAATGATGTTTGACGTCGAAGGAGTTGTTGTTGGGACCTACAACAGACAGAAGCCTGTCTTTGCTAACAAGTTTACAAGTATTACATCTACTACGGTTACAAGGAAACGTCCCTGCCAGATGTATCATAAAGGGTTGGGGATGTGAGGCCCGAACCAAGTGACTTGAGATGTTTTTCTCACTTCTAAAGGCCGTAATAGGCGGTTCAGGAAAATACTCACGGGTAGAGGGTTCTCTTCCTAGAAGTTTAGCGTTTCTGTGAATTGACTCAACAATGGGGCGAACTGAAGGATGATAAGACACCACGAAGGGTATTCTGGAAGTGGATTTGACGATATTAGTCTTGGGGGCCATGATAGTTGCTCTGTCCATCCCTTGAACCCTCCCTAGTGCCTTCATGAGTACCATACGTGGGTACTGACGTTTCTCGAAAAAGGAGATCATATCTTGAGAGACCTGTTTAAAATCCCTATTATCGGAACAAATGCGTCTAGCTCTCAAGAATTGCGAGTACGGGATAGAGTTGGTACATGACCTAGGGTGGTTGGACAGATAAAGCAAGTAGCTGTGGGAGTCTGTAGGCTTAAAATGGATGTTAGTTTTTAGTTTTCTGTCACTAATAGATAGCTCCATATCTAAAAAGACCAGTGAGGTGTCAGAAATACAGCTGGTGAACTTTAAAAAGGGGCAAAACGTTTTAACAAAATGTATAAAGTCTTCTAAATCACGACGAGAGCCCGACGCTACCCCAACAATGTCGTCGATGTACCTTTTATAAAGAATGGGTGCACGGCCACTAAAGCTAGAAAACAATTGCTCCTCAAAGTGTCCCATTGTGAGGCAGGCTATGGATGGTCCCATCTTAGTTCCCATGGCTACTCCCCTCACCTGGCGGAAAAAGCGAGCGTTGAACTGAAAACAGTTCTGAGTCAACACTAGTTCGGCCAAACGAAGGAAGGCAGTAGTAGGAATTGTGGGATCTTGACGTTGATCCAGGTAATGTCGCATGGCTGTTAGAGCAGCGTGGTGGGGAATTGACGTGTAAAGGCTAGATACATCCATAGTAAATACCAATCGTTCATCGGGACCATCCGGAAATTCAAAATCTTGTATTAATCTAAGAAAATGAGGTGTATCCTGTACAAACGATGGTAACTTGGATACTAATGGAGAGAGAACGGAATCAATGTATTCTGAAATAATAACAGTGGGACAGCTATGTGAGGAAACGATTGGTCGACCTGGGTTTCCAATTTTGTGAATTTTTGGCAGAAGGTAAAAATTAGAAATCTGAGGGCAAGGGTGAATAAGTGTTTTGGCCGAAGAAGGAAGGTGTCCTTGATTCATAAGGGAGGTGACGGTTTGTTTCACCAAGTTTTGTATTTCATTTGTGGAGTCCCCTGGCAATTCAACATAGGCGGTTTCGTCTGAAAGTTGTTTCTCCGCCTCAGCTGTGTACAAATCCCTCTGCCATACGACAGTGGCCCCTCCCTTATCAGCAGACTTAATAATTAGATTCTTGTTTCTCTTAAGGGACAAAAGAGCCTTTTGTTCGTCTGGGGAAATGTTCCGAAAAGCAGTCGGGGTGAGAGGGAGGAGACGTTTAAGGTCATTATGGCTGGACTCAATCACATTATCAAGTACCTTGTTCTCCCCTGGAGCTTTCTTCCGAATTTTAGCACTTTTTATCATTCCAATCTGTTTACCTATATACATATATATATATATATATGTATGTATATATATATATGTATATATATATAGGTCGAAAGGAGTGTTAAAGTTCGATTTTGAAATTAAAATTATTCCCAAGCATTGGCATTAGCCCTAATGAACAAGGGAAATAAGAAATAAATTCAGAGAGAAAATTAAGTCACGACCAGGACTTGAACCCGGGTCTGTCGCGTACATGGCGACCGCCTTAACCACTCGGCCATCGTGACACTTGTGATTTTAGACGTAGACTAGGGTTCTTATACCTGCCGCCCTCAATTTTCTCTCCTGTTACCATGGTAAGTCCCCAAGCGGGGTAATTGAATATTCAGTAGGTCGAAGTATGGTAAATCGAACGTTGAATAAATAGGTCGAAAGGAGTGTTAAAGTTCGATTTTGAAATTAAAATTATTCCCAAGCATTGGCATTAGCCCTAATGAACAAGGGAAATAAGAAATAAATTCAGAGAGAAAATTAAGTCACGACCAGGACTTGAACCCGGGTCTGTCGCGTACATGGCGGCCATCGTGACACTTGTAATTTTAGACGTAGACTAGGGTTCTTATACCTGCCACCCTAAATTTTCTCTCCTGTTACCATGGTAAGTCCCCAAGCGGGGTAATTGAATATTCAGTAGGTCGAAGTATGGTAAATCGAACGTTGAATAAATAGGTCGAAAGGAGGCCGATGGCCGAGTGGTTAAGGCGGTCGCCATGTACGCGACAGACCCGGGTTCAAGTCCTGGTCGTGACTTAATTTTCTCTCTGAATTTATTTCTTATTTCCCTTGTTCATTAGGGCTAATGCCAATGCTTGGGAATAATTTTAATTTCAAAATCGAACTTTAACACTCCTTTCGACCTATTTATTCAACGTTCGATTTACCATACTTCGACCTACTGAATATTCAATTACCCCGCTTGGGGACTTACCATGGTAACAGGAGAGAAAATTGAGGGCGGCAGGTATAAGAACCCTAGTCTACGTCTAAAATCACAAGTGTCACGATGGCCGAGTGGTTAAGGCGGTCGCCATGTACGCGACAGACCCGGGTTCAAGTCCTGGTCGTGACTTAATTTTCTCTCTGAATTTATTTCTTATTTCCCTTGTTCATTAGGGCTAATGCCAATGCTTGGGAATAATTTTAATTTCAAAATCGAACTTTAACACTCCTTTCGACCTATTTATTCAACGTTCGATTTACCATACTTCGACCTACTGAATATTCAATTACCCCGCTTGGGGACTTACCATGGTAACAGGAGAGAAAATTGAGGGCGGCAGGTATAAGAACCCTAGTCTACGTCTAAAATCACAAGTGTCACGATGGCCGAGTGGTTAAGGCGGTCGCCATGTACGCGACAGACCCGGGTTCAAGTCCTGGTCGTGACTTAATTTTCTCTCTGAATTTATTTCTTATTTCCCTTGTTCATTAGGGCTAATGCCAATGCTTGGGAATAATTTTAATTTCAAAATCGAACTTTAACACTCCTTTCGACCTATTTATTCAACGTTCGATTTACCATACTTCGACCTACTGTATATATATATATATATATATATATATATATATATATATATATATATATATATATATATATATATATATATATATATATATATATATATATATATATATATATATATATATATATATATATATATATATATATATATATATATATATATATATATATATATATATATAAACATGACGGAGAAACTGTAAAACAACGGTGCTGCAGAATTGAAAGGCTGGATCTCCGAAGAGATACAAACAGCGGAAGGCTAGAATTTTATCAATACGTGGTCAGTGACTGACAAGAAGTGAGAAATTTTGGAACCTTTTAAAGGTGCTGACAATGGCCTCACCTCTATTGTGACATATATCACAATTGCATACATATATCTATATAAGGTCGAAATGCTGCGGAGCACTATGGAAATGTGTAGGTCGAAAAGAGGTAGTAAAAGTGCTTAAAAGTTTGCGGAACACTCCTCGACGTTTCGGATATAAACCCTTCATCAGGTGGCAAAAACCAAACTGAACAACCAGCAGTAACAATTGGACACGACAAACATCAAATCCGAAGCGATCGCTGTGAAAACAGAACCGAACGAAAGTGACTGTCAGAAAAATGAGTGCGAAGGATGAAACACAAATGAAAAAAAGGAAAAAGAGCGTCCTGGATGAAAAAGTGCACGTAAAAATCGAACATGGTGGGAAAAAGGGGGAAAAAGCTAGGTCCGGAAAAGAGTAATTAGGCCTACACAGTAAAAAACGAGCACGAACGGGTAAGTGTAAAAGGAGTAAAAGCTGGTTCAAAAAAGGGGATGAATATTACAAAAGGTCAATTCTAACGTTAAGGCCGTGTGGAGCGAGAGTACCTAGCCTCATGATCAGTCGGTTTTCAGCACTAAGGCGGTCACGTTAGGAGCCTCGGCACATTACAGCTGCCGTAACGGTTAAATGCTGTATTGAACAAGCTGAACGGGGATTGAAATGTGCAGCCACCGGGTATCCATGGAGATTCTGTTTGATGGACCTAAGGTGTTCGGTGACTCGATCCGCAAGGCGGCGCTTGGTCTCTCCCACATACAACGAGTTACATCTCCCACAAGCTAAAATATAAACTACCTTAGAGGAAATGCAGGAGAATCTTTGTTTGACAATGAAGCTATTGCCGTTGGGGCCTAAAATGTTGACGAGGTCGTGTTTGCCAACAACTGGATATGTATTACACCTCGGTCGGTTACAGGGAAAGGTACCAGGGGTGTCGTTGAAAGAATTGAGTGGGTGGGAAGACCGAACTAAATGGTTGGCTAAATTTTTCTCAACTCTAAAAGCAGTGATAGGGGGTTACGGGAAAACATCACGGGTTGAGGGGTCTTGTCGGAGCGACTCTACATTTTTGTAGATAGCGCGTAAAATAGGACGGACCGAAGGGTGATATGAAATAACCATAGCAATACGTAGATTTGAACCAGATTTGTTCTTTTTCTCCAAGGCTTCCTCTCTGCTGGTTCCTTGAATTCTGCGCAGGGCATTAGAGAGGATTTTGGCAGGGTACTGGCGTTTTTCAAAAAAGGATAAAATTTCTTATGGGGCAGTGGAGAAATCAGAATCCTCCGAACATATTCGCCTGGCTCGCAGGATCTGCGAATAAGGGATAGATTTGGGATGGTTGGAAGGGTACAATAGGTAGTTATGCGAGTCGGTTGGCTTAAAGTGTACGTTTGAGGTAATTGTACGGTTGTTAATGGACAGTTTAAGGTCGAGAAATACAACAGATGAGTCCGAGATACAATGGGTAAATTTCAAAAAGGAGCAAAAGGAATTAACAAAGTCGATAAAGGTTTCTAAATCACGGCGGGATCCAGTGGCAACTCCTGCAATATCATCAATATACCTTTTGTAAAGTATAGGTCGGGACCCGGTAAACTGAGAAAATAGTTTTTCTTCAAAGTGACCCATGGCCCAAACGGGCAACAGAAGGACCCATTTTGGTTCACATAGCCACTCCTTTAACTTGGCGGAAAAAAACGCCCATTAAACTGAAAACAATTTTGGGTGAGAACAAGTTCCGTCAGACGTAGGAAGGTGGCAGTCGGTATTAGGGGATCACGCCGTTTGTCTAGGTAGAAACGTATAGCTGTTAAGGCAGCATCATGAGGAATGGACGTGTAGAGGCTGGACACATCCATAGTGAATAAAAGACGTTCACCGCAATTTTCAGGAAACTCAAAGTCACGAATAAGTCTTAAGAAATGTGGTGTGTCTTGAACAAACGACGGCAAGGCTGAAACTAAAGGGGAGAGCACGGAATCTACATACTCAGAAATAAGAACAGTGGGGCAGCTGTGTGAAGAAACGATAGGTCTACCAGGGTTGTTTGCTTTGTGGATTTTGGGAAGTAGGTAGAAATTGGAAATCTGTGGGCAAGGGTGTAGTAGAGAAGTAGCGTTTTTGGGCAGTCGGTTATTGTCCATGAGTTGGGTTAATGTGTTCATAACTAACTTTTGGCAATCAGGAGTGGGGTCAGCGGGAAATTCTGAATAAGCACTTTGGTCGGATAGCTGTTTGTTGGCCTCAGTAATATACAAGTCCTTTCGCCAAACTACAACAGCTCCACCCCTGTCTGCTGGTTTGATGATGATGTCCCTGTTACTTTTAAGGGATAAAATGGCATCTCGTTCCTCAGGACAAAGGTTACGCAGTGGGGTCATTTTAGGGGGAAGGAGATTGTTGACATCTTTGTTAATTGTATTAATTACATTATCAAGTGTGGGATTTTCTGCTGGCTTGGGCGTCCAGGAGGAACGGACAGAGATGGCGGGGTTGGGAACTTCTTCTGAGAGGGTGTCATCCTGATGGTCTGTTATCCCGAAATGGTAGCGAAGGCGGAGTTTCCTACAGAAAGCCGAAAAGTCTCTGCGTAAGGAAAACTCATCAGGAAGGGGGTTCAGTGGTACGAAGTTGAGGCCTTTCGCTAAAACTGAGCGTTCAGAGGACGAAAGTTCCAGATCGGGCGGGATGGTGACCACAAGCTTGGTGTCTGACTGGTTGTTAATGTTAGTTTCGGTTTGGGTGGGCGGGGATTCGGGCAACAGGCTAGCCAAGGTCTTGGATTTGGAGTCTTGTAAGAAATTATGTAGTTTGTGGTTGTAAATATGAATAAAGAAGCAAAATTCTGAAGCTTGGGGTAAGGTTTCAAACAGAAGTGACTTTTTTCCTCAATAGTCATGTCAAAAGAAGTCTTCTTCCTTTCCATACTGCGAATGGAAGAGCGTATCAGACTGAAAGAACACGAGCGTAAGTATGTAAGGTATCTCGTCTAAAATGAAAATCGTACTCGGATTGAACGTAAAAATTTAGTTTCTTCACACAGCTGCCCCACTGTTCTTATTTCTGAGTATGTAGATTCCGTGCTCTCCCCTTTAGTTTCAGCCTTGCCGTCGTTTGTTCAAGACACACCACATTAAGACGTCTTTCATAATAAGGCAAAGGTTGCCAATGTTAGATGTAAAAATCCTACAAAAATTTAAAAATGCGACTATTTCCGCTACTTATCATCTTCCTTCAATTTCTATGTCAGAAAGTCGCAATGTCACACCAATACTTTCTTACATTTCCATGCTTGGCGGGGCATACTTGTATACTTGCATATATATATACATATATATATATATATAGATATAGATATATATATATATAATATATATATATATTTATATATATATATATATATATTTTCACACTATATTCATAACGTGTGAACGATTTAAAATTTGCGATATTGATGGGAGGCTTTTCTACAACTGACATTCGTAAAAAACAACAATTAAGGCTAATCTTCAGGTGTTAGAGTCACGTCCACGGTCTTAACCGTGACATTTCATTCATGGCCAACAAGCGTGACCGCTGATCACGTCGCTTGTACTTTCCTCTCCGTAACATTGTTAAGCTTTCCATTATACTGTCGATAAGGAACCTAGGAGGTTCGAAACGTTCAGTTTGTACATATTCTGTATTTTGTTACTATTTGCTTTTTGTTCATCTATAAAGCACGGGATTACAGAATGTACCATCGTTTTCGCTTTTCTTGGTTGGTGGCAGAGGTATTGCTCTTTTGCTGCTTATTTTGTGTATATATATATATATATATATATATATATATATATATATATATATATATATATATATATATATATATATATATATATATATATATACTTATATATATATATATATAAACATGATGGTTGGCTTGTGTTGGAAATATATGTAAGAAGAAACAACAAACGACAAAAAATGATAATTTCATTTCCAACTATATTTTTCTACACAAACGACATAATAAAATTATAAATCAAATATTTCGAACGTCGTATACATCGCTCTTTCACAGTTCGGGTGTAGAAGCTTAGAAAAGCGAGATCTTTGTTAAGTTCAGTGTTATGGGTGTTTAGACGTAAGCCCCCGGAAGCTCCTGGGTGTTTAGGAATTTGTAGACATTAAAATGATGCATTTTATCCTCAACTTTAAATTACATAAGATCAGCACTTAATTGAATAAAAATATCACAATTTGACTTTCTTCACTTATTTCCTCACTCAGTATGATTAAAGTCGGCCGGAATCGATAATGCAGAGAGTTAGGGGAGGGAGAAGGGATTATTTAAAATTGAGGTCCTTCAGGGGCTCCCTCCTTGGTGCCCCAGATCGTCTTTTCAGAAAGCTATGGGGCTTTCCATGTGATCTTAATTCAGCCCTCGTCCATGATTGGGCGCGCGAAGCGCGCCGAAAAAGATAACGTTTAAGACATCTCACTAATGAAACTGAATGAAAATTAGAGAAAGGATGTGCAACTTTTAACCTTAGCTGAATAACGGTGGCCCCCTAAAGATATTCTTGCTGAAGCACAAACATATTCTGGTTTCCTATACAGTGTTTTTCACGTGACATTCACAGAGCCGTTAGTACCTGTGAAAAATCTCAATAGTGAAACTGAAATAAAATTAGACAAAGAGTGGTCAATTTTCACTACAGCTGAATAAAGGTGACCAATGAGGATATTTGTACTAAGCGAAAACGTACCGTTGGTCTCCTATGGAGTCCTTTTCATAAGATTTTCATAAAGTCCTTATCTGTGATGGGACGCCCAGAACTCGCCGAAAAATGGACTTTTGAGACATCTCAATAGAAACAATTAATGGATATTAGAGAAAGGGTGGGCCCCTTTTTACTTCAGCCGAAAAAGAGTGGAGCTCCAGATTAGAGTCAAATAAGATCATTGTCCTTTCAGAAAGCTCAGGCCGTGGAACCGGGGGGAGGGGGCTTTGGGGGCTTAGCCCCCCCCCCCCCAATGAAAAAAGTGGAGGTGCTAAAGGTATGTTTAGTCTCCCCAATATTTGTAAGGTGCGCTTCAAGAAGTGGTGACCGACGACGGCGGGGAGAATATTGAAGTGGGTGGTGAACATATTCTCCATCAGTCTAATGCACAATATAGGCCTACTAATAATTTTAGGGGAATGCTGACGATGAAAAAGATACTGGACACGCTAAAGCCTCTTTATCATCCCCCAACCCAATCTCCGAGGTCCTCGAAAAGTGGAAGCAGTATGGTCTGTTATTGCGTAATCTTGTTAAGTTTTACTGATCGTTTTTCGGCGCGAGGTTGAACAACGTATCCTACGAACCGTTAGTACACAAGTCTATAGTACGTTTGGGATTTGAGCAGTGGCGGAGCTGCCATATGGTCAAGGGGCCGGTCGCCCCCCCCCCCCCGACGGACTAAAATCGTCTGTCGGCGCCCTATTAGGTTTTTAACATACTTAACTCTTGCACCATTTTTGGCAAAGACACAATTTAATAGCGTTGTTTGAAGGCCCAGATAACAAAATGCCCAAACAGCCACCAGTAACTGTACTATCTGCACTTTTTTTTTTTGATGAAAAGGGTCATCTTCTGTAATATAGGGATAGGTTTTTGCCGAGACGTATCTTCATGCTTTATACCCACTAATGAATGAGTTCATTGCTTCCACACTAAGCCTGATTTATAAGCTAACAAAATACACAGACTGACATTAAATTAACCCTCCCTGTCAAAAACAGATGTTGCAAAGGGCGCAACAATAATTGAAACGCAAATACACCTCTTGTTGTCGGGGATATTTGTCAACATAGACAATAAAAAGAGTTTATAAAGGTACCAAAATAGCTTCCACAACATTTTTCAAAATCATTTGAAGAGAACATTCAGATTTAAATAAAATAAAACTGTCATCATAGTGGTAATGGTTTAAGAGTTTTAATGAGCAGTTTCTATTTTGCTTTTCTTCAAGTTCAAGTGACCATTCTCATAATGAATGGCAATTGTTTGGTGTTTTCTGACACTGCACGATAATCCCATGAAAATGCTTATTTCTGTACTTACGTGACTCAAAAGCCAGAAAATTGCATCTGATAAGCCTAGGTTTATGCTACTTTTATTTAGTATGAATTCGGTATCTAGAGAGCCAACCAGACCTTTGTCTTGGATATTTCTTGCAATGTACTTAATAAATGGCTATTTCAGAGTGGTCACAGGATTTAAAATACGTCAAGTAATGTTTCTTCGTGCACTTATCTTGATTTCCGGATACCCAAAATGTACACCTTACGGTGGTTAATTTCCATAACTTTTCCCCCGTGTAAAATTTGCTTGCTATTTGGCTCTAACAGGTTTAATCTTTATCTTCACAAAGTATCCCATTATAACATTAGAATCTTAAATCGAGAACTGACAATAACACAAAATAAAATGACCGCCTTCATACTAGAATGCGAAAGAGAGGGACAGAAACATGAGCGTCCTTAGGTAGGGGCAAGGGGGAATTTGCTCTGCCCTGGAAAATAAAAAAAAAAAAACAGAAAAAACGAAAAAAAAAAAGACGAAGAAAAATTAACATCAACATTTCTTAACTTTCAGTTCACTCAGTGTTTTCCCTATTTATCAGTGTTTCCCCTATTTGTATGCGTTAAACAGGCTTTAGAAATGACATTTCCAGCGATCTGGGAGACATTGTGGGATAAAATTTTCTTCCGCTCCGCGCCAACTCATGGTGGCGCGGAGCTTTCCCCCTTATAGCATTTTGCCTAAAAGAATTTTGTCCCCACCGGAATTTTCTTCTGCGGAGGCCCATGGAGAAACAATTTAAACATGTTTTAATAGAAAAACTTGGGGAGGAGAAATGGCAAAGCAGTCTTCTACCAGGTTCGGAAAATCAAATGGGAAGTCTGAAAAGCTGTTGCCCCGATCGTGCTGAGGTTCAGGGTATTTACTCCTTCGAAGCGCCCCTGCAAAACATTTTCGCCCCCTCTGACCGAAATCCCTTGCATTTCAAGATACAAGCTTGTTTCGTATAGGATTACGTTTGTAGCCTACACTCCTAAGTCTACAAATGCGAAGCATAACGGTTATAAAATAACAAAATGAAAATGAGACGCGCGTGTTATAGACACGTCGTGGAGGTTAAGCGTCCATTATGACGTCCACAGAAGAAAGTATTATCTGCAGAACTAGAACGCGCAAAATAGCTTAAGAGTGCGCGGGTTATTAAAATACGCACAAAATCTAAGTGTTTTACAGATCAGTAAGGTAAGCACTCTATGCTTCATTATAAAAAGTTATTATGAGATAACACCTTTTTACGGCGCCTACAGCTACTAACTAGTTCATTCCTATTATTCAAGGAAGACATATAAGGTTTGTGGATGATGAAATATTTCTCAGTTACACAAAGATTGCACCTCTTGCTTGATGTGGAATAAGAATTTCCGTGTGCTACAATTTTCCATTTGATTGAGTATGGTACGTTATTGTCCTTTAATGTCCAGATATATTGGCTGAGGGTGGTGGTATTCCTCAGGGTTTCATTTCTAAAACTGGTGTTGTGGCCGTTGATTCTTGTTTTGAAGGGGTTTTTAGTTAATCCGACGTATGTTTCCACCTTTAGGTTGTCCTGTCTTGTTACTGAGGCTTGGTAGATTACACCTGATGGCAATTACCTTCTAAGGGGCATAAGTTATCTCTTCGACAGTTGCAGGTTTGATCACTTTCTGCTGTCTTCTCAGCTCTTAAGATCGACTTGTTGTGAGAGGAGATGATTTGGTGCACGTTTGGCATACAGCTGTAACTAATTTTAACGGTGTTACGGTTCAGTATTTGGTGTAACTGATGGCCAGGGGAAAAACATTTCTCGAGCAAATTTAAGAATTTCCTGCCGACGTTGGTAGCAACATAACTTGGTTTAACCCGCCATACATCGCAAACGTTGCTACCAACGTGTTTATAACACGCGCGTCTCATTTTCATTTTGTTATTTTATAACCGTTATGCTTCGCATTTGTAGACTGAGGAGTGTAGGCTACAAACGTTAGCCTATACGAAACAAGCTTGTATCTTGAAATGCAATAGTGTTTACTTTCGTATTATTTATACTCGCTCCCATCGGTTGAGCACTGTATCCAGTGTTGTTTCGCTATCTTTAACCATATATATATATATATATATATATATATATATATATATATATATATATATATATATATATATATATACATATAGTCCAAAAAGACGCATCATATCAGGCACTTCAGATAAAGTAAAACAAAAACCCAACACACGAGGATTCAGTTTAATTTTCGGGCAGCACAGTACCCTTGAACACAACTCGTGCAACACTAAAACAAAAAGCGAACACTACAAGCCTTAAAACGGAAGAACACACAAGTCTACGTACATACAGACAAGATTACACGCCTTAGTGAATTAGAAGACCTGAAAGACGGGAACTCTACACTGGAAGAAAACTCGACAACAAACAATAAAAGTTTAACCATGCGGAGAGGAGAGATCGAAAAAGAAAGCTCAGTTACGTTTTTGTCTGCTGGAACGGTTTTGAGAGTAAAAAGTGTCGTCAATGTCAAGGTCTTCTAATTCACTAAGGCGTGTAATCTTGTCTGTATGTACGTAGACTTGTGTGTTCTTCCGTTTTAAGGCTTGTAGTGTTCGCTTTTTGTTTTAGTGTTGCACGAGTTGTGTTCAAGGGTACTGTGCTGCCCGAAAATTAAACTGAATCCTCGTGTGTTGGGTTTTTGTTTTACTTTATATATATACATATATATATATATATATATACATATATATATACATATATATATATATATATATATATATATATATATATATATATATATATATATATATATATATATATATATATATATATATATACATATATATATATATATATATATATATATATATATATATATATACATATATATATATATATATATATATTTAAACAATTGTGTTCAGCTGGATGGCATCAACTTTGATCTCTGGTTGGGCTTGCGTCAAACGAGAACTAGTGCTGTTCCAAAAAATTAGGCGCCGGCTCAGGAGGTGAATTGCGAGTTGCTTCATCTGTTATTTGAACAAAGGCCAAACCAACTTGGCTTCATGGCTCAGTGGTTAGAGCGTCCGTACTAGAAAGCGGGAGGTCCCGAGTTCGAATCCCGGCGGAGTCAACATCGTTTTTTCACCTCAGCCAGATTTTCCAGCTTTACCAATTTGATTTATATATAGTAGAAAATACCATACTCAACTACGTACCAAAAAAAAAAATGCACAAGATTCACGGTGTTGTTGGAAGCTTTCGACTATTTATTCAGTCTTCCTCAGCCAACTGTATGACCAATAAAATGATTTACACTTATATACAAGCTAAATGCACAAGAAGGGAGTAAAAAGTAAAAACTTAAAGGTCCTAGTAGAAAAAGCAAAAGGATGAAAGGGGAGTCAAAATACAAAAAGATAAAATACAAAAGAAAAACAAAATAAAGGCCATGTACAGGGCATCAGTCCAAGAAAAAAGGGGGAAATAATAAGATAAAAATTTAAACAATAAAAGATTCAAAAAAAAATTGAAAGGGAGTTAAACCAAGAGAGAAAAGCCTAAACAAAAGGAAACACAGGGCTAAAAAGTCTGAATAGGGCTAAAAATCAAAATAAAAGGCGGATGAGATAGTAGCTACAATAAGACACAAGGAAGAAGAGAAGGTAAAATACTCAGGTAGGAATACAAAGGGGTAACTACGAAAAACAGGTTCTTTTGCGAGAATTAAATTCCTTTCTTTTATTTAGGCCTGAGGGTTGAAGTGTTTTTAATTGAGCCATCCAATAACCTCCCCGTTTGCTCAAAACGGCTTCCAAATTAATAGAAGAGTGAATCTTTTCAATGATAATGAATTTAATGTCATTTAGTGAATGTAAGGTACCTGAGAAATGTAAAGCTAATTCGCAACGATTTTTTCCGTTCACCATATCAGACTTATGGTTTCTAAACCTTCTCTTACTTTCTTATTTTACATATATGTTTATACATATATATATAAATATGTATATATATATATATATATATATATATATATATATATATATATATATATATATATATATATATATACATATAGTCCAAAAGACGCATCATATCAGGCACTTCAGATAAAGTAAAACAAAAACCCAACACACGAGGATTCAGTTTAATTTTCGGGCAGCACAGTACCCTTGAACACAACTCGTGCAACACTAAAACAAAAAGCGAACACTACAAGCCTTAAAACGGAAGAACACACAAGTCTACGTACATACAGACAAGATTACACGCCTTAGTGAATTAGAAGACCTGAAAGACGGGAACTCTACACTGGAAGAAAACTCGACAACAAACAATAAAAGTTTAACCATGCGGAGAGGAGAGATCGAAAAAGAAAGCTCAGTTACGTTTTTGTCTGCTGGAACGGTTTTGAGAGTAAAAAGTGTCGTCAATGTCAAGGTCTTCTAATTCACTAAGGCGTGTAATCTTGTCTGTATGTACGTAGACTTGTGTGTTCTTCCGTTTTAAGGCTTGTAGTGTTCGCTTTTTGTTTTAGTGTTGCACGAGTTGTGTTCAAGGGTACTGTGCTGCCCGAAAATTAAACTGAATCCTCGTGTGTTGGGTTTTGTTTTACTTTATATATATACATATATATATATATATATACATATATATATACATATATATATATATATATATATATATATATATATATATATATATATATATATATATATATATATATATATATATATATATATATATATATATATATATATATATATATATATATATATACATATATATATATATATATATATATATATTTAAACAATTGTGTTCAGCTGGATAGCATCAACTTTGATCTCTGGCTGGGCTTGCGTCAGACGAGAACTTGTGCTGTTCCAAAAAGTAGGCGCCTGCTTAGGAGGTGAATTGCGAGATGCTTCATCTGTTATTTGATCAAAGGCCAAACCAACTTGGCTTCATGGCTCAGTGGTTAGAGCGTCCGTACTAGAAAGCGGGAGGTCCCGAGTTCGAATCCCGGCGGAGTCAACATCGTTTTTTCACCTCAGCCAGATTTTCCAGCTTTACCAATTTGATTTATATATAGTAGAAAATACCATACTCAACTACGTACCAAAAAAAAAAATGCACAAGATTCACGGTGTTGTTGGAAGCTTTCGACTATTTATTCAGTCTTTCTCAGCCAACTGTATGACCAATAAAATGATTTACACTTATATACAAGCTAAATGCACAAGAAGGGAGTAAAAAGTAAAAACTTAAAGGTCCTAGTAGAAAAAGCAAAAGGATGAAAGGGGAGTCAAAATACAAAAAGATAAAATACAAAAGAAAAACAAAATAAAGGCCATGTACAGGGCATCAGTCCAAGAAAAAAAGGGGGAAATAATAAGATAAAAATTTAAACAATAAAAGATTTAAAAAAAAATATTGAAAGGGAGTTAAACCAAGAGAGAAAAGCCTAAACAAAAGGAAACACAGGGCTAAAAAGTCTGAATAGGGCTAAAAATCAAAATAAAAGGCGGATGAGATAGTAGCTACAATAAGACACAAGGAAGAAGAGAAGGTAAAATACTCAGGTAGGAATACAAAGGGGTAACTACGAAAAACAGGTTCTTTTGCGAGAATTAAATTCCTTTCTTTTATTTAGGCCTGAGGGTTGAAGTGTTTTTAATTGAGCCATCCAATAACCTCCCCGTTTGCTCAAAACGGCTTCCAAATTAATAGAAGAGTGAATCTTTTCAATGATAATGAATTTAATGTCATTTAGTGAATGTAAGGTACCTGAGAAATGTAAAGCTAATTCGCAACGATTTTTTCCGTTCACCATATCAGACTTATGGTTTCTAAACCTTCTCTTACTTTCTTATTTTACATATATGTTTATACATATATATATAAATATATATATATATATATATATATATATATATATATATATATATATATATATATATATATATATATATATATATATATATATATATATATATATATACATATAGTCCAAAAAGACGCATCATATCAGGCACTTCAGATAAAGTAAAACAAAAACCCAACACACGAGGATTCAGTTTAATTTTCGGGCAGCACAGTACCC
Organism: Holothuria scabra; assembly: GCA_037179385.1. Taxonomy (NCBI): domain Eukaryota; kingdom Metazoa; phylum Echinodermata; class Holothuroidea; order Aspidochirotida; family Holothuriidae; genus Holothuria; species Holothuria scabra. The sequence goes on from CM074180.1 coordinate 52,702,702, forward strand.
TTGAACACAACTCGTGCAACACTAAAACAAAAAGCGAACACTACAAGCCTTAAAACGGAAGAACACACAAGTCTACGTACATACAGACAAGATTACACGCCTTAGTGAATTAGAAGACCTGAAAGACGGGAACTCTACACTGGAAGAAAACTCGACAACAAACAATAAAAGTTTAACCATGCGGAGAGGAGAGATCGAAAAAGAAAGCTCAGTTACGTTTTTGTCTGCTGGAACGGTTTTGAGAGTAAAAAGTGTCGTCAATGTCAAGGTCTTCTAATTCACTAAGGCGTGTAATCTTGTCTGTATGTACGTAGACTTGTGTGTTCTTCCGTTTTAAGGCTTGTAGTGTTCGCTTTTTGTTTTAGTGTTGCACGAGTTGTGTTCAAGGGTACTGTGCTGCCCGAAAATTAAACTGAATCCTCGTGTGTTGGGTTTTTGTTTTACTTTATATATATACATATATATATATATATATACATATATATATATATATATATATATATATATATATATATATATATATATATATATATATATATATATATATATATATATATATATATATATATATATATATATATATATATATATATATATATATATATATATATATATATATATATATATATATATATATATATTTAAACAATTGTGTTCAGCTGGATGGCATCAACTTTGATCTCTGGTTGGGCTTGCGTCAAACGAGAACTAGTGCTGTTCCAAAAAATTAGGCGCCGGCTCAGGAGGTGAATTGCGAGTTGCTTCATCTGTTATTTGAACAAAGGCCAAACCAACTTGGCTTCATGGCTCAGTGGTTAGAGCGTCCGTACTAGAAAGCGGGAGGTCCCGAGTTCGAATCCCGGCGGAGTCAACATCGTTTTTTCACCTCAGCCAGATTTTCCAGCTTTACCAATTTGATTTATATATAGTAGAAAATACCATACTCAACTACGTACCAAAAAAAAAAATGCACAAGATTCACGGTGTTGTTGGAAGCTTTCGACTATTTATTCAGTCTTCCTCAGCCAACTGTATGACCAATAAAATGATTTACACTTATATACAAGCTAAATGCACAAGAAGGGAGTAAAAGTAAAAAGTTAAAGGTCCTAGTAGAAAAAGCAAAAGGATGAAAGGGGAGTCAAAATACAAAAAGATAAAATACAAAAGAAAAACAAAATAAAGGCCATGTACAGGGCATCAGTCCAAGAAAAAAAGGGGGAAATAATAAGATAAAAATTTAAACAATAAAAGATTTAAAAAAAAATATTGAAAGGGAGTTAAACCAAGAGAGAAAAGCCTAAACAAAAGGAAACACAGGGCTAAAAAGTCTGAATAGGGCTAAAAATCAAAATAAAAGGCGGATGAGATAGTAGCTACAATAAGACACAAGGAAGAAGAGAAGGTAAAATACTCAGGTAGGAATACAAAGGGGTAACTACGAAAAACAGGTTCTTTTGCGAGAATTAAATTCCTTTCTTTTATTTAGGCCTGAGGGTTGAAGTGTTTTTAATTGAGCCATCCAATAACCTCCCCGTTTGCTCAAAACGGCTTCCAAATTAATAGAAGAGTGAATCTTTTCAATGATAATGAATTTAATGTCATTTAGTGAATGTAAGGTACCTGAGAAATGTAAAGCTAATTCGCAACGATTTTTTCCGTTCACCATATCAGACTTATGCTTTCTAAACCTTCTCTTACTTTCTTATTTTACATATATGTTTATACATATATATATAAATATGTATATATATATATATATATATATATATATATATCTATAAATATATAGATATAGATATATATATATATATATATATAACGCTGGATCGACCGGTAGGGGGAAATCGGTATACCGTCAGAACGTTAAGGCGAAAAGAAAACAATAAAATACATAAGAATATATTTCCCCTTTGCGTTTTGAGATATGCATACACATTATTTCAATGGCCCCTCATACATTTGTGTTAACGGATACGTGTACGTAAGTTGGTATACATTTAAGTAATTACATGTACTACGTATGGTATGTGGGGATTTACCATACTGTTACGTATTCCCATTGAAAATGTGTGTCAAAACGTTAAGGGGAAACGGTTTTTTCGCCCTATGGGTCGTTTTTTCAGACGATTTTTCGCAATCCGCAATAAGAAATATATATATATGTATATATATATATATATGTTTAACAACCACAAAAAAAGACAAATCATTAAATTATCCTATATCCAAACATTTCACTAGTAACTCAAACCACTCTTTGTCTAATTTAAGATGTATCCTACTCAATTCTAATTACCCATCTGTCACTCAAGGGCTTAAATCCGAAAGCAAATGGACGCTAAAACTGTCAACACATACCCGCGGCCTAAACAAAGATCTTGGTGTTTTGAGCGACTTCCCTTCTGTGGTTTACAGGGAAGCCGGTTCTGTTTAACATTCTCGATAGGATTTGTATTTTTGTTTGTTTTTGTTTTGTTTCTTGTTGTTTCTAAATTTTTCTTCACTCCGCATTGACGCTGATGACGAAGACAGGTGTCTTTGAAATATACGTTTCTCTTATCTTGTATGTGCTCTAATATTGTCATATTTGTGGTGTTTTCTACTTATTCTTTTATATATATATATATTTATATACATATACATATACATATGTATGTAAAATAAGAAAGTAAGAGAAGGGTAGGCGGTGCCACTATCTGACGTAACAATCAGTCGGTGAACCTTGCACATTTTTAAGGAAAAACCCGAAATTATCGATCGTGATTTCATGCGACAGATGTGTTGACTTTAATTTTTTTGTCGGGTGTGAATATCTTTAAAGTTGGTTCTTATGACCAAGCTAGACCGGTTTCTGCTGTCTTGCCCATTCACTATGAATGGCGTAGCTTCATCAGTAGCAGGCCGTCGTGCGCGACCTTGGTTTTAATATTCTAGCTTCTAGTAATAGAGCAATAAGGAAAGTATTATTTTACCTTTTTACTTTTCCGTACTCTCGAGCCTTCCTTTTACAAGGCAATCTTTTAGATTTTTGCCTTTTCGTAGGCGGGTGAGATTATCGGAAAAAGGGTGTAGACATAGAGCAGGCCCGTGTTATTAGGAAATTGCTCGGAGTCACTTGGGTTAGGAGAGTTATTTTCCAGCGTAGGCCATGTGTTAATGGCGCTGTTGTTTTCTCCACTTGAGTGAAACTCATTAGCAATTACATAAGATTTGATGCATTTTTTTGAGCATGTAGCGAGCTTTTATTCCTTTCTTGTCCTTTAGAGGAACGAGAGGATTTTACTACTACAGAGTATCTCGGGGGTTGCTTTGAAAGCCCGTTTTCCCGTAGCTCTTAAACCTTGAAAGTACAAGGCAATCTTTGTGATTTAAGCCCTTTTGTGGGCATTGAGAGGTTGTCGGGAAAATCAAATCAATAATTGCAGACAATCTTGGCAGCACATTAGATGCTTTGAGTAGCTCAGTTAGAATGGTTCGTTGTTTTCACGGCGCAAATGCACGCAGTTTGTGAAAACGATCTAAATTTCCACACGTGAGTAATTCCTCATAAGCAGTAAAGAAAAACACTTGCATTTAAGTTGCGCGGCGAGTTCTCACTTTCACTCTTTTTGGAGATGTGTGAGTATCTGCACTCGAGTGTTTCTTTCAGTTATTTTGTGTGTCATGACGATTTATATCGCGGAATTATCTCATTTGATATTGTCTATCATAGAGGTTTTTGGTGTAATTTGGATGGTCTTTCGCCATTGGGTTATGGGCGTATTAGTGTCTACGTATAGTCTACCCTTTCCTTTGAAGGCTATGAGATCGGTGCATGTTCTTTAAATGAACTTTTGAGTCAGGTGAACATGCGCCTTTTAATAGACTGGTTTGTAGGTTATTTCTTTTAGGGAAATTTATGCCCGGGTTCAGCAGTTGCCTGTGTAGACAATTGTAGGCTTTTTTCTCTGTAGCTCTGAACTTTTAAGCCCGGGCTAAGGAGTTGAAAGAGTTGCTTGTCTGATGTAAAGTCTTTGTAGACCGGAAATGACAGTTTAGCAACTCTGAATGAGCGTGTTCACATAAAGGCTTTGTATTATGCCGATTGGACGTGAAAGAAAAATCCTCGGATTCTGCAAGTTGATTGGTCCTTTTCAGAAGGCGCGAAACCTCTGTAGGGAGGTATGTTAGATCTCATGGCAAGTTGTGCTAGTGTAAAAGGTTCTTTCCGACTTTTTTCGTAAAAAGTAAAATAAGGGTATTCTGTACGTGCGCCATCTGACGTTCCTATAAGTCGGTGAACCTTGTTTTTTTTATAGGAAAGGCCCGAAATCATCATTTGTGATTTCATGCGAAAGACTTAATGGCTTTTACATTTTATTGCCGGGTGTGAATATTTTTAGTTGGTTCTTATGACCAAGCTAGACCGGTTTCTGCTGTCTTGCTCTTTCACTTTGAATTGCGCAGTTTCATCAGTAGCGGGTCGTCGTACGCGACATGGATTTAAATATTCGTGATTGCTTCTAATAGAGCATCAAGGCAAGTATCGTCTGAGTTTTGTACATCGTTCTCCCTAGAACTCGTAAACCTTGATTTGCAAGGAAATCTTTTAGTTTTTTTGACCTTTTGTAGGCGATGATTGGTTGTTCAGGGAACAGTTTGTATAATTGCGGGTTTTGGGTTATAAAGTGCCAATTTTTTTTAAAAGGTACGTTTCAATTGCATTGTTTTAACATGCGGGGGTGTAAACAACTTTAAAAACAAATGGTGGGGTTACTGCCTTTTCTTTCTCAGTTAGGAGGGTTTTACGGTCAGCATATGCCACATTACTGGTGGCGCTGTTGAATTCCTCTCGTGAGTAATTTCGCATAAGCAGTTTCTCAGTGAAGGAGTTGCGTTTCTCCAGAAAGTCACTTTCGTTTTTGCACAGGCGGGCGTATATTAGTACTTCGCCTTTGATAAAGCCTGTAAAAGTAAAAGAATTTCGATCTAGATACTGGTAGGTTTCCGTGGACTTGATATAGACTTTAGTGTCAAGGGGGCCAGTAGAGCGGAAACGTTCGCCTTTGAATATTTCGAGATCGAGATGAGTAACTTTCATGTTAGAAGCTTCTACCGTGAACTTAAAATGTTCGAGTGCTTCATTCAAACAGGTCACCAGGTTTTCAAGTTCCTTTCGTGTGGCATTGTACAACTTGGATCTGTCGTCTCTATAGCGAAGCCATTTAATAATATTGAAATCTGTCGGTATAATGCGATTTTCTAGGTGGTACATGACAATATCGCAGATTTCAGGGGAGGCTTCCCTTCCCATTGTGCATCCTATCGTTTGTAGGAAAAATTGGCCCTCAAATTCAAAACAGTTTTTCGTGAGAATTAGTTTGACCAAATTACGCATAGAGCGGGGTGATATTTTCTTCATATCGTAGTAATTTTGCGGGGCTTCCGCATACGCTTTTTGTACGAAATCCAAGGCTTCCTCTTGTGGAGTGTTTGTGTACATAGACACTACATCAAGGGTAGCGAGTAAGACTTTTTTTTTTTTTGGTAGGGGGGGGGGGGTGGCTTCCAGGATTTTAAAAATGTGATTTCTGTCTTTCACATACGTGGCTTGTCTTATGACAATCGGAAGCAGGAAATAATCCACAAATTCATATATTTTTTCTGTTGGAGATCCGTTGCCGCTTATGACAGGGCGGCCGGTAAATTTTGTGCCCGGGGGTGGTGCTCTATGTACTTTAGGAAGTACGTATATGACCGGGGTACGGATTTTGTGGTTATTTGGGTTGAGATAATTAAATGTCTCCTCATTAATCTCCTTGTTAGAGATGATATCTGGTAGGGTCGAATAAAACATGATTCTAGACTGTAGTAATGCAAGTTCTACAGGTACTTACCTGCAATGATTTGTAACAAGGCTGCATGTGCTATGCATAGTTGTAATCCTCCAATTAACTTACCTGTGATGATGGGATTATTGCTAATCTGAAGTGATCACCCAGACCCATGTCAGAATGATACTCAGTTATGTATAAAGTGTCTCTCCACTTGTCACATTTGTGCAACACTTTCCAGATTCTTTTCCATCACCCTACCCACAAACACACAAAAAATCCAAGTACACAAAAATATTGCAGAGGCTAGTAGTGGTAAGGACATACTGTGCATACATCATACAAGGGTGCTGAGAAAATATCCCATAATTTGCACTTAGCTCCCCCTATACTTTGTCCCCCAACCCTCCACAAAAATGCTCCCTAAACCAGTGAGTTGCTATCATCATACCACATTTGTATGTAAACAGTGCAGGTCTCAATAAGCTCAATAAAACTGGAAACATTTCTCAATCTCAGGAAGCTGTATACTACTATAAGACTTCTACAGTTGTTGAAATCATTATGCATTACATCACACCACCTCCATTAATAAAGAATTTTTACTCATTGTACCCATGGAAGCAGCTTACTTTATTAAGCAAAATTAAAAAATCAACAAAATTCCTGCACATGCTTTTAACTAAATCATATACTGATTGTTGAAAGCATCTCTTCTGTGAACAGCTACAGTAGTCCTTGTTTTTCTACTACAGCAGTTGAAAAATATTTTCTTTAATGTTCAATTGGTAGGTCCCTGTTTAAAATGTAACTCTATATGTACCAGTTATTGCTTTGGAGGACAAGTGCATATACCAATCACGACAGTCAATGATAATTTCAGACTGTTCTCTAATTCAACACCACAGTTGCACCAACTGGTTGTACTGGTACTGGTATCAGATGATTGTCAAGTGCAGTCTATCTCTCTTTTCAAAAATTGCAATGAAATATTTTCCAGGCCAAAGATTTTATTTACATAGTTCATTAAACCACTCATTCCATGTAAAATTGGAGTCAAGATACTGTAGGTTTTCAACACATACACTATACATTCCAAGTGCCTAATATACTCCATATACCGTGCTAAGCTTGGTGTTAAATGTTTAATGTACTGCATAGCCTGGTTGCCTGCTGACTCTGCCAAAGATGGTGGCTCTGCAGTATGTACAGTCCCACTTACTCCAATGGCTCAAGTTCTGTGTAAATGAAAAATGAAGGAGAATTAAGTACACTTTAAAATGTTCATACCATTCACACTTGAAGCAAATATTCCACCAAGGGGACTTGATGGAAACACTGCAGGATGAAACATGGAGTGCTACAGCACTAGCGCGCTAGCATGTAGTCTGATGACCTAATTTTTTTTTCTCAGATTTGTACAAGAAAATAACACACATTTAGCCTGGGCTACCTCGAATTTATGGTATCAAAATCTTATATGGTCTTCAAGTTGTACCATATTCTTTGTGTAGATATTCACATTCATAAAAAACACAACCAGTGCAATTTACTCTACTGTAGCTGTTCCTGAAGTTACAAAATATAGGCAGTAGGTCTACATATGAATGCTCATTTATTGTAAATTATGCTAGGGCTAAAAATTAGCAGTTGTACATTTCATAAAACTTGTCAAGTGATCTTTCAGTGCCTAGGTAATTAAAGGCCCAATTTTCTCATCCCAAACAGTGCCAATTCTTTTACTGTAACCTTCTTAATTAAGCCCTTCCCACAATTGTCTAAAATTCACCCTCATCCAGACACAATCTCATTTTATTGCTTCAGGAGGAAAAGAAAGCTCGATGTGTATAATCAAAACACTATCAGAACGGTTCGTGCTGTGTAATATAAGTTTTGGTACTCTGTATTGTTTGAATTAGCAGTCAATCAAAAAGCTGAGCCAATTGAGAGTTTCTGTTACCCTATACTAGAAGTGTAGTTTGGGGTGAGAGGATTGTCCCTTTAATTTCCTGGTTTTCTGCAGGATTGACAATCCCTTGTACAGTAGCACAGTGTTACACCTAGCTTGTATAAAGCAATTATTTTGTTAGGAAGCAGAACTAGTCCCTTCAGCAGGGTTCCTGTAAAATGTATGCATGCAACTCTCTGACTAAGTAAAAGCCTGAGCAAAGTTGTAAGCAAGTTTGAAGAATTGTTATAATGAAACCCCTGGGTAGAATTGGGCAACCTGAATTATGCAAGGCCAAGTAGAAAATGCCTTTTACCTTATTCATGGGTCTGGGGCAATTGATTGTGACCTATGCAGCTACGAATGCCCCAAGTCCTGTATGTTGTGGTGCCTATAGCTGTCAACTAAAAGGGCCTGGCTGCAATAATCTTGCAATGTCATGATTTATGCACTTATCAATTGCAACACTGCCACTTCCTAGACCTGGGGATGGTCGGGTCTTGCCCAGGAACTTTATTTTTGAAATTGTTAAATCCCCACACAGAGCCTGGACATATCCAAGCTGGGATGGGTATACACTGATCGAGGGTAAATCCCCTGCCAAGTCCCCACTGTCAGCTAAGCACTATGCATATCACCAGAAAAAGACCTGCCAGATTACCCCGGTCTTCGGATCCAGACTGATGGAGTGAAATCCTAGCACACTCAAGTCTCGGCCGGGTGGGGACAGAATGTGAAAACCGTCCCCAGTCAAATCCCACCCCTGGGTCTAGGAGACTAGGCTGGGGTCAAGGTTGCAATTGGATATTAGCCGAAGTGCATTAGTTTACCTCAATTATACCAGCATACCGGATATGTCTCCTTCAATTTGCAGATTCCCAGTACTAGTTCCCCTTGCCGTCCTCTATGCTGAACAGTGCCTCATCATATTCATTAATCATAAGTTATAAAGTTGTGAAATTCCTCTGCTACACTTGCATATGTCCAACACGGTGAAACTTCATTGTTATTGCAGAGCACTAACGTCGCGTTACACACATCAACAGCCCACTTGAAAGAATATTTTCTAACTCACACATTGTCTATGCAGTGTTTGCGAAGTAACGTTATTGTTAGATCTCATAGTATATACTTATACTGTAAGCGTCATTGCCTTCTCTGCGCTTCGTGTAACTCAACCGCTAAAGGTGGTCGATCGATGAATTTACTTCTTAAATCCTGCCGGTAATCAAACTCCGGCGTCTTCTTGGTGCCTCATACATTAATAATGACCCTTTCTAAACCCCTGCGAATGTCTTTGGGAATAATTTCAGATGTTATTGCGAAGAAAATAGTCGCTTCATCGGTACGGTAAGGGCTCTACATTTGTCGACTGCTAGCTCTGCTGGCTGACAGATATGAATGACAAGGTCATGTGACCTAATATATGTTTATTCATATCACGATTTACAGACTGCCAACTTTGATTTTGACTAGATATTGGGAAACTACTACATATTATTCATCTTAATGAGGGATGAATAAAGTAAAGGAATAACATAAAAATTATGACGTCATAGAAACCAATTGTCCTTAGTCTCTCGTTGAGAAGCGATACCTTTATAGACCTATAGAGGGTGTATTAGAAATAAGGCAAATACGGTATGCTGTACTGTGCTGAAGCACTGGATTTGTGTAGAGTTGGTGTTGTCAGCTCCCCGGGGAACAATCACGAGAGACTTGGCCAAGTCTAGGTTAATAGAAACCTACCCAAGTTGCCCGGGTCCTTGATGTGCTCTGAGGAATTGAGAGATTCCTGGAATTCTCTCCTCCATAAAGACAGGCAAGCGGCTCGGCCAAGCTTGGAGACAGGAGCTCTCCCGCCAAGCTAAAAGGCAAAAAGAACGGTTCGAGGAGAAAGAAGAGGAATCCTGGAAGCCACCCCCCCCCCCCCGCCAGAAAATGGTTAAAAACCTTCATTTTCCCCCAAATTTCCTTCCAAGATCCAAAATTATAATTCACAACCGCCGGCCTTCTACTTTGTCTTACACCAAAATGCATAGCTGAATTAACATAGCATTCCTGGTTCAACCACAGGTCTTAGCGCCTGATCTCCGCTCTTTAGTTCTATTGGGGAGTAGCCATTGCACCATGGCATTCCCTCACGGATGCCAATTTTTTTAGATCCTAAAGTACCTATTTTAGTAACCCAAGTTCTACCTCAGAAGGTAGCAGATGTGGCACCAGATTGCACGAAGGAACACCCAATTTTTCAAACAATTTTCAAAGGAGAGAGATTGTCTCCCCAATGCCATATTTTTTTTTCACTGATCTTCATTAAGGAAATTTTTTCCTGTAGTTTTTATTTGCATGCAGGTTTGTGCAATAGTGACAGCTAACTTGCTGCAACATCATTTCGGTAAAAGTAATGTAATACCTTTCTTGGTATCCACACATTACAGGGACGGGATGTCCAGTCCTTCCGGTATATGGGATCATTCAGGGGCGACCAAGAGACGGTAGAAGGTAAGCAGACGTCTGCTTTGCCTGATTTCCGACATGTCCTCCTTTTGGCTCGCCAGTAGAGAACTACTATCATCCTACACTTCGTGCCATTGCTTTCATAATTGAAAATAAATTTTGTTAACCTTATTCCTTTGTTCTGCATCTTATTTTCTGTTTTTCATTTTTTTTTATTCTACCTTTTCCGTCCGTCGTTGAAAGCCGCGCCTGCTCAAATTCTTTTTGGTTTCCCGGAAGGGAAAACTATGGAGCCGCTTTCCTCCACCTGGCAAAACCTTGAGAGGGACCGCGGATCGCTAAGTCATATTGTCTCCCACAAGTCATCCATACAAATGAGCGACGACGATTACTTATACCCCATGCTTTTACAATATTGCTTGACACAGTGTTTTTACATAACAAAAGTCAAAGACTTTTTTCTTACTCATAATTTTGGGGTTCATCAAGTGTTTAATAATTTAGAAAGTCTCTACAATTGCCATCCACTGAAAAATGAACCTCACTTTTCACCGTTTTCCCCTGAAGGTTGGCTAAACCATTAACACTGAAAAAAAAAAAACAACAACAACTAGGGCATACTCTCAGGCATCAACAAATTAGTACAATAACAATGGCGTTCATTTTACGGTGGTTAAAACTTAAGAACTATTTTTACAGTTTATCTACCTTCTCTTATTTAAGAGGACAAGTTTGCAAAGTTTTTTTTTCAGATCTTTGGTCCTGACGCTCAAGCTCTTGAAACACTGAAGATAGATTGAAGTTGGCCAGGCCTGAAGTTGCTATGGCAGAAGGGACACCTCGGTGTGGAAATCTGGATTAACTTGTGTCAAGGAGAAAGAACAACTAAAACACAGTCAGTACAGTCTTGTACAAGGGACACAGGCGTACGAGTTGGGCGGGGGGGGGCAGGGGGCACACTGCCCCCCCCAAATTTTCTCAAGAGCTAAAATTCGGGCAGGAATCTGGAAAAATTCGGGCAGCCGTTTGAGTCTGGTTTGTTTCTACTTACACAGAAAATTCCTAGGCGCGCCCGAATTCCTTCAAATACTTGGCCGAAAAAAGGGAGAGGATTTCACTACTTTGACAGGCCTAGGATGTGATTGCCGCTACTCTATTTGTTTCTTCGTTGTAAATAGTTTGTTCTAAAGTAAGGCATGATTGTCATTGTCTGCATGCGGGCACTAAAGCCAGCGAATACAGAGTTTAATATGTTTTTGCCTTTTTAGCATACGTTTTCGCCACAGCACAATTTTTGTTCACAAAACATTCCAATTTGTATTTGTTACAACTTTTTGTTTGTCATGGGTCTATACTCATGATTTCTTTTGTCGATTGATTACCAGTAGAAAACATCGTAAATGTCATGCAACTAAACTATCCCGTTATGAATAAAACGTAAGGGTACCGTGAAGATTTCATTTAATTTTTTAATTTTGTATTCCCTTGCCTGAGGCAAAAGGAGTCTATGCGACCATGCCAATGATTTGGCCACGTTTGTTTTTATTTAATGGGTATGGTTTGTGGGGGTCAAGTGTGCCAAAACCGTTGATATGGACTTAGGTCGTTTGCTCACTAGGAGATAATTTGCGCCCTTGTTTGTTTAAATGCATATAAACAGGCTGCTACCTTTCTTGGGAATCCCGCGAAAATTGGGTTAATCGGTTTTTAAGGGCCAATTCGTTGCATGGCATCCCCACTCAGTTAATTCGGGCCTCTGAATCTGAGCATAACAGGCTGCTAAAACACACGGGATACTTGTAAAGTTCGACGAAACTTATATTTAATAGGCAGCCGGAATGCGATGCAATGCCATCCTCCCTCGGAGTTGAGAAGCCTTGGGATTTTCGAGGGTTTCTGAAGTTTTTCAATTTTCAAAATTATATTGATGATAATCTCATGCTGCATGACGTAAAATAGTTTGTAGAACGCGCAAACAAACTCATTTTCCAATGATTATAGCTTAATATAGTCATCCAATGGTAGTGGTACATTCATCTGGGAGTTTTCTGACCTTTTTGTAGATTTGCTCATTTTTGGTGAAAATTTTATTGCAAACGAAAGTTTAAAAGGGGTGGGGGTGGCCGACTCTCCAAAAACTCAGTGGCGTGTTCGCATAGCTAAAATACCCGATGAGAGGGTGATGGTAATAATGGATATAGCCCTTAAAACGTTATAACGGGTGTAGCGGAGGATAGTATATCCTCGACGGGATTTGAGATTTAAAGTAAAATATTCGTTAAAGTAGATCAAGAACCCCAAATAATAGGGCTTTGAGACGGTGTAAGGTGAAATTGTGACCTTGCATAATAGCAAGTTATAGCATGGTGTGCTATTGTTAGACGCGTTTCGACCACAAAGATAAATATGGGGTTTCATCAGTAGCAATAAGTAACCGGGCGTTTAAGCAGAAAATAGGAAGGATGGGTTATTCGGATAATAAATCACTCAAAATATGAACTAAGGAGAGATCTGCGCTGTTGAGAGCGGGATTCGAGTTTGTTTCCGAAACAAAGTTAGCTCTAATAAGAGAGTCGCTCAGGTTTGGTGCACGTTTATAGGCTATGAGCGGGGGTTTCGGAAATAACTGTTTTTAGTGTCGGGTGAGGGGTTATCAAGTGCCAATGTTTAGTTAAACATGTTTTTAAATCCTTAGTTTTAATATGTGGTGAGTAGAGGAACTTAAAAACCAAAGGCGGTGTGGATTCTTTAATCATTGGTGATAATTGTGAGATGCGCTCCTCAAAATTAATTTCGGAAGTTATATCAGAAATGTAGGAGTCTGGGTAATTTCGCCGAATTAGATTTTCTTTGAAAGAATTGACTTTAGTGTTAAAGTCTTGGCGATTGTTACACAGACGTTAGTGTCGGAGGGTTTCACCTTAATAAATCCCTTGAAACAGCTTTCTGGGTGGCTTGAGTTGCGGGATAAATATTGAAATGTTTCGCTTGGTTTAGAATATGTGCGGGTATCAAGATAATTAGAGAGTGCGAAACGATTTCCTTTAAAGATATTAATATCAAGGTAGTTGATATTTGAATATGATGATTCACAGGTGAATTTCAAGGTAGGATGTAAGGTATTTATATGATCCACAAAGGTTTTAAGTTCTTCTTTAGTACCGTCAAAAAAGAGAAGGATATCATCTCTATATCTCAACCAGCGAATAATCTGCTTGGAGAGGGGTAATATCTCGTTCTCAAAATGACGAAACGGTGAAGATTCTGAGCCCATTGCTACACCTACTGTTTGTAGGTAATAGTTAGTGTCGAATTTAAAACATTTGCGTTTTATTATGAGCTCAAGCATTTCACGGAAGGATTTGGTAGAAATTTTAGGTAACGAGTATAAGCAGTCGTCGGATAATGCGTATGCGTTAGTGCAGGCAAGGATAGCTTCATTTTGAGGTATATTGGAGTACGTGCCGACTACATCAAGGGTAACCAAAAGAATATTGTCGGGTAGTTTTAGATTTTCTATCAACTCCAGGATATGATTTGTATCCTTCACGTAAGTCGGTTGTTTTTGAACCAACGGGAGGAGAAAAAAATCTAAGAATTCGGATATTTGTTGGGTAGGTCCGCCACAACCAGGAATGATGGGTCTCCCGATAAAAACGGAGCCCTCAGGCGGTGTTTTATGGACCTTAAGTAACATATAAAATAACGGTGTTCTGACAGAATGGTTACTGGGATTGAGGTAGTCGAATATTTCTTCTGAGATTTCCTCGTCTTGGAAGAGATTGGAAATCAGAGTTTTAACCATGGAGACGGTGTCCAGGGTGATATCGAAGGTAAGTTGTTGATTTTGGGGGCATGATAATTGCCTTTGGTTTTTAAGTTCCTCTACTCACCACATATTAAAACTAAGGATTTAAAGACATGTTTAACTAAACATTGGCACTTGATTACCGCCCACCCGACACTAAAAAATTTATTTCCGAAACCCCCGCTCATAGCCTATAAACGTGCACCAAACCTGAGCGACTCTCTTATTAGAGCTAACTTTGTTTCGGAAACAAACTCGAATCCCGCTCTCAACAGCGCAGATCTCTCCTTAGTTCATATTTTGAGTGATTTATTATCCGAATAACCCATCCTTCCTATTTTCTGTGACATTCCGGCTTAAACGCCCGGTTACTTATTGCTACTGATGAAACCCCATATTTATCTTTGTGGTCGAAACGCGTCTAGCAATAGCACACCATGCTATAACTTGCTATTATGCAAGGTCACAATTTCACCTACACCATCTCAAAGCCCTATTATTTGGAGTTCTTGATCTACTTTAATGAATATTTAACTTTAAATCTCAAATCCCGTCGAGGATATACTATCCTCCGCTACACCCGTTATAACGTTTTAAGGGCTATATCCATTAACACCATTACCCTCTCATCGGGTATTTTAGCTATGCGAACACGCCACTGAGTTTTTGGAGAGTGCAGCCACCCCCCCCCCCCCTTTTAAAAGTTTGAAGAGCGCGCAAACAAACTCATTTTCCAATGATTGTAGCTTAATGTTGTCATCCAGTGGTAGTGGTACATTTCATCTGGGAGTTTTCTGACCTTTTTGTAGATTTGCTCATTTTTGGTGAAAATTTTCTTGCAAACGAAAGTTCAAAATATCGACGGCTTTGATTCTGCTTATAAGCCTGGGAAAGGCCATTTTCGGCTGTCTGAGGGGTTGCGATTTTTCAAAATTTTCTGTACGCTACGCGCCAGCCGATGGTGGCGGGGAGCGTTGATAGTCTTTCGGGCGGAATTACATTTTTCGGGTAGAGAATCCTCTGCCCCCTCCCCCAACTATGAACTTGTCTAGACTCAAGTTCATAGGCCTTCTTCTCTGTAGGTCTATATTGACATAGGCCTATGCTAATTACTTGTTCTAAGTAAAATAAATCTTGAAGAATGCCTAAATCTTCTTAGGTGTTGCACAGTTCAGAATTGGTTTGATTACATTTACATAGTACTTCCTGTAATAGGCGGTTACAGCCTGGCCGATATTTCGATACCCCCATATTCCGACGCCTTTATGTTCCGACAGTTGATCGTAGATAAGATATAGGTGTCGGAACATATATGGCTGTCGGAATATAGGGCAGTCACCGTAATAGGCTATGTAGGCTAGTAACGGCTCGTAGCCAGAGTGGGAAGGAGGCAAAACCCGGAAGCGAAAAAATTCAGGGGGACAAAATGTCTAGGCTACAAGTTATTAAGTGAATGAAAATAATAAAATTCTGTGGAAAAAAATCATGGGGGCTTAGCCCCCTTTGGCGCTTCCTTGCATAACTACGGATCTGTTAACATGCATGTTTTTATTAACTGGAGAGAGCTCTTTGTATTGAATTACAAAGAGAATTTGCTTGAATAATATTCTCAGTTACTGCCACAGGTGAATACCTATTCATAGAATAGAAAATGGACTTTCGTGGATAAATTAAACACTCTTCCGGAGTATCTTTTTTGTCAAGTATCGTTGAGATAACCATGAAGGAGAATTTCTTTATTGCATTAGGCTTTTTGTGGGGATGTTTAAATTGCCAAGCTTGGGAATGCCCAACAGATGCATGGGCATTTTGATCATGACTCGCTGTGCACTATCAATCCTCAAGGACCAAAGGTGATCTCTAACACGGTGTTACTAACAGTTTCCTTTCGGGAAACCTACATAACTGTGGTTTTGATTAGTATTTGGATCAGAAGCGCCCCGACAACGCTCCTTGCAATTGCGTTACAAAAGAGTACCGGTACCAGACATGCCATTCGCTGTACAGATCTTACATGATTCTCACTAGTCTAATGAGCACATCTTTTCTGTTCTGTAATCTGGTGCGACCTAGACCCATACAACTGTGAAGATCAACACTATTGTCACAAAAAATGAATAAAATCTTACTTGCTTGTTTTATCATACAAAGACAAATTCAAGAAAATGTCAGTTTTATTTTAATTTTTCTTGAAAATTGTGGTTTCTGGAGACCTTTTGGAATATATGATAGCACCCGCTGTCTGACTACACATTCCACTATGGAAGACTATATATTCTGTACATAATTGCATTACCAAATCAAAACATTAGGATATTGGGTGGTTCTTTGTTTTGATATACATTTCATGAATTTTGAATGTTAAACAAATCTTTTCGGAAGTTGGATTTGTTCTTTATCTTGATGACTTCTTTCAAAGGGATAGGTGGGAAGAAGAATACTGACACTGAGCAACACGTACTTTATTAGTTGTAACTGATAAGAAACATGAGATCTGTATCACTGCAGTAGTGCGCAATCGTAAAGGCATGGGTTTAGGCAAACTCCAAAAAGCGTACAAAATGCAAAATTCATGTCTCCAGTCGATGCACATTTTTGTACTTGTTCATCTGATATATAACTTCTACCTCGTCCCTTTTTGCTCCTTTCTAAAGCTCCATTTTGGCCATTTACATTAAACTTGGCTGTCTCAAACGAAGAGACACTATATTGCTGGCTAAAGACCACATAATGGAGTACATTAGAAATTGTCAAACTTTGAAATCTTGAGGATAATGAAAGATATTAGATAACGTTCAGAGATATCGCTCATTAGAAGATTACACTCAATTCTTTCAAGTGCGAAAGTCTCTGTTTGGTCATGTTACCAGGTAGCTCCCTGATGTACCATTCGTTTACTTTACTACGCATAACAACAAACAAGAGTGCAAATTATTTTCTTGCCAACAATTTCCACAAACGACCTTAATCCACATCAACGGTTTCGGCAAACTTGATCCCCACCAACAGTAGGCGACTACAGTAACTTCAACCCACAAATTCACATTATTATTCAGGCTCGTGGCCTGGGTTGTGAAATGGGGGGGGGGGGGGGGGACAACTGCTCCCCGAGTTTTTTTTTTTTTTTTTTGTAATCGATGTGATAGTGGCGCTACACAAAGGAAGTGTTTCAATGGCCCCTTAGGTTTACCCATGCGGTCCACCGTCTTGTAAAGTTTTGGCAAGGACATATATTCCTTTATTGAAGAATACCGAACATTGATTATTTCATCCCCTTTATGGCTTTTACCGCTATCCCGCTATACCAACACCGTGCAAGCTGCGGCTCGCATTCCGAATGCGGACCCCACGAGCTCCTTCTGAGCGGCCGACCAGACAATTTTACCTTGTCCTATTTTCGGTTGTTCTTGGTACTTGTTTGTGGTATTACAACATTAACCATGATATTTTCTACCAAAACAAATGGAAGACGCAATGTGGAACTAATTTTAAATTATTAATGTATGATAAAGTTTGTATTTCATATTGTCCTGTTTTCATTTTTCATGTGGCAAAAAGGGAGGTTTCCTTTGAATGACTACCTCTCTTTCTTATGTCATAAAACTAAGTCAGGAATAATGGGACATAATATTTCTACTTTAGAGTGCTAATCATTTGTTTGAAGTTAATAATTAATATGGGTCATTACAAATAATCATTCAGTTATAACTATATTGTACTGTTTACCTTGTTAAAGTTTAAATTCACATTTTAACTCCCTGGTTTCTCAGTTTGCTTCATGATCTGTGCCCCCAGATAATCAATGTTTCCATCGTTTAAATAAGGAGTGAAAAGCAAATGAACACATACATGACTAGCCTGTTAGTTAACCCTAAATGTTTCGTAACTTTTTTGAATTTTGGTATATCTTGTAGCAGTGAGCGTGGCCACTGACTACATTGTGAATTGTGCATTGCACGGTTACTGCTTAGTATTCGCAATAGCATCTTCACCAAGCAGCTCATACAGTAAAGACGCGCTCGTAGTGGGGATGCGCTTGTTGTGGTCTGTCCATTCATGTTAATAGCTGTTCTTTATAGCGCCCGAACCGCGTCTTTCTTGCACAAAAACAGAACTATTTTTACCCGCGCGCATATGCACGCGAACATATTGGCCAATGATTTGCTCCGAATCCCAACCATGGTCCGCGCCTTTCGCTCTGTATGTTGGACTCTTTTTGGAAAACAAAATTGGACACCCCCCCCCCCCACACACACACACACTCACACAGTCGTGTTTTTACACACAACTGAGGACTTCATTTTTATCTCCATTGTGTCTGCTTACTTAACCCTAACCTTCACAATAGATCCACCAACGCACACACACACACACACACACACACACACACACGGACAGGTTTTGACCCCTCTCTCAGCCCTGTACCTTCAGTCACCCCGACGTACCTCACCATGGGTTAGACCTCGAGACTAGTAACCTGGGACAATTTACCTTTACCATGGCAACCATTGCGATTTAAGCTGGCATTGCCATATACAGCCCCATAGGCAAAGTGACTACAATATCTCATCCTCCTCACGGAGCAATGAGATAACACGAGGGCAATCCACGGAGTTGCATATCTCATCGCTAACATGTGCACAAGTTGGTTACAGAACTTGAACTATTTATGTGCTAGAAGTTTTATCTGTGCCGTTTTTATGCTACAGTAGAATGTCATCGACAAAAATTACCATACTAATACGGCATGCCACAATCCTTTGAAATTCCTATTTGAAGTCCAAGGGAAGCGATTTTTTTTTTTCGTTCCAAGGGACGGAAGTTTTTTTTTCGTAAGATAGCGAGGGGAAAGAATATGGCACAGACCAATCAAGTTCTTGGAACTATAGGCGCACCCCTTATTCAAAACAAAAAACGTAATTTGGATATTTAAATTCTGACACCGGATTACAAAAGAACTGGAGAAATAGGCCAACAATCTTTGTAACGGTTGCCCTTTTAATCCAGTAGGCCTATCTAAGATTTTGGAACAAATTTATTTTTTAAGATGTTGTTATCCCCTTGTAACACTATAAAAAACGAGCTTGACTGTTACACTAAACGGATACGGATATGGACGCAACGATAACAAGAGGGCAATCCACGGAGTTGCATATCTCATCGCTAACATGTGCGCAAGTTGGTTACAGAACTTGAACTATTTATGTGCTAGAAGTTTTATCTGTGCCGTTTTTATGCTACAGTAGAATGTCATCGACAAAAATTACCATACTAATACGGCATGCCACAATCCTTTGAAATTCCTATTTGAAGTCCAAGGGAAGCGATTTTTTTTTTCGTTCCAAGGGACGGAAGTTTTTTTTTCGTAAGATAGCGAGGGGAAAGAATATGGCACAGACCAATCAAGTTCTTGGAACTATAGGCGCACCCCTTATTCAAAACAAAAAACGTAATTTGGATATTTAAATTCTGACACCGGATTACAAAAGAACTGGAGAAATAGGCCAACAATCTTTGTAACGGTTGCCCTTTTAATCCAGTAGGCCTATCTAAGATTTTGGAACAAATTTATTTTTTAAGATGTTGTTATCCCCTTGTAACACTATAAAAAACGAGCTTGACTGTTACACTAAACGGATACGGATATGGACGCAACGATAACAAGAGGGCAATCCACGGAGTTGCATATCTCATCGCTAACATGTGCGCAAGTTGGTTACAGAACTTGAACTATTTATGTGCTAGAAGTTTTATCTGTGCCGTTTTTATGCTACAGTAGAATGTCATCGACAAAAATTACCATACTAAAACTGCATGCCACAATCCTTTGAAATTCCTATTTGAAGTCCAAGGGAAGCGATTTTTTTTTTCGTTCCAAGGGACGAAAGTTTTTTTCGTAAGATAGCAAGGGGAAAGAATATGGCACAGACCAATCAAGTTCTTGGAACTATAGGCAAAACAAAAAACATCATTTGGATATTTAAATTTTGACACCGGATTATAAAAGAACTGGGGAAGGGCTACCCAATCTTTGTAACGGTTACCCTTTTAATCCAGTAGGCCTATCTAAGATTTTGGAACAAATTTATTTTTAAGATGTTGGTATCCCCTTGCAACACTCTAAAGAAAACTAGCTTGACTGTTACACTTAACTGATACGGATATGGACGCAACGATTAAAAAAGTAAGACGCTTTCGGGGACGCTTCAGACAAGTGCGTAATTGTTATTATTCAGGCACTAGCTGTATGAGCGTATTCTCCATTTTGACGCGACGGCAAACTTCACGTGTGCCCCGGAGCTGATATGCGCATCAAGTGCGTCTCAATTAAAAAACTGGGCGTGTGCGCCATGTTGAACGCGTGGCGTTAGAAGATTTCCGGCCGACGCACAAACCTTTTCTGCGTACTGGCCTGTGGCGAATCCTAGCCCGTGGCAAGGAAATTGTCACGTACGTTTTTTGGCGATGGTTCAAAACCGCCAAGTTTTCAGGGCACTAATATGTAAGATAGGTAGGCCCTATGCCTAACCTAATGTTAGTCACCCACAGTTTCATATCTTGGGTTATTCCTTGCCATGGGCTAGGATTCGCCACAGGTTCCTCGGTAACTGTTTTTTGGGCACACCTTGACATAAAGTGAATGATTTCCCTCCTAAATTATGTCCATAAATACCGACATACGACGTTTTGAATTCCCAATTACAGGCCAGGCTCAGCCCATTTGAAATTCGAACTAATGCGAAAAAACGTATGTGAACGCGTCTTAAAAATGGTGACGTCACTGGAGGCACGGTTAGCAACACCGTACCAGAGAGCTCACAATCATCGAATCATGTGCATGGTAACGCGTGTTAGCGCATACATAATTGCAAACACCGGTGCCACAATAGCAGTGAGCGTGGCCACTGGCATTGTGAATTGTGCATTGCACGGTTACTGCTTAGTATTCGCAATAGCATCTTCACCAAACAGCCCATACAGTAAAGACGCGCTCGTAGTGGGGATGCGCTTGTTGTGGTCTGTCCATACATGTTCATAGCTGTTCTTTATAGCGCCCGAACCGCGTCTTTCTTGCACAAAAACAGAACTATTTTTACCCGCGCGCATATGCACGCGAACATTTTGGCCAATGATTTGCTCTAAATCCCCACCATGGTCCGCGCCTTTCGCTCTGTATGTTGGACTCTTTATTGTGATGCAATCGTTTTCATGAGGTTGCTAGGATAAGATAACTTTACCGAGCGTTACATTAGTTCCACATCTAGACGCGCGCCGTAGGGCGGGGTTTGTGCCGCCAATTGCGTCATAAAAGTCAGGTGAGCTGTTGCGGCATTTTTCGAAATTGAATTTCGAACGCAGTTTTCCTTCGAATATCATTTATGCCGAATTGTACGGGTTTTTAATGGGGGTGTGAGATGATATTTGTACAATTCTGTATCAAATCTTGCAATACACAAAAGTTTTTATGGCCGTGTCACGCCCTCTTTAACCTTTGACAATCTTTAAGGTGAACTATGTCCTTGGTTGCCATGACAACCACACATATCGGTACAACTTATCATGCCTAGGCTATTACACTTAAACTTTCGGACTTGTGGGATGCTTCCGTTAAGAGTTAAAGTGAATACAAAAAAAGTATTTGACCCCCTGTCACGTGACCTTTGACCTTGGTTGCCATGGAAACTACATATTTTGGTAGAACTTGTCTACTCTATTATACTTGTGAAGTTTCATGTAAAATGAAGGTTTTAGTTTTAGTACAAAATAGTAAAGAAAAGTGTTTTTTTGCCAAATGTGACCTTTGACCTCTGATCTTTGACCTTTACTTCCGAGGGTCTCGGAGACATAAGTCCCTACCCTGGGGTACCCACCTACCAATTCTGAAAAGAATCGGCCCAGCCCACTAGGAGGAGTTTAAAAGACAAAAACGTTGTTTTACGAACAAATTATCACTTGAAAATTTTTTGTTCCATTCTACCACTTGACCTTTGACTTCTGTTGCTATGGCAACCACATATTTTGGTAGGCCTAGATGCAATCATCGTGTCAGGAGGACTTTTACTTTTGGAAATATAGTAGAAAATGTCGATTTCACTAAATTTGACCTTTGACCCGTAACCTATGACCTTCACTTCCGGTTGTGTATTAAAATGCAATTGTTCCACCTAAGGTACCATCCTACCAAGTTTGAAGAAAATCGGCCCAGCCGTTTACAAGATATTAGGAAAACAAAATTGGACACACACACACACACGCACACACACACACTCACCCACCAACACACACACACACACACGGACAGGTTTTGACCCTTCTCTCATCCCTGGACCTTCAGTCACCCCGCGGTACCTCACCATGGGTTAGACCTCGAGACTAGCAACCTGGGAAAAGTTACCATGGTAACCATTGCGATTTTAGCTGGCATTGCCATATATAGCCCAACAGGCAAAGAGTAGTAAGTGGGGCCGTTTTAGTCCTCGACCAATCAGAATCGAGTATTTGGATGACGTCATCAAATGATGAATATTCATGAGATAAGTAAGGTGAGAATAGTCTTGGACCAATGAGAATGGAGAATGGGGGATGACGTCATGAAATCGTGAATATGGATGAGAGAAGAAAGAGAGGAGTGTCTTAGAATGACGTCATAATGAATATGCATGAGAGAAGAGGGTCATGAATATTTGACCGGCCACCACCACCGCCCTCCCCCCTTTTCCAAACATGCTGAGGTCGTGTGAACAAAGGAATGAGACATACGGACTCGGCTAGAGGTCTATCTCAGCGTCGTGTGAGACATTAAACGTACCGCTCCGTATTGAATATATACGTTTTCGAATCATTTATTGAACACATACACATAAATACATACATACATACATACATACATAAATACATTCAAAAAATATGAGTAGTAATATGAGTAATAATAATAATGACATTTCAGTGCAACACTACTTTAGTTATCGTTTTACCATAACGGTGAGGAGACGGTCTATGACCGTTCCGACGAAAATCATTTCGGATACTAGCACATTCGGAGCCCCAACCAACGCTCCGAAACTGTGGAAAGCAACCGACGGTGACTCTTTCCTCCATGGTATCATTATTATTATTAATTACATATAATTTTTTTCGACATAATGGTAAACATTTTTTGTAAGATACAAACATCGTAAACACATTTTCTTTACGTTTTCCATCTATAATTTTTTTAAATATTATTTTTTTTTGTAATAAACGTTTTTAAAAATATGGTTACACGTTTTACAAACAATGGCAATACGTGCAAATGCATATTTCTTAAACATTACAATAGCAACAAGTATTTTTAACGAATTAATTTTTCTTTTTACATGTTATAATGACTTTTTAAAACGTACAATACTTTTTATAACAACAACAATAACAAAGAAAAACATTTTTTCTAAAACTTTCTTTATACAATCGTTTCATTTTTTCTAATATTATAAATAATTTTAAACATTTTGCAACGACAATTCTTGGACAAACATAACAACATTTTAAAACAATCGAATATATTTCTTAAACACATTAGACACGCATTTCGTTACTATTTAACAAAGGACGGATCAAACGTTTTACATACTTATCGTTTCGTCGCGGATTGTCGGTAAACATTTGGACGATTTGATGCATCGATTTCCCCCCGCAACGTCGCTTTAAAAAATAAATGCAATAATGGCCACAAACATCGGAATAAAGCGATTGAATTTGCTTTGTATTGTGTACGACGTTTCTATTCCTCAATGCAGAGGCTATACCCGGCACGGTCGTCGGCGGTCTTCCGTACGAATCAAAATATTCTACACTACCGTTTCCTTGCGGTACGTACACGCAAACCCAGTGCCTTCCTGGAAAAGCAACCGGATCCGTATTGATCACGTAACATTTACCTCGCTGTAAGGTACGAGGACACGTATCGGAAGCAAATACGCCTTTAAAAGAGGATTTCGTATCGATGTCATTTTCGAGCACTTTTGTCAAAGACCGGTTATTCATCGCACAAAGTCGAAAGAAACGTTTCCGTGTTGATCGATTTCGATAATGTTATCGAATTCGGCGTAGCATACCAAGATGACGGATCCCGTCGAGGGTTCTTTGAAACGTATGGACAAATCCAAACTACCCTCTTGTTTTCGGTTATAATGCGCACCGTCCGAAAGATCGGGTGTAGAGTCGAAACCGTAAAGCGTGTAACCATTTTCATATTCATTTCGACTTATACCGAAATCCTCGTTCGAGCCTTTTTTATGGAGTGCCGTGAAGAGAGAATCGTATCCGCGCAACGTTTTGGTGGACGGTTCGTCGTCGTCTGCAAAGTCCAGTCTCATGGGATCGGAAGGATGCAGTTGTCCCGCGTACCTGAGAGTCACGCTCGATACGTTCAAATGTTGAAATGAAAAAGGATTTTTATCGTAAGCACCGTTGAAGGCGGTGGCAGCCACTATTCCAAAGATGAGTCGACGGGGTTATTGTCCCAACCAGAGGTGATCCGTGACGACGTTTGCGGTTCCCGACTGGATAGATTTCGTCTTCATTTGGACCCGCTGAATCGGATACTTGGCCGTGACTCCGGAGGCTAACATCTTGGCGTGTTGCAATAGAATGGTGGGACTGGGCGTCACTCGTCGGGCGTAGAGAGCTATCTCCGTAATTTTCATCTTATAACTGGGTGACGCGACACTCGACATCAGCACAAAGTCGTCCTGACTCGGAGTGAGCTTTACTTTCACGTTGACACCGTTCATCATGTACCGGTTCATGTGAAACACGTCGCAGTGCAGACGTGCCATCAATTCGACTTGTTCGCTTCCGTCAAAAAATTTTGATCTCGCTTTGAGTCCTTCGTTTCCATTGGCCTGGGAAGGGTTAGCAGCGTTTAATTTACCGGCCGTATCGGAGTAATACAGTGCGGAAGACAATTGACCTTTTTTGGAATCTTCTCCGTAGTTCAAGAGGGCTTCGAGATAAGCTCTGTACGGATACATCGACGACGAATCTGAAATTTCCTGACCGTTGAGAGAAACGTCGACTTGTTTGAAAAGCGAATGTAGAGTATAATTCACGGGTCCCACTTTATCCGGAGTGCTGGCAGCATCTATATCAATGGCGCCTCCGTTTGCTTTGGTGATTTTACACTTGACGTAAAGTTGCGTTTCTTCCAAATCGATGTATTGATCACCGGTTCCCGAGATTTGGAATTCGTAAGGTACGGATAGGCCTGCGATGGGGTTGATCTTTTCCCAACTTCCTCTTTAGATGACGGTCTGCGTGGGTGGGACGCTGAAAAGATCCATCTCGGATTTGCTACACTCGCAAGAGTCTCTATGTCCTGCCATTATCGTTTAATCGAAAATGTCCGAAACACGTCTTTTCCGTTTGGTGGTCCGTTTTGAAATGACCTTTCTTCTCGTACGTTTCCTCTTTATAGGTTTCCTAGAAGGCTTTCTCTTCTTCTTCTTCTTGACACAACGACGTCTTTTAGCCCCTGAACCCGTCTGGTCTATCATGTCCTGCAATCCACGCTTGACTCCTTTTCCCAACTCGTTCTGCACGTGAGATTTCATTGCAGTACTCAGTTTCTTTCCGGTCATGACATCTTTTGCAATGTTGGAACCGGCCGCTAGAAAGCTTTTACCTACGCTTTTGAGCATGGGTTCTAAAAACGGCACGGCACTTCTGAATACACCGAGGGCTGCTCCCAAGCCGTGACCTCTTTGATAATAAGGACCCGTGAATACGGGGATGCCACTCATAATTTTTGTCGGAAGTGTAGTTTTACGATGACTCGTCCGTTTTGAAATGGTATTCGCTTGCCGGTCTCATCCCTTATATCGATTTCGATGTTGTTGACGAGGGATCTTGCCACGGGTTTATAATGTAACTTGGTAAAGTCCACGTCGACCGTCTCCCCAAACGTATTACCGGCGGGTACGGTCCTCAAAAGAGGTGCCGTGGTATCACCGACAAGTTGGTGTTCGATGATATCGGTGTACACGTACAGTTGATGAATGGGATGTAAATCGGCCGGTCGAGTCGCACGGAAATGGACGTACGATTCGTCGTCGGCGTTTTCGATGATGCCCACGACCGGTGACGTGAATCCCGTGATGGTAGCCGCGCGATCGAATGCCGACACTCGACAATACGCGGGATCGTTCGTTCGCACCCGGACCGTAAATTTAGCTTGCAAATCGCTCCACGACCAACTGACATTTTCGTGGCTTTTCGACAGTAATTCGGCCAGTTTTTCAGGACCCACGTCGGTGCGTATGTGTCCATAAGTGAATACCATTTGATCTTCGCCGCTTCCCCGAACCACGCAAAAAGAGCCACTGTCGTGATCCCAATCGTACCACGAACGAGCATAAGAAATCCCACACATGGCCACTTCCCATTTCCCTCTAAGTTCCAACGGTTTACTCAAATGAGTGAAATAATGCGCCAATGCGTTATCGGGAAAAATGTCCATAGAACTGTTACTCGGTAGAGTCACGTAAAACGAATCCATGTCGACCGTCGAGTTTTAAAGTCTAGAGTGAGGTATCGTACGACACGCATCACAGTTTAATAATACGATCGATCCAACTGTTAAACTTTGCAGGGTAGCCTTTCCACTTGACGAAATAGTGTACGTTTCCATTTTTATCCTTTCTCCGGCGTAATATCTTTTCGATTTTGAAAACGTCGGCGTCATCTTTTTCGACGCGTTGAAGTTCCGTTTCGTAAAAAGTACGTTCGACGGTTTCCCCGTCCCAGTCTTTCAAGGCATACACCACCGGTTTTCTGGGAATTCTTTTGTACACGGTAAAAATTTCTTCCGTCCAGCGGGGCAAGTAACCCTTTCGAAAATGTCTCACGTTCATGCTGAGTCTCACTCGATCTCCCACCTCGAAACGGTACCTCGGACGTTTCCTTCTTTTTCTTCTTCTTCTGAGATCCGGGTAGAGGCGATTCCAAACTTCCAATTCGTTCTTCACGCTCACGTCGTTTGGTGATTTTCCTATACTGCGATGATAACCGCTGTTGTAGCTTTCGACCAATCGAGGTAACGCTTCCAAATACCGTAAGGTGTTATTCGCGGTGAGATATTTCCACATCTTCTCTTTAAACGTTCTGTTAAATCTCTCCACGACACTCGCCTTGGTTTCGTTGTGAGTGGCAAACAAATGGACGTCGTGATCGGCCAACAAACGTTTCACATCCTTGTTGAAGAATTCCGATCCTTTATCGGTCTGTAATTTGCGAGGACGTCGACCGTCCAGTATAGTTTCCAAAGCTTTGACGATAGTCTTTCCTTTCTTGTCTTTGACCGGACGACCCATGCATATTTGGAAAAGATGTCGATACAAGTCAAGAGAAATCTTATTCCTTTGTTATGACGGGAGAGAGCATTGACATCTACCAGATCTGCTTGCCATTGGTCGTCGATACCGTGAACGTACACGCGATTCCTTTCGTATTTTCGCCTGACCGGTCGATGCAACGTATAGGTGTCTTCGGATTGCAACCAACGCTTCACTTCTTCGAGCGTGGTATTAGGTCTTTGCTTTCTCGCATGACGTAGAAGTTCTGCGATGCCTCTGTAACCAGCCGGATGCGATGCGTCGTAATATATGTTTCGGAGGATGTCCGGTAGCGTCTCCCTCTGCTCGATCATCGGTGACGTTAATGCGGCTACCGCAGCAAGCACTGGTACACCTGATATTTTTCAAAAATTCTCTCAGTTGGACGAATGGATTATTCCAGGAGCCTGCCATGTCGTCATGTGTACGTCGCGGTCGGGTGTGACACCATTTAATAAGTGAGACAACTGCTTTTATCCGGAGATGGTGGCGGGGTACGAACGCCGTACATGTCTCCATGTTCTTCTTCTTCTTCCTCTGCATCTACCTGCTTCTTTCCACGGCCTCGTCTTCGTCTTTTACGTCCCGTAGATTCGGTAGTCGCTCTCGGAGTTATTCTCGGTGGCAGCTATCGGTGTATAGCTTCCCAACGCTCTTCGTTTCCGACGAGTGTGTGAGGTACGTTCAAACGTTGCAAATCCCGAGCTAAAATGTTTCGGCCCACGGGATGCGAGGTTTTTCTCTGTCTCATTAGATCGTTTACGAGATCGGTGATGTGCGAGCCTGTCACCTTTTGTCCGTCCAGATCGATCATCTCTCCTCGGTCGGTCCAGGTAATGCCACTTTCTTTCAAAAAGTTAACCAGTCTTTCCGCCCTGGATCGAAACGTCTTTGGTACGGCATCCAAAATGAAATTGACGGCCAACCGATCGCTTTCTCCGTCTTTCGGTAACGTGTCTTCGTTACGTCTTTGACGCCAAAACCTCTGCTGTTGGATCACTTGTCCGTAAGCCTTGGCTTTCTCGTCCGGAGAAAGTTTATCGTTATTCAGGATCCTTTCGATGGCCACGTCAAATTCTCTCTGTTTCCTGGTAGATTTTACTTCGAATGCATGTCTTATGTCTTTTAAAATACTGGTGACGTCTTCTCGATGTACTCCACCCGAACCGTCCACCATCGGAGCCTGAGGTGTCACCGAACCGTGCGGCACCAACATCATTTTCCGGGCGTGTTCCATTTCTTGACGACGCCGTGACACATCGGTCGAAGAATGGCACTACCACCTCTCTGTTCGAGTTTCTTCTTCTTCTCTCTGAGAGACACTTTCTTATCTGCGAGTAATCTCAACGTGCGTCTGTACCGTTTGAGCGTCTTCTTTTGGCTATCCGTCAGGGGAACGTTACCGTATAACACGTTCAGAGCACACTCGCACAAGCAAAGTATGAGATTTCTGTCAGACTTTTTCAAAATGTCCGAAATATGTCGACCTCGTGCTGAACAATGCAAAAGAGGGAAATGTTCCTTCACGAGTGCCATTGCATCCTCGACTGATGATGTTTCCGCGAGTTGTTCCTCTTTATAACCTACTCCAGGTTTCCCAGTCACAGGTGGGTAGTCTCGATCTTTTGAGTCGTTGCCAGGCATCGTGATAATTCGCGATGCTTATACGTCCGCGATTCATTTCCACCGTGATAAAAAACAGTAAGAAGAGCACGACGTGAGTCGGGGATCCGTCTCTTTCGATGTATCGGAATAAACTTTCCACGTCGTTTCGATGAGGTCCTTGCAAAAGCGATTTCCAGTCTTCCCGTGCTTCTACTTCCTGTGCCACATGCCAGGCTTTAAGCAGAACGAGGTCATCGACGTCTTCCCAAATAGAGAAAGACTCTTTCAAGAGTGTCGTTTTTTGGGTCCGTAGACGACCATGCCGTTTCCTCCTTCTTCTTCTTCTGGTAAAATATCCGTTCTGAATCGGACGCGTTCGTCTCCTTCGGGTTTGAAATTGAAGAACAGGTATCCGTACGGCCTCGACGTGGCATCCGCGTAGGCTTCGCGAAGAAATTTCGTACGACCCGGTACGACTTGTCTAGCAAGATGATCGACCACAGAAACATCCCGACGGTTTTTAAACAGCACGACGTAATGGGCATTCAGACTGATGGTCCGTATTTCTTTGCCTCTCTGAAACAGGTTTTGTAAGACCAGGATCACGGATAAATTCTTGTGATGACTTCCTTTGGTAAATAATTGGGCTACACGCCGATCCGTTTCGTGCATCAAATCGTCCAAGACCACGAGATTCGGTTTACTTTTATCGATGTACTCGTCGATGTGTTCCGGTAAATTTTCCACAAACTTTATTCCAGGACACGTGCGAGTGATGACGTCATACAGGGGTTGATATTCCCCGTAAAACCACACGATGTTCGACGGAGCAGGATCGATCAAATGATCTTTATGCTTTAATAATCTGGATAACCACACGGTTTTTCCACAGCCGGTGGGTCCTGCTATCAAACACGTGAATGGGTGTTTCAGGCGGACGTCGAACGTTTCCTCTGACATGTCGATCGCAAATGATTCGTTTACTCGAAATCCCTTTTATTTATACGCCGTTTGACGTTCTTCATTTGCATGTGTAAAAGCCTTTTGATGACGTGAATGATATCGGGCCCTCGTTCTTGAAGAGCGAGCCATTCGTCGATCGTCAAATTGATTCCTTTTTTACCAGCCTTGAGACTTCCGTCTACATTCTTGATCCATTCTCGAATGGCAACGTAAACTTCACCTCCGCGCATTTTTACAGTGGCTCTTCTTAATCCACCGAGCAAAAACGGAGTGCGTCCGTTCCTCATGACGACCTAACGACGAGTGATTTTTAATTTCAAAGCTATCGCATTAAGAGCTTTGGCGAGTTTTTTTTCATGGTTTTATAAGAACTTGCAGGAAGACGAAAGTCGCGTGCTCCTGCCATGATAAACAAAACGTGTCTGATATCCAACAAAGGTTTTCTGATGATGTGCCCCTTCGATTTTTCTAATTGTCGGGCATGTCTGACAATTTTGTTTTGTAAGCGTTTCATCTTTTCAGAACTGATGCCCGGTTTGAGCTCTCGTGCTGCATTTCGCAGACCCACGATGTTTTTTCGGATTTCTGTAGACATGTCGGAAGACCAAACCAAAAGTAATGAACACGAACTCGCAACGACTCTTAAATAAAGACGAGACACACAGACTCGGCTAGAGGTCTATCTCAGCGTCGTGTGAGACATTAAACGTACCGCTCCGTGTTAAAATATATACGTTTTGAAAACTTTATTGTTCGAATTCTTTCCTTAAGTCGTTACAATGTTTACAGAGCAAAGGATGTTTAACGAGTGAAATGTCGAACACAATAACGATTCATTCGATGTAAAGGCAATAAACGATATAAAGATTCATTCGATCTTAAAGCAATGTGCGTTAAAAAGACTATTTAAATCGATGAAATATATACATAACATTGAAATTTTATCAAAAATCGATGAATGGTACAAATCGATCCATAGAGTCATTCGATGATCACGACCGGTTCATTTTCGTCTCTTTCCCGAGAGTCCAGACAGCTTAGAAATATTGGAGCGGATGGCGTCTTCCACGGCTTGCTTATGTTGACATAATGCTTTCCATTGTTCTGGGGTGAGCGTGATGCCTCTTTTGGTCGGTATCCAAACGCTTCGTTCGTTTTCGTAAAAGTCTCTCACGTGCACTTTGATGCGATCGTTGAATACGTTGACGGTGACAAACTTTCCGTCACCCAACGGCAGTCTCTTTTCGTCGAATAAAGGCTCGGCCTCTCGTTTGCCTGGTGCTACAGCAGGTGGTCGAAGTTTTGTTCTGACCGGCTTTCCCCTGGACGGTCTGTCCGACGTCACTTCGCCTGTACTGGGGCGCACGTAAATCGTTTTGCAGTCTGAGGTGACTTGTTCTTCCCAACCATCTTCCAATACTGAATCTGCTTTGTTCTCTAAGACGCCTGCCATTTTTTTTCCGTCTGCTCGCTTTGGTGTTTCGATGACAAATGAAGAAGAGTCCTAATAAACATCGTATTTATAACGTTTTTAGACTCTCGGATCCATGGGCTTGTTTACGATTCTCTCGGCCAGGCGTAGTCTTCCCGATATGTCGTTGTATCTCTTCAAAACCCTTCGAAGATGATTCATATCTTTGAGGCGATTCATTTCTGTCTGAATGGCTTCGCAGGTATTCCATTTAATGAAAGTCTCGAAATCGTCCAAGTGTTGTCTTTCATTTTTGAATGACTCCACGACACTGTTTGGATCAAAGCTCTTGGACCCCTTGCGCTCTGCATCTTCCAAAGCCAGGATGCGTAATCTGTAACGATGTGCGTTGTGGTTTAATGCTTTCTCGTGACAAGCATCGACTACGTTGGATATGCGCTCGGGAAATCCACACTACAGAACGTCTCGTTGTCGCACGGTTCTTCCCGCCATGACATCATGATGATTGGAAATAATCTCTCGAACGAATAACGACCGCATTCTTTCAAACCCAAACGCGACAGGACCTCTCGAAACGTTCTTCGAACCGTCTTCTCATCCACGTAAGCAAGCGTTTTGTTCCAATCCCACGACCCGTACTCTGTTTCGTCCATGGTACAGGGATGGTGCTTCTGGCTCGGATGGTCTAATTCACATCCGTAACAGGTCAAGCATTCGTAGTTTTCGAATGCATCTTGGAGAAAGTTGAGTACGGTATTGTCGAGAGCCAAAAATACGTCTGCACTGTTCGAAGCCATGATGACGAATGTCGAATTCTTTTTCGATATCTCCCTTTTATACCCTGGCAAGACATCTGGGACGGAGTACCTTACCGCCGATCATGGAGCGTGGCAACTCTGCAGCAAACGTCATGACGATTTCGAAAACGTCGTTGTGTAAAGTATAACCGGTGACGAAGAAGTGGTCATCACGACAACCTTTGCAGAAGTGTTGCACCTGTGCATTTTTAGCACGTTTCAGCTTTTCCACTAAAAGGTCGACCAGATATTCGTCTTCCTCTCTGCAATCTGACAATGGAAAGCACAGTGTGTAAAAAGAATTGTGCCCGGTGGTAGTCTTTTTGTGATCTACGGTCGTCGTACTTTCCAGTGATTCCGCGAAGGATTTTCTCGCCGCTAGTTTGACGTCCATCTTCTTCGGTGTCCCGATTTCAACTGACACTTTTCCGAATACCTCCAGCCTTTTATGGGTAATGATAGGAGTACCACAACCAGGATATGCGATCCTTGCGAATGCTATCCGAAATACTTCTCCAAGGTACGGCTCCATTCTTCTTTTTCTGTTTCTTAGAAGTGTCGTATTTCTTCCTGTATCGGAATAATACCCGATGTCTCTTGTACCGATAATCAGCATTGGAGTTCATCCACCTCTGGTGGACATCTCGACGCTTGACGTGCCCATTAACGTGTTTCACGTGCGGTCGATAAATGGAGAAACAGTGTCGTGGACACAGCTTTTGATCGATCGGTTTGACACAATCTGAGTGATAGTGGAATGACATCTCGAGCGCGAATGATGAAACGTCTCTCGACGTCTTCCTTTTATACATATCAGTACCCGTAAGGTACGGTGGAAAAATCGGGTTTCAACCCCCCGTTTGTCGTACACTATCCTGTACACTTTCTGAGTCGGTTTAGTAAAAACTTGGCCCAATCGTTTTCTCACGATATCGTGTTCTTTCTTGACGAGGATGCTTTTGTTGTCTTCGCGTTTTGGATCGAATTGCTCTACGAGGGTTGTCATGCTGCTAAAATTCACCAACTGGTTGACGCGAGCTGTCAAAGTGATGCCTCGTACCTTGCAGTGCCGGCTGGTAGTGCCTTTCTTGGTAGAATATACTTCGTAGGCATAATTCTTGGGTCCACCCGAGACGAATTTGGTGATGTAACTTCCCGTACCATAATCCTTTTCCAGTTCGTCGGTCATGTCTCCCAGGTAATTTCCGATGGGCGGATCGTATTGACCGTGACGAGAGACGTATACGATGGAATCCGTATCGTAATACAACACCCGCTCGTCCAGTCGTTCGAGGTAAGAATACAATTTCAACCTGGCTTGTGCAGTGGTGTAAGCGGCGATAAAAATGTTCTTTTTGCCTCCGCCGTCTACGTATTCCTGTTTATGTAGAGCCTGGAACTAGTTTTTGGCGATCGGGGTGACACGTGGGACATCCGTGCCAGAGACAACCTTGAAACTCGTAGATCGTGTTATCGCAAGAACCGTCGACTTTTTACCCTGCCACCGTGGTCTCGCCCCCGTTGCGTGCATGTTGAATGTGAATTCCATCTCTGTGACCGAGCCATGCCAACCATTTCAAGGCTTTTAACGAATGATTGTCGTACCCGAGATGAGGGACGGCTGCGATGGTTTCTTCTTCCAGAAAACATTTTCGGAACACTTTCTGACAGGCTTGGGCTATGGTCATGGCTTCTGCAAATGGATCCACGTCATTCATGGTTTGAAAAATGCGGCGAAATGTCAAACATCCTTTTCTCAATAGATCCACGTCTGCTACGCAATATTTTTTCATTTCCTTCTCCATATCGAAGACTTTTCCCTTTTGCTGTGCGTACCAGGCGTCGAATTCTTTCTTCTGCTTGGCATTCATGGTTTCGGGGTGATAGAAAGTCGCATCGGGCCACGATCCCACGTAACTTTCGTGTTCTCTTGTGTTGAACAGATACGGGAAATATCCTTTCTCTTCAGAAAGTCCGAAGGTTTTGGAAAACTTGGAAAGTGCCATGGGGATGAAGTTGAAAGAATCTTTGAATACGATTTTCTCCACCTTTTTATCACGAGACGCTCTCGGCAATTCGTATTCCAAGTACGTAATCTTCGAACCGTTCGTGATGATGGCAGTCGGTGTCATCCCCATCTTCGAAAAACAGGACACGACGAAATGACCGTCGTATCCCTTCAGGTTGTGTGCCATGAAAATCGAATTGGGATTCGAGTACGCCAACGTGCAAAAATCCTCGACGGTGTCGTCACCTTTGAAACAGACTTGTCTTTCGTGTTCGCACGGCCTCTCGATATCTTCTTCGTCGATGCATAATGCACACACTTTATGGGCCACGGCATAGTTGGGAATGTGTCGCCCGTTCGTCTCGTCCACTCTGGATTCGAAATCGAAAAAGATGTAATCCGGACATGACCGTAGAGAATCACTAGGGCGAATCGGTTGCATGAAACATAAATGTCCTCGTGGTCGATCTTTTTGGCACGTTTGACAATATTGCACACCACACACGTGTTTCTTCTTGCCTTCGGAGTAGGTCAAGCGTGCGTGAAGGGTTTTGGCGAGTTCTGTCTGTTCCGATTGGCCTCGTCGTATGTTATTCCAATTGACGGTCCGGTCCGTTTTCTTTCGATGATGTGCTACGGCGGTGACGATGGCTCGTGCCAGACACATGTCGTCGTCTTTGTTTTGGATGCGTACCACGCTTTTTTTTTTAATTTGGCCCAGTCTTGGATGACGTCATCATTTCCACCGACCATGTCTTGGATCCTGATGATGTGAAATGTCATCTGGCCATCGAAAGTAAACTCTTCGTTAGATTGCATCACGATTTCGATGATGGCCAAAATACGATTGGCATTCAATTGGTCACGACGCATGACGGGTACGTATATATCTTCGCGTAATGCAGGATGTTGGATTTGAACCCCTACCATATCGCCGGGCGCAAAGCCATGCATGAGTTCCTCGATGATATCTTGAATGATGTCATAGACCGCAATCATGACGTTGCCTCTATGACGAATAAAATTTGCCATGGGTTCGTCCAGAAATTCTAGAATCCACTCGTCAGCATCGGCTTGAAATCTTCTGATTCTTCTCCTTCTTTCGTTTCTGACTCTCCAACAATCCCTGGGTCTAACTTCCTCCTCCTCTTCCTCCTCCTCATCATCCTCACCGTCGTCTTCACTTCCATCACCGGCAATTTCCATTTCTTCTCCTTCACCCCCTTCTTCTTCTTCATCGTCATTACGCTCATCGTCGTCGTCTTCTCGTTCGTCACTACCGTCTTCCTTTTCTTCTTCTCGATAAGCCTCTTCTTCATCATCATTTTCTTCCGGGTCATCGTCATCACCCTCTTCTTCATCCTCATTATCCTCATCATCATCGTCATCATCATCATCACCCCCTTCTTCCTCCTCCTCCTCCTCTTCTACAGCAGGGGTCGGTACAGCTTGTACGGACACGTTTCGCCGATCCGGTTCCGTCTGTGTACTTTGTTCTTTCACTTCACGGTTTGTCGGTGGCTGGGTCGATCCTTCCTGTCTTCTGCGTTTAGGCGGTGAAGGCTGATCCCACGCCGGTTCATTTTCAAAAGTGGGGTTTCCCCATCTTTCTAAGAGATCCAACGAATCTCGGTCTAATACGTTGGCTCGGCGCCGCTCCGCTTCCGCTTGTCGTCTGGGAGAAAGAGGTCGTCGTACCAGCGGTATCCATTTTGATTCCCTCGTCCTCGTGTTGTAGAAAAACGGTTTGCTTTTCCTCTGACTCCAATGAATTTCCCACCCCTCCCTTATTTCCTTTTCTGTAAGCGTAGCTTTGTACATTGAATGAAGAATCGATGTTTATCTTTCGAAATCCTGGATACAAATGAAAGAAGACGATTTCAAACATCTTATTTATATACTTCCTGGACCATTACATGTATACACGACTAAAATATCGTCACGAGTCTCTCGTTAACACTCGACCTGCTGACCCTAAAGTCGATGACGTTTTCCGAATCGTGTTATAGTCAAAGAATTCACCCCGAATGTCGCTTTGGACCGGTGACCCGAAGACAACACGAAATGTACTCACTACAGGCGCGTGCACGTGTACGTAAACGTACAGAGACTATGGTGTGACATATAATTTATATTTCGGGGGAATCCCCCTTTTTTCACACATAAAACACATACTTTACGTGAACAAAAGAAAAAAAAGCGTGCCTTACCACTATCATCTCACTCTTCTTTTTCTTTAATATCTTCTTCTTTTACTATTCTGTACGAATTGTTATCTCGATGATCTCGTAAGCTAATGTAATGCCTGCAGACCCTAAGGTCATTGACGTCTGTCGTAATGTATTATAGTCGAAAAGCTCACCCCGAATGTCGCTGTGGACCGGTGGCAAACTGAACGACAATGCACTACGTATAGACTACAGGGCATACACCGCGTCATGAGACATAAAGCGAGATTAACAATGTGCGTGAATGAACAAGTCCGGATGACGATGCTATATTCAAACCCGTTTACTCTCTCTCAAACTTTAGTGTACAGTACGGGCGAGTAACACGGAAAGTAATACAGGCCGTAGAAGGCGAAAAAACGGTTCAAAGACAACTACTACTATACACCTCATTTACTCTCAAGGCTCGTGCACTAGATCGTGCAACGCAATCAAAAGAGTAATACAGGCTTTCGTAGGTGACTATCGACCGATATCCTTCCACCGACTACACCTCATTTACTCCCGAGATATACTCACACTGTCAGCACACTTCCGTATAGAAAGAAGTAATACGAGCAAAACCGCCCGTGCCACGTCTTCACTCTTCGAGCTCCACACTCCGAATGAACGCTCAACACGCGCTACACTGCCTTTATACTCACAATCCGCACCGACTGTACGCGCACTGCATGCAACGAACGTTGCTTCTACCATTCGACCAAAAATCTTATTTTCCTCACTACCAGCTAATTATCGCGATGTATATCAACTGTACGCGCACGTACGTCTGTCCTGTCGAAACACCAAAATCCGAATGAGCGCGAAAACTCTCCCAACAATCACACGCACACAGTACAACAGTAACAATAGGACGCACGCGCAGGTCTCGTTTCTCATTGGTTGACGCGACCTGTCGATCACCGCACAGTTCCACACGTTCGTCTGTGTGAACCGACGTTCTAAGCCCCGCCCCCTGTAGCGCGCGTTATGTCATACATGTCTGGAGTTCCGCACGCGCGCTCACACAAACACACACACACGTCTGTGTGAATCGACGTTCTAAGCTCCGCCCTTCTCTGTTGCGCGTGTATTTTGTGCGGTGCCTCGAACCGGATAAAACCGGTTTGTACCGCATCCGAGCACTTTAAAAGGCCGTGCATCGATTTTTCACAATCAGAAGTCTTTGAGTATCCGCATAAACAAGATCGAATAAAGTTTCATTACGAATTTCAAGAAGAAAAATTGCCGTCGCGTTCACTTTCAGACCACACAAACAGCTTGTCGTTTTACGCCCGTCATCTAAAAATGGCTGACCTGTTTTATTGTAACCAGTGCGACAATGTCCTACATCTAAGGAACTACGTGTTACATTTTCAACTGTTTGGAGCTAGTTGCAAAACCAACACTCGACGATTGGGGATACCAAAAGACCCACCTGCTTTTCCTTCGACCCGAAAATTACCAGAACCTCTGGATCTCAGCATGAAGAGACCAGTTTTTACGGAACTGGAGAAAACACAGCTCCGATTGCTCAAAGACCAGCCGCCGCCACCAGCACAACCACAACCACAACCATTATCATCGTCAAGAAAGCCAGAAACAGATATTTTATCGTTAGCTTTAGAAGAACTGTTGTAAAGAAAAAAACAAACAAAATAGATTTGTAATTCGATTTTTAAAAAGTTTTTTCAATACATCATTCAAAACGTATATATTCAATACGGAGCGGTACGTTTAATGTCTCACACGACGCTTAGATAGACCTCTAGCCGAGTCCGTATGTCTCGTTCCTTTGTTCTAAAAGACGATACAACACATAAATAGCATGTTTGACAGAAAAAGAATGGAGCCGTCCCCACCTAAATATATGTTGGCCCTGAAAAGAGCCTTTTGGTTTAAAGTCCTCCTCACTTTTTTTCAAAAATGAGCAGGAGGGTTCTCCGAATACGGTGGCGGAGCGTCCTCAGGTCTCTGTACGGGTGGGAGATCTGGAAAAAGATCTCCTAGATCGTCCATCTCGCCCTCTACCTCCTCCTCCTGATTCCCCTCGAGCGGTGGCAAATCGGGGTTCCAGTTTACTAGTCTTTCGACTCTATGGTCCATCATCCCCGCCATGACGTCCATTGTAGCCCTTAATCGAGGTGCTAGCCTTTCGTAGATCCATTCGTCCACCTCCATCTTATACCTATCGAAGTTCCTCTTCGCATTTGCTAGTTCGACGAGGAGGGCTTCCTTCTCTCGTTCCAACTCTACCACTCGTGCCTCCACGTCCCCTCTTCCCGTCCTATAGCAACGCAAGTAGCCGGACGTCCAATCCTTCTCCGAAGTTATCTCCTCCTTTTCCTCTTCCTCCTCATCCATCAAGGAATCCTCTCCTTCACTGCCTTCGATAAACGAGCAGTCGGTATCGCTATCTTCTTCGACGTATTTACAAGCCATCTTTACACTATGAATTCTAGACACAGAACGAGCTCTTTCCACTCGTGTGCTTCTATTTATCAACCATCTCCTCATGCATATTCATTATGACGTCATTCTAAGACACTCCTCTCTTTCTTCTCTCATCCATATTCACGATTTCATGACGTCATCCCCCATTCTCCATTCTCATTGGTCCAAGACTATTCTCACCTTACTTATCTCATGAATATTCATCATTTGATGACGTCATCCAAATACTCGATTCTGATTGGTCGAGTACTAAAACGGCCCCACTTACTACTGCAAAGTGACTACAATATCTCATCCTCCTCACGGAGCTATGAGATAATAAAAGTAAAACGCTTCCGAGGATGCTTTAGACAAGTGCGTAATTGTTATTATTCAGGCGCTAGCTGGGCGTATTCTTCATTTTGACGCGGCGGCAAATTTCACGTGTGCCCCGGAGCTGATATGCGCATCAAGTGCGTCTCAATTAAAAAAAACTGGGCGTGTGCGCAATGTTAAACGCGTGGCGTAAGAAGATTCCGGCCGACGCACAAACCTTTTCCGCGTACTGGCCTGTGTCGAATCCTAGCCCGCGGCAAGGAAATTGTCACGTACGTTTTTTTGACGATGCTTCAAAACCGCCAAGTTTTAAGGGCACTAATATGTAAGATAGGTAGGCCCTATGCCTAACCTAATGTTAGTGCCTAACCTAATGTTAGTCACCCACAGTTTCATATCTTGGGTTATAACCCAAGCCTATGAATGGCGTAGGTCTAACCATGCCTAAGCCCCAGACTTAGCCTACAGTACATACCGTTAACCAGCTTCAGATTTCAAGTCTAGCCCTAGGTTTGACTTTAACCTTCATACTTCTAGGCCTAACAGTAACAGCAACTTTGGAGTGAAAACAAAGTCTGTCTGCATAGACCATATGAGAACACTCTAGATATAAGGGCTTTCAAAGTGAAATGCGAGCCAGTAACTAAAAAAATCTCACTACAGCACACAAGCTAGTGAAAAAGATTTCAGTGAGTTGTGAAAACGAGACTGCTACTACGAAGTACTAACCTAGGAGTCTAGCTTATTTATATTACTCGATGAAAAATAGGCTAGTTACAAAACATTAAAATGGGCATGACACGGCCAAAGTAAGTTCCTCGGTAACTGTTCTTTGGGTACACCTTGACATAAAGTGAATGATTTCCCTGCTAAATTATGTACATAATGATAAATACCGAAAAACGACATTTTGAATTTTCAATTACATGCTAGGCTCAGCCCATTTGAAATTCGAAAGCGAAGAAACATATGTGAACGCGTCTCAAAATGGTGACGTCATTGAGGGCACGGTTAGCAACACTGTATAGTAACGGCACCGAAAGTGACGCGGGCCAGAGAATGACGAATCCTCAAAAATTACCAAGAAGCACTTTAGCACCGTAAATAATATGAGCCTAACCCTGTTGGAACTATCCAGTGGTTCGTTTTGCACAATGATGAATCCATTTCAGGTACGTTTGTATTTAAATGTGATTAATTTTCAAGGTTTTCCCAACTACTTCCTACATTTATGTTTATTTTTAACATTTGGAAATACTACTCCACCAAAATAAGGAAAATTACCTCGTTCTGGTGTACACTGCTAGAAATACTCCTTCATCTGACGTAGTTACTCCTGTTTAATGTGATGAGTGCATAAACTAAGTTATTAGGTTATTTTACTGTGTTTATAACTTGACCAAACTTAACGTCTTTCTTAGGCAGGTTAGGTCAACAAGCAAAATAAGTTTTGCACGGTAGTGTGTGTAAGACTCCAAAACGCCTTACTGCTGAGCAGACTCCGTTGCTCAACACTTCTGTGCTACACTGTTGATTCGCGCCAAGGACTAAACCATACGGCTTGCTACGTAGGTACCTATACGTAACTGTACAAAGTCAATGTAAATGGTAACACACTACATATATGGAAAATTCGTCACTATCGGTGCTATTAGTGACCTTTAGCTACAACGCAATGACGTCACTTTCTGCGTTGCCCCAGCCATTTCACAACTTAGTCTAGGGGAATTCCGTTGAGTTCGAAGACGGCAAAGGCGCAAATGAGGTCACGTCGTTGCAGATGAAGTCCACGTCGTGAAATCTAAAGCTCGATTTCAAGGTTGACGACGGAGAAAATTTCGAATTAAATCGATCTCTCTTTATCTAAATTTTGGATTGGGGATTGAGAACTGTGGGTATAAATACATTCGTGGGTTACTTACCATTCAAAAACGGCAAGCAGGACAGTGTTAAGGTTTGTTTCATTCTGTATAACCATTTTGAAATGGTCGGGGCGTCATTCAGCGACCCACCATGCTACCAGAGAGCTCACAACCATCGAATCATGTGCATGGTAATGCGTGTTAGCGCATACATAATTGCAAACACCGGTGCTGCAAAAGCAGTGAGCGTGGCCACTGACTACATTGTGACTTGTGCATTGCACGGTTACTGCTTAGTATTCGCAATAGCATCTTCACCAAGCAGCTCA
This sequence comes from Holothuria scabra, assembly GCA_037179385.1. Lineage (NCBI taxonomy): Eukaryota > Metazoa > Echinodermata > Holothuroidea > Aspidochirotida > Holothuriidae > Holothuria > Holothuria scabra. Next base: position 52,744,076 of record CM074180.1, read on the forward strand.
TACAGTAAAGACGCGCTCGTAGTGGGGATGCGCTTGTTGTGGTCTGTCCATTCATGTTCATAGCTGTTCTTTATAGCGCCCGAACCGCGTCTTTCTTGCACATAAACAGAACTATTTTTACCAGCGCGCATATGCACGCGAACATATTGGCCAATGATTTGCTCTAAATCCCCACCATGGTCCGCGCCTTTCGCTCTGTATGTTGAACTATTTATTGTGATGCAATCGTTTTCATGAGGTTGCTAAGATAAGATAACTTTACCGAGCGTTACATCAGTTCCACATCTAGATGAGCGCCGTAGGGCGGGGTTTGTGCCGCGCCAATTGTGTCATAAAAGTCAGGTGAGCTGTTGCGGCATTTTTCGAAATTGGATTTTGAGCGTTTTCCTTCGAATATCATTTACGCCGAATTGTACGGGTTTTTAATGGGTTGTGAGATGATATTTGTAAAATACTGTATCTAATCTTGCAATAAACAACAGTTTTTGTGGCCGTGTCATGCCCACTTTAACCTTTGACAATCTGTAACGTAAACTATGTCCTTGGTTGCCATGACAACCACACATATCGTCACAACTTGTCATGCCTAGGCTATTACACTCAAACTTTCAGATAAATTGTGGGATGCTTCCGTTAAGAGTTAAAGTAAAAACAAAGTATTTGACCCCCTTTCATGTGACCTTTGACCTTGATTGCCATGAAAACTACATATTTTGGTAGAACTAGTCTACTCTATTATACTTGTGAAGTTTCATGAAAAATGAAGGTTTTCTTTTGAAGTTTTAGTAGAAAATAGTAAGAAAGGTGATCTTTTACAAAATGTGACCCTTGACCTCTGATCTTTACTTCCGACGGTCTGCGAGACAAAAGTTCTCACCCTGGGGTACCCGCCTACCAATTTTGAAAAGAATCGGTCCAGCCTACTAGGAGGAGTTAAAAAGACAAAAAGGTTGTTTTACGAACAAATTATCACTTGAAAATTTTTTGTTCCACTCTACCACTTGACTTTTGACCTCTGTTGCTATGGCAACCACATATTTTGGTAGGTCTAGATGCAATCATCATAGGTGTGAAGTTTCCCCTTACTCCAAATCCAGATATGGATTGATATCTGGATATATCTGGTTAAATAAAGTTTGATATGGCCATATCAAGCCAGATATAAATTGATGAAATGCCTTCCCAGATATGCAAATAAAGTTATATATGGCCATATCAGGCCAGATATAAATTGATGAAATACCTTCCCAGATATACAAATAAAGTTTGATATGGCCATGTCAAGCCAGATATAACTGATTAAAATACCATGACAGAATTACATATAAACTTTTACATAGCCATATTAATACTTTAGGGGTTAATATGTGTACCTGTCCCACATAAAGACCTTCTCTGGAAGCTGAACAAGGATCAGCAAATTAAAATCAGAACATTCAAACCATATTCAGCCATATCATACTGACATATGCAAATGATTTTCCAATGTGGGCGTGATCAGGAATTTAGGGCCCTGATTTTCTTTTTATTGTAATTAAGGAAGTAATATGTGAAAAATCATGAAACCTTCAACAAAATTTATGTTGGGATATTGGCCCATATGATAATTTAGACCAACAATGCGGTGTAAACATTTAAAAGCAGTTTTGTTCTTCAGTATTAAGTAATTTAACAACTTCAAATACCTAATGTTATACATTGTTCATTCAACTTTGTTATGGATGTTCCGATAGCCCTTAATATTATACTGGCCAGCAGAACTCCTCCGGGAGAAATCGTCTGGTTTTCGCCCCTTGGCTCTTCGCCAGAGAGTCGTGGGGACTTTTAGAAAAAAAAACTGGCCAGAACGCTTCTGATACGCTTTATTCAAAGGAAGTGCACTAACCAATTTTCGTCCAGTCATATGTGGTCCAGATATGGGGCATATATGCACCATACTTGTCTCCTTAGTATGAGATCAATATAGTAAATCTTTATATAAACCAGATATGGCACTGCTTAATATGGGATCAGTATGGAATAGCTTTATATAAACCATATATGGTATTGCGTTATATGGTTCATATCTGTTCCAGATAAAGACCTGGTCCAGATAAATTTTATCTGGCCCATATATGGATTAGATCTGGTTCTGGCACAGATCAAGGTTATATCTGCCCAATTTTTTATCCGGCCCAGATATAAATCCCATATCTGCAGCAGATATGGGCCAGATATGAAATCCATATCTGGCCCATATATGGAATTTCATATCTGGCCCATATCTGGATTTGGAGTAAGGGTCGTGTCAGGAGGAAGTTTACTTTTGGAAATATAGCAGAAAATGTGATTTCACTAAATTTGACCTTTAGCCCGTAACCTTTGGCCTTCACGTCCGGTTGTGTATTAAAATGCAATTGTTCCACCTAAGGTACCATCCTACCAAGTTTGAAGGAAATCGGCCCAGCCGTTTACAAGATATTAGGAAAACAAAATTGAACACACACACACACTCACCCTCACACACCTACGCACACACACTCACACCCACCCACCAAGACATCCACACACACACGGACAGGTTTTGACCCCTCTCTCATCCCTGGACCTTCAGTCACCCCGGGGTACCTCACCATGGGTTAGACCTCGAGACTAGTAACCTGGAGAAATTTACCGTTACCATGGTAACCATTGCGATTTAAGCTGACATTGCCATGTATAGCCCCATAGGCAAAGTGACTACAATATCTCATCCTCCTAAAGGATCGATGAGGTAATAAATATCGTATGATCCCCCTGGTGCCGTTATTGTCCTCCCCTTTCCCATGCCCGAATTTATGGCTATCAGTTTTCACATAATTGTTTGTACCTTTTCTGACTGAATGGGCCTTACTCTACATGTTACAGGACAAAACCTTCATTCTCCATCATGGTTAAAAAATATTCATTAGCTTAAGTGTCGGTCTAGGTATCATTTGCACACAGTTTGGTGGAGAAAATTAATGGGAGAATGCTTCAACGGCACTTAAAAAATAAAACAGGTCTTATGATTTGTACCTTTCCCACTTGTTCCGGTATTTTTTCAATGAAAATCCCTTGTAAAATTTGTTCAGGTTAATGGTCTCACCAGGTCCTGCATGCATGGGCGTCGATTTGGCGGGGGGGGGGGGGGGGGACAAGGGGACATTTCCCCCTCCACTTTTTGAGTGGATGGGACACTTATGTAAAAGCCCCCCAATTTTATGTGACCTAAAACTTAAAAGTGAGGTACTTCTACCAAAAAGACTATACATGTAGGTTATGAAAGGTGTGCTCTACCGATTACGATCGATTTCTGTATCAACCATTACACGTTTATACTTTGCAAATCCCCAAAATTTTCGAGCGATCCGCGCGCCTACAGTCTCACTGATGTTCTTTTTTCACTTGCATATCATACTTACATTATTTATCGGTCTCTATGATCATAGGGGTACGAGGCGGGGGGGGGGGGGGGTGCAGGGGAAACACACGGGATCCTTGTAAAGTTCGACGAAACTTATATTTAATAGGCAGCCGGAATGCGATGCAATGCCATCCTCCCTCGAAGTTGAGAAGCCTTTGGATTTTCGATGGTTTCTGAAGTTTTTCAATTTTCAAAATAATATTGATGATAATCTCATGCTGAATGACGTAAAATAGTTTGTAGAACGCGCAAACAAACTTATTTTCCAATGATTATAGCTTAATGTTGTCATCCAATGGTAGTGGTACATTTCATCTGGGAGTTTTATGACTTTTTTGTAGATTTGCTCACTTTTGGTGGGAATTTCATTGCAAACGAAAGTTCGAAATATCGACGGCTTTGATTCTGCTTATAAGCCTGGGAAAGGCCATTTCCGGCTGTCTGAGGGGTTGCGATGTTTCAAAATTTTCTGTAGGCTCCGCGCCAACCGATGGTGGCGCTCCGCTTAGATAGTCTTCCGGGCAGAATTACATTTTTCGGGCAGAGAATCCTCTGCCCCCTCCCCCAAAACGGAAATGCTCCCGTACGCCTATGTCTATGATTATGTCGATTCCCTGTGTGCTAGGGCAGCAGCAGGTGTGGTTATCAAGGAGCACAGGATTAAGGAATTTGAAGAAGAGGAGTCGTCCCCTACTATGTTTTAATGAAATTTGTAACCTTTACTGAATGACCAGCTTCGAAGGCTTAACACATTTTAAGGAAAACATCTCGGTGCACAGTGCGCAGGCAAATTTTTCAGAAAAATAAATGATTTTTAATGCAAAAGTTCGACACGAGCACATCACACATTCGAATAGCGATTCGACCATTTCGTACTTAGACTATTATTAGTGAAGTAAAGTCACACTGAAGTTTGCTAGATTAGAGACTTCAACCTTCAGTAAGAGGTACACTTTCATCCTCTGTCTGCAGATAGTATATGATGAGGTGTTATTCGAAAGTTCGAAGGAAATATTTAAATGTTATTTGTATCAACAACCTTACACTGGTACGCCTATGCAATGGCGTCTAAGTAACACCATTGTGTACCATCCCCCTCGATCTGTGATTTTCCTGCAGTAGGTTGAAGTGTGCTTTGATCAGTTTATGGATTTATTTTTTTTCTTTCATCACAAATGGTACCTTACTGTTAGAATTTTTATGCAAATCCTTCGCAAACTCTCACAATTTTCGTTACGATGCTATTTACTTACAGAGTATACTCGGTATGTTTTGAAAACTTTGGAGTTTCTTAGTAAATCAAAATATTGAAACATATGTCACCATTCTGCACCTGGGCTCCCTTTTCTCAGACACCCAGTGGCATAGCTACGGGGGGGGGGGGGGCAGACGGCTGGAAGAAAGGAAAAATCCGGAAATTTGCCATTTGTGAAATCAGTCTACTTTGTGGTTTTGACAACTCATGAAATTCCGATATTTTCAAAATTCGTCATTCGTCATTATTTGTTTAAAACAGGCAAATTTTCCGCGGGCTTCGCGCCCCGCAAATTGCAATTCCTAAGCAGAGGGGCTCACTCATACCTTCAATTTGGTAAACTTTTTCGAGCTCTGGAGGTGAGAAAATCGGAAATTTGCTACATGTGACACCAGATAATGAAGTAACACCGGCAACTTCAGTGCCATTTTTATATATTTTCTTTCATAACATTCCATTTTATCCCATATAACATCTTGACTCAAAAAATTTCGTTGGAAAGCTCATTCCGTAGGCGTTGGATAACATTAAGTAGCAACAGCGATCTTTGGTTGCCGCTCAATCTCAGATTTGCCAGCAGGATATGTTCTTTAGTAATCCCCCAATTCTGCAAATTTGCAAGACACTCAGAATCCACACTTTTGCTCCAATACAAGCTCTATATTTTCAAGTAGTGGTACATTTCATTTGGGAGTTTTATGACCTTTTTGTAGATTTGTTCATTTTTGGTGAAAATTTTATTGCAAACGAAAGTTCAAAATATCGACGGCTTTGATTCTGCCTTTAAACCTGGGAAAGGCCATTTCCGGCTGTCTGAGGGGTTGCGATTTTTCAAAATTTTCTGTACGCTCCGCGCCAACCGATGGTGACGCTCCGCTTAGATAGTCTTTCGGGCAGAAGTACATTTTTGGGGCAGAGAATCCTCTGCCCCCCTTCCAAACTGAAATGATCCCGTACGCATATGCCAGTGACACACGTGAATCACATTATGGCTCAGTCGCTGGAACAAGGAAACGACCACTCTGCCATTCCACCACCCAAGACCCTGCAAATCATGGCTGCCATACCTTCAAGGTAGAATTTGTCCACATTAGCAACCTCGACTAAATAGTGTCCGTAACCAGCGATGATAAGGTCATGACCCTATAAACATGTGCATCTTTGATCATCATGTAATCTTGAATTAAACTCAAAAAATAAGCTTTCAGACACTCTTGAGGTCGGCTCCATGCTATAGTTACTTGGGTTGGATGAAAAGACACACATGACTTGTACGGACGATCGCCCTAGTGATGCACACCTTTGAAATTAGCGTTTCAAAAGTTTTGTGACCAAGAACAGCATCCGTAACTACAAAAAAGATGTGTTTTGACTCCGAATAGTAGTAAACCCTATTTGGTAATCTGAATTTTCATCATTCTGATCATATGTTAAATATGATTTGTAGAAAAATATTCTTCGACGCGAATAAAACTTCAAACACGTGGTTAAATGACATTTGTCCAATTTCTTGCCGGAAGAGAATTTCCCGTTCCCGTGTAACCATGCAGGGCTTCACTAATAGGTGAAACACCAAGTAGTGAAGAAGCAAAGTTGTACAGTAGTTTAAGATCAAGATTAGTCCTCTCTTCCTTGGCCGGTGAAACTCCTGTATGGGTGTGCCCTCAAAGGGTTACTCGTTCTCCAAACCTGTTTAAAATCCCAAATTGTGTCGTCTTTGGGACAGCTTTGAACCAAGTAGTAATACACACAGTAGTTATACGAAGCGCTGAGAGTCTGTCTATCGCCCTCCATAACAATGCCCTGTCAACACTTCGTGTAAAAGTAGCATCATAATGTTACTACTAAACACGAACAGTCACACCAGTCAGACACGTGCGTCCTGCACTCGCATGATGCACATGTGCCGCAACCCGTGGTTTTGAAATCGTATGTCATGACATTCCAGTATTAGCTGTATAGCTGCCGAATTTCTGATCTGATTTTTATACGTAGGTTGGCTTATGTGGTATATTTGAATAGTTTTTCTGTTAAACGAAGTCAATTCGCCCAAGTGTAAAGATAAAAGATAAATAATTTGCGCCCTTGTTTGTTTAAATGCATATTAACAGGCTGCTACCTTGCTTGGGAATCGCGCGAAAATTGAGTTAATCGGTTTTTAAGGGCCACTTCTTTGCATGGCATCCCCACTCAGATAATTCGGGCCTCTGAAAATTCCACTCCAAGATCGCTGGAAATGTCACTTTCAAGGCTATTTAAGAGTTCCCACAGCTCAGTAAGTTGAATCAATACGGTGAGATGTATTACCCTAGAGTTGTGTAATCAGAAAGAAAGGAAGGGGAAAGGGCGTTGACAAGGCACTATTCATATATTCTTCCCCGATCCAGCAATCGGTAACTGAGGTTCGTCCCGTAAAAACATTTGAGATGTGAAAAAACATAATATAATGATAAACCGCACCTGGGAATGTATAACACATTACCTGGTCTTGTATCTTTCCGGGGAAAACTGTAGAACGGAATTAAAAACATGAGTACCGTACTGCCGTATGTCTGTGACTCTGTTGTGACTCCTGCCCAAATTCCAGTTCCACTGAATTGATACAATTGTCTATATGGCTCGGCCTGAACTCCCGACTATATATATATAAATGATTTTTCTACTAACGCCGTTTGCGAAAAACCCGGCTTGTCACGTTGCTAGATGTTTTTACATGAATTTGTGGGCAGACTTACTTGCAGATTTGTTCACACTAAATTCGTATGAGTGAGCAAACAAGCTAGGCTGATTTGTTTACCATTGCCCGAATTTCGGTTCCACAGCACTGCAGGTTAAAAAGTTTCGGACAATTTTAAGAGGATCATTTTGAAAAGTGCAATTCGTCATCTCATTCATATGCTGCCCAAATACCTCTGGACCAAGTACGTTTCAGCCTTCTGGTGAATATTGGTGATTGTCATTTAGTAATATGGTGCGTCACAAGATAGCTTTTGATTGATTTGTTTGGGCAAAATTTAGGGGACTGTATACATCCTCTCTCCCCTTGTAATCTGGCAATTAAAAATATCCCAGAACTTTTTGCAACTTTTGCCCGAATATTGTGTCATTTCGGGCAAAGGTTTGCGCAAGAATATGAAGTGAGGCTGACGAAAAATTGTTTTTTCATAAGGCCCGAATGTGTCGCGAATTTTGGTATCTTTTAGAGTTTTCATGAAAATTGTAACGTGACTATGATGCTTTTTTATTATTTTTTTCGGCCAAGTGTTTGAAGGAATTCGGGCGCGCCTTGGAGTTTTCTGTGTAAGTAGAAACAAACCAGGTTTTAAGACTCAAACGGCTGCCCGAATTTTTCCAGATCCCTGCCCGAATTTTAGGTCTTGAGAAAATTTTTTGGGCATTCTGCCCCCCCCCCCCGCCTCGTACGCCTATGTTCGCTGGTTCCACTAAAATCGGTTGCCCACTTGACCAAGTTGTTTCCTCGTCGGGCTGAAGCACCATCGGGTGGAGCACTGAACTAGCCGACTTTTTCCTCCAGGGTTGTTGTGGCTCTAGCCCTCCAGTAAAAATGATGGAGCGAAAGAAAGGTTAAATTACTGAATACTGGATTACAACCCCTCTTTTATTTCTTGGTTAAATTTTCTACAATTCCTTTCTATTTGCAGGAAAACTCCTTATGCTAGAGTGACCCATATTGCATTGTAAGATCTTTTGAAATAGCGAAAACATTAAGGAGACACCACCCATCCCCAGGCTAGCGATAACACTGCAGACCCTCTTCTAAAATCCTTGATCCGCCACTGCGATATTTGCCTGCGGGGCGGACGAACTTTTTCGTCCAGCTCATCGCTACGAAAAAAAATCAAAGGGGCTGCAGTCACAGAGGCGCTACGCAGGCTGCTGTGATGTATGCTACCACCCGTTAAAAATCCCACCAAAGTGAACTTTTAAACCCAATTTTCCCTTGACACCCTCGCATTCCTTTAGCGTCGCAGAATTTGACCTTACAACCTTTCGTATTGGGATTTGTTCCTTCTGTTTATGCTTTCTGCTTATGTATGGTGGTAAAACCAGGGATGTTACAGCTCCCTGGTAAAACGTGCTAGAATATAGAGCTTATCTTGCTAGATGTGCCAAAATTGTTTGTTCACCCACCTTTGACACATACTGCAGTCCTTAATGGAAATTGCTTTTATTACTTGTCATATACTCGCCTCTTTTGTCAGTTTGTATCGGTTGGTGCGCTACAACTAATTTAGACCTGATTGAGTGGAATAGATGCATAGATACTGTAGCGAGAGAAAATTGCATGACTCTGACCCCAGTGACAAATTCAACCCCAGAGAGTAAGTTCATGGATATTGCAGTGAACAGTACAGAATAGTCCTCCTATATGGTTGCAAAATATGAGTGCATACTAAACTCATAGTAGGCTACAAATCGATGTTGCTAGGACGGGCACTATGGCGTGGAAGATACCTTCAGTGTTAAGGAATTACAAAGGGGAGAAAAAAAAATTAGGCCTACAGTTTACTATGAATACCTGGTGGTTGGAACTATTTTACAAAGTGAAGCTAGGGTCATCCCCCCCCCCCCTTAGGTCCCTCCTTAAGGACAGCGATTCGCACTAAAAATTAAAACAGCATTCCACTGACGAATTTTTGGAGATACATCCACGCCCATATAAATGCTCTCTCGTGGGTTAATGCTTACGTCCTCGTGCATTGACCCCCGCTCGAGCCGTATCCTCCAGTTAATGCACTTTCCGTCGTTGTTCAAGGGTGTACAGTGTGACTCCAGGGGAGAGGTAGGAAGCAATAGCCCGGTGGGGATTGGTGCCCCTTGAGTGGAGGCAATTTTTCGATTCCGCCGGGAGCCTAAATCCAAAGGATAACATATTATCGCAATCGTTAGTTGCCTCGACAACATGCATTCTTTCGCTCATAGAAAGGGCGACTATTTCGATACATGAGTCAAATTTTCCATAAAAATAGAACTATTTCCCACATTGTTGTCATAAAGGTTTATTCTTTCCAAGATTCATTCAATAAAACTCGAAATTTCATTTTTTTTTCATTAACTTGAAACAAGTCAAAACTTCTTCAAGGCTCATCTTTGTCACTACTAAAAGCCTTGGTCGGGGCATCGGGTAATTGGTCCCCTGAAGTGCATTGTGAACTTGGCCCCCTGCTGTCGGGCAAATCTTGACACCGCCCCTCTGTTTAACCTTCTGATATTTCAGTCACACACCTCATTTCCTAGATGAAATAGTTGTATTCTGACCTCCTTGAGGAATTAATTTCACGGTCGGGATGGGGTGGGAAGTAAGCTTCACTTCAAGAATGTTTAACTTTAAATGGGGAAAAAAATAAAAAGGGGAGAAACTTTATTATAACATAATAAAGCAAAACGTCTGTATTTGCATGGCAGTAGGCCTATATGGAACATTTACTGACCGTCCTTGAGCATGTATATAAAACTGCCAACAACTTCAAAAAGGCTAACTGGGGAAGGGGGAAGTAATTTCCTCTTTAAAAGTGTACAAGGATTTAGGTTGTCTGATGTGGAGGAAGTGCAGCAGCAGGTACAGTAGAAACAAGTAAATAGTAGGGTTATAATACTTCTCTGTTTGATACATAACCCACCGATCTACCGCGTTTGGGGTGCCCAAAATGACCCGACTAAGTCAAACCATTAGCAATATAGTAGTCCATAACAGCTCCCTTATCAAACAGGTAGGTCATGGACAGTACCGTAGGCACACTTCTCATTTTCGAGGGACAGTTCTTTCGTTCAATGTTTCTTGATTCTCAGTGAGTGGTTTGCTCTACATTATATAGAGTGAGTCATGTAGACGGGAACGAGACCTCATGGTCACTTTTGGTCACGATATGGCTAAAATAAGCTGGTTTTATTTTGGCATTAATGTATTTTATTGTTTGGTAAAAGAATACTTGAGTAAGTCAAAGTGTATACAGTATACTTGCTCATCGCACAACGGTCGCATTGTACCTGTAGTATATCGCGTACACGTACAGTGTCGCCAAGCGCTGACAAGCTAAAGAGCATTGTAGTCTACTATAGTCTTGTGACACATACACTGTACTGTCTTATGATCTCGCAAGTGCTTGCAGTTCGCCACCGGAGAACAGCCATGGCATTTATGTACGCATCTGGGCCTAGGTTTAACCTTAGAATTTGGCGTTGGCTCTCTTGTTTTATTTCTCTCTTGCAAGCAGTTACGTAAGGCTTAACTTAGACTTGCCAAACGCTATAGGTGTATCTTGAAAGGTAATGAGAACTTATCCTTCTCTACGCACAAAACCATAGCAGGCAGTCATCTTGCTATAATCACACGTATACGGTAGCGACAATCTACGCATAGAACGTTAGTGCAGTCTGCTCTGTCAATGCATAGGAAGTCTGAGTTATGCATAGCTTGTATTGGGTCTAGCAGTCGGTAGCATCTTGCTACGTCTGCTTGGTTCGAACGGTGGCGACCAATTTTCCCATGATCCTCTGGCCATGTTTATACAGGAAGTCCGTGGGCACGGCCCACCGCTGCTTGTGTATATTATCATTCTCAGAATGATGGTCATTCTCAGAATTAGCATAGGGGTCTATACTGTTCTTTTTGTCTGCACTTAGTGTTCACATATTGGTCTATTTATTTCCTCGCAAGGAGGACATGCACCGTCACCCTGGTGAAGGGTCTAAGAGGAGGGGAGAGGTGGGGAGTTTGGAAATTTTGCTGGTTTTCAATGGTGTCTAGATGCAAAATGGTGAAATATTTGTTGCTTTCACTAAGTTTCTTCTAACTTGATTGCAGCAAAATTAGGGAAAACCTGTCAGATCATGTGAGAAATATATGAAATCCGGACATAGTGGCGGTAATTTTTACAAAACCGCCCGGACCACCAGCATGAAACAATAAAAAGAGGGTCCTGGTAAAACTCAACGTGTAGTAATCCCACACCTGCAGTGCCACTGTGAGCACTGTAGGCATACTTTGCGACTTCCGGTTGATCAGTGTCGTTTCATCGGCATTGCATGAATAGCCTATAGATAGTGATTCTTCAATAGCCTGATAAGCATTATGAAAAATAGTTCAGTTCTGGATCATTCATGTTTACTACGAGATTGCGAGTCGAAAGTAACGAAGGATTGATATCTACAACAAGCAACCAAAACAGTACCGCATATTCAGGTATGTCACATCAGCCAACAAACGTGAAAGGACGGTATTCTAAGCTTTAGAACGTACCGCCAAAGTACGTTCAATTTGGCACAGAAACAATCATGGACAGTAAGTGGTTACGATTTTCGTAACCACATTTTCTTGTTCTTTCTGACATGTTTCACTTTGTAAGGTCATCCGAACTAAGTGACAAATTACTTTTTACACCAATGTTGACACCATATTAGTGGCGCGTTATGTCTTGGGATTTTCAAATTGTTTTATGATTCGACCCAAGGGTTAGGTGGTTGTTGCATGCAGTTTGGGTGAGTGACACGTTGGTGCGTTGGTGTAAAATTGGTGTAAATGTGAGTACTGGTTGACAGGTGACAGTGATTTGGTAGTCGGTGTTATGAATAAGTGTTCTGTTGGTGTACTTTTGGCCTGCATTTTTCAGTAGAGTGAAAAGGTGAACCACTACACCATATTTACACAATTTTTACACAAATTGGACCCTTGGTGTAAAAATGGCACTTTCTAGTGGAAGGAAATCAAGTGTACTTTCTACCGTGACCAATTCGTCATGTGAATGTTGTGCATGCTGTAACACGTCTGCCAGTTCATTTAAGTGTTATACTAGACTCGTTTGTTTTCTCTCTGTAGTGTGTGCGCAACATTATTGCTCGCCGTGTGCTCTACAGCCATCAGTAACTAGAACCGTTCGATTTCTTTCGACAGTGTGAAAGGTTACTGCCCATGCGCTCTACAGCAGTAATATTTAACACCCCAAAAGGCCACGTCGAACAAGGTTTCGTCAGTTTATTACCTACAGTGAGGGCCTGTAAACTCATCTAACAGTATTTTGTTCATTCAATCACTGTCCGCCCAGTATCGAAGAATATCGAACCCATGAGACCACCAGAATAATTCCTCTTTTCTGCTGTTGTATCCAGGTATGAATTTTTCTTTTAACCAAATGAATAGAAAATAGTTACTGATAACGAGAAAAACATGTGAAAAATTGGCTTTAGAGGGAGGTTCTATATAAAGATTTACTGTCAATTGACATATTATTTATTGTTATAATTCAATAATGTGTGGACAGGCAAAATGTAAAACGAATGAAAATTACTTGCAAAATATTTACTAATACCACTTGATATATAGTGTTCAGCGGACCGTAACGTTTCCAAAAAATTTTGCGACTGAGATCTGTAGGGTTGCCTGTGAGATGCCTGTGGGCCATAGCCTATAATGACCACTCCAGATGGCACTTACCTCAATCTTCTGCCCAATCTGAAGCTATTAGTACTGATATTTCATTGTATTTTTTGCACCTTTTTAGGTATTAAGAAGGGACAGGGGTACCGATATGGACATGTAGATATGCAATTAATAAATTTGCTATAACAAGGAATGCTTAAATTTTCGAGATGGTAAACAGGTGGTAAAGCTCATTAACCATGAATAGATTGTAATTTCCGGGTTGGAAAACTATGCTTTTCTAACATATTTTTTACTAGTTAACATTTCGTTCGACGCTGGTGTTTCCTTAGTACAAACACTGGAACATTAGTAGCCTGAAATTGTCTGAAGACATGTAATATAATCATTTCAGGTCAAACTAGGACAAATGAATCGATTAACTGTACACAATTAGATTTTAAAATAGCATAGTCAAGATTTAGGTCAAATGTTAAATTTCGTACCTTTTTGACTTTTAATGACCTCAAAAGTCACGTGATTCTCAAAATCTGTATATCAACTAAAAGACAATTTCTTTGCAAGTATTTTGAGGGGTAGTTTGCAACTCTCGAGTTTCAAGATGAAAAATAATAGCCATATTACTTTCCCCTACCCCTTAATTTTTTTATTTTCCAACACCCTGACTCTTGGCAGATACCCCGCTATATTTCCCCAACCCACCCAAAGATACCCATATACCTGAATTTTTCTGTTTATGGACATGTCAGGGAATCGAAAAAACATGTTGGCATTAATGACCATTCCAGGTGGCATTTGGCTCAATCTGAAGCCGGGCTGATAAAATGAAGGTTTTTACTAATAACGATTAAATTTGTAACGTCACAAAATAGAGGATTTTTTTTCTAAAGTAATGCCTTCATTCATGCCCAAATCGAAGCGTTATACGGCAAAATTACAGAGCCAAATAAATTCAGGTGTTTTCATCTGAAAGTATACTTCCTGTACCTAAATATCTATGATGACCAACAGAGGGACCGTGTGTGTTACTTCGTCCCACCTGGCCTGGTCCTGTCACGAGTGAATAAATGAAGATTCAATGGGGGCGCAATGACAGATCGCTGTTCCGAGGAGAGGTCAAGGGGAGGGGACACCCTCCTCTTGAAAAATGTTTGCTTTTGGACCCTTACTCAAAATTCATATATGGGCTATACATGGAAATTTATATCTGGCCAATACCTTGTCCAGATATGGAATTTGTATGTGGCTTTAACAAAAATTGGGCAGATGTAACCTGGCATAACATTAAGAATTATATGGCCCATATAAAATTTGATATGGCTCAAATTTTATATGGGACAGATATAGTGCATATATGTACCAAATAGGGATTTATATCCAGGCCGTATCGGACCATATATGTCTGCACCAAAATTTAATAGTGCACTACCTTTGTGTAAAACGTAACAGAAGCCTTGCTGAGCCAGTATACTTTTCGTAAAGTTCTCCCAACTCTCTGGCAAAGGGCCGTTCGGCGAAACTGTCACTGCTTCCCGAAGAAGGACAATGCATGACCAACCTCACGGCCCTCAGACCATTTACATTATTGGTCTGTCATGTATGGCTCCATTCTAGACTGGAGGAAAAGAACAGACACTACACATGATCTTAGCTAAAAGGCCGAGAAGCGAGCCATTATAATGTTAAGAACTATCTGAACAACTCTAACAAAGTTTAATGTCCATTGTATTACATTGACCGAAGTATCTGAAGTTGTTATGTTACTTGATAGGGAAGAACAAAACTGCTTTGAAAATTCTATTTTTAAATGTTTGCACTACATAGTGGGTTTTAATTACCGTATGGGGCAATATTCCAACGTAAATTTCGTTGAAGGCTTTATTATTTTTTACATTTTACTTCCTTGATAATAAAAAGAAAATCAGGGCTCTAAATTCCTGATCACGCCCACATTGGAAAGTTATTTGCATATGTTATTATAATATGGCTGAATATGGTTTGAATGTTATGAAATTGGTTTGCTGATACTTATTCAGCTTCCACAGAAGGCCTTTATGTAGGAAAGGTACACAAATTAAACCAAAAAGTATTAATATGGCCATACTAAAGTTTATACAAGTGATCCTGGCATGGTATTTTAATCAGTTATATCTGGCTTGTTATCGCCATCTAGAACTTTATTTACATATCTGGACTGGCATTTCATTAACCTATACCTAGCTTAATATGGCCGTATAAAACTTTATCTGCAAATCTGGACAGGAATTTCACCAACCTATATCTGGCTTGATATGGCCTTATAAAACTTTTTGCATATCTGGAAAGGCATTTCACCAAGGTATGTTTACAATTCTCGACAAAAGTACATGGGACAAACCCCGCTCCCCGTATATCAAAGTTGAAGTTTCAGGACGCCTTGAGGTGCTGCAACACCTCAAGGCGTCTTGTCTCATCATTTTTGTCGAGGATTGTCGGAAGGATGTACAAACGTATATGGAGTTTTCGTTCTTGGGCAACGCATAACGACTGATGAATAAAAGTTGTGGCAAATGTCACGGTGTAAGAAGAACAATTGATGCATGCCAACACAATAAATGCGTCTATTAAGTATTTCAGGGGAAGAAGTGTAACTTTTTACGCACTATGGACTTCTGTCCATATTCGGTCTTTCTAATTAGAACAGGGAAGTGACCAAAATAAGGTACCCATGGGTGGTTTACGTCGTTAATTTCGTCATTAATCTATTCAGAAGACCCGTTGCCCGCACGGTACCGAATGGGGGGGGGGGATAGCTTTCAAGCGAGAAATATTTCTTGGGGAGGGGGACAGACCAAAAAACCTTCAGGGGAGGGGGGAAAAAAGATATACTAGATAAATTACAGGCCAAAAGCGGCTTTTTAAGTTTCTGAAAACGAACTGCTACAGAAAGCTCCGAAAATGGGCTTTGTAGTGTTTAATTTTTTCATGATACCAATGTAGTAGAACTCGTCACTGATCGCTATTTCTTAGAATATTTAATTAGCGCAACGGTTAACCGTTAACCTCACCACGATGAACCATTGACACACTTGTCTTATGTTTGCCGAGGATTAATCGTGCAAATAGAAGATCTATCTATTTTAACCAGATTGTAGTTTGAATCATCATTCGATGTTTAATCATGCCGAAAAAGAGAGAATTTTGTGGTTAACCGTTGTAGCTTGATATGGCCACAAAAACTTGATATAATGTATCAAGATACCTCTAAAGGGTTTTATACCTGGCTTCATATGGCCATATAAAACTTTATAACAGGCACATATATCCTGATATAGGCCGCATTCAGATTTTTCAACGTAGTGAGATTAACAACTGTCCTAGCAAGAACCCTGCTGATTTTTTGTGGCAGTTACCACAGTTTACACTCCACATTTTGTTTGATCGACGTTAGGTGAATGAGTGCACATCCCCTCCTCAACGATTTCCAGTTTTTCGCCAAATACTATATATAGGGGGAAATATAGGCGGTTAGATGGAATTTTGACCAAAAACCAAATTAAGTCAAGTTTTCTAACAAATCAAAATAATTAATTTTTTTCGCGCTTCAGACTTAAGTTCAGAAACAAGTTCTCCCGACCCTCTGGCAAAGAGCCGTTCGGCGAAACCAAAACTTTCACTGCTTCTCGAAGAAGGACAATACTTCACCAACCACACGGCCTTCAGACTATTTACAACATTGGTCTGTCATGTATGGCTCCATTCTAGACTGGATGAAAAGAACAGATGCTACACATGATCTTAGCCAAAAAGCCGAAAAGCGAGTCATTATAATTTTAAGAACTATCTGGACAACTCTAACAAAGTTTTATGTCCATTGTATAACATTGACTGAAGTATTTGAAGTTGTTAAATTGCTTGGTAGTGAAGAACAAAACTTCTTTGAAATTCCTACTTTTAAATGTTTGCACTGCATAGTGGGTTTAAATTACAGTATGGGGCAATATTCCAACATAAATTTTGTTGAAGGTTTTATGATTTTTCACATTTTACTTCCTTAATAATAATTATGTATCAACCCTCAATCCGAATCCAGATATGAGTTGATATTTGGATATATCTGGTTAACTAAAGCCTCTATATGGCCATATCAAGCCAGATATACAGCATGATTTGGATGCCTTGATATAATATATCAAGTTTTATATGATCATATCAATCCAGATATAACTTGATTCAAGAAAGGTCCAGATATGCAAATAAAGTTTTATATGGCCATATCAAGCCAGATATAAATTGATGAAATACCTTCCGAGATATACAAATACAGTTTGATATGACCATATCAAGCCATATATAACTGATTAAAATACCATGACAGAATTACATATAAACTTTTACATAGCCATATTAATACTTTTTGGTTTAATTTGTGTGCCTGTCCCACATAAAGACCTTCTCTGGAAGCTGAACAAGGATCAGCAAACCAAAATGAGAACATTCAAACCATATTCAGCCATATTTAACTAACATATGCAAATGACGTTCCAATGTGGGCGTGGTCAGAAATTTAGGGCCCTGAGTTTCTTTTTATTGTAATTAAGGAAGTAATATGTGAAAAATCATGAAACCTTCAACAAAATTTATATTGGGATATTGCTCCATATGATAATTTAAACCAACAATGCGGTGTAAACATTTAAAAGTAGGAATTTCAAAGCAGTTTTTTTTCTTCACTATTAAGTAATTTAACAACTTCAAATAGTCAATGTTATACAGTGTGCATTCAACTTTGTTATAGATAGCCCTTAACATTATGCTGGCTCAGAACGCTTCTGATACGCTTTACACAAATGTAGTGCACTAATAAATTTTGGTCCAGTCATATATGGTCCAGATATGGGACATATATGCACCATACTTGTCTCCTTAATATGGGATCAATACAGTAAATCGTTACGTAAACCCGATATGGCACTGCCTTATATGGGATCAGTATGGAATAGCCTTATATAAACCATATATGGTATTGCGTAATATGGTTCATATCTGTTCAGATAAAGACCTGATTCAGATAAAATTTTGTCTGGCCCATATATGGATTAGATCTGGTCCTGGCATAGATCAAGGTTATATCTGCCCATTTTTTATCTGGCCCAGATATAAATCCCCTATCTGCAGCAGGTATGGGCCAGATATGAAATCCAGATCTGGCCCATATATGGAATTTCATATCTGGCCCATATCTGGATTTGGAGTAAGGAAAGATACATATATAGGGTTTTATATTTGGCTCCATATGGCCATATTAAACTTTGTAACAGCCAGATATAGGCCAGATATAAATTTTGAGTAAGGGGAAAAAGAATATATCATGAAAAACTTCCTATATTTGATAGCATGTCTTAACATGGTGCATGACGATCAATAAAGGCTCGCTCACTAATGACAAAATTTGCATTCAAAGCCCCCCTAGATACAGTGTAATTCCACAACAAGGTAAAATGACGAATCAATTTAATAATTATTCCCCCCCCCCCCCCCAAAAAAAAGAAATGTTGCAATGCGTCTGTGTGAGTTGTTATCAGAAGGTATAGGTCTAATGATACATGGCAACAGTAACTTAAGTCTGAAGCGCGAAAAAAATTAATTATTTTGATTTGTTAGAAAACTTGACTTAATTTGGTTTTTGTTCAAAATTCCATCTAACCGCCCATATTTCCCGCTATATATAGTATTTGGCGAAAAACTGAAAACCGTTGAGGAGGGCATGTGCACTCATTCACCTCACGTCGATCAAACAAAATGTGGAGTGTAAACTGTGTCAACTGCCACCAAAATCAGCAGAGTTCTTGCTAGAACAGTTGTCAATCTCACTACGTTGAAAAATTTGATGCGACAGTACTACAGAATAAAGCAATAAATTCAAGTGCTCAACGTGAACTAGAACGCAAAAAATTCATTGAGGTTCCGATGATACATAAATGTTGATTTCAAATAATGGCATCATGTACCGTATCTTCTTACTCAAATGTTACAATAAAGAGATGAATCCGAGTAGCCTTTAATCATCTTCATTTATTGTCTACATGAATTTATTTAAACCCTCATATTCAGTGAAATCGAGACAATTAAGGGGTGTTCTAGCATACCAACATTAATCGTACAGGTAACCAAGAAATTGAAAGATTAAAGTGATGGACCCCAGGAATGGCCGACTAAAAATTATTGTGAAAAAATTGCATAATTCTGGAAATTCTATCATACTTTTTTTTTAATATGGCCATTTTTCCAAAGCTACCAACAAGGGTTGTATTTTGTACTGATGGAGTATGAAAGTGAAAAAAATGCGTTCCTAAAATTTTTGATGCGAGGGAGACAGTTTCAAATTGAAACTCACTTGCATAATTCCAAAAATGTGGATAAATACACGTTTGGTGATTTTTGCCATTGGAAAGTGTGAATTATTATCACTTTAGAAACTTATAATGAACATTAGTTTATTATTTTGCTTGTTATTATTCGATGAATGGAACACATAAAAGTGTGTAGTAGCTCATTAATGGTACAGACGTGCTAATTTTGTCGCCACTGAAATTTCGAAATGCTCCAGTGTTGAACATTGGGTAAGTAAGAAAAGGAGTATTACAGTTTAAACAAGTGCAAACTTAAGGGTTTTGGATATGAAAAGGAAAAACATATCAACATATGTGTTATTTCAAACGGTTACTCATTTTCAAAAATCCGAAAAATGGCAAATTTGTATAATATCGGCGTTTATGTCTGAAAAAAAAAACGGATTTCGACATTTAAAAGAATAAAAGTGTGAAGGTTTTATGGCGGTTTTCCTCATAATTTGTCAATATCAACATAAAATAACATATCAACATGATACACTGCCAATGTAATGGCCAAGATATACTCATTTGCACACAAAGGCCGATATTTTCAAGCATATTCACCTTTTTTTTCATTTCTTAACTTACATGTAAGCAATGAACATTTGCGTTCATAAGCGTTTGGAATGAATAACAGTCGTTTATTTGTTCATACGAAGATAAGCTCATTTGCAAGAATTCAAAATGGTGACTTTGCATAATTTCATTGACTATTTTTTTGTCGCAAGTGAGTGTTAATGATGTTATTACAAGTGGTGACGGCTATGGTTTTTGGTTCTTTGCGGTAGAAAAGGAACCTGTGTAGTCAGGTTGGCGTGTGTGTGTGTGTGTGTGTTGGTGTGTGTGTGTGCGTGTGTGACACTTGCTTCGGTACGCTCTAACTCAGGTTGAATGGAACTTGGATTTGGTACATAGATTCATCAGGAGGGGAAGGTGTGCCATATTGTTTTTGGTGGAGGTCAAAGGTTATTTGGGTTCACTAGAGGTCAAAAACTAAAAACCTTCTCAATACTGTATTTCAAGGAAGATGTCATACTTGGTGTGTGGATGTGTTATGGTGTAAGGATGAAATCTGATATGTTTGGTGAAGTTAAAGGGGTCATCTGGGGTCATCAGGGGTCAAACACTGAAAAAGAAGTTTTAACACAGTATTTTAAGGTAGAAAGGATCAATCTGTGTTTGGTTCAGGTCAAAGGTCATCAAGGTCACAAGTGGTCAACCAGTGGAAATGTTATTTAGAAAATCTTGTGAGCTTAATAAAGATAGGTGCAATAGATTTTTTTTATCTCACCTGGTTTTGCATGCTTACACACCAAAACACCTTAGAAATTTGACCTTTACGTTGATTCCTTCGGGTTGTACACAGATTTGGGATCATTCAAAGTTCTAAAAGGGCAATAACTAAAAACTATAGATTCCAATGAGAACATGTCACTATGCATTAAACTGGTCTCTCTGCCAGTGGAAGCAATGCATGGTTTATACAGTATGTCTCTTTAATACCGTTGTGCCCTGTGGGGTAACCTAATCCTCATTCTATTATCACACCCCATTAATCACTTGCTTTCTGCTTAATTGCTGAATAAACCCTGTTTTCTGTGTAGAGATAGCAAACAGGGCAAATGGTAGATTGTTTTGAAGTAATACCAAGTTTTATTTGAGAGCAGGTAAAAATAATTTATAAATGAGAGAAGGAGTGTTTTTCTCTCTCTGACCACATTGTGTATTGTTTATTGGTGATAATATCAAGTTTGATTACAAGCATAAATACATATGAAAATGAGGAAATGTTTTTGAAGGATCACTAAGCATTATACAAGTTGAATATAAGCAAGGCCACAAAAATTTAATCATTGATATCAATGAATATTAGTACTAAATTATCCCCTGTGAAGATGTTACAAACATTGAGTATGAGCTTTTGCTTAGCTCTATTTCACAGACTTGCTGTACAGCTCTTATAAAATCCAGCAAGGAACCACAGTGCCCATTGGGCTCTTGTTATATGATATTCGCAATCGTTGTTCTTCATCATAAATTAACCTTATTACCATTTTACACGTCCATTAGTTGTACAGATAAATCAGTTTTCATGACTAAACCTGCCGCCGTTGAAATTTCCAAATATTCGTGGCCACTTTCCCAACATAAAGTGTGGTAGGTCTACACCACGCGTAATCACAAATGATCCCATGTGGCAGGACATGTTAAAATACACAAGGGTCAAACTCTGGTAGTGGGTGGTTATACATGTCGGACTAAAACGAATCTGTTACAGATCACACTTTTCCTTGCATTGCCGAATGTTACACTTGAAAACTCGGATTACATTCGGGCCGGTTAACCTGTATCTGGTTAATAAATATGGCCGGAAATGACAGAGTGTGACGCCGACAAACTGAAATTAAAAAATACTTTCAGTTGCTCCTTTTCACCTATTTAAAAACCTTCTCTACTTGACCACAGCTTGCAACATGTTAGGTGGCTCGATCGTGCTACTAGTTTGTTTTTTTCTTACATTGCCACATTTCGAACACGTAGTAATGCACTGCAGGACAAAGCATAACTCTCTGGAAAACAGGTCACAATCTTAAAAAGGACACACATTGACATGATAAAAATGACCAAATTTCGAAAACCACCATACTTTGCACAATTTGAACGAAATTTCAAGTGAGGTATCTGCGCATTTGTAGTTGACATATTTCGGGTAGGGACCTGACTTGAATATAAATATTGACATTGCAAATGGTGCTAGATTTAAGATACGCACATGATAAACAACGAATTCAATATTCTTTTCCGTGTGGTTTTATCCTTTTGATTAATTGTGACAGCGTTGTAGCTGTTTCAAAATTTTAGACAAAGAGAAGCAACTTCAACATTTCATTCATTCGGTGTAATGGGAAAAAAAGATAGACAATAAGATTTCAAAATATCAGAAAATCATTTGCAGAAGAATTTGTACACTGGGTATTTTCCACAAGTAACCATAGATCAATATTCACAAAGTATTCATTAAAGGAATTAACCACTTTAAAGGATCGCGTGTAATATTGCTAGCTTCAACGAATTAATCAGGTATATAATATTCATGCTGTTCTCCCCAATTTGATATTAGTGAGCTTTAGATTGCCCGACGCGGACGTCAGCTACAACGCAATGACGTCACTTTCTGCGTTGCCCCAGCCATTTCACAACTTGGCCTAGCGGAATTCCGTTGAGTTCGAAAACGGCAAAGGCGCAAATGACGTCACGTCGTTGCAGATGAAGTCCGCATCGTGAAATCTAAAGCTCGCTATTATTAACGTTAAACACGTGACGTACCTTTAGTGTCATGTAAACCTTTTAAATTTTAATGCATATTCAATGCAAAACTACACGGTACGGTGTTTAACTGCACCTGTGGTCGTCTTGTGTTTTTAAAGTTACGACCTGCATCCATGGTTTATGTTAATACATTATTTACGTGTCAAATTCCTATGCAAATGCCTGAGCTGTATTTGAGTTCGGGGGCTTCGAGTCACGACTCCACCAATTTTCAACTTTCAAGGACTAGAGTCCGGACTGACCCGACTTGAGTCCCTGTACATTCCCAGTGGGGAAAATCAACCCCTTTGGCCGAGTCCTGCATATTCTGAAATCACGAGCCCGAGTCAGAACTCGACTGCATCACTGCCAAATGCCAATAATTATAAGGAATTAAATAATAAGTCTTGTATTTACCAAATCACAATCAAGATTTGCTTTCTTAAAAGTTTTAGTTTATCTTTAAAATGCTTTAGTATTGGGATTTTAACAAACTTTTGGTTTCTGTTTTATTGCGATTGGTTTAATTTACTCTATTTTTGTATTTTGACCTTATTTTGATATACCACCCTTTCCATGCCGGAAAAATTACCAGAAAGCCAAAAGGTTTGTTGATTTCTTGCTGCAATACAGTTCGCTTCCTCAATATTGGCAGTGCACATTGCACAACATGTCAACGAGATCGCTCACAGCTACCCTTATTTATATCATGTTTCCACGGTTTTGACCTTACTCTAATGACCCCAGGTGACCTTTGACCTCCCCCCCAAAAATTTATGGTTCATCAACAAAATACTGGCAATCCACATGCTTATTATGAGATGAAAGGGTAATGTCATACTTCTGGACGTATCGTGTTTACTAGGTTTAACCTTCTGGCCTTTGGTGAACCCACCTTTAAAAATGATAAGGTTAGTTTACTACATATGGTCATTGAGTATGGTAAGTAGGAGATGCATTTTACATTTAATAGACTATTCGGTTACCTATAATAACCCTGGTTTCTTTTGCTTGCAGACCTCGACAAAGCTTTTATTTAATACTAGAACAGAGTTTTTTTGTACATGGGTGACTTACTTTAATTTTGATAAAAGGTATATTTACTGGTTCGATACCCCTTTTCGTAATATTACAGCTTGTGTTTGTAATAAACGGTATCCGACGAACTTCTTTCGTGTTCAACGAGATGTGCGCCAATGGTGCCCGTTGAGTCCGTACCTATTTTTTTATCGTGTTCCCAAATTGTCGATTTTCAAACATGTAATTCAGGAAAACATTTGAAGGTATCGAATCAAATGAAACGTACGTAGAATAATCTAGTATAATGATAATACCACATTTATCCTCGATGGCAGTACAGATTCACTTGATAAAGCACTTAAAATCATTGTAATTTGTTCCTTCTTGGCCCTACATTCAGCGTCAGCCTGTGCTTGCTCATACTTTCTCAATCACAGTGAACTTTGGTCCAGTGACCGGTAAGACGTGTTTTGCTCAAGAAATTTGTTCTTTCACAGTTAGTCCATCTCTCTTTTTTTTTTGCTAATCCTAAAGGTTTTGTAGTGGAATTCGAAAAAGAAACTACACCAACTGTATCTGGTCAGGTAGCCTTTACAAAATTAAGCGGAATAAATTTATTTAACACCGATGAGGAGGGTGGTTCAACTCGAGTTTTGTGAATAGCCTTTAGTATAAATTTTCGTGGAACAGGCAAGACAAGTTTGCTAAGTGGGCCTTAGCCTCTCGTCATACACCTACTGACAGTTTTGGAAACCAGATTATTTGGAATAATAAAAGTATTTGCATTGATAATAGAACTGAGTAGTATATGATGTTATGTTGTCTAAAAGAATAGAAAGAGGAAGAGATCCTTTTAATGATAGAGGTAATCCTCTCTGTTTTTGATATTTTCAAAAGTATATTTCATCTTAATGTCTTTGCTTTTACGTGGTACTGGTGCTTGTTGAACACCATTCCAAGAAGCTGGACAGAAGCAGGATGTACCTCTACTGAATTTCCTAATGAAGTTATATCGTTTGGGTTGAGAATGTTTTAAATGTTCCCCTATGATCCAGTCCATCTATAACTCCTACGTAAAAACAGTTCTCACTAACCAAACAGCCCAAGATACGTAGTAAAAATGTGTTATTTGATCCGAACTTGTATAATGGGACTGATATATTGCATATACCATGGATTTCAGTCCGAGGGACAACTTGTTATACTGCCAGTTGAAGCTTTTCATTTTTGTAAATGAGAGATTGAAAAACAGCGTAACCTGTTGTGGGGCTGTAGGTATCTTTCGTCTGCTATTGTGTGTGTAGAATCAAATTTATTGAACGACCAGTTCATTTCCTATACAGATGGTATTTTGTTCTGGTGCTGTAACCAAACATCTCATCCCTGGACTTTCCTTATCCTACATCATTCTGAAAACAAAGACAAAATCTTTACCGACATAGACGATTTTAACCACAAATATATATTTACCTTACAAGTAAAACGCACAACCATTACTCTTCAAGCAGGACTTGTAAAAAAAAATATGTGAATTTATACGACACTTGAAGAGCCGTTTCGGGTGGTTATGTCTTAGGGCTATATTGAAGACTCCACGGGGCTTTAAGTTTGTCTGGGTACGTGGGTTTCGAAATTTTGTTTCTAATTCCTATGGGTTGTACATATCTTTCAGCAATCAAGCTGATATAAAAAATGTTCATCACCAATCTAAAAAGGATAAAATGATGGGTTGGCTTGTACTCATGAACTTGTTCACTATCTTGTTGGTTAATGTTGATTTGTGTGCTGTAAGTGATTTTTCAACATCGTGGATCGATTTAGGTGTACAGCATATGGGTAGTTCACTATAATTATAATGTAATTCATATTTGTGCTTTGTGTTCTTTTAATATGGAGTGGAAAAAAAACGGTATGCGTGAATTTGGTTGTGTTATATATTACCATTAAATGAGAGGATGTATAAACTTCGATAACGTGCTTCTTTAGTGTTATCCTTCTTGTAGTATCGTGTTAACAATGTTTTCTGATCTGTAGTGACACCAAATAGTCTCATGACCTGCATTAAAAATGAAAGGGTTTAGCTACTTCTTATAAGCAACGCACAGGCTTCGTATGAGATCCCATCGCTGTTACCATGGAGGTATTACGTATGAAGTAAAAGCTTCATCCTTCCCTTGAAACTGTAGTGGGTGTCGAATAGAAGCTTCTGGTTGTCTTGCTCATGAATAATGTAAGCGACGTAAAAGGGATTAGTGACTATAATTGTTCTTGTAGTATGTTGGATCTCAAGCATTTCTTGGCATGGCTCCACCTATTGCCACTCTAGTGCCAGTCGTCAAAAAAGACAAAAATAACTTTACAAAAGTACGAAAGCTCCCACTTCTTAAAGGGGTTCAGTAGAGCATCAAATTTATCGAACAAGGGCATATATTTTACTTCTTTAGGAAATCTTCGGAATTGCTTCAAATTGCAAAAAATTGAAAAATTTAGACTTGCTAATGAACAGTAGGAAAGAATATTTTACAAGTGATTAAACAGCTTAAAATAACTTGATCACTTAGAAGTGCATTTACAGTGGTTGATACTTGACGACTGACAACAAAGTCACTCTTGACGGAACCCATGATCACTTTATAGCATTGTGACTGTCAAGTAAGTCTTTTGTTGGAGGATTACATTGGTGTGAAAGAATCCTACTTTCCTTAGGACGGTAAAGTCAAACAAACCTGGAAAACAAACTAAAGGACCTATCAAGCAAAGTCTATTCCCACCAAAGGATTAAAATACTCCCAATACGCCTTGTCTGATTTTATAGTTGTTTTCACTCCATGCTTAATTCCTCCTTGCTGTTCCGAATCTTGAGATACTGTATTTACAAGCAATTTCTAAGGTATGTTCTTTTTGACCTTTGGTGACCCAAAATAACATATTACGTCTACTAAAACAATAGGAATCATCTACTTAATGTGTCTAACCCACACCTTAAATATGACTGTAGTCACATTTAGATATTGGATTTTGTTTTCTTTTTGCTACTCATGACCCCGCATGACCTTTGACCTCCGTTAACACAATTTGTATTTTAATTGGTCACCCAAATACTAAATATGAGAAACACAGTGTAGGTTTAACACATACTCAAACTCAATGCGTTATGGGTACATACCTACAGTTTCTGTAAAGAAATCATCGATCTCCCCTTTTAGCGGGTTAGCGAAAGCATAACGTCAATGCTGGGAAGAAGGGCAGGCTCCGGGTAAGCACGTGACAGTTCTGTCATTGAATCGACAGCATTTTCGGGTCTTGACGCCAGGTTCGAGCTCCACGTGAGGGAGAAAAAATGTACTAGGCTCGAGCTTTCGTTAGAGGTGGTGCCCTGCTAAACCAGTATTTGTCGTTGAGGCATGTACACTGACACTCACTCACATCACATCACCATCTCATAGATTCCTTGCCGCTTCCCTGTCTTCGAAAAGCAACACGAATACCATACTTTTGAGGATTGCTTTTTCTTTTTTCTTTATGAGGAATCTACGGCAGTGGTTTTATGCACTCGCCTTAACCCAAGTTTGTCAGATTTAGAACCTGGTCTGTTCTTATTTCAAATTTCAACACATATTTCATGTAAATGTAAAATCACCTTCGATATATTGACAAAATATTTTAACAACATCGGTCAAAACGGTTAGTTAGATATTTTGATGGCCGCGTTTTACGGCCCATCGGTCAAAAAAGGGAAGACACGCCAACCACTGTACTATGTAAGGTACTCAGTAGTAGAGATAAATTCTAATGGGCGTTCACCGAAGTTTACGAAAGAGAGCAAATAATGACAGTGCAAGAAATATTACACACTTTCATTAAGCTAACAGCACGAAACGCAAAATGGTTACAGTTAATTTGCATAATAAATTAATTGAAAAATGTTTTCTTAATTTCAAGTCCAACAGAGCTGAAACAGGTAGACCAAGCATCACGATGGCAGAGATCCTCTCCCATACCACATGTAAAAACTTCGATGGACTAAGGTTCAAGAGATACATTCGCAGGAGCAATAACCAGCTTATTGGCTTGAGTTGTGACGAGTGTTTGTCAGAATGGGTTCTACCGGAGTTTCTCCCCAACGAAAATATGGCAAAAGATGTCATTAGAGTAGATGGCACAGACTACCACTTAATGAAGAAACGGATGCTTGCAGACAATCAATTTCGCATCCAAAGACACCATACAAAACTTGACCCTAGGGTAGCCGAAGAGTGTATAAAAGAAGGTGACCACATTTGTTACAAAAGATATGGTGGCCTCATTATTCATCATGCTATAGTTAAGGCGGTAACAAGTAATGGGAACATTACGCGGTTCACACTCATTCATTGGAAGAAACTTGAAGGTTTCGGTAATTACAGAGTCGAAGAAGAGGTAAATGTCAATTTGAGCGAGAAAGCTTCGTGTATCATTCGGTGCGATTATCCTGATGATTACGTTAGAGCTGATTCTGTGGAGCTTACCATAGCTAGAGCTGTTGCCTGGGTAGGGCAAACGAGTTACAATGTATTCGCAAACAACTGCGAGCATTTTTCAACCTTCTGTAAAATAGGCTGTCCTCAAAGTTTCCAGCAGAACATGGCTATAGAAAAAATTAAACACTTCTTTCAAGAAACTCTGGGACTTTCTGCGAGAGTAGGCACAGGTGTGGCAAAAAAAGTTGTTCCAGGGGCTGCTGCTGACGCCCTTGGCGACGCTGTAGAGTACGGGGCTACTCAAGGTGGTGCACACTTCCTCACTGTATCCACTCAGGCCATTGGACTGGGCGTAGTTGTGGTAATCAATGGCGTCATTTTTACAATTGACGCTGGAAAAACCTACCGTCGTTACAAAAAGAACGACTTAACCATTTCGGAGTTCAAAGATAGATTTTGGCGAAAATTCATTACGGTTTTGGAAAGAGTTTTCTTCACTGGAATTATACCTGCTGCTTGCGCAGTAGCCATGGGAGTCGCGGTTTCCAATCCAGGCACAATGGCTACTATTGGAGTCTTATTCGTAGGTGCAATAGTGGGTGGAGCTTTAGCCACTGCGATTGAAGGTTTTGGTCAAACAAAGCTCGGAAGTGCTTTGAGTTATACATTAAGACCCATACTTGATCATCACGATGAATTTGTAGGTTCGATTGACGAATTGAAACCTGGCGATCATGTTGTCGTTTCTAGATGGGTATTCCACCCCAGATGTCACATCATAGTGAAGGAAATAAACGAAAAAGAAAACAATATAATAGCTATTCGATTTAAATATGAAAAGGGGGTCGTAGAAGAGCCGTTACCTTTCAAAAAACCAGTATACAAGGTAATTTATGAGGATGTTGAGTGCTTCCCACCGGAGGAAGTCATAAAAAGGGCTATCCAAAAGAGAACTGAAAACATTCTAAAATATAGAATTTTAGCTAATAATTGCAAGAGTTTTGCACGTTGGTGTAAAACGGGAAGAGTCCCCAGCAGTTTATTTGCAGTAGAAGGATACGACTAGGATAACAAACCTGAAAGACTTAAGCTCTTGCATATAGCATCATTAATGGCAGCAGTACCTCCTGCATAGGCGTAGGGGGTGGAGATGGGGCTATAGCCCCTTAATTTCTTTCTGTGAAAATTACACATGAAGAGAATTTTTGGAAATTGAGATAAAACATCACGATTATCAAGTTTGTTGTTTTAAGCAGCGTCAATAATATGGTTAAACGAAAGTTCTTTTCACAGCGTGGTTCAATGCTTTTCTTTCATTGGTGGTAGATTGTAGGTAATACATCAGGCGCGTCGAATGGATATGATGCATTTTACTCTTTCTATCAAAAATCTCCCACATGCTGGCAAAATTGTCGTGCTCTTCGAGCAAAACCATCCTCAGTTCTCTTGTAGTAACTTCTTCAATACCGTTTCAATGGCTTTTAAATAATTCAACGGTAGTAATTAGTTTTCATGTATATAAAATTTCGGAAAGGTTCACTCGCAATGTTGTAGTCTTTTTTTATTATCTTCAAATTTTTACAATTAAAACAATTTATTGACTTATTGCAAGTCCTCACAGGCAAATTTTCTGGCAGTGAAGAATATCAACGACATCCATTCCTTTTTCATTGTGGATGTATCCTCAGTTTGACAAGTTGCTTGTCTGTTTTTTGGTTACTTGCACAGAGGATGTTACAAACTACAATGTATACATAATGGTTGACCTTAAGTATATTTACTACAACGTTACTGAAACATATATACTATACTTTTAAGTAAACATTTCCTTTCATTTCGTAAATAGCATTATGACGTTACTTCCATATGAAGATATCTCCAACGTTCATAAAGAAAGCTGTTAAGCTAAGTTTAATCCATAATCCACATGCCTATAATGTACAATACCTTTAAACAGACAAATTCTGCAGTTGAGGTACTTTACTCTGTAAGAGTTTCATTACATGGGGCACCGTCCCAAAAATATATCAACAGTTTTATTGAAATTAAAATAATAAAACTTTGAATTCAATATTTTACATTGGCTTGGTAGACAAAATATACATGTGTTTATGCTAGTTTGTATTTTTTTAGAATTAAACTGCAAAGCAAAAAGTTGGACATTTTATGTGTTCGTATGTATGTGTGTGTGTGAGCGGTGTTTGTGGCCTTCTTTTATTTTTTGTCACTTCAAACGACTGACTGAGTTGTCTCTTTTAATCATTTATGTAAAACAGTTGACTTATGTATACAAGCAATAAATTCATTTTCTTAGCTGTTCAACAAAAAGTTGTGACAATGAGTGCACGAAATTTCAATTCTATGGGAGAATTTTTCCATGCCTGCTTTGTACATTGTAATGCAATGAACTTTAAAACTTTTTACTCAAACAACCTTCCCTTTTTTCGGGTGTTTTAAGTCTAGTTATTACTGCCATGGAATGTTCACCTAAACTTTCAATACATATTTAATACATATCTTTGATTTATATTTCAACGATCAATGCTTGAGATATCCCTTGTAAATTTAATCTGTACCAGCACTGGTTTAACGGGGAACGGAAACATCTATGACCCATAATTGAAAAAAAATTGAAGCCAGGAGATATCACTTTTCACTTGTGACACACGCTTGAGCCACACATATTGTAGAATCATCTTGCCTTTTGAGACCTAAAAAAGGTTTTCCCCGTCTACCTGTTCATCGCTGTAATAGGTTTTTACGGCCATTATCTAATATCAAATTGGATATTTCCTGCTATCTTTAGGGGGGATATTCAGCTTTGGGTAGTTGACTTTGATACACTTTCCTCGATTTTGTCAACAAAAAATAACACTTTGATCGTTCATTATGTGCAAAGTTTGTTACGATCTTATTTTCCAACCGATTTCGTGCCTCACACAAACAAAGATATACGTGTCCCTTATAATTTGAATCTTTCGTCGAGCCCTGTTACGTGAAAAAGTGGATTCCTTTTTAAAATACATTGTGAATACGAAGTTTCTTTGCTGTAAAGTAACGCTAAGTTATTCTCTTTATTTGTATTGCAACATTTATTTGCTTGTATGTTTGAAGTAAAACGGGGAAATAACAGATGTTATTCCAAGGGGAATAATGGTTTTGTTAGTTATTTCAGTTGTATCTCACAAAAAAGGAAGCTTTGAAGAATGTAGATTGGCCTTTTGGATTAAAATGCCCCGTCCGCTTCTTTTAGTCTTTAGACTTTTCGAAAATGGGAGCTAAAACCTCCGAAACACTATCTAATCGAAGTACTACATCAGTTCGTGCAGAGCGTACATAAAATTTTAAAATCTAAGCAGTCTTTAGTAAAAGCAATTTTGCAATAAAATTTATAGGTCTACTTTGATAAAAAAAAAAGGGGGGGCAAATGGCATAATGATCATCAAAGTACAAGATAAAATGTACCACTTTAGTACTGAATGAAATGGGAATGTAAAGAAGGCTATCTGTCAAAAACACACACGTGCACATTCTACAAAATTTGAAACATGGGATGAACTTCAAGTAATGATGGCATTCGGGAAATTCATCTCATAGAATCTACCTTCATACATTTCATCGAACTTTCTTTACAACATTCCATGTCTTTGGGGAACACGCTAATTGGCTTAGACGTAGAGGCTCAGATGTCCGAATTTACCTGAGTGGAAAATACTCCGGGCCTAATTGGCACTGGCGCTTCAAAAGCTGCTGTCAGTTGCGACTTGAAAAATGGCCGTTAACACTTCAAAAGTTACGGTTGTTGACAATATTTGCCCTTAAATGCAATAGCGCCGTCATTCGATTAGTTTGGGCATTCCTCATGAAATTTTGTGTTGTTATTGTGTCAAAACTATTTGTCATGTACTTTTTTATCGTTACCAAGTGTAAAACAGCCATCATCAAGTTACTTCGGGCATTTATTATGTTATTTTGGACCAATGTCGTTTGAAAAAAATTTTTGTCGTGTACTTTTAAATCGTGTTTAAATGCAAAAGGGCCGTCTTTAAATTACATTCACCGTTCTTCATATAAATTGGGGTGTGATCGTGTAAAAACTGTTTACCGTGTACTTTCTTAACGTTATTAATTGTAAAAAGGTCATCATCGAATTACCTTGGGCTTTTATTATGTTATTTTGGACAAACATTATTTGAAAAAAGTATGTCGTGTACTTTTAAATCGTGTTAAAATGCAAAAGTACCGTTATTAAATTGATTTGGGCCTTCTCCATATATTTTTGTGTTGCTATTGTGTAAAAAACTTTTTGTAAGGTACTTTTTAACCGTTTATAAATGTTAACAGACCGTCATCAAGTTACTTTGGACTTTTATTGTGTTAATCTGGATCATAGCTGTTGGAAAAGTGTTCATCATGTGCATTTGTATCATTATTAAATGCAAAAGCGTCGTCATAAATTCATTTTGGGTCTTCATCATGTCAATTTGGGCCGTCGCCTTTCAATAATTGATCTTCGTGATCGTAAAGTTGCTCTTCATAATTCAAAATTCATCGTCTTCAACGTTAAGTTGTTCTTCATCAACCAAAAATTGATCTTCACCAACGTAAAATTACCCTTTATCATACAAAAAGGGGTTTTCATCAACATAAAAATGTTCTCTATCACCAAAAATGACCCATGTTCGAAATATTTTGCCCTTTTGGCGTTCCATAAAACGGTGATAAATATATTTGTATTGATTACCTTTGTCATTTTACAAATTGTACCGGCACAATTGTCAGCCATTTGTCCGCCATCTCGGTCGACCTGAATTTCGAGAAAATGTTTTGAAATAAAATTTGTCACGTGAATTTTTGGCATAAGATAATAATAAAATAGGTGGCGTGGTTCAGAATATTTTAAAGGATTATGTTTTGCTCATTACTGGCATGAAATGTACAAGAACAAATGGCAGCCATTTTGATTTTTCAGCCATCTTGGTTATATTCCATTTCAAAAAAAAATGTTTTGAAATATACATAGTTTTGGGGGATTATTTTGCATAAAAATGACCCAATATAAAAAAGTCTGGTAGTAATTCTGTTTTTCCTCCACTTGGTTGACCCTTATCCCACCAAAACAATTCAAAAAAGTGTTTAATTTTTTTTCAATAAATCACAGGATATGCAACTTAGATACCTTTAAAGAGCATTTTCTACATCATGACCAAATTCAAAGTAAACATTTCCATCCATTTTGAAAGAGTTGGACCTAAATAAGTTACCATAAGTTACCATTTCACCTTGATTTCAAGTTCAGGGAACCATAAGAATTTAAAACGAGTTGGGTAAGAGAAGTTGGGGGAAGGAGTTACCAGTAAATGCCCCCAATGCAGGGGATATAAGAATTTTCCTTGGGGACTATTTTGAAGTTAAATTTGGCTGCCACAACAATATGATTAATTGCTAGTTTTGTGATATATAATGGATTGCTAGACCTTGAAAACACGGGGATCTAACCAGCATTATTTATTTTATTTAATTATGATTCTGTGTGCCCCAGACAACGAATAACAGCTGAAAATGGTTCCTCAGTGATGGCTATTTTGGGAAGATGGCGGAAGTTGCATTCAAGGTTTGCCCCAACATGTTCTTGGTAGCATTTGAAATATTAATCAAAAGGGTCGACTGACAAAAATGATACCTTAAATGGTGGATCTGAGGGTGCATGGTGGGTACTTTAAACGCATGGACCA
Source organism: Holothuria scabra (assembly GCA_037179385.1). Taxonomy (NCBI): domain Eukaryota; kingdom Metazoa; phylum Echinodermata; class Holothuroidea; order Aspidochirotida; family Holothuriidae; genus Holothuria; species Holothuria scabra. The sequence continues at coordinate 52,778,051 of CM074180.1, forward strand.
TTCCACAAATGATCAGGTAGTAGCCACCAGCGGTCTCTGTTTACACCAATAACGTAGGCCTATATTAGCAACACCAAGAAGTATATGCAAAGTTTATACGTAGTGTACATAGTATTTGATTTTTACTAACCATAATTTCTAAATAATACTAATCATTACGCTTTGCAATATTAAACAGAGCTGCCAACACGATTTTATCGTAAAGGTCACACATTTCGACGTAATCTCATGCTCTCACAATGAAACATCAGTTTCTCACGCAATATCTCAATATGATGCACAAGTCCCATCCATAAGGCAAGCGATTTTTTAGTCGGAACAAAACTAGATATCACGCTACCCGACCCAGCTAGCAAACTAGGGACACAGGTATCATTTGGAGCTAGTCATGTGCAACATGTGTGTGGGACCGATACGGGATTTCCATCTGGCACCCAGCTCAAATGTACAAGGGAAGTGTGGGATTCCATACGAGCTGGAAATGAGCATACCCTACTGAGGCCAATATTAATTAACAAACCAAACGCATGGGTCAATATGGAATATGTTGAATCGAAAGGTTTCAATTGGGAACCACATACGATGTGGATGGTGTGTATTGTGGGTTATGTGGGATCTGCACCCTTTAGATTATTTTACGTTTACTGACTGACTAAACTAACTAAATAACATACTAACTTTCTAACTTACCAACTAACTAAGGAACCAACTTTCCAACTAACTTACTAACTAACTGGTCGTGTATTCATCTTGAGAAATATTGTGGTGGTGTGGTGTCACATTACTTCCAGCAGGATAAATATTCCTGTGTTTTTCATTAGAACAGTTTATACAGTTTATAAGACCAGCTAAAACCGTGATGATCCCTTTCACCCTTTTGCAGACACAAACTTGGTTTATTGCTGAAGGCTATATCCTGGTGGTAGGCATATAAGGGCATAATGCACGTTACCATAATGTGTGATCAGGGGTCGAGTAACACCTACTGCGTTACGTAGGTAACTAACTGACTAACTGGCTGACTGACTGACAGACTGACAGACTGACTGACTGACAGACTGACAGACTGACTGACTGACTGACTGACTGACTGACTGACTGACTGACTGACTGACTGACTGACTGACTGACTGACTGACTGACTGACTGACTGACTGACTGACTGACTGACTGACTGACTGACTGACTGACTGACTGACTGACTGACTGACTGACTGACTGACTGACTGACGTGAAACCGGCTCGTGATGTTGAAGCATGCAAGTCATTGGTATAGTACTGTCGGTCACTTTGAAGGTTCCACTTTGTGTAGGATGGGCCTGAACAAGGAATTTGCCGGACAGTCTGATACGTAGGTTAATATATAGCCTGCTCTTTATTATTAACCTACGACACTAATGTGTTCCTATGATGAAATACTTACATTTCTGTCTTCCTTATTCATAATCCTTGTGCTTGTTTTACTCTGACCTACATATTGAAGCAAATGGATGATGCAAACGACATGCCTATTTCTGCAGTTTTTTTTTTTCGATAACCTGGGGGTACAGGAGTTCTCACGTGACCTGAACCTGGTAAATACCAATATTTCATGACACCTTGCTTCCATAAACATAATTATTTATATCTGACCCAGGACTTGCCCAGGCTATTTGATAGGGTGGAAAGCCTAAGTTGCGTGCTCCAAGCTCATGTTCCCTTTTCTTCTTTTCCCCTTCTTTTCCTTCTTTTTTTTCTTGCAAATATAAAGCGGGACCTTTGTTCCACCGCCGGTCCCTCTTACGGCACCCTGAGTGGAACAAAGAAAAATCATATTCAGTTATTCATGAAATGCGTGTTTAATTGTTTATAATTAAAAACGAGCATTATTTTCTTATATTTCCTTCAGTAAGGGTTATACGTAGTCTTTGTTTGGGCTTTGAACACCTGGAAAACATACCTACTTGGTCAGTTGGATGTTATTTGTGATTTTATATTGTTAAAAAATCGGCTAAGTCATTGGGCTATCGTACATAATAATTATGACACCTAATTTTAAGGGGTAGAGTTTTCTTATGTGTATCCTAACAAGTGCAATTTTCTTTACCAATCTGTAGATCCATTGCATAGTACAATATTATTTAAGCGCATGTGGTTCTGCCTAAAAGGGCACATTGGTCAAATTTAATCTAAGAGGAAGATGATAGAAAGGGCGAGGGTGAAACGGTATTTGGCCTCCTATGCCCCGGTTCTGTCGGCCACTGCGGCATAGCAGCCTGATTTGGTCGGTTGTTCCAAACGTTTGCACACAATTTTTGGTTTCCATGATAAGAGAAACCTATGCAATCATGATGGCGTGTGTATCTGTATGTGTGTGTGTTTGTGACGCTTTGCTAGTTAGCACGATATCTCAAGATAGGAATGTCCGACAGTTCTCAAACTTGGTACGTGGATGAGCCGTACTGAGAGGAAGAACACTATTGTTTTTGGCGGAGGTCAAAGGTCATCTGGGGTCACCAGGGGTCAATTTTTGAAAACTTTGTTAGCACGATATCTCAAGTTAGGAAACTTGGATAAATTTCGTATTTGGTATGTGGATGCGTTATGGTCAGAAAATGGTCCGTATTGTTTTTGACGGAGGTCAAAGGTCATCTGGGGTCACTGGGGGTCAAAGGCTGAAAATATTGTTAGCACGATATATCAAGACAGGAAACTTGGATAGATTTCATACTTGGTATGTTGATGCACTATGGTCAGAAGATGGTCCCTATTGTTTTTGATGGAGGTCAAAGGTCATCTGGGGTCACCGCGGGTCAAATGCTTAAAATTTTGTTAGCGCGATATCTCAAGATAGGAAACTTGGATAGATTTCATATTTGGTATGTGGATGCATTATGATCAGAAGATGTTCCCTATTGTTTTTGATGGATGCCAAAGGTCATCTGGGGTCACCGGGGTTCAAAGGCGGAAAATCTTGTTAGCACGATATCTCAAGATATGAAACTTGGATAGATTTCATATTTTGTATGTGGATGCATTATGGTCAGAAAATGGTCCCTATTGTTTTTGGTGGAGGTCAAAGTTCATCTGGGGTCACCGCGGGTCAAAGGTTTAAAATTTTTGTTAGCACGATATCTCAAGATAGGAAACTTGGATAGATTTCATATTTGGTATGTGGATGGGTTATGGTCAGAAGATGATCCCTATTGTATTTGACGGAGGTCAAAGGTCATCTGGGGTCATCGGGGGTCAAAGGCTGTAAATCTTGTTAGCACGATATCTCAAGATAGGAAACTTGGATAGGTTTCATATTTGGTATGTAAATGCGTTATGTTCAGAAGATGGTCCCAAATTTTTTGGTGGGGGTCAAAGGTCATCTGGAGTCAAAATGGGTCAAAGTCTGAAAATCTTGTTAGCATAATATACCAAGGAAGGAAAATTCGATAGATTTCATACTTGGTATGTGGATGGCTTATGGTCAGTAGATGGTCCCTATTATTTTTGACGGAGGTCAACGGTCATCTGGAGTCAAAATGGGTCAAAGTCTGAAAATCTTGTTAGCATAATATACCAAGATAGGAAACTGGGATAGATTCCATACTTGGTATGTGGATGGCTTATGGTCAGTAGATGGTCCCTATTATTTTTGACGGAGGTCAAAGGTCATCTGGGGTCATCGGGGGTCAAAGGCTGAAAATCTTGTTAGCGCGATATCTCAAGATAGGAAACTGGGATAGATTTCATATTTGGTATGTGGATGCATTATGGTCAGAAAATGGTCCTTATTGTTTTTGGTGGAGGTCAAAGGTCATCAGGAGTCACCAGGGGTCAAAGTCTGAAAATCTTGTTAGCATGATATACCAAGATAGGAAACTTGGATAGATTTCATATTCGGTATGCAGACCCGTTATGTCCAGAATATTGTCCCTTTTGTTTTTGGAGGAGGTCAAAGGTCATCTGATGATGGGATTATTTGAAATGGAACATTTGTGTATCATCGAAACCTCAATGCAGTTTTGCATTCTGGTTTTAATCGGCGTCTGATCATTATTCCGAATGGTCGTTATCCTGAAGTTTGGTTAATCCGAATTAAATATTATGGATCGCTATTTCGAGGGGCTGTTATCCCGAAAGTTCGTTATTCCGAATATAACACTGGGACCGTTATTCTGAAGGCTCGTTGTTCCGAATCTAACAGTAGTACCTTTATTCCGAATGTTCCTTATTCCGAAGGGTCGTTAATCCAAATTTAGGATAAGGTTCGCTATTTCAAAGGGTTGTTATTCCGAATTGAGGATAAGGGTCGTTATTCCGAAGGATCGTAGTACTTCAAATTGAAAATAGGAGTATTAATTCCGAATAGATGATGACATTTAAATATTTTGAATCATACCGGAATTCCGCCCTTAATCATCCAATAACCTACAGTCAGGATCATATTGAAGGGGGAGGGGACACTGACCTCCATCGCACAAGTTAGTTTCAAGAGACTCGGGAATGTCTGCATTGGGCCGGGAGCCACTGTCCATTTAGATTTTCAGCCTGTTCATAAGTTCGCCCTTGAAAAGGTATACATTAAAAATGCGGATTGCAAATTGTATTTTCCAAAATATTATTTTATGTCCCTCGAACCCGGTGAAACGCGCTTACGAGTTCTTATTAGCAGAATTTTACGAGAGACAGAGTCCTTATTGGCACCTCACCAGCTAAAAAGCGGAGCTTGTCTTGTCCGGAGAATTGTGTTCAATTTGTACAGTTCCTATCCTCCATTCGAAATAACGACCTTTGGAATTACGACCCTAATCTTTCATTTTGGATAAATGACCCTTTGGAGCAAAGAACCTGAGGCCTATGTGCTATTCGGCTTTATGAACCTTTGGAATAACGAGTTTTAGAAATAATGGCCCTTCGGAGTGACGAAACTTTGGAATAACAAACCTTCGCAAACAAGAACGACAATCAAGATTATTGGATTGTTCACAAAATTCATGTTGTGGTAAAGGCATGGGAGTACCACCATGGTAAAGGCAAGGGGCTAGAAAACCCTGTTGATATTTACCAGAAATGAATGAATGTCATATCTGCATGCTGGTATCTCCGTGGTCATATAATGTTTGTGAATTTGGTGTCTGTGTTGTGAGAATAGGAAGGTGAAAATAAGCGGGGGAGGACCTGGAAAGTTCCCCAGGCCGTGTTGAAAGTATGAAGTCTTAGGACGCCTACGTCCGTTTAGAAACTATGTGTAGGGCTCATCGTTTTCATTGATACAAAGCAAGTGTGAAAAAAGACTAGGCCTACTCTATAGGCTGGTGTCTCTACTGCTTTGACTGACAAGAATATAAATTAATATGTGAATTAGTCAGTGATCACAAACTAGTCAGTTGATTAGTCGGGACCTTACCGACTAATCCACTGACTAGTTTGTGATCACCGACCAGTCAACCGACTAATTTATACTATAGTCAGTCAAATTAGTCAGTAGAGGAACAATTCTGACTATTTTTTTTCAGTGAAACTAGTTCACAACCCGACCAAAATTTACAAGTTTTAAAAAGCTAAGCCTAACCTACCTCCAAAAATCCCCGTATTTATCTCTCTGAAAGCAAGTTTACATGTTGCAAATGCCATCGTTACCTTGTGCCAGAACCACTCGGCATTAACTTGATCTTTATCGTCAGTGCCACTTACGTTAGGCTAGCAAAATTTGTACTTGGATGTGGATCTGGCATTGAAGATTACTTCACAACATCTGCATGTGGTAGTTGATCGTGCAGGGTTGAGTCTTGAGTCTGCGCCTGAAGAGGAAGCCGTTCCGTCTGAGCAAGCTCAGGGATTTGCTCTTAAAGTGCTTGCCAAAAACGTTATCCAAACGCACTCCACTGGAAGACACGTGGAAAAGTAAAACTACTCAGTTTTGCATAGTAAAATGAAATATACCGGGCTTTCCCTGCACGTAAGAAAGGCTAGTAAACTATTTCAATGCAAGCTTCGTTTAGTTGATAAATGGAAACCATTGGTATTATTCAAGACTTACGTTTCAACCTTCAGTAAAGATTACAATCCGGTGCTGCTATAATCACAGTCTGTCAGCTCCCCTGCCTAAGTAACGGTCTTACCCACATTTACAAATTCACATGGGCTTATAACTGATAAAAAAAAACAACAAATATCATCGGCAAGCCGGAGTAGGTGAATCGCATTTCGCAGAAATGAATTGTCATATTTTTAAATGTCAGCAATAAGCTTCAAGAATCAGTATTCCAAATAAAATTCTTGCGACTTCAGACTCTTGTGAATTTGCAGTCGTGTAATCCAGATTTTCTTGATGGAAGAGGGGGAACCTGCCCGTCGATAGTTTTATTCATTGGAGTCTTTTACACTGTTCAACGTCAGGGAACATTTAATTTTTTTTTAATTCAAAACAGGGTGAAACTTTTGAGCCCAAACCGTCAGTTATAACGTCATTTATCAGCTGAAGAGTTCGTTCTATGTTCTAATCCCAAGTGTTCGTAAACGGTAAACATGTGCTGGCAGTAGTGTAAATAGTATGACAACGCCTATATGATTTGGGTTGCAGCTAATGGACAGCTTTCATGATGTTCTGCTTATTCTGCTAGCTGATATTTTCAATGGTTATCCATAATAATGTCGGCGTGTGGTTTCACGGCAGGTATGAAGCATATGCAATCTGTGCCTGACTTCCCGCAGGGGTCGATCAGATTCAAAAATCCAGCAGTGCAGTGCACCTTCAAAAGGTTTGTAAAGACCTAATCTTATCACTCCAAACTGTTCCAATTCTCCTAACCTACTAACTTAAGTCCCTCCCACAACTGTCTAAATTTCATCCTCATCCGTACACAATCTAAGTTGATTGGTTAATCAGTATGTGTAATCATGGGCGTCCGCAGAAAAAAAGTCAGGAGGGGGCAAAATTTCTAGACGGGGGCAAAACCTCCCAGTCACCATGAATTGGCATGAAACGTGAGAAAATTTCAGCCCAAAATGCCTCCCAGATGGCCGGAAATGGCATTTCTAAAGCCTATTTTTGGCGTAGAAACATGGAAAACACGTTTTGTTCGGGTTTTTGCTTTGATTTTTATACGTTTTTTCAAATTTTTGATTTTCCAGGGGGGGGGGGCAAGTGCCCCCCTTGTCCTTACCTGCGGACGCCCATGTGTGTAATCAAAACAATGGAGGTTTTTGTTGACTACTACAACATTTGTTGTTTGGGGTGAGAGGATTAGGCCTATAAACTTATTTGTATTCCACGCATAACGTAACTAAAAACGAATTCAGTGGCTAAATTAGTTACTAGATGAATATTGAACCATAAAAATCGGTTCAGAGTCAGTGACGTTATGCAAAAAAGTAAAAGAAAAAAGAAAATACTGGAATCGAATTCAAAATTTACAGACCAGATCAGTCTGTCAATTAAATTAATGATATCTGGGACAAAAACAAATCAGTTAGGTTCTTCATGTTCCGAAATAAACGAAAAGCATGCGTATAATAAACACCTGATAGAAATGCCAGAGTCAGTTTAGTATTTGCGGTTTTCTATCGTTAAAAATCGGTCAAGTCATGACGCTTTGAGCAAAGTGATGAAGCCCGGTTTCACGGGGTATAATTTTCAAATATTAGCTAAAATATATGGATATTTATATGAGATGCGCGTTCTCTTTCCAGATTAGTAAACCAAACTTATTCGCTATCTGCACTCTGACGTCCAATGGCCTCGATCTGATATTGGGGGCATTTTCACGAACCATGAGCCCTGACAGTGGGGAGGGCTCGTCGAAGGTTTATGCAGTTTGCATTTAGTATTGTAACCATGTGATAACTACTGTTTACGAGAATCACATTATATCTCAAGCCTATAGCATACCGGTGTCATTGCGACTCAGGGTGTGCCCATGCGAGAGAAAATTCTTCTCTTCTCTCGAAAATTTCCAGCTCTTATTTCAATACAGCATGGAGCTTTGTGCAAGAACATTACATGGCCGAGTCAAGCCTCAGTATAGATAATTATTATGGTGTTTTGCTTTGATTGATTATTACTGATACGCAGATGAGGTAAATTTTGAAATTAATTTGTGGTACGAGTACGATCGGGGTCCGATATTTCAAGTATCGCAGTCATTATGTTAGGCATGTTTACCTAACACAGTAATGAAGGAGGTTCTACAGGAAACCTCGAGCGGCGATGCACGGACACAACCGTCGAGTGTTTTTCTAGCTTAAACTGGAATAACATACTGCTACAAGTTAATACTAATAAAGACTATATACGGCAAGTGGGGCAGCTCTATATCCCGTTAAGGATCCAACAAAGCGAATCTGTGCCAGAAGTGACGGTTTTCCGAAACAATGTCTGGAACGAAGCAGTTTGGACGCACGAGGCGCCTCGAAAACTTTGTGGGTTTTGTTCTAGAAATACTGAAAATGTTTGGCTTATGTTAAGGAAATAGAAGAAAACTGTTCCCAGTTTTCATACCATAATGTTCCAATATTCCAACTTACTTATTTTTAACATATTCTCCCAAAACTTGGTCTTGAGATCTTCTTTGTACAGATGCACAATCTATAATATTGTTACCAATATTATCCCGAGGGGCATGCAAATCCATAATATGTAATCAAAGAACTCTATATGTATGTTACATGTCACCTTTTGACTTGACCATAGGCGTATGGGAGCATATTGGTTTCGGGGGCAGAAGAAGTTTTCCCCTTAAATGTTATCCTGCCCGAAAGACTGTTGTTAGCGGAGTGCCACCACTGTCCGAACTCCTGACTCTTCTTGTTATGCCCTTGAAAAATATGTCAACTTACAAGGTGAGCCCAGATGGATTTTCAGGCAGAAAATGGGGTAACATTCCCACACTGCTGTATATCATGTACTTGAGAAATACCCTTCCGATTTCATTATCGCCCCCCCCCCCATTAAATTCGGCAGTCGGGGCAGGATAGATGAAAAACTATAGGTAAAAACGTGTTATTTGGCATTGACTGATTGAAGGCATTCCAAAACTCCTTTCAACTCCATCCCGAATATTTTACCATTAGGGGCAATTTGGGACACAGTTCATTCAAGAACCAAGAATGAAATGACGCTGACAAAACATTTTTTCATATTATAAGCTGCCTAAATTCGTCGCAAATCTTTGTTTTCTTTTTTCTTTCGCTTGAAAATTTCACATTGAATAAAGCATTTTTTTGGACGAAGTTTTGACAGAATTCAGATAATCGGACATTTCAGTTATTGTGTTGCACAAGATTTAAGATAAAAATACTCTGAGGATTGGTTGTTTTTTAGACGCAGACTTACCAAATGTGGCGATTTTTTATTTTCAGGAAATTGTGGCGATTTTTTTTTTATTCTCAGGAAAATTTAAAGACTATGATACCTAAAAATTACAGACAGCATAGGCTACTAAACATAGCTACCAGGGGCGTACGGAATTGAGGAAAATTCGGACAGCCACGTTTTAAATTTCAAGAGTGAAAGGTTCCTTTAAAAAATTCCTAAGCGTGCCTCAAATCTCAAAAAATATAAGCTCAAAAGAGGGAAGAAACATCGTACTCGCTGTGAAATTATCATGAAAAACCATTACGATTCCAAAATTTCGTCACACATTCGGCAAAAGGGAAAAGCTTTTATTCGTGGGTTTTACTTCATTTTTAACTTGTTTTGAAATCTTGTGTAACACACTGCCTGAAATGACGGATTATTTTAACACTTTAAAATCTATGCCAAAAACAGAAAACGCATGTTCAAAGTAAAATTTTAATGGAAAATAAAAATGATAACAGCGATTTGCGACACATTCGGGTAGGCTAAATTGGTTTTCCTCATCCCCACCTTGTACTGAAGTCTTGCAAACTTGCCCGAAATGGTAGAATATTCAGGCAAAGATTGATGCTGGGAAGTTCTCAATTGCCAAATTAATTCAACGGACAGACGGGAGTGGGTTCAGTAGTTCAGGTTCAGTGCCCAATAGTTTGCCATCTATCTGCCCCTAGAGCCAAAATAACCATAGAGCCAAGGGATATGAAAATCGGGTAATTTGTTTTTCAGTACTTTAATGGTGCAGTGTGAGAATGTCTTCCCATAAGTCTGTTGAAAATTAATTTAAACCAATCTTGTAACGTGGTATTTTTTCAAAAGGTGTAAGTAATAGAAGTAAAATAATTTGTAGTTGAAAGTTCAGCCAGTCACACAATTTCATAGATTCAATTACTCATTAGCCAAGAGTCACAATTTAGTCGCAATTTAGCTAAGAGTGGTATACACGAATCCGGACAGCAAGTGATGGCTTGATTTCAGTCTGCCATAAGTGGGGTCCATCACCTTTAAATCTTTTAATTTCTTTGCTTACTTTTATCATGGATGATTGTACACTAATTTGTATCTTAAATTCTCCAATTTCACCAAATAAGAGGATTTGCAATTCATGTAAACAATAAATAAAGACGTTTTAAGGCTGATGGACCCCACTAATGGCGGCATACAGTCACTAAAAACAAGCGCTAATCGGATTCGTCTATAGAGTAAAATACATGAGCATTTTTTTTCAGTTCCGTGAACCCTAAAATGATACAAGACCATTTCAATGCTTTTCAATGGTAGTGATATATTTTATCTGGTAATCTTCTGATCAAAATAGCGCCATTTCCTTTTGTCTGAGGATCCGATTTTCAAAATTTTCTGTACTCGCAAAATAATGGTGGCGCTACGCTTAAATAGTCTTCCGAAAGAAAATAAATTTCCAGTGAACATTTTTTCCAAGGGAAAACTCAAAATAGCACCTGCTTTGATCCCCAATAAGAGCCTAGAAAATGCCATTTTCGACTGGCTGGGGGTCCAAATTTCCAAAACTTTCCGTACGCTCCGCACCAACAAATCGTGGCACTGGGTTGAAATAGTCTTCCTAGCAGAATTTAAGTTTCAAGTGAACCTTTTTTTGCAAACGGAAACTCAAAATAGTGACTGTTAGAACCCCTTCAAGGCTGGAAATGCCACTTTCGGTAGTCTGAGGGGTCAGATTTTCCAAAATTTCCTGAACGTTCCGCGCCAACCAGTGGTAGCGCTCCTCTGAGTATTTCTGGCTGAATTTAAGTTTGAGTCAACGTTTATCTGAAATTGATAACTTAAAATATCGACTGCTCATCCCCTATAACTTAAACCTGTAAAAATGCCACTTTTTACTGTCTGGAGGGTAAGAATTTTCAACTTTTTTGTGGACGCTGCTCGCCAAATAATGGTTGAGCTCCGCTTAGATAGTCTTTCGGGCAAAATAACATTTTAAGGGCAAAAAAGTGAAATGTTCTCGTGCGCCTACGGATATAAAAAAAATCATAACTTAGAAAGCTAGGTTCGTAAAGGAAATGGATAGATCTAAAGGAAGGGGCATTCTCCAATTATTACCGTACATCACTCAGTATTTTGAAATTTATGAGTACTTTGTTTTATGTTCCAAACTAGCCTATTCTATTCTATGGTAGTAAGCAGTCTGTAAACCTGAGCAAGAGATCAACGAAATATGAATGTAATAATCGAATGTTAGGCAACGCTGGGCAGTGCATTAGCACGGGATAATGGGCGATAAGGTTTTGAGCAAGGGATGTACGAGGGCGCAATCTCTGGGCAGTGTTGTTGTGCTCGAAACCGGTCTCAAGACCGGTTTTTGCTGGTCTTGGTCTCGGTCTCGGTCTCGACACCCTGTGGTCTCGGTCTCCGTCCCTTGCGATCTCGAAAATTGTCCTGGTCTCGCTTCGAGACCGGCCAAAAATATGTTGTTCTATTTTTTTATTTCAGTAAGATAATTAATGTCTAAAAATAGAAAATGAAGTGTTAAGATGCGTAGATTACTTTTTAGGCCTATGTATTTATTCATTTTTTTAGTGAGTGCCTTTTGTCCATTGTTATTTAATGATGGATATCAATCAATTTTATCTTACCCCACCAGTGAAGTACCAAGGGAGGGCATATCTGCAATGTCACCCATCCCCTTTCCTCACAGAAGGTAGCATATATTCCACCAGATTGCATGTAAGGACACCAACTTTTACAAACAATTTCAAAGGGTGAGGGGCATCCCTAGGCTCGTTCCGCAGCCGGTAAAGACGTACGAGAAAGGGGCAGGGGAGTGGAGGATGGTCAGGTGCGCTGAACAATAGTTTTACATTTATCATACAATAGGTGTTTGGAGTAAAACCATTTAAAGTCGGGAGTTCGGTCAGTAACATACAAAATTGCATCAATTCAGCGGATCTTGAGTTTAGACAAGAGTTGCAATAGGGAAACAGCATATTTTCAATTCCATTGTAGTCCCCCCCCCCCCGAAGATTAAATAGCCTACCATTTCATCTAACGTTATGGTACATTTTAGAGTAAATTTCTGATCTCTTAGCAAGTTGATGGTTTTTAATTATTGAAAAAGCTAAAAATAAAGACTATTTAGATACAGCTTTAAAAGCACGATTGTACAGTTTTCGGCCATCTGATAGCGATAAGCGAATAGCGAATAGCGATTCTTCGAAATTTTCTTTCCTCTCCATACCAACTGATAAAGGCGCTCAACTTGGATAGTATTGTATTTATGGTAGAATTACTTTTTGGGCATACAATTAAAAAACGGACATGCCTCGTGCCCTTACGCTCATCACTGATGCTTTTTTTATTTGACTCCTAACGGTATGCAAATTTAAAAACAAATTTTACTTCAAATAGGTACCGGTACCGTTTGGCATCTGATTGCACATAAAGACACAAAATGTTCAGTTTTACCCCATTAACGACCACAATTCAAAATTCAATACTATTCCTGAAAAAACTAAAAATTTGGAATCATTTTGCATTTAAGCTCCTTGAAAAGGTCAAGAATTTTCAAAGGGGAAAGGGAAACCCTCTTCAGAAAAAAAATGCTTACTTCACTACTGAACCTCACCTTACCTTTATAAACTCATACGTTGCGTTTACTTTACAAAAACGCCAATTGTCTTGAGTTAGATAGAGTTTTACGGTCTAGTTTCCAACCTATTGGTTCAAGTCGAGCAGGCTATGCCACCTCCCCTTCATAGAAAAATTGCTTTCTTCACTGAACCTCACCTTACCTTTGGATTGAGTTTACAAAAACTCCAATTGCCTTGAGTTAGATAGAGTTTTATGGCCTAGTTTCCAACCTATTGGTTCAAGTTTAGCAGGTCACGGCCTTTTTTCCAGTTTTGGCTGAATGGCTTGTTTTCCCTACTCCATTGCTTATGCTGGAAATCACGCACAAGTTCAGCACAACGGCAGTAGGTTCCACTTTTAGAGTGTTTGGTATGACTCAACCTGGGAATCGAAGCCGGGCCTCAAGCGTGAGAGGCGAATGCTCTCAACGTTACATTAAAAACGAGGTAATTTCTGTAGACTACTACGATCATTTACTAGTTTGGGGTGAGAGGACACGCCTTTTATCTTTTTCCTGTGAGTTTACACCTGTAGCACTCACTGGCTGTGATTTGATGAGCAAGGCAACCTGGACCGTACTGGACGGGGTCGGATTGGGGGCTGCCACCCCACAAATGACCTTGCCTTCCCGAATCGGACGGACTTTGGTCCCTCACTGGGGCAGAGATTATACTCTGGTTGGGCAACCCTGTGAGAAAGAGTTCTGTACGGCAATGATGGCCATGTATGAAAAAAAAAAGCTTGGATAAGTGTTTAAAAGCTATTTATTCTGTTTGGTCAGGCAACTGGAAGCTCCCTGTTTTGGCATATGACCATAACCAAAACAGTCTCTTTTTCCTAAGGACGGTGACCTTTTGCACTTTTCCAGATGCTCAGACATTATTTCTGCCCCACTGAGGCACTATAGTCTGACCAATTCAGCAAGCAAGGTCTTGGCCTATTGGCGGGGTCATGGCGGTGGCCTCCTGTTGCGTACAGTCATGCATATAATAAAACATGTACAAAATCAATGATAATGCACTTGCTCTTACATGTCATTTTAGAGCATAAAGTAACTAAGGTAAAAACGTATTCCAAATTTTGGACGGTTTATTTTCCTTATGCAAAATGAACATTCGGTCTCGGTCTTGGACCTTATCGGTCTCGGCCAAGTTGTCGAATTTTACCCCTGGTCTCGGTCTCGACACTCCCTGGTCTCGGTCTCGGTTTCGGTCACAGTCGGTCTCGGTCTCGGTGTCTGTCTCGATCTCGGTCTCGGACATGCCGGTCTCGACTACAACACTGTCTCTTGGAGTGCGATTTTTTGTTTTAGTGCTCAGGTCCTGAGTTTTTTTACCTTGTTCATTTATGCAAAACAATGTTGAAAATTCATTTTAAATAGCCGCATTATACAGCGCATCCCGGATCAAAACGGAGTATAGCCTAGACTGGATGAGTACACTTATCCGTTACGGTGAGTCTGGGATAACGTACGTACGACCATCTGACTGTAGTGGACAAAAAGAGGTTAAAGGGCCAATTCTCTCACCCCAAACTACACTTCTAGTATAGGGTAACAGAAACTCTCTACTGGCCCAGCTTTTTGATTGACTGCTAATTAGAACAATGCAGAGTACCAAAGCTTATATTAAGCAGCATGAACTGTTCTGAGTTTTGATTATACACATTGAGCTTTTCTATACTCACCCTGAAGCAATTAACTGTGCTTGTGTCTGGATGAGGGTGAATTTCAGACAATTGTGGGAGGGGCTTAATTAAGAATGATAGGAGAATTGGTACTGTTTGGAATGAGAAAACTTGGCCTTTAAGGATATTTACTAAGTATGAATATATGAGTTATGCTAATGAAAGCAAAAATATTGAAATTCTGAGATTTAGAAATGGGAGGCTATGATTTCCCCTCGTCATTCTAGGCGTTTGTGTTTATAAGATAGGCTATGTGTACTTTTGTTTACTTTAATTACAAGTACGGATACGTTAATGGGAACTTTTTGACAGAAACATCGCAGGCTAATTTTGCACTTAATGGGGAGCGAGAGATGATATAAGTCAGTGCAGCACATACATTTTGAAACTATATACACAACAGCTGAAGAGATACTTTCTACTGCTCTCGATAAAAACGAGATAAACTACACTACCCAAAAGAGTGAACTACGTTACTCTCTAATAGAGGGACAGGTGTAAATTCACCCCATTAGAGTATTAATTTACTCCGAAAGTAGTGAACTTCACTTCAAGAAGAGTGAAAATTTACTCCTTAACGCTGTATAAGCACCCCGTCAAGATTGAAACTTTGCTCTCAGTTTGAAGTGAACCTTATAATTTTCACACTTCTAGGGTGGAATTTCAGTCTTTTCGTTTTTAAAGTAAAGCTCAAAAATAGTTAATCCTCCATCCTCAAAAACTAGTGATATTTTCTTTCCGATTCCAAATTTTGCCGGCAAATTGTATCATATGATGTTAAACTAATGCTGACTTTTATGCCCCATCCACTCTATAAGACACGACTTACTGCGACCAGACTGTCTAGTCGCGGTAAACGACTGACGACTCTTTTATTTGCTCGTCAGTCTCCCCCGTGGACTGGGATTGTAGGATACGCCCATTTCCTACGAGTCGTGACAGGTGACTATAGACGAATCCGATTAGCCCTTGTTTTTTAGTGATTGTATGCCGCCATTGGTGGGGTCTATCAGCCTAAAATCGTCTTTATTTATCGTTCACAAGAATTTCGAACCCTTATATTTAGTGAAATTGGAGAATTGAAGATACACATTAGTGTAAAACCATCCATGATAGAGTTAAGCAAGGAAATCGAAAGATTTAAAGGTGACGGACCCAGTGGCGTAGCCACGGGGGGCCTGGGGGGGG
Source organism: Holothuria scabra (assembly GCA_037179385.1). Lineage (NCBI taxonomy): Eukaryota > Metazoa > Echinodermata > Holothuroidea > Aspidochirotida > Holothuriidae > Holothuria > Holothuria scabra. The sequence continues at coordinate 52,793,859 of CM074180.1, forward strand.
GCTAGGCCCCCCAGATTCTCTTCAGCCCCCCCCCCTCCAGATTTTTTGCGTCCTGATAAAGTAATTAAAAAAATAAAATGTTTGAACGGAAATAAAATTTGAAGTATTTCATTCAAAACAGTAAATAAATAAAATGTGTCAAAATTAAAAAAAAAACATGGATGAATGTGTGTAAAACACATTTTGTGCGCACGTATGAAATCAAGTAATAACTTCAAAATGCCTACTTTCACTAAATTAGATACCGTTTGTGATCTGCACTGTCGTTTATTGCATATCACTTAGAAGATGAAACGAAAGTCTCGACGACAAACTTTAATGTGACTTTGTTAGGTTAAGACCCTTTCTGCCTTTCGGATGGCTGATTGATTTACTGAAAATAAGGCAATCGTACACTGGAGACCACTCTTACACGACCATTCCTATACTTTATCATACACAAAATATGCCGTAAGCAGGTAAGGGTAAGGTACTGCCTTCGGATAATTCTTCCCTTCCATCCTTAACAAGTAGGCCTAGGCCTATGTTGTGCCTCACTCCTGCCCATGACAAGTGCTACTGCAGGACGACGTTTTTCGACAAGTCCTCTTTTTACTAGTTGGCACTGGCGTCCGGGGGATTTGTAAAATGTCCACAAGGTCCTGATTTCATGTGTTTCCCACATGATCCATACTTCTGCTTTGCGGTTCAATTATTTTGAGAGATTTATTCGTAGTATTTTAATTTTGACTACGTAATGTACCGATGGACAAATACTGCACCATTTTGCACATTGTTTCTTTGGTAGTATGTATGTTTCTTGTAAAATCTCTACAAAAACTAAAAATATTTTGATATTTTTCATGCTCCCCAAAAAGGGAAAATCCTAAAACTTAGGCCTATAATCAGTTTAAAGTTTTGCCAAACATAGTACCATTTTACATCTAGGAAATTAACGCAAGTTTCTCAGAGGAGGACACAACTACTTTTGGTTTTCCTGTTAAAGGGTAAGGTACTGCCTTAGGTAAGCTGAAATCCATTCAAATATTGCCGCATTTGCGACTGGGTACATCCAGTCTAAAACACGTGGGAAGTGCCGTTTCCGGCCATCTGGAGGGGTTGTAAAGCCCAAAATTTTCTTGTACGCTCCGCGCCAACTGATGGTGGCGCTCCGCTTAGATTCAAATATTGCCGCATTTTCGATCTACGTCCTTCTGAAGTTTACAATTTTTCCCAAGAGAAAGGGAGATGCCGATTCCCTTTAGTCTCATCCTCCACGCCACAGATCAGATTTGCCCAGATTTTGGGGTCCCTAAAAATGTATGTATTATCATTTTTCATACATTGATTTTTTATTCCGCTCATTATTTGAGAAGTCGCAGACATGAGATTCGTATTTCAAGGCTGGGTACATCCAGCTTAAAACACATGGGAAATGTCGTTTCCGGCCATCTAGAGGGGTTTTAAAGCCCAAAATTTTCTTGTACGCTCCGCGCCAACTTGTTACCTAGCCCCCCCCCTCCCCCAAAAAATCCCATCCTGGCTGCGCCACTGGACGGACCCCACTTATGGCCGACTGAATTCAGACCATCACTTGCTGTCCGAATTCGTGTACAGAGGCAAGGACTTGCACCGTGTTTCATGAAATTTTATCAGTCTAGGTACTTTTCGCTGCGAGGTGCCTCTAGAAAACAGGAAATAGAACTTTTCGAATAGTAACCCTTTACCGTTGTGCTCCGATCGGGGCATATTTGCGCTCCTCGGGAGTGCGCGGAAAAGCGGACGTAGCCCGCCCCGCATCGGGTTCCGTAGGCCATTGACCCCGTGACCTTAAACTATTGTCTCTCTCGTTGTTGTGGCCGAATTTTCGGGTAGCTACTCGCAGTTTCGAGCTCCACGTGAAACAGTAAAGATGGGTGACAGCCGAGCTTTCCGCATGGGTCCAAAAGGACCCAAACAACGGTAAAGGGTTAAAAGATGCAATTGTTAAGTTTTGGTATCGAAAACTTGTATTTGAAAAAATTCCCCTTTTTAGGAGAGAGTTTTAACAAACGTGGCAGAACCTGTCACTGATAAAAGTTATCTCAAGCCATAATTATGTGAAATTGTGTGTCATATGACGAGTAACGCTAAGGTCATCCCCTTGATTATGCTTTTATATGCTCTCATGCTCTAAGAACCGGGCCCATATCTGACTTGTCCATTTTTCCGTTTTTTTTTTTTTTTTTTGAACCATAGACAAGAAGAGTCTAAACCCCAAATGACGTAACGGCGAATTGTTTAGCAAATTATTCAACACAAAATCTAAAAGTTACCACCAAAAAACAGTATTTATCCCAAAAAAAATCGGAAAAAATTTGAACCCCTCCATACCATACTGATAGTAATCATTGGTTATTTGTGGATACGGTAAGTTTTGAAGCAGCGCGATTTTCACAAATCAGATGCGTCAGATAGCACATTATATTTCCCCAAGATGTTCACCCATGGATTAAAACACGCATCTGCTTACGAATTGTACACTACAGAGAGACATGTTAAATTCCTACTTTCGATTTTGACGTTCTTTTCATATATATGCATATTCAGTGCATACAGTTTATGAACATTTGGTAAGTGGGGGCCAGTGGCGTAGCCAGGATGGATTTTTTTGGGGGGGGGGGCTAGGTAACAAGTTGGGGGGACTGATACCTCCGAGGGTCAGGTGGCAAGACTATCTAAGCGGAGCGTCACCATCAGTTGGCGCGGAGCGTCCAAGAAAATGTTCATTGGGTTTTACAAACCCCAGATCGCTGGAAATGACACTTCCCACGTGTTCTAAGCTGTATGTATACCCAGCCTTAAATACGAATCTCATGTCTGCCACTTCTCAAATAGTGTGAATAAAAAATAAAAATCCATCTATGAAAAAGATAATACATACACTATTAAGGGACCCCAAATTTGGGCATTTCTGATCTGTGTCATGGCCTGGGGGATGAAACTAAAGGGACCCGGTATCTCCCTTTCCCTTGGGAAAAATTGCAAACTTCCGGAGACCGTTTCTTTTCTGAGAAAATTTCTTTGCGTTAGATTTGCTAAATGCAAAATGTTCCTATGTTTGGCAAAACTTTAAACTGAATTTAGGCCTACGTTTTATGATTTTCCTATTCGGGGAGCCAAAAAAAAAAAATTCAAAATACTCATTTTTAGTCTTTGTAGAGATTTTACAAGTGATATACATACTACCAAAGAAACAATGTTTTCCCGTTTTCAGTGGTGTTTAGATGCATAATTGTGCAGTATTTGTTCAGTCATCGGTACATTACTTAGTCAAAATGAAAATACTACGAGTAAATCTCTCAAAATATTTAAACCGCAACGCAGAAGTATGGATCATGCGGGAAACACATGAAATGCGGACCTTGTGGACATTTTACAAATCCGCCCAAACGCCAGTACCAACTAGAGAAAACAGGACTTGTCGAAAAAAATCGTTCTACAGTGGCACTTGTCATGGAAAGGGGTGGGGCACGACGTAGGCTTACCTGTTAGGGATGGATGAGAAGAATCATTCGAAGGCATTACCTTACCCTTAAAGGGCCAATCCTCTCACAACAAACCACTGAATTTCTCCATTGGCTCAGCTCCTTGATCGACAGCTAATTCAAACAATGCAGAGTACCAAAGGTTTTTTTACACAACCTGAACTGTACTAAGAGTGTTTCGTTAATAAACATTGAGCTTTTCTAAACTCGACTTGAAGCAATCAACTGAGATTGTCTCTGGATGAGGACTAATTTCAGACAATGGTGGGAGGAGCTTAAGTAAGAACGTTAGGAGAATTAGTACTGTTAGGGGTGAGAGAACAGGGCCTTTCAGGCATATTTTGTGTACGATAAAGTATAGGAGTGGTCGTGTAAGGATGGTCTCCAGTGTAGGATTGCCTTGTTTTCAGTAAATCAACCAGTCCTCCGAAAGGCACAAAGGGCACTTAACAAAGTCACATTCGAGTTTGCCGTCGAAACTTTCGTTTCATCTTCGAATGCAATAAACGACAGTGCAGATTATATACGGTATCTAATTTAGTGAAAGTAATCATTTTGAAGTTACTACTTGATTTCATAGATGCACATAAAATATGTTTTAAACACATTCGTGCATTAATTTTCTTAATTGTTACACATTTTATTTATTTACTGTGTTTGAAGGAAATACTTCAAAGTGAATTTCCGTTCAAACATTTTATTTTTTCTCAATTACTATATCAGGAGGCAAAAAAAAAAAAAAATCTGGGGGGCCTGAGGAAAATCTGGGGGGCTAGCCTCCAGCCCCCCCCCCTCCCGTGGCCACGCCACTGATGGTTGCTATTTATCCTGCATAAATATATGCCATGACCTACCCATATTTGTTCATAGGATTCATACTTTCTTTTCTTTTTTGCGTGTTGAAGACTGCTGAGCCTTTAAAGTTCAGCTCAAATATTTTTTATCCCTCTTCTTTTATTCAGTATTTGTCTCATGTGGTAGCCTACATATTAACAAAATAATGATTACAATGCATCTGCACGTTAGCACACGGAGGTAACACAAAAAACTTTTGCTTCCAACATAATAAAAAATATGCAGTTTGAACATGCTTTTGTAAATGATGTAAAGCTATGACTGCAATATCAAATTTTTTCATTTACCATTATTTTTCTTTTTGTTAGTCAGTGAATGCAGCAGTATGGTACATAATTTACAAGGCAAAAGAATAACTGTAACTCTGCATGTAATAAACAAAAAATAACATGTACGTTCAACATTTTAAACACTTCCCTTCAACATAACCAGAACAGTATGTAATTTGAGTTTGCTTTAACGATAACCATGCACCTTTTACCTCAATGCCCCATTCTTATGTTAACATGTTGAATTAACCTACGTCCCACATCAAAATATAATTATTGGTAAAGAAGTAGACAGTCTTTGAATGCTAACTGTATGCTATCATAAGCATAAAGTGCACGTGGCTTAAAGGTATACAGCTAATACCAATGCAACTTGAAAATAAGTTTTTATACTTCTACTTGCAAAATTATGGGAAACACATTTTGTTTCACGGTAACTTCTTGGCCGACGATTTAGCTATTAAAAACCATTTCATCAACGATGTTTCTGCAACATGGTCAAAGTATTCGTTTCGCAACCCAGCTGAAAATTTTCGTAATCGAATAATCTGGAATAACTCATTGATGAAAATTGATGATAAAATTGTCTTTTACGACTTTTTGCGTGTAAAAGGTGTCGTATGGGTTAATGATCTTTATAACAATAGCCAACGACCATTAAACTTTGAACCCTTTAGAAGAAAATATTAATTGTATGTTTTTCCTTTCACCCTTTTTTATGGCATAGTATCTGCTTTTCCCAGAATGAAGGTATAATAGAGAATCTGAGTGATTTATATTTTCTATTTTAAGCACATGCTAATCCTGCCGGCTAAAATTTTGCATCGGTCATACCAATTGATAAAAAACGTCGAAAGATCGTTTTACGGTCACCAAGTCCGATTCTGAATTACGGAGTTCTTCACTCATGTCTACCCTAATAATCACACAATGTTTCCACAGCAATAAGGTTTTAAATTTAGTAAATGATGTCATATTTTATTTCTATGTTATATTTTTATTAATATTTTTATGTCTCTCATCACCAGTGGGGCGGTTAGATTATGGGGAAAGGCCGATTTATTAAGGGTTCCAGTCTTAAACCCCGTCCTCGACATATCGCCACTGCATGTAATGTATCTGTTTTAAGAAGTGTGTAGATCAAAAGAGTCAGGAAGATTTTTTTTTTAAACTGGATCATCAAAGAGTCTCTCAAGTTCCCATGAATATAATATCAGTGTCACCGGATGGTGTGTAAGATGGGGAAGGGGAAATCTGACCCGTTCGATGCCGGAGTTTTAAGTTTTAATGTTATTTGGCAATATTTGCTTATTTTAAGGCAAAGCTACTTTGAAGAAAATTGGGAGCAGGTAATGTTACAACTTATACAGTGTAGTACTTTTAAAACCGATAATGTATCATCGGTGAGTGGATCACTCGGTAACGATAATGTAGTAACAATTTAACTTTAACTCCTTTAACGGATAATACATCACCCTCAAACCGATAACGAGCAAAACATGAGTAAGTGGTGCCATTAGTTGGGCAAAAATGTTCTTGTCCCCTCACAAAAAAATAGTATGTGACGTATAACCATCTGGAGGGTTTGCAAAGTCAAAAGTTGTCTTGACAGCTACAACGCGCTGCGCCATCAGATGGTGGCGCTCCTCTTAGATAGTCTCTCTTTCATGACCCTTACTATTTTTCCGTTTCGCTACTCCTGGTAGGTTCACAGTCGTTAGTAAATACTTTTTCGAGAGCTAAGACACAATTTTGTCCGGAAAAAGTCCCAGCACCCCCTCCTCACACACTGATCGACACCTATAGGGACGTCCCTGGAATTATACTAAATTATCTTTTGCAACATTCCTTCCCGGCGCTAGGTTTTGAAGACTGAAATTCGTAAACATGCAGTACCAAATTCATATCTCTTTGTAGATTAGTCCTTTTCTTTTGCAATCGACGGGAAAATTGAGGGGTAATTCTCTCAACAACAGCAGCTGTTCATCACTCACGAAAACAACTGTTAAAGATAAGTTACAGTTAGGCTGTGACGCCATCCGTCATGGCGTCACTATAAGCAAACTATACAAGGATTAACCATTAACACGTCCAAGTGTTTGTTAAGTGTTACTCGGTAATTTTACAATGAGGGCAATGATAATAAATGAGATCTCCAATGGGGATTTCAGGGGAGGTTTCGCCACTTATCTCCTCCTATGGTGACTCCAAGTCAATATCTTGATAAAAATTTCAACTCAGTATCTCTCTTAGGGATTTTGGTCGACCGGCGGCTGTGGGGGTAGGAGGCAGGGACGCTGTGAAGCAGATAGATGCCCCGAGTCTCAGGACGACCCAACGCACTGCTTTCCAAAATTTTCATTCAATTTTCTTTACATGGTAGAAACCTGCTTTCCCATTTCTACTAACTAGTTCTATTTAAACATTTAAATTTTCAATACTTAGTATAAAGATGGCCGTTACGATTCCGGTTGTTCAGTTGATCTGTGTCCCTTGATGATATTGTGTCACATAGGTCAAATTTCCAAAACTTTAATTTTTTAAATTGTCAGTATTGCCATATCAGGTTTTGTAATTTAAGGCACGTCAAGCGCCCCGAAAACTCACACATATATAAAGATATGTAGCTTGTATTGGTTTAAATTCAGAATTCATGAGAGAAAAGTTGGGGAAACGGCACTTGAGATGAACGGTGTCACTTAAAGATTTGGTTTCAAATAGGGAAATTTTCCAAACATTTTATTTTCTAAAGCCGCGATCGCCCCATGTGTGGCTCTGTCACTATTTCATACAGGTATGATTACACTTAACTGTATCAACGGCTGGCAGTAGTGAACGATTGGCTTTATCGATAAAGAAAAACTTGTATCTTTACAGGTGGGAATAATAATTATTTAAAATCATAATCTTCTCATCACAATTGAGTTCAATTTATATTCATGTAAGGTTGGGGCAGAGGATTCTTTGCCAAAATATGCAATCATTCCATTGGAGCTCCAAGCAAAAAGCCACAACAAGTTGGCATCACGGACTTCCTATACCTGTATACGGGCATATACTATGCGTAGATTGCCGCTACCGCTCGTATCGTGTATGGCGTAGCAAGACGGTTGTCTGCTATGGTGTTCTTTGTGAAAGTTTAGACTTGCTCAACTTGAGTAGTTCAGATAAACATATTTTGCGTAAAAGTTGAAATATTTTGGAAATAATGCAAGATAAAGTCAAGGTCACTACTCTATTTCAGGAATATGATATTATCCAAGTTTAAATTTTAAGTTATCACAGAGCAGGGACCGCGGAGACGGAGGGCTAGGGAGGCTTTAGCCCATTTTAGGCCGTCTTAAACTGCATTTATTTTTATTGGACGTATTGGGCCGCTTCGATAATTATCCCCCGCACTTCAAAATTGGCCCCGCGGCCTCTGCAGAGTCGGCGTCAAATCATTCAAGATATAGCTTCACGGCCATCTTGGTGCACCTTTTTGTCCTGTCGGTGGCGACTATCTACGCATAGGACGTATACGTTGCATGCTCTGTCCATTAAGAAGTCAGTGGTTGGCATGGAGCGTTGAAAACATTTTAAAATGATCGTGTCAACTCAGACAGTCGGAAATGGCATTTCCCAGGTTTGTAAGTTAACTCATTATTCTGAGCTTCATTTGAAAAAAAAATGTACAGCAAGAAAGTAGCAAACTGCAATACGATCGGACAATTTCCAGATGAAATTTATCCCTACAATTTTTGCGGTTTTGGCTCTATATTCAACTGGATACCCTCCCATTTAGCATATAATCTGGCAGTTGAAAACATCCTACAACTATTTTGCAACATACGCCAAACAATATTCTACCACTTTGGGCAAAATGTTGCCCAAACTACGGAGTGAGACTGAGGAATAAATGATTTTTATACATTGCCAGAATGTGCAAAATTTTCTTTATGTTTTTGACTTTTTAAATATGAATATTTTCCCATGGATATGCTTTTTTATTTTTCCGGCAGATTGCTGGAGGAATTCCGGCACGCGTGGGTGTTTTCTGCGTTATTGGAAACATGCATGAAAGAGTTTCACTCAGGTGAAACAGTGAAACAGAAGCGTAGAGCGTAATCCTTAGTAACTTCGAGCAAATCTGGCCGAATTGTTGCTTTGGAACAGTTGCAAAACCCACTAAAAGTTGAAAAGTATCAAGAAATAAGAGAAAAAAGATGAATACCAAAGTGTGCGAAGTGCAAGAAAATTTTGGTAATTTGTGAAACATTTTTGACAGAAAACAGAGTATACTTCTAGTAGTCCCAAAGACACGTCATCGTACTGCCCGCAGACTGTAGAGGATGTAGATCTTAGCCTTCAGATCTTCCGTGCATGTAATTTTGTTTCTTGATAATGGTCATAAGTGCGGATCCTGAGGAACTATGCCCCGCAAGCGGTGAAATGTAGTTAGATCCTATAATACTAGTTAATAATACTCTACAACATTTACTCCTGTTTTTGAGTACGCCCTCTAAACTTTCAAAAATTCTCATCTCTGTGTTATTACTGAAGCAAATCAAGTATTCTTTTATCTATGTAATTGTCTACAGCTTTGAAATTGCTGTTTACTAATACATGTACTCATTTTGTATGTAATCCTCTTATACACCAGAAGGGGTCTCAAGTTCTTTGAGAAAGAAACAAACTTCTGAACTTCTAAATCTCCATGAAAAAAGATCAAGCATAATGCCCGCCCTCTATTAGATTTTGGAGAGAAATAATGTGTCATAAGGTCTTGACAAAGACTAACCGAAATGCTACATTGAAAATCATTTATTTATATGCCAAACGTTGTAAACAGACTCTGTGTCAAGACATCGTCAGTTCCTTGAAAGTGTTTGCCAATTGCAAAGTTAATCTGCGATCGAGTCGTCTGATCAAGCTTTAAATATTCAGCAAACAATACGTTAGAAAAGGAAAGAAAGGCAAGAATTATTCGTTTCACGTTGTAATAACACCCATATATCTCTGTACACGATAGATCAACCTTAATCCGCCTAATATATAATTTAGTTAAGTTTGAGACGCTATTGATGATTGATTATGTGATACATCAATGATCAAGACTGAAGGACGCGGAGCGGGCGAAAATTTTGACAGTTTGTGAACGAATCCTCGAAATTGGAGTTTGGTGCCAGATTAACGGAAAGTTCATTACAGTACTCGAGTAAAAAAATGACTAGGTTGAGACATAAGCTCAAGTTTGGTGAAGTTTTGTTCTTCAGTGTACGTAGCCTCTTTCGGAAGAGGTGTAAACTTTTGTTTTCGACGGTTCTTTGCAACCGGTTGAAAACAAAAAAACGTGCTTAACTGAGTATCAGAAAACTCCAACTAGATTTTTAGATTTTTCAACTTTCGTCGCTGCGACGAATGTGAAGGGGGACACCCCGACGACCCGGTCGCACGGAACCGCTAATGTCCATCATTTAGGGACAAAAAGGAAGAAGTTCTAAGGAAACAGCTTTCAAAGTTTTATTTTAGCATCGAATTTTCTCCACGGTAAAAGATTCAGTAACAGTTCGTAAGGTCTAGCTGTCTAGTGAAAGTTCCTCAAAGCTTCGCCCACTCTCGAAATCACTTCCATGCCCCATGCAAAACCCAAACAAGAGGCCAAAATTGAACTTCTTTTACTCTAGGTCTAGCCGTATATGATACGCTATCATTAATTTATCGGTGATTCTTTTTAAGTAAATAAGATTATGCATTTGAATTGAAAAAAATAAACGAAACGAAACGAAAGAAAGGTACGGCGACATCCCTTTAAAAAAAGTTGTCTCCTCTTTATACAGTTTGCATAAACGACTAGCACCAGACCAATGATTTAGTATTTAAATGTTTAATCGGTAAACTTTTCTGACTTTAATTAACCGATAAACGTGGCTTGGTAGAAACATCTAAGACCGGGAGATAAAGGGGTGATAAACGCATTTTATGTATGGCGCTGCTATGCATGCTGCATACTGCCGCATCATTCAGGCTGTCAGGTGAATAACAGCTCTATGCCTATACCTGCGTAGCAGGTTGTAGTTATGGCACATAAATTTTTTTGTTCATATGGTTCAAAGGTTCAATTTGGAAGGAGTGGCGGGCTACCCAAGTGCCGTTCCGCAGGGTACTTCTGATTTGGCTGTTTATCTTGCTTGGTGTTTAAAGTAACATAAGAAAATTGCCAAATGTTCAACTAATGCACCGTGCGATTGGTCAAAGTTGAAGTTAACCTTTACGCTGTACCTTCGAGACATTTTCGGCTTATGTACCCTTTCGAATAATACATGTCTCTGAAGTATTGCCCACAAAGTTTGTAGTCTCATAGGCTACGTACAGGGATGAAAAAAATTCACTCCAGCTTTATAATCAGGTTGGTTAAAGACGTTTTTTAGGTCTTCACCTTTTAGTGTTCAGCCTTTACTTTACTGAGTCCGCTTCTCAGCACGACAGGAGGGAAATACCATGGAGATAAAAAGTCATCCCATGTAACACAGAATGTTTTTATAACGTGGCATGTAGTTATAACCCCACATGACACGTAACACGTTTTTAAAAACGTTTTTTGTTACCTGGGTTGCTAATGCCGGAGTATCCAAATGTTCATGGGTGACCCCACACGGACCACTTGAAAACGGAATCGGCTTCCGGTGAGAAGTTAAGGTTTTTATTAGCCTGCCTTAAAGCGCCACTATATGTTATTCTCGCCCTTTCAAGCCAAAATCTCTAGTTCGAGGGAGGGGGGAGTAAGTGTGCATCCACGCAGGCGATGCAGTTGTCGTATGACCTTCTGACCGGATCGAAGTACCAAATTTTCAAACTCATCTTTTAAGTCCATACCTAAAATTTTATATAAGGGCAAATTGTTTCTTCCCAGTTTGATTGTGTTGGGCCACTGTATCGTTTCTGGTACGTTGTCATGCGAGTTAACTCATGTGACAACTATTATTTGTTAATAAATTGTGACAGTGCATGATTTCCGCTCGGTTTACATAGTTGATATCCAAATGTTTGAGTAAATTTGGAAAAACCCATAGCCCTATACATATTTGTTATGTAAGTAAACAATAAAAGATTTTAAGGGTTCTTGAAAGCATGGTTGAATGAACTAGTAAAGAGAACAAATATTGATAGATAAATAACTGAATTATCCGATAAATTCGATATCATCTGTACTGACTTTGTGTGTGTACTTAGTACACTCTTTTTAAACAAAATGATCTTCATAGTATGATTGTGCAATTGCTAATAAATACACTCAGTGCCATATTGAAAGGTGACTTACACGGAATGAATGACGAAGTATGTTTGATATCAGTTATACTGCTTACATGAATAATACGGTACACATCCACCATTCATCCTACAAGCCAGTGAGACACAACTGGAAAAAGGGCCGTGATCGACCCGACTTGAAGCAATTGGTTAGAAACTGATTAGTCATTTCGATCCTGCGGTTCAATGTACTTTCTGTTGAGGGTGGGATTCATCTTACAAAAATATACCATTTGGCAGAATTAGAATGGAATTAAAATGGGACTCTTCCCGATCGTCCTCCTATGCATATGCTCTCATGAATCTTGTCCCCGTTTCACCCAAATGGGATACGACATAGATGATACTATGAGACTTTAATAGCAGAGAACCCTGGAAATAGCCATTTTCATTTAAAAACTGATTAGAAAATAAAAAAGTCTGACGTATTTGCAAAGAAGTTTATGAGACTGCCGAGGCAGTCGTTAATAAGCTGATCTATTAGTTAGTTGAAAATCTCTCGCTAATCAAAAAGAATGAGACTCAACCCCTGATTTAAAATATCCACGTTGGATAGCCTGTATAGGAAATGCCCGTATGAACGAAAAGATTAGTTTGCAGCTACATGTAAGATATACAGGCCGCACCACTAGGCTCGTATTGAGAAACCTCTGTTACAGATTCGCCCATGCTCTGGCAACAAGGGTTTCACCTTAGATAGACACTTAAATCGTCTTTATCACTTTACATCGATTTCTGGGGTCATTTAAGGTGGTACTAACATGTCATCTTCTGCGGCGTCCTTGTCATCACGAAGTACCTCGTATGCCCACCTTATTTCAGCTTTACCTACGAATGTATGTATGTACATATGCGAGTGTTTTGTTTTTTATTTTTACATTAATTAGTTTAAATCTTCGATGTAAGATGTGTAGTGTCATGTCATTCTGTTGCCGGATTTTTGTTGGAAGACATCTTGAATGCACAATCAACGCACGTTACTGCCCATGTTTGTCTACCGTTCTTGTACGAGTTTCTCTGTTATTCTCAGACGACAGCTGATTATTTACTTTGTTACACTTTGCACAATCCTCAACGCTCCAACCTGCCGACGAACTGGAATACAGTACATACTTGACGGAAGTGATCATGTACCCCCCCCCCCCCCCACCACACACACACATTTGGGGTAAAAATTGACGCTATACTGGATAGGATAGACAGGAGTAGTTGTTAATAGAGAGAACATATCCAGAAACCCCGGAGGCTGAGGTTGAGACACTCACTGTTTTGATAACATATGGTATGGTGGGGTTACAGACTAGTCTCATTCGTTTGGACAGAACTTGCTTTTCCCGCCAGTTTTACAGGGGTAAGTATGCACTAAAATATTGAAGCACACCCTTCCTTTACATGAACAAATGGCAATGGCCCGATACGATTATATGTACACAGGCCTAAATCAATGTTTTTTTAAAGAAAATTAATTTTTTGTACTTCAGACACAGGAATTTCTCTTTGCGATGTTAACAGTAACGTATGAATGTCCGTAAGAAGAGGGATATAGGTGTACCTTTGATTGTCCAGCCGTTTTTCTTGAATAAAATCACTCAGATATTAGGCCTATAGCTATTTTTTTATTTTATTTTATTTTTTTTTTTTTTTGAGAAATATCACTCAGATAGTAGGCCTATAGTTTTTTGGTTTCGATGGTAAGAGAAACCAATGCAATCATGATGGCGTGCGTGTGTATGTATGTATGTATGTATGTATGTATGTATGTATGTATGTATGTATGTATGTATGTATGTATGTGTGTATGTATGTATGTGTGTGTATGTGCGTGTGTATAGGTGTGTGTGTTTGTGACACTCTGCTTGTTAACACGATATCTCAAGGTAGGAATGTCACTGAGTTTTCAAACTTAGTACATAGATGCCCCATATTAATCGGAAAAACCCTCTTGACTTTGGTCGAGTTTGAAGGTCATTTGAGGTCACAGGGGTCAAAAACTCGAAACACTTTACATTCAACACAACCCACTCGTTAACACGATATCTCAAGATAGGAATATCTGATAGTTTGCAGACTTCGTAGTTAGATGCCGCTTATGAAGAGGAAGAACCCTATCGTTTTTGGTGGAGTTCAAAGTTCATCTGGGGTCACGGGGGTCAAAAGACTCGAAACACTTTACAATACGATATGACACGGTAGGAATGTTTGAAAGTATTCAAATTTGGTACATAGATGTCCCATATCAAGAAAAAAGAACAGCATAAGTTTTCGTTGAGTTCAAAGGTTATTTGGGGTCACAGGTGTCAAAGGACTCGAAATACTTTACATTTAACTCATTAAAACAGTATCTCAATGTAGAAAATACCATAGGACTTGAAACACTTTACATTTAACTCATTAACACAGTATCTGAAGGTATGAATGTTTGAAAGTATTCAAACTTGGTACATAGACGTCCTATGTCAAGAAAAAGAACAATATCAGTTTTCAACGAGTTTAAAGGTTATTTGGTGTCACAGGTGTCGAAGGACTTGACACACTTTACATTTAACTAATTAGCAGAGTATCTCAATGTAGAAATGTTTATAGGACTTGAAACACTTTACATTTCACTCATTAGCACAGTATCTGAAGGTAGAAATATCTGGAAGTTTTCAGACTTCGTACATAGATGCCCCATATCAAGAAGAAGAATGGTATGGGTTTTGGTCAAGTTCAAAGGTCATTTGGGGTCACAGGGGGTCCAACCCGGAAAACCATGTTTACACAATATCTTAAGGTAGGAAGCTTGGATTGATTTCAAACTTAATATGTTGATGCAGTATGATGGGTGGATGAACCCTACTAATTTTAGTAGAGGTCAAAGGTCATTTGGTGTCACAGGAGGTCAAACCCCCAAAACATTTTTTACATGATATCTCAAGTTGGGAAACTTGGATTAAATTCAAACTCAAGATGTTGATGCATTATGATGTATGTAAAAATCCTACTGATTTTGGTAGGGGTCAAAGGTCATCTGGGGTCACAGGGGGTCAAACTTGGAAAACCTTGTTTACAGGATATCTCAAGTTAGGAAACTTGGATTAATCTCAAACGTGGTATGTTGATGCATTATGACGTAAGAAAATCCTTTTGATTTTGGTACAGGTCAAAGGTCATTTCGGGTTAAAGGGGGGCAGAACCCCGAAAACCTTGTTTACACGTTATGTCAAGGAAGGAAGCTTGGATTGATTTCAACCTTGAGATGTTGATGCATCATAATGTAAGGAAGAACCCTATTGATTTTGGTAGAGGTTAAAGGTCATTAGGGGTCACAGGGGGCCAAACCCTGAATACCTTGTTTACATGATATCTCAAGCAAGGAAGCTTAGATTGATTTCAAACTTGATATGTTGATGCGTTTTGATGTATGGAAAACTCCTACTGATTTTGGTAGGGGTCAAAGGTCATCTGGGGTTGCAGGGGGTCGAACTCCAAAAACCTTGTTTGCATGATATCTCAAGGTAGGAAACTTGGATTAATCTCAAACTTGGTATTTTGATGCATTATAATGTGAGGTAGAACCCTATTGATTTTGTTAGAGAACAAAGGTCATCCAGGGTCACAGGAGGCTCAAACCCGGAAAACATTTTTTGCATGATATCTAATGTTAGGAAGCTTGGATTTTTTCAAACTTGGTTTGTAAATGAATTATGACGAGAGCGTGGACCCTAATAATTTTGGTAAAGGTCAAAGTTTACCTAGGGTTATCCAAGGTCAAATCTTGAAAACTCCTTCTTTGTATTTCAAGGTGGGAAAATGAGAGAGAGTTCAAAGTTAGAATGTGGATGTGTGATGGTTGGAAGATGGCTTCTGTCGTCCTTGGTGGAGGTTGAAGGTCAATTGGGGTCACCAGAGATCAAACTATGAAAACTTTGTTAATAGGATAGAATATCTTAAGGCACAGCATGAAATTTGGCTTTTCATTGTAGAAGTGTATTGGTTAAAAGAAAAACCAGTTACTTACTGGGGAGTCAAAGGTCACTTTGGGTCACCATGTGTTACAATAAACGCACTTTTTCTGAAAAGAACATGTTCTGTATGCATCATCGAAACCTCAGTGCATTTTTGCATTCTGGTTAGTAATATCACCCAGATAATAAGCCTAGGCCTATATTTACCGTGAGTTTTGTAACAGGCGAAATACCTCTCGGTAATTAAGAATAGGGTTTGTGTAAGGTGGTGTCACAAATATGTTGTTTATTCGTGACACTTTGTAGGATAATAGTATTATTTTATAGTATGATTAAAGTTTCTCTACTAAGGTATTTTTATAATAGGCTACCACAGTTGCAAACGAAATATTCGCCCCAAATATTCGTTTGCATGAGTATAATTCCAGGCTCCGGCGGGGATTATATAAACAGATAAAGGATAATAGCAAACCTAATTTTCGGTGGTTATTTAATATTGTGCCTTGCTGAATTTATGTTAAAAGCTATCTTATTTTAAGGAAAGTCGCTGAATGGCAATTACCGTATGGAAGTGAAGGTATTAAACTGTACAGAGACAATAGAAAGTTTAAGAGGAAGTACAATCATCCCAAATTTGAATTAGTCCTGCACTCTGGTCCACGAATGGCTCTTGAGAATCTGTGGATTGCTTCTCATAAATTTATCTTAACTTGTTAAGGTAAATTTATTTATTATTTATTTACAAGGGGGGCAAGATCATTCATGGATGATTGAATTGTGTACACTTTGTAAGCGGAGCGCCGCCATCGGTTGACGCGGAGCGTACAAGAAAATTTTGGGCCTTACAAACACTCCAGATGGCCGGAAACGACATTTGGCGAGTGTTCTAAGCTGCATGTACCCATCCCTGAAACAGGAATTTCATGTCTGTAATTTTTAGATTTTTAGAATTTTCAATGTAAAAATTGCCTGCCTCTCGGTCACGGCTTCGCACGCCTACGCACGATAAAACTGTGGATGCCATATGCACACTACATACCTGACAACTAGGCTAGTAAAATTTTGGCATATTTTTTACGATTACAAATTTCCAATAGATATCACGAATAATGGTCCCCAAGTTACGATTTCACTGTTCAGCATACTGCACCATCTTCTCTTTTGTTATTCCTGGTCAAATCTTCGCATATTTCACGAGTAAAAACTGACGTATGAGTGAAGGTATTTTGATGATTTATTTTTAATTTTTTTAATTTTAATTTTTAATTATTTTTTCACAAGTTTGATTTTCCGGGGGGGGGGGGAAGTGCCCCCTTGCCACCCCTTGCGGACGTCCATGGTCAAATGTGCCATGCGCGGGACCTATATACCTGTATGCTTAACGGCATCTAAATAAACTTAGTTAACATCAACCCAAGTTTTTTGTTCTGCATTTTGTAAATATTCTCAGATTAGATTTTTTTATTGGTAGCTGTACTGGACGGCATGGTATAATTAGATTTAGCAGTCTTGTAAGACAAATTAAAAACGGTTCCTTTGAGCAACCGTACTGTAAGGGAAAAGAATACAAGCTGCTCACTTATCCAACCGAAGAAAGAGGAGGCCGGTGAGAAATTTTATACTGTTTTTGTTGTTGTTGTTGTTGTTGTTGTTGTTGTTGTTGTTGTTGACAATTACAGTAGGAATGGGAAGAGAGATCTCTGATGAGGAGTAGCAAAATAAAAGACTGCGTAGCTATCTCTCTCTACCCTTAAACCTCATTAGCCAAAACGATAGCTAAGGTACATCTCTTCTTATCTGGAAGCATATGCTTGCTTTGTTGGTGATCGATCCATTCACAGGGGATCTGGTTGAACTGCCGAACCGTAATAAGCACTGCCATCGAACAATACTGAGAACACTAAGGAAATTAAAAAATACTGATTTTGTCATTCATGAGGAAATTTTAATATTTTGAACTTCCAATAATATGCGTGAAATTCTGACAGTTCTGGCTACGGTCGGAAATTACTAATAAAATAATTCGTCTGCAATCTAAACACATCTACTTTCTACATCTAGTAGATAATATCATCCACTACTTGTTTTATTCAGTCAATTTTAACATCATTAAAAACGTGTCACTCACATATACTTTTCTAACACTCGAATTTGCATCATAAACACTTCTTTTTCCCTCCACTACCATCACTAATGTTTCACCTGTATAAATTTTCAACAATGATACATTTTCCTGAAATGCGCAAACCTCCTCATTATAAAAAAAATCACGTGTTTGGTCTAACGGTAGAACATTCCCCTAACACGCGGAAGGCCTGGGTTCGATTCCCAGGTCGAGTCATACCAAAGAATCTAAAAGTGCCTGCCGTCTGGGAGTTGCGAAGTTAAGCAACTTTTATTAGTATCACTAGAACCGGTAAAGACCGCCTCCATTCGCGAGTATGAATGCCTTGCATTCTGGTTCTTTATTTCGGGTATAACTCCTGTATTAGTCATTTTCGAAGCATGAGAGGCGTTAGACTTTTGACAAGTTATTTGTGTGAGTCACATTCAACCAGTCGCTCAAAGTTTTCTCATTATTAAAGCCCAGTTCTCTCAACCCAAACAGTACCAATTCTCCTAACCTTCTTACTGAAGCCCCTCCCACAATTGTCTAAAATTCATCCTCATCCAGACACAATCTCAGTTTATTGCTTCAGGATGAGTATAGAAAAACTCAATTTATATAATCAAAACACTCTCAGTACGGTTCATGCTGTGTAATATAAGCTTTGGCACTCTGCATTGTTTGAATTAGCTGTCAATCAAATGGCTGAGCCAATTGAGAGTTTTGGTACCCGGGTTCCAAAATTGTAGTTTGGGGTGAGAGGTTTGGCCCTTTAAACATGTTAAATTGGTAGCGCTTCATATACGTCACATTGTTGTAACCCTTCTGACCAGTGTATTATTGATGATAAGCCAATTGGCTTGTTGAACCTTCGAGAGTTAACTAAAACGTGCCTTGTAATTTAATCATTTACATTTACAACAGCAAGGCTGTTATATAATAATAATTTCCTGCAGCATATATTAGTACAGTTTCATCAAGGAGCTGTTATTTGGAATGTCAGCCAAATAACAGCTCCCTAGTTTCATTACCTGTTGTGATGGAAGACAGTCACAGGGGGTCGAGGGCTTATTCCGTGAAAGAAATAAAAAACAGGGCAAGTGTATATTTTAATTCAACGTGAAGTGTCATGGCCGTGACAATTTGATCAAGCAGGAGTGGAAGGGTTGCCGTCTCAGCCCACATTCATGTTTCACTCCAGTATAGGCCTACATATTCCATACTTCCAGTACACCAGACAAACATCGATTGGTTACAAACCCTTTCCCCACCCTTCCCAGGTCTATCTACGCCCCCCCCCCCCCACACACATACATAATGCCTGTCACAGTCACAGAGGTTACTAGGTTACTATTAACTGCCCTGCCATTCAAACGCAACGGTTAACACTGGTTATTTCCTTAGTCACCCAGCTACCATCTTTACCCAGTCACAAACTCGGATCGCGGATCTGGAGGTCGTGTGTAGTATACCTCTTTAAATCTTTTGTGCACGAACTTTGATAAGGATAGTAGCGTACCGTTTGGACTGTGACCCCAGTAATAACAATTTGATTGCTAGTAAGGCAGTTATCTTTTAATAGTATTTGACACAATCTGTTTATTTTTGGTCGCATTCACAACGAAGTTGTTGACGACTTACCGAAACAGAGAACAAGTATTGGAAAAGACTGCAAAGAAAGGAAAGGTTCTTAGTATTTAATTCAAATAACCATTACAGCATAATGGCGGATCAAAAAGATCATGTTTTACAAGACGAGGGCCACTTGGACGCTGAAAGCAAGGGTTCTTACTACAAAGAAAAAGACCAGTAAGTAAAAATTACAAGTTGATCATATTCTTTATCCAATTCATATTTACTCCCAGCACTTGAGAAATGTCGCAGATAACCGCCTCGCTGTTTTGTTCTTTTTCTTGTCGTCATTTCACCGTTGAAGCCAACTTAGAACCAGACAAATTTTCTTGTAGGTGATGGAATCGGGTTTTTATTTTAAAGTTGAGGTCTGGTATCAGACGCATGTCTCGCAGGGGCAACGAGGGGACGAGTTCGCCCCCTTCTTTGCATGCAACACATCTATGACATTAATTCACTATGAAGACAACACCTTTAATCTGAAATTTACTCCCTTGTCCTATTGGAGGAGAAGGGCTCTTCGAATCAACCCACGCTATATATGATGTGAGCATTCAGAAACAACAGCGCATTCAGCCCTTTGAGAATCCCCAATCGTTAACTAACCCTGTCGATAAGTTAAATCCCGACTTGTCAATTGATACCTAGCTAGACAGACTCTCTGTCACTGTAGACGACACTGTGTCTTTGTTGTGATGATGGTATTATAACGACCGTGAACGTCTTCGGACATCACTGAAAAAACGAGAATGTAAAATTACTGAGCAATTATTAATAACTTTTTATTTTGATTACGAATTTTTCACATTGCCGGGAATTTCGGATCACTAGGGCCCTCTGAGGGGACAAAAACACGTAATGTGATAGCAGTACTGCGATTTGAACAAAGCATCGCCCTTTTTAACATAGTACATACTCTTCACTTGCCGATTAAATGCATGAAAAAGCAATATTTTTACCTATAGAAAGTCTCATTTCTGGTAATTGCCAATATCTCTCAAGCGATCATGGAAAATAAATGAAACTTTCACCAAAATACTTGGAATATGTTTCTCCTTAACCTGTTAACATATCAAACATAAATTTGATTCTGAATTATTCTTATAAATACAGAAATTTGTATGAAGCAATGCGTACATAGTAACCTGTACAGAGTTATAATGTAGGCAACTTTCCAACGTTGCACTTAAGAGGAAACATCAATAAATTGAACAATTGACAGTTTCTGTCTGGAATATGAAATCTCTAGAGGATGTGCATTTTTCATATCCAAGTGCACGCACTTGACTTCATTTAACGAGCAGTATCAGATTCTTGGATGGTTTACCCGACGCTTCTTCAGAGCATGGAGTTGCTCCAGCAACTCCTTGTTCAGAGTAGTGTCTTTTGCTCGACCCTGGAATCATGACTCCATTGGATCTTTCAAAATTCTAAATCCCCTACATGCAGATCTCTTCATTTGAACAGTTCAATGTCTTGCAACTGTTGTTTCTCAAATCAGGATAGCCTATTTCTGACAATGAAGTGGCAGGGGAAGCTCGACTCTAACTTATTAAAGTGTACCTCAGGTCAAAAAATTCAAAAATATAAAAAATGAAAAATTAATTCTAACAGTCCAACTCCCATCTAGGACATTCCTGAGCTGATATGTAACATGCTGAAGTTTATTAAATTTTAACAAATTAGTCCATTGCGCAATAATTTGTGACTTTCTTGTTTTACAACTCACATTTCCTCCTTTATTCCCTTAAAAATTAATTTTTATGACCTTGAAAACTTCCCGTTTGCTTGCATAGCATGTTTCACAGGGAGGGATTTATTAATTACACCACCCCTTAAGACTATGAGTCCTATCACACCTTGGTACAAGGAGTAGTATTTATTTGAATAGTACCATAATGGCATCATGAATTATTGTGCAATGTGCCAGTTTCAGTTGAATGAATAAACTTTAACATTTTATATCTCAGCTAAGGGATGTCCTATGAAGATGGGAGTTGGACTGTTAGAATTCATTTTTCATGGTCTGTAATATACATTTTTGATTTTTTGGCTTGAGGTACACTTTAATACTACCTTACAATGTTAAAACAAAATTTCAGCTGTTAAAACCTTACACATACGTAGTTGAACGTTATGAACTCAACAATAAGTAGGATGGCGACCATATGTCCCCAATATTGGGGGGGGGGGGCAATATCTCAATTCGTAGAAAGTGAGATACTGCCCTCACTGTGTAAAACATCAAGTCAATAGACGGACCTCTCAAATACTGGAGAGACATGTCCTCCTTCACCCGGGATAACTGCCTATCGTGGAGCGACTCGACGTTCGTCATAGTAACTGGCTCCAAAATATTAGAGAGACCCAAGCTTACCTAATAAACAATAAATAGGAGTTTATTCTCACGTAAATGAAGAAACCGGTATTGATTTATGACTGATAAAGCTAATGCTATATTTGACCCTGCCCTTTCGACTCGGCTTTTTCGTAAAAATTTCCTGAAGATATTTTCTGCTACGTGACTTTTTCACTATTGGAAAACATTCTCGTCAAAAGAGTTCTAAAATGGGGGTGGGGGGAATAGCCTCACATCTGTGAAATCAGCCAGTCAGCGAAAATCACTCTAACGTGTCATCAAGCCCGATAAACAAACAGGCGCCCCTGGTCGTAATGTGATTAAAAATACCAAAATACCAAAATGCTTAAAATATAGGACATCTCGCACCTCATCCAGTGGCGGAGCGTCCATATAATCACGACTCTCAGGACGGACCGAAATTGAATTGCCTGTTATTGCCCTCAGACTTTGTTGGTTCCTATACAGCCTGTTTCACTCACACCCCTACAGACCATTCTCGTCCCTCTGACCAAATTCCCTACAAGCAGCCTTTTCTCTTCTTGCTCTTCAAAGAGATTGAAACACTTCCCCGTCGCACTATCTCCTCACAACACTGTGAACAACCAGACCATTCACTCTCTGTGTTTTTTAAGGTGAATATCTTCATATTGGTATTGGGTGGCACCATTTGCATCTCTGCCCTCTTCAAAATGCAGAAAAGTTTCTAAAACCCTCAGCCATGTTAATCGGCGGGTTGAATAGTCTGACCTACCCACCTAACAATTCCTTCACTCGCCAATAGTTCCCGCCATTTCAACCATTTGGCTTTCTCAAAGGACTATTTATATAAATCAAAACTGAATTGTTCAACGATTCCCGGAAAAGATATTAGAGGCATATTCCGGAGACAAAGTTTACTAAATTCAAAATATGCAGAAAATTTTCTTTTTTAGGTGGCGAGACTGCATCTCATTAGAATATAGCGTTCGGAAGATACAATTTTATAGATAATGCAATATTTTCTTTTGATTTAGTTCATCATGGAAAATCTGTGATGTCCATGCCAAGACGATCGTACAGGACACACTGCATTTGGAGATGGGGATAACTGAAGTAACACTAGGGGTAACTGCGGTAACACATTAGTTACGCTCTGCACAGATAACTTTCCCGATCTAAGTGAGGCTTCATTTAAACGTATATATTTTCCTAAAAACTCAATCAAAGACCCTCAAAGGTGGCATAGATGAACTCTGTGGGAATTTTACCTGCAGAACAATACCTTAAACTCTGAAAATAGTCGCAGAATACCCCTCAAAAAGCATACGAAAAGTCGAAAAATCTTACGCAATCTCTCTTTCTTTTGCGAGTCACGCTCTTTCTTTTGCAAGTCTCACTCCCAAGTGTAAGAGCTACTCGAGATAAGCCGGATATCAAGTGACACTTCTTCCTGGTCCTTTTCTGTACAACGGTGGGGGCAAATGCGTATTCTTATGTACTTTACAACCCTGAAGCTATTACGTAATAGCTCCGTGCCCTCACACACGTTCGCGTGGATTTCACGTTCAACAACGATGAGTCATACTTCTCAGTGTTTTTCGACATTAAAACTCGCGCTTAGGTGGAAAACAGAATAATTCACTTGCAAGGCATTGAGAATTTTCGTCAACACATCTATTGTTCTTAATATATTTATAGTACATAGGTTAACGGGAGACAATCAGCTTTTAGGATATGTTATTCTGGCACTTTTTATCAATTTCAAATCTCAGTGGGCTGCGAGTAATCGGATTGTACAGTACGTGCAGCTGAGAGATACCGTTGCTGTAGTGATACCGACATCTGTTCAGATAGACCTAGAAACTACTGTTTATCGATAGAACCGGTGTCTATAGGGAGGCAGCACATATATGGAACAGCCTGGTCAGAGTCATCAAACGAGATAAGAGCGGTGTATCTTTACACCTTGAGTAGCGCAGGCAAGCAAATCCCAAAAGCAGTGAGTTCTGTACAGTCAACTTCTCATGCATCGCGGCATATTAATTTGACATTGCATTCAATTTATTTCTAATTCAAAAGTTGATGTTCCTCAAAGTTCAAACTATGAAGTAAAAATCTAGTTAACATAAACAGATAAAATGTATAGAAGGAATCAAACAGAATGAAAAATGTTCGGTTTTTATCTTCAATGCAAAACAATACTATTTTTTGAAGAAACAAAGCACATAATTTGCCCACGTAAAAATGGTCTCGTCTAGCTAAATCATCAAAACGAATCACCGATAAAACAGGGTGTGAACTTCAAACAGGGAACAATATGTAGTCGTGTAGGACTTGTACACCAATTTTAAGGGAATTGTGTTTAAAATGCTCCAACAAAGAGTACAAAGAAAATGGCTCAGACACTATCCAACAATTCAGTGTGAATCATAACCCCCAGCAATAGCATATGCGAAAGAAGAGACATGGACGTTGCAACATTTAAAATGATGAAAGTTTGGGTGAACAAATTATTCTTGAGCAACAAACAACTGAATTTCTATCTGTTGGAAATTTATTTCTTGAAAAGAAGGCTACCATACTGCCTTATTTTTGATAATCTATCACCCTGTGTCAATAAGTATTAGTTTTAAAAGGATGAACTTTGTTTGAGAAACAAACGCAATATTTCCCTTTAAGAAAGTCGATGAACCGAAATAAACACCAACACTAAAATGCCTGACCCAACACATGTTTTACAAAAGTCTTGTCTGCATGACTCCATAGGATTTCAAAAAGATGAAAGAGTCTTGCACTCGGTGACATTTCAACTGGTTTGCAGTTATCTCATGATCGTGTGGGAAGCTAATATATGTAAAACTAGTCTGCAACCTCGGCTGTAGAATGGCGTTATTATCAACTTTGACCGTGACGCCTGAAATAAGATGCCATCGTAATGGGAACACAATTTTAACTTTTCAAAAAGAAAGAAACCTGGTGCTACTAATGGTATCTTTCATAATACCAGGGAAGATCAAGTAAAGGATCTATTCCCTCCTCATTGTACTAAACATTTACCGACGGACGTAATACGGCTAAGTCTGAGACAAGTTTTGGGAAAAATTGTGAAAGTTCCTTCTGACAAATTTTGAAAGTTTCTTCTGCTCAGCAGGCCGCAGCGAATCCCGGCAAGGGAGGGTTGAAAGATTTCCTGGGGGCCGTTCCACAAAGAGTTACGCACAATCTCAAGTTTGATTCACCATACTTAAGCCAACAGCAAATCATACTTAAGATCATGCGTAACTCTTTGTGGAACGGACCCCTGGACCCATTCTGGTCCCCTTTTTCAACTAATAGCAAATACACAAAAATGAGCACAATGCTATCAAGAAGAATGTTCAAGGCAGCTCCTTCCTTTTCGAAATGACTAGATAGGTACCTTCAATGACCGAGTCATACTCCTTGAAAATTGCCCCACCCTACGCAGTGTCCAGATGTCCTTTGTGGGTGTTTAAGTTATCAGTTCCAAAAATTGTCTGCTTGTACGTTCCCACTAAACTCAAAATCTGTTACGTTTTACGGGCGGGACAAAAAACTATTTACCTTACTAAAATGGGGGTGGGGACTATAGGGACATTCTTTGGTTAGAAAAAATTCCCCTACTAATCTTATGATAACTATTCTCGTCTCTCAAACTGGAGCAGAAAAAGGAGTCAGGGATCGATCATCCGAGATCATGTATCTTTAAGATAGGAGAAACACTTGGTGGTTGGAAATAAAATTGATTTTCAATATTTAGGTGGCTTTCGCAAAAGTCAGCAAGAAATGATTGGCGTAGCAAAGTGAAACATATTCACATGACAATTTTGCGCTAATTCAGGAAATATTCCCGGCAAACGGATTTTGAGAACAAAATGTTTAATTCTATAACGTTTCCTTTTTTTCTCTGAATATCTTTGACCTTGTAAAAGTCTTCTTTGAATGGGATTGCAAGAAAGAAGACGATTAAACCACGACTCCTGTACTACTCCTACTGTAGTGCATGCAGGGGAGTGCGTAGAAATTTGCGAGTTGGAGGAACTGTAAAATCCTTTAGCAAACACAGAGGATAGTCCGGAGGATATAGTTTGGAGGATTCCCTCCCTATGGAAAATGTTTGCTTGGTGAAGAGGGCTAAGATGCACAATGATTCCCAAAGACCCCCCTGGAGGTAGTACCTTTAACTATTGAGGGGTGCTAGGTTCGGTCCGCTGTCTTGGTGACCCCTCCCTTTTAAAAATCCATCGCTTTTTAAAGAGACGTGACATGGACCTGACTATCGGAATTGCACATGCTTTTGCTTATACATAGAACTTATTTAGACCGAAAGTAGAGAAAACACATCACCGGGGTACTTTTAAGGACTTCCAATATACTTTGTTGCATTAGTATTTGTTATAAAGGTGAAAAGATAAGAGATTAATCAGAACACTATCCTAACTTAGTCACCAGTTTTGGGGATCTAAATAAAATAAGAAATTTCTTGCCAAAGAACCTTCATTGGTGATCATGTCGGAAGTGGCACTCCCATGCCATGAAAGTCAAATTAACGTATTCAAAATGTAAACAAAACAGTAAGAACAGTAGTTGTTTATGTGACAAGAAAAAAGCTAGTTTTTTTTTTTTTAAAGAGGTTATACTATTATTTGAATGTGTCTGTTTTCATCATCGTCTCGTTAGTAGGGGGCTGTCAAACTTCCCCACTGAAGAGCTTGCCAATTCTGCACCCCTCCTATTATTAGCATTTTCTTTAAGAGAACGACGTTCTGGTTTGTAAGTCGGGAAACTCCTACATGGGAAAACCGTTCAAACAAATGTGATACTTAAGTGTGAAGTGTAAGATTAATTCGATCAGACAAGACCTACATCACTGTAAATTACTTTGTGGCGTAAGTTTTTGGGGATTGACAGGGATACAAGAACAATGGAAACACCATTCAAATTACGAATATATCTACCAGTTGTAAACACCTAAGTAGATTAAGGAGATTCATGCCAAAGTGATTTCCATTCCACGAAAGTTACATTTAATATTTTTAATATAAGGGACACAGTAATTGCAGTTTTGTTGATTCAGAAAAGAAGTACATTTTAATATTCTTACTTGACTAAAAGATAATGCTATTTAAACCTTTCTGCTTCTGTTATATAACCCTAAACATGGGTAATCAAACTTCCTCACTGCCAAGCTTGATTATGCATTGGTAATTTACATCTTCTTTAAAAGAAGAGTTTAAGACAACATCTAGTTTTGATATGTTAGAGGGGTACTTATTCCAAGCATTACAGTGAAATTTGTATTGAAATCTGATGTGTGGTTATCAAGATATGAGCAAGTATAAATCTGTCACATTTCTAACAAAAAGTGAACTTGAAGCAAGCACATTTGATATCCTAGTCTTACATTAATGGACAGCCTTTTGTTTTCCTTTGAGCTCCACAACCGATTTTCTCCTCAGCAATCAAATATTATCAGAATGAGACTGCATAAGTGGCATTAGAACCACTAACTTTGCATTACCCACGGGGAGGTCCCGGCCCTACTCACTTCAAGGTCAACACAACAGTCTGAAAAAAAAACAAAGGGAAACAAAGCACTCCTTGTCAATGTGAGGAAGTGAGAAAACCTCAGTGAGACTACACTATCTTGAAACATATAGATCCGATATGAATGGAAGATTCACCACATCTAGCAGGTCTGGTTCTTCTGTCACATGTGGAAGTCGAATTTTTTTGCTTAAACTTCCCCTTTAAGAGAAAGGCCTTGTCTGGTTTGGATGTCCAGAGATCATGGACTAAAACTTAAAACAAATACATTACTATATTGTGGTGTAATCAAAATTCATTCGATCAGACACGCAAGGCCAATAAAGTTGGATATCAAAATGCCATATCGTTTCCGATTCAATATTAAATAATCACCATTACAGTAATCTATAGACTGTTTACAACAAAACGACTTAACGGTTTCCGCAATTGGTGTATTTGGACAAAACTCTTGGCCTAAATATTCTATGTGATCAAATTTAATCTAAACTCTGCTGCAATACGTACTTTTGTATCCTTAAACTGGTAGTCACGCAAAGTCCGATGGGTTCGTACCGTACTACAGAGAGAGAATTTACTTCTTTACCAAGATTTTATAACGCACACCGTATATTCTACAGGGATAAAAGGAGTTGGCTTAGTTAATGCCTTTATATTAAATGTACGTTACCCGTATAGAATAAGCTGATAACAATGATATTCTGGGGGCTCGTTATTCAACCAGTCTCTTAAGTCTGGTTCGAGTCCCTCAAAATATCCCGCTCCAGTATTCGAATCTCCTGAAGGACAGCTATTTTACGACGAGACCGTTCGAAAGTGGAATAAGCCGATGGCAATGTCACCTTAAGATACGAATTTAAGTTTCACATCATATGGTTAACCAACTGACCAATTTAAATTTAGTTTGTTTTTAAAAGGGTAGTTCAAACGGAGGAAAGCCTCCTTTCTTTGACTCAACTGGGAAAATCCCAGTTGTTAATGGTTTCTAATACCACCGCCTGAATCCACCCAGTAACAGCTACGTCTCCTGTGCTCCATGAAAAGTTGGAATACAACACTGATTAGAAGACAGTATGCGGTCCGGAGAAAGAATATCTTGAGAATTCATGTCGTTTTAAATGGACATTCCAAAAACGAGGTGCGTACCGAAAACTGGACTTGGAAAAGTTGGATATAGGTAGACATATTGGTTTGAATCGTTGCAAAAGAGAACAAGACAATGTCAGGCTGTGTAGCCAATCTTTGATCGATTGTTTACCCCGTAGACAGTCATCCTCTTTGATGAAAGGTCATGACCTATATCTTTCCTCCAACCCAATTAGCACTTTCCATGATTTCGACTGCGTATAAGCAATTTGCAGGCCCAATGTACGGTCAATAGAAATTTCGAATAAACGAGACTTTTACACCATCCGAAACGGTTTGTTTCAATTATTTCATTAATCTGTCTCGTCTAAGTCTTTACCATTTTAACAATAATACCCAAATGCGAAGGAAATATCAATTACCATTCACTACCTCTACTCCAACACCTTCCCCAACCTACGTCCTTCTCCTACTACCAACTACCTCTCCCTAACCCCGACCCATCAGCATACCATCCATCCATCCGTCCTCTCGAATTTTTTATTATTGTTTTTCTCTCCGTTTCTTGTCTTTTTCATTATCGATTATCGAGCCCCGATAATTACTGTCGGAAGCACTCTCTGCCCTCTTCCCTTGCTATGTCTCTGGAATATTTGATGCATTTTAATGGTTTCTATGTAAAATCTCTCCCAAATTACCCAAATTTGCGTGCGCTCGGCCCACTTAAATCTTCAGACCAATATTGTTTGTCCGTTACAGATTGTTCAAAGGTGTAGATTAAAAACAGCTCAAAGCAAAATTTGTCACCAAAACGGGCGAATGGAGTGAGTTTTTCCCTCCATCGATGTCCGATTTCCACCCAAGAAGTGTTAGTCTATATTTCTCTTTGATGACGTATGTCTCAATAGAGCCGTGGCTCTATTTGAAGCATGTTCACAACACTGTTTTTCAAACTATCAGAATTTTGAGAACTGTCAAGCGTTCCAGTGCTCCGTTTAATTTCAACTACTCCAGCGTAAATCTGAAACTACAAGTTAGGTAGACCACGGAAGGGGATTGGGCGCTATGGGTTAAATGTATAGGTTTGGTTCCCTGAAAATGTGCTCTGGCCCCTCTAGTTATGAATTTCTATCTACGCCACTCGATCGACATTGCTCAGCAGAATTATCCTGCAACCTACATTTTCGAAACCATATTACAATTTTTACAGCAACCATTAAAATTACAGCCTCGACTTCAGCACCCTTTGATACAAACCACTGTGGGCTCTTCCTCATAGAGTCCTCATCAAGATGTGAGAGAAATTTTAAGCCTGATGCCCCCACCGTCCCCACTGTCAACATCAAATCGACGCTCCAGCGATGATGAATAAAATGAAATATAATTTGACTTTTGCTTTGGAGTAAGTCTCGGGTGAATGCTTTTACTCTTTAAAAGGACCTTATTCCTGTAACCTGGTAACCATTTATTTCAACTTAGTGACAGTTTATTGACAGGTTGGTATCTACTTAATCTTTTAATTACCCTTTCTGATAATAGAGAAGTTGAATGATAAGAAGTCCATCAGTTACCTTCAACGGCGTACTGCAAAACTGCAAAATAAGCCAGGACACGTGTTTTATACTGCTGTTAAAAGATTTAATTGCTCGTGTTGAAAGGGTTTTGAATACGATCATCTGTCGACATGGCCAATTTTGTGAGTAATTTTGTTACAAAGGTGCATTTTGTGATATAAAACCAAGTGCTTTTCTTGGGATGGATCATTGGCTGACAGGAAAAGACACAAGAAGAGAAAAGGTCTGACACAAAACGTTTCATCCTTCATAACAGGTCAAGGTCACGGCTCATTCGTGGGCCCCGGTGCAAACACTGGAGGCCCAAACGATTGTCACAAAGAAATAAGAATGTCTAGAAGGAAGTAGGACAGAAAACCCTTTCCCCTTTCAAAACCAGGGAGGGCTGTTTCCCACTTGTTTGTTTGTTTGTTTGCTTTTTGAAGATCCGGGACTGCATGGGTGCGATTCCTGACGATTAATGTGGTACTTTGGTTAGCAATATTTACCTATAATTCCTATGTGGACCTCTTTTAAAAAGTAGTTGCCGAGTCCAGCCTGTGCTCACAAATCAAAAAAAATTGTGCACAAAATAGTCATTTTACTCATTTTATACTGAAATTCTAAATCGTTCCAAATAAGGTAATGCTTAATCGATTATACTTTAATTTTTTTTGGTAAGAACAAATCATTAAATGACGATTTTTATGCAGAATACATGCATGATCTTTGATGTTTCTAAATTTGTGACATCACAAATTGCTGGAACTTCCCTAATAATGCTTCAATTCACTCCCCAAAACCACCCAGGCCTACATCTGTACTATAGATCCAAAATAAACCGAATGTTTTCCTCCTGATAAATATGAAATGCAGCTTCCAAAAAAACCTAAACCGCCTAAATACATTTGTGACTACAAATATTTATCCTCGAAATTATTTAAATTTGGAATGAAAAAGAAAAACTTTGCACATCAAATCTCAATCCCACATCCAAAAAGTTGTGCCTGTAAAAAAATATCAACTGGGTTTTTAATGTTAGTTAACATATCAAATCCTGGTTAGTTAGATCTACATATCCTCGAAAACTACACAAACCAAAACCCTAAAATTACAGCAAGCAAACACCCACACACACTGTAACACATGAGCTACAATCCTCAAAAATGATAGAACAAAGAAAGCAAAACAAGCCATGAATCACTATCCCACATTCAATGTTGAGCCAGCCCAAGGCGTTCTGAAACTTCAACATTTCTTACTTTACAAAACTTTACTTCTAGTTTAATAACTATTTAATGAATAATTTTGTTCGGGTAACAAAATTCTTCACAGATGCAAGACTAGACAGCCTCATCCACGGTGACCAATGCAAACACAACGTCAGACCTTGATGACATAATTTTTTTGTTCTTTTGCCGCTTTTGAAAGCCAGCCTGCGAGGCCGATTTATTTTCATTAAAATACGTTTTTCAGTACAGCTCCAATATTATATAGCCATTCTGGTCTGCAAGGCTGTGGGTTCTGGAGATATAATATTCTGCAAATACTCATTTCAAACAAGTGATGTTGTGGGTGACCACTGTATTTTGGGCTAACAACATTTGTCTGAAACGTGAAGGTGGTACTAGTATAGCCCTCAATCAGGTCATGCAGATCTCACTCCATTCAGGGAGCTGCTGTTTTTTGCAAATTATAACAGCTTCATGAGACTTATGGCTGTACTCAAGCCCTCACATTGTGCCTCCTCTTCCAACTAGGGTGTCCATCTCTTCATGACTGAAAAGGCGGACAACCTTTGCTACTATTTAAGCGGTGCGCCGCCATCATTAGTTTTGGCGCGTAGCTTACAAGAAAATTTTTTGCCTTTACAAACCCCCAGATGGCCGGAAACGTCCCTTCCGGATGTTCTAAACTACATTATTACAGTCGTGAAAATGGCACGTGAGAAGTTTTACAATAGAATTTTCAAAATGGAGGAATTTCAACCTCCGGCGTCATGTGAGCCCAAACGGAAGACAGGTTGGTCAAAAGCCGGACGAATGGACACCCTACTTCCAACCCAGTAAAATCCGATTGCACCTTATGAAAACAAGTAATTGAAGATTATAAAAAATGCGTCTCTATAATATCTGCAATCCTTGAACAAAATACATGCCATATCACATATCAATGTTGAAATTTCAGGATTGCTTGGGCTGCGCAATATTGAATGGGGAGTGAGGGATGAAAGTGAACCGTTTATTAATTGCATGTTTTGTTTGTTTTGTCCTATCATTTTTTGTCGAGGATTGTACTGTAGCTCAAAGGTTGCAATACGATACTGTATGCATAAATTAGGGCACCGACGTGTAACTTCACCATGAAGTGTTCAGGCGAAGATAGTCACAGGGTCGCTGAATGGGTTAGCATCCTACATTAAGAAACTATGTTGAAAACCATAGCCCATATGAATAACTTCGAACTGTCTATTGAATCCTGAACTTTATCCCTCAATGGCCAATTCTTTGATACATTATACGTATACGGTATTCAATACATCACTAAGAGCTGTTTCATATCTGCTTGACATTAGTAACCGCATTTATCCGGTTTATGGGGCTTATAATCATGAAGAATAATGTTTTATTTGTCCTTTGTGTAGTAAATGAAAACGGAACTGCCATTTGAAATTGCAATGAACGTAAGTCAGAACTGTAGAATGCAAGTCTGAGGTTGACGTTATAAATAATATTGACCTGGAAATTTATTGTTTTTATTTTACATTTTCTTTTGTTGCTCCTAAAAAGTCAACCATTCAAATAACACCTGTTCTTGGTTATCAAATCAGGTAGTTGCCACTTGATCGAGGGATTGCGCAGCTCATAATTATGATGCGTGCAGTCACGGTACAGTAGCAAATCCTTAATTCGTGCAATTAGTCAATTGTTATTTGTTAGCTGTAGCAA
This sequence comes from Holothuria scabra, assembly GCA_037179385.1. NCBI lineage: Eukaryota > Metazoa > Echinodermata > Holothuroidea > Aspidochirotida > Holothuriidae > Holothuria > Holothuria scabra. Next base: position 52,826,958 of record CM074180.1, read on the forward strand.
ATATAACCATAACACTTGGTTCAAGTTGAGCATAAATGTAACTGTAATTTGCAAGCACGTCATTTGCATTGCATTATTGCAAATTCACTTTTTGAGTCGACAATTTCAGTTAGGTATTCTAATTCATAGAAGACTCCAGATATTTCAGTGCATTAGCCTAAGTTAAAATGCTACCATAATTGACCTAGGCCTATGTGCAAAATGGTATCTGTCTGTGGAAAATATATTGCTGTAGAGTCTGAAGATGAGAAGACGACTCGAAACAGTTACCGGTAAGTTTCTACCTTACTTATACTAGTTTAGCCTATTTAATGGTCTTTATGATTTAGAGCTAGGCTGTGTGTGATAAAACAAAAATCGCCGTCTCGATTCTTAAAGTACCTGTCGCTGCGCTGTAATTCTGGATCGTCAAAGTTTCTACCCCGGTAGCACAGTGTTGTTACTAGGGGATGATGCCGGGCATACTAGCCTACAAAGTAAAAGTAATTGTACGAACTCCGAAGTAAATATGCCATGTTGAATTTAGTCAGCTTTTAAGAAGAGATAAAAGGTTGCAAAATTCCGTATTTTAAGCATTTTGACCATACCTGAAGGAATGTACTCCCTGGGCAAACTTCGTTGTTTAGTTTACACTTTACAGATAAATATTCCAACAGTGACTCTCGATCGTACACTCAATCGCTGTCAATTTAAAGAGCAAAAAGGGAAAGATGTAGATTACAAAAAAGTACTAGCATTTTTCAGAACGTTTCTGTAATCTTTCTGTATCTTTTTATAATTTTTTGCTGTAAATTTACAGCGATATTTTACTGTGTAGGTTTGAAAACATTGTGGTCGATGAAAGAATATAAAGGTTGTGCTCTAGGAAAGTATTGCGGATAAATTTTGTCAGTTGTTTGCATTTTTAAAAAATGTACATAAAACCTTATTTTAGAAGAATTTAAAACACTCGAAAAGTTGCAAATATATTTTACAATACTGTTAAAGTAAAACAGTATTGTAGTTGGCTCATTTGTGGAAACAATGAAAGTTTTTAAGTCCTTTTGGTTGGGAACGAAATTATTTGGCACATTTTCCGTTTTCGTCTAATTTCCTTCTTCCTTCATATTTTGTTATCATCGAAAATACAAATGATTTTCCTAATGTTTTATTGGCTGTAAATATCTGTCTAAAAGATTGAAAGAGGATAAACCAGTGAAACAGGAACCGAGAGCGCTTGGCACCGATTATAGGCCTCTATAAAGTTTACCGTCCTGTTTCACAGGATAGCCCTGCAGAAGCAAGTCCCTGTTTTGACGGGGACAACACCTTCCTGGGCAAAGCATGAACTGCGTGCTCCTTTTCTCCTTTGCTAGGCCTTTCGCTTCTCATTACATTTGAAATAATTGTGAAGCTTTTTGAAGTCGAGTACTCTTCCTATGTTGAACTTGCCTACCCAGTTATACACGAATCCTGACAGCAAGTGATGGTCTGATTTTAGCCCGCCACAACTGGAGTACATCACTTATAAATCTTGCAATTTCCTTGCTGACATGTATCATGGATGGTTCTAAACAAATCTGTATGTTGATTCACTCAATTCCACTGAATGTGAGGGTTTGCAATTTACGTAGACACTAAGAGACGTTTTAAGGCTGATGGACCCCACTAATGGCTGCCTACATACCCTAAAACAAGCGGATTCGTCTATAGAACGGTGTTGTAGTCGAGACCGGCATGTCCGAGACCGAGACCAGGGGGTACCGAAACCGAGACCAGGGGTAAAATTCGAGACCGGTCCGGTCCGAAGGTCCGAGACCGAGACCGAATGTACATTTTGCATAGGAAAATAAACTGTCCAAAATTTTGAGTACGTTTTTAAACACTGTAACCGTAGTTACTTTATGCTCTAAAATGGCTTGTAGGAGCAAGGGCATTATCATTGATTTTGTACATGTTCTATCATATGCATGACTGTACGCAACAGGAGGCCAGAGTCATGACCCCGAATTGGCCAAGACCTTGCTTTCTAAATTGGGCAGACTTTAGTGCCTCAGTGGGGCAGAAGTAATGCCCTAGATGAGGATCTGGAAAAGCGCAAAAGGTCACCGACCTCAGGAAAAAGGGCCTCTTTTGGTTATGGTCATATGCCAGAACAGGGAGCTTCAAGTTGCCTTACCAAACATATAATAAATAACTTTTAACACTAATCCAAGTTTTTTTTCAAATATGGCCATCATTGCCGTACAGAACTCTTTCTCACAGGGGGTGGTGACTTTTTCCCGACTCCAGGTGTCCAACCAGAGCATAATCTCTGCCCCACTGAGGGACGAAAGTCCGTCCGATTCGGGAAGGTAATGACCATTTGGTGGGTTGGCAGCCCCCTTCCCGGCACCGTCCAGTACGGCCCAGGTGTCCATGCTCATCAAATCAGAGCCAGTGAGTGCTACAGGTGTTAACTCACAGGAAAAAGACAAAGGGCGTGTCCTCTCACCCCAAACTAGTAAACTATCGTAGCGGTCTACAGAAATTACCTCGTTTTTGGTGTAGCGGTGAGAGCATTCGCCTTTCACGCCTGAGGCCCGGCCTTATGGAATACCGTTTTAACATTTATTCACGAATTTCAGATATCTCTAATTAATTTCAGATATCTCTAATTATGCACTATTTTAGATATCTAAATTTGAATTAGAGATATCTGAAATTGAATTAGAGATATCTGAAATTGAATTAGAGATATCTGAAATTGAATTAGAGATATCTGAAACAGAATTAGAGATATCTGAAATTGAATTAGAGATATCTGAAATAGAATAAGAGATATCTGAAATTGAATTAGAGATATCTGAAATTAAATTAGAGATATCTAAAATTGAATTAGAGATATCTGAAATTCCCGAATAAATGTTTAAACGGTATTCCATACGGCCTCAATTCCCAGGTTGAGTCATACCAAAGACTCTAAAAGTGGAACCTACTGTCATTGTGTGTGATGCTCCGCATAAGCAATGGAGTAGGGAAAACTTGAACCAATAGGTTGGAAATTAGGCCGTAAAACTCTATCTAACTCAAGGCCATTAGCGTTTTTGGTTTCGATGATAAGAGAAAGCAATGCATTCATGATGGCGTGTGTGTGTATGAATGTGTGTATGTATGAATGTATGTATGTATGTGTGTGTGTGTTTGTGACGCTTTGCTCGTTAACACGATATCTCAAGATAAGAATGTCTGACAGTTTCAAACTTGGTACATAGATGAGCCATATTGAGAGGAAGAACTCTATTGTTTTGGTGGAGGTCAAGGTCATTTGGTGTCACCAGGGGTTAAAGTCTGAAAAACTTGTTAACGCGATATCTCAAGGTAGGAAACTTGGATAGATTTCATGTTTTGTATGTGGATGCGTTATAGTCAGAAGATGGTCCCTATTGTTTTTGGCGGAGGTCAAAGGTCATCTGGGGTCACCGGGGCTCAAAGTCTGAAAACCTTGTTAACACAATATCTCAAGGTAGGAAACTTGTATAGATTTGAAATTTAGTATGTGGATGCCTTATAGTCTGAAGATGATCCCTATTGTTTTTAGCGTAGGTCAAAGGTCATTTGGGGTCACCAGGGGTCAAACTCTGAAAATATTGTTAACACAACATCTCAAGGTAGGAAGCCTGGGTAAATTTCATATTTGGTGGGTGGATGCATTATGGTCAGGAGATGGTCTCTGTTGTAGTTGGTAGAGGTGTAAGGTCATCTGTGGTCACCAGGGGTCAAAGTCTGAAAACCTTTTTAACGCGATATCTCAAGGTAGCAAACTTGTATAGATTTCATATTTGGTATGTGGATGCGTTATTGTCAGAATATGGTCCCTATTGTTCTTGGCGGAAGTCAAAGGTCATCTGGGGTCACTGGGGGTCAAAGTCTAAAAATCTCGTTAACACAATATCTCAAGTTTGGGCGCTTGGACGGATTTCATATAATAATGTGGATGTGTTATGGTCAGAAGATGATCCCAATTCTTTTTGGCGAAGGTCAAAGTTCATCTGGGTCACCAGGGGTCAAAGTCTGAAAACCTTGTTAAGGCGATATCTCAAGGTAGATTTCATATTTGGTGGGTGGATGCGTTCTGGTCAGAAGATGGTCCCTATTGTTTTTTTGGGGGGTGTAAGGTCATCTGTGGTCACCAGGGGTCAAAGTCTGAAAACCTTGATAACATGATATCTCAAGTTTGGAAGCTTGGATATATACAGTATTGCATATTTGGTATGTGGATGCGTTATAGTCAGAATATGGTCCATATTGTTCTTGGCGGAGGTCAAAGGTCATTTGGGGTCACCGGGGTGAAAGTCTGAAAACCTTGTTAAGGCGATATCTCAAGGTAGATTTCATATTTGGTATGTGGATGCGTTATAGTCAGAATATGGTCCCTATTGTTCTTGGCGGAGGTCAAAGGTCATTTTGGGTCACCGGGGTCAAAGTCTGAAAACCTTGTTAAGGCGATATCTCAAGGTAGATTTCATATTTGGTATGTGGATGCGTTCTGGTCAGAAGATGGTCTCTGTTGTTTTGGGGGGAGGTCAAAGGTCATCTGGGGTCACCAGGGGTCAAAGCCTGGAAGCCTTTTTAAATATTATCTTTCAAGATGGCTGTTTGTCCATTTGTCCGTCTGTTGTTTGTATGTCTAGCTATGTATGGCTTTTATTAAGGTCAAAAGCTTATCTGGAATGACAAAATTATTTTTTGTACATGCTAGTATAACATTTGAATGAGAAGATAATGGTGCATTATGGCACTCTTTGAAACGGAACATTTATGTATCATCGAAACCTCAATGCATTTTTGCATTCTGGTTGTAAAGTAAACTCAATCTATGAGTTTATAAAGGAAGGGTGAGGATCAGTGAAGTAAGCAATTTTTCTCTGAAGAGGGAGGGGGGGCATGTCGTAACACTTCAATTTTCCTACGTAACACTAACAATGTACATAACACTTCAATTTTCTATTTTTAGACATTAATTATCTTACTTAAATAAAAAAATAGAACAACACATTTTGGCCGGTCTCGAAAGGAGACCAGGACATTCTTCGAGACCGCAAGGGTCCGAGACCGAGACCCCAGGGTGTCGAGACCGAGACCAGCAAAAACCGGTCTCGAGACCGGTCTCGAGCACTACAACACTGCTTAAGAATGCTTCATAGAAATCCTAAGCTTTAGCTAAAGCTTAGATTTCGATGGAATGTTTTCCCGTGACCTCACAATTGGTAATGAACTGCCGGGCAAAAATCAACCGTTTAGTCCAACAGTTACACGTGCGTCGTCAGCTTGTTTTCACTTTACTGCTTGTTTTCACTGACTGTACGCAGCCATTAGTCGGGTCCATTAGCCTTTAATCGTCTCCATTTATTGTCTACGTGAATTTCAAATCCTCATATTAAGTGAAATTGAGAAAATTAAGATACACAGTGTACAACCATCCATGGAACAGGTAAGGAAGAAAATTTAAAGATTAAAGGTGATGGACCCCAGTGATGGCCGACTAAAATCAGACCATCACTTGCTGTCCGGATTCGTCTATACTAGATTTCCACCGTCAAAAGGGGCGGGGCTTGTGACGTGGAGATCCCACTCATACAACACATATTTCTTGTTCAGGAAGGTTTGGCAAAGTCCGTTTGGTGCACGACCCTTTTGCAGCCATGTTTACTTTTACAACTTTCGATGTCGCAGCTTTGTTGAACTGTTGCCTTCGTCATACATATTAAAACATACATATATATCTCCCTCGTATAATCTCCTGAAATTATGATACGACCCCAGCATAGGCGTACGAGGCGGGGGGGGGGGGGGCAGGGGCGGACTTCCCCCCAAATTTTCTCAAGACCTAAAATTCGGGCAGGGATCTGGAAAAATTCGGGCAGCCGTTTGAGTCTTAAAACCTGGTTTGTTTCTACTTACACAGAAAACTCCTAGGCGCGCCCGAATTCCTTCAAACACTTGGCCGAAAAAATAATAAAAAAGCATCATAGTCACGGTACAATTTTCATGAAAACTCTAAAAGATACCGAAATTCGCAACACATTCGGGCAGCTTATGAAAAAACAATTTTTCGTCAGCCTCACTTCATATTCTTGCGCATATCTTTGCCCGAAATGACACAATATTCGGGGAAAAGTTGCAAAAAAGTTCTGGGATATTTTTAATTGCCAGATTACAAGGGGAGAGAGGATGTATACAGTCCCCAAAATTTTGCCCGAACAAATCAATCAAAAGCTATCTTGTGACGCACCATATTACTGAATGACAATCACCAATAGTCACCAGAAGGCTGAAACGTACTTGGTCGAGAGGAATTTGGGCAGCATATGAATGAGATGACGATTTTACACTTTTCAAAATGATCCTCTTAAAATTGTGCGAAACTTTTTAACCTGCAGTGCTGTGGAACCGAAATTCGGGCAAAGGTAAACAAATCAGCCTACCTTGTTTACTCACTCATACCTTGCTTGGGAATCCCGCGAAAATTGAGTTGATCGGTTTTTAAGGGTCAATTCGTTGCATGGCATCCCCACTCAGGTAATTCGGGTCTCTGAATCTAAGCTAAACAGGCTGCTAAAAAAAAAGGAATCCTTGTAAAGTTCGACGAAACTTATGTTTAATAGGCAGCCGGAATGCGATGCAATGCCAACCTCCCTCGAAGTTGAGAAGCCTTGGAATTTTCGAGGGTTTCTGAAGTTTTTCAATTTTCAAAATTATATTGATGATAATCTCATGCTGCATGACGTAAAATAGTTTGTAGAACGCGCAAACATACTCATTTTCCAATAATTATAGCCTTATGTAGTCATCCAATGGTAGTGGTATATTTCATTTGGGAGTTTTCTGACCTTTTTGTAGATTTGCTCATTTTTGGTGAGAATTTTATTGCAAACGAAAGTTCAAAATATCGACGGCTTTGATTCTGCTTATAAGCCTGGGAGAGGCCATTTCCGGCTGTCTTGAGGGGTTGCGATTTTTCAAAATTTTCTGTACGCTCCGCGCCAACTGATGGTGGCGCTCCGCTTAGATAGTCTTTCGGGCAGAATTACATTTTTCGGGCAGAGAATCCTCTGCCCCCCTCCAAAACTGAAATGCTCATGTACGCCTATGAACCCCAGTTTTGCAATATTAGGCTACTCTAAAAAAATGGTTTTGAATGGTTTCTTCATTTTTTACAATATGTGCTCTCAGTAATAACGTTATGTAGAACAGGTGTAGAAAATATATTTCAGCCTTTCTCTTAGGAGCTGTGTGACATCATGATTCTTCATGAAGGCCATCTAGTTACGAGGAAAACATGGATGAAATAAGAGTTTATCCTCAGAGAAATCATGAACCGTCGTTTGTGTCTCGTAAAATTTATGGAGAGTTAAGTTCGTAAAAAGGAATGCAAACGTCTGGCGTATTGCCAATTACAAATCAGTGTGGATCTGAATAATCATAAATACTGCACAAGTTCACAACACTCCCAGTGGAATCAAACGTGCAGGGTTGGGTGTGCGCATATGTGTTCCCGTCCCGTCTGAGGATCCATAAGGCTGCGTTCTTAAACTGCTTGGTGTTCTCGAAATTTGTTATTTTCTGCATGGGGGAGCTTAAATGCCAGTCTCTGTCAATGGCAGCTCCCTGCTCTGACGGTCCGAGGAAAGACAGTATGGTATAAAGTAACGTATAGTAAGGGGATGTTACCGAGTGTGTAGGCGAAACGAGTTGAGAGTCGATAAGACGAGAAGAAGATTTATTTCTGGTTCAAGATGATTTATTCGTTAAGTTCCAAAAAAGAATTATCTCTCATTTATTCGGCAGGCCTAATATTAATCAAATATTTAGATGTTGCTCGATGCTTAGTCTTGAAGTCTTTGAAGTCTACTCTACGAGTGACCAGCCTGCTGGCTCGGTCTTGGAAACCTCGTGTGAGATCCGAACACATGCAGTTCCCTGATTGGTCAAAAGTTATGACGCACCAAATTAAATGAATGTAAATGAGTGTGCTGATCTAAATGACCAACGAGGATGCTGCAAAGGGTGAAATTGGCCACACCTTGAAAATATGGGTTGCAATGTGCACGTGGAACTAAGGCGATGTCAACTCTAGCTCACGTTCACCGGTAACACCTGACGGGAAACAGAAAGGGTCCTGTGAATCTAGAACAAAAGGAAGGAAGAGTTGCTCGTAAACAACAAGATGGCGTCTGCTAAAGGTCATGGAGAGTACACTGCACTACACAACAATAGGCAGGGAGCTGGTTTAGGCATATAGAAGAAAAATGTTAGGATTAACTTCAAAGGCAGATATTCATAACAACAGATATTTCTAAAACTCCCAAACTTTTTACTTCTAGCCCCTCAGACAGCTTCTCTAAACTCATTCAGACGCAGTTCTGTCCAGTTTATTGCTTCGACTGGGGCCCGTTTAACTTTCACGATAAGTGCAGTTGGCTCTAATGTGTAAACAATGCCGTCTATGGCAAGCCAAAAGCCCAATAATTCGATAAACTTTGTTTATCAGTTGATAAACCCAGTTTATTGATCGATAAACCAAGTTTATCGACCGATTAGCCAGTTTTCATTTGATAAACCAACTTTATCGGTAGGTAAACCAGGATTATCGAATTTCTCACTTGGTTTTCTCACTTGGTTTATCGGCTGATAAACCAGTTTTTTCGATTTAATAAACCAAGTTGATTACTCCATTGGTGAAAAACTTGATTTATCGAATTGATAAACCTGGTTTTTCGATATGATAAACCAGGTTCATCAAATAACTTGGCTTATCGGTTGATAAACCAGGTTTACTGATGCTAAGTGCCCAATAATCCTGATTGATCGGTCGATAAACCAATTTATCAGTTGATTAACCTGGTTTACCGACCGATAAACCAAGATTATTGAATAATTGGGCATTTAGCTTGCTATAGCCGTCGCACTCAGTGCATTTTGTGTAAAAGAGGCATTTCAACTAGGAATGTGGGTATAGACGAATCAGATCAGCGCTTGTGTTTAGTGACTGCGGGCAACCATTCGTGGGGTCCATGAACCTTAAATCGTCTTCATTTAATGTCTAAATGTAATTCCAAACCCTTATATACAGGGAAATTGAGGGAAACAAGAGGCACTTTATTGTACAATTACCGTTCATAGTACAGGTAAGTGAGGAAATTGAAAGATTATAATGGACCTCGGTTATGGTCAACTAAAATCAGACCATCACTTGCTGATTCGTCTTTACCTGGGGTGAAATTGTAGTTAGGGTGATGAGCGAAGGAATTCACTGTCGGCATACTCCTTTTTGGTTTCGATGATAAGAGAAACCAATGCATTCATGATGGTGTGTGTGTTTGTGACACTTTGCTCGTTAACACGATATCTCAAGATAGGAATGTCTGACAGTTCTCAAACTTAGTACATAGATGTGCCATAGTCAATAGATGGTCCCTATTATTTTTGGAGGAGGTCAAGGGTCATCTGGGGTCACCAGGAGTCAAAGTCTGAAAACCCCGTTTACACGATATCTCAAGGAAGGAAGCTTGAATAGATTTCATATTTGAGTATGTAGATGCATAATGGTCAGAGGATGATCCCCATGGTTTTTGGCAGATATGAAAGATTATATGGGGTCTCCAGGGGTCAAGGCCTGGAAACCTTTTTAAATGTGATCTTTCAAGATAGCTGTTTGTCCATTTGTCTGTTTGTTGTTTGTATGTCTAGCTATGTATGGCTTTAATGAAGGTCAAATTAGGTCATCTGGAATGAACAAATTATATTTTGAACATGCTAGTATAACATTTGAATGAGAAGATAATGGTGCATGATGGCACTCTTTGAAACGGAACATTTATTAATCATCGAAACCTCAATGCATTTGCATTTTGCAATCTGGTTAATATCAGGCCTGGTCATCTCATTACTGTGGCTGTACGTATGACAACAATAAGAAAAGTTAAAAAAAAAAAAACCAATTGATGGACGGTTACATTAATCATATGCTTGCATGGGTGCACAACACTGGCTCAAACAAAATGACAGCCTAGCTAGGGACAAATAGTTTCCAACTGTCGTCAATTACTCCGCTGGCCATGGTGGTTTCGGATATATTTGTCTTTAAATCGGTTGGATGGGAAGAGTTTGTGGGGGATTAATTACAGCTTAGTTCCTCGGGCTCTTAATTGTTATCTAAAGCTAATTCCCTTCCATCGATATACCTCACAATTATATGGTGTTGAAAGTTTAAGCCTTGTATATATTTTCCTGTAATTTATCATTCCTTTTGTCTGTTTTCGGGCACTGACGCTGCCCGCTAGTATCAGAGAGCCTATCCAGCACAGTTCTCTCAAAAGCAAGCGGCGTGTTGTTTTCTCAGAATCTGTGCGATATCGTTTAGTAGACACAAAGGGATCATATTTGGTAGATGGACAACCATTTTTTTTTTTATGAAAATATGGCCGCAAAAGTTGTGAAATTTTAACTTCTTTTCTACGAAATGAACATTTCCAGCCATGTCATCATGCGGTAGTCGGAGCAGATCTCACCGTCAGCAGCGTAGACAATTTGTAGGCCACTGAAGCCCATGGAAAATACAGCGAGAGACCGTGACCACCCGACCTATCTTCATGGAATGCGCGGCCTTCTTTGAGTGTTCAATTCATCTCTAAGATTAGATCTTACCAATGATACACCAGCTCCGGACTGAGTGGGACCCACCGTTTCGCATTTTATATTGATGCAGATTTGTCTCTAAAATTACAGAAGGAAAAAATAAAGAAGTACAAGAGTCTAGAGAGCACAGAAAATGTTCCGGCAACTCTTGAAACTCAGTTTTCACCTCTTTTAATGTTTATTCGTTCCTTTATTTTTGTTTTATGTAAATTTACAGAAATTTGTAACTTCAAGACTATACCTGCAGGGGTATACAGGAAAATGAATGTCCGCATCGGATTTTTAGATTTAGATCAAATAGAAACTGTAACTGTTAGTCTTATATCCTCCACGATTCACTCAAACTCAAAGCAGGTGATCAAGTGACGGTCGACCGTGAATGATGACTTCATAATAAAAGTAGTACAACTTTACCCTCAGTCTACCAAAATTCTCAATTGGCAACTGGCACAACTCTTTGAGTGCCATCAAAGTCAAAGGTATGTCATCCTCAAAACTCAGTGGTTCGTCCCCATATTCCCATTGGCGACCGGGCGTCACTGAAGGGGGGGCCAGAGCCAAAAATATACGGCTCCGGGGGCAGGGGACGGAGGCCGCCCTTCATCATCAAGAAAATTTGTAAAGAGAAGGAAAAGAAGGGAAAATTGAGAAAACGGAACACTCAATTCATGCTTTGCCTTCTGACCCCCTCCCATTTATTAACAATAGAGTCTCCCCCTGCATGTTCCATATTCATCCTTTTTTACATCCCCGTTTCCATCATTTGCCCGGTTTCGAAAAAGATAAAAAGACGAATCCGAAAATGAATTTGAAGACGAATCCGAGGATGAATTCTGTGATAGCTTCAGATTGGTTGACGTTGCGTGTCGTCTGCATGTATCTTACATAACTGACATTACATATATACACTATATATACTACGTTACTAACTTTTAGTATGCGATATCGCGATAACCATGACTTTCCACCTGATACTGATCATATCTCTTTCTGGCTGGGGTTTACTAGTGTGAAACATTCAGTGGAATGAAACAGTGAAATGTCTGTCACTCTGTGAAACGCCCATGTAGATAACTGTCATTTATCGAACGTGTTCCGCCTAAAACCTAACAGTTAGCCTAGTTAGGCGATGTCACGATTTTTAATAACTTAGTTTCAGGCTAACGTAAACCAATTTACACACTGGCAGCACATAGGCCTAGCCTAGGCCTAGGCCTAACTACAGTAGTAATAAATCCCAGGCATAGACTAGGCAGTCAAGCCTCGCTGTAAGCGTTAATGAGGCTTGTGACGTCATCCTCTAAAATGGAAACTCCGCCCACAAGAGAAAATCATGAGTTTCGCAGAATAGGTACCTAACATGCTGGGGGAACTTCAAGCTTCTGAATAATGCATTAAAAGGCGTTCCTTGTTGCTGTATCCTTGGTCATTTGAAATTTGAAAGTCTTTTCTTTACTAAAAATATCGTGAGGTATTGTTTCTTTGGCAATTTCACAGGGAAATTTTCCATCAAAAACAGGTCAACTTTTGGTGGTGTTTTTTGACTGGCCTCAAATTTTGCGAATACCTGACCGTATTCAGGATCATTGGGGTGTAAAACTTCCAAAATCGAGTGTTTGAGACATAAAGCTAACTACTGATACCTATTACACTACGAGCAAAACAACAAAATAGTCGCAATGAACGTTTTTGCAAGTTGGAATTTTGCACTTTTTGGCCACGTAGAGCATCGCACAAGGCGGTAACGTTATGGTTAACATATGGTAACATATGGTAAGCTATTGTTATGTGTTTTGATTCTAGGCTGCTAACTAGGATACTATTTTAGTCCTTATGTCAAGTAATAAAGTGAATCTTAATACGACTGACAGGCCCTTTTAAGGTTTTAAACCACTAACAAATAACATAAAAATTTTACAGACAGGCCTAGTCTATACTAGGCCTTGGCCTATGCATGCTAAGACTGCACACTGTGGTACATAGTGAATGTATGTGTCCTGATGATCTGTGATCATCATACAGATACTACTTTACTAGTCCTTGCTTGCTGTATGAGTGAGTTTTCATTTTAGAAAAAGCTTGTAAAAAATTTTAAGAGGCCTGTAGCACAAAATTATTGTGTCATATGCACCTTGTGAATTGAATCGGGAGCAATGTACCGCAGTATCAACGATGAAGCTGAAGAACCAAAATAAGCAAATAAGTGTTACATTTACAGGTATTGCAGGCTACATGAAACAATTGATATAGGCCCTATAGCCATTTATTTACACACACACTTTACCAGCCTGTCGGTTCTTTCACATGGTTTTACCAGACAAAGTCAAGAATTTTCAAAAGGGAAATGACTTGAGGAATATACCTAAAGTATAATGGAATGCGCACCATAAGAGCTCCATCAGTTTCAGGATTTTTTTGTTTATTATTTTGCCTGGGCCATTGTTCTCAGTTTTCTTACTTACCCTATTTTTGTACTGTTGTGCTGAATCATATTTCTACACAAATGAATTAATTGTGCCTTAGTTCTTAGCCTGTTCCTGTTGAAATTTAATTGCTAGTTATAGCCTACACCTACTAGTGCTCTAGGCCCATTTGGGGGTTAAGGTCAAGATTAGAGGCAGCATTGCTATGTACCCTTTTCTTGTATAATGGCACAAATGGGATTCTGAGTCAGTGTATCCTAGAGGACAATTTTTCTCTACACAAGCAAAATGCCAATTTACTGACTAAAGAATTTTGGTTGTGCACTTGTGTCCTGTATCATCAGCTGTTAATTCTGATGGATGAAATCTCATATGTTCTTCTGAGACTGCCTTCTCATTTGAAGTATAAACTGTTGTCATTTTACACCACTAACTGAGCAGAGGAGAGATGAATAATGTACAATAGTACCATCACATAGTAATGGCATATTACAGTCAAAATTTTTGTCACTAACTTGAATTAACTTGATGGCCTGTTATTACCTTACTCTCAGTTGATATGTCTCCAGTTGTGCATGGGGGTGGGGGTTGTGTACTGAGTACCCAGTTCCCTAAAAAAACTTAAGACCCACCCAGTTCCACATGCTGTTCATAACTTATATTACTAAACAAAGTGTTTCTGATCAGAGGCTTAGTCATTTCTTCGACCTCACCACCTAAGGATAAGGATCAACTGACTGTATAGCGTTTATTACCCCAGAGTTCACTAACAAGCCTTACAAGAGAACTATACATTCCAATATCCCTCCATTTTACCTCTTTATTGTCTAGTTTAATGCCACAATTTTTCTGTCATGTTATTGTTTGCAATAATTTATGAGTCTAGTACAATAACTGTGATTTACTGATTGTATAATGTGGTAACGTGCAAAGTCTATGGCCATGTATGTCAAAAGGTTACCATGAGTCGGACAATTAATAGGTGTTGTACATCGTGCCGTACCTTGTATAACACTGTGGTGATCGACTCAAGGTACTGACGTACTTAACATACAATCACTATAACCCTTGCATCGGTAGCCACTTAATCGTTACAAGGTTTTCAAAAATTGACTCTCAATGTAATTTTCCTGCCATATATATGTAAGTCAAACGTAAAGGAAGACTCGACGAGGTTAACATGATTAATACTTATGTGGAGGATATTTTCTCGCTCGGTGTAGTTCCATTTTCGCGCAACTAATGCAAACACCTCAGTACGGGAAATTGGGCTTTTTACATACGGTGCAAGGCAGTGTCAATACCTGCTCTAAACTTTGCGAATACCTGACCGTATTCAGAAATATTTCATGGTAATGTTAGATTTTTTAGGTGTATAAGGAAATTTCTGATGTACCCTCTTTCTGGCATACCGTGCCAAAAAACTTGTTTTCGAGAAAAAACTAAATTTTCCGAACAGAATGAAAACTGTTTTTACGAGTTCGAAAAATCGTCTCAAATTCATTGCTTTGTGTATAAAATACTTCAAAAATGTTGCAAAACTATCGGAAAATGTGTTCTCTATTAATTTTAATGATGATTTTGTAAGATTTTGTGTTTTTCATGTCGAAATTTGGATTTGAAAACAGTAAGTTTTTGCTAATTATATATGCAAAGGCTGTGACGTCATGCATACTCAAATTAGAAAAGAAGCGACTTTTGGTGGCTGTGCAGACTGGCTGTAGGGGCGTAGCCAAAGTTAGGCGTGGAGTCAGCATTGCAGTAGCCTGCGTGGCAGCAGCCCCCTTTAGGCTGCCGCTCCTCAGATAAATTTTTTTGTAGCGATGAGCTGGACGAAAAAATTCGTCCGCCTCTCTGGCTAGCATTGCAGTATCACCGTATCAGTAAACGTTACATTGCATGTGTAGCCTACATATAGCCCAGAGCAGTATTCTGCTCTAACGTTATGGTTTTATAGTATCGTTATAGGCCTATAATGTCTAGAAGTCATTATCCACCTGCAGGTCATCATTTAATCATTTAAGCATAATTTGTTCTTCTGGTATTCTACAGTAAGAGCTGCCATTCATGTTAGGGCTAACGTGGGAAATTTCTTTGTATTTTTCCCCCATTGAGTACATCTAGGGCTAACATTAGGCCAAGGTTAGCTACAGTAGTTCTGCATCATGTTCAGGGACCAAGGTTACATCATTAGGCTATATAATATCAATATAATATCATTGCATCAATTCAACATAAGGTAAAAAGGTATATATTCTACTGTACAGTTGCATAATATGGTACTCTATCCGAAAGTTGGATAACCTATGCATACTATTACTAGTAGCCTGCACATGCATTCATGTATGTCCCCAACCCTAAACTTTGATGCGTATACATGTAGCCATTACTCTATTTACTGTGGGTACGTAACCGTAACCCTATAACTATGGATACATAAACCCATGTCTTATTATCAACTCTAGTCTAGCCTAGGCCTACTAAGTTTTCTAAGTACATAGGAACAGTAATCTTAAAGAATTTCCTTCCCTCATCAGGTTTGCGGTCGGCTTGCATTGACTGCTGGTAGACATTGATCCAGTATGTACTGTTGCACTCCTTAACATGACCACAATATGATAGGATTTTACCAACACAGTAAAGTAAGCCGCACATTCAGCCGCACATTTGGAAACATCAAACAGCAGCACAAAACAGGTTCTCATATTGTGTTGATGCTTCCGGCTGCTGAGGTAGTGCGCCACCATTACCTCCAGGAGGTGAACCCTTTAGATGCTGTTCGCTATATTGCTGTTTTTCTAATATCGCTATTTTTCATGAAATTGAATGTGCGGCTGGTGCTGTAAAACTATTTAGCAGCATACGATTTTTTTAAAACTTATTGTGAATAATTTTCAACTTGTTTTCTATCATCACAATAAAATTCAGAGAGGTATCTTTCCTATTTTTGGATTTACAGCTGTTTAAAGTTGCCCCACCCATACCTAAATAGCACAAATCGTGTATTATCGCTATTTTTTCATGAAATCGAATGTGCTGCTGGTGCTGTAAAATTATTTAGCCGCATACGATTTTTTTAAAACTTATTGTGAACAATTTTCAACTTGTTTTCTATCATCACAAAAAAATTCAGTGAGGTATCTTTCCTATTTTTGGATTTACAGCCGTTTAAATTTGCCCCACCCCTATCGAAAAAGCACAAATCGTGTAATATCACTATTTTAAGGATATCGAATGTGCGGCTGGTGCTGTAAAACTATTTAGCCAAATACGGTTTTTCTAAAAATTATTGTGAATAGTTTTCAACTTGTTTTCTATCATCACAAAAAAATTCAGAGAGGTATCTTTCCTATTTTTGGATTTATTAATTAAGTAAAATAGGTAGGCGGTGGCATTATCCGATACTACGATATTACACGATTTTTGCTACTTAGGTAGGGGTGGGACAACTTCAAACGGCTATACATCAAAAAATAGGAAAGATACCTCTCTGAATTTTCTTGTGATGATAGAAACCAAGTTGAAAATTATTCACAATAAGTTTTAGAAAAATCGTATTCAGCTAAATAGTTTTACAGCACCAGCCGCACATTCAATATCATGAAAATAGCGATATTACACGATTTGTGCTATTTAGGTATGGGTGGGGCAACTCTAAACAGCTGCAAATCAGAAAATGGGAAAGATACCTCTGTGAATTTCCTTGTGATGATAGAAAACAAGTTGGAAATTATTCACAATAATTTTTAGAAAAATCGTATGCGGCTAAATAGTTTTACAGCACCAGCCGCACATTCAATTTCATGAAAAATAGCGATATTAGAAAAACAGCAATATTGCGAACAGCGGCCATAGGGTTCACCTTTTGGAGGAAATGGTGGAGCACTGCCACAGCAGCCGGAAGCATCAACACAGTATAAGAACCCCTTGTATGCAGTTGTTTGATCTTTCCGAATATGCCGCTGAATGTGCGGCTCACTTTACCATGTTGAGTTAACCAGTAAACTCTACCTGGTGTGAAATTTTCACACAGCATGGCACTTCCAAGACATGTGTAGACCCCATTCTTACTGTAAGAGCAAGTTACCCTGAAAAGCTTGATGGATATTTTTACTGTGAGAGGTACAGTACATTGAAATCTTTAAGAAGAATGGATATGTCTGAGGCTGTACTTGTGGAAAATGAGGGATACTACAGTGATGACAGTGGTTCTGATAATTATGCAACAGATGTCCCAGTGATATCCAGAAATAGGTACAGTGAAGCTGTACTGTTTTGTTCTTTCTTGTCTAAATGGAATTTTACAACTTAGATAAAGGTGTACATGCAGTAGCCATGCAGTTTGTCAAATTTTCTAGGGACACAGTTTGTTAGAGTGTTAAAAAGCATTAATTTTGGACTTATTTGGGGGCAATATAGTACCATAAGATAAAATGTATTTTAAGGTCTTTGGTTTGGAAGACTGAAAGTCAACCTAGGATATAAATAAGAAAGTAAACTACCAATTCATTTGGAAAATCTTTGAGAGATGCTGCACATCTTGAATTTTGAGACATGTGAGTGCCATTACACATCATCATTTGCCTCAATTTTCCATTGAGGAGTGTGATTTTTTGAAGAATAGGAGCACATATAATATGAATCTATTTAAGTTCATGAAAACATCGCACCTACATGTACTATACCAAACTCCTTAATTCTACTGAGTAGTGTCATTTGTAGCACACAGTCCCAAAAATCTAAAAACTCAAGGCCTGAGGTTGGGTTCCATTTAAATGTTAATGTGGTTTTCAATGGTTCACAGCAGCAGAAACTTACCTGAACAGTTTTTTTTTACTGGACAGTTGATACTGTATGAATGTCTGCCAATTACTTCAACATTTTTCAAACACTAGTATTGTAGCTTGATATTTATTTCATTTAAGTCTAATGTCACAGTTACAAAATGCCCATACTGATTCCTGAAGAGATGCTTCTTTTGTGATTCTTTGTTAAAACAACTGGGCACTTTAGCCTTATGTTGCAAGTCATGTTAAGATAATTGAACAAGTTACTGTATCAGTTGTAATAAGACCTGCTGTTTGTCTTCATAGTCACTCTTTTTTTTTTCTCTCTGTTTATTCTTACTTTTGCCAACTTTTATTCATGTTCTTCCAAAAGAAACTTTTGTGTGTGAAGCAGAATCAGCAATTAATCTCAAGAAATTGACATTTTTTAAATGTAACAATGATGAAGAGTGGTGTTGATCAATGTAGTGTTGAATGACCTAACAAGTTCAAGTTTAACTTTACTGAGTCCCAAGAGGGAAATTCAAATAATACTGTCATGATTTGGAGTCTAAGTTAGCAAAATATGTTTTGATGTACATTAAATGTCCTACTGTTGTTTCCCTTCAGATAAGTTGGCCATCTCAACCCCATGGCCCCACCCTCACAATTTGTATCAATCATATTTATGAGGATTAGCAGACTGTATTTGCCATTCCATAGCTAAATCTAGAAAGATTTACAGCCCCCCCCCTACTCCCAAATACAGTAATGTCTGCAAATAATACAGCCCCCAAATATGTTAACATATACAATATTATGATGTTCTGCCTAATTTTCGTACAACAAGAAGAATTGTTCACAAAAGAGACAATGAGTTTCAGTCACACTTTAATAATGGTCCTTCAGTCACTGTATCAGCTGGTGCATATGCTCCTGGAAAGCTTATTCAATCTACAGTAGACAACCAATTAGACACTTAACATAATTTTAGGGAGGTCATTCATCTGGCTTTGTGGTACAGTAGTCTGCCAGACAAGCCAGTTTTTTTTGCACCGGAGGCTTTTCCTCAGTTCAGGTTCTCACTGCACTGGAATTTAACATTCCTCATTAATATTTTTAGAGATATTTTCAGACAAAATTTCTTAACTAATCATAACTTTTAGCCATCTGAAGGGATGTGTAAATTTTCTCATACATTGTGCACATCAGTTCTTGGTGGAGTTCAGCTGTAGTACAGTAGCCAGATGTTGTCCTTCTTTGCTGTCATCAGGAGATACTGTATGGCTACCACACATTCTAATGTCAATAGTAATGATTCTTGAAATATCATCAGAATAGTGTTGCAATATTGAAATCTCTACTAAATGGTAAAGGAGGCGCTGTACAGGTATTGGTGGGACTCTGATAGAAATATAATGTTACAGGTCATGTGGCATGAAAATGACAAATTTGGGTATTTGATGTGAAAAGCACAAAAAACCTGGAAAATTGTCACAATTCCCATCAAAATCTCACAAAAATTGACAATTTTACGGGATAATTTTCTGACAACGATTTGGAGTCATTCTCTGACACTATCCATCACCAAAAAAGCATTTATTTTAAAAAATTCTGCCCCACAAAAGAGAAATACTCAAGTGAAATGGTACCCCTTTCAGCAAAACATCTGAAAAATGTAAAAGATGTAAAAGTGCATCAAACCAAAAATGACATCATCACAGGAACCCAACTTCACAGTGTGTGTATTATAATGCTATGTTTAAGTAACATTTTTTCTCACAGATTGTGTAGCATGAGACCGGTACTGGTCAAATAATTTCTGAATTATATCTGAAGAATGTCCCAGTATAAAGCCAAAAATATATCAATCAAAATTTGAAATTCTCACTCCCAATTCCTCAAAAGAGGGATTTTATCTTTATTCACTTAAGCTGTCCCATTCATCATGTTAGGCCTATCAGTTTGAATTTTTGGTTCCAGCAATCTAGTCGATCTATTACTAGACAGCAATTCTTCCAACCAGAAAAAGAAAATATTTCAACTCACGTTCATTCAGATTGTTGAATAAAAAGACTGATATCTCACCCGGACTAGATGTACCTTCCAAGTAAAATTTGTCACAAACATTAATGTACAAATCAACCAATGGATCTTGTACTAGCACAGACTTCAAAATGCATGAAGTTGAAATAGTAACTTCATGCCAACTTTTGATAACAGTATGGAATACTTCCTTAAATAACCAAAATATCAGCTAGTCTCCTTTCCCACTATATTTACTGTTCCTTTTCTTTGAACCAAGTCAAATTGCAGCATTAGCACGTGCATCAAAAACAACACAGAACCTGTTGGTAGTATTTAATTCACAGTGCAGAATGGTATACAGTATTGCATATGGGCCTGTGCAATGAGAGAATCACTGCTCCCTCCCCAATGAAAATAATAGTTACATAACACTGGAAGACAAATGTATGCAGTTACATCCCCCAGGAGCCCGAGGTATTTTTCTGTGTGTATAACCTCTTAGCAGGGAACTTCCAAACACTTGTACAATGTATTTATATACCAAACAATTTTCCCTGCTAGTTGGCTCAAGGAATATTGAGAAGTCACAAAACTCCATCTGTTGAACAGGGGTATTCCTAGGTGCTAAAACCCCCTTTTTCACTGGTTTTGAGAAGCAAACATAGGTTTAGGTTTTGTAATGATAATTTGTTGATTATATCAATCATTTTAGGCCATTTATACATGCAAGATTGTGTAACATCAACAGAGCAGGGTATACTGCAAGTGCACTATGGTACACACACTGTGAAGTTGGGTTCCTGTGATGATGTCATTTTTGGTTCAATGCACTTTTACATTTTTCAGCTGTTGTGCTGGAAGGGATACCATTTCACTTGAGCATTTCTCTTTTGTGGGGTGGGATTTATTAAAATAAACTCTATTTTTGTTGATAGATAGTGTCAGAGAATGACCCAAATCATTGTTACTAAGTCATTTCATGGGCTCTTTAATCTACTTGAGGAGTAATTAAGGCCATGTAATTAGTAAAGGCCATAGGGTGAACAAAAGAAATATCAACACTGTGCAACATTCCTCATATTTTTAGCATAAGCAAGAAGTTGTTTCAGAAACATTCAAATTTGAAAAGGTAGGCCTGTATCTTGGGAATTTAAGATAATTCCAAATAATTTAGTTATCAGGAACTTAAGTTTTAAGGCCCAGTTCTCTCACCCCAAACATTACCAATTCTCCTAACCGTTTTACTGAAGCCTCTCCCACAATTGTCTGAAATTCATCCTCATTCAGACACAATCTCAGTTTATTGCTTCGGGGTGGGTATAGAAAAACTCAATTTATATAATCAAAACACTCTCAGTACTGTTCATGCTGTGTAATATAAGCTTTGACAGTCGGCATTGTTTGGATTAGCTGTCAATCAAAGAGCTGAGCTAATGGAGAATTTCGGTACCCGGTCATTAAAATTGCAGTTTGCGGTGAGAGGTTTGGCCCTTTAATTCTTAACTGAAAGGGTTGAGTAAAGTCAAGGCCTTTTTGTTGACATGTACCTCCACTTTCCACAGAGAGTAATATACAAAAATAGACACAAGTAGGGAGTGGCATCACCAAGGGGTTGGGGAGCCAAGGGGGTTGTTCATGCCCCCTCAGGAAAATCTTGTTTCCCCCATTTCCCCCCCCCCCAACCAGTGTTAGCGCTGGGACTTGAAATTTGGGGGGGAAATTCCCCCCTTCTGAAAAATTTAGGGGGGGATTTTCATTTTTAGGGGGGGAGGAGTCTTAAAGTTCGGAGAAGTTAAGTCGAGTCTGCAATCTGCATTTACCAATAAAGAGATTAATGAAGTACATTTTAACATTGCCAATAACTGATAGGCCTAGACCTAGTATGAGTAGCCTATGACTAAACATGATTTCAACAAAGTTAGATGTAGCCTATCAGTTGGCCTGGCTTCTTTGCATGTGGCGCAGAATATTTCT
Organism: Holothuria scabra; assembly: GCA_037179385.1. Lineage (NCBI taxonomy): Eukaryota > Metazoa > Echinodermata > Holothuroidea > Aspidochirotida > Holothuriidae > Holothuria > Holothuria scabra. The sequence continues at coordinate 52,848,808 of CM074180.1, forward strand.
CCTTTCTCGTACCATAACCACGGCCAAATTTTCAGCCAATTTAACTGAAACTTGTCAGCTTTTTTCTTCTTAGTTTTACTACTTTTGTTAGCAGACCTAGGCTTAACATTAGGCCCCGTACTAGTACTGTATTACTACTGTAGTAGTAGTATAAGGCCTAACTTACTAGTAGTATTACTATTTACGTTATTATCGCTACTCTGTAGCGATTTGAAAAATAATCCAACTTTGACATTGGAGGCCATTTCACACTTCACAACAGTCTAAAACACGACCGATGTTTGCACACAGAGCGATTAGCTTCAGTACACACACTGCACAGAACAAGCTGCCACTGCTGCGCGATCGTACGCTAGGCCTACAGCCCTATACTATAGGTAGAGCTAGTACATGCATACCCAGTCCATGCAGTATGGGTGTCAGGGTGTACTGTGTAGAACTCCGTCCGCAAACGTTTATACAAACGATGACTCATCGATTTTCAGAGTTTTTATTCGTATAACGGACAAGTAAATAAGTTGTGCTTTGATTATAACCCTATCGCTTATGCAAGAAAAACAATGCGGGAATTTCCCGCAGACAAATATTTTTCTTGCGGGATTATTGATTCTGTTGCGGGAATCCCGCAATCGCGCAGCTTAGCGCGAACACTGCCCCCAACTAAGATTTGAGATTTTCAAAAAATAATATGTCTTCTGTAGTCCGAGTGAGATTTTTTCAAGATTTCTTTGGACAAGAAAAGGCAGTAAATTTCATGTTTTTCAAATGAAAATAACACAAAAATTGACAAAAACACCTGGGAAGTGCCATTTCTGGCTGTTTGAGGGGTTGCACTTTTCAAAATACTGTGAACTTCAGACTATGCCAGTTGAAGAATGTGCACAACTGAATTTTGGTAACCGTTCAGGCAGGATTAGGCCTACATCTTTCCTAAAAGGGAAAGAGCATTCAACCCAACTGGAAGTAGTGAAGTAGACTACCCTGTTTTATGATTGGCCCTTGAGAGTCATGGGACAACATTTTTCCTACTCAAATGTGAAACTTACTAGAAGTAACTCTGCAGCTTATTTTACCTTGCATAAACAACAGTGAAGTCATAAAATATCTTTTAGAAAGATACTTTGAAGAGAAATAAGAAGAAAACTGTGATCTGTACAGTAGCTGTTGCTTCAAAATATGTTTTTGGGGGCAGAGTGGTGGGAGTGGCTGCTCTTGAGCTTTAAGAGAATCATATTTCACTGCCAATCAACTGCCTTCTCTCTCTCTCTTTCTTGTTTGGCTCTCCTCAGTCTTCAAAATGTTGGCCAACTCCAGTCTTAGTAGTGTAGTAGTTTCAGTAGTTTTGTTACCAATAAAATCTTACTTGAAGTTGCCGAAACACCTTATAACCTAGGAGCCCCCACCAGGACTCACATTGCACTAGCTATTCACTTCCCTCTCTATAAATTTCATTTTCTGCCTTTCAAAATGTTAGCTGGATCTGCTCTTGGTAGCTAGTTGAATCACACAGGAGTTACGAAGTCTTACTTGAAGTTACCCTGGGGTCATTTTTGGTTTCAATGAAAAGCGAAACGTATGCATTCATGATGGCATGTGTGTGTATGTATGTGTGTATGTGCATGTGTGGGTGTGTGTGTTTGTGTGTGTATGTGTGTGTGTTTGTGACACTTTGCTTGTTTACACGATATCTTGAGAAGGGAGATCTGACAGTTCTCAAACTTGGTACACAGATACCCCATACTGAGAGGAAGAACCCTGTTGATTTTGGTGGAGGTCAATGGTCATTTGGGGTCACATGGGGTCAAAACCTGAAATCCTTGTTTACACGATATCTCATGGTAGGAAACTGGATTAATTTCAAACTTGATATATTAATGCATTATGATGTAAGGAAGAACCTGATATATTTTGGTGGAAGTCAAAGGTCATTTGTGGTCACATGGGGTCAAACCTCCAAATCCTTGTTTACACTCTATCTAAAGGTAGGAAACTTGGATTAATTTGAAACTTGATATGGTGATGCGTTATGATGTGAGGAAGAACCCAATATATTTTGTGGAGGTCAAAGGTCATTTGGGGTCACATGGGGTCAAACCCTGAAATCCATGTTTACATGGTACATCATAGTAGGAACGTTGGATTCATTTCAATCTTGATAGGTTGATGCATTATGATGTAAGAAAGAACCCGATTAATTTTGGTGGAGGTCAAAGGTCATTTGGGGTCACTTGAGGTCAAACCCCTGAATCCTGATTTACACTATATCTGAAGGTAGGAAACTTTGATTCATTTTAAACTTGATATTTTGATGCGTTATGATGTAAGGGAAACCCCAATAAATTTTGATGGAGGTCAAAGGTCATTTGGCGTCAGAAGAGGAAAAATCCTGAAAAACTTTTTAACACAGTATCTCAAGGTAGAAATTCTGGATTGATTTCAAACTTGATATGTTGATGCGTTATGATGTAAGGAAGCACCCTTTTGATTTTGGTAGAGGTCCAAAGTCATTTGGTCGTAGGGGGTCAAAGTCAGAAAACCTTGTTTACACTATATCTCAAGGTAAGAAACTTGGATTCATTTCAAACTTGATATGTTGATGCGTTATGATGTAAGCAGCTTGTTTGCAGAATATCTTAAGGCACAGTATAAAATTTGGCTTTTTGAATGTAGAAATGTTTTGGTTACAAGAAAAGCCAGTTACTAACAGATGGAGTCAAAGGTCACTCTGGGTCACCAGCTGTTACAAAAAAGGAGCATTTCATTGAAAAGAGCATTTATGTATCATCGAAACCTCAATGCATTTTTGCATTCTGGTTAGACCAGTAGTAAGTCATAATGACTTTCATACCTCACAAACACCCAAAAACCCAGGAGCTTCCAGGGGCTTTGCCCCCTGGACTCCCACTGGGACTTAGCCCCCTGCATGGGCTCTGACCAATCATCAGGGGCCCCTGGATCCCACCAAATGAGACTCCCGCTTCAAGCTTGTTGGCGCAGCCAGCGCTATGAGTGGACTCTGTCCCTTGCAAAGTGCTCTCGGTGAAAAGTCCGGTAAGACACCATTGCAAGTAGGCTCTAGGGAAAAGTTGTGTATAAATGAACATACAGTAGATGTACTCTTGTCAAATAAAAATCAACATATATGTCATTTGTTAATCGTGATCTTTTTTGTCATGTTCTATTTTTTTTCTTAACCATCAGAAAAATCAAGCGACTGAAGATTGTCATCGCTGTGGTGATAGCATTACTTGTAGTGGGTCTTATCATCGCATTGGGATTTATAATCTCAGACTTTGGAGAGGAACCACCACGCTCTGTGAAACATTTTGAAAATGCAGTGGTGGCAGCAGATTCTGTGGAATGTTCCATTATTGGCAGGTAAGTAGATAGAGACACCATCTCTTATATATGTTGCCCCGTTTGCTACTGGAAAAAAGTGAATAAGAGAAGAAACCGCATAGAAAAATTCCAATACAAACAGTTCATGTTGCAACAGGTCCCATTAGGTAAATGCGGAAGCTAAGCAGCTCTCTCCACCTATCCCCAGAGTTGTTATCTCTACTCTCATAATGTATTGAGCAAACAATAAGCCTCAAATTAGTCCCCATTGACCACTACTTCCTTATCCACAAGTTGCTGGAGCCACTTGTTGCTAACTATCAATTGAGTCAATTGTTTGAGAGATTAGATATGCACCACTGCACAACCTTTCAGAATAAACATTCCGAATAAAGTTAGTCAAAAATCTGCAGAGACAGCTACGCAACAAGATTTTGAGTTTCCATAAGGTGCTGCATTTCAGTAAAGGGCATTGTAGCACCAGAGTGTTATGAAGGTTAACCACTTTAGTACAGTTTATTGCAGAGAGTGTGTTGGCTCTTCAAGTGCTGTCAAATTAGTCTGTACACTTTGATCAAATTTTAAAATTTCATGCCTCTTAGTTGTTGGTTCAAAGGTAGGCCTATTATTAATTGTAAGGGCAAAAGCAGTTGCCCAAAACCTGTTTTGAAACAATCTTTTCTTTGCCTCCAACGTGATATTTCAGACCCCAACTATGGCATATTTAAGTTGAGACCAATGAGTTACTATACCACACTTCATCATTTAGCCTGGAGAAAAATATTGTCACATGACTATCATGAATGGCTGGGGAGACTGCATTTTCCCTTTATAATGACGCTAGAAGCAAATAGCAAGTTTTAGCCATCTCAAACTAGCAACTAAAAATCCAGAATCTGTCAGAGGAATTCCTGTTCAGGTATCTTAAGATTAATTTTAGTTAAAGGCATTCACCCCCTTCAAAGACTATTTGCTCAGTAGGGCAACAAGGTTGGTTTAAATGGGGTTAACTGCCCCAGTTACAGAGACAAGCTTCACCTATTAGAAAACTCCTTTTATTTTATCTGGTAACATTGACAAAAACGTCTTTTTCAATTTTATCGGCATCAGTGAAGAAAGGAATAATATTTTATTGGATTGATAACAGCCATTTTTAAAAATCATCCATAGCTTAATTTGTCTTAACCTCAGATTGTTGAACTTAAAAATCAGCTGTCTGTTAGTGTAAATTGCAATGATACACGTTTTCCTCAACTTTAAACAATTGGGTACAAGTATATTTTACAGTAGATACTCAACTCTTCCTGTTAGTCCCTTTAAGGTCTAGAACAAGATTGAAATGCCAGTGCATTTATCTGCTGTGGCTTTGATATATTGGAGATCTCCAGGAATGTAAACACCCTGTGCAAGGCAGTAGTACGAAATCTTTTAAGTCCATTCAATATTTAAAAGGGTCCAAAGTAGATGCTTGCACTTTGGTTTGTGATATATGTAGGTTAACTTTGATGGCATCTCCTAAACTTGAGATAATCCTTGCTAGAGAGAACAGCCTGCCATTTTTCTGATTGCTCTTGCATCAGAAAAATGGGGGAATGGATTCAAAGTTCATAAATTGTGTTCAAAGTGACATGTGTGACTATTGCCAGATGTCTATAAGAAGAAGTTTACTAAGGATTTATTTTAAACTTAAAGGGCATATGCAGTCACCCCAATTCAAACAAGGATAGTAGTCTGTATACTAGTTTGTGAATGGCTCTTGACAATCATGTGACAATATGTTCTTCATTAAATTGTGGAATTTACATCCTTGAATGTTGAATGTTTAAGCCTTAAAATATCTCCAAAGATTCTTGCAAGAAAAATGACAGAAAAATAGCAAGATTTAGTTGTTGTTTCAAAATAATTTTGGGGTGACGACTCTTGACTTTTAGGTAGATTATGGAGACAGCTGTCAAAGAGACCTGAATAGCAAATTGATCTCATGCAGACCTTTTGCCAAACTGGAGGGGCCTAGACTTGCTTCCAGGTTGATGGGCAACACAGTGAGAAAAGGGGAGGGGTGGAAGTTACAACACAATTTTGGGGATCAAACCTCCTAGGACATGCCCCTAATCATTTCCAAGAAACTTTGTGCTGTTGCATGCTTATATTATTTTTATTTTAGGAACATACGTACCAACCGTTCCTCTTTAAGCATTTCTGTTTTCTACAGTTTGAAACCCATAAAAATCAGATCTTTCCATTTTTCTGACTTAAAGTGGTAAAAATATACTAATACTAAAAATGATCAGATATATTTCAAAACAAAAGCTTGGCAAGGTAAGATTAATCTTTGCACACACTTCAGTGTCTCCACATATAATGTGAACCTTTAGAGAGGAAGAGAGGACACATATGCCACATGTTCCATTTTCTGTGGTGACAAATTGTTGGCAGGTATGTAGGAAGCCTCAACGTGGACATATATCTTGCACTTATGGTTCATACAGTACCATTACGCACCATCAAAACTGCATCAGCCTCAGCTGGATTCATGTCCCTGCAGTTGACATGAGTGCAGTGCTGGACCAGCTCAGTGGGACCCTACCTGTAAAACCAGGGACATGTTAGGAAGGAGACACAACTGTGATGTCTGTCAAAAAATAAATACATGAAATGTAGTTTTCCCATTCAAGTATCAAACTTTGATTGACAGGTTCCATTATTCCTAACAGTTAGGTATTGTGGATCTTCTTCCTAAAGAGGATTAACCCTTCCCAGCCCAAGTAATCCTAGAGCAATAGCCTTGATTAAAACTACTTTGATCTAAAGGCCTGTATACACGAGCAACATTTGTAAAACATTCTCAAAACACTTCACCTGCAACAAACCCAAAACATGCTTGTTTTCGGTTTGTTGCCCAGTGTAGAGAGAGTAAAAACAATTTGAAAACATTTTGAAAATGTTTTCAGAATGTTTTGAAAAGAATTGACAGGATATTTCTTTTGCAACATTTCCAAAACATTTTCAAAACATGCGGTATACCCTGTCTACACCGTGCAACAAATCAAAAACAGCTTGTTTTGGATTTGTTGCACAGTGGATGTTTTGGAAATGTTTTCGGAATGTTTTGCAAAGGTTGCTCGTGTATACAGGCCTTAAGATTTGTTATGGAGAGGTTTTTAACTCTAATCAAACTTTAAGCAACTAGTAAGCCACCAGCAATGATAGTTAAAATAATCAGCTCCTTTGTTTTTTTACAAATTTGTAGTGCCGTCTGCTAAATTATTTCCCCAGTTTTGACAAATTTAATAACTTTACCCATATCAGGAATGTATGTTTTGATGAAATTGTGCTCAAAAATTAAGAGAAAGTACATTGATCATAACCATGACACACAAAGTAACATTACGGGATATTAGCCTTTTAGGAGATCCGTCATGGCTACCACGGTTTTTAGGAAAAACTACGGTTCTCCATTATAGTACCCTACCACTGGTTCATGACTCCTATAAGCTGTTTCAATGAGCAGCAGATTTGATTACCATTCTGGTACAGTACAGGTAGAAGCCCAGCAACTTTGGGGTTCAAATAACAACTTACAACAAATCCTGAAATAAGTGCTGGCAAAAAAAGGAATCAAGTTACTTAAAGTGCACTGAAGGGCTACATCCCTTTTTAGCTTATTCTGAGATAAAGTTCTATCAAATGTCAATGTCAACCTTCATGGTCATTTTCAAATGCTTAAATGGGCATATAATAAGTACTGAGAACAGTTCCTGACGAGATTGTTTCGAGGGTATTTTTTCCGACATGAGAAATAACTAAGTGTAAAATTTTAATATAAATTTGCACAACCGCCAGCAATGAAAAGTTATATTGAAGATAAGATGAGGGATGTGTCTTCTCCCTGGCTTTCTGACAAAGTATTACTGATTGAGAAAAGGATTTTGAGAGAAGAGAAGGATTACCATACATGGCAAGCTAAATTCTCAATAATTCAAAAAACATGGATTATCGACCTCAAAACCATGTTTTTCGCCAAAAGACCATGTTTATCGACATAAAAATATGGATTTTTGACCGTAAAACTTGGATTTTCAGTTGAACATCCATGCTTTTTCTCCAAAAACCATGTTTTTTGCCATAACCTTGGATAATTGGTGATAAACTTGGATTTGCAATAGAGAAGCCATGTTTTTCAATCGAAAAACCATTATTATCAGCCAAAAACCAAGTTTATCGGTGTTTAACCACGTTTATCGATTGGTAATCCATGTTTATTGACCGGAAAAATTTTCAGTTGAAGATTCGTGTTTTTCTCTGAAAAACCATGTTTTTACAACAGATAATCCAAGATTATTGTTGATAATCCCAGGTTTCAGTTGAAAAACTATGTTTTTGATCGAAAACCATGTTTATTGGCGAAAACAGATGTTTCTATGTGATAAACCATGTTTATCGGTAGATAAACCATGCTTTTTGGGGATAACCATGGTTTTTCGCCGATAAACATGGTTTATCTCCAATAAACATGGATTATCGACCACAAATTGGCTTATCAGGTAATAATGTAGTGCCTCACTCATACGCACTTGACACCTGGCTGGAACACGTACCTCAGTGAAGGTAATGTCTGTTCGAAACACCATATTTTTGACCGAAAATCCAAGTTTATCGCCGATAAACATGAATTTTCGGTTAATAAACATGGTTTTTCGCTGATGAACATAGATTAAGATTATCGAACGATGAACATCGCCGAAAAACATGGTTTTGCGACTGAAAATCTGAGATTATTGCCGATAATCTTGACTGATCAGCTGAAAAACATGGTTTTTTCAGAGAAAAACACAGATTTTCAACTAAAAATCTAAATTTTACAGTTGATTAACATGGTTTTTTGGTCCATAAACACAGCTTTTCGGTCGATAATCCATGTTTTTAATTGCCGCTATATACGTGAGCAAGCCTTGAATTTTGAGGTGTGCAAGTGTGATTGCTACCATCAGTCACCCTCAAATCACAGGGTAGAGTTTGATTTTATAAACACCAACCAGATGAAGAATGGGAGCTTATAATAATTCATTAAACTTTAATAAAACAGCACATCTATCACACTCCTTTATTTCCGTAGAAGTGTAATTTATAGCACACCTGGAAAATCTGAAACTCAAGGCATACCATAATACAGTAGTTAAACATTGCTTTAAAGAGTCTGTAAAAAGTTGTGTCTCCTACCTAAAAATTAAAAAAGCTGTGGCCAGTCTGACTTTATTAATCAGATTGAAATTGAGGCGTAAAACCTCATCTAGAACTAAACCTAAAACTTCCTTATAGCTGGTTGTTTTAACAGAATAGTGTATTCTTCCTTTAATAGACACTTTTTGTTAGTATAGAACTGAGGTGTAAAGGTAGCATACAACTTATCTTAAAGAGATATACAGTACAGTATGTTTCAGACGTTAGTGAAGCCAAATATTCCTATGGGCAATTGATTTAGAGATGGATAAACAGTACTGCAGTGTACAACTGTTCAACTGGAATTTCTGCTGATTACAATGTCTTCTCTCCATACTCTATGTAGACAGTCATTTATTATCTCTGCATCAAGTGACAGTCCCTACAATACAAAATAATTAATTACCTCTACACAGCTGTTCATGCAGATAACAGCTCTCTCTCAAGCCTTCAGGGAAACAGTACGTAAAACTTCCGGTAGTGAGTACAGTTTAATAAAAAAGGTAGTTCAGTACGTAAAGACCAACTTACAGAGCAATTCTTTTGAAAACTACACTGTACAGTAGGAGTGACAGTGGACTTTTGTTTTACTGATAGCTACACCATTCTGGGAGTTATTAAAATTAAGGGCAACAGCTCCTTGATTTGCCCCAGATATTAAATGAGGTTTCTGCATGAAATGGCACCTAATCATTCAATAAGTATCAATATGGTGCTCCTATAATCGTTTAATAAGTGGTTAAACTTAGGGCAAGAGTGGTCATCCCAAATTGAATTTGTAGTGTGCAGTCTAGTAGTAGATGATGAGTGGTAGATAGTGAGTGTAATGAAATTTCCTGGAAATAGCTGCTTGGTTTACTGTGAATATGCAATAGTAAAGTCATAAATGTAATGAAAGATACTTTGAAGAGAAATGAGACAAAAATTGTGTTGTTTAACTTTTTCTCCATAACAAGTTTGGCGGGACTGCTCTTTACCTTTAATTGCTCATTGTGACAGTGCACATAGAACATGGCATTTGGAAACATGTATTTTCCATGCATGAAATTGCAAGTTGCCTGTACATGTATTAACCTTCTGTTGCATATGATGTTAATGAAACCATACTGATTTGATATTACGGTATGTTAAATGATGGAAGTAGATTTGTTTAAATTATTTCAGGAATTTTTTCAGAATTTAAGAAGGCTTCTGTCTTTTTAGCTCATTTGTATGGTCTCTTAATTTTGTCTTGGTTTAATAAAGGCTTCAATTTCTATTAAAGTGATTTTGAAAAAAAAAAGCTTGTCATTGTAATGTTATAGCAGTATCAACTTCAGAAGTAAAAACCTATAACTGACTTACCCCCTGCCCTGTGAACCTAATAAGTACAGTACTGTAGGTAATTTTATAACCACAGGCTTCATTTATTTCAATTCTTATGAGAAACTGGTACAATTAGAAATCTCACTAGCAAAAAAATTGAAAAAATATGTGGGAGCTACTCAAAGGAAAAAGTTTTTGTGGCAACAAGTGTAGGGAAGGAAAATTAGTTTTGCTAGTCAACTAACTGTAGTACATATGTAGTCTGCATGTGCAGGATTACAGTACATGAAATAGGCATACATAAGTAAGTCTGTATGAAGGTCAACCACTTGCATGTAACAAAAGTGTTCGGTTGTTTATTTTTCAATTTGCATCATTTGCATCATTTTTCATATTGGCATTCAGTGTGAAGCCAGTTCTACATTTTTGATTCTTTGGTATCAGCCCTAGGGCTGTGAATGTGTAATAAAATAACTAAATGTTTAAGCCCATAATTTTCCAATCGTTTGGGGTTTTATCATGAAACAGTAGTTAGGTTTCACTGTTTTTACATATGTACAGTAATGTTGAGAATTTGCAGTTTGGGTAATATAGGCCTATTGCATGAGCAGGGTGTTTTCTTTAATCATATCAATATTCTTTATCTCTGAATTAGTGGATGGATGTCTGGTAAAATACTGTATGTTGACAATCATCAGCTAGGTACTGCAGAGCTCCAGTTCTTGTTGGAACAAAATTAAGATACTGTAGTGCCTAGAATCAATACAATTAGAAACTTTTATCTGTTAATAAGAATAGTGACTCAGTCAGTATATGCCAGTTTGGTACAGAAGGGTGTACTTGAAGTACCCCTGCTGAATCTTTTGCTTTGTCTTGCAGTGAATTGGATTTTTCGAAGTAGACTGTATTTAGTAATTACTGATTCAATATTTCATTTCTCAAGTTTGGTAGACTGAAGATGGGCCCTTTGGTGAACATCTTCTGTTCATACTGTAGGTGAAGGGTATGTTAGGAATCAGGTTACAGACACAGAATGGATATAGGGATTAGGCTGTATGGCAGGGTGATATTAACTGGGTGACTGGCACTGTTTGGTGTCCATTTCTTGTCAGACAGCACCTGACTTCCCCCCTTCCCCCCCCCCCCCCACCAAATAAAAAATGTGTGACCAGGTGCAGAGCAGCAGAGGTGCCACTTTTCAGTGCTTGTCATTCTTGAACATGACCCATATATTCATACTGTCGGTACTCAAAAAGTGGTAACTGTATCCTGGTCTTGCAAAAAAATTGTGTCTGGGTAGCAAAATCAAACGAACCAGGAGACCCTTTTTGTGTAATGGTTCAGGTAACCTTAATTTCACCCTTTACCCTTTAACATTCTAAGGTACTCGGTCTGGGTAGTAAAACAGTTGTACTGTATCAAAGATTACAGTAAGGCATAGGTTTAAGTTTAGAGTTACAGTAGGGTATTCAGTCTACTACTGAATTGGATCTAGCAAACAATTCAATTAGTGAACCCTGCCCTTTATGACTGCTCATGGAGAGCAATAATGTCACACACTGAGCTGTCTTTAATTTTAATACCAAGAGTTGCAAGTTCAGTTGTTAATGTATGTTTAACTCTCCCCACACTTCATTCTATGGCTCCCAAACTTAATAATATACAGTATAGTAGACACTGCCAACATTGTCTGAAATGTGTATTTTACTGTGTTGTGCTTATAGTTATGGCTTGATTGAATTGTTACTAATATCATTAGGAATACAGTCTCTTTAAAAGGTAGTAGCCACATACCCTGCAAATCAGGCTGTGTTCCCACTTGATCCCCCTAAGCTGATCGCCCCGAGCTCAATCAACTGGTAAATTTTGTGAACAACCGCATGAGTGTTCCCATTTGATTGCCCGCGCGAGATCTGATCCCCTCCTCTGGTTCAAGTAACAGGAAGTTGTTTCACTGAAATTATGTGTGCAGGTCAGGTTTGTTTACACAAGGTTGTGACGCGAGAGGAGCTTTGCTGCAGAAGTACAGTACGTCAATGATCTCAGGTCACCTTGATCCCCCGCTTTTGTTCCTACTTATTTTCTTGATCGCCTGCATGCGGTTTGATCCTCCCCGAAAGGGCAATCAATCTCTCAGGATCTGATCCGGGGAACGAGAGTGTTCCCACTTGCAAATTGATCTCCTGCACAGGGTATGAACTGGATCTGATCACCTGGTCGTTCTCAAGTGGGAACACACTCTCAGTCATTTGGACCTGGATTTGTATCAATTTCAAATGCAGCTTTACATTACCCAAGCATATTAAAGCAAAGATAAGGCTAGCTGAAGCAAAAAAACTTCCTACTCTAACTGGTGAGAGAATGGAGAGCATTACATAGGAAAATTTGAGTTATTTGGAATTTAATGAAACATCAGCTACTGTACACAAATGTGTTACATAGTGTCAGCTAGATCAAAATGGTACAGGTAGGATGAAACTATAAAAAAAAAGGGAAAAGAGTAGGCAAAATCCCAAAAGGTCTAGACAAAAGTAAATGCAGGAGCCATGTCAAACTTTCCTATAAAGGACACTTTTTTTTAAGAATGGCCAAAATGAGAGAGGGATGTATTTGTTCAAATAGTCTGCAGGTGTGGCACAGTGTATTATTCCTTACTGATGTATGCAATTATTCATAGGAGTTAACAAGAATGTGGCTGACAGTAACAGCTCAAGACTTTTTGAGATTAGTCACTGTCTGTAAACTTCAAAGGACTAGTCCATCTCATGACATTTATACATGCACCATTAAAATATTCCAAGAAGCTAAAACAATTTATATAAAGTCAGAAAACAAAGCCAAAAAAGGTGCAAAGTGCTGTGTTTTAATTTCTACCTATACAGGATTTCACAAGGAATAATGTTGAACAGCCTACATTATTTATTTTTTCTTAAACACATTGATTACTAGCAGTGAACTGTCAAGCCTAATACAGGGATGGAGCAACTGTAATTCCATAACATAAGATCACAATTTAAATGTTATGACCATCACAGCTTTAAACATTTATAGTACGATGGAGTACAACATATGATGTGCACATGTTGTATAAGGTTTCTTGATGTTTGACAGTTCGCCTGTCAAAAAGGGAAGGAAATGCCTTTTGTGTTTTTTCAGTGTTGAGACGTATAGTACTGTATTTGTTTCTGCACAGTTTTGGTTTAACCCTTTACCGTTGTTTGGGTCCTTTTGGACCCATACAGAGAGCTCGGCTGTCGCCCATCTTTACTGCTCTATGCGGAGTGGGAAACTGCAAGTAGCTACCCGAAAATTTGGCTACAACAACGAGAGAGACAATAGTTTAAGGTCAATGGGGTCAAAAACCTACGGAAGCTGATGCAGGGCGTGCTACGTCCGCTTTTCCGCCCACTCCCGAGGCGCGTAAATATGCCCTGATTGGAGCACAACGGTAAAGCCTTAAAGGGTTAAATGAAAAGAGAAACTGGGATCATGATTGCATATTTGGAATGCTTACTGTACTTACACATACAATACTGTACAGTATCTCAAGAAGGGAAACTTGGATGAAGCGTATATGGCATGGTACTGTAGTTACCCCATAGAGAGCCTCTTAATAGCTTTTGCCTAAATCAAACATTATTTGTGGAATATCCACTACAAAGGTACATTTTTTCACACAGTATCTTAAGAAAGGAAACTTCAATTAACTTAATTAGCATGTTTGCACAGCATACTTAGCATATGCTCAGCATATTGTGAAAGAACCACTTCATTTTTGATGGATGTAAAAGGTCATTTGGGTTCCATCTGAAGTCTGGGTATTGAAGGGGGTGGTTCTACTACTAGGGCTAGTGATCTTTAGCTTGCTTTTGCCTTTGACGTTATAGATCCTATATTACAGTATTACGGTATGGAAAATTTCTAGGCCTTACAAGAGAGAAGAAGCAGAAGGCATCCCTGCTGTATTTTACCAATATGTTTAGATACAGTAGCATTTAACCAGTGACCCAAAAAATGGAACATTTCAGTTTTGTTCAGTTTAGATACAAGGGACAAAGTGCAAAAAATCACTTAACAATTCTGTAAAAGGCCTGTACAAGTAGTATTAATAGTGTAACCTTTGCTGATCAAAATTAGAATTGATTAGCAACTGGCAATTCATGGGTAGCAAGTTGCTACAGTATGTGAACAGAGTTTATTTTGTCCCTTGAGATAGTGTTTGGTCAGTGACTTCAACATGGAACAAAACATTTTTTGAAAGTCTGTGGAAACCACGAAACATTTTTGCATAATTTACAGGTACAGTATGTCTTAGTGGCAGAAGTTAATGTCCAAATAACTTCCACTGTAAAAGAAAACCACCAAGTGCTACTGTTAAAAGTGCAACTCCTGTCATGGGTAGCAGGCCTGAAGCCATGCAGGCCTGGGGAAGTGTCCCCCAAATTTTGAGAAATTGATGTTTGACTTTGATTTTTTGTTGTAGCAATTTTTGGAAAATGAATCAATGTGCCCCTCCCTATATTGAGAACAAATCACTTTGTTTTGACTCATCATGTACTGTACAGAATGATATGAACTCAAAGGAATGCTACATCTGGTAGTTTATGACTTGAATTTTAAAACCTACAGCCAACGTCTTTAAAACATGATTTCACAAGAATGATTGTTCCCATCACATATGCCACTACCATGGTGATGAGATTATGGAACCCTTACCACTTATTAAAAATCAACCATGGATTTTTTATCCAAAATTGGTTACCCATAGTGTTTACCATTTTGAAAAAAAAAGACAAACTTGCAAATGTAACCATGAGTTTTGAAATCCTAAATTATTTATTGTTTACAATACATCCATTAATGTTATGACTACATGTCAGGAATAACTGGCTGTAAACATAATTTTTGCAAAAGTGTATGTTCTATAAATCATCCTTCAAAGACTTCGTTTAACCATTTTCTGCATTTGATCTGCTTTTACTTTAGAGACATGTTACAACTGGGAGGAACTGCTGCTGACGCCACGGTGGCATCATTACTCTGCACAGGTTTATTCAGTGCGCACAGCTCAGGAATTGGAGGTGGGGTCTTCATTGTATATTATGACAAAGAAACACAGAGAAGGATTTTCTTCAATGGCAGAGAAGTGGCTCCCCATGCTGCAACTGAAAACATGTATGAAGGTAACCCAACAGCATCACAGAAAGGTGAGGAATTCAATATTTTTATTAAAAAACTTTTAATTCGTTAATAAAATTGTCATCATTCTCTAATTTTCACTTGCTTTTTACATCTCAAGTTTTAATTACGTGAGAATAATAAATTCTCTTAAATAATCAGTGAATCATGCGATAAAATATTCAATAAATCAATAATGTATCAGAAAAATAAGTTAAATTTAATAAACAATTCAATACAATACTCTTTAAAAATCAATGCAGCTGTAAATATAATCATAAAAATAGTAACACATGCTCTTAAATCAAATCAATGTGAACTTTCTTTCTGGATATATGCCTTTATTGTCTTTTTATAGGATTTGTAATTGTATTTTATTACTCCTTTTTTATAAATATTTTATATATTTTTACTGGAATAAATAAATTGAAACAATGCAATATGATAAATACTCTGTTGATATCTATAGTTTTGTATAAGAATATCAAACAATGAAAGAATGTGCATTTTGCTCTGCCTCAGGGCAATTTTCTCTAATAAATACATTTGGAGTTCAGACTTCATGCAGAATGTTATAACAGTATAAAGGGATTGTTTACCAGTGTCACGACCTTTTTATCATACTTACACCTATTAAGTTTTATTCATATTGTTATTAATGTCATTTATTAAACCAAAGAGGCTCATCAAATCTGGCATTAAACACACAGATGAGATGGTAGTGATATAAGTGAATTAATGATTAAATTACTGTACTTCAAAATGGTACATAAAACAAGACACTGATAACAAGTTTTATAAACCTACAATCTTGGACAAAACTGTTGGGACACTTTGCCATTATATTCTTGAATTTCAGTTCAAAGGCTTACATGGATTCCCCTCCCCCGCTCCCCCTTTCAATGTTGCGCTGAAAGAGTGACTGTATGCCATGAATAGGCTAACTGTGGTCAACATAACTGTGGTCAGGAGTTTTGTCCAAGATTGTCTGAGCTCCACGCGTATTATTTACGAGAAAAATTCAATAGATAATGCTTCATTTTTCGGGCCGACTTTTTCGGAAAAGTTTTTTCGGAGGCTTATAGGTCTGAGGATTTTAGCATTAAGAGTTATTAGCATAAAGAGTTGTTTTAATGTGTTGTTTGATTCATTTGTGTACATTTATTTAGAGTCGGGACGATAATAAAGAATAGACTGTTGCAGGGATTCTTGGGGAATTTGCATCTCGTAAGCCATGGGCAGAGGTAGTACGGGCAGAACCCCTACCAATTCCTCCTCGTAATACAGATGCAAAACCAATTAAAAAACATGCTCAAACTTGAAGCAGGCAATTTTAGAGCCAATAATTTAATATTTGAAATATGGAAAGAGACTTTTGAATATTTTTCAGGCCCCTGTAATCGCCAGGATACATTCTATTCCGATAGATACTATATATATATCCATATAAACAAAACAATTTCTTGGATAGAAAAGTCTGACTCCTATTGCAAACTGGTGTTAAGGAGAAGAGATTTTAACTGAAAGAATGCCACGATCTACCATGGAATGTTAAAGGCACATCTGAGATCCAAGCTTTTAAAATATAACGATGGTAGATCGTTAGTTAAGACTGGTTTTTGGCATATTTTGAAGCAAACTGCACCCCTGTGACTCCATTTTTCATGTTACATGAAACTGGTTACGCATGTTTTTTTCCCTCTTTAAACCAAAGCAATTTTATTGCGTTTTGCTTCCAAATTTGCTTTCAAAATAAATGGTAGACCGTTGGGTTAAACTTATCTTCACTGCTGGTCTCGTCATGTTCGCATGTATGGCATATTTTTTCTTGAGAAAACATGGTAAATTACTTTAAAATGAAGTAATAGGCAGGATACATCAGTGCCTCTGTTCTCCAAAAAGCACTTATCAGGTAACACGTCACTGTTTGGAACAAATTTAAAATACATAAACACGAACATTTTTTCAATATTCTTTTTATTTTAAGACAGTGTAAACCAAAAACAAGTCACTGTTGAGAACAGCTACACGAACAATCGGGCGCTTAAACTTATTCCCTTTTGCAAGTCAACCCATCAAGACAAAATGACACTTTCTACTGTGTGACGCGAGTAGTTTTAACTTCCTGAAATTCTCAGACAATCTTGGACAAAACTGTTGGGACACTTTGCCATAATATTCTTGAATTTCAGTTCAAAGGCTTACATGGATTCCCCTCCCCCACTCCCCCTTTCAATGTTGCGCTGAAAGAGTGACTGTATGCCTTGAATAGGCTAACTGTGGTCAACATTGCGAAGGGGGGCGGGGGTGTCCCAAGGAGTTTTGTCCAAGATTGTAGTATTTAAGCCCTGTTCAACAAGCCCATATAACCTGCAATGTCTCACATGTTTGATGACTACATAAAGTAAAAAATTAATATGGGATGTAGCTAAGGGCAGAGTCATTTATCTAACTGGGGTTATGGCCAAGTCACTTTTGTATTTCCTTTGCCCACCTGCTCATACTGGCCGGTTAGAAAAATGACTCTCCCCTAAATGTCATACAACCATTTCCTTCATCATTACAAAATAATGACTAGGCCTATGTCATTTCTGTCACAGGAGGCTTATAGGTCTGAGGATTTTAGCATTAAGAGTTATTAGCATAAAGAGTTGTTTTAATGTGTTGTTTGATTCATTTGTGTACATTTATTTAGAGTCGGGATGATAATAAAGAATAGACTGTTGCAGGTATTCTTGGGGAATTAGCATCTCGTAAGCTATGGGCAGAGGTAGTACAGGCAGAACCCCTACCAATTCCTCCTCGTAATACAGATGCAAAACCAATTAAAAAACATGCTCAAACTTGAAGCAGGCAATTTTAGAGCCAATAATTTAATATTTGAAATATGGAAAGAGACTTTTGAATATTTTTCAGGCCCCTGTAATCGCCAGGATACGTTCTATTCCGATAGATACTATATATATACATATAAACAAAACAATTTCTTGGATAGAAAAGTCTGACTCCTATTGCAAACTGGTGTTAAGGAGAAGAGATTTTAACTGAAAGAATGCCACGATCTACCATGGAATGTTAAAGGCACATCTGAGATCCAAGCTTTTAAAATATAACGATGGTAGATCGTTAGTTAAGACTGGTTTTTGGCATATTTTGAAGCAAACTGCACCCCTGTGACTCCATTTTTCATGTTACATGAAACTGGTTACGCATGTTTTTTTCCCTCTTTAAACCAAAGCAATTTTATTGCGTTTTGCTTCCAAATTTGCTTTCAAAATAAATGGTAGACCGTTGGGTTAAACTTATCTTCACTGCTGGTCTCGTCATGTTCGCATGTATGGCATATTTTTTCTTGAGAAAACATGGTAAATTACTTTAAAATGAAGTAATAGGCAGGATACATCAGTGCCTCTGTTCTCCAAAAAGCACTTATCAGGTAACACGTCACTGTTTGGAACAAATTTAAAATACATAAACACGAACATTTTTTCAATATTCTTTTTATTTTAAGACAGTGTAAACCAAAAACAAGTCACTGTTGAGAACAGCTACACGAACAATCGGGCGCTTAAACTTATTCCCTTTTGCAAGTCAACCCATCAAGACAAAATGACACTTTCTACTGTGTGACGCGAGTAGTTTTAACTTCCTGAAGTTCTCAGACAATCTTGGACAAAACTGTTGGGACACTTTGCCATAATATTCTTGAATTTCAGTTCAAAGGCTTACATGGATTCCCCTCCCCCACTCCCCCTTTCAATGTTGCGCTGAAAGAGTGACTGTATGCCTTGAATAGGCTAACTGTGGTCAACATTGCGAAGGGGGGCGGGGGTGTCCCAAGGAGTTTTGTCCAAGATTGTAGTATTTAAGCCCTGTTCAACAAGCCCATATAACCTGCAATGTCTCACATGTTTGATGACTACATAAAGTAAAAAATTAATATGGGATGTAGCTAAGGGCAGAGTCATTTATCTAACTGGGGTTATGGCCAAGTCACTTTTGTATTTCCTTTGCCCACCTGCTCATACTGGCCGGTTAGAAAAATGACTCTCCCCTAAATGTCATACAACCATTTCCTTCATCATTACAAAATAATGACTAGGCCTATGTCATTTCTGTCACAGGAGCCCTGCCAATTAAAATTTGATGGGAATAGAAAATGAGAACAAAAAAAAAAAAAAAAATGGAAAAACCCCTAAAAACATGATGAAAGTAATGATTTATAAAAAGTGCTAACATCTCTTAAAGATGAGATCTGGTACTTAACATACTTATTTAATTACTGCATACTTCTATTTATCTTTCATCATAATGTGCAAATTTTGTATATGAGTGGAGGATGCGGTATTTTAAAATGCCCTTCCAACATTTTTTAGTTTGTGGATGACATTTGTATTCTTACGCTGCTTTATCTTACAGGTGGGTTAGCTATTGGTGTTCCAGGAGAGGTCAGTGCAATGTGGGAATTGCACCAGCAATATGGTAAACTGGAATGGTCAAAATTATTTGAAAAAACCATCAAATTTGCCAGGGAGGGCTTTGTAGTTCCAGTAGCTCTTTCCAAAGCCATTTCATCAAGAGAGGACGACATCAGGGCAGATGCAAACCTTAGGTAAGCTGCAAACTTGGACTTCATAGGTCAAATGTACTGTTTATAAGGAAAATCAATGAAAACACTGGAATAAGCATGTCAACATATATTTGATCATAATAAATGTCAGTATACTTGCCGACTGTTCTGTTAGTATTAGAGTGGGGCCCATGAAAATTAGTATGTTCCCATTTTCTGAGGTATTGAAAATATAAAAATACTAAAAATGATCAGAAAATTGCAAGCAAGAGCTCGCCAAAAGTAATATCATTCTTTCCATACATCTTTATTCTACATTTATTTTGAACATTTAGGAGAGGAAAAGGGGAATTTTCCTCCTTGGATCATCAAGCCAATTGGGGTTAATTCACTCAGTGAATCATTTGGAACATGTTCCATTTGCAACATGTTCCTTGATATAGCAATGTTGGAAAATATACATGTGTTAGTCAAACTGAACACTGGCAGTCCTTGATATTGCTTGTACATTATTAACAAAGTAAAAAATGTGCCAAATGCTAGCTGAGTAGTTGCATATCTCTTGTGTGAAGAAATCTCTAACCTGTTTCATTTCATTTGGGGGCTTTATAGTTGTAAGCTATTTTAGAAGTACTGCCCAGGCAGGTACCAGAACTATTAATGCTATATACATACCACAGAGCCATGTCTGCATAATGCATGGAATGCAGTATTAATAAAAACAATGAAGTAATATTTGCCAAATAGTTTGCCAAGTTTTCAGCCTGTTTGTGATTACTTTCTTTTAGTGTGAGATTTATAGTAATTTGTTTTGGTGGAAAGAAAACAGAGTTGCTTTGCTACCTACTGTAAGTTCCTAATGTTTGCTCTAATCTTTTCTGTACATGCAGTTAAAGTATTACTTTCATGGATGTGGTTCAAGTTCAATTGTATTTCCTTTTAACCTCTAAGGAGGTTTCAGAAACTCAACATGAGTATATAAAACAAAAATTACCTCCCAACAATATGAAGAAAGAAGAAAGAAAAGTAGAAAAGACCATTCCAGTAACAATTTTGTAATTTACTTTTAAGAAAGTAAAATACTGGCGACAGATTTTGGTACCTACTGTACCAGAAATTGAAGGAATGCTGAAGTATTTTATTTCATTTATATTTCCAAGGATTTATAGATCCAGGAAGACTAAAGCTTATTAGATTTTTTTTTTCAAAATTAAATCTTTGTTCAAATATCCTCTATATAATACAATTGTGAATGACTATTGACTTCAACCAGCCTATTCTTGTTTATACTGTAGATATCACTCAGTCTTCTTCTAATAAAATGATTAAACCAGAATTTTCCACAAAAATTTGTACTCTCTCTGTGTTTTGAGTATTCTCAATTATCATGATGAAGCAGTAAAGAGGGCACCGTTTCAGACTTTAGGTTTCTTGTGCGGCCCATCCACTTCACATGTTGGGAATGTGCTCATGAAAGATGTATCATTTCAAAACCTCATCCTGAATATCCAACTGTTATCAATTGACCTTATGCATTGACAACACAGTAATGCCATCCTTGGGGACAAAACAATGGAATATGTGGTCAGATGCACTGGCAGTAGAATTTGCCCTGCATGGGTATTAGATTGGGTAGTCTACTGTTTGACAAATCAGCTGTCTGCATTTGTCATTGTTAGTTTGTTTTGCCCCAGCAATAGGGCATAATTTTTGATCTGTGACTTCATATGAATAAGGTTTTTACCAATTAGATGACCTTTTATTATTTTGTTCATGGTGTGTGCACAGGTATTTTGATATATTTGTACATCAATACACTCTGCCAGAGAGTTGAGAGGACTGTAGAAGAAGCAGTGGCCAAATATGTCCAAATTTGTAGTGGAACTTGTGAGTTTTCACAAAAAATTGACAATCTGTTTGGATATTGTCTGTTGTACTGTAGAAAGTTAAACTCAATAATCATTAGATGGAAGATGAAAGCTGTGATTTCTTTTCTTTTGAAAAGTTAAAGGGATGATAAATACATGTTTTTTCTTAAGTGAAAGATATAGTTGTCACTGCAAATTTAACAAAGAGATAGTACATTTTCTTTTCAATTATGTTATGCATAAGGAAGTTAAAATTGTGCAAGAGTATCTTAGTGATAAGGCAAATCTTATTTTACTACTACAAAAACAGCTTTTCACAAATTCAGTCAAAAAGTCCTACTGGGTTTTAGAAATTCCCAATATTATCAAATATTTTTTTTGTTGGTTTCACATAATTACAATTTAAAAACGCAGGTATGAACATAAATTCCACTGGTAATGCAAATTCCATTATTCAAGTACACTGAATATGAATTTTCCCTGTTTTTGGTGATTTGAAAATATTGGTGAGAAACACATTCCAGGATTGTTTGGATTCTTATTATTGAGGTTAAGTCATAGCATTTGCAGCAATTTAAAAAAAAAAAATAAAGAAGAACCTTATTTATAGTCACCATCGAATAAGGCGATGGACAAGGTGGTGGGCAGAGCTAAAATTTTTATTTGAAGAAAGGGTTATTTTACATAATATTATGAATTAGATAAAAGGTAGTTTATTTTTTCATTGGACATGAAACATATGGGACTTCAAAGCCCAGTTTAGACTTCTAAATTGTGCTTTAATCCATTAATTGTGTTCCTTGATACTGCTGCATCCTGTGACTTTTGTAGAAAAAATGTCATGTGTGATCATGTGATCTAGTGTGCTTTTATGTTTAAATTCTGATAGATCATCAAGGTGTGCAATTGCACCACAGCAGCAAATTCCTATTAGATATTAGTTGCAAAAGTGTATTGCCTTTTTGAATGGTTCCATTTTTGATTCCTTGCCGTAGGCAGGCAAGGAATATATGCGATGGTGATGTCGTGTGTATGTGTGTGTGTGTGTGTGCGTATGTGACGCTTTGGCTTGTAAACACGATATCTCAAGAAGGGTAACTCTGAGGGATCTCATACATGGCATGTGGATTGCCCATATTGAGTAGATGATCCCTATTGTTTTTGGTGGACGTCAAAGGTCATTTGGGGTCACGAGAGGTCAAAAGGTCAAAACTTCGTAAACACGATATCTCGAGAACGGTACATGTGACTATGCTCATATTTGGTGTGTGGGTTGTTCATATTGAGTAGATGATCCCTATCGATTTTCTTGGAGGTCAAAGGTCATTTGGGGTCACGAGAGGTCAATAGGTAAATTCCTTAGAAATTGCTTGTAAACACGGTATCTCAAGAATGGTAAGTGTGACTGATCTCATATTCGGCGTGTGCATTGGCCATAATGAGTAGATGATCCCTATTGTTTTTGGTGGAGATCAAAGGTCATTTGGGGTCACGGGAGGTCAATAGGTAAATTCCTTAGAAATTGCTTGTAAACACGATATCTGGAGAACGGTTCATGTGACTATGCTCATATTTGGTGTGTGGATTGGTCATATTGAGTAAATGATCCCTATTGTTTTTGGTGGAGGTCAAAGCTCATTTGGGGTCACGAGAGGTCAAAAGGTCAAAACTTCGTAAACACGATATCTCAAGAATGGTACATGTGACTGTGCTCATATTTGGTGTTTAGGTTGGTCATATTGATAAGATAATCCCTATTGATTTTCGTGGAGGTGAAAGGTCATTTGGGGTCACGAGAGGTCAATAGGTAAATTCCTTAGAAATTGCTTGTAAACACGGTATCTCAAGAAGAGTAAGTGTGACTAATCTCATATTCGGTGTGTGCATTGGCCATATGGAGTAGATGATCCCTATTGTTTTTGGTGGAGGTCAAAGGTCATTTGGGGTCACAGTAGGTCAAATGGTCCAAACTTCGTAAACACGATATCTCAGGAACGGTACATGTGACTGTGCTCATATTTGGCAAGTGTGTTGGCCATATTGAGTAGATGATCCCTATTGTTTTTGGTGGAGGTCAAAGGTCATTTGGGGTCATGAGAGGTCAAAAGGTCAAAACTTTGTAAACACAATATCTCAAGATTGGTACATGTGACTGTGCTCATATTTGGTGTATGGATTGGTCATATTGAGTAGATGATCCCTATTGATTTTCTGAAAGGTCAATGTTCATTTGGAGTCAGCATGTTCAAAGCCTGACAAGCTTTCCTGCACAGTCTTTCAAGAAAGGTCACTTGTAGGGTCCTGTAACTTGTCCTGTAGATGGCACATAGTGAATGCATGGTCCTAGAAGATTTGGTGGAGGTCAAATGTCATTTGGGTTCACAACAGGCAAGGGGGATCTCAATGTAGGAAGATTGGATGCCTTGCATGTGTACTTTGTGGGCACATTATGGAGCCCTGTTAATTGAAAAACATTGCAAAGCAATGTCAATGTGAAAAAAGGCCTTACATTTCAGTGGCAAGGAATCACTAACCTTTTGGCTTTCTGGTTAATCTTCAGAGAAGTATTTGTGAAAGAGGATGGAAAGTTGTATTCTTCCGGTGATATCATGACTCGTCCCAAATTGGCTGACACTCTTGAACTCATCTCAGAAAAAGGCAAAGATGTATTTTATGAAGGATCATTGAAAGAGGATATAGTAAAAGATATTGAAGAATATGGTAAGTGTATCTATCTCCCTCATAGGTTGAGGTCAAAATCTCAAGCGATCACTAGGTAAAATAATTGGAACCATAGGTCAGAATAACATCTTTGTTTCTTAGCAAAACCCATCACACTTTGCTTCTGTTACTTCTGTGTCTCTGTTTGCTGAGATGTATTGGTATGGGGGAACAGGGATGAGTAAATATTTCATTGGGGTAAGTTTTTCCATTACTTTAATCTTTTCTTTTTGTTTTCGATCATTTGTATTTGCTAGTGTTGAAGAAGTTTGTTAGCTTCTTAATTGTATTGATTTCTTTTTTCTTGTTTATAGGCAGTGTATTTCTGATGTCTGTAATTGGTTTTCTGAGTACTTCTTTCTGCTATTTCAATTCCTAAGGAAAACTTTCTTTTTTGTATTATGTATTTGAAAAAAAACAACAAATTAAGTATGAGGTTATTACACAGTCAATGCTTTATGGTAAAGGGTTAGATGATATAATCACTTAGCCTATTGTAGTTTACCCATTCTTGCTATTTGCCAATACTGCACTATTACAGAACAGGTGAAATTAAAAATTTCATACCCTGCCTTTTTGTCAGAAAACCAACAAATTGTGATGGGCAAGATTAGTCATGCATTGAATATAGGATGTTATGCATTACTTTGTAAAAGTGTGTATATAAAGAAGAATATAAAGAATGATTTTTGATAAAATCCTTTTTTTTTTTTTGAACTTCATTTCATAATTATGAATAGAGTGCTTTCACTGAGTCATAAGCCCTGCTTCTTTTTAAAGTTCAGTGCAAAAACTGTAGTGTGGTATGCATACTGTAGCTAGATGAGATGCAACCACAGACTTCCTATACATAGACAGAGCATACTGCACATTAGATTGTAGCTGCCATAGGTATGAGTGTAGATGTATCAAGATAGCTAGCTGCTATGGTTTTGTATGTGAAAGTTTGGACTTTCTTAAACTAGTTCAAATCAACAGATTTTGCAAGAAACTTGTAATATTTTCAAATAATGCAAGGTGAGGTCAAAATCACTACACATTTTGCAGGAATTTGATATTGTTTCTCATTCAAATAAAATTTTCATTTAAAATATTACAGAGTAGTCATCAAATCATACAAATTATACTTATAGCTTCACAACCGCCATCTTGGTGCTCCTTTCTTGTCCCAGTTGGTGGCGACAGTCTATAGATAGGAGGTACATGTTACATGCTCTGTCCATATATATAGAAGTCTGTGGATGCAGTTGATAATGGACATGATGAATGTTAATTTTTTCTCAGCATTGGCATGATTATGACATCACATGAAAACATTCCATGGTTAAATATGTTTTAAACAATCAAGATAAGGAGAGGTACATTTTTCAAATGATGTGCAAGTTAAAGAAAGTAAAAAAACTGTTTCCCCTCTCATATTTGGACATATATTTTTTGAATTAATTTGCCTCTCTTATGTCACAAGTAAGATATTTTTAAAATGAAGTTATGAGTTGCATTAAAAGGTGTTTTTGATTGATATTTTTTTCTGACATTTGTAGATGGTATTATTACAGAAGCAGATTTAGAGGGATACACAGTGGTTGAAAAAGAGCCATTAGAAATCAACTTAGATAATTGGGTGGTTTACTCAACAACACCCCCTGGCAGTGGTGCTGTACTTTCTTTGATACTTAATATACTTGAAGGTAAGTGTACCTTTAATAGGGAACACAAATCACATAAAACTTCATTAGTAAGCATTACAGAATATTAGCCTTTAAGGAGATCTGTCATGGCTACCACAGTTTTGGGGAAAAACTGCAGTTCCCAATTATAGTACCCGACCACTGGTTCATTACCCCAATTAGCTGTTTCAGTCAGCAGCAGATTTGATCACCATTCTGGTACAATAGAAGCCCAACAACTTTGGGATTCAAATAACAACTTACAACAAATCCTGAAATTAGTGCTGGCAAAAAGGGAATCAAATAACTTTAAGTGCACTGAAGGGGTACATCCTCTTTCAGCTTATTCTGAGATAAAGTGCTATCAAATGTCAACCTTCATGGTCATTTTGGAATGCTTAAATGGGCATATAATTAGTACTGAGAACAGTTCCTGATGACATTGTGCTAAGGGCATTTTATCTGAAATGAAGTTGGCATAAGGTGGACAAGTGCTTTGAAGTTTACAAATGGTGATCAATGTAAAAGAGTTGATCCCCTGTACTCCCCTACTCTCTCCCATCAGCAAACAGCAAAATGGTTTGTTTCAACAAGCAGAACAATTGTTTTCCTTGCCTTTGGTTAATATGCTAG
This sequence comes from Holothuria scabra, assembly GCA_037179385.1. Classification (NCBI taxonomy): domain Eukaryota; kingdom Metazoa; phylum Echinodermata; class Holothuroidea; order Aspidochirotida; family Holothuriidae; genus Holothuria; species Holothuria scabra. The sequence goes on from CM074180.1 coordinate 52,875,309, forward strand.
AGTGACTTCCTACTGCATTTGGGAATCAATACTAATCCAGGGTCCCCGTCCCGGCCAACATGCCCAGTGGGCCCCAACTGGGTTTCAGCTGAGCTACATGCTGGGCCCCAGCTGGGACCCATCTGTGTTTGTCAGGTGTTTCCATGTGGGGCCCAACTGGGCTAGCCTTTCCCAGCTGAAGCCCAGCTAAAGCCCAGTTAGGCTTTAGTTATTGAAGCGGGGCACATCTGGGCTTCAGCTGGGAAAGGCTAGCCCAGTTGGGCCCCACGTGGGAACACATGACAAACACGGATGGGTCCCAGCTGGGGCCCAGCATGTAGCTCAGCTGAAACCCAGTTGGGGCCCACTGGGCATGTTGGCTGGGGTCTAAATGCCTGATTTGCCAGGTACGTGGTTCACAAAGTTCTAAAGCAACTGTCTTCATAATGGACAGCCCTTCCTGTCGACACCATATCCTGCTCTGAGGAAATCAGGACAACAATTACCTAGCAATGGACTGTCCAAAATAGTTTTTGGGCAGATCCTGAAAAAGACAGATTTGCAATATCTGCAACCTGAATTTGGTTTGCATTGTACTGACTGGAAATTTTTGGGTGGCATTTTGCAATGTGGCTCAAGTTTAAGGCATTATGGTTCTTTTTTTTTTCTTTTTTGCTTTTTTGCTTTTATAATTTAAGCTGAAGTATTCAGTGCTGTTTGGGATAATTTGAAAATAAAAATTAAGCCCAGGTAAAATAGCTAGAGCAATAATTCATGTGCTCAAGAGGATATTGTGTTTACCTAAAAGTGTTACAATCTGCAGGCCTGTTGGGCTAGTTTTGTGTACATGCTTGTATTTCAGAAATTTTAAACTTAAATGTTTTCACTAACTGCAATAAGCCATTTTGGTGTCTTTGCACATGCTCACTTCCTTCAAATCTTCAGGATAAACAAAATAATCCTGCACCTTCAACACATATTCCAAAATTTGAGTTTACACGTAAAATTTTGTGGAATCATTCTTTCTTTATCCATTCATTATGTAAAGAGAGACTTCAAGTGTGGCATTTTGGAGTGGATTGTGTCTATTGTCCTTTCAGTGTAAGAAATTCAGTTTTATTCTGTCATATAGGAGGACTGAGCCCCTATTTTTGTTTGAGTTGGCTAGACTGTTGTTTGTACTGAAGGGAAAAGGAAACACTGTATATTATGTGCTGAGCTTGGTTTGTATGTCCCAGGCTGTACCTCACAGTTCCATGTGGCAACAATTTACTGAATTAGCTTATTTAGCAGACGAGGCATTTGTACATTATACATGCTATAATCTTTCCTTTAAAACATTCACAGTGAACCACCTGATTTGTTCTATAGCCGAAGCAGGTGAATGCGACTTGTGTATTCAGGCTAGTTAACACCAGCAAAATCTTTGTGCTATCATGCATGATCACTTAGTCACTGTAAAGTTATCTTTCATTTCACCAACACCAAACAACTGATCCATCGTTTACAAAATACATAGCATTCTGGCTGCCTGTTACAATGCTTCAGCACAACATCATATTCTTCAGATATTCCCACAGTCAATACATTTGACCTGTTGAAGTTGATTGACTGTAATGACTGATAATTGCTACGGGAATCAAAGGCTTAACTCTATACAGCACAGGGGGTCGATCCATACCCCCAAAAATATTACCATTTTGTAGAATTCATAAAACAACCCCCTTACATCCTACAGCCTTCCCCTTGGTATCAAATGATTGGGAACAAAACGATCTGTCTAATAATAGTAATTTTCTTGGGTGGTATCCCCGAAGAATTTTTGGGAAAATCCTGCCGATTGTATGAGTCTCCTAAAAAACAGTGCGAAAAAATGGAAAAATACGTAAAATTTACAAAAAAATCGTGAGGGCACAAAAAAAATGGAAATCCTTCGACTATACTTTATGTTAATAGTTTACAGATCCAAGATACTAAAAAGTGAAAAGATTTTTGCATGTCTGGGTTTGTTTTTTTTAATTTTTGAAAAATCCTTCGAAAATCATCAAAAATTGCCCCAAAAACAGCCCTCAGAAAAAAAATCGTATCTCCGTCTTTTTACTGTCGATTTTTAAAAACTTTGCACCATTCAACTCAGCACAGGCTTGGGATCTCTGCCAGCCTAAGCAAAACGCGATTAGTGCCATCTATCTGTACGGGAGAGCTAAAGGAAAAGTAACCCCGCAAATTCTGGAACAAATTTGCGGAACTTGTTCCACACATATGTATTGACAGTCATATGCAACAGCGTGGTGACAAGATCATCTTCATAACATAAGCTACAAATGGGGTAAAAAACCATTCCAAACGGGGTTTGTGAACCTGTTTGGAACAAAACGTGGCTAGGTAGTACTTCTGGGATGTTCTGGGGGAGTTCTTACAGATTGTTTTGTCGAAATTTTTGATAATTTCGACAATTTGGTAACGTTTGGTGGTAACGTTTAGTGACGTTAGGCACATACAGTACAGAAAATAGGTTCCCATAGACTTAGTGTGGAGTGTGAAGTGAGTGTGCTGTACAGATCTTTTGAAGGAATGTTTATGCATTGTAACAGATCAGGTAATTTCATCCATCTTCTAGAAGATATAATAGCTGAAAGAGATATATATTCATACATTTCTCCAAATTCATTTTGGATTTATGCTGTTTCATGGAGTTCTTTAATGCAACTAAAGATTCTAGTCCTTATTGCTAGTGTTATGCCACATTCAAAATTCTATAGTCGGAGGTTCAGTCTGAGTCAGGGTGATCATGCTAGGAAAATCCCCTTAGCTACTTTTCAAATTTGGTACCCGCAGTAGCAGGCACATGGCAGGAAAGATGGATTAAGTCAATTTCAATGGAGTATTGTGTGTGTGTGCATTGATCCATGAAGCTACTCAGGAAATGTCCAATGACCAGCACAACAGAGGCATTGTGATTGTATTCTTCTATGACACTGAACACAAAAGCAGTGATAGCTCTCAGGATTTATCTTTTTTTCTGCTTGGGTACTTCAAATTTTTCAAATGAGCTAAGGGGAGTTTCCTCTCATGATAATAGATTATTATTTGTAATAACTGTTCAGTTTGCCACATTTTTGAACTATAATTACAATATTCCCCTCATAGAAATACTTTTTTACCACCTTAATTATACAACACAATTTAGCTTTTTAAAATCATGATTTCACATGACAAATTTATTCATTTAGATTAAACTATTTTATAGGCAAGAAGCACTGTTCAAATTAAAATTGTCAACTGTATTCTTGTTTATACCTTATTGGTTGCTGTACTGTTTGAGAGGTATTTTAAAGCTGAATCAAGCTGCCTTGTCTTCAATATTTTGTCAGGGTTTGGTTCATTAAAGTTTACTACTTAAAATAAAGAATGATGGTTGTATACTGACAAGACGGAGCAGTGAAGCATTTAATGCCATTCATAAAACTAACAGGCTTTATGAATTAAAATTAAGTTGGAAGTTGTTTCTCTCTGTGTCGGCTGAGTGGTTTTGTGAAGTGCAAGATACTGGTAGGAACTGCAAAACAGAGATGCTGTTTCCTATTTTTGTTGGTGGTACTGTAGGAGGGAATGTTATGTTTCAACCCAGTTTCAACTGCAAAATATTTTGAAATCATTCCTTTTTGCATTTGTGCAAAAAGGAACAATTTGTCTGTGATTTTATTCTCTGTTTGTGACTGTGATAATGGTACATTTACTGTTGTCTTCTTCATGCCAAATACACAAAGAATGATACGTGGAGAAAGGACACATTAAGCATAAGCTGCCTCTTTGCTACAATACAGTACCAATGATCATGCTTGATTGTCAGTACCATACTAGGATGGTCTTCAGATAGGTGAAGCCTATTATCCTTGCATGCAGAGACAATTGAAATAGTCAGGACAGCACTTCCTAAGCCAAAAGTAATGGGTCAGGTTGGGGTACAGTAAAGGGTCTTTTTGCAAAATGAAAAGATACAGTACTTTCAGATGATGGAGCTAGGTGTAGATATAATTGGCTGCATTGGCTTTTTAGTGTGTCTCGGTGGTTGTGGTACAGCAACTAAGGCATCTCAGTACTAAAAGCCAAAAGGCATAGCATAATGTACAGTACCATGTTGATAAATGGACTATGAAATTATGAATAAAAGGAGTTCTTGTAATCACAGAATTATTGTAACACTTGACTTTGACCATGTTGACTGTAACTTACTAAAAATGCATGACTTTCAATGGTGTGGGACAATTCCAGCAGAATGTTACCATTTGCATATGAAAGAACTGGTATTTATATATGTGAACAATGTAACACTGCATTTCCATTAGACTTAAGGTTTAACATGAATAAACAACCAAAATACTGTTAATGTAAAGTTCACACAGGCATAATTAGTGAAGGCTCACTAAAATCTGACAGACATCCCCAGTGATGTCATGCACTGAAGGATGGGGAATTCTGCCTGGTTGGATTTGTGATACTTCCCAAAGGTGAGAAATTGATGGCTGTAAGGGGATGAAAAGGATGCCTTTGTGATACTTTTACATGTTCACATTACACTAAGTGTAAACACTCCTGTGAACTGGTGTAAAAGGTACAGCTTTCAATACTGTAATTACTGTTCTTTTGTCTGGACTGGTTAACAAGTAAATGTTTTCATCCTGGAATTTTTAAATTTCATCGTGGAAAAATCATTTAATTATTATGGAATTTTATTTTCTTGGAATGCTGGGAACCCTGCTTGTGATTTTGTTCAAATTAATGAAAAAGTTTAAATTGAATTCAATTTTGGTTTAACAGGTTATGACTTGACCCCAGAGAGTGTGTCCAACACAGAAAGATCTGCACTGACCTACCACAGGATGGTCGAGGCTTTCAAATTTGCATATGCAAAGAGATCAGCACTTGGAGATGAAGATTTTGTTGATATTGATGATGTAAGTATACCTATTTGTTATTTTACTTTGGAAACAAATTTGTTCTTTAACCTCTTCCAAACGATGTCAATGTAATAGTTTGTAGTTGGAAGTTCTACAATTATTGTGAAAATATGATGTTTTATCATTTTATTTTAACTCACTTGGGTCACAGGAGCTTCAGTGCCTTTTTACATATTGGTCTTCCCTACATTTTAGCTTTAAGTAAGACAAATAGAAAGTTCTTGCAAAAACCTTAAAAATCATAAATTGAAAACCTTGGCAGTTTAAGCATATGCCATTCAGCTGACTCATACCGCATAATGTGTCAAATATGAATGTTTGTGTACGGCTGTAAACTTTCAAAACATTTGCAAACCTACAGTGGTGAACTGCACCCAAAGTAGAATGTGCAGTGATGTTGTTAGGGCATTTTATATCTGGATTACAAAATCCCCAACCCCTCAATAAAATAAAATGGAAGGAAGGAATTCTCCCTTTGATTTTTAAAAGAAAATATTAAATATAGCCTATTTGTATATCTTTGCTAAGCTCCATCTAATACTTGAAAGCTAAATCATCTGCAACAGGGATGTACTTTCAGTGGGTGCACACCCAGAATGCCATATTCCCAACCAGCACTCCAAGCAAATACACCTCTCCCCACCCTCCAGAAATCTTCCTATTTAGACCTAAAACTAGCCCCAGATTCAAAATTAAAATTCAGTAAAAAATAAAAATTAATGGCTGACAAATCGGGTAGATGCCATGGGGTGGGGTAGGGTGGAGTGGGGTGTGTGTCCCAAATCATACAATTACCCTGCACTCGAATTTGGCTAGCTACATCTCTGACCTGCAATTAGCTGACTAAAATGAATTCTTCAAACTGACAGTCTATTTCGCTCCTCCCTACCTCCTATTGACCTATGTATATCGTTATTGCCCGCAATAACCGTCTGGCAAAAACCTAATAACACCGTGGTAACCCCTACCTAATGAGGGCGCGCTATACCCTAGCTACTTCCTTCTTCGTTTTTGCCTTATCGTGTTTACACGTGTGGGAAAATCGTCTGGTAAAATTCCGCTTTTTTTTACGTGCAATCTTCGTGATTCTGACCAGTTCTTTTTGTCTACGCCGTGGGCTGCTCCTTGACGCCTTCTACCGAAACCATGAGTATCCTCTTTCTTTCAGACCTTTTTTTTCGGGGTTTTTTGCTCTTAGCTTAAGTATCGAGGATTTTCGCCTTGCGCGATCCTCTCGTCTATGTAACTTTGTACAGGGAGCGGTCTCGCGCCGCCATTTTGTTCCCGGTGGGGCTCCAGGAATTGCAGTCCGTGGTGGACCTTCCCCCCTCCCCCTCTTCTCCTCCCGTCCATGTACGTTGTGGTGCGGGTTTCGGGGGTTTTTTCGTCGGCGGGCCGGCTTCCTTTATATCTTTTTTTTTAGGTCCTTAGCCGGTTCCCGCCCTCTCGTCTCCTTACATGCATGTTTTGGGAATCGTTGTTTATCGATCTCTATCCTTTGCTTGTTTACGTTATCTTACAGGATTTACAGTTTGTATGCATGTTTGATATAAGGTTTTCTTGCTGCATTTAATGTCTTTTTGATTGTTGTGTAAGCATAGGCCTTGTCGTTTTGCATCGTCTTTTGACGTCTTCCCTTAGGCCTCGCTAAACTCACCTCACTCTCGTTGCATGCTTTCATCTTATCAGTAATCCTTACCGATTAAATCTGTTTTTGTTGCTGGCCTCCTCGGCCGGCGAGTAAGTCTCTTTTGTTTTCCCTATCGCTTTGTGCACAGCGTCCAACTGGTCTTTCCGAGATTGGAATTCCCTGGAACAACGGGTAGAGGAAAACGAGTTGGCAGGACAAAGGAAAGCCGGTCGAAAGAGGGAAGCCGAGGCTTCCAAGGCAAAGAAAGGCAGTCATCCGACTCCAAGGAAGGATATTCCTCAATCCAAGGATAAGTCCGCCAAGGGGCCTGCTGCGGCAGCTTCCCCGAGGCTTCCAAGGCAAAGAAAGGAAATCCGACTCCAAGGAAGCAATTTCCTCAATCCAAGGATAAGTCCGCAAAGGGGCCTGCTGCGGCAGCTTCCCCGAGGACTAGTGAGGTCGGTCCAAGCACTGCGCGGTCAGGCTTGCCGAGACCCAAAGGAAAACCAAGGAAATCGACACCCCGGCATCTCAGCCTCAGGCGAACCAGGCCAACCGGGAAAGCCAAGGAAAAACCGGTGTCCAAGGACAACCCCGAGGCACTAATGTTTCGGCATCCTTCCAGGAATGCTCGCCTACCGATCCGGGAAATTCCTAGGCCCTAATCGCCCAGGTCCTCGGCCCCCGCCGTGCCTTCTACCAGCAACCCTGGTGGCAGCCAGTCGATCCAGGGTGGCCAGGAGATTCAGGCCTCTTCTGATTCATTTTCCGAGGGCCATCCATCCCAGGGTTCCCCCGCTACCGGTGCCATGGACCTGTCCTTTTCCTCGGGTCTACACTCTGTTGCAACCAGGGATTTTCAGGGCTTTCCGAGCAGAGGCCGCCAGAGTCACAGGTCGAAGTCAAAGATGAAGAGGAGACACCATTCTTCATCCTCATCCTCTTCCTCAAGGGACCGCCGGCAGGGTAGAAGACGCCGTGATCCGGAGGCCTCCTTCCCATCCGAGGCCCTTTCCCAGCTGGTATCGCTGCTCACTCAGTCCGTGAACCGCTTTTCAGCCGTTTCCCAACCAGCCTAGGCTCCGGCTCCTTCTCAACCATCTCCGGATCCACCTGCCAGCCAAGGAGCTCCGACGCCAGCCCCCACCCAGCTCCAGGTTTCCAAGATCCCCCAGTCGGACTTTCTGCACTCCCCGGACGACCAGGGGCAGTTGATTGTTCACTTCGAGGAAGTTCTAGACAGCTCCGAGGTCGACGCCCCCCTGACTGGAACGTCCTTCTCCAGGGAAGCTTTCGAGAAGGCCGTAGAAGTCCTTAGGAGACGATCCCTCGCCTCAAGAATCCTCTTCTGCCAGGATGCCGAGGCTTTCCTTGAACAAGTCGCCGGCACCGGAGAGACCTGATATGTCAGTGGATGCAGAGTGCTTTGACCGCTTTGACGCTCAAGCTAGTGCCAAGGTCTGGCATGCCTTTCCCAAGAAGCAGACCTCAGAGTTCCATGTCAGCGACGAGGACTGGAAGTCCTTGTTTTCACTTTCCCGTCGATTCCGGATTCCTGCCTCGACAAGCTGAAGACTGCTGGTGCAGTGGACCGTAATGGGTCGTTCCGCTCCTCTTCTACTAAGAAAGCCTTTTCGTCCTTCCAGGGCATCGACCTGGCAGCCCGGACCGGCATGAAGTTTACTTCTTCGCTCTTGCTCATTGCAGAAGTTCTCTCCAAGTCTTTCAGACAGTCAGGCACGGAAGAAGTCTCCAGGAAAGACACCGGCGCTTTGGTCAGCATCCTGGGCCCTCTGGCCAGACTTGCTTACGACCAGTTTTCTAGGGTGGCGGTGATCCACCAAGGAGAGAAGGGAACTTTTCCTAGACAATATTCAGTGGCCGTCTGCGGACATCAAGCGCCGATTCATGGAACTACCCCTCTCAGGCCCGGACCTCTTCAGAGGGAAGTTCGATGAGCAGCTCCTCACCGAGATCAAGCGGCGAAAGGACATCAATAAGGCAGAGTTTACCTTCTCCAAGCCTTCCACTTCAAGGTCCAGGAGATCCCCAGGCAGAGCTTCATCCCGTCAAGCTCCTAGATCTTCAAGCTTCCTTGACCGACGCCCCTTCTCGGTTGTTCGCCAGCAACGTGGGAAGCCTCGTTCCCAGCCCTCCGGAAGGAACTACTCTGGTCCGTCAACTTCGTCTCTACCTAGAATTTTCCAGCCCCCCTCCTCAAGGGGGATGCTTCCCAACAACACCTGTCCCGAAATCCCAAGATCAACGACTTGCTCTAGAAAAGGAAATCTCGGATCTATGCCGCCACAGACCGCGCACAGAGCCTTTACCGGTCCTGCTTTTTCCTGACGCCAAAGAAGCCGGACATGTGGCGCCCTATCATCAATCTCAAGCCTCTGAACTAAGCCTACATTCGTCACAGAAGGTTCAGGATGGAGACTCTTGCCGTCATTCTCCCGTCACTCCTACAGGGATCTTGGGCAACATCCCTGGACCTCAAAGATGCTTACCTGCATGTACAGATCCACCCAATCCACTACAAGTTCCTGGCATTTCGTTACAAGGGTGTCGACTACTGTTTTCGGGCCCTGCCTTTCGGCCTCTCAACCGCTTTCCGAGTTTTCACAAGGGTAACAAGGACCGTCCTGGCTTTCCTCCGAAGAAGGGGCATCCTAGTGTTCGCTTATCTAGAAGACTGGCTTCTCGTCACCCGATCGGCCCAAGAAGCTCAGGAGATCACGCCCTTCACCATGAACACCCTGGAGGGACTCGGCTGGGTGATCAACATAGAGAAATCCTCCTTAGTTCCGAGCCAGGTAGTCACCTAGCCGGGAACAGTGATAGTCTTCCGATCCGGTCTAGCAACTCCGTCGCCAGAACGAGTACTCTCCCTTCTGGAGATGGTCAGTCATCTCAGCTCACTCAAAGCTCCAGCCAGACTCTGGCATCGTCTGCTGGGCCTCATGGCCAGCATGGTCGACGTCATACCGTATTGCCGCCTCTTCATGAGACCAATCCAGATTCACCTGCTCAAACACTTCTCTCCTTCGACCAGCTCTCTGGCCAAGAAGGTTCCGGTTTCGACGGACGTCCGGCAGCACCTCTCCTGGTGGACGCTTCAACGCCATATCACTTCAGGGAGACCATTCAGGGAGTCAAGGCCCAAGGCAACGATCCTGACGGACGCCTCCCTGTTGGGATGGGGAGCAGTTTGGGAATCACACACCCTGTCAGATCTCTGGAGTCCGGAAGAGTCTCAGTCTCACATCAACCTCCTGGAGCTGAAGGCTGTTCTACTGGCCCTTTCTCAGTGGGGCCCCTCTCTCAGGTCTCACCAGGTTATGGTTCTCTGCGACAACTCTACATCAGTCTGTTATATCAACCGCCAAGGAGGGACGAAGTCACCCACTCTCTGCCAGCTGACATGGGATCTTCTCCACCTTTGCCGCCGGTTCAACATCCTCCTCAGAGCCTCTCACTTAGCCGGAGAGAACAACGTGATGGCGGACGCCCTGTCCAGGGGAACCCTTCAGGAGTCGGAGTGGTCCCTGTCTCAAGCATGGGCCAACCACGTCTTCCAGATCTTCGACAGACCGATGGTGGACCTCTTTGCCTCCCAGGCCAACGCCAAACTTCAAACCTTTTGTTCGAGGTACTTTCACCCAGAAGCTTGGAGGACCGACGCTCTGGCGTTTCCGTGGGACAACCTTTACGGGTATGCCTTCCCCCCGTGGTGCCTGATACAACGAGTCCTCCTCAAACTCCGGGACTCCAACGCAGTAATCTTGCTAGTAGCCCCCTGCTGGCCCAACCAGCCGTGGTTTCCGCTTCTTCTGAAGATGTTGATAGACCAACCCTTCAGGTTCCCGCTCAGGAGCAGCCTCCTAACCCAGGCCGGAGGAAAAATCTGGCACCAGCGCCTCCAGCACCTCAGGCTGACAGCCTGGAAACTCTCATCGGACGTTTCACTAGTAAGGGCCTTTCGCAGGAGGCTGCGGTCATCGCAGCGGGTTCCCGACGATCCTCAACCCTTTCCACTTACGACTCGAGACTTGTCAGGTTCAGGGAATGGATGTCGCACCGAGATTTCGATCCCCTGGAAGCTCCTGTAGAGGCAGTTGCAGATTTTCTCCTCATGCTGTTCAAGGAAGGGAAACAAGTGAGCACTATCAGGAACTACCGTTCAGCGATCGCTTCCGTGCATAAGGGGTTCCAGGACGGCTCAACTAGTGGTTCCAACGAGGCCCTTTCTCACCTCTTAACGGGCATGTTCAACCAGAGGCCCCCTAGGAAATGCCTGGTTCCTCCATGATCGATAAACGACGTCCTGTCGGTATTATCTAAGCCGCCTTATGAGCCTCTCCACAACACAACATTGGAACTACTGACCTTCAAGACCCTCTTTCTCATCGCCGCAGCGTCGGCCAGAAGACGAAGCGAACTTCATGCCCTGACCACTCAAGAAGGAATTATCCGCTTCAGCCAAGACGGCGTCTTCCTCCTACCGGATCCATCCTTCCTGACTAAGAACGAGACGGTTTCCTTCTCCCCAGCGGAGATCTACCTTCCAAACATCGCCTCGTCCTCCTCCGTGGCCGAGGATAGGAAAGTTTGCCCGGTCAGGGCCCTAAAATGGTATTTAGAGAGGACAAAGCCAATTAGGAAGTCGAAGAGCCTGTTTCTGATTCCCAGATCTCCTTACAACCCGGCTTCAAAAGACACCTTGTCAAGGTGGTTAGTCAACCTGGTCCTGCCTCACTCCTCCTCGGAGGACAACGTGCATGCCCACCAACTTCGGGCCCACGCCTCATCGAGAGCTTGGTTTAGAGGGTTTCCATCGGTCGACATCCTCCGGGCAGCAGCTTGGAAAACACCGTCTACCTTCGTCGCCTGCTACCTGACCAACGTGGTCTCTCAAGAAGGGGGCTTCGCTAGAGCTGTCCTAGGGGTTCCAGACCGTCGTCGTCCGGACCTCCCGCCTGCCGCTCGGTGCTAATCTGGATACATAGGTCAATAGGAGGTAGGGAGGAGCGAAATAGACTCCCCAAAACTCCCTGGTTTGGGAGTCTATGAGCTCCGATACCTACCTCCTATTCACCTCCCGCCTCCCGACCCCTAGGACTCCGACGGGTCTCTCCTGCGGCCATCTCCAGCACCAATGACATCGGTACAAGACTTTGCTGGCCCCTGGTCGGCCGCCGAAGGTGAGACTGGGCCTTTCGGTCCTTTTTCTTTTTGTGTAGCTTAAGCTCTTTAAGGGGGTAATTCTTTTGTGTGTGTGTGTTTGTCTTTTTCCCGTGGGGCTAGGTCCCACGGGTCGGCCAAAACGTAGAAGGAAGTAGCTAGGGTATAGCGCGCCCTCATTAGGTAGGGGTTACCACGGTGTTATTAGGTTTTTGCCAGACGGTTATTGCGGGCAATAACGATATACATAGGTCAATAGGAGGTAGGTATCGGAGCTCATAGACTCCCAAACCAGGGAGTTTTGGGGAATCCATGTGACTGGTCCTAAAATGAATCAGACTGAAAAAATGCATTCAATTTGGTATCAGCTCTTGTGGACCTGCCAATATTAATATTCTTTAATAAGTCCAGTGAGCTTTACGACTCATAGTTTCTAAGCACTTGGTTTAAGTTGAGCCAGCCACTGCCATTTTTCCAGTTGTGAGCACTGGCTTTTCTCAACTCCACTGCTTATGATGAACACCAGGCACAATTGCAGTAGGTTCTGTTTTTAAAGTCTTCAGTATCACAGGGCCAGGAGTTGAACTTCAGACCTCTCAACTTCAAGTGAGATGCTCTTACCACTTGACCATGCATTCTGTAATATTCTGTAGATAGTTAGTTAGATGGAGTTGTATGGCCCAGTTTCTATGGCACGCCAAAAGGCTCACCAAATATGATGATGTTCTAAAAATACACATTCATGTACTAAAATTACACGTTCATGTACCAAAAATATATGATGATGTACTTACTTCATATGATCATGATGTAAATTTACACCATCATGTACTAAAACCATAAGTTCATCATGTTAAATGTTACGTTGTACATGTAAAATCACACGTTGTACATCTTAAAACACACGTTGTACATGTAAAAACGTAAGGTCATCATGTTATTATTGCCTCTTCCGCACGCCATACAGAGTGAGCCTTTCGAACGTATGAAATCAGTACATGATCGTAAGCAGTTAGTACATGAACGTGTACTTTTACTACATCAAATTCAGTGAGCCTTTTGGCGGACTTCTGGTACGCCGAAAGGCTCACTCTGTATGGCGTGCGGAAGATACAAATATAACATGACGATCTTACGTTTTTACATGTACAACATGTGTTTTAAGATGTACAACGTGTGATTTTACATGTACAACGTAACATTTAACATGATGAACTTATGGTTTTAGTACATGATGGTGTAAATTTACATCATGATCATATGAAGTTAGTACATTATCGTATATTTTTGGTACATGAACGTGTAATTTTAGTACATGAACGTGTAATTTTAGTACATGGACATGTATTTTAAGAACATCATCATATTTGGTGAGCCTTTTGGCATGCCATACTTCCAACTGGTTGGTTCAAGTTGAGCCTGCCACAGCCTTTTTTCCAGTTGTGGCTCACTGGCTTGTTTTATTCTGTAGAAAAAGGTGTCACACTGTAGGGATAAGACAGTGCAATAACAGTAGACCTAGCTGCTATACAAGTGCCCATGGTGCACCATATTAATTTTAGGAAATCTATCCCCCATCATATTGCAAATCTGCCACCCCAGAATGAATGAAGGGAAATTCCCCCACATTCAGTTCATCACTTCCAATGTTGATTTACCACCTTAATCAAAAATGTATTATCCCACAAGAATAAGGGTTAACTTAAACATGCAAATGTGGTTGCAAGGTACAGTATTGAAGTAATACCACTGTAAAACCTGGGGGTATACTCTATCTCACTATTTAAGTTCCTTCACCAAAATTATGACACCATGACTTTGCATTGCTTTCATCTATTTCTACAATCCTGGACAAAAATACATTGGACAGTCCCCTGCTCCCCCGTTCAGTGTTGCAATTTTTGAAATTTTGAGAATATTTTGTGGAAAACAACATTGTACTAGGGGGGAGGGGATTTTGGAAAACCAGCGAGTCTGTTCATACGTGTTGCTACATTTGGGCAAAAATGTCCCATCATTTTTGTCCAGGATTGTCTGAACTGCTGTACACATATATAGGGGCATGCACATATGCTGTAGATCGTGTTGAAGCGGTCTCATTTTGGGGACAAGTTTGAAAGCCGTGATAGGAAAGTCACATCAGGGAAGGATACAGTAAAATTCTCCATTTTGTAATGTAGGAAACAAAAAGTTTATTTAAGTAGTTGATAACCTTACAGCTATTTCTCACGGAATAATTAAAAACATTATTTAATCAATGCCAAAGCGGAATGATTCTTTCATTCAGCCAAAAGTAGGAACATTAAAATAATCAGTTTGGACTTTGGAAATAAGCCACAGGCTAAAGTAGAGGGTGCCTTGCTCTGACTGCGATCTCTAAACTAGGGTAAACCAGATGATCTACTGTTTGTTTTTATTATTTTTTTCACCAAGGATGAAGTCATAAACATGCAAAATTGGGACATGTAAAGATGAGTAGGTTTCACATTACTGCAGTAATAAATAGTTTCCTCCAATGTAGTTTATTCCTCGTTTGCCACGGTCAGCCGTAAAATTGCTGAAATTATCATTTTGAAATAGGTCCCTTTATAAAAATGTGCGGTCAACTGTCAGTTCCATTTAAATACTGTGTAGGTCAATGCTAGATTGTCGTCAGGTCAATGGTAGATCGTTGACCATGGGGTCGCTATATCAAATTAACTGCAATTTCACCAGAAGCCTGTTCTCAGGGACTTATATTGTGTTCAAAGTGTAATTTTTTCTCATTGATTCTCATACAAGATGTTATTTTTAACTTCACGTGGTATCAGGAATTTATTCCTCTTCTTTTACTTGATATTTTAATGCTGTCTGAAAATGTAAATGGGCACTTACACCTGTTTAGAATTCGCTCATCCCAAGCACTGGTTAACCCAAATATTGAAACGACTGGTTTATAGACTAGTTTATTTCCTGTCACCTAATTAGTATCATGCATGATCATCTTGAAAGTGTTGAAATTAATGATTAATCATGCCACTGTCCCTTTACATTTATTAACTTAAACCCAAGATTTACATATTACTGCCAAAATTAAAAAATGATTTATGCTCCTTCACTCTACGGCAGCTGCTCTGCAGTAAATTCATATGCTCCCATACATGTGTACAATCGTTCAGACAATCCTGGACAAAAATACATGGGACAGTCCCCCACTCCCCCGTTCAGTGTTGCAATTTTTGAAATTTCGATAATATTTTGTCGCGAACAACATTGAACTAGGGGGGAAGGGGATTTTGGAAAACCGGCGAGTCTGTGCATACGTGTTGCTACATTTGGGCAAAAATGTCCCATCATTTTTGTCCAGGATTGTAGCTTTGTAAAAGGTAAAGTTGTTCTTCATTTGGAATGACTCTGAATTCCTTTTGGTTTTCTCCTATCAATGAAAAGTTTGTTAAGCAAATCATATCCCAACCATATGCAGATGAGTTGAGAGCAAAGATAAGTGACGACATGACCCATACTTACGAATATTATGAACCAGAATTTATGAACATTGAAGATTCTGGAACAGCTCATATATCTATAGTAGATGCAGATGGGAATGCATGTGCAGCAACCAGTACTATCAACTTGTAGTAAGTGAAATGAACCTTAAATTTTTAACTCTTTAACATTAATATTATTTTTTTATAATTCAATTTTTGATGCACCTACATCTGGGCAATCCTAATGAAAGGCATAGCACAATTGTATTTCCTCTCACTATAAAGCAGGTTCAGTAATTCATTTCATTGGCTTTTCACATACTCATGTAAAAGTCACTGACAAAATGCTTATCTGAGGTCATATTTAACTGACAAACTTGGTGAGTATGAACAGATTTTATTCCTCAAAGTCCTGCATACTTGTCAACTGTTCTGTTTTAAGTGAATATTTCATCTTCTGAGATTTATAAACTCATAAAAAATCAGAAGGTTTGGATATCCTGACTTTCTATATTATATTATATGCAAATAACTTAAAGTGGCAGAAAATTGCAGAGCATCAGCTTGGCAGGAGCAAATCTTTGTGTAAGACTTTATTTCCAGATGTATTGTAAACATTTAAGAAGGGAAAGAGGAGGTAAGACCTCAGGACCATTGAGCACATAGGAGATCAAGTGTGTACTCCCTTCACACACATTAGAACTGACTGCATGGTCAAGTGGTGAGAACATCTGACTTTCAGTTGGAAGTTTGGAGCTCCAGTCCTAGCCGGGTCACACCCAAAACTTAAAAAACAGACTCTACTGCCATTGTGCTTGGTGCAGGACATAAGCAATGGAGTAATACATATACGAATACATACACATATTTACTTGATGAACAAAGTATTGGAAAAGCATTCGCATTTTGTCCAGTAACAGAAAAATACATGAAATTACAAAAAAATCACTAGACATACATTAGTTGCCTATTTGCCATCTTGTTAATAATAGGGAAAAGAGTAACATTCCCACAGGAAAACTTCCAAATTCTTGGGATTGCCTTTTCCAGGTGTAAGTACTAAAATGCAAAGTGTGCCTTCTGTTCCTTCAAAATTCATCCCAATCCTCAAAATTCCAAAGTGTGGAATAGCAGGCTGTCTTCACATTCTCCACATGCAGTGGAAATATAAATCAACTCGGATTTGTTGCATATAGTCACTTGTATTTCATATTTGGTCAGGTATCAAAGAAAGTTAACTAGGAATGTCTTTAATGTTTCACCAATATGTTCAAAGTAATGTTAAAATTTGTATTGTATGGCATGGAATCATAAACTGTTAGAAGTGGGGGATGTTTACTGATTGTAGCAGTTTATAAAGATATGGTGCTTGATGTAATGCTTGTGATAAAGTAGGGATTAGGTTTTATTTGAGAGAATTTCTCTTTCCAATACCTTCAAAGTTTATTTGAATCCCTTTTCAGGATTCGAAGTTAAGATAATTGTGGGAAATTAAAGGATGCCACTGAAATTCTCTTATGCGTTTCGATGCATCCCGTTGATATGCATCTTAATCTTGGGGCGTCGCAACGCCCATTGTTCACCGCTGCTGGCAGTTCCACAACCTCGAACAATAGCCATTCCTTTTAATTCCAGCGCGCTGCTCTGCCGCCCTTTTGTGGCCGTGCTGTACACACTAATCCAATTGAACACAAAGCAAATGCCAACGCATTGCAGCGACGGTATTAGAATTCATTCATCATCGAAATAAGCACAAAGGTGGCTTTTCAGAGCACTAAATAACGATCTGAAAAGTCTTCCCAACTCTCTAGCAAAGAGCCAGGGGGGACCGCTGATAGTTCATTGCATACTTGGAGCTGTTTGTACACAATATTTCACAAAGTACAGCTTATATAAATTATGATTTAACATGTGGTAGCAATGAAATACACATATTGAAATATGGGTGCAAATACTGAGACAATAAAACACCTCAAAAACTGCAAATAACTGCAATAGCGCAAATTTTGTTAGGAGAGTACAAATTAAAAGTTATTCTCCGTAAACTTGTCGGCCAATTAAAGTGATTATTTTTCGAAAATTTCAGTCTGAAATGAGCTTCCTCCTATTACCTTTGACTCATCCATCCTTAGTGAAGGGGGTGAAATTAAGTTACTACCTTTTCCACTAAGTCTCAACTGATCGGATCAACATGATTTGGCCAAGTGCACTTGCCGGTGTTTACTGATGTTCCGTATCCAGTTGAAATTATAAAGGAAACTATTACATGTTGTCTTACCTCCTCTATCTGTAAGCCATTCCCGGCCCTAACCTCACTTGAATCAAGTTCCCAATTCCAGGGAAGTTTAGGATATATTGTAGGTATGACTCTTTGTGAATTTGACTTAAAGCAAAGGTTAGTATTGACCATTGTTTGCATTGTTTGTATGAATTTTGTAGCTGGGTACCCGAACCGTATTACCTGTCGGGTACCCGGGTACTCGGCCGTACACCTTGAAACATATTACAAAATAAGGGGTTGTAGACTTATCTTACTGATGGGAACTGGCGGGTGAGCATAACAATGGGTCTTTTCAGAGTGTGTATCAAGTGTGTGGCTGGCTCTCCTCTTCACAGCCACAGAATATGCAAAAGGGGAGTGGCTGAAGACTACACTTCAGTGACTCTGTGGACAGTAAAGGCTCATCTTTCAGCAATGGTTGTCATGTCCTTTTGTTATGGTAACAAAAGGAGCTGCTCAGAAAACCTTTAATGGATTATTGATTAACTGTGCCTTATTTGGGATGCAGTTTCAGTCAGTGTAGCTCTTTCACTGAATTCAGTCTGCATGGAGAGCTACTTCTTTTCATACCAGTCTGCCACTCAAAGCAGTTACTAAGGAAAGCTTTTGTTAGTGAAAACTCACAGCTCTCCTGCTAGCTCATTAAGCTGTGTGTGGACTGGGCTGTGTTCACTGAAGAGTGCACAAGCTGAACAATGGCTTGGAGTTTTGCCCGTCAGTAAACCCCAGGAGGAATTGGAGACAGTCCCTAAGTGCATGGTATGCACATACTTGAGAGTCATGACTTGACCCATTGGCCTTTTATCTCTAATCGGGTTGATTTGACAACAATATGTCACGTTTTACATTATCTACAATGTGCCATTTGTTCCTAACATCGTGACTTTAAAAATCAGACTGGAATTTAAAACTTGATCACAATTTTGAGCCGTTAAGATTAGTTTCTGAGGATTTTGTCTGGTGTGCAATGTGTACATCGAAACCAAAAAATAACTCACGGCTTGTCACTGCAACTTCTGTTCGGTTGCTTTCTTGGTACGTTTATGAAAAAATCAACTATCTGTCCGTTCGTGATAATGACAGTAAAAAAATTCTAATGCATTTCCTGGCCCAGATTTCACCCGTACAGTACCGTTAAAAATGTACGGTAATATACGGCAGTGACCGTAGACCCACGAACGTTCGTTCGTTCGCTGCATGGGTGCTTTGTGTTCGATGTGTTCACTGGAGTAGTGACGTCACTCAGGCACACTCCACTAGTATGGGGGATAACGAGAATATGGAAAAATACTTTGCTCTGTGTTTGCCATGTATTTAGGAAACCTTGGGCATAAAACTTTTGCAAATAGTTTAAATAGCAATAAAAAATTATGGGCAATATGAAGGTAGGAATCATTTTAGTCTTCAAGTTAGTAACAGGATAGAAGTAAGTGGAAAGAAGATTTTTTTCGTGCCCATGGCATAAAAGACCCCTTCAAAGGAATGTGTACGATCTTAAATCTGATGGAGTGAATTTTGCTTCAGAAAAAAATTTCTCTTCCCAAAATATGATTGATTTAAGACAATATTTTTGTGGTTGATATTAAAATATGTGCATACATTATTTAGACATAACTGTAGGCTATTACTAACGCTTATTTTTTAGATCATTAAATCATGTCATGTCATGCATGCTCATTTGCCGACACCCACGCTATCGTGGCCTTATAAGGAAAGTCGCGTACGAGGCGGAGGCAGAGTCCAACGTAGGTTCATTCAAAAACCCTGCTGTTGAGGTTGGGACACCCTTCAAATTCTTGTCCGAAACAAAATTTCTCCATCAACGTGAGAAAATGGCGTTATTTTGGTGCTCACAAGATAAAGAAATTTTGTTTAGATTGTTATTTTTCCCAAACAATTTAAGTGCTGGTAGACGAATTCTAGTATTTCATACAAAACACGGGCTCATTTTGCTTTGTGATGAAGAACCAACCCAACAATTCTAGTGTCTTAAATTATTCGTCAATATTCACAAAATCAACAACGATCACAGTTCTTATGCACGAGGTCATTTTCCGTTTTGTAACGTGCGTTGCACATACAGTATTTTGATACTCTTCTGAGAATAGGCCGGCAAATGTAGCATATAGCATGCTCATGACCCCCAGCCAACTCATTTGCATACCTCGTTGAAAACTAGTAATAATTGTTTGCACTGTACTGCACACACCCGACGGCCCACTAACGTTAGCCTGCATACGTACATAGATCTACCCACAGAATTCATACTTTGCTCTCTGCAAGGCTGGGGCAAATAAAACATGTCAAAACATGCATTTCAGTCAGACAGTGCACAAAGTCTCAAACCATGGAAAGCTTTCTATATTGCAACAAATTTTCGGCAAAAGCTGAACGCATGTCCTTTTTGTGGGACGGAGAATGGTCTGGGTCTCGGGCTGAAATTGAAATGTAGGGGGTATATTGCGAATGAGTTTTAGGCCCATAGGCAAGGAGTACAGTGAAATTAAGTCATGGATCGGAACAAAGTACGCCGTTGTGGAATCTAACGGGATTATTATCAGTGTTTTTCACATTTGAACACAAAAAGTTTGTCTTGTGGTCTGCAGAAATGGTAAGACTCCGTTTTGAATTTTAAATGAAGTATTTGTAAAATGTCTGACATTAGGACTGAAAATTTTATAAGAGTTTTCACAAAAAAAAAAAAGAAATTTAAAGGCAGTTATTCAGCACTCCAAACAGTTCCAGTTCTCCCAACCTTCTCACCTCTAGCCCCGCCCACAACTGTATTGCATTCCACCTTATAAATCCCAACTGCTATCAATTTGCTGCCCCTCTCAATTGTAAGTGTAACTGTAAGCTGCAGTTTTGGAGTTTGATCATGTCGATCAATGAGTTGTATAGTTCGGAAAATAAATTATCCGGGTTTTTAGATCAAACTCAACCGTTTATTTTCCGACTTTTTTTTATTTTTAAGAGCCATTTGTCTACGGTTGAACATCGCGCTTCTGCACGGTAAAAACTGACCGCATAAAGTGGGAACAATTGTGCGAATTTCCATCACAATTTAGCGTTCAAATTTTTGTACGGTTTTCCATAGCGTGTGAAATCGCGGACGGCGGGGGAACGCGGCACAATTGATAAAAAAAAAGCTTCGAACTTGCATTACTTGTAATTCTACGGGAGTTATACGCTAAGTATACTGTATTATATAGGCCACCATTCTGAAAGCCAAAACTATGGCTACTTAAGCCTAACGTTATGCCTATCTATACTGTGTCATTTGCGGTGCCTTGAGTTTCTACGATGGTTTGAAAATTCGAGACAAATTAAGCCTCAACCTTTTTCTCAGAGTTGATCAGATTACACCTGACCATTTTTGCGATAGAATTGCAGTGCTATTTTCGATACTTCAGAAAGCCTTTCCTCCTGGTACAAGCGCTATTGTTCGTGGTAAGCTGATTAGCCTATAATCCTTTAATGCCGATGCATCGCTTCACAGTAATTATGTAATCAGTGCTCCCCGTTTCACTGCATACAGTGCAAAGGCTGTGTAGAGTGCCTAATCTGGATGCATTTGAGACGCCAACGCATTGCCGACGGGACCCTTTGTGTTTGCGTCGGTAAGCATCGGAAATGCATCGAAACGCATAAGAGAATTTCAATGGCGTCCCTAAAACAAAGATTGAAAAATGACACAGATGTAGTTTTAAAATGCTTTAATTTTGTTCACATAATCAGAAGTTCAATTATTTTCTTCACAGTTTTGGATCAAAGGTTAGAGGAAGAAGAACTGGAATAATTTTTAACAATGAAATGGATGATTTTTCACAACCAGGTGCAGAGAACTATTTTGGGGTACCCCCATCTCCATCTAATTTTATTGCACCTGGTAAGAGACCTATGTCATCAATGACACCCACCATCTGTGTTGATGGTAGCGGAAAGGTGATGCATGTATCTGGTGCATCGGGTGGTACCAGAATCACCACTGCTGTTGCAACAGTAAGTATTCGCTTCCAAGCTGTATGGTTCATTGTGTAGAAAGTACTTTATGTTCTCTAATAAAATGTTGCCATCACTGTCTTATATACATGGACAGAGCATGTAACGTGTATGTCCTGTCCATAGATGGTTGCCACCAACTGGGACAAAAAAGGTGCACCAAGGTGCTCCATGAACCTATAAATTGTCTGATTTATGATGACTCTCTATTTTAAGCAAAAGTTTAACTCGGATGGGGAACTATGTCATATTCCTGCAATACGTGAAGTGATTTTGACCTTACCTTGCCGTATTTTGAAAATATTTCAACTTTCTTGCAGAATGTGGAGATATACTTGAGCAAGTCCAAACTTCCACACAAAACCATAGCAGACGGCCATTTTGGTGCACTTTTTCTCACACTATGGTAGCAAAATGTACTGCACAGTATGCTTTGTCCTTGTATAGGAAGTCTGTGGTTGCCATTAATTCCCTTGGTTTAAAGTGTACCTCAAGACAAAAAATTCAAAAATATATATTAAGGAGCATGAAAAATGAATTCTAAAAGTCCAACTCCCATCTTCGTAGGACATTCCTGCACTGAGATATAAAATATTGAAATGTATTCATTTAAAACAAATTCGTCCATTGTGCAATAACTTGTGACTTTCTTGTTGTACAACTCACATAACCTGCTTTGTGTCCCTTTAATATTAAAAATGCTTTTATGACCTTCAACACTTCCTGTTTGCCTGGATAGCATGTTGCACAGAGAAGACTTAATTAATTACATCACTCCATAAGAGTAAGTTTGCTATCACACCTTGATACAAGGTGTCATAACTTTCTGAAAACCAAAGAAATACAAAGATTGTAATTTGAGTAGTACAACCATGACATCACAAATGATTGCACAATGAACCATTTTAAGTTGAATGAATTAAGTTCAACATTTTATATATCAGCTCAGTAGTATTCTAAGAAGATGGGAGTTGGACTGTTAGAATTTATTTTTCATGCACTTCAACATATATTTTTGAATTTTTTGACCTGAGGTACTGTACACCTTAAAGTAGTATTATGCAATGATTTGAACTTCTTCTCCACCATGACTTTCTAAAATATTATTAAAGTGAGTTTCATAGATTGGCATAACAAATAGATGTAACATATAAACTCCTTGCAAAATTTCTTATGCAGCATAGAAGCTCCACTGCAATCATAACATTCCACACCTACAGCTTCACTGTTGAATCCAATTTCCCTCTTACAATTACAACCTCTAAATATAGTCCAGTCAACTTGGTTCAAATGTCCTCATAGTTTTGATTTTGTCATCTTTCTCTCAAATAATTATTTTTTTTAACAGGACTATTAAAGCCCTTAGATCCACTGGACTTGGGTGGGTTAAAAATGCCTTCTCTGTGTAAGGCCCATCCAACTCATATGGAAATTACACACTGAAACCTCTCTGTGATGTCCTCACTATTGTAACCTTTTTCAATTTCATGGCATTCCCTTAATAACAACATCTATTTTTATGATTTGATTGCCACTGAAATGGGGGGTTCTTAACTCTCAATCCATCTACATATGGTTTTTATCGGTTCATGTTTCCAACCAGAATTCAGAGTATGAAATGTGTAGGCTGAACTGCCATACTGAAAAAGTTTTCACCTGTTCTACATAGTCTCAACATGCTGAGAGATGATTCCATTTTAAAAAAAGGGATGAATACACATCTCACAGAATAAACACCTAGTAGGCCTACTGTATTAAATGACATCAATAAACTCATTTACTTAATCTTCTGACCACTAAAATTTAATTCTTCTATATTTCAACTGCTGTTGTTTAAAATACAACACAAACAAACAGAGTTTATGCGCGGAACATTATGTAAATATGACACGAGGCTGTGAAATCTGGAGCCATGTATGTGACTGTTGATGATTTATTTGCATGGTAAATTTTGTTATGCTCCCCACATAATGCATGACGATTGACAGATGATTCTCAAAAAGCATATCTTAAAAGCAGAATCTAGAATAATGCAGAATTACTCCAGCAGAATTTAAGTTTGGGACATACAGCAGATGGCAAATAGAGGACATTGAAATGTTCATAATGCATATAAAACCCCTTTTGGAGCAATCGACTGGTCTAATTGGCTTAGCCACTCAGTACACATCAGTTCATGTACACCAGCGATGACCAATTTTTCATCTGCAATTGTCAAGTACTTTTACACCTATGAGCAGTACAAATATATGGAAACGGAATCAGTATGTTATTTAATATCCACCTTTCTTGTCAAAAAGGACATTTACATGTGAAATTTTGATTTTGACAGATTCTGTGGGAGGGGACTTGGCATGGGGTCACACTGCAAAAAAGTCTGGGTCAGTCCTGATTTTATTTTTATTGGTTCCTTGTGTTAACAAAGGAACCTATGTAGTCAAGTTGGCGTATGTATGTGTGTGTGTGTGTATGTGTGTATGTGACACATTGGAATGCGAGGTATGTGACACGATAACTCCATAACCGAGTATGCAATTTTTCTCAAACTTGGTGTGTATGTGTATCATATTCAGGAGATGTGCCCTATTGTTTTTGGTGCCCATATCTTGCATATTAATGAGTGTACAGGGCTTAATGTGTGCATTGGAATGTGAGGTATGTGACACGATAACTCAATAACTGAGGGCTCAGTTTTTCATCAAACTTGGTTGGTACATGTATTTTATTGAGTAGATGTGCCCTATTGTTTTTGGTGGTCATATCTTGCATATTAATGAGTGGGCGGGGCTTAATGTAAAAATTCTTAAAATGACATTATCTTGCCACTGAAACATTTTAGAGGGGTGGTGTAATGGAGATTTGTGTTCGTCTATTAGTGAAGTAAATGTGATGACCCAGATTGACCTCACTTGACCTCATTTGACCTTGTGACCTTTGTAAAGTTTTCGGGGGATGCCTGGATTCGTCTTGATCAGACAAACCAAAAAAGCAATTACACTACCCTCCTAGGATGTTCCTAACTTGAGTTATTGACAATTAAGTGACAAAAAAGTTAGTGTGTAGGTCATGCAAGGTATGGAGTGCAATAACTCAATAACCAAGTAACATAGGGGGATGGCTTAATGGAAAGTTGTGTTCATCTGAGGAAAGTGCACGTGTTGACCTACTTTGTGACCTCATTTGACCTTTGTGACTTTTTGTGACGCCTGGATTTGTCTTGTTGAGACAAACAACAAAGGCACTTATACTACCCTTCTATGATGTTGCTAACTTGAGTTATTGTCATTTCAGTGAAAAGTTAGTGGTGTGTGTGTATGTTTGTGCATTATATGCTTTGGAATGCAAGGCATAAAGTGTGATAATTCAATAACCAAATGAAAGGGAGGTCACACCAGCAGGGATGATCCTTTAGCAAATATATCTGGTTGTCCAGAGGGCAGACAACCTACATTGGAAATTGGTTGGTCCTTCCCAAAACTTGGTTATGTCCCCCATGACAAATGCAAAATACATTTGCAAGCTATAACAGTATTTTTTAGTGATACGAAAGAAAAATAAAAAGCTCTGCTGTAAGCTATGGTACTATATCAACTTAAAATTCAAGAGAAAAAGCAGAAGAGGCTCATCTGGATGCTTTCATACCTTATGGCACACATGTCCCTTAGACTTTTTGGGTGATATGTCTTTGTTTAATTGGTATAAAATCAAACTGAAGTTTAATGCCTTTTGACAAATGCAATGTATAAAAGAAAAGAAGAATTATAACCCCCTCTCAGTCTAAAAGCAGTTTAGTTAGCAATCATGCCAGTAATGCAATTTTTATTTAAAAAAAACCTTTTCCTCATATACAGTATTAAAGTTATTAACAATGCAACTTTTGACTCAAATTTTCATAATATTGTGTATATATCACAGTACTAAAATATAAAAACAGTTTCTCTTCTTTACCTCTGCTTTAACACTACTGGGACTACTATGCCTTTTTGAACACCCTCTTCAGGTTGACAGGTCAAGTTGAAAGTCATTTATTAGATAAAATTACAAAGCTATGTTTGTTTCTTGTTCTCTGGCGAAATTGTGAAATAGAAATTGTAGCAGACTTTTGGTCCTTTGCTTATTTTTCCTTTTGAAGCAAACACAGAGGTAGTCCAAATGACAACCGTGGCATAATTTCTAGTTCTCCATCATAAGCTTTGGTTGTCAGGGATGTTCAGATGACTGTTACATTTCTTCCTTGCACAAGGGACAGTTGTGTTTGTAAAATGCAGTGTTGACCTACTTTGACTATATTTGACCTTTGTGACTTCTTTGTAAGGTCTGGATTTGAATTATTGAGATGGACCAAAAGGGCAATGCCAATTAACTAACCTCATATACTGCCCCAAACTCAAGTAAATGACAATTTAGTGAAGGTGATGTGTGTATGTATTTGTCACATGGAAATGGGATGTATGCAGAGTGATAACTTGAAAATCCAAGGGTTCAATTTCTCTCAAACTGCAAGTGTTTGATTTGAAATCTAATGTGCCCGTATGTTTCTGGGTGAAGGCCAAAAGTCATTGGGGCTAAAGGTGCCAATTATGCCTTACCATGCAACTCCCTAAATGGCTCAATCCATAAACTATGGGTCCAATAGTGTGACATGAGGTCAAAATTTAAAAATCATTTTATCTGATTGAAATTTACACTGATAATAGAGTATCAACAGCAGTTTATAAAAAATACAAATATTTTTGCATTGAGCATTATGTATGCATGAGGAGACTTATTCAAACATAAACTTGGCCAGTAAATTGACCAACATAACGGGGACACCAAAGCAGTCTTTAACCTTCTCCCACAAGAATGATGAAAATCTGAAATGGTTGAAAATTCCTATTTGAATGTGTTTTAGTACCCATTGTGACAAGAACAGGGTAAAAGTTTGAAAAAATACTCCAAAAATTAGAAAAGTCAGTTTCATTTTTCTCAAAAATTTTCAGTTGCCAAAATGTCTACACATTTACCTATTTTTGTACAATATTGACTGATTTTTACCAATTAATGATATTTAAGTATTCAAATTTTCCTCTTTGACACCCTAAGATTGTTAGACTTAACATTTGAAATCTTAGTTATTGTCCCTTCATGTACGTCGTAATATTAGCATGATATTACACTCCATTATATCTGTCACGTGTAACAGGGACGTTAAGATTTGGTGTCCCCATAACACCTAACATTCAAAGGGCCAGTTTAATTTTTAAATGTTAAGTTGAGCTGGTAACTTTCAAATACAACAAAAACCACTGTTTGCAGTTACAGTATACTGTAAGATAGAATAATAAGATCCATTTTCATCAATTTTTTGTTTGCTTATGGCAGACATAACTCTGACAGGAAGGGGGACACCAATAAAATCAAATGTTCATTAGGAATGAATACAAGATTCTCAGACCATGGGATTAACTTTTCTGGTAATATTCTGGGACCTTCTATTCATGTAGCTTTGTTCACCCAAAAATTAATTAGTTTGTGTGATTGGTGAAACATCAAAGTTTACCAACATAACTCACTAAGGGGGACACCAAAATTCTGTCCATATCGAATTTTACCTAAAAAATCTCTTGTTTTGATTTTCTCTTTCCAAATGAGCTACTATCTAAAAGAGTTTGGCCTATTTTTTTGTATCAAGAAAACTATGGCCACCTGAGAATGATCATATTTACAGAAATGATTGAATATACATTAAAAAACCAACATAACTAGGGGGACACCAAAAAGTTATGTCCGCTAGGTTGTTTTCAATATAGTATCATTTGGAAAATTGGGTGGAGCGCTAATGCTCATATTTTTAGAAATGTTGACTTTTGGTAATACCTTTACCATGACACATGAGCAAAGTTATTCAGTCTGTGATAAGCATGTTTTTCTGATTATTCAAATTTGTATATTTGTATGTCACAGCCATTATGCAAAAATGAGGGGGGACACCAAAGCAAAGAAGTCTATTTTCTAAAAAATACTTAACTTTGGATATTCAGTTTATATATCATAAGATAGCCAAGTTGGTAAAGGATAATAAAATACCTGAGGTACTGGTTTGATGTATTCCCTGTTTTAGAAATATAGCATTATATTGGCAAAGTCAGTAAAAACCCCAATTGGACCCCTAGTTTATGGATTGAGCCAATTAAAAAAATCATCTTAAATGCAAGGAACCATAGTGCCCTTGGGCTCTTGTTTAAATTTTGTTAAAATCTTCTCCATTTCTGGTCGAAGAAGGCAGAAAATTTGCCAATTAACCTGAAATATATGATATGCACTAGGATCTATGAAAATGAAAGGTTAACTGATTTTTGTGAGGTCACACTGACAGATAACTTAAAGTTGACATGCGTTAGCAGATGTCTTTCAATGTGACATCTCAAAGTAATTAGTTTAAACTTTATTTTTGTTGTCCTGGCCTGTGTATATTTTTACAGGCTGGCAAATTTTGGGTCCTTTATGATCAGAGATGGAGGGAATTGTAGTAAAAACTCACAAAAATTGGAACAGAGTTCGATCCAAATTAGATATAGCGTGGCTGCAGCTTTAAAGTCAGTAGACAGGGTTCTAGCTGTAAAGGCCATCTGTAACTGGCACAGATGCTTTCCAACAAGTATGAAGAGCAAATTGCCAGATGACTTGCACAAGATTTAATGAAAATTCTGTAGAAATGTCTGTCCTGATTAGTCCATGTTTTATGTGCAGGTGTGGAGGATACTTTTGCTGAAACCCAAGAAAGTACAAGTGTTTCAGATATATTTTACTTTGAAAAAGAGTCATTTTACTAAGTCTTGTGAATGCTTTTTTTCTTGCAATGGACCACTTGAAGTGAGGTTGCATAGGTTGTAGATCTATTCAAAACATGCTTTGTATGTTTAATGTTGAGAAGTGAAAGGAGAACAGTGTTATTACTAAAATAACTCCCAACTGATATCATAGGACAAGATCTCTCTTACAATTAAAGTAGTGTACAAATTTTAGTTTGATGGAAAGACTACCTATGAGTCCTTTGAAATTCATAGGCAGTTGTTCAATGCTATGTAGCTAACTAATAATTTTCATAATGCTTTCGTTTCTCTCAGACAATCATGTACACAAAATGGCTTGGAATTGATCTTGTAACAGCCATCGAAAGACCCAGACTGCATGATCAGTTAATTCCAACGAGAGTGACTTATGAAGAAGGTTACAGTCAAGTAAGTGTATATGGTATAAACCAGAGGTCTGCAATCCTGGACAAAATTATCTGGGACTAATCCCCACCCCCTCCAGCTGCACACCCCGTAGCTCAATGTTGGTTTCGAGGGTGAGCAAAAGTTGCAAGCTTTAGCAAAAAAGGGCACCCTTCATTTTCTCAACATTCATAAGGAGAGAAAATATGTGACAGGTCAGGAAGTGTCCCAATAATTTTGTCCAGGATTGTTGGCAGAGTGTATCTAGTGCTGGGTGACAGTTATCATAAGTGAAGGGGGGAAACTTATACACAAAATGGTGCTACCTTTTGAAATCAGTAATACCTAGTTTTAATTAATTTTTAGGTGGTGTTTAATTTTGTTTTTTATCTCATGTTTGCATATTGCAAGAATGTAACGAGTGTGCTTGAAATACAATCAAAATAGTGTATTTGTGGTTTATCTCTGTCAGGCAGGACAGAACATTTTAGTGGGTACAAATAAGAAAGAGTGCTTGGCACCCAATTGTGTACTCTTCTTGTGTTACCCACTGTATCCAAGTCATTACGCTATCGGCCAAGTCATGACATCCACTTTCAAGGAGCACAATTCTGTAATGTGAGCAATTTAGTCACATGTACACTGGAATGTTTTTAGCTACCTAACCATAACTCCTTTACATTTTGTTATCCATTTGGTCATTTCCAGGACATTGTCAATCTCCTAGCTGATAAAGGTCATAACATGACAAAGAGTTCCAGCATTGCTGTTGTCCAGGGTATCAACAGACTGGAGGATGATTGGTTTGAGGCCCATAGTGATACACGTAAAGGAGGATTCCCAGCTGGTTATTAGTCTTTTAATATCACTACAACTTTCAGATCATGCCTTCCCACATTGCCTTACTACCCTAAAGTGTACATTGCCCCAACTGATGTAAGAAACTCATATGAAGCTTCATTTTACATTCATCCTATTGTTTTTTTATCATTTATCTTTCATCATCTTTTGTGCTGTAGTTGTCATAGTAACATATGGCTTTGTTTTAGAAACAGGTATTGGTCTTAGAAACAGATATCGGTCACCCCAAACTACATTCTTTCCTGGAAGAAACAAATTGTTCATTGCTGCTGCTTTTTGATTGACATCATTTAAATTAAAAAAAAGTACAGAATAGATCATATTACGCAGCCTGAACTGTGGAAAGTATTCTGATTACACATTTGGGCGTTGTTTGCTCACCAGGAAATGCAAGTTGCAAGCAACATGTCTGCACATAGAGCTTTTTAAACAGGTCTTAGCACTAGCTAGAAGTGTTAAGTAGGTTGGGATAATGGAAACTCTCTGGGCAGTCAAGTATCTGTTTTTAAGTTAGGATGCAATGTGTAAGAGGAATTATAGCCTAATTGTTCAGGGTTTGCATGCTAGAAAAGGGAATTTCATGTTGTTCATAAAAATAGATGACAACAGTAATAAAACTCACAATCAAAGAACAATTTAAATGTGAAATGTGGAAAAAGGACCGGTGACAGTGTCAGTACTAATATATTAAAAATAAATCATGTAGTAAGACACTGCATGGAAACAGGAAGAAAATGGGAGATAATTGTTAAGAAGATTGAGATTGCACCTACCTCTTCTAATTTAGAAATATTTGTATCCTCTTTCAAATGATGGTAAGTGTACATTTCAAATGCAAGTAGTGTTGTTTTAAGAATGTTGCTTGGTATAATTATGTGAGGCCTTGATGTTAATTTAAAAAAAGAAAGTCTTCAAGGCAGTAGCTCTGAAACTGTAAGTCCCAAGTTTCTAAGGTAACAACGTGGTCGTTTTTGGTCATCAGTGGGTGTGCCTTAAATTGTCCTGAAAGTCTCGATGTGCAAACATGATACAAAACTAAAAAGCTACTAAAATTTTGATTTTTATGATTTTTACAAGTGAATACTTAAGTTAAAAGGATTCTTGGCTCAAGTCTTTTGAGAACCCAGTTCTAGGTTTTCAATTCTTCTTGGCTCTCAGATTTCCAGTGATCACTCGTTTCTCTATTTGGTTTAATACTATGAGAACTTTCATAAAAAGTTTACGTCTTGAAATGTACTCTTTTTTTCTTCTTAATTCCCCCCCCCCCCCCAAATTGTTCCTGCTACCTCCAAGAAATGTGACAAGATACCGTATGTCCTCAAAAGTTTCTTTTATTAATTTTTCTCCCCCCCCCCCTTAGAAATTAAATAGGCTTTTGGAAAATTCATCCTATGCCTTGCCATGTCAAGAACTGTTGTCAATGCAAACCACACGCTCATCCAATCATTTGAAAATAGCCCTAAAGGTTGACATTTAACAGCAGTTTATTGCAAATTAAATTGAAAGTGAATCTTATCCAAGTGCCATGACAATTTTGTCCTCTTTGTGCCAGCACTTATTTTCAAAATTTGTTTTAAGTTGTTCGTTAGAGCCCTAAGTTGTTAGCTTTTTTTTATCATTGTGGTAATCAAAGCAGCTGCTCATAGAAGCAGCTAATTGCAGTATGGACCAGTGGTTAGATACTTAATTGGAAACCTGATTTTTTTTTCCAAAAAACCTTGGTAACTGTGGGGAATTTTCATAAAAGCAAATATTTAACCATGGTTTAACATTGGTAAAAATGTTGGTTAAAGTTGACAGAACAAATCTGAGATGGGCAAATTTTCATAGAAGCAAACATTTTGGCATGGTTTAACATTGAAAGAAATGATGGTAAAAGTTGCCACAGAAAATCAGAAATGAGGGTTATTGGGGGGAGGGGGGAATTCTTTGACATAAGTTCACCCAAGTGGTCTGAATAGCCAACAATTTTTAGTTTGTTCAGGGAGTTGGAAGTGTAACCTACAATGGGGCCAACTGTTTGTCAGAAAAAAACAGAAGCTTTAATAGCAAAATCAGACCATTATGATGAGATTTCCTTCTTATTTTTACCCTTTTGCCTTGGGGAGGAAATGAAGCACTGTATATACATACTTGATATTGTCAGGTTTCACATTTGATTACTTAATTGACAGTTACAGATATATAAGAACACTTAAAAAGTTACATAACATTTTGGGGTAGGGACCAGGTCAGTGAAGTATGTGTTAATTTGCTTTTCACGCAGTGTGAGTACATTGAAAGTATGGATCACTTGAGGGGACAGATCATGTAACAAACTCAAATATCAGTTGAACTGCACACCACCTTTGATCTACCGTGGTGTTTATGTTGCATTCTTAAAAAGCAACCTCATAGAATGAAATCTGCTGTAATGATAGACATAGCTGGCAAAATTGCTATAGTTAGGTGTCTTTATGTGGGAGGGGAAGTCAAGGTATTAATTTTCTTGCCTTTTTCTGGCTTTGGGCTTAAAACTTTGAATGATGAGGAAATTCCTACAGGTGAACTCTCTGCTTAAAAAATGTGCAGGGAGGATCATGCAGCTTCTATATTGTGACTTCATTGCCTACATTGATCTTTCATAGAAAAATGAAAAGGGATAAAGATATTTTTGGAGAGATAATTTTATTAAGAATTCAAAAATACATCAAAAAAAAAAAAAAGAGGGAGTGATGTGGTTTTAAATTTCTATTTCATGTTTTTCTTCCTTGATGAATCTGTAAATATTTTAATTTGAAACTTAACAAAATTCGTTTATCTGTGATATTTGATATTTGGCTATATTTTTGGGAAGTTTGGACCACTGGGTTATTTTTTCTCATTTTTCATGTTCGTTCAAATCATTAGCTTGTCATTCAGAGTACTTTAAACCTGTCTTTTACCTTTGGAAGAATTAATTATTCAGCAAAAATTTGGTGTAAGCAGAAAAGGAAATTAATGTTAGAATTTTTGTGGTGTTTTCATTCATTTTCTTTCAGTTTCCATGTGAAATGTTAAAAATAATTGCATATGAAATTTTCTTGTTACAGTTAATTTTAAGTGAACTGGAATGTTGTATCTTCTCAAAATCATCAACAATGCCTGGTTCCTTTTTTTTTTTTTTTTAAATATTAATCTGTTGCTTTGACATTGGGAATACTCAGGATTAAGCTGCTCTGGAAAATTTGCCATATGGAATTGAAACTTGAAACCTTACACTTTTCAGTAGCTGCAATAAAGTTTAGCATTTGTCCATGCTGCAAGGTATTTAAGTGCATAAAAATACCGGCCATTTTGTATGAAATTCTTATTTTTTAGTACTTAATATTCATATTTTAGTCTGGGAAAAGTTTTGGCAGTATGTGAAAGTGTGGGAACCCTGGAAATGAAGAATTTAGACATGAACAATGTAGCAGGGGTGTCAATTTTGGGGGCAGGAGGCAATTGCTTACCAATAACAATATCGAAGGGAAATTATATCATTCCACCCTCCCATAATTCAGGCAAATTAAATAGAAAAAAACCACAACAGGCAGAATAAACAAAATATCACATTGTGGTGTGCAGATAACTTCAGGGCTTCTAGGATTTGAGCCTGTACCAAAGCAGTAATATTGCATTGAATGCACCGTATATCAATGTGATTGTGTATGAGTGCTTGCTTGTGTGTGTATAGAAGGTGTGTACTCACCTTCATGCAGGTGGATTTCTTGTAGACAAGTCTGGTCATGGACACAATCTTAGGGTTAGCCTGTTGAAAAATTTTTGCACCCACCCCCCTTCCCCCAACCCACAAACCAGATCCTCTCCCCTGGAATGTTACAGAATTTACATGTCTGACATGCATTCACTGTTATGGGATAAAAGAGGAGAAAATTGAGTCTAAAGATTAAAACATAATATTATACTTTTGACTAAGGTAATCTATCACCTGTGATTTTTACATGTTCAATATAAGTTAAAAGCCAAACTTTTATGTGCTAATTTCTTACGAGGAACTCCACCGGGACTCTTGTTTTCAGTTTCATTCTAAAACATGAACAAACTTAATTTTTATGCAATCCATTCTTTAATGTGTGGAAATTAAGTGTGATGGAGTGTATGAATGCTTAATTTGAAGTCTTCTCAGGAAATGGTTTTCTTTTACATTGTATAAGATTCTTTACAACATTTTGGTCTCATCACTTTCTCTCACATCACCACATTCAATGGCTACCTATATTAAAGTGATGCTTTGTCCAGAACAGGACAAGAAATTTCATGGGTCTTGTAGAAGGAGGGAAAAAAGTTAAAAGTAATAAGCAGTTTCCTCGGCCAAATTTCCTTCAATACACATGAATTTAGTAATAAAAATGTAGTCTACTTTATTGGATTTTCTTAAATATTGTGTCAGAAACAAATGCGAATTTGTCATTGTCATCAAAGAGGTTCTTGCTGAATGAAACTGACTTTCTCAGGGAGGGGCTGTGTTTTTTGCCCGACTTGACCTGTCCAGTTTTGTTTCTGATTGAGATAGAATATCCACCCTGTTTAGCTCCTGGCATCATTGGAGACAGGGTAGTTTCCTTCCTTCCCATGCCCTGTGCAGCCATGATGGGATTGTTTTGCATAAATTTGCATAAATTTAATTTCCAGATTGTTGTCATATGATTTAAAGATTACATTCGGAAATAATATTTTAAATTACTGCATTTTCTTCTAAAATTTTTGAATTATTTGTGTTTTAAGATATCATAGAATTTTCCTTTAGTATATGTTCCAAAGCACATTCCAAGTCTATGATATTTTTATGAAATCACGGTGTGTATCGTAATGTACTTCCTTACATTCTGCTCACCTGTTTTAGCATTGTAAGGTTGAAAAAACTCCTAGTTTGAGAAAAAAAACCTCATGATGAGTGAAGCTTTACATTTTGGATACTTTTCAACCTTAGTAATGTTGGCTTTCAAAAGTATCCACTTTGAAACAAAACAACTCATGCTGAGTAGAACTTTCGAAATTTAATTAGTCAAATCATACTCTATTTCATAGCATACGTACATGACCTTTTTTTTCAGAGATTTTGAAGTTTCATTTCTATATTATTTTTGCGTCTCGATGAACACATGTGATTAACTACTCCATCACTTAAGCTTAGTACATGTGTATAACCTAGCATATTTTTATTTAAAACCTGTATAGTGTGATATTACTTTGCCTTTATTGTAAGTGATTTAACCGGGAAGTTTTTAAATGATAAATGCCTGTCAACACAAATGCACATCACATGTTACGCTTCAAAGGATGTGTTGTATGCACAGAATTGATTGCTGGATGTGTGTGTCAAGTGTGGTGCATAGGCTTACATAGCGTGCACACAGAAAACTAGGCTTACTTCAACATTGGCTATCTAAACAAAAATGACAATCATGAACATCAAACTCATTTTAGAGGTTAAATGTGCATAAGGTGAACACCTCGGTTAGAGTTTTAAGTAAACCTCTTCCTGTTTATCACCATACTTAATATTTTCATAGACTAGGGAGCTGTATGGATAGATAAACTTGGGCATGGTTGATTAAGCAATTATTTGCATGATTCACAGGAAAGGACTACCAGAATTGTTCATTTCTTCCATTCATATTTAGCAAGAAACCTGAGCAACCAATCAGCCGACTCTGCAAAAAATCATTAGCAAAGAATACACAGATGGTTCAAAGATAATCTCCCTGGGATTTCTTAAGAGAGGCTACTGTCTCACTTTCTTAACGGAGTTGTACGCAACGTGAGCTATTGCGCATGTACACAGAGCCTTCTGACTTTTAGCGATGCAGTTGGTTGCATGTCCTCGTGAACTAGCATGGTTATGGGGTTGAATTTTATCATTTTGTTGTTATTGTTATTTATAACTAATTTCACTAATCAAGTCTATTTAAGTTACATATTGAAACACATCATTCAGACAGTATTGTATTGTTCCTACGGGGAAAATTTTGATTACTTTTGAAGTAGCTGTAGAAGTGGTTAATAAAATCTACTTTCTTTGTAAAACAAGAAAGGTACTTCTGAAACCTCGACATTCTGGGTTAACAACAGATCTTTGATTTATGTTGGATGATCCTCAAAGAAGTCACTGGACTCATGAGATCAGGTGCAGAGATAAGGAAAAGTAAACCTGTTTCTTTCACAATTATTGTATATTTTGATGAATTATATTTCAAGTTGAGTCTACCACATCGAAAAATCACCGCTTCCCTTCTTTTGTCGATTTCAAGATGCCATGATCACTACTGTGTAGTATACCATATCATCATATTTTTGCAATTACGATGCGAAAGATACATTTCACTTGTTGAAATTGGCAGAAGTGTGACACATCTCATATTTACTGCATGTTAACCTCTCATGTAATATTTTTGTAAGTTAGTTGCAGTACTCTCAAACATAAAATTTACACAATATTTCAAAATTTATTGCCAAAGTGTCATTTTGAATCATGCTTGTGTAACATTTTAACATATCAATTATATTTTTGAAGGAAACTTACACTTGAATCCTGCCAAATGAGATTCTAAAAAAAATACAGTAAATATTGTATTAATATATATATTCCATAAAATTTCATTAAACGGTACTCAAAATTTTGTCAACTTAAACCAGTTTGATTAAACTGAAATTTTTGTGAAATGTGATTTTTTTTGTTTTTTTGTTTTTTTTTGTTTTTTGTTTTAGTGGTAAAATGGAAATGTGTAATAAGTCAGTTGTAAAAAGGACTTGTCTACAGTCATGTAAATTTTTGATCCGTGTTTGAATTGTATAAAAGGAAAATTTCATTAATCAAATTTAATAAATGAACAAAAACATAATCTTTTGCGTTTCCTCTGTTTATTGTCAGCCAAGGAATCACCAGGCCAGTAGATAGCGCTTTTAGAATGTTAAGATTACTTAAGGAGTGTGGGGAGGTGACCTTTCAAACATAGATACGAGGAGGATGAAAATTTAAAGACCTAACCCTCTCACCCCAAGCAGTTCAAATTATCCTTCCCTTCTTATTTAAGCCCTTCCACGATCTCTAGAAGTCGTCCTTATCCAAACACTACTTCAGTTTATTGCATCAAGTCGATAATGCAAGATACCAACATGTAATCAGAACACTGTCAATTCAGTTTATGATGTGTAATATGAGTTTTGGTACTCTGCATTTTTGATTCCTTGTATAACAAAGAAACCTATGCAGTCGCCTTGGCGTATGGATGTGTGTGTGTGTGTGACGGATTGGAATGCGAGGTATGTGGTGCGATAACTCGATTACCAAGTGATCACTATTTTCCAAACTTGGTATGTGTGTAGATGTTGTTGAGTAGATGTGCCCTATCGTTTTTGGTAGAGGTCAAAGGTTACTGGCGATCACTAGAGGCCAAAACGTGAATTTCTGTTAGTAGTTATAACTTGGTATCCGTTGTTCAAACAGTGGCATAATTTTAGGATAAGTTAGATTGATAGGGGTGAAATGTTACATTAACCAAAATAATTGGAAAGGGTCAAAAGGTCAGACAGTAATGTTTTATTGATACCGGTTTCACGCCACTGAAACATGTTAGGGGTGTAATGGAGATTTGTGTTCCTCAAAGT
Source organism: Holothuria scabra (assembly GCA_037179385.1). Taxonomy (NCBI): domain Eukaryota; kingdom Metazoa; phylum Echinodermata; class Holothuroidea; order Aspidochirotida; family Holothuriidae; genus Holothuria; species Holothuria scabra. The sequence goes on from CM074180.1 coordinate 52,912,505, forward strand.
GAAGTGCATGCGATGACCCACCTTGACCTCATTTGACATTTTGACCTTTGTGACTTTTTTGTGACGCTTGAATTCATTTTGTTCAGACGAAACAGAAAGGCAATAACACTACCCTCCTACGATGTTCCTAACTCGAGTTAGTGACATTTAAGTGCCAGCTTGGTTAGTGTGTAGGTCGTATATGCACGGAATGCGGGGCATGCAGTTCGATAACTCAATAACCAAGTAAAATTGGGGATGGCAAAGTGGAAAGTTGTGTTGTCTAAGTAAAGTGCACTTGTTTACCTACTTTGACCTCATTTGACCTTGGTGAATTTTTTGTGACGCCTGAATTTGTCTTGTTGAGACGAACAAGTAAGGCAATTATATTACCCTTTCATCATGTTTCTAACTTGAGTTATTAACATTTTCAGTGAAAAATTAGTGGCATGTCTGTGGAAATGATAGACATGGTGTGATAACTCAATAACCAAGTGATAAAGGAAGGTCACACAATAGACAGTTGTATTCATGTAAAATGCACGTGTTGACCTATTTCGACAGTATTTGACCTTTCGACATTTGTGCCTTCTTTGTAAGGTCTGGATTTTAATTGTTGAGACGGACCAACAAGGCAATTAAATACCCTCCTATATTGCCCCAGACTCAAGTAAATGACATTTTAGTGAAAGTAAAAGGGGATCGTTGGTGTATGTACTGTATTTGTCACATGGTAATCGTAGATGTGCGTGTGCTAACTTTTAAAATCAAGTGATCAATTTCTCTCGAACTACAACAAATGTTTGTATGATTTTCAAATTTAATGTGCTCATATTTTTGGGGTGAAGGTCAAAAGTCATTGGGGTTCAAAGTACATATGCCGCACCTTCCTTGCTACTCCCTAAATACAAAATCATCTTAAATGCAAGGAAGCGTAGTGCCCTTGGGCTCTCGTTTGAACCTGCTGTTAATCGAAGAGGTCTGCCAATTGAGAATATCTGTGAACTAGTATGTAATTGTAGTTTGGGGTGAGAGGAAAAGCAAGTAAAGTACCATTTCGATAACGCTGTGCTTTGGGCCTGCCCATTTCAAAGAACACTGTTTGTTCATATGGATATGTCTTTGTCATTATGCAATAAACTATATAGGCTCGGCCTGTGTCCACAAGGAGGAGTTCAGGATAGTCTGTGGGGGAGGGGGTGAAGAAAATAAGTTTGAAGAATTGAAAGTTTTTGAAATGAGATTCGGTCATCTCGTCCCGATTCTAACCAGGGACAACTCCCTGTTTCTAACACCTTCCCCCAAAAAGGAATTCTGTGTTGCATAAAGTGTGGGCGCACCAGCAGTACTGCCTAAAGCTGTGTATACTTGACACGCGGAATGCGTAATGTGGAAAGCGGAAAGAATTCTTTTTTGTTTTTCCAATGACCTGTTTATTGGGCACGCGGAACGCGGATCGAGGATGCGGAACCATCACACGCGATTGCGGATTGCGTATCGAATACTCCATGTCGAATTCTTTCCGCCTTCCGCGCGCGTATTGGTGACCACGTGCACACCATGTATAGCTTTCAGTAGGATTTCTCCACATTCCCCGGACTTCCCATACTACGTCGTACCATATACTGATAAAACGGGCCGGGGAACTTTGGGAGGTTTTTGATGTTTTATTGTGAGAAATTCTCACAACAATGGAAAAATGACTGAAACTTAAGTGCTATGAACCAATTAACTCCCAGTCAATAAGGAGTATGTCTATCAGTTTCACATCTTTATCCACTGGGCTATAGTCATCCATGAAAAAACTGCTAAATGACCCAAAGCAGCTTGGGGTAACATTGGCAGGCATGAAACGTATCAGAAGAACGTCGTTTACTGGAATTGAACTATTTTGCTGGTTTTACTATAACGGAATGCGGAACGATCCGCGTGGGGTGTTTTTGGGCACGCGGATCCTTTCCGCGTTCCGCAATACGCGTGTCAAGTAAACGCAGCTTAAGTCCAGTTTTGCTCTCATTATCTGGAAATGACTAAACGTCACTGAGCCTTGGAAGAAAGCATAACTAGTACACTCACTTCGTCTCGATCGCTTATATTTGCCCTATATCCCACTAAACTGATTGTTTTGGCATGTTTGAACAGCAGATGAGAGCGTTGGAAAACTGTACACTGTGCAACAATTTGTTGTGAAAACAAAGCTCGGTTAAGGGAACTTTCTGCCTGCCAGTGCTGCAAGGCCGATGTAGTTAAGTTAGCTAAGTGTCTTTAAATCATAAACACAAACGTAGTGAACTTCGAAACGTAATGGAACAAGTTTCTTTAAGTAGCATCATAAACAACAAACTTGATTTTTTTTAATCTACATAATTAAAGCGATCCAAGAAATATCTAATTTTAAACGTTTAAAAGGTAAATTGTGAAAATAATGAAACATTTCCAAACTTTAGAGCTTAAAATATCTTTCGATTGATTGCTGTCAGACCTTTGAAGTTCATTCGTATAGGCCTTTAAAAATAACAACACCAAAATGATAGACTGCAAGAGACATATGAACTATATCTAGACCAACTCTGATATGCAGCTCTTTACATGCACAAGTCCCATGAAGATAGAAAATTATCTCTTTGCACTTAGGCCAATGTATGTTTACAAATTTTAGGGAGTGTATCTAATACAGTCACACTTATAACCAACTTTTAGGGTTGGAAATTCAGACATCTCGACTGTCTCTAAAGACAATCTCATAAGTTGACCCGTTGGCGTAGACCTATTGTACTAATTGATATCCAAATGAAAAACATGTTATACGGGCTTAATGGATCAGAAAGGAAACAAGGTTGGACAGTAAATTTTGAACGACGCTGTTTGTAAAGTATCCCTTCTTCGCCACTACTCCGAATGGGCAGGCAGCTGTTATTTGGAACAGCCCCTCTGTTATAAGTAAAATCTTGCAGCCCCGCTCTCACCGCAGGCAAAAACCTGAGCAAAAATTCTCCAACTTTACGTAATTGCAACTCCGAAGAGACTCGGGTTGGTGTTCTTGTCCTGAGAAGGCCGGTCAGTTATTTTGAAACTTACCGTACAGCTTTCCTTATAGAATTCATTGAGAGGGACTCGAAATTGAAAATGGGATTACTCTAATTTAGATCGGAAAAGTAAGATGGATGCACGGTAGACTTCCAAGCAATATAAAAGCTAAGCGAGTTCACGTCATTTCAACTAAGGGGTTACCTTTGGGGTCTCTGGTATAGGAACTGCTGCTTTTTATAGCTGATACAAGTTTGCCAAAAAGCATCGTAAGCTTACATAACGAGCTCCTCCTATTAATGAGCTCAGGTTAAATCTCATGCTGTGACAAAAGTTCAAAGTCTACCTGTTGCGCAATCGCCGCATCTTTAAGATGTTGGTGTTTTAAAATGTTTTCCTTGCTTAATCACCTTAGCGAATACGTAACAGCAATTCAGAGGACAGTGAGTAATTACAAAGTCCATAAGATTGCGGATGCATTAAGTGTAGTATCTTCATTCAGTACTTGAGACAAAAGACCATCAGTTCGAAAATAAACCTTTGTGTACTCGGCAAAGTGACTCCGTTTACGGAGCCCCAATTTGAAAAGATCAGGTTTACGACTTAGAATCATTTACTTTCAAGTCTATTCTTCCAGGTTGACACAATCCAATGGTATGGTGAGTACATCATGGATATAAAATTCCAAAAATTAAGTTGAAAATTACAGTAGTTATCACATCGATGTATATGTTCACGCACATGTAAGATACCATCAGTGAGGAGTGAACATCCTCTTGATTAATTTGCTGTAGTGGGCACGAGGATCTATGTATAATTACAACGTAACGATGTACAATTTTACATTAAGAGATTGATCCTTCAGTTTCTGTACACGTTTAGAGTAGTATAAGATATCATGCACTGTAGGTAGATAAACTACTTCTAGGGCTTAAAAAAAATCATAAATCTTTGCTCTCATGGTAGTTGAGCACCAGTGCAATAATCGCATAGGCCCAATATTTAATATGTATGCGTTACCTCTTGAAAGGTGATGAGGTGATCTGAAGAACCACTTGGAAATTTTCTAAGGCTTCATTTCACATGTTTAGCTGTCCATAGCAACTGGATGAATTATAATTTGGAAAATCTGATTGTCCGTTTTATGAAGTTACCCGACTCAGGTTGTTGTTCAATTCAGAAAGTCGTCCGCTTTGCTTGTAATAATTATATTTGTTTCTTCCTGAAGGTCACAATTTTAAGTGATCCAGCAACTCACAGTATAGGCTTCACCCTGTTCGAGACGCCATTCCACCTTTCCCCACTAGGAGCCTAGCTTGCGGCGGACTCCTGGACCCAACAGAGCAAAGGGGCAATTGCCATGACGTCTGCTAAAGATCTCGTTTGTATTAGGTTATATTTAAAACATAAAATAAATGGAATCCCCAAATATTGAAACTTTTGTTTTTGACTAATTTAAAAAGATTTTAAAGGCATTTCCCCCTTCCCCCATAAAAAGAAAGCAATGGAATTTAAATTCCAACAACTGTGCAAGGAAGTAGTGGGCATTTTCAGAATGTCCATATTACAAACTTTAAATTTGCTCTGATTTTATTTCCAGGACTAAATTTATGTTATAACTCACAATGTCCCTAACTCTTTGGAAGGCATCAAACTTGTCAGTGATAAAGATATTATCCTACCGTTTTGATACACTATGCGATGCTGACATGGGCGTTGATTTGGCGGGGGCAGGGAGGACATATCCCCCCACTTTTAAAAGTGAAAGGAACACTAAAGTCCGCCCACTTTTTGTGATCTGAAACTGAAAAGTTAGGTACTACCAAAAAGGCTATACATGTAGGTTATGAAGGGTATGCTCTACTGAATGCGATCGATTTTCTGTATCATTTATTCCACGTGTTTACCTTGCAAATCCCCAAAATTTTAGCGCGCTCCGCGCTTGCAGTCTCATTGATGTCCTTTTCTTTCACTTGCATGTCACACATCCATTATTAATCAGTCCCTATGATTATGTCGATTGTTCGTGTGCATAGGGCAGCAGGTGCGGTTATGAAGGAGTACAACATGAAGAAGAGGAACAGTCCTCTACTATTTTTTAATGAAATCTGTAAACTTTAGTGAATGACTAGCATGGCAGGCTGAAATTGGCAAACACATTTTATGGAAACTGAAAATAGTTCGTTGCATGTTTTAGTATAATAAATGAATTCTAATGCAAAATTTCGACACGCGCACATCACACACAGCGATTCGACCATTTCGTATTTAGACCATTGTCAGAGAAGTCAAATTACATTGACTTTTGCTAGATTAGAGACTTCAATCTGGAATTATATGTCTGCCCTGGCAGGGTATGGCGAGGTGTCATTCGAAAGGACATATTTTAACGTTTTTTTTTTTTTTTGTTATCAACAATCTTACACCGGTAGATCTATGCAAAGGTGTCTCAGTAGCACCAGTGGGTACAACCCCCCCCCCCCCCCTCGATCTGTGATTTTCCGGCAGTGCTTTTGATCAGTTCATGTACTTATTTTACCTTCTTTCATCACGAATGGTTCCATACCATTAGAACTTTTGCACAAATCCTTCGCAAAATATCACAGTTTTCGTTGCGATTCTAATAACACTTGCAGAGTACACCTGGTATTTAAATTCACATTGAACGTATAATCCCGTAATTACCCACACTGTCAAGACCATGTTTGAAAAACTTTGGATTTTCCTAGTAACTCTAAATATTGAAACATTTAGCACCCTTTTGCATCTGGGTCCCCTTGTCTCAGACACCCAGTGGAGAAGCTACAGGAGGCAGGCGGCTCTGAAAAATGAAGAATTCGTAGATTTTGTCATTTGTCCACTGTGTGGTTTTGACAACTCATGAAATTCCAGGATTCCGAATGCTCTCAAATAAAAGCTTTTCCATATTCGTCATGATTTGTTTCAAAAGGCAAAATTTCCGCCCCCTTTGGGCGCGGCTCATTGCTAAGCAGACGTAGTCGCTCATACCTTCAGTTTGGCAATCATTTCCGAGCTCTGGAAGTGACAAAATCGGAAATTTGCTGTGTGTGACACCAGATCATCAAGTGACAACGGTAACTACAATGCTATTTTCATAAATTTTCTTTCATAAAATCCCAAATTTTCTCCAATATAAGCTCTTGACTCAAAAAACGTCTTCGGAAGGCCTCATTTCGTAGGCGTTGGATAGCATTTTGTAGCAACAACGATCTTTGGTCGCCGTTCAGTCTTAGATTATCCAATAGGAAATACAATTCTTCAGTATTCCCCCTACTTTTCAAATTTCCTTACAGAAAACCCAGAATCCAAACTTTTCTGCAATACAAGCTCCTCCGCGCGTGGCAAATTACGTCCCTAGTACAGTGGTGTTCACACTTAAAAAATCGTAAAATTTGGATGCTTATCCCCTTCCCGCAAAAATATTTAGCTACCCCGCTGTAGACACCAAACCACGACGGAAGAAAAATTTAGGCCAGATGTCCCCCCCCCCCCAGTTCGAAAATCAAATCCTCGCCACTGGATGCTGATACCTCTGTTCGTCTGTACCTTTTATACACTGTTTACACAAATTAGTCAAGTGGTCTCTGAATCGATTAACCATATTAGCCACTCATAATTTTAACTAATTTGTGATGATATCTGACTAATTTCGTAGTCAGGTAGTAATGGACTGAAGAACATGAGTCAAAATTTGGTCAAGGAGGCTTAATATTTGTGAGAAACTCATTCAACTGGGTCAAAATATAGTCAACTATTAGTCAATATTGTTGACTAACGTGAAAGGTCAATTCAGGCACTGTTTGAGTAATTTGTGTTTACAGCATATAGGCCTAGACAACGGGGAGGAGAAAGTGTTGTCTGTCCCCTTCACAAACAGGGCAAAGAAATGCTTTCGTTCCCTTTTATCACATTTCTACAAGGAAATTACATGTGCATCCTCAGTAAGTTCTTACTAGTCATCTCAAGCTTTTAACGGACCTGTAAGTTTGGTTAGTCGAGAAAGCCTGTATATCAACCTTCACTGAATCACACATGTTTGTTTGCTAAGAGTACGAGATACCTCTGTTTCAAGGATGTTTGTTTATTTTGCCAGTCTGTTTACAAATTAGTGATGAGTTCAGTATAATAATCGTCTTATACCTAACCTCCCTTGAAGGAATTAGGTAAGCTACAAAAGAGCAACCTACCACAGTTAGTCTAGCAAACCTCACGTTATGGGTTAATTTATAACACCGACACTTTAATTTTGAGTTTTAATTCAATGTTATTGACTTAGGCGTAAGACCCTCTACCGCCCCTCTCATAGGCCCCATATGCCATTTTTGCTGTGCATTGTACGGTATACAGTATACCTTAAAAATTTTCCATTTTTTTTTTTATTTTCGGGTGGGGGGATGTCCCGTCTCGTTCAACCAGGAAGTTGTTAGACATCCTAATTCACCTAAAGTTTTCATTAAAAGGTTCAGTTGGTAGTAAGTAGGGTAAATTACTCTTTCAAACCCGATAATGGGCCACTCGCTCCCCAAACCTAGAATGTGTGACTTTATCTGACATGAAGTCAAAACGCTCGAGTCAAAAACAGTGGCCGACCGCTACTGGGACAGCGAGATTCGTCTGGCAAAGATACCGCCCTCTCTTTGGCAAGTGATCGCTTCTTTGAAAATTTCGTGTTATTAATGTTAACAGTTGGAAAAAAAGAATGTTGCACAAATGACTCAGAGAAAAGAAACTACTGTCTGAATGTACTAAGATTTTAACCTGATGCCAATATTTTGTTTGATCTATTCTTTACAGATGAAGCGATCCTCAAGTTATGAACCAGTCGACAGACACGCCTACAAACAAGAAATGATAAGAAAAGAAGAAAAAGGGGAAAAAGAAGCATCTAAGAGAAATAACATATATCCCACTAAGAAAAGTAGAATATTCAATCCAACCGTCTTTACCCTATTCTGTTGCCTAGGAAACATTGGTTTCACAGGTTTTTCTTCTTATTTAAGTGGGGCTCTGGGTACGGTCGAAAAAAGATTCCAGCTACGCAGTAGCCAATCCGGACTCTTTTTCACAACCAGTGACATTGTGGGTTTGTGTACGGTACTTTTCATTACCTACTTCGGACAGAAAGGCAATCGCCCCCGCGTCTTGGCCTTATTGTATGTTTGTTACGGAGTGGGGGTGTTACTCTGTTCTGTACCCCACTTCTTGTACGATTTGCCTCCATCGCTTACCAATGGGCAAGCTGTATCAAATGACACGTCAACAACGAAAGACGCTGCGGAGGCTTCAGTGATTTGTGATGCAGACGCGAACAAGGAGAATGGGACTTGTAGCAAAGACGAAAGTGATTCATCTGGGGCCTTGTGGGACCAAGCTTGGTGGTTATTCATGGGCCATGCTCTGACTGGGCTTGGATCAAGTATTGGACCGTTGATGATAACATTTTTGGATGATAATCAAAGCAAGAAGAACACGCCTATTTACGTTGGTAGGTCAAAATAAGAAAAACGTATGTTGTACACGGGAAATCATAAAAACAAAACGTTGAACCTTTAATACGAATCTTCAGTTTATATAAAAAATCATCCTCAAATAGATGAAGAATATACGTTGCGACACGGAATTGTGGGAAACAAAAGGGATATACAAACCGATCTCACCACACAGTGTGCCTGAACCTAGTAAGTGTGCTCAGCCTAACTAGGCAAAATAGGGTATCGAAGCTACTTAATAGCAGATTAAAATAGGACAACATTTTCTGACCAGAAAAACAGTTTTTATGCATTTCACATGCATAAAGCTACACTTAAGAATCTCTCTCATGTACAATTGGCTGGTTAAAATAGGATAATTTTTCAAAGCTCTCACGAAAACACAAATTTGCTGGGGTCCGTTTTGCAGATCACGGTGATTTGATGAAACTGCGTTTGTACCAATATAATTATTATTGAACACGGTTCTCACTGAGAACAGAGTAATTTTTTCTGGGGCGATATTTTTTTATCTTCTTATCGTTAAATCGAAGGTACTCCATCTTTTTGTTTTTTATTATTTTTAACTCTCTTAGGTATTGCCTTTTCATCATGGACACTTGGTATTGTGGTAGGCTTCTTCCTCGCTAATGTATGTCTAGGCCTTCCCGTGAACTTCCCGAGTCAACCTACCTCAACGACAATAACAGACCCAAAGGACCCTCGATTTCTAGGTGCCTGGTGGCTTGGACTTATTGTGTGTGGAGTATTCGTCATCCTCTCTGGACTGCCATTATTTTTCTTCCCACGGCGTTTACCTGGAAGTGAAAAATATCAAAACAAACGCAACACTACTGCTCAGGGCAACATCGAAACGAGGCAAAATAAAATTGGATTTGTTAAAGGTACCACCATTTACTTTACTGTTAAACATTTCAATTGGATAGAGACAATGATTTAAAGGGACAGTAATCAAATATTCAATATTTAATTCGAGTTGTAATGGCTTTGTCATCCCAGAGAGATGTTATAACTCGTGATAAGAATTTCCGACTCGACTCCAGCCAGGATCTTCACGTTATTTCAGCAAGATGTTCAAGTTTGTAGCATCAGTTACTAATTTCCATCCAGGGACTAAATGGGTAACTGTTATAGGTCATTGTCAAGGGACGTTCTGTTGGGCTGTTAGAACTACCAGCCAACAATGTGTAACCAGGATTCTCTTCATACGGGCGGGTCGCGACCTGAAATTAAAATGTTCAATTCAATGGAGGACGATAAATTGCAAAAAATTAAAAGAAAATTACCATATTTAATGTACCCACCATTTCCCGAGTATTTTTCGAGGAGTTCTTGATTTCTGCCGCGACTAGTCCATTATCTAAATTGGGCGCCACCATCAGTTGGGTCGGAACGTACAGATCATTTTGCAGAATAACGTCCTCTCAGATAGCAGACAAGGGCATTTCCCATGCATTTGGGTAGAATTTAAAGGCAGTAAACTCTCACCTCAAACTTCAATTTTGAAGTATTCTACAAAAATTCTCAGTCGGCATAGTTTTTTGATTGATAGCAAATTAAAATGCAGAGCACTATAGGTCATATTACACAGCATGTACTGTACTGGGACCGTGTTGATTACACATTTGGGTCTTGTGTACTCACCCAGCACCAAACTAACATTGTCTCTGGATTAGGATGAGTTTTAGAGAGTGTTGAATGAGTTTGGATTTGGAGAATCGGACATGTTTGGGGTGAGAGAAGTAGTCCTTTAAGCAGACGTTATTTTGATTGCTATTTAGATTTTTCTTTTCCGTTTGCAAAGAAATGTTCACTTTAATGAAAATGAGCAAATTGCAAAATGGTATTCAACGTGCCAAAGTTTTGGACATTATTCACTTCTTTCTCATAATTCCGTCTGCACGTGTTGTGCGGCAATTGAAAACATCCCAGAACGTTTGAAACTATGCCCAAACGGAATTACCTACAGTAGTTCGGGCAAAGTGCTGCACAGGAAGAAGAGTTGCAGAGGGGCTGAAGACGGAAAATTGTTTCTTAAAAGCTACCTAAATGTGTCGTTAACTTTTGTATTTTTTCTGTTTCTTCAAGAAAATTTACAAGTCTAAGAACTCTTTTGCAGCGACATTCTTGTATATAGATAACAGGTAAAGACACTTCCCGGATCTTCAAAGCTGCATTTATAAAACTGAATGTCGGTATTGAAAACTTGTATTTTAAGAAAAGAACCCCTATCAAGAGAAATATCGCAGACGAACTTGGACAAACCTGCCGTGCACTAACTGACTAATGGAACAAACCGTGCGCGTCATGTGACACTTCTACACAAACACACATAATTGTCCCTTAAAATTGAGCTGAGGTTATACCCAACTGATTATGCTTGCATGAATCACACTTCCAAGAAGCAACATTTGGGCCCACCTCCGACCCGTCCGTTGGGGGTACCTTTCCCTTTCAAAATGTTTTGACCTGTAGAGGTTTATCCAACCAAAATGGTAGCACTGTTGAGTAAATTAGTTCACACACATTAAAAAATTTAAGTGTGAACTGATATCTGACAGAAAAAAGCACTTGAACGTCCAAAGAAGAAATGCGATACCGCCATCTTAAAATGAGTTTTCTGAACGGAGAAAACTTATATGTTCTAGGTAGGAGTCGATAATATGTCATCTCCATGATTTGATATCATCAGGAGGGGAAGATCTCTGGTATTATTATGGGTTAGGGAAACGTCCCCTAATGTTATTTTCTTCGCTCCATTGATGTAGAGAGGCAGCATGTAAGATAGTGTAATATTTTTAATGCATGTATACGTACTAAAACAATTAATATTAGGCAATATTTTACATTCACCATTCCGTCCACAACTTCAAAGATTTTTTAACCAAGACTCCTTATTGATTATAAAAAGTCTCTCTTGTTTCCAGATATTTTCCAAGCTTTTAAGAGAATCGTGATGAATACAGTGGTTGTTCTTATGGTGATTTCAACATGTACAGGGTTCAATATTTTCGTGGGACTCAGAATTTACTCATCGAAATATCTTGAGACACAATTCGATCTTTCAACTTCTTTCGCTTCCTTATTGACAGGTAAAGATTGACTATTTTTGTAATAAAAATCTCCAAAAGTAATGTTTCCTCTGAATTGCAACCATGCTTATGATTGGTTGCTTGCGTAGTTTTTGTGCAATTAGCAGGCGCGTGTCTGAGGGAGGGACGTTGGAATGGGTATGGCGCTCAAGTAAAGGGAAATTAAGAAAAATGCAATCTAATTTCTCAATTGGGCGACGCTTGGCAAAATCGAAGCCATGCCTACGTATTACAGCGTGATTTCTACATTTCTCGAATGATGTAAATTTATGAAAACTTACAATGAATAAAAAGTCTAATAATAATTGTGAACTTTTCGGAAACATTTTGGCAGAGCTTTAACGTTTTCCTTAACTTCCGTAATTCTCTACACATTTTTATCAGTGTGGATCAGGGGATGGGCAGCCTACGACCCGCCGGTTGAATGCGGCCGGGCCAGTATTTTTTTTTTTTTTTTTTTTTTGCTGCCCTAGCAAATTTTCTCCTTGCGGCCCGGGAATTGTCTTCAACGATGATTTTAAAAATGGAATCTTCTGCTATTGTGCTTGGTGCTCAGCACAAGCATTGAAGTATGAAAAACACGCCAGTGAGCCACACGTGGAGAAGGGCCATGGCCAGCCCGGCTGAAACCAATTGGTTTAAAGCTGTGCCGTAAAACTACATCTTACTGTACTATACCGTCAATTGAAAAAGCAAATACAATGCGATTGACAACCTCAAACCTGGTACTGCACTTAGAGAAATTAGTTGCAAAACGTCAGTGCTAGACATCTCTGTAAATGCTTTCAAGTAATAGGCCCGGGCTTAGAAAAAAAAGGGTCTTAGTCTTCCACCCATTTTCGTTACATCAGCAATGTCAAGTGCCTATAATGACAAGCGAGAATATTTTGGAGACTTTTTCAGAGTCACCTGCATTGCAAAAAAGCGCAAAATATCGATGGATTAAATCCTACTGACCCTAGCATGAGAAATGCCGTTTCCAGCTGTGTTAAAGGTCAAGATTTTTCGAAATTTCGAAACTTTCGAAATTTTGCGCCAATCGACCTTGGCTACTATTTTTGAGCAAGATTAAGTATTGGGCTGAAAAAATCGCGTTCAGTTCCCGAAACACGCACACTTTTCACACCTTTCCGAAATGTGGATCAGCGCTTGTGTAAGCATGTTGAACTAGGCCTATGTCGAGAAAATGATTTTGCGAATAAATTTCTGCACTGTTTGAAAGTCCTCATGATATCAGTGAATTCAACAGCAGGCCGGTGGCGAAAGTGTTGGGGACCGAGCAACTTGTCATCCCGTACATCATTCTGGCCTGTCAAATAAAAACGGTCACTGGATCATATTTGAACCCTCGGCAAAAGTTTTCATCTAAATGTTAGCTAAATATAATTTTCATATATTTAATAAGAAATTACCCTAAAATTATGTGATTTGTGAATCTTGGTGTACACCCTATTCTAACTGTATGTCTTTTTACCTATTCAGCGTTCCATGCACACAAGAACAAATACTATAATGGATTATTTCCCTAAATACAGGTATTATTGTCATACCCAGTGCCATTTTTGGCAACTTAATTGGTGGAATGGTTGTGAAGAAGCTCAAACTACAAGTTCGAGGCATGGCAGCTATGACCTTGACCCTATCCTGCTGTCTCTTGATTACAATACCATTGTTCTTTATCTCCGGTTGCCCTCAAAAGCCGAGGGCGGGTTTGAGTGTACCCTACGGGTACAAGAACGAAACGTAAGACAAATGAATTTACTTGTTTTTATGAAAAATAACTTGATAAGTGAAGCCTCTCGCAGAAAAAGAAGAGTGCGCAACACCTTTACTCATATGCCGATATGTAACCAGAGTTCCACAGTCAGTTTGTGTAATCTCTAATATAATGATTTCCGAGTAGGTCGCTATGGAAATATAGCGTTTAAAATGCTCCAACATAGCATTAAAATTAAATAGCTCGAGTCATTTTCAAATTATTCGGTCTCAACAATAAATCCCAGCAATAGCTTCATCTCCTCAAAACATCATTCAGAAGAAGAGTTATGGAAGTTGCATCTTTTGAAATGTTATAAGTTCCGGTGGGTGAGCCAATTGTTCTTGAGCAACAAACAACTGAATTTCTTTCTGATGTCTATTTACTGAAAAGAAGGCTACCATACTGTCTTATTCGTAATTGTTTATCACTCTCCGCCAATGAATATTGGTTTAAGGATTAAATTTCCAAGGCTGGTAAAACAAACGCAATATTTCCCTTTAGGACATAAACAGGCAAATCTTTTAATTATATAGATAAAAAGAAAGACTGTAATGAAGAATAAATATTTGCATTTACATTAAATACATATGGCATCCTAAGAATAATTTTTTCACGAAGTGATTTCATAACGTTACTCTGATATGTATATAAAGTTACTGTGGAAGGAAAAATATCAATTTGGTAACAGCCCTCAAGTGTGTTGAAAGCCTTTCCATTACATTATGCTTTCTAAAACTGAACACAATCATTTCAGGTTCTTCCGTTCATAGAGACATGGCGTTCTGTGCTTTTTAAACATTATAACCTTTGCTTCAAAAGAAGTTGGAAGGGGACTCGCCAGACTTACCATTGCCTAAAATTTAATCATGCTTACGAAGTGGGGGCAAATTTAGAGTTTAATTGTTAACCACTTTTTCAGAGTATACAAGTGCAAGTTCGGTAAATGGCCGCATCAAGTCTGAAGCCGTTGCCGGCCTAGTAGAACTTTGTTACACCGATGTTCACAGAATTGCAAAGCACTAGTACACTCTATTAAATGTGTCTAAAAATTAAACGCTTTTCTAAACACTTTTGCCGATACATTGCAAACATGTTCAGATGCTAAACACGTGAGTCTTAGCTTAGTCTAAAAAATTTCGTTTTCAGATACGTTCTATTGCTAAACACTGATTGTTTCATTGCTAAGCATGTTTAGAATCTACACGTTTTTACAAAGGTGGGGTAAAATACGTGTTTAATTTCTAAACCCGTTTAATAGATTTCATTACTTTCTTTTTCAGTCTTCAGTCCGACTTTTATCCATCAAATGTGGATGACGTGTGCAATCTTGACTGCCATTGTCCTTCCACATATCGTCCGGTATGCAGTGATGATGGTGTAACATATGTGTCACCGTGTCACGCCGGTTGTACATACGACAGCGGTTATCAGATGAACGAAGGTGTCAATTCATCAGTAAGTTGCTGTATATATTTAAAACACAAAATGCATGGGTCTGTCAAGCTGCGTTGCTTTGAATATGTAGTATGCGGCGTTCTCCATTAGTGGAGCATGCGAATATTGCTTTCATGTTTAAAACTTGCATTTTCATCCTACCACCTAATAAATGGGGTGACGAAACTTTATGTAAATCAACCTGGGAATTTTTATTAGTTCTAAAACTAAAAGCGATGTTTTGAGATTTTTAGAATCATTACTGCAAGGAGAACAAATCATTTAAAGCTAGTTGATGTTTGGTAGTTTACATGGCAGATTTTGAGATATCGAGAAATGTTGCTCAGTTCTGTGCTGGAAGTATGCTATAACTCGACGGAGCCGCCAAGTTTGAATACCGTTTTCCCATCGGCCTGCCCATTAAAGTGTTACGCTCCATGTGTAAGATAAAAACACTCGTCAGTGCATTAAATCATTTATGTTCTTGAAAGTTACTTGTGGTTTCGCAAATATTCATGAATTAGTGACTTATGCACTCTAAAATACAAGAGAGTGAATTTCCCTCAAAATGAGGGTGATGAGGAGCCACTTATTGTGATAACATCTCGTGAATGTTTACTCCAAAAGGGTGATATTTCACACACATTGGATGAAATATCGTTATGTAAGAGTGAAGTTTCACTTCACTCCGAATGGAATTAACTCTATATATTATAAAAATACAGGTACGGTTAATGTAAGCTCAAAACTTAAAATTGTTAAGCCATCACTTGGGGGAGTTCAGAAAAGTTCACAGACAAAAGCTAGACTTTACAATTTCTATTCTATTTCGTCTTTTTAGCCTTACTGTCAGTGGCGTAGCTAGGATTTTTTCATGGGGGGGGGGGGGGGGGGGGCTACGGGGCTGGATGCTTTTGTAGGGGGGGGGGATCTGGAGTTTACTATCTAAGCGTACTAGCGCCACCATCAGTTGGCGCGGGGCGTACAAAGAAAATTTTGGATTTTAACACCTCCCAGATGACTGGACAGCCTGGAAATGGCATTTGCCAGGTTTAATTGTCTTTAACTCTGGTGGGAAAAATTTGTAATTTTTCTCAGATTCAAAAACACTTTTGAAATACTGATTAGCTCAGTTCATTACACCACTGGACCATGTATCCTGGGAAATCTGGAATCCTGCTGTATCTTGCAAGCACTTGAACTGCTCCAGTGCACGCCTGAGTAAGGTATTTCAATAGGCGGAGAGGAACATTTCAGATTTAGGGCAGAAGATTTTTGCCCGAAAAATGTAATTCTGCCCGTAAAACAATCAAAGCGGAGCGCCACCACTGGTTGGCGCGGAGCGTCAGAAAATTCGAAAATTCGTAACTCTCAGACAGTCGAAAATGTATCATTTCCCGGGCTTAACAAGGGGATCCAAGCAGTTGCTATTTTCAGTTTCAATTGCAGATAAACGTTTACTCCGAACTAAAAATCAGCCAGAAAGACTGAGCAGGAAGCCACCATTGCTTTTCGCGAAGCGTACAGAAAATTTTGAAATATCCAATCCCTCAGATAGACTAAGTTGAAAAAGGCATTTCTAGTGCTTATAGGGGGATCTGAGCAGTCGCTATTTTGAGTTTCCTTTAGCCAAAAAGGTGACTTGAAACTTAAATTCTGTTATAAAGCGGGGTAAGTGGAGCACCACAATAGGCAGAGTTGGGGCGAAACGTACAAGAAATTTTGAAAAATCTGACCCTTTAGACAGTCAAAAATGTCATTTTCTATGCACATAGGGGGGTCTAAGCAGTCGTTATTTCGAGGTTCCGTTTGAAAAAATGTTCACTTGAAACGAAACTTCTGCTAGGAAGACTATCTACGCGGAGCTTCACACTGGTTGGTGCGAAGCGAACAGAAAATTTTGAAAATTCGTACCTCTTAGACAGTCGAAACTGACATTTACCACTGTTACAAAGGGGATCCAAGAAGTCGCTATTTTAAGTTTCAATTACAAATAAACGTTCACTCCAAACTAAAATTCGGCCAGAAAGACTAAGCGGAGTTTCACCACTGGTTTGCGCGGAGCGAACAGAAAATTTTGAAAAATTGAACCCCTGAGACGGTCGAAAATGACATTTCCCAGGCTTATAGGGGGATCTAAACAGTCGCTATTTGATCAGAAAATTGCCAGATAAAATGTATCACTACCAATAGATGAAATGGTCCCGCATATTTTCGGGGGAAATCTGCAAAACGGAATTGAAGACATTCTAATAAGTTTTACTCTATTACGACTCTAGGCTGAATTCAATATATATTGATAAAATTGTGTGACTGCCCGAACTTCCGACGGACTGTATATGATTTTACTTTTGAAAAAGGTAGGTCTAGGGGGATCTTAGCAGTCGCTATTTTGATCAGAAAAATCAGATAAAATGTACTACTACCTTTAGATGAAATGAGGTAAATGATTTTCCTTCTATTAGTAACACTTATTGACAGAATTGTCACGTTACAAGGTGTGTCTAAATGAATTTTCAAGCAGACTTATGAGAAGACGTTCTCACACTGCATCATTATAGTATCGAAAAACAGATTTACCGATTTTCATAACCATTGTCCGTATTTGGCTCTAAAGCAGGATAGATGACAAACTTTGGGGCACCTGAACACATACCTCCTGGACATTGGCTGAGTAAAACATGACCCAAGGTGGTTAAGAATTCTCATTGTTTAACAAAGTTTACCTATTCTGACCAACGTAGGTTACTTTTTACCCGACAGTTTAGTAGGAGGCATAAGTACTTTTTTAGAGTTCAGTGCCATTTGTGGGTTGTGGCCATATGAACCTTCTGCTGAACCTTCTGGGCCACAGTCATATATTAAATCATGAACATCTTCATAATGGAGTTTTGAACAAATGTAAGTACATGGATTTTGAGGATGAATGATCAAAAGGATTCAAATTATGATAATTGACTGTAGGAAATAGGAAAAAGATAAGCAAATTTGGTGTACACCCACCACGTCAGAAAATATTAGCGAAAAACCTGTTATTTATATACCTCTTCTTCTTCTTTCTACATCCATTTTCCTCCCATTCCTCCCCCTCCCCTTTTTTTCTGGTCCTTCTCGAGCGATGCCCCTCTTTTCTTGTAACTTCACCTCAAAATCCTCACTTCCGTCGGTTATAACCATTCAACACCCTCACGTTTATACACTATATCATCCGGTCTCTCTTTCATACAGCCCATTATACCCAAGTAGATTCTCTAAAATCCCATTTTCAATCAGTTTTTTGAAAATGGGTTACTTATAAGCTGCATTCTTCTTTTCTTCGCAGATTTTCTTCCAATGCAAATGCATTTCGATGTACGGAGGGATTGACACTCCATTTGCTGTTTCCGGAGAATGTTCCCAAGAGTGTTCGTATTACTTCCATCTTACGCTGTCGCTTTTCCTGTGTTCTGTAGTATCTTTGCTCTCTAATCCTCTCGCAATGATAAAAATAAGGTGAGAGTAACGATTCTCATTGGATCATTTTGACCATAAAACTGTACATGTTTCTTTTCAATATTGTCTCAAAGGGCCCATTCATGGTGAACACCACGAAGGCCATGCGCTTTCCCATGTGTGGCCACTGAAAATTTAGCTATGGTGCGTACATGGGAAAACTTAAGCACTTAAAAGCAGGATAAATTTACTGTCCATCTTTAATGCTTGGTCCATTTTCGTTGAAAACTCACAGCTATCTGATCTGGGCCTAGTGAAGTTAGACTCCTTTTTTACGAAAATTCTGTCTACATGTCTTGATCTGAAGGAAAGTAACTTAGTATGAAAAGTGTTACTTACAAAGCAAATTGGCGCTAAATTGAGGGCAGGCCTTTATCTGTTTACATGATCAATCTTGACAGCATGGTCAAGTGGTACAGCATCCGACTTTCAGTCGGGAGGATGGGAGTTGCGAGTACTGACGGAACCTACTGCTATTGCATTTGGTGCTCAGCATAATCAATGGAGTAGGGAAAAAAGCCAGTGAGCCGCAACTGGAAACTGAAGCCGTGGTCGGCTCGACTTGAACCAATTGGTTGGAAACTGGGCCCTAAAACTATATCTAACTATCTTGACAGTGTATGCGCAGAAGGTATGTATAGACTGTGCGGGTTTTAAAGCAGGATCGTTTTACTCAATGACAGGCGCGCACAACAGGACAATATACACAAATGAATGCTAAAAGGCCAAATGTCCAGTTAACAAAGAAAACAAGGACGCAATGGCGGGGGTACAAACACCCTTCTACCAGAGATTTGGTTTAATGGACTCTTTGCTTCTATACAGCAAATTGATAACCTACTGATTCTGGCACGTATCGAATATTAACTTCATTCACGAAAGGTGCACGTAATAGTACCTAAAGGATGTGCCCTTTCATAAGCTTGATTTTACCCCAAACAGAACCGTTCTACTAGTCGACATCTATTGTATATATAAATGCTTAGCTCCCTGATATAATGACGGCATGATTACACATCTAAAGACCCTTTCCAAAACAACAACTACACAGGGACATGGGGAAAAATAGTGTGCGTCCTCACTCCTCATAGTTGTCAAAGGATTTTTTTCTGTGCTATTTGCACATCATGAGTCTCTGATCCTTGTGCGACGTATCTATGCTCGACACACGGTACCTTCTCATCTTTATCTAACCTGTAACCTAACCTCTATTCTAGTAACACTGGAATCTATCTTGAGAAAAATCTTGGCGTAGCCAAGATGGCGTTGCCAAGATTACTCTCAAGGGGGGGGGGGGGGGAATCCAGTATATCGTGTGATCGACGGTTTGTGGGATGTGTCTAAGGGGAAGGGTATCAAAACTCCACTTTGAAAATTTCTGTGAGATTGGGTGACGTTATATATGCAATTTGGTGCCACATATTCTACCTTTTTAAGCGAAATTAGTGTTCAAAATTCAAATATTTTACGTATGGTCATGAGCTAATAGGCCTACTTTAATTTCTATCACTCAAGGGGGAATGTTGCAATGCCCGTTTACTATGTCAACCTTCCCTGGCTGGATAAGTAATGTTGTTGTACCACTTAGTCTGCATGGCAAGCCGAAGTTATTCAACCGTCTTCACATTGTCATCGTGGTTAGAAGATTGTACGCTGGTACTCGAGGTTTTGTGTGCTTTTACTCAGTGATCATTCTTCACGAATGCCAAATTAAACTCAATTCCAAGTACCACCAAAGCAAATAAGTACCTGGCAAAACTCGCTGAGGTTGTAAGCATATAATAAAAATTTTTGTGGCTGAGACAACCATTGATTTTCAACTTCAAATCAAATATGTACTCTAATGGTATTTATGATGAAAGTTGCATTCGTAAATATCTAAGCAGCTTACCCTTGTGCTCTTGAATTGTTACATGAATATTTAACGTTTTACCTTTATTTAGTATTAATCTCGGCAGTGGAAGGTTAATTTACTTAGTACGGATTTATTTTAATGCATAAGTTTTTGTATGAAGTTTTACCGGGATCGCACGTGAAAGTTTTTTTTACGGTCTGGGGCCATGAAAATGACAAAGAATGGGTATTAGATGTTAAAAAACTAAAGAGAAACCCCAAAATTGCAGAAATCTCTATTGAAATCCATCAAAAAAAATGATTCCCAAATTTACGAGGAGCGATACAGTTAATAGACCTACAGAGGGCGTATTAACCCTTTACCGCTGTGCTCCGATCGGGGCATATTTGCGCGCCTCGGGAGTGGGCGGAAAAGCGGACGTAGCCCGCCCCGCATCGGCTTCCGTAGGCCATTGACCCCGTGACCTTAAACTATTGTCTCTCTCGTTGTTGTGGCCGAATTTTCGGGTAGCTACTCGCAGTTTCGAGCTCCGCGTGAAACAGTAAAGATGGGTGACAGCCGAGCTCTCCGCATGGGTCCGAAAGGACCCAAACAACGGTAAAGGGTTAAAATAAGCCTGTGGAGTGTGTTTACTGCAAAGCTGATGCCACTGTCTCTGCCTGTGTGCACGTAACCCTTCAGCCGACTGGTGCAGATATTTTAGATTAAAAAGGCAAATACGGTATACTGTACTGATCTATACTTCTACAAAATCCCTAGGGAATTTTGTAGACCCTTCCCTTCGAACGATCATGATGTAACCATAGACTTGGCCAAGTCTCTCGTGAGTGTGATTTCCCCGGAAGCTGACAAGTAACGATTAACATCGTGGGTGCTTAATTACCCTAATCACAAACGTGGGAGAAGAAATCGGAACCGAGAAAAAAAAAACAAAATTTCACAGGTCATTCAGTGTGAATATCCAGTCCCGAATCGGGAATTGAAACTATTAACATAAACATTTAAGTGAAAGTGGCAGCTACAGGGGTAAACGATCCATTTCCGTACTGCCATCATGAGAGAGGTCTTTTCAAAGTTGTTATTTGAGAATGCAATTTGGTGCAACACATCAGAAAAATTTTGATTTATAATAATGGAAGTCATTAATCTGAAATATTTTATAGAGGGAACAAGTAGTTTTTTGTCCTCAGATTGAGGGAGTGAATCCCTACTCCCTCCCAACACATTTATGACTGGGAAAACTACTCCCATGGTCTCCCTCCAGCCTTGACGATCGACGTGCATAGCAATAACCGTTATCGTGACAAGGCTTGACGATCGACGTGCATAGCAATAACTGCCATCGTGACAAGGCTTGACTATCGACGTGCATAGCAATAACCGCCATCGTGACAAGGTGGCAAGTGGCTTGGTTTTCAATGTACGGCTATGCAATACAGTAAAAGTTCGCCATTTTCGATTAACAATTACGATTGACAAAAACTACTTGTGAACAAACTCTAGTTGTAAAGATCCATGGTGAAGTTCCTATTTTCAATTTACTTCTTTTTAAGTCATGACTATCCATCAAAATCCTTATTGTAATTTCCAAGAAAAAAACTCACGACTTCCTTGGCACGGTCATGAACTTATCGACTTGCTGTCGTATTTCGTTTAGTTATCTTTAAAATGTTCAATCCCAACTTTTGTCTAGACTGGATTCTTTAAGTTGATCCAGGTCACCAACTTGCATGCATACTGAGTACCGTAAGTGATATGGTTGATTGATCTTTAGCAAAGTAAGAGAGTTTACCGATTTGTCCTGGGTGCAAAGTCTACGTTAAGTCAATACCATCCATATACCAATTCCTGTAAGAGGTACTTAGTCTCCCAGTGTTACTGTGCCTACAGTGAGGCTTTCTGAGAAACAGTATACCTCCGGTCACTCCGGGG
This sequence comes from Holothuria scabra, assembly GCA_037179385.1. Taxonomy (NCBI): domain Eukaryota; kingdom Metazoa; phylum Echinodermata; class Holothuroidea; order Aspidochirotida; family Holothuriidae; genus Holothuria; species Holothuria scabra. The sequence goes on from CM074180.1 coordinate 52,934,585, forward strand.
CTGTCACATTGGTCTAATGAGGACCATTTGCAGTATGCAAAGGAGCCTGAAGGAGTCACTAGACCCAGTCTTGTGGGAATGTACTTTTGGAGAAACGAAAGTTTCAAACAAGGTTCAGGGGTGGCGGCGGCTGCCGGGGACATGGGGCATTGCAACGTCCGGGAAATGTTCCAGTTTTGTCGCAGATTCTTCACCCGTACGTTAAAGGTTGTAACCCCGATTACCCTCAACCCTCCGTCTTGGTTTTGTTTACAGGAAAGCGAGAATACTAAAACCGAAATTTTCTTCAAAGGAACAAAAATGTTTCTCCAACAAGTTGTTTTTTTTTCTGAGACCTTTCGTTGCCTTAGTGCCTTTGTCGAGGCTCCTATAATTGCTGTCTACCTCACCCGGGGGAGATTTTCTCCCTGCCGGGAAATCCTGGCGGTACGTCTGCCATGTTTTACATAGATGCAAATAGATAACGTTAATATCATCATTGATTCTAACCATCTTCGGGAACTATTTCAATGGCAAATTTTGCTTTTCTGGTCGCTTATTAGAAACGTCTACCTTTTTTTCTCTCCAAGTTTTCCACTTATTCAATTACTACATACTTGTCCAAAGGATAAATTCATGGTGAGCCTGCGCAACGATTACTTATAGCTTTCCTAAATTCTGACACTCCCGGCAGAGTTGCAGTCAAGTCATGACCCGAGTCACATGCATCTTCCAAAATCTGCTTTACTTGAAAATAGTTCTACCCTGCCGACTTCGGCATTGAAATAGCACAGTGGCTCGAGTCAGGACTTAAACTGAGTCGCTTGAACAGTTAAATGACTCAGTACGGTACTCTCTTAATTCAAAAGATTTAGTTTCAAAATAAATCAGTTCGATTGGAATTAGTGACGAATCGACCCTCCGATTGGTCTCCAACTCCAATATTTTGAAACCTATTAAGAGACTAACTCTTGACTGAAGGCTTTCAGTAGCCTGATCAGTGTTGAAACCCTACTTGCACGCGCGCGCACACACACACACACACGCGCACACACACACACACACACACGCACACACACTTGCCACAAAAAGAGAAACTTAGACACAAGTCTGTCCAGGGGCGCCGACAGGATATTTTGATAGGGGGTCAAAGCATGAACTGAGTGCTCCTTTCTTTCCATTCCCCTTCTTTACTTTCTCTTTTCACATTTTCTTACGAACATAGGGACGGTCCCTGCCGTCCTGGGTCAGGTACTGACAGTCCTCTGCGGCTCTGCCCCATTACTGTTAAAATGATCTAAAAAGACAGAACCTTGCTAGCCTATATGTGTTCATGATTTTCTCAATCATATTGATATATTGCTATTGTGATTAACTTACCTTTCAGATGCGTTGAAGAGAGGGACCGTTCTCTAGTCCTTGGATTAACAAATGTGATGATGAAATTGTTAGGTATGTTAGTATCCTTAAAAATGAAAAATGAATTAATTTTGCGCAAAATATAGCCGTCTATCCTCCACCTGAATAAAGATGTAAAGGTATAAAGTCAGGAAGCTACCTTGCAGTTGTTTGGAGCGATCAAATATTTTCAAAAAGTGCTGTCAATGAGTTGACAGCACTTCTTATGTATTCTCTTGTTTTTCTTTATTTTATTTTCTGTAAATGTACAGACATTTTTTACAGTAGGGCTTTGTATTCCTTAGATCCTCTCATAAGCCATTCTAGTTTAATGTTATATATGTCTCCGTCTTTCCTTCAAAATTGATGTCACAGCTTACATTCCCGGCCCAGTGATGTGGGGATCTTTGGTTGACATGGCTTGCATACTGTTTCAAGAGTCTTGTGGGAAAACGGGCAACTGCCTGGTATACAACACCGACAAATTTAGAAATATATTCTACGGGACAATGTTGTCACTGAAATCACTAGATGTGGTCTTACTAACAATGGCACTCATCGTAATCGTGTGTATGGCAAAGAAGGAAAAGGTAAGATGTTACACAGGCGCCACCTCTTTGAGACGTCTATCGCCATCCTTAATTTTTGTCATGGAAGTTAAATGATAAGTTGAAATAGTTTAATGATTAGCTGTCATAAAATGCCTCCCTGCCCGACTGCAATGTTGGGTTCAAAATAAAGCGATGCGTCCCGAATACAAATCTTACTTGCTGGTTTCGCAGTGTGTATGGTAAATGAAAAAGTTATTCTTTATGTTTTTGCAAATGTGTCAGTATAAGTCCTATTAAGCCCACCCCGAGTCCACAAGTACACGCCATTCCTCTTTGAAGTGAATACCATACACACAAAATGCAAGCGTCCCGTTTTAAGCCAGGCATCCCAGCACAAAGACATACACATATCCACATAGGTCAAGGGTGATGATTTGCTTTTAATACTGGGGAGGGGGGCATAGGCCCATTTAAAAAATACTGTTGGAAAATGAAAGACAACCGGTCAATGGGCGATTTACAGAAGTTGGAAGGACATGTCTCCCGTGGCGGGGATCGCCGCCCATGATGCACCAGGGAGATGTTCTTTAATTAACAACATCTCTGCAACCACACACGCACAAACGCGCCCGCGCGCACCTCCACACAAAGCAGAATATCTGTTTGTGTCAGATATAACTCATATGGTTAGTAAAGTTTGAACCAGAATGAGGTAGCCTACACAGTTTGGTCGTCTCCATCTTGAAAGGGCAATGACGACGAAAATCCGATCCCGAAATTTTCACAGAAAGCAAGAAACCTCAGTCACCAAGGTGGTTAAACATGGGCCAATGAATGATTAGTTTCCGTGATGCAAATGGGTTTAGCCTTAGAGATCCCATCAAGTATAGTATATTTTTGTGGACCTTATTCTCATTTTTTTTTTTTTATAGGAGTAGCTCCGCTTTAAAAGGTTTCGGAAAATTTGTCTCAATCTGGTGTTAATGCGTCACGTTTGGAAATAAATATTGTGTTAAAATATTTTACCTTCAGTAAGGACCTAAATAAATTGGCATCTCTTCTTTATTCTACCTTTTAGTGACATACATCACTGACTGTCCCACCCACCAAATTAGAAAATGAACGACATATGATTTTCCTATCTTCTATATTTGCCTCCTGAGCCTAAACTCCAGGAGACAAAATGTTAGCACGTAATCGAAGTAATCCAAGACTTTCCACGTAATGGCGTACTAAATCATCTTAGTGACTGTATTAACCCTTTACCGTTGTTTGGGTCTTTTTGGACCCATGCGGAGAGCTCGGCTGTCACACATCTTAACTGTTTCACGCGGAGCTCGAAACTGCGAGTAGCTACCCGAAAATTCGGCCACAAGAGCGAGAGAGACAATAGTTTAAGGTCACGGGGTCAATGGCCTACGGAAGCCGATGCGGGGCGGGCTACGTCCGCTTTCCCGCCCAATCCCGAGGCGCGCAAATATGCCCCGATCGGAGCACAACGGTAAAGGGTTAAACTTTGAGGCACATATGCGTTTTTGCCCCATTGTCTTGGGCTGGACTTCTCGTTGAAAGCAACGGTACAGAAAACAAAAATGGCACTTGATGTAGATCCTATCGTTCTTCATGGATTTTGTGCATAAAATGGTCCTTAAGCAGGGACAGATCCAGGATTTGCAGAACAACTTGGTGAGGTCATGGTGATCACCACTCTGGGATCCTGAGAGAAAATCTTGTGCAAAAGTAGAGGGTCCACGTCCCAAAGCTATCCCTTGACTCCAGTCCTGTTATGGGTTGACTTCGCATATTTGTCAAGTTCGAGGCAAAAAGGAAGCACACCGCACGTCCTATCACTTATATGCGAAGGATGCTCGAACTAGCTGTTCGTATTTGTTAGTGGAAGTTGCAGTGATAAGACTCTGCTCAATTAAAGGTAGTTTTTGGTTCTGTGACGTCATGCTAATAAAGTTCATGAAGATCTTTCCTTTAAACTCACTCGCTCGCACAGCTCTAGCAGAAGTCTCCCTCCCTTATTTGTGACGGTAAGAGCATCCGCCTCTCACGCGGAAGGTCCGGGTTCGATTCCCAGGTCAAGTCATACCAAAGACTCTAAAAATGGAACGTTGGGCGTGATGCTCCGCATAAGCAATGGAGTAGGGAAAACAAGCTAGTGAGCCACAACTGGAAAAAGGGCATTGGCCGGCTCGACTTGAACCAATAGGTTGGAAACTGGGCCGTAAAACTCCATCTAACTAACTAACTAACTAACTTATTCGTGAGATACATGAGGTTTCCCAGGTCTGCTACAAGTGATCATACTGAAGGGTAAATACAGTCACCTCACTTGAATTAATGTAGAAGTGTTTCATGTTTCGATCTTGAGAGTCATGTCACAACATTTCGTCTTCTCAAATGCGAAATCTAGTAACTGTTTGGTTTACCTTAAATATGAATAATGAAGATTTATGAAAGATACTTCGAAGAGAAACTAGACATGTACTTTAAATATTCAGTAGAGAGGTTAGCAGATTTATCTACTACCCCACCCATCCGTTCTTTAAATTTCCTCTGTGACCAGGTCATCGGTGGGATTCCATTAAAAAATTGGCTGGAGGCTGAATTAACGGGATTTTTTCAGAAAATGAAGCCCCATGACATTTAGAAAAATGTGTTTCCCGTGCAATTTTTCGGATAACAGCTTTTCTCGGAATAACAACGCATTGGTCTTATCAAAGCATCCTCTATGTGCAGGAAGAACAGAATAACATTTGTATTCAAATGTCAAAATTATTGACGTAAATGCTTTATCTTGGTATCATAAACTCCTTTCGACATCTCTTGTCTCAAAACGTTTCATGGATAAATAACCATTTTACGGAACTGTTAAAATACTTTCATGTCTCTAGCAAGGAGCTGACACTGGTTATCACCCTACTGGTCACAGAGAAATCGGTCGGCATATCCCAAGCATAGATCGTTGATGTGAACATCCGGTGTTCTCGATCTATCAAAACAAACTTGACACTAGTTGGCCTGATTGTTGTAATAATATGTGAATAGCAATGTGTACCTGGCATTGGGCGAAATGTTTTCTTCAGGGTTCACTCAGCTCATCGTTGCAAAACATAACGGCAACCTAAGAGGGTGGCAGTTATAGAGACGCTACTCAGGCTAACAAATGTGAGGTTTTTTAACGACTTTAATCGATACATACGACCAAACGGTTTCCAAAGATGAAGTCGCGAAAAAACGCTCATGGTTATTCGCGGGTCACATTCGGCACACAGGATTAAGATGGTTATTCATCACCCAACAATATCTCACAACCTACGTTCTTCTGGCATCGACAACTTCTGACTCGCGTCGGTAAGGGCAAAAGCTAATGCCCCAAACTTGTTTTGAAGGAGCAGCTAAATATCCCAATGGTTTTTAATATAATAATAATAATAACAACAATAATAATATCACAATGATTTTTAATTGTTTTGGACTTCAATATTGCATACTCAAGATATTTAAATCAAGCAGTTAGGCATAGTGGTGGTAAATTTCACATTTGAGGAGAAAATTTTGTCACATGATTCTCAATCATGATACCAGTGGCGTAGCTACTGGGGACAGGTGGCAAGTTTTCCCCCTCCCTGGAAAATAATTTGGGGAAATTTGATGAAATTGGGGGGATTTGTTGAATTTTCTTATTCTTACATTGTTAGAATGAGAAATCGTGAAACATTTCTCATACATCATTTGTATTTTTATGCAACAAATTAACCAAGATTTCGTCAGCGTCGCATGAACCGGTCCACCTGGCGTTCCACGGAAACGTCCTCGCCACGTAGCAGATTGAATGTTCTCTTGTATACGCGCGGGTGTCCTGATCAGTGCATTTCAGTGCACAGGAAGCTGGTACTCAGGAATTTAACAGCAGTTAATACAGTAAAACCAGGGAGCTGGAAGTTTTACCAGCTCCCTGGTAAAACTAACACTGAAAGGCTGTTAACCCGAACTAATCCCCTTGTACGCAGTCTCTGCGTTGTACACTTTGGAAATTCAGTAAAAGGATGTGAAAACTGACAAGTCACTAACGTAGATGCCCCGATTATATTTCCTACAAGCTAGTAGCGGACACTGGCGGCGGAAGCGGGGGGACGCGTCCCCCCCCCCCCAAAAAAAAAATTTTTCTTAGCGAGGGGACGTCCCCCTAAAAAATCAGAGAAGAAGTAAAAGAAACTTGGGAGCCTTGAACCAATTCAAAGTTGAGACTATAGTTAACTCCCCACCGAACAGAGCAGCCGAAATTGACTTAGCCTATGTTCTGCCATTGTTTGGCTGATTCTTGTCACGGTTCTCTGTGACCATGCTCTATGCCTGTGACCTAGTATTTAATAAAGTGATAAAAAGTCATACTCATAATTAAATAAGCCTAGTTTAATTGTACTGGCTATGGTTCAGTCAGCAAAAGAGAAAGGGACTGCATTCACAAGCAGTGTTCATAAGACGGCTATCACAGAAGTTTCCATTTATGAGATTCTACTGTGATCGTCCCCACAGGCGTAAATCGCGCCGGGGAGGGGGATAATGCGATATATCCCCCCGATATTTGACTTGGGAATGACCTATGTAATCACCCCTCCCTCATGATCTGGAGGTGTATTATTTTGAAGAAATAATAATAAACAGCCTAAACGTTGGAACAAACAACGATCTAGATGCTAGACTCTGCTATTGCAATAAAAGGTCACAAACAGTCGAAACCTACAGAAACCTTCGACCTAACTTTGAAATGTGATTGCCAAGAACCTCAACCACAAACCTAGTTATTTTAACAGATTGGAATCCGGAATCCGCCAAAAATGAGCGAAACGTATCATCTATGGGAAAATCGCCGAATGGTAGCTCCGTTCGCATGACGTGTGCGTACGTACATGACCGTCCGGTTGGAACTTTGGAAGAGTAAGCTACCTCGGTATTATACCGAGGTAGCCTACACATTGTTCAGAAGTTCGGATTCATCCTGATCAGATAGGTCTGCATAGGCAGATTCAGACTGATTCCAAGGTAAATATTAATGAGTTTACACCAGATTGAATGTTGAAATGAATCCCGGTGAAAGTACAAGAATTTCAAGAAATAGACCTTCAATTAAAATACAAAATCAAAACAAACTTACAGGTGCAGTACCAAACCAAGGGCGAGCACAGGGGGCAACTGATTTTAGAGTAGTTAGGCAATTGCGCCTCTTTTCCTTTGGATTTCAAAAATGATTTTCACAAAACCAAAATGACAAACATAACAATGCAACTGTTGATTTCCAAGAAATAGCCTATAGGCTATCTGTGAACGCAAATATTTCGCACATTTTTGTTCATTGAATTCACCGTAAGATGTTCCAAAAACGGCTTAGATTGAACGAGAGCGCTTGTAGAATCTCAGAGCTTCCAGGGCCCTAAGGCGGGCCCTGGACCCACGCCAGTGGGACTTCGCGCTTCCCGCTCGTGATGTGCTCGTAGCGCACATAGGGTTCGTTTCACGAGTCCAACCATTCCAACTTGTTCACTGATTGTCCCCCCTAAATTTTTATGCTTCCGCCGCCACTGGTAGCAGGAGGGGTTTAAACTATACCGATTTTACTCTGTGTACATAACGATGGATGGGGCTGAAACAATCCATGGCCAACGATAAACTTAACGTTAGTCTAGAAATTAGAATGAACGGGATCGATGGGTATGCTTAGATTTTGTTGCTTAGCCTAATCCTTGGAGGCTTACAAGCTAGTTCGGGAAAATAGCTTTCTGCTCTATTGTTGTGTAACAATAAACGGGTCCATGAGTACCTTGCAGCCTTCTGCACTTAACAGACTGCTGTTCAAACAGGATATCCTGTGTAATCGATCCACTACTGGCCGCCTTTCAGTGGCGTACGAAGGGGGACCATTAGGTCATGCCCCCTCACCGATGCCATTTTTTCTTCGTTCTTAAAAATACGTAATCAAACTTTAGTAACATAGATTATACATCAAAAGATAGCATATGTGGCACCAAATTGCATATCAGGACACCCAATTTTCAAAAATTTTCAAAGGGGAAGGATTGCCTCTCCAAGGCCCCTCAGTGATGCCAATTTTTTTAATACCTACAAATAGGCAAATTCTGTCAAATTCCAAATTTTACTTGAAAAGGTAGACTCTGTATCCCACTGGTGGAATCGATTAAAATAAAGACCACATGTCTAGATTCTCTTTACAAGCATAAATACGCTATTTTTGGCCATCTGAGGGGTCTGATTTTCCGAAATTTTTCTCTACGCTCCGCGCCAACCTGTGGTTGCGATTCGCTTAGACAATCTTTATGGCAAAATAACGTTTTGTAGCCAAGAAAAACCACAAATCTATACCAGTCGATGCTCTTTTATTTTGTGTGCAAATTTAATAACAAGTTTTACTTCGTCAGTGCTTAAGGTAGCATATATGATATAAGAATGCATGTAAAGACACAAAAAGTTTCAGTTTTATCCTCATGTACCACCACGATTTAACTTTAAACACTGTTCCTGTCAAAGTCGAAAATCTTGCACAATTTTGCATCTAGGCTCCTTGAAAACGTCAAAAAATTTCCGGAAACCCCTCCCCTTAGACTATTCTGTATGCCCCACTCCCCCTTCAGAGAAATCCTGCGTACGCCACTGGGTCAGCACATAAAAATACACCAGAAATTGTTGACCAAAATAATAAACTCTGTTAAAGGTAAAGAGCAGTCCCCCAAACTTATTTGGAAGAAAATACTAAATAACACAATTTTCATCTTATTTTTCTTCAAAGTATCTTTCATTACATTTTATGACTTTACTATTGCATATTCAAGGTAAACCAAGCAGTTATTTCTGGTAAATTTCACATTTGAAGAGAAAAAACATTGTCACATGACTCCCAACAGCCAATCATGAAACTGGACAGTCTACTACACTTCTTCAGTTGGGGATGACTGCTCCTGCCCTTTAATTCCGATTGCCCTATGTTGTACTTTAAGATTAAAATGCAGGTAATATTACATAATTACCTGGTAATGTTGTTATTCTTGTTAATTTTCATATTTTATATGAATTACATACACATTGACCGGAAAAAGTTTTGGGGAAATTTCATACAATTGCCCCCTCTGAAAAAATCCTAGCTACGCCACTGCATGATACAGGACAGTCTACTACAATACATCACGTTTGGGACTGCTCTTGTCATTTAAAGTCTTCCTTATCCAGATACAATCCTAGTATTTTATTGCTTCAGGGCATGCCCTACTCTGGTTGCATACAAAGTCCTAATGTGTAATGAAAACACTATAAGTACATTGGTCTAACGGTAAAGCATCGGCCTCTTAGGCGGAAGGCCCGGGTTCGAATCCCAGGTCGGATTATACCGAAGACTCTAAAAATGGAACCTACTGCCGTTGTGCGTGATACTCAGCATAAGCGATGGAGAAGGGAAAACAAGCCAGTGAGTCACATCTGGTTGGCTCGACTTGAACCAATAGGTTTGAAACTGGGCCGTGAAACTCTTTCTAACTTAATACATGATATGTTATGTAAAGTACTCTGCACGTTTTTCATTTGATGTCAATCAAAGAGGATCAATCGAAGAATTTCTGTAGACTGCCCGTAAGATTGTAGTTTGGGTTACGATGACTGCCTTTCATTGTGACATAACCGAAGGCAGTGTATTTTGTTTGTGATATATGGCACGCCAAAAGGCTCACCAAATATGATCGCTTCTCGGCCTTTTGGCTAAGATCATGTGTAGTATCTGTTCTTTTCATCCAGTCAAGAATGGAGCCATACATGACAGACCAATGATGAAAATGGTCTGAAGGCCGCGAGGTTGGTCGTTAAGTGTTGTCCTTCAGTGGACGTAATAGCTTCTTCGGGAAGCAGTATCAAGTTTGGTTTCGCCGAACGGCCCTTTGCCAGAGGGTCGGGAGGACTTTAGAAAAAGATGATGTTCTAAAAATACACGTTCATGTATGGCACGCCAAAAGGCTCACCAAATATGATGATGTTCTAAAAATACACGTTCATGTACTAAAATTACACGTTCATGTACCAAAAATATACGATGATGTACTAACTTCATATGATCATGATGTAAATTTACACCATCATGTACTAAAACCATAAGTTCATCATGTTAAATGTTACGTTGTACATGTAAAATCACACGTTGAACATCTTAAAACACACGTTGTACATGTAAAAACGTAAGATCATCATGTTATATTTGTCTCTTCCGCACGCCATACAGAGTGAGCCTTTCGGCGTACCAGAAGTCCTGGGACTTAAAAAATGGAACGACTTCTGCCAATGTGCTAGATTTTCAGCATATTAAGCAATGGATTAATGAAAAAAAGCCCGTTCTCCACGACTAGAAAAATGAAATTAACCAAATTAATTGATTAAATTTAAGATAACCGACTTTAACCAATAGGTTAGAAACTGCTTGGCCTTGAAACCTAATCTAAGCAAATAATCGTGATAACTTTTTCTGTTATGTCACTGTTTAATGATTTACGATTGAAATGAAACCTCGTTTAATCTTTCGTTCGCGATGTTCAATGTAATGTCCTAAGAAAACATAGACAAAATTCATGGGAGCCTGATATCCCTAACTTTTGGAAATGTTTCCATTGACTGCCAATTTTTGCTTCCATGGGTCCATTACGTCTCCATACTTCCACACAAATCTTCGTTTCTGACGGATGTAAAGAAACGCATGGAGGCGTATGACAGTTTGAGTCGATCTCCGATTATACATTATATGGCATATGCTAGGTAGTGTTAAGGCATGGCAAAAGTGCATACACATGAAAACGTAAGCCCGACAACCAGTAAATCAAAATAATGTGGGTCTCAATTCCCAGCCACCTTTCATAAACATTAGCTATTACATCACACATTTTTAACGGGATTTCTGACAACCAAAATCATTTATTACTACTCCGCGTTAGTAGAAACTTATTTTATGTCTCCTTGACTTGACAATCAAAAAGTGCGGGACGCCGGGGCCGCTGCATATGTCGGTTTTGCCATAGGGTTAATGCGGCCCTGTCTCTACGTTTTGACGAAACATTTCAGTGACGTCATCTGTCATGTAATACTGTAAGCTACTACAACTCTTACTTTTCTCGTTTTGCAGACTTACAATGCTATGAGACCGCCAAAGGTTGTGGTACCCAGTACCTACGACGATGAGTTACAAGAGCAAACCTACACTGTCGTATAGACGCATTGATGGTGGAGGCTGTCGTATATAGGATGGTGCATGGCGACCATTCTGTAAGCCTTAGTTTCTACTTTTGCACCCAGGTTTGCCAGTCAGCCAGTTCCGATTACAGTCGTGGAGTTATGCTGAAGGTTATTATTTTTGAGGTCGATTGTACTATGGCGGATGTAAAGGTCGTAACTGGAGAACCCAAAGAGTCATATCTAAGATACAATAATATGTTTTTATTTACAGGCAAGATATGAATTCCTAATGTGTGAATGACAACATAAAATACATTTAAATGATTGCAAGGGTAGCTTTATGATAAGGCTACGTTTGGGCATCCATACAAACGCACTCTTAGGAGGACCATCAAGAATTTTTGAAGACTGAATGAATTGCCCAAGATAGCAGCTTGATCACTGGGTTCAACTTGAGTGTCCCACCTTTATGTTATATGGTTTTATTACTTAGGAAAGTTTCGAGGGATTTACGCTCTTAGTTTCTTAGTCTGGTCTGAGACCATCCCAGTGTTATATTTTGTTAGTGGATTAACAATGACTACTTTTATGTATTAATACTAAACAATTATTGTACTTAACTCTGCATTATTTGGAAGGTGGGCACATAATAGGTGATTGTGTCTTGCCGCTGTGAATGTAACGAGTCCATGATCATGTTACATTGAAAATTTGTAATGCTTACGACGAACTAAGTAACGCATATGTCAATTATATTCACCTTCTTTGACATAGTACTACATACACTGTAAAAATGACTCAAAATCGCTGTGAATTTAAGGAACAAAAAAAGGGAAACATGAAGACTCCAGAAAAGTTCTGGTGAAACATTTTCAGAACGTTTTTGTCACCTGACAGTTATTCAGAAATTTTCGTTAAACAGTAACGTAATTAACACAAAATTATCTTTTAATCTAACCTGAAACACCTCTTCAATGTTTCTTGAATCTGGCAAACAATCAGTTCGGAAGAGAAAAACGAGGTGGTGCAACAAAAGGTTAGTATTCTTTGTGAAACTCTGAATGCATCTTTAGGACTCCAATTTACTAATGAATACACTACCAAATATCATGTGAAATATTTCATCTAAGTTAACCTCAACTTTAATACCTATTAATAATGAATTTCTTGAAACATTTCAAAAAATTATGACTAAAGAAAATTAATTTTTTATATGGTTAATCGTGAGTGACTAATGAAAACTTGAGACATTTTGGATATGTTAAGGATATGTTTAATTTTCCTGAAATCGAAAAACAGTACACTGATTGTTGTTAATAATATCCCAAGGTTTTGTCATGCACTGTTTGCTCCTGTATGTAAAGTATTACAGTATCAGTTATTACCATATTTACCTCAACTAGAGGATGGGGATTAGAAGATTGAATTCCAAGTCTTTTTAAATATCAAACGCCCCAAAATTTATTATTTGTGGTATGCTAACCACAATTCATCAATTGGTGACTGTTTGCAGTGATGATTTCACTGTCAGAAAATTTAGATGCTACACAGCAGCTCACAATTTGTAACATGCAAATACTAGAATGCATTCCAAGTACACATTAGGGTCTTTTGTACTCATCAATTCTTCTTTAGAATATGTTTTTGTCTGTAAACAAGGAGGAACTAAAACGTTTCGGGAGGAGTTGAAAGTAACTGAGTTAACCCTTTACCGTTGTGCTCCGATCAGGGCATTTTTGCGGGCCTCGGGAGTGGGCGGAAAAGCGGACGTAGCCCGCCCCGCATCGGCTTCCGTAGGCCATTGACCCCGTGGCCTTAAACTATTGTCTCTCTCGCTGTTGTGGCCGAATTTTCGGGTAGCTACTCGCAGTTTCGAGCTCCGCGTGAAACAGTAAAGATGTGTGACAGCCGAGCTCTCCGCATGGGTCCAAAAGGACCCAAACAACGGTAAAGGGTTAAGAGCACTGAAACTCAGTGGCCGGTGTGAGAAAATTTCTGCTTTAACGTGAGGTACCGTGTGTAACTGAAATAGGCCAGGGCAGGCTACTTGTGAAACCAATCAGGAAACGAGAGAATTTATTTTCTTGGGATGTCAATGAAAGATCCATGCCAATGGACCACTCATTTTCTTGGAAACACTATAGACCGAAATAGGCCACACCCATTATCCCAACACAAACGCTTCTGGCCCTCTTTACTAATACTGACGACGGATTATGTAAGACCTCTCCAACTTTTCTTAAACTTACTTCTTACCCTATCCATCATGATTTTGAAACAATGTAAAGATTAAAATAGAAAATATTTTCTATCGCCGAAACTCCTCCACGGGACAGAGAATCGCAGATGTGACTGAATCAGTTGACCAATGACTGTTGACTGATCGGGGAGTAACAACTCACTCCCTGGAATGATGTCCACCATGAGGTCGGCAGGATGATCGTCCGCTTTAATGTGAATCTCAATGTCCGCAGTTGGTACTGCGAGAGACACTACAGATTAAGTTCTTTTGGGACTAGGACCTTTCATGCTAACAAAAGTTCAAATACGTTTTAATCACGTTTTAAGTGTTTTTTCTTGAGGAATTATAGGCATTAGTGTAAGTTATATATGGTATATATGGTATGGGCTAAATAATTGATAGGACTAGATAACTAAATATTATGTTGTGTGAAACTATAGCTGTCCTTGTGATAAGCCTGGAGGGATGCATGACAAGGTAGAATGCTAATTTTATATATTTCCTTTTATTTTACTGCAAAAAGTGTTTTCAGTGCATCGCTGTGAATAACATCTACCTTGGAGCTACAAATATCACTTACTTGGGCAAGATTTTTTCAGTGTTATTGTGTGCTTGGCGTGACTGGTAACACTGTTCCATTCCCATTTGAATCAGACAACTTTACCCTCGAACTACCTTTTCCCAAAGTTCTCAGTCAGACTTTTTTCACAAACTAATGGGAGGGTCAAACTCGAAGTCAGTATCCGTATCCTACATATGAATAATTGTTTCATGGGTGAGTAACTAAAATCAATTTCAAAATTTAGTTTGTGACCAAACGCTTTTCAAATTTTGCAAAAACACAGTAAAAATGCAGATATAAAAATCCAAAATGTTGTGTCCCGTAACGATTAGAAGAAAAATCTGACTAATTATGCCAATAATAGACATTGCTATGTTATCGTAAGCGGGCTTACCCAGCCAACACGCCCAGTTGGGCCCCGACTGGGCTCCAACTGGGCTACTTGCTGGGCCCCAGCTGGGAACCATTCGTGTTTGCCAGGTGTTCCCACATGGGGCACAACTGGGCTAGCCTTTCTCAGCTGATGCCCAGTTGAAGCCCATCTGGAGCCCAGCTGGAGCCCAGCTAGGCTTCAGTTGTTGGAGCTGGGCCCAGCTAGGCTTCAACTGGGCATCAGCTGAGAAAGGCTAACCCAGTTGAGCCCGATGTGGGAACACCTGACAAACACGAATGGGTCCCAGCTGGGGCCCAGCAAGTAGCCCAGCTGAAGCCCAGTCGGGGCATGTGGCTGGGTATTCTTCAGTACCCGAGGAAAGTTACTGATATTACTGAACTCAATCTGCCAGTTTAAATTTAATGTAAAACTTAATCGCTATTTAGAAAGGGATGTTAGGTGGAGATAGCATTACCATGCATAATGTAACTGTATTAGAGTATTGCCACATTCCAAAACCTCCCTTTCCTGGCCAGTTCGAAAACAAGGAAAACAGGAATGGATCCCGAAATTGAGTCCAAGTCTGGATTCGGTCATTACAGCCCTGCTTCAAAACAACCGCCACAATGCTTATTGCTTAGCTTGCCTCAGAAATTACCAAAACAACTTGAGTTAAGTGTTCTAACATGCACATTTTCTATATGTACTCGCCATGAGTATTGGCTGTATATATGTATGTATGTTCACATGAAGAAAACTTAAATGAAGGTCATGGGGTTCAAGAGAACCCATTGTAAATATAAAGGGTTAAGTCTCAGCTGTTTGTGTTAACACATAATACAACTTAAGAGGTGCTTACACGGAGATATTTGAGTTATTATGTGTAGTAACGTGCTGGTCGTTCATACTTTCGACCATGGCCTCATAACGACTCGCTATTGCGTCACACTGATTCGCTGAAGATATCCTCATTTACCAGGATTTGGTCAACATATTTCATGTGGAACAATCCTGAAGAATTTCTTAAAATCGCACCAAGATTCGAAGGTAAGCACTGAACTTCTTTGACAACAAAGCAGCTTATAGGCTGTTGACTATGTTAATTTGTTTTTATCGACATAAATGCATTAGGCACATTGCTTTCTAATTACAGACAATCTTGTCTGAATACTTAAAACAAAATTTGTTTCTTAAAATTAACGTAGCCTATATACTTAAAGGCATATTTTCATCATCCCAAACAGTTCCAACTCTCCCAACCTACTTACTTCTAGCCCCTCCCACATTTATCTAAAACTCATCTTTATCCAGACACAATCCTAGTTTATTGCTTCGTGGCTTGTCCCAGTGGCCATACAAGTCAATAATGTGTAATCAAGACACCCTCAGTGCCCATGCGGTGTAATTTAGCTATGATGCATTGTTTGAATGTGATGCCAATCAAAGAGCTGTACCAATTGAGAGTTTTGATATATGTATACTGAAAGTGTAGTTTGGGGTGACGAATGGCTGCCTTTAAGCCCCTCCTACAACTCAGTGTAAAATTCATCCTCATCCAGACACGAACTCAGTTTATTTCCTCAAGGTGAGTATGAAATACCGCAATGTGTAATCAAAACGTTCTCAGTACAGTACTAGCTGTGTAATTTGATCTTTTGCAGTGTTTTGTACTATGCCCCAATCAGAGACCCAAGTGCACAAAATAAAGACGATGGACCGTAGAAGAGCTGTAACTGAACTATATCCGTCGACGCCGTATCATATTCGTAGTTGATCCGATATGGAACGCCAAAACCGCCATCGCATATGACGATGTACTTCCATTTGGTGGCGTTATTTTACATGACGATGTTAGTTCAAATGGCCATCTATCCAGGAATGATGACGTTCTTCCGTTTTTCGATGTTACCATCTTAAACGGCGTTCGATCCAACGGCGATGTGTATCCAAGACGTGTATCTAAGGCGTGTATCCAAGGGGAGTTCCTGTTCTCAAATGTACATATTCAGCAAAACAAAATCAAACCAATCACAATGGTTGTCATATAAAGAGATCTAGGCCTAGGCTACTGCCTGGTTACTCACCTGTTGTACGCGAACTTATGTCCCGCTTTCTCAAATTTAGTTCTCTTTTTTTTCTCTCTATCGTCCTCTTACCGACGTTCAACATTTCTGCAATTTGCCGGTTTGTAAATCCCATTTGGACCATCTCTTCCACGCTGGCATTAAGTTCCCAAGCCATGATGCCGTCCGTGTAACGTTAGCGAAACTAGGACTGCTATTCCAGCTCAAATACAATCCTCTTATTTGGGATTTGGCGCATTTTGGCAAGTTTTATAAAACACGTTCTGTGATTGGCTGCATCTTTTACAAAGCCATCCTTTAGGTATCAATAGTCATCACTGGTAACTCCCCTTGGATACACGCCTTGGATACACGCCTTAGATACACGTCTTGGATACACATCACCGTTTGATCGAACGCCGTTTAAGATGGTAACATCGAAAAACGGAAGAACGCCATTATTCCTGGGATAGATGGCCATTTGAACTAACATCGTCATGTAAAATAACGCCGCCAAATGGAAATACATCGTTATATGTGATCGAATGCCGTTTGAGTTGGTTACGTCGAAAAACGGAAGAACGTCATCATTCCTGGATAGATGGCCATTTGAACTAACATCGTCATGTAAAATAACGCCACCAATTGGAAGAACATCATCATATGCGATGGCGGTTTTGGCGTTCCATAATCCGAAGGGCTTCCGGCGGCACCGTAGCACAACGTTGTGAAATTAACCCGTCACATAACCACAATTGTCCCTGGTGAAACCTCGACACTTAACACAACCTTACTGCATCCTTATAGCCTTTCCGTGGACACCGTTTAGCGACATCCTAGTTCCATCCCGGGAGGTGGTCAACCGTGTCTACTGACAGTGGGACAGGGGCATAATGGATTTGTGGGAGGGGGGTTGAAGAATATTTCCACGACATTTCCCACCTGTCGTAAGTGGTGACTAATAGGAAACCAAATTTGAACTTGAACCATACTTGAAAATAAATTTAAACTTTGAACTTTTTATCAAGTTGACTGGCACTACATAACACATTCGTGTTGGTGCGTCGTTAAATCCCATCTAACCAACTAACTAACGAATTAACTTACTAAATAATAAATTCACTATAAATAAATAAATAAATAAATAAATAAAGAATAAGGGTCGCATGTTGTCATGTCTATGATAGGACATATACGGTGCTATAATCTAAGCGGAGCGCGACTAACAGTTGGCGCGGAGCGCAATTAAGATCATTGACAAAAATACAACCCGGAGCACATGAAATGACATTTTCGGTCCCGCAAATCGATTTTCCCATTAATTTACACCTCGCATCACCCCTTAAAATAAATCTCGCCTAAATACACTTTGACATTTCACTGACTTGTTTTGAAAACGGTCACACTACAATGATATCGGATTGGGTTCCGATCCGATTTTAAAGAGTTTTTATTAAAATTTTCTCCATCTCTGGTCGGAAAGAGCCAAAAATTTGCCAACCTGTGAAAATGTATGAGTTGTTCCTCACGAATGTGAAAATTAAATTGATGCTTATTATTTCGTGACGTCACAGAGATAGACAGATTTTTTTTGAACAACGCCCTCCGATACGATTAAATGTATGTCGGTGTGACGAAACAAAACGAAAAGAATTAGTTGGCATTATTTTCATACTAGACATCAGATGCAAATCATGTATTTACATTGGTTGACAATGGTTTGGCTCTTTCCGACCAGAGATGAAGGTAGCAAATTTTTCAAATTTTCTGTAGGTTCCACGCCAACAGATGTGTGACGCTCGACTTCGATAGTCTTTTGGACAGAATGATACAATTCGGGCAGAAAAAATCCCTGTCCCAAAACTTAAATGCTCCTATACGCTATGGCCTAGCTTCACGTATCTAAAAAAAATCAACAACCCTCGGCTTCTGAATAATGTGTAGAAATGTAGAGAAATCATTTATTTTTCTGAAAAAGTACTATGCAGACGGCAGCTGTCCACCGAGTTATTTTCGGTTTCCTAAAAGGGGAAGTTTAAACAAAAATTTTATTTTCACATGTGAAAGAGGAACCAATTCTACACAGTGTGGTGAAAGTTTCATTCAATTCGGACATGTATTTCTCGAGATATCGGAAACTGAAGTCACCAGATTTGTGTTCAAAAGTGAGTTTGAGGGCAGCAGAGCTTTTATCACTCCCTCACATCGACAAGGAATGTTTTGTTTCACTTTGTTTTATTAGACTGTTGTGTTGACCTTGGAGTTAATAGGAATTGGACCTCCCTGTAGGGGATGCAAAGTTTGTAAAGTTCTCGTGCCACTCATGCAATCACATTTCAATAATGTGTGATTGTTGAGGAGAAAATCGAGTCGAAAGTTTAAAGAAAAACAAAAGATTTTAGACTAATGTGGGGATGTGATGTCATATGTGCTTGCTTCAAGTTGACTTTTTATTGAAAATATGACAACTTTACATGCTCATATCTTGAGAACCACTCATCGGATTTCAATGTAAATTTTACAAAAATGCTTAGAATGAGCACCCCTCTTATATACCAAATCCTGTTGTGACCTTAAACCCTTCTGTTTGCCAATTTCAGTCTGTCGGGCTGGACATTCACGAAAGATTACAGACTTCATTAAAACATAGTAGGAAATGATTCCTCTTCTCAAAATTCCTAAATGTTGTGCACCTTCATAACCACACGTGCTTGCCTATGCATCCGAACAATCGATAAAATCATAGAGAACGATGAATAATTAATGTGCGTATGTTTCATATGCAACTGAAAAAAGAGAACTCTAATGAGACTGCAAGGGCGAGGAGCGCGCAAAAATTTGGGGTATTTGCAAAGTGAACAAGTGGAATTTATTTATGCAGAAAATCGTTCGTAATCGGTGGGAGACCCCTTTAATAGCCTACTGTATAGTCAAATCTGGTAATACCTAACTTTTAAAGTTTAAGGTCGCAAAAAATGTGTGTGTGTGGGGGGGGGGGGGTGGGGTGAGGACTTTTACGTTAGTTTCCCTCCACTCACAAAAGTGGGGGGACATATTCCCCCTGTCCCCCATATCGACGTCAATGCACCTTCGGCAAGTTTTGGGGCGGATTTTAGATGGTACATAGGAAACAGCGTAGAAATTTCCCTCAGGCAAATGTTTTCTTTGCGGGACTTGTGAACTGAGAGCGGGAATCGCGTAATCGCGCACTTTATATAGTGTAAACTGCATGGCCTTATGAGTATAAGACCGTTTCTTTATTTGACCAAGAAGCGTGTTCTTGGAAAGGTGATCCCTCTTTTTCAAAAAGAGTTCTCTCAATGGAATCTATTGAAAATGCCTGAAAGGCCGCAATTATAAGCTTCGTTCTAGCTGACAGAGTATGAATACGGCCTGGAAAAGAGTATATGGACACTTCTGCCTGTAGGGAAGACTTGGTTTTATCTAGTTTTGGTACATCCAGGGAGCTGCCAACGCTAGATCACATACGAATCATTTCATACCGTTACACTGACTCACTCCCATGGTAACATCAGTTAGTGGCATCTCCCTGGTAACATCAACCTTTTCAGCGTGTGGAGACTCATGGTAAGTGAGACAACAGGTTCGCAGATAAACAGGTGTCTAGCATCTGGGTTGTGTTAGTTATTAGGTATTTGCGACATCATTCACTGCCTACTACTAGTTTATCGTCAATATTACTTTTCAGTGACAGCGGGGACCTTTTCAACCTATGTGATTAGAATGCAAAGGGTATGGTCCGAATCGGTCATAAATAAATGTAAAAGAACTCAACGGTATAGCTTACCTTTTGCAATTTGAAGCACACTTGGAAGTGCAAAGTCTTTGAAGACGCATGTAAGCAGTAAAGCAAGGTTTACTGTTTAGCAAACACCGTCGGTACACAGTGTTATTAACAAGTTGTAAATTCAGTAAAAAAAATTGACAAAGTCAACTTCGTGGGATAAATTTGGAAGTAGGCCTACACTTATGCTGGAAAAAATGAACATCTTTACAAGGAGGCTTTCGTGAAGGGTCCAGCTTTACCTACATACAACGTTTGCTTCACTCATATTCGTCTGTTCCCGCAGTGTATGTGTGCCTCGTTCAGGAAAACATCCGTCGTATGTTCAGTAAGAATGACACAGTTGGTTTGTTCAGAGGGTTGATTTATAACGCTGTCATCAGAGTAGAATCACAAGATAGATAAATAGAGGTAAGTCACCGTAACATTGGTAGAGACTGCTATTGCCAAGACTCCCTATGTCCATGGCACTGGTTACTGGTGTGTTAAAAACTCAGTTATACTACTGAACATAGAAGTTTTTATTGTCACTGTACATCACTGCCAACTGAACCTCATACATGTGCTAAAACCGCTGTAGCTGGCTTCTAACGCAAGATACTGCACTGTAAATTTGAACATTTTTTGAGTCTGAGTTCTTTGCAACCATCGATCTCGTATTCGAGTAGGCTCAGACTGCTTCAGCCTGAACCGATTTCACCAGTTGGTAAAGTTGATTTTCAATAAAGGTCAAATGCACAGAGTGCTTTATTTGTTGGAACTCCCTGGTTTCATCTAAATCTAGGGTGGCAAACTAGGAATCCGGACCCTTTTGAGGATCACAAAAGTGTTTCAGAAGGTCACGAAAATTCGGAGGAAAAATAATAGTAAACTTTTTCATTAAAGGCAGTCATTCGTCACCCCAAACTACAGTTTCAGTATACATATATCAAAACTCTCAATTGGTACAGCTCTTTGATTGGCATCACATTCAAACAATGCATCATAGC
The DNA here is from genome assembly GCA_037179385.1 of Holothuria scabra. Classification (NCBI taxonomy): domain Eukaryota; kingdom Metazoa; phylum Echinodermata; class Holothuroidea; order Aspidochirotida; family Holothuriidae; genus Holothuria; species Holothuria scabra. The sequence goes on from CM074180.1 coordinate 52,955,775, forward strand.
TAAATTACACCGCATGGGCACTGGGAGTGTCTTGATTACACATTATGGACTTGTATGGCCACTGGGACAAGCCATGAAGCAATAAACTAGGATTGTGTCTGGATAAAGATGAGTTTTAGATAAATGTGGGAGGAGCTAGAAGTAAGTAGGTTGGGAGAATTGGAACTGTTTGGGATGATGAAAATATGCCTTTAAAACTAAACATCGGGAATGATTCTAATTCAAGAACCCGACTCGTGAACCATTGTACACTCACCTGGTGAAATGTGTTGCTGTTTTAAAGATGATGCAGAAAAAGAAATAAATCATTTCTAGACTCTAGCAATAGCAGATTTAGGGCTACCAAACTTACAGAATAGAAAATTAGGGCCATTAGACAATTACAGGTTAGGGGCCACGCTTCACAGTGACTAAGAGCAAAGTTCACTATTTAATGATATTGACTAGCGTCGAGACCATACGAAGGTCACAGATTGAAGTATTTTGGAAGGTCACAAAAACCTTCGAGGAACTTATAATTGCCAAATCTTTTATTAAAACTAAGTGTTGGGAATGATTCGAATCTAAGTCAACGGGCTCTTAGATAAGAATCATTCCCAATACTCTTTTAAAGAGTAGTAAATTGACTGGAATTGTTTTCGGTTCGGCAGCAGTGGTAAACACAGTAATTAACAAAATGGGGATATGACACTCAAGAAGAACTGAGGGGAAAGTTTTCTTTTTAATCATTACACTTTGTTTTCGGCCTAAATTTTCTTGGTAGAGATAAGGATGTCATTCCCTTGCAAATGATCAGAAAAACATCGCAGTGAGATAATCGATCGTTCCATGAACGCTTTCTAGGGGCCAACTGCTCTGACAAAATTCGAAGTTTTGGTAATGATGTTCTTTAAGTTCTATTGTTCTTCACAGTAGCTTTTTCGTGAGAGACAGTTATTTTCGTTAGCTTTATCCTGGTTGGCTCATTTTGCCAGCCAAATGGTTTAAAAAGGAAGGATAAGAATCGGATAGATGTGCACTGTTTAAAAAGGTGTTTCTTGATTGGCTGTTGCCATTGTATTGTATCGATTGTATTCTTTGTTCGGGTTAGGGATTAGTGTAAGAATTAGGGTTACGTTAGCCAGTTAGAAAAGTTCTTGCTAAACAGTGCGCATCTCCACAAGAAATTTATATCGAAGCTATAGACGAATTCGGATAGCGAGTGATGGTCTGATTTCAGTCTACCATAACTGGGGTCTACCACCTTTTAATCTTTCAATTTCCTTGCTTACCTGTATCATGGATGGTTGGTCGTACACCAAATTGTATCTTGATTCCTTCAATTTTACTAAATCCTGGGCATGACGTTACACTGCATCCGGGTTGTGGCTTCTGTTCTATTCAGCCAGTCTAGAGCAGGACAACTCAGTGTTTGCCCTTTGGAGGGCGTACTTGTCCATTTGGGACGTTAAGCTCCTTAAGGGAGCAGAACTCCTCCGGGAGTAATCGTTTGGTTTTCGCCCCTTGGCTCTTCGCCAGAGAGTCGTGGGGACTTTTAGAAAAAAGATTCCTTCAATTTTACCAAATATGACGATTTGAAATTTATGTAGACAATAGACGATTTAAGGCTGATGAACCCCACTAATGGCTGCCCACAGTCATTAAACAAAAGCGCTTATCGGATTCGTCTATAAAAGGATGACATTTTATTTACCGTGACGACCCTAAATGACACATTTTCAGAGAGGATATTATACAAGTAACTGTTAACCTTTTGACTCATTTGAACATTAAAATATGTGCAAACATTTAATAGCATTCACCAATGAACATGTAAGATATAAATTACACCACGCTGTAAATCTGCGGTTAACTTCTTGAAGTTTCAGAGGCTACAAAATATGGCTTCAGCATGCTACTAAAAGATAGTGCCACTGAGCGTTTGAAAATGGTACCGTACCGTATCATGTTATAAAGTGTAAGAGTAACGTCGCGAAGGCCTAAACTCAAGTGGTTTTTGACAGTCCACCCCAAAACTGGCTTTGAAAATCAAGGCCATTTTGAAGAAATTTTTTTACTGTGGGCATTTTACAAAAGTTTCAATCTTGGCTGATGACGATTATAAGAAGTCGGCGATTACTTTTGGAAGTTATTTCCAAAAGGAAAAAAAAAGAGACTATCCATGCGTACCAATAGATTTACTTTAATATATATTTTAGTCATTAAGTGAGTAAGTGACAGACTAACAGTATTTTATACTTGCTTCGCTCGCTCGCACAAATACCGGTAAGACAGTCTATTTCCACTAGACACACCGGCACACTCAGGATTTTGACTAAGGACTGAAAATTGTTGGGAATATCACAAAGGAGTGCCACCATCAGTTGACGCGAAGTGAAAGCAATGTTGGCCCAAATTGCCTCCCAGATCGCTGGAATTTTTTAATGCATATAAATAGAAAAGTACCATGGACTACGTAAAATGAACGCAAAAAACTAAAAATATGCCAAAGAAGGTGTGGGTACATACTTGAGGCAATGGCCGTTCAAACATCTTCTGCAAAAGATTTTATGCGTAGACCAGACAAAATAGTGGATAGGCACTTTGTGCTTGATTTACGTAGCAATAGCGTCAATTAAGCCAAGCCAAAGACGGGTTCATCCATTGAAATAACACGTGGAGGCCTAAGATTTTGACCTTCAGTACAATAACAGGTTTTTCACCTAAGGCATCATGGGAAAGGAAACTTAGTTACAATGGGATGCCATGGTTCTAGTTTTTGATTTCGGTAAGTGTTGCCTACTTGTCAACCAATGTACTGTATAACAGGGTAAAGGTGTTTTCTGCTTTGTACTTCCTTTCACACAAGGGTCATGAACATGTCACAAAATGACAATCACAATAGATTTTGAAAACAGATCTGCAGAGAGTGACCTATTAGTATGACAATGTATCGAATAAATTCATGTTAATTCTACCTGGGAATGGTACATACAAGCCCCTTAAGCCCCGCCCCACATGGCTTCCTCTGTTTCACAGTTTTGAAAAGGCAAATCTTCAGAAAAAGGTGCCATACTGGTGAGTAAATGTGCTTACAGGGGGATATATGGCACTGGTACAATCTGAATGTTAAAAGGCTTTGTTTAAAGATCGGCAAACTGCAGTACTGATCAGTTGTTGTTGCTGTTTTTAACTTTATTTACATTTTGAAGTGTGATGTTGAATTGGAATTGCTCTCTAAAGTAATAGTGAAGTACCGGATCCACTTCAGAATCCAGTCCAGTAGTTTGTAGGCTTTATTGTCAAAGTGCTAGTTTACTTTTATTATATAACCAAGGGTAAATTCTTCAATAAGGATCGCGGGGCTATCAAGTGACTTGTGGTATTTGTATTGCTCTTCATATTAACAAATACGTAGGCAGCTAGGTGGAATAGGACATTTTTTTTGAGCTATCCGGAATTAGCGCGATTTGGTTACTGCGAAAGTATAACACTTACGTCCCTTCGAATAGGTTGTAAACTTGCAACCTACAGTAGCATGTGACTTATGGTCTAATCGAGGTAGTTAGTTGTAGGCCCAGTTTCCAACATAGGCTGTTGGTTCTAGTCGAGCCGGCCATGGCCTTTTTCCCATTTGTGGCTCACTGGCTTGTTTCCCCTACTCCATTGCTTATGCGGACCATCTCGCACAACGGCAGTAGGTTCCACTTTTAGAGTCTTTGGTATGACTCGACCTGGGAATCGAACCCGGGCCCTCCGCGTGAGAGTTGGATTCTCTACAGTTAGACCAAACACGGTAAAACAGTTATGGTCTAATTGAAGTTCCATCCAAATGTTGAAGAGGAGCTAGTGAGTATTATAAAAGATACTTGGAAGGGATTGAAAAGAAGAAATCTGTGAGATCTGGCAGTTGTTTCAAAATAATTTTCGGGAGACTGCCTTGACCCTGTTTTTGTCTAAAAACACGATTAAACCATATTAATTGAAACTAGTCTCAAAGCAGGTCATCAGTATAGTACACTTTAAAGATTGTTTTAAGTTTGTAAGGCGTGGAGGTAGGTTACTATTCTCTCCCTGGATCTATATAAGCTTGATAATTATAATTGCTCATCTGCTATAACAGAAGCAAATCCTTTCAACCTCGTCCTGTAATCACAATTCATTCGACCATGCCCTTAAATTCTTTAACTTTTTTCAAAAACGAACGAACGTCCTTAGTAGCTACGGGAGTGTGGTTATAAAAGAATTGAAAAATCTCTATCAGAGAGCTGTTTTTCCTTCCACATAACAGCTTCCTTATTTAACATGCACCATTGCAAGTCCAGAACACAGATTTTCATGATCAAACTCTACAGATTGTCGTGACCCAATTTCTCTAAAGCTGGGCCCCACACTACCTGAGCTAGCCCATTGTGAACTGGTAGCATAGTATATGATTTTCTTATTTCGTCTCCATGCAATGTCGCTGGTATTTGATCAGACTTACGATTGTCGCAAACTCCAAGTCGTTTGCTCATCGACTGGAGTAGACGAGACTTGAAACCCTCCGAAAACTGCATTTTGTTATATAAAATGGCCACAGCTTTCGATGTATGCTACCTCTCCAGCAGTATTTGGTCATTTGTCTATTTGTCTGTAATAAAATAAAGTAAGAAGTGTCTAAAAATTTGCGGAATATTCCACATTTCAGATATGGAATCTTTATTAACCCTCGGAGAATTTACATTCGTTTTTCAACTCGCGACTATACAACTTCGATGTATTATGCTGCAGTGGCGTAACCACAAGGGGGAGTCAGTGGCGTAGGAAGCAATATGAAAGTGGGGGAGGGGGGAGGCGCAACAATTCTGGACCATGCACCCCACCCTAGCCCATTGACCAAAAAGTCAACATTTTTCTGTGTTAATTTTTTCTTTTTTGGCCTTTTTTCTGCGAGCAATAACAATGGTTAAAAAAAAATTTAAAAATCTGGTCATTTTGATAAGTGTGAACACTACTGTAGGCCTATTAGGAGCGTAATTTGCGACGCGCCGAGCGCGCCAAAAATTCGGGTCCTTTTACACATTTGTAAATATGGAGCTTGTACTGCAAAAGAAAACTTTAGATTGAGGGTTTCCTGTGAGGAAATTGGAATATTCCTCACAGGAATATATGGGAACTATCGAAGAATCTGCGTATCCTAGTAGCATATATCTGAGATAGCAAGTCGACTAAAGATCGTTGTTGTTACGTAATGTTACCTAAGGAGAGCGGATTGAGGCTTCTCGGCGACATTCAAAGAGCTCCCGAAACTTTGTCGCCTTTTTAGGACAAAATATTTAAAGATAAAACGCCTATATTGAAGAAAATTTTAGGGAAACAGCACTGCAGTGGCTCGGAAAAGTTCATCACTGACTGCTTTATGGGCGACATTGCACTTACAGACTTACTGCATTATGAGTTGCACTTTCGAGCGTCGAAAATTTGCCTTTTTAAAACTAATACTAAATAGAAGTCGGAATTTTATGAAGGAAAGGTTGGAAAAACTAGATTGTATTTGACTGGTGTTTCAAATGGCAAATTTTCGAATTTTTCACTTTTTCGAGCCAGGGTATAATCTCCCCCTGTCTCCTGTGGCTACCTCACTGCCCTGCAACATTGGACATTGATTTCATTTTGACATTCCAATAACTCAAGAATCCATCTACACAGACTGCACAACTGAAAGGGTTGAAATGTATCTAATCATAAGTGTACATGAGAAAATTTGAGTACGATGTGTATGAGAGCATTTGAGTATGGTAGGCCAATGGTTCCTACCTGGAATACGTCTTCGAAAGACTATCTTCAGCTGGCGCGGAGCGAACAGAAAAATTTGAAAAATCGCGACCCATCAGACAGCCGGGAATGGCATGTCTCGGGCTTGTAAGAAGAAGCTAAGTTTTTTCCGATTTTTCCTTCAAGTGTAAACACTGCTGTATCAGAGACGTATTGCGGCGCGCGAAGCGCGCCGAAATTTTTCGCCCTTTCCAACAAATATATGTGGATAAGGAGCTGGTATTGCAGAAAGCTTTAGATTCTGGGTTTGCTGTTAGGATATTTAAATAGGTGGGGGATCACTGAAGAATCTGCACTTCTTTCATATATTGGTGGCATCATCTGGCTCATGAATCATTTTGGAAACTTTTGCCGACCTCTGGAAATGAAAAACATTTAATGAACTTACTTGCTGCCCTATGTGACACAATTTATTTCAATTCAAATTTATTTTTCATAGGGCTATAAATTTACAAAGAAAACAAGTTAAAAACGGATATATATGAGAGAAAAAAAAAACATATGAAGGACACTATGAAAATCGAAAAGACCTGTTATCCAAGCTATTGACTCAACTTGGGGAAAATATATTAACTGCATTACGCACAAAAACCATGATAGAGGTCATCAAATGGCAACAGTCAACTTAATTGCTGTTTTCCCCTTTTCACAAAACTCCAGATAAATGTAGTCGGATAGCCTCACTTCGCAGGTTATATAGATAATATGTGTAACGACAACGATCTCCTGTCGCCGCGCAATCGAAGATTTGCGACAAAACTTTTCGATTTTTCCAGTACAGGAAACCCTGAATCGAAGCTTTTCCAAAATACAAGTTTCATATTTTCAAATATTTACTACAAGAGGACAACGTTCGTCCCTTTATAGTAATGATCACACTTTCAAAAATTGAAAGAGGAATCAGGGCTTGCGTTCAAGCCAGGTAGGAAATATATTGTTTAAAGGCAGTGCTGGAAAAAATGAAAATTTCCCAGCAAGAAAATCAAATTTCCCAGCAAGCATATCAAAATTTCCCAAAGACTTCACATGTTTACATACAAAAGTAGTCAAATTTCCCTCCAAATACCAAAATTTCCCTACAATGACATTACCGAATTGCTGTTCTTTCCAGCCATGGTTAAACGGTGCTAACCGGCCCGAAAATTTTGGTGCTTTTCAAATGGAAAGAGTCTACCTTCTCCACATGTCCACTGCCTGTACTATCTTCTACTTGTACATACAGTGCTCGTTATGTGTGGTAGCTGTGTTCTAATTTCAATAGACCGTGCAACTCGAACGTCCATCCCCCTTTTGAAAGAACTCACGTCGCGACCTTTGGCCTTTTGTGAAGTAATCGCGATAATTGGCTTTTATGTATTCTTCCCTCAAATATTTGTAACTTTTGTAGTTATTACGTATTTGTAAAGATTTGGTAGAAACTATACTTTCACTGTCTATTGTTATGACTTACAATTCTATTTAGGGTAGTATTCAAGTTATTGAGAGCGCTTTAAGAGTCACATGTTGTTGTCACGCAGCACCATATCCTATAAGCGTGCAGTTGCAGTTATTTCCAAATGTGCGGTAGTTAGCCCATCCAAGTGATTTGCACTCTGTTACAGTGATCTGCACTATAATATCTTAGCATGGTCACAGTATAGGGAACTTTTTGGTGCTTCCTAATCGATTATGTTAGAACACGGTTGTGTCAAGTTCACAAAATAGTTAAGTAAAGTATACGGTTTGTACTTGCAAGCAATCACAAATAAAAAAAAACCCTGAAGATGGTACGAAGAAAACGGAAAACCTAATTCAAATCACGATCAAACAATTATTAAATGCTCCACGAATGAAGCAAACAGCCTGCTATACTCTCGTCACAATGTAATATGCTCTGCTGCCTGCAGCTCAACTTTATGCATAATGTAAGAACAGACGCAAGAAACGTAGGCCTATCTCTCCAGCAGGCAACAGACCGCAGGGCCATCACCAGCTTTTTTCAAGGGAGGGTGCGTTTTGAAATTCGAGCATGTGAGTGAGGAAATTGTTGTGGACGAAGTATCAGAAAGGGGGGGGTCATGGGAGGGGTCCCCCTACCATGGTATGGAACTTTGCAATTTTTAAACTTAAAGTGGCGCAATCTGGTGCACACCAAGAGAGGAAATTCAGGCGTAGGGTTAACTGTAACTGGGAGGGTGATTGATAATTGTAATCATTATATTCTCCTTGAAAACACATATGAATGATTGACTCAAAAATAAATTTGACCCCAACACAATTGCAACTGTATTAAGTATCAAACACTCACAGTTCAAAATTTAGTCGGTTTCTAATTTGGTTCACTCCTCCAATAATGAGTCTGTCCACGATTATGAACCAATGTCCTGACTATAAACTTTAAACTATAAACTGTTTTACACTTAAACACAACTTGGATGAAATGACTGATTCCTGTTATAAGAAATACTGGCACATGGGCTGGACTTTAACTAGGCCACAGTGTTGTACTGCTAAATTCGGTAGCGTCAAACGCCAACCCGTAATGCTACGAGCTGACTATTGGTCGTTGTTTGGGGAAGCTAGGAATTTTTGTTGAGAGGCGAAAAATGCGGTAGGTAAGCTTTTTACCGAATATATCCATGAAATAGTCATGGATCGACGACGAGCTGAAACTTCGCCACATGAATTCTAGAAGTAGTGAAAACGTAGGAAAGACTGCCGTTTGGCCGTTCCATACACAATTCCGACCGCATTTAAAAAAAATCTCCACACCAGGCGTCGACAACCCTCCCCCAATTTTTTTGGGGGGGCGGAGTCTGGACGAGGGTGCGTTCGCACCCTCCGCACCCCCTGGCATCGGTCATGGAGCGTTTCTGTGCAGACTTCAGCATTTGCACATGCGCAGTGAAGCTGAATCGTGTCAATTGATGCATTTTAGCGGTTTGCTGGCGTCTTAAATAGCGGGGGTTTTTGATGGAGTGGACGTGCACAGTACTGTGTAAACATACTGGTTTCATCGTCTACACAGGTGCTTGGCTCATGACGTGCTCGATGTTCGCATCTCTTCTTAAAAAGGGGAGTACATCTGGTTCGTCGGTGGCCGGGCCGGTCAGAAGGGGAGTCTCCAACAGCTGGAACCCCAGATCGTGTCCCGGAGTGGACTTGTCTTTAACCAATCAGCCCACACGAAACGCCAGCGAAGACCTATACACACACAAAAAACGCATACACACTCACATATTGGCGGGCATAAACACAAAACGCAGCTAGATGGAGCATTATAAATGCAGCGTTTTTATTATATACTTCAACTTCAAAAGATTCAAAGACAGACCTTTTATAGAGACCCAACAATCATCTGTGCACAACAATTTTATATTTTTTTATTGTCTTTTTAATCTGCCTGAACTACATTGGGAGAAATGGAAACGATATGTCTTTCCCCAAATATTTGCATTGGTGGGGAAATTGTCCCCTACCCCTCAGGATCTATCCCCTAACTTAGAGGCCTACGGATAAGAGAATGCATTGCTTCGGCTGCGAAGTTTGCCATATTATTCCTCGACCTTACCTCAAACTTTTTTACTTACTAACTTCTTGAGACATCGTTGCGAGAGTTTGGTGAGCTTTTGTCGACAAAACCTTATCACATTTCGTTTGACCTGTATATAGCGAACGACTTGGGCGTATTTTTGTAAAAACAAGAAGGCAAAAAGATTCAGCTACAAAGTAAACTTAGTTAGGCTTTGGAAAATTTTCGGGGGTCTGGTGCGCGCCCTCATTTCCCCGGCCTGAAGTAAGTCACTGGATAAGCGATCAGGAGCTTGGACAAATGATGCGGTGTTTTAGTTTACTGATACCGTATTCATGGAGATCCGTGTTGGAAGCTCCATGCTGACTCTAAGGAGCGCAATGTCATTCGGATAGCAACTCCTTGGTGAAACAAGTAAGCCTTGATGAAAAGTAGTAAAGTGAACTGAAAAGAAAAACGTTTTGGAAAGGTCATCACTGACTGGCGCTACGAAAACAACATTCTACGGAAAAGACAGTATGGGGTGAAACATGGGTTAATATTGGACAGATGTTTGCCACTGGTATTTGTACACATATTTATGAACGATCCAAATATTTGACTGTCATTTGTAGTTTTGAAGTCTATCATGAGTAAACAGCTCGATAGAAGCTGAAATAGAACCACCATTTTGCCTATCGGGAGAAAATCTCACATATGTCACTTCGAGTTTTAACGATAAATTTTACCAACAATTCCAAGGACTCCTTGTGTATGTAATGCCCATGCAATGTGTTACATAAGTTTTAGGCTTTTAGTAATTTTGGTTCTTTTCCGGAACGGAAGAATATCCCGCACTGATAAAACACAGAATCTGAGATGATGGCAACCTGTCGTCATCTGAAAAATTATGCAGGTAAAACACCCGACATTGAAACTACCGATGGCTGATACGATCATTCCTATAACACATTTTTTACAATTCCTATGGCACATTTTTGCACATTACGCAGGAGTATAACCTGTTTGGTTGAAGTATCCGAGCAACAAATGAATCCGGATTTGCGCTATGTAGTTTGGGTTAGCTCCACGTGTCCTGACGAACACGTAATGGACCAAGCTATACTTCCGCCTAACGGGGACCAAGTTCCAATCTATTGTGACAATCATATTGGTGTCCATTTGTAAGTTTCACTTCTGTAGGATCATTGCGAAAAATGTGCTTAAGAAAAGCTAGGAAGTGTTCAACATAAATAATGGAGTAGGGAAAACAATTCAGTTAGCCACAGCTGGAAAAATACCGTAACCAGCAAGTGATGTGAAGTGGCAGCAAGTGATGGTCTGATTTCAGAATATGAGGGTTTAAAATTCATGTAGACAATAAATTAAGACAATTTAAGGCTGATGGACCCCGCTAATGGCTGCCCGCAGTCACTTAACACAAACGCCGCACCCGTTTCGTCTATAACGGTTCTAATTTTCTACCCTGTATAAACCCTGAATCAACATGCGCATAATTTCTATTTTCCTACGGTTGTATACTACTGCACATGGCCTACAAAATGACCGTGGATTTGTGTGCGCAAAACATGAACAATTCGTTTCAGAGTTTGTCGCATTCAGAACGGCCCTACAATCCTCTAAAAAAATGATTGGACAAAACAAGCAATGAGTACATCGTCACTATCTACTCGTGCCCCCCCCCCCCCTCCCATTCAATGGCACAACACCATGAGGTATTCTGAAACTTCAACGTTGACAAATTTAAGGGAGCGGGGTTTGTCCCATGTATTTTTGCTGAGGGTTGTGAATGATACTTGTAGTATGACAAAAATGTTCTCTTGCGTCTTATATCCCAGGCAGAAAAGTCCTTAAGAAATTCTGCGGAAAAATTGAAGTAATCCTTCTAAAGTCTTACAGGACTGGCCAAAAACCTGCAGGGACTGCATCTCTTTAACTTTTCAAATTGAAGAATCTGTCCTTCATTTTACTGCGTTTATCATGTTCAAGTACAGTATAGATGCCCTGCAGTTTTGCACGTGTTATCGATCAGGTTATGCTGAATAAGGGATTGACTTTGTTGCCAAAACCTTCATAGGATTTTTTGAAAGACTTTTCTACACGGATTAATGTACATTCTTTCTGTTGGTATTCAACGTATTTCCAGTATTCTTACCTTGTGGTGTACCCAAGGTCAAGATTCCCCTCAAGGGGTCATACAGTACTTTGTGTGATCGCCGGCCCGGAGAGGGGTCTTAGGAGAGTGGGTTTTGAAAACGTGGTATTCCACAGTATGCACATATGCAAACATATTTAACTTTTGAAGTACGCCTATACTTTGCGTGGAAACATTATTAGTATTTTATAGTTAGAAGGCTAAAATGTTGTCATCAGTTAAAGTGTTATGTGACCCTAACGCTAGCTAATCCACTGTTCTGATCCCCAGATATTCTCAGATGAGTCTCATCGGTAACACGCGAAGCTTATGTCATTGTCGTGTGTGTCTACCTGGTTTTGCAACACAACCAATCTAGTGAATCCTTCTACCATGTTCCTCACCAAACTATAATTTTACCAGTGGTCCACATAACTTCTCAATTGGCACCTTGCTAAAAAACAGCTCTTTGATTGACACCAATTTCAAAAAAAGAAAAAAGAAAAAATGCACGTATAGCTTACATTTCAGAGCATTTACACAAAATAACATACATTACTGGGCCTTGTATACTCACCTGGTTATGGCCTGATGCAAATAAACTAGCACTGTGTGTGAATGAGGATGAGTTGTACACACAGTAGCTGGAGGGACTAGCCTAAAGGTTGTGAGAAAGGGGTGAAGAATACTTGTGGTGTTGTGGTCGTTTTGACTGCCAGTAAACTGACCATTGCAGCATGTATGAAAGAGTAGAAGCATTTCCAAGATATCTCTCAACACTCTAAAACAGTTGGGTAAAATAATCACCAACTCTGGTCACATATGTGCCAATACTTAAATTGCGTAAAAGTTGTTCAAAATTGTTGAATTTACTGGTGAAATAAGTGATTAGATACCTTTTTCTTGGGTAACCAACCACTTGACTGACCAATTATTGGACAACATTTACCCAATTTCAGTATTGTCACCTACGTGAACAGCGGTTAATTAACATTTTACCCAATGTTTTTAGAGTGAAGCAGCCCATGTAGTATGTTGTAAGAACGTCGGCCCGTGCGAGTGGTCTAAGTGGAGGAAATGTTTTACTCCACTCCGAAAAATTTTAAAACTTAAAAAAAAAAAAAATGTGTTAAAATGTTCAAGGCATATTAGGAACCTAAAACGAATTGGCATAATTGAAGAGGGGTATGGCTCAATGTCCCTCTGTGTAAACCACTTTACAGTATGCACAAGAAGGATTACTTATTTGGCAAAGGGGTCAGGATGATTGACAACATTTCACTTGGCTAAAAGAAGGAACAATCCAAAAGCCTATAAACGAATCAGGACAGCAAGTGATGGTCTTATTGTAGTCGGCCATAATTGGGATTCATTACCTTTTCTTTTAATCTTTCGATATTCTTGCCTACCTGTATCATGGATGGTTGAACGCTAAATTTTATCTTGGTTTCCTCAATTTCATTGAACATGAGGGTTTGAAATTCACGTAGACAATAAATGATGACGACTTAAGGCCGATGGACCCCACTAATGGCTGCCTACAGTCCCTTAAAACAAGCGCTTATCGGATTCGTCTATAGTGCGCTTTCACGTTACGTCACAACTGGTAAGCAACGCCTACCGCCGGGCAAAATTCAACAGTTTTTCAACGCAACAGTCCCTCGTGGGCCGTCCGCTGCTTCTTAGATCGCAGAGCGGACAAAGTCTTTCTGCTCAGCTCATCACTACGAAAAACCTGCGTAAGGGGGTTGCAGTCACAGAGGCGCTAGGCAGAGGCTAGCTGCTTCTCAGCTAGCTACCCTAACTAGCGTACTCCACCAATTTTTGCTTGTCAAAAGAGGCGGGGTTTGTGACGTAACTGAAAGCACTCTATAGTTTTTTCTGGATTCTTTTTTGACATAAGTTTGCATGAATAGTCGTGATATCTTTTCTTTTGTTATCTTTTACTGCTTTTGTAACGACGATTTACATTTAAGGCTGGATAAAATTCTAAATTTTCTCTTACTTTTTATTTCATTCAGGGATTTCTTGTCTGGCTTATTGACGTCATCAAGGAAGAACACGAATTTAAACAAAAATGAATAAAAAAGTGGACTACAAACCTGCCGAGGAAGTCGATTGTGGAAACGGCACCAAAAGAAGTTGTTTCTTTAATCACATCGTCTTCACAATTCTTTGCTGCCTAGGAAACGTAGCTTATGCGGGACAGATAGCTTATATAGGGGCTGCAATATCGATGATTGAAAAACGATTTCAAATGAGAAGTACCCAGTCCGGGTTACTTTTCACCGTAAATGACGTAGTCGGACTCTGCACTGTCCTATTTGTAACCCATTTTGGTCAAAAGGGCAACCGACCTCGAATTATTTGTATACTTTACATGCTGTATGCCATTGGCTCCCTCCTTACCACAGTGCCACATTTCATTTACGATTTGCCCCCTGGTTTACGTCTGGATTCAAGTATTGACGTAAGTGGAGTCAACAACGACACAAGCTTGAGCGGAACTCGACATGTCGACTCGATAACGTGTGACGCGGGAACAAACGTCCAAAACGCAGTGTGTGACGAAGAGCGCATCAGCCAATCAGGAACATTGATGAATGAGGCGTGGTGGCTTTTCTTAGGCCAGGCCATGGCGGGGCTCAGTTCTGCGATCGCTCCTTTGATAATCACATTCATAGATGATAATCAGAAGAAAAAGAATACTCCTGTATACATAGGTTAGTGAAATTAGCATCTAAACATTTGAGAAGCATGGGCGTAGATCATGGGAAGGGGCCAGGGGACGCGAACTTGTTTGAAGGGTGGATCCACAAACAGTCCCCTCCAACTTTTTCGAAGTGATGAAAAAAGCTATGATTTTGGCATTTTGTATTTTTAAAAAAAAATGTCCTATTGATCACATGCGGTAGATAGACCCAGGAAGTGACATTTCCAGCAACCTGGATGGCAAAAACTGAACAGGTCACGTGAAAAACTCCCACCACTCCTGAGAATGAATCCACGCCCATGTTCGAAAGGGCGGAACTACGTGTTCAAAAATTAGTCAAATGTCTAAGATGATTAACCACGTTTACAAACATTATGCACTTGAGTGTTATATGGCTTATTGACTTACGTTTTTGACCAATGTTAAACATCGTTGACAAAATTTGAGTGAAAGATATCATTGCCGACTATATAGTCAAATATGAATTAGTCAATTGACACACCGATTAACTAAACTGTGTCTGCAATACATGGTTGTCCTGGAGTTTTCCTACTAGGCCAACAATATAAAAGAATTACGTTTACTTATATCCTTTTTAAAAAAAATGTCAAGTTTTACCCCGATGTCGACTGTTTGTTTCTGGTATCGACTCCCTTCAGAACCCCGCCTCTTACGATTATGATTTATCTATCCATTTTTTAGTTCTTAAGATAGATCCATAATTTGAAGGAGCAACAATTAAATGTAACACCATAGTTTTTATTTATTTGTTAAGAATCATTGAATGATATTTCCGGACATAACAATTTTTATGAAAAGGGTCATAAAAATGATCTGTATAAATACATTGTAAAATGTATTAAAATAAATTGCAAATCAATTGTTTTTTTTCTGTGCAAGCATTCCTGCCTTTGCCTGTTTGCAACGCTTTTATTTGTATCTTGTTGAAGAAAAAACTTTTTGCAAGCCCCATGTAGTATGATGTTTTTTCTTTTTGAATAAACGCTTTCTAACATTATTACTACACTGAAAAAATATAGATTTTAAAAGTTTTGTTTAAAAAATAGGATACTCACGAAAATGAGTATTCTACTCGAAATATGTAATTCAAATGAATTTGTGCAAAATTTTACACAAATTGAGTTGAGGTACTCATTTTCGTAAGCGTCCGATTTTTTTAACAAAATTGTAAAAATATTTTTAATATACTTTTGAATATTGTATTGCATAAATATTGTTTTCTCCTTGATAAAAAGTGTTTTAACTTGTTTGGAACAAGTAATTGAGATCGATAAGTAAAAACTGCAGTATCTGTATCAGTGGCTGGGCTAGAAATTTCTGTAAGCGGGGACATTGGGTTGCTTTGAAAACCCTGATCCTCAGCACTATCTACATCATGGTTTTCCAAACTTTTCATGAAGTTTTTCTCAAGTGGCAGAGACTTATACATTTCTCTTGTTCCACCCCGATTGATTCTACCAGAACATTTGAACTTTGTATCCCTTCCGTAAACATGCTAGTATAAAGGTGGTCATTATGATTTCTTTTTGTCAGGTCTAGGTTCAATATTGTTTTTTATTAAACGGGACGAACTTTGTGAGGAAAGTAAAGATCTGCTAAACAGCTCAAGACAAAGGAGAGACTTTTTGCAGGGGATCAAACTCTTGGAAATAAGTCACTATTTGATACATATTTATGGCATTTGTAAACCAAGATAGGTACAAAAGATCCATCAATTTATATAGTAACCAAATGAATGGTCATTGCAATCGGGAGATCTGGAGTTCGACTCCTGGCCGGGTCATACTGAAGACTTAAGTTATGGGAACTACTCCATTTTGTTGCTTAGTGCTCAGCATACGCAATGGAGTATAACATGCTTTTTCTTAAGTCCTCCCGACCCTCTGGTAAGGGGCCGTTCGGCGAAACCAAAACTTTCACTGCTTCTCGAAGAAGCTATTACGTCCTCTGAAGGACAATAAGTGGCCAACTTCACGGCCCTCAGACCATTTACATCACTGGTCCGTCATGTATGGTTCCATTCTAGACTGGATGAAAGAACAGATACTACACATAATCTTAGTCAAAAGACCAAGAAGCAATGGAGTTTCACAAGCCAGTGTGCCACAGCTGGAGAAAAAGACGTGAACGACCCGACTTTAACCAATCGGTTGGAAACTGAGCCTTAACACTCCATTTTTTGAAGCAGTGAACTTAGCAAAGCTTCATTGTCCCTTAGTTCGTATATAGCATTAAGAATGCTTGGCTGAGCCTCTACCCTTTCCATTAGCAATTACCACACATAGTACAGATCATGTGGCGGCTGCTTTGATATTTAGTTTTGATTAACCATCGAAACTTTGCAGTGCAAAAATAATGCTAGGACGCATTAGCGTGACGTCATAGACTTGAGAAGGATCCAGGCAGGCGATTTTGGCCCACCAAGGTTACCATATGGACGTTTCGTTACTGTTTATCCTATATATCTGTATATCCACACATTAGTTTAAAATGCCATATTTCTCTTCTTCCTATTCAAAGGTCTCATCTTTTCATCTTGGACAATTGGAATCGTCTTCGGATTTTTCCTGGCAAACTTCTGTTTACGTAAACCTGTTACCTTTCCTAACGTAGACCCCCAAACTACAGTTATTGATCCACGTGACCCACGATTTCTGGGAGCATGGTGGCTTGGTCTATTGCTTTGTGGAGCCTTCATCCTCGTTGTTACATTCCCATTATTTTTCTTTCCGAAGAAATTACCAGGGTCACCCACAGATGAAGAAGATAAGTCTGTAGATGACGACAAACAAACTCAAGAATTTGTTTTAGGAGTAGGGGCGGTGAAAGGTAAGTTCTTCAATGTTAAAGACCAAATCTTCTCAACCAGTCCATTTCACCGCCCTAACCCTTTTACTCCCTCTCCCATGCATGAACAGTTTCGGCGCTACGGGAGAGCAAGAGGGGAAATTTACCCCTCTCCCAGACTTAATTCTCCCATAACTTGTGCCAATTAGGTCAGTCAGGAGTTGTATTAACCTCAAAGCTTCCTCGGGCTCCACCCTCTTGACTCCAACCCGAGACAACAAGCACTTTTGGCTTGGTTTCGCGCTTCATCCGAAAAGGTTTTCTACCCGCCCCAACATTTAATTTTCCCTTTTGCCCCCCCCCCCCCCCCAATTTTGTCATTCTCTGGCGCCGCCACTGTCATCATGAATGTGTAAAACTTCTCGTCGTACAGACACAATCTAGTTAAATTCAGACATTCCTCACCTCAAACTACAATTTCGCACTGCTCTACAGAAATTGTTAATAGGTACATCTCTTTGATTGATATCAAATTAAAAAATGCATAGTACAGTACCTTATATCACATCTTACCATACTGAGGTTGTTCCGGATACACATCAGGGTTTTGTATACTCACGCTGGAGAACACAACCACACCCTACATACACACACGCGCACACGCAATAAACTGGGATTTTCTCTCGATGAGGATGAATTTTAAGCATTTGCGGGAGAGACTAGAAGTAAGTAGGGTGAGGGAATCTGCAGCGATGAATTATGCCTTCAATAAGCGAGTTCGGTACTTTGTTGCCGCGTGGAATTGTGGGACCCAGCGTGGATATACAAACTGAGTTCAGCACATAACGTAGGGCGTTCCCTTTTCGTCAGTACATGCACACAAAATTGTCTAGCCAACTCGCACGAAAGTAGGGGTCTTATTTATGGATGAAGGAAAAGGATGTCACTAATTTTTTATGTAAAATCAAATTTTGGAACAAATGTTGTACGTGCGGAATTAATTTGTTTACCCCAACGATTTAGAGGATATGCGCATGTGCACAGCCACCGAAACGAATTAACGAACTCGCTCAATATTGTGATCATATCCCGGTGGGTATGATGCAACAGTAATGTGCAATCAGAACATTCTCGATGTATAACGTGCCATATGAGTTATTCTACATCTTTTTAATTTTATCCATGGGATCATCTTAAATGAAAATCTATATCGAAAGTGGCTTCTAGCCGAACCATACTTGTAACAAAAATCTTGGTTATAGATAGACTCAAAGTTTTACATGCATCTTGCATAAAAAATATAATCCTTCTTAGAATGGTGCATTTGTAAGGAAATTTTTATAATGGTTTACATAAACCAGCAATTCCTACTTCACCTAAGGAAGACGATTGCTAGTTAAAAAAAAGAGAAATAAATATTCTGAAGAGCTATTGTTAAAGTGTGACTTGGTTGTATTAAATCATCACACACAGTAAACGGTCTTACTAAATTTAGACCCTCTGTCAACAATTTAACAAACTTTGTGAATTCATTCGAAAACAACTGAATGTTTAAATCATCATTGACGAAAGAGGGTAGAGTTATTGCCATGCCTGAATGATTATTAATCAAGAGCGGTCACCATGAAGAAGGCTACTGTTATTCTAAAATACATTAATTTTTAGGAACTATCGAGGGGGGGGGGGTGGGCAGGCCACCTGCTGCATATCATTTACATTTTGTGCACCGTCTGAGCATCCTTCGACATCGACCGATTTCAGACAAGGTCTTGCGTAGTCGGCTAATGGCTGTGTTGGGCCTGTTCGACGTCTGCGCGACGCTTGATCGGCATCCGCGAGCAGTGGCGTACGAAGGGGAGAACCATTGGGCCATGTCCCCCCCCCCCCCCTCACGGATGTCATTCTTTAAGGTCCTAAAATACACAGCCATATTTTTGTGGCACAGACTTTTCTTCAAAAGATAGTATTATGTGGCAGCAAATTCCAATGAAATTGCATGTAAGGACCCCCAATTTCTCAAAAATTTTGAAAGGGGAAGGATTGTCTCTGCAAGGCCCCTCATTAATGTTATTTGTTTTCTAATTCTTAAAAATAGGCAAATTTTGTCAAATTCCAAATATTACTTAAAAAGGTACGCTTTGCATTCCCTGGTGACACCTCTAAGGACACTACGCTTTTTCAAGAATTTTCAAAGGGAGGTGCCATTCTTTATAGTCCTTCCCCGACCGGCATAGACACGGGGGCAGGGTAGCGGGGAGTGTTCAAGTGGGGTGAGAAATAGTTTGCCATTTATCACGCAAAAAAAAATTAAGGGTAAAATCATAAAAATACGGGAGTTCGAGGAGTCACAGACAATTTTATCAATTCGGCGGATCTTTAATTTAGCCAAAAGTATTTTCAATTCCTTGTGTAGTTTCCCCGAAAAGAATAAAGACCATTTAATACAACAGTGGTAGTACATTTTACGTGGAAATTTTCTGATCACTTTTAGCATTTTCCAGATTTTACTCTTATTGCAAACAAAAGCTAAATGTAAAGACTGCATGTTTAGATTCGTTTTACAAAAATGAAAACGCAATTTTCGTTCATCTGAGGGGTCACGACCATTTTCTAATAGTGGCGCTCCATTTAGACAGTTTAGACAGTCCAAATTGCATTTGGGGTTCAAAGTAGCTCTTAATAATTTTCTGATCACTTTGCAGTTGGTGAACATATTTTGAAGGGAGCATTTTTATCGCAAACGACAAAGAAGATAGCGACTTGTTAGATTTTTCAAATAAGTCTGGAAAATACTCTTCTCGGCCATCTGAGAGGTCTGATTTTTCGAAATTTTCTCTAAACTCCGGGCCAACTAATGGTGGCGCTCCGCTTAGATAATATTTATGACAGAATAACGTTTTGTGGTCAAGAAAAAGAACGCAAATTAAATTGTTCCCGCTTGCATATACCGATCGATGCTCTTTTACTTTGACTCCTAGAAGTATGCAAACTTAATGACAAGCTTTATTTTGAAAGGTAGCGTAAATAGCATAAGATTGTCTGTAACCTCAAGTCAACTTTTAACACTGTTCATGTCAAAGTCGAAAATCTTGCACCATTTTGCATCTAGTCTTCTTGAAAACAACACCCCTCCCTTTAGACCCCTCTCCCAGGCCGGCGATCACTCCATATGATGCTTGCCCCCGCCCTTCAGAGAAATCCTGACAGTGAGACCGGTTTTAACTGAGAATCAAAATAAAATCCGGCACCCAACCGATGCACGAACAAACCCCAACATCAGAGAGGGCTGAGTCCGGCTGGTAGTGCAGTAAAATGCGACGGGGGCTTGTCCAAAATTAATTGTGACTAGAATATTTGGAAGAATTGCCCAATTCCAAAATATAAAGCCATACGTCCTTGACACAGAGAAGGAAAAAACGTAGCATTATCCTAAAAAACAGAAAACTGTTGGCATCATGAGGAAGCCATGCACTGGGAAATAGTTGGCTTCACATGAGGCCTCATTGGCTACTTATCATCACAGGGTAGGTTATTGTACTTCACAAGAAACCGTTATACTAGGAAGGTAGTTATACTTTACATTTTACACTCATAACTCGCTCTTGTTGACATTGCATTACAAGTTATACAGATGGACTATTTCGGGGGGGGGGGGGGAAGAGGTCTCTAAATTCAGCGATGTATAAACTAAACAACGAAGGTACAGAATTCGAATATTTGGAACTTCGAGATTTCCTTACTTGGCAAAATGTGTTCCATGATTCCATTAACCTTTATATCAAGACTTTCCTCTGTCCTTAAATCTCCCTCAGCCTGTGTGAAATCAGGACATCCCTGGTGGAATACTGACTGCGAGCTGTCAAATAAAAAATCTCGAATAACAATAGACCAAAGAACATTCAAATCAGGTCCCCCGTGTAGGTGTGCCCTGCTGGACATCAACTTCGGGAAATCAGTCCAGAAAGACATGAATGTTCTCTTACATCTTTGTGACCTAATCCTTGAACTTCTCCCTGTTTGAACTCAGTGCAAATCTCCTGCAAACCTGTGAGCTTTATCTTGGATGCCTGAATACTTCGGTGCCTATATTTAAGACATTTCCAGATGTGGGAATAAATTGACAAATTGACAATTTAATGTTCTGACCCCATAATGACATTTAAGAACAGAGAAGAGGCCCTGTGTGGATGACAATGACCTATTACGATTTGGATTACATATGATAACAAGCGATGAAAGGCCTTGGTTTACATAAAACGTTTAATCGAATGTTGTTAATAGATTGCCTTAGAAATAAAAATGGATTGTCTTCCATAAAGTTTTCATCTGTGACTGAAATGTGCTGTATATTATGACAAAGAAGTCATACAAAGGTCACCAGGGCATCGTCATGGAAACTACAGTTCAAATTCTAACCCACTTACCTTCTTTTGTCGCCCTAGCTGTAGACTTTGCAAAGTCTCAGTTTCTCGGCGATATCATTCATTGACTTATGTTTTAAAGTTTCACCCAATCAAGTAAATCCGTCCACCCTGAATTCGCCCGTCGCTCTTTACCCAACGTCCGCCGGAAACGATTGGCACTGAATAAGGGTAAAAACATATTCACGAAAGAGCAATAATTACAGGTATTATTCAAGAGGGAGTAAAATTTAGTTTTGTTACTATTATCCGAGTAGACTCTGCAGAGTCTATCCTAGCCACAAAGCAGGACTTAACAATGTGGAAAGTCGCTATTTTTGGATGCCACAGAGTACATTTTATCCAGTTAAGCCTACTGTTTAGTGTTTACCACAGATTAATTTGTTTGCCACTGATAATTTTTGGAGATTAGATGAAACCATCATCATGATGCATTTCCACTTACTTGACTATTACAATGGTTTTATTTTAATATCCTCAACGTCTTTACTTTTTTAGTTAAAAAGTTGTAATATTGCGATTCCACGGGTGGAAAAAATTCGGCGAGCAACTTGGCCGATTCGCTATGGAACTAGTAAACGAAAATAAAATGTGTTTTAAATATTCTCTCTGTGAGCTAGTATACAAGAAGGACAAGAAGGAGATTTACCCAGTGTTATTCAAATTAAAAAATAGTGATCAGAACACCTAGAGAGTGTTCTGTTTCAGTACCAGCATTCATTCTTCAGAACCACTCATAACAATTAGCGTAAGAGTGTGCAAATTTTGTTTATATGTAGAATACACTTCAGTTTGAAGAGGTTAAGTTTCAATATTCCTGATAATCAGAGCATGCAAGCCTCCCCCTGGCAGCGGACTTTGCTACACCAGTAATATTTATATTCTGACTTTTCTGCTAACACTCAACTTTGTTTCATTTTCTCAATTTTACCAACCTCGACCTAGCTACATGCTTTCTACATCGCCCCGTTGCCTTCCCCTACCCCCTTCCATTCAGATTCTTACCATATCTAATAACTTAATGGTTGTCAAAATCAAAAACAGAAGATGTATCTGGGTTAAAGAGTGTCTATAATTTTGCAGTAATGCACTAAACACTTTTTGCTTGTTCCAACAGATTTTTTTGAAGCCACCAAGAGGATCGTCACAAACATAACGGTTATTCCACTGGTTCTATCAACAAGCTTGGGAATACTTTCATTCGTTGGCCTAAGAGCTTTTGGGACAAAATACCTCCACACCCAGTTTGATATACCAACGTCCCAAGCGTCCTTTCTTATAGGTGATTTGTCACGTGCATTATTTTATTGCGATTTTCAAGTGATAGCATGGATTTTCAGAACGTCTTTAAGGTGTCCAGCAAATTTCTTTTTTGTTGGTTTTGACTTAAAAGATGAGTAAGGCTCTAAATATTTAAATTTAATATGAATATAATAGGAATATGTAAAAACTCCTACGCTAACAACATGATTGAGTCGAGTGCTTGTGCTCAGTGAAAATCAGGTTTATTTTTCTAACGAAAATTAGATATACAAAAAGTACATATATTCCCCCACCGTCTCCGTTCTAGCCATAACTTAAAACTTATTCGCCAGGAATGCAATTTGTAATGACAGTTGTCTTTATCTTACAAACTGTCCCTTTTAGGAGGCTGGTGGCTGGTACTATAAAATAAGTTTCAAAGTGTCCTTTAGAGGACACAGTTGGCCAAAGGTTACACTTTGCAGGGATTTGATTTACATTGAAAACTCCAATTTCAAGCAATTATGCTAAATTCTGTCATCCGTTACAGAGGGGAGGGGGTAAACCGTCGGAGGTTATATAGGCCTTCCACAAGGGTAGATACCGTATCCACTATGGCTTTGCTACTGCAACACTAAAGAATCCTGTTATCTTCAGATCAAAAGAAAAAACGAATAGAGTTAAGCCACGCGACGTCATATGCGGGTACATTATAAAGTATACTGCCACAGAAATCACTGTTGGTTTGTTTTGCCCGCAAAGGAGGGTGTACTTTCCGCTCTGTGACATCATATGCACAAGGTCAATTGACTTACACTCATATCCGTAATAAACTAAAACGGGGGCGCACTTTCTGTTGTCCGACGTCATTTTGCATAAGGCCTATACCGCTCGATTCACGCTAACCAATAGTTAATTTTTTTTTTACTTCGCAGGGATAATTATCATACCATGTGCTATATTTGGTAACGTGACCGGAGGAATCATCGTAAAAAAGTTTAATCTTCAGAAACGAGGAATGGTTTTCTTGGCATTGCTGCTCTCCGCCTCTCTTGTTGTTGTAATCCCTTTCTTTTTCTTTGCTGGATGTCCACAAAAACCGCGAGCCGGATTAAATTTACCTTACAGTGTCTACAATGAAACGTAAGTTGCCCTACAAAAATGTTGACCGGTCCTAAAGGTATACATTTTTTTTATCCTTGGACCAATTTTCGCCCATTCGTCTTGGTTAAACCCCCGCGCTCCACCCCCAAAATCGTAGGAGATATAGCATACATTAATGCTTTTGATAACAGTAACTCCCTCGGCCTTCAGCCGTGAACCACTGTGGTGGTTATTCTCTAAAATATTTTTATGCTAGATCCCTCCCCGTGGTTACGTGCCTGCACATGCCTAGCTCAGAGTGTACGCTCGCCTTTTTCAGGACTGTTACCAGGAACTGCCCGACAATGGAGGCAAGCTCTACAAAAGGACTCAAGCCGGACAATGGGGCTCAGCCCTCCAATAGGAGGAAGCAACTCAAACCCAGGCAAAGGCAATGGGATTGCCGAAAGGATGAGAGGCACAATGTGACACACAATTTTTTTTTGTCTTTTTCACTGTTAACTTCAAAAATATATCGAGCATATATTGGAGAAATTTGAATTTTTGCCCCGAAAAAATTTAGAGTTCCGTTGGTATGTCATTTGAAAACTTCCAGAATTATCGGAGAATCTGCCCTGCTCCCTTATATTAGCAAAATCTGAGATTGAAGCGGCGAAAAATAATAGTTTGGGTTGTAGATGTCATCTTAGGCCTAAACTGAGGCTTCCCGACGAAGTTTTTTCGACAATTTATTGCCTGTTTTAGGCATCTCTTTGAAAATCAGGAGCATACACACTGGGAAAAAGTTTATGTAGGAAAATTGGAGTTGTACCTACAGTAGGCACGAAGCTGAATTTAATCATTTTGTGGCTCTACTGGCGACTAAAGAATTTACCTTTCAAGAGCAAAGTTCTTAAGAGTGGTCATGCCTATTAGAACGAATAAGTTCGTTAAGTACATAGTTTTAAAGTATCGATTAAAGCTATCCGACAAAATTGAAAAAAAATCTCACACTTCCTCTGCTCTCTTGGAATATTTGCAAATATGGAGCTTGAAAATGGAATGTCCCAACAAAAACTTTTAAATGTATGTTTCTTTTTAACAAACACTGAGTAATTTCGGGTAGTTACATAAGAGCATTTCTATGAGCTGGAAAATTACGCAAATCGTCGAGAAGACCAGTTTGTTGAAATTACAAATTTTATAACAATAGGTTAGGGCTCTTTAAATTTGCTTTTCTTCAAAAATTAGAAAGTCTTGAACTCATTTTGAAGAAAATTTTCAAACTTTTGGATATAAGAGAAAATTTTTATCTTGTCAATTGGAGAATATCTTTCTTGTAAGCTGATCGGGTGTCATCCATCTGTATACGTATTGTCAGTCCTCCTAATGATACTAGATTATTTTCGCGACGGGGTTAGGGGGAAAAGAAAGGCAATAATCCTTGACGGACCCATGATTTCACTTTCTTCCAACCCTGTTGACACCGTCCCTTTTCGGATGCTTGTAAGCAACACGGCAATACGTTTTATAAGGCTAGCTAGTCTAAACATATGACAGGTAAAACCGTTACGTTTACTTGTTATACTTGAACACAAAAAACCTTTATCGTCCAGAAAAAGTTAAAGATTATCTACTTGCAAAACGAGTAGTTGCATGCTTAGTATGAGTAGTTGCATGCTAAGTATGAGTAGTTACATGCTAAGTATGAGTAGTTACATGCTAAGTATGAGTAGTTACATGCTAAGTATGAGTAGTTACATGCTTAGTATGAGTAGTTGCATACTAAGTATGAGTAGTTACTTGCTAAGTATGAGATCCATCCAAATTGTCAGTTTCAAGATAGAGTTTTAAAGGCTGTTTAGTCAGAATTCATTGCCAAGAAATTCTTTCCTTTTTTATTTGAAGGATGTGCACGGAAAGGTTAGGCTCCTCTGAAAATAATTTTCTCATTGTTAAATTACAGATACACACACTCAGTGTTATTTCATGATATTATGATTGCCTCTTTTTCTGATTTTGTGACTACGTACGTTACCCTAATGAATATAGATTAAGTTAGTACTTACATGCTTTTAAACTGACATATACGAAATACTTGTAATATGGGGAAACATACATTCCTATTCTCTTTTCCTTTTGACTACGGCAGGATGACGGAAACAACCGACTTACCAAACTTATATGCATCCTGCAATGCAGATTGCGAGTGCCCGACGACCTACCGTCCGGTGTGCGGGTCTGACGGTATTATTTATGCATCTCCCTGCCACGCAGGCTGTGTGGGAGAAACCCTCCTTGACAACGACCATTTTCAGAATATTACGGTTAGTGCATCAATTGTGAATGTGAAAACTATACTTAAAGGTCAACTTTTTACGGCCCAGTGTCCAACCAAGTCGAGCCGGCCACGGCCCTTTTTCAGTTATGGCTTACTGGTCTGCTTTTCTCGTGCAAGAGACCTGATTACCCTAATTACTATCAGCCTCTTTCAGAAGCGAGCATTGTTGCAAATAACGTCTTCACAAGTGCATTTTGATAAAGTATAGCTAAACTTCTTATACAGATGAAGTCTGAAACCGAAAATCGGCTGGAAGCAGTGGCGTAGTTACAGGGGGAGGGGGAGATTGCCCCCTGGTTTTAAAAAGTGAAAAATTCGAAAATTTGTCATTTGAGACACCAATCAACTTTAGGACGGTTTGACAAACTTTTCCTCCATGAAAATCCGAGTTCTTTTAGTAAAAGCTCCATATTTGTAATTATTTGTTTTTAAAAAGGCAAAATTTTTCTCGCACTTCGCGCGCAGCAAATTGCAATCTCTAATGTAGTAAGTGGTCACTCATAAATTAGTCTAAAAGTAAATTTTTCTGAGCCGCTACGTTGCCGTTTCTCTAAGTTTTCTTCAATATAGGCTCTTCATCTTGAAATATTTTGTGTGAAAAAAAGACAGAAAAATTTTGGAAGCTTTGGAATGTCGCCGGGAAGCCTCAATTCGCCCTCCTTAGATAAAATTATGTAAGAATAGCGATCTCTAGTCGACATGCTAACTCAGATAGATGTTAATAGGAAACGCAGATTCGTTAATAGTACCCCAAATTTCAAAACTTACTTTTTCCAAAGTCCTCCCGACCCTCTGGCAAAGGACCGTTCGGCGAAACCAAACTTTAAATTGCTTCCCGAAGAAGCTATACGTCCACTTAAGGACAACACTTGACCAATTTCAAAACTTCCTTACAGGAAACCTAACATCTAAATTATTTTCTGCATTACAAGCTCCATATTTACAAATATTTGTTTAAAAGAACCCCAATTTTCGGGGCGCTTCGCCTGCTGCAAAATGCGCAGTATAGTAGAGCTCACACTTTAAAAAACTCGGAAAATGTGGGTGCTTGCCCCCCCCCCCCCCCCGGGTAAAAGCTTAGCTACGCCACTGGCTGGATGCTGGAGTCAATGGCAAATTATGTTGACTTACATAATATGCACAATACTTACACCTTAATATCTTGATCTGTTCATTTGTCACAATATTCTGTAGTGTAACAACTTTCCCCTAGAACTGCCCATTGTTGCATTGTGAGAAGTAAACCTTATGGAAATAAAACCAAATTATCCCCAGTTAAATGTTGATTCTGCATTGTTCCAAAAGCAAACGTGAAGCATTTCCGAATTACAGATATTAGTTAAAATAACCTTTCCTGCTGCTTGGGATGCAGATTAATAGTTACAGTTTTACGGCTAAGCTATAATTGACCTCATCATTTGTTATTGTTAGCTTACATTTTTCCGGGGGGGGGGGGGGTAACGTTATAGACCTTTTGCTTGCATATTCTGAACTATAATGTACAGGCTTCATACACTATGTCTGAAAACCATTCATTTTTCTTTTTCCAGGTCTTTACGGGTTGCAGCTGCATTCCTCCATCGGATGATTCTGACCAATCTTATGCCACCCCTGGAGAATGTTCCCAAGACTGTTCCTTCGTGTTTCACCTTGTCCTAGGACTCATACTTTCAACGTTTGCTTCTCTTGCTACTGCTCCAACGGCTGTTTTGAAAATGAGGTGAGACAGTGAGAAGCTAATTGAAAAGATGACTTCGCAGGCTAGTGACATTTAAAGCAGGAGGACAAGACAGAACACACTAACATGCTTTAACGTAATCACTCTAAAGACGTGTTTAGCAATGAAACACTTCTTTTGCCCTCATTGTGTGGACAAGTTAAAATTCTAAGCAAGTTTAGCTATTGCACACTAAAGGTTCAACAGTTAAACGTGTTTAAAAGCGAAATGCTTGGAAATTAAACAGGTGTTTAGCGGCTAAACGCGTTTAAAACATGGGGGAAAAGTGTTTGGAAAAACGTTATATTCCTAAACACTTTTCTTAAGTGATGGATATATTGAACATTTTAAAGAGAGAAAATGTTGCATAAGGCATCTTTGTGTCGTTGACGGTACATGCTTGCTTCGTCAGCAGCGACGGCTGCCACTTGTAACTAGATGAACCACCATATACATTTAAAGATATGAGATAAAGGGAAAAAATCGCCCTCAAAAGGGATACGGAACTCAAAAATTTGCAAGGATGGTGAGCTTGTAATATGAGGGTGAACAATTAAACATTTTCAAAAACATATACAAAATGAACGAGCTTCTGTGACCACAAATGCATGTTTCATAATTTATTTTAAATGATTCAAAGGGTTTGTATGTTGGGAGGGGAGACTGGCTGTGACCCTTTTCAAACATATTAATGAACTAGCACACACGTTCAACTGCCAGATAAGGGAATCATCGTATTGGCCTGAGAGGAAGAAACATGGTTATGTCTTCACTCTTTCAAACTTTTGGTATCTTTTCATCCTTTGTCATCTTCCTTTTGTTCTTTCGTTATTGTCTAAATCCCTTGTCTTTTCCTTTGTCTCCTCTCAACTATGAAGTTGCTAATTTAAACTCTATCCCTGCATCATATCTGTTCCGACTTCGGGGTCATGACGCTTCATTATTGAAGTCCTCTTCTCATTTCCTTCCCCTATTGTCCACACTCTCCCTTTCCTTTTTCCCTGTCCCTGGCCGCATATACCCTCTGTATAAAAAACGTTTAGATTTTAATCGTTTTCTGAACACTTTTTGTCCCCACTTTGTAAACACGTTTATGTGCTAAAACATGTGTTTAACTCCTAAACATTACTCTTTAGCACGTTCTAATGCTAAGCACTAAGTGTTTGATAGCTAAACGTGTTCTTAGAGTGTAAACCCGTGCTTGACGTCACAAGAGCGAGCGTTACCACGCCATATTGGATGGAAAAATATTGTAATCGACAGGTGATAAGACAGATCAGTCAGTTGCTCTTTCCAACACGGCATCTGATGAAAGTCTTTCATCAGTAGGGGAACTTATTTAAGAGATGAATGATAATATTAGCAACATAAGAAAAAACAATTATTCTTGTCGAGTTTTAGATATGTAAGTCATACTTGGTGGTTTATGAATTTATGACGATAAAAAATTGCCATCCATTTAGAATGCAGTTACAACGCGGTGTATCAAAGGATGACGTCACGTGCACAACCTTCACAGTTTTATAGAAATCCCTGTCTTTTATCAAGTTGTCTTCTTTCCTTCGTTCATTCTCTTTTGTATTAATCCTATGCCCTTACATGTTTGACAAATGTAAAGCGGTAAAAACAACTTTTCATTTTTTTTCTCTTCTTTCAGGTGCGTCGAAGAAAGGGATCGCTCCCTAGTTTTAGGGTTTACAAACGTCATGACGAAGTTGTTGGGTAAATGTTTTTGAATTTGGAAGAAGTGAAAACTTAGCAGTAACGTCACAAACACTTTGGATGGCAATTATTTTCAACCGCTATGTCATGTAAATCAGTTGACGACGTAAATAAGGTCTCCCTGAGTTTGAGTATTATTGTTTATTGGTCCAGGGACTAACGCCTGATAGTTTTTCCCAAAAAAACTGCAATCCTTGCAGTGCCATGATTGCATTTTTGGGGGGGATGCGTCTGGCGGTCCTTGCCAAGTTGCGGCCCGTTGTCTCAAAATGTGGAGGGGCAAATTGCTACTGGACGGGATGACTCAAACGGCGCCGAAGGCGCCGTGTGAGCGCAAAGCGCACGGCATGGGGTCCAGGGGCAGCTCTATAGGGTGCCTGGTGGGGTCCATGGGCAATTCCCCGAGGGGGGTGCCTTGAACGACGCCCCCGGAGGCTCCGAGGCATTTACAAAATTAGGGGGATTGGAACGAAGCATTTGTCTGTCTTCACATGACTTTGATGAGCATTAAACTGACTGCAAAATAGATAACTTCACCATTATTTTATTGAACTTAGTCTAACAACTGCCACGAGGCGGTGTAACAGCTGGATGAAAACCTACACTCTTAAAAAGTTGGTTAGAGAATTCACCAACAAGGGTCACGTATGTCAAAAACCTGTAATTGGTTTAAGTTTTCCCCCAAATGTGTTGTTTATTGGGTTCCCACACAGACTGGTTGCCCAACTAAGCCAATTAAGTGGTAAAAAACACCTCTTGGATAACCCATAAATCAACAGTTAGTGGGTAAACTCTATCCAATTTCAGGTATTTAACATACCTGACCAGTGTTTGTAAATTTTAATCAACCTTTTAAGAGTGTACGTGAGGACGATACAGACAGTATGTGCGGCCTTTGTGGTCGTAATCGTTTGATTTTCAATTTTTCTTCAAGACTCCTTTTCCTGTGGACAAGTTTGTAAACTTTTGACAGTATTCTTTTGACTTTTGACAGCATTCACTTTGCATTCATGTCTCACACTTGAGAGGGTTTTGCGCCAGTTAGATAACTTAACACACGTAGACAGCCAGAGCACGTTTGAGTGAGCACTCAAACGTTTGCCAGGTGTTCCCACATTAGCTACTTGCTGGGTCCCAGCTGGGACCCATTCGTGTTTGTCAGGTGTTCCCATATGGGGCCCAACTGGGCTAGCCTTTCCCAGTTGATGCCCAGCTGAAGCCCAGCTAGGCTTCAGATGTTGAAGCTGGGCCCAGCTGGGTTTCAACTGGGCATCATCTGGGAAAGGCTAGCCCAGTTGGGCCCCATGTGGGAACACCTGACAAACACGAATGGGTCCCAGCTGGGACCCAGCAAGTAGCTCAGCTGGAGCCCGGTCGGGGCCCAACTGGACATGTTGCCTGGGTACATATTCATTCGTTCATTCATATTGATTGATTCGTTTGTTCGTCGGTTCGTTCGTTCGTTTGTTTGTTCGTTCGTTCGTTCTTTATTTTCTTTCGTTTATTCCGTCGCTCGTTCATTCATGCATTCATTTATCCAGTCAAGCATTAAGTTATTCATCCATTCAACAATTCATTCCTTTGTTCTTTCAATTTTCCTGCTTTTCTCTTAATTTTCTTGTTAGGTTACATACCTGGTCCAGTCATTTGGGGTGCATTGATTGACAGAGCGTGTGTGCTTTTTCAAAAGTCTTGTGACAAAACTGGATACTGTATGGTTTATGATACTGACAAGTTCAGGACCTTCTACTATTCAACCGTTCTGGTGGTAAAAACCATTGATGCTACCGCTCTCTTTGTTGCATTTGCAGCCATAGTGTACGGCCTTAAAAAGGCACAGGTAAGATCCGCAAAAAATGAACTGAGATAGAGTCATTAGCATACGAAGAAGTGGGCAGAGGGGCATATGCCCGCTCAATTAGGGCCGCAACAGTGGATCCATTCAGGAATATGAGGTAGTCAAAAATAGTCTGTAGTGTTACATTCTAAATTCCTTCTTCATTTCTTCCCCTGGAAATGTTAAAACACTCTCTCCTTTGAGTACAGTGCCTCCGTACAGTGAGAACACAAATAAAAACAAAACTAACTTAAATTTCAAGTAAGAGTTAAAGGAATATTCCGGTGTCAATTTCATAGGGTCTCAAATAAAAGAAAACAATTTTTATCGCCTTCCCTTCAAACCCCACATCTATAACTTGTTCATAACTTAAGATATTCCTGTTTAAAGATAAGTTATCTTTGTCAAAAACAGACTCCTGGATGCTTCAAAGTTACAACATGTTTTGCAGTACGAAGGATTGTTTCAAAACTTTGGTTGTTCTTTAAAATTCGATTAATTAATTTGAAGTGGAAAATTCACACCAGTGAAACATTGAATAATTTTCGTTTAAAGTTTTTTGAGCGTTAATGTTCAGCTTTAAACGTGTCTGCATATTTAAATTTGCATGTGTGTACAATATATAAAAATACCAAAGATCCTCAATTAATCTGCCGGCATGACATCACAGATTTCCCACAAACGATGTGGTACTATGGTTTGAATATTTTCTTTAA
This sequence comes from Holothuria scabra, assembly GCA_037179385.1. Lineage (NCBI taxonomy): Eukaryota > Metazoa > Echinodermata > Holothuroidea > Aspidochirotida > Holothuriidae > Holothuria > Holothuria scabra. Next base: position 52,987,816 of record CM074180.1, read on the forward strand.
AAGTCATAACGTCTGAGCGCAACATGCTATTGAGACGGAATTTTCACCAATTAAGAGAATAGAAATGCCTTGATTTTTGGAAACTCTTGAAAATTGTCACTGGAAAATCCCTTCAAGTAAAAGATAGGTCATTTCAGGAGTTGGATGCATAACAAATTGCAGGTCGTTGAGAGGCAGTGTGGGGCCTATGTAGAGACCTCTGTTATCCAATACATTTCACCTTTGTGTGGGTTTAAACCCCCTACATGCACATGGGGGTTTCTCCCAACCGGAATAACACTCTTTCCTGTTGTTGTTGTTTTGTTTTTCAAAATACAAGAAAGAACAATAAAAGCAAATAATGGGACCATGGACGCCCGATATAATGACGGCCATAGTAACCACAGAAAACTTCCATTTAGTAAAAGCTCTTTGCAAAAAGAAATTAACTCGAAGTAATGAACAACGATGGCCTAGTACAATTTGAACTAAAACCATTCACAAAAGTGTCCGCGTGGAGCATCCTTAAAAGAAGCAAGGTTCACGAGATCATTATAGTGAAAGCAAAGGGAAACTATCTGACGATAGAAACGAAAAAGAATGTTTACCGGACCGAAAATGAGAAAAGATTCGTCCGATCAAAAGATGCCGAACAGTTCCGGACTTAATTGTGAGCGAGGTATTATCACTTTCGTTCTCGTGGACCTTCAATCTCGTGGACCCATTTTGATTTTCGGTCTCGCGGACCATCTATGTCTTGAATCTTATACTATGGATCTTATCCTGAAATGGCAAATTTCAATTTTAACAATTTCAAACTTGACGATATTTTTCTTTTGTAAGAACTAAAAAATTACAAATTCAGAAGTTGGAAATAGAAACAAAATTCATCATTACTTACCTTTGTTGTGGTAATTACTTATGTCAAAAGCGTATGAAATGAAATTTAATTTATATAGACGTGGAGTCACGACGTACGTACAAAGACATAACCTCACAAATCATCTGATAGGCCTATTGGCCTCTCATCACACTGGTCGAAGCACTCTGACAATTTCATGATCACACTGCTTAAACACATTCAGTGCCAGCCTTTTCCCTATCAAACATTCAGTTTCCATGTCATTTTACATCACCCAAATTTATTTTTCTCAATTTCAGAAGTATCTTGCGATGGAACCCAACAAAACTGATGATGTTAACGATAAGATGGGAGGACACCAAAGTGAAGAAGCTAAAAGCGGAAGAAAGGAACAAACTTACACCACCGTGTGAAGAACTCAAATATTCATATCTACCTGGGTCACTCCATCTAGAAAGACTTGCGTGCTCAAATTATATTCTATAAATATTGTATATTCATCGGTCTCCTCAAATCCTGCTTAAAGTGAACGTATAAGGTTGAAGTTTAGTTGGCCTCATGAAAAAATTACCATGGATACGTTTTGCCCTTACCTTCTCTGACAAGATTTTAGGAATTTTGATTTTCGTTTATGACTAGACTTGGTTCGTGAGCGAAGAACACGTAGAATATTGTTCCAGCCGATGGTAACATAGAAAAAATAGTTAATTTAGTGGAATCAAGAATAAGAGCAGACGTAGAGTTACATGCACAAGGACCACTTAGTATAGCCACTGTTGTCACAGGTGAACCTATACAACATAGCATGTGTGTCATTGCACTCATATTGGTTTTATTCACAGCCAACTGGACGCTCTCTTTGTGTTCAAAATGGTCCCTGAAATGGAAGTGTCCCAAGACTTTCCCCCAAAGAGAAACGAGGCTCTATGTTTAGGGGCTGGGACCGACTGCATGGTCAACCGGTTATTGTATCCGACTTGCGGTCGGGGGGTATGGAGTTCGGCCTCCGGTCGGGTCATACTCAAGACTTTAAAAATGGAACCTACTACCATTGTGTTTGATGCTCAGCAGAATGGAGTAGCCACAATTCAAGCGGACAAAAGGCCATGGTCGGCCGACTTAAACCAGTTAATAAGTAACTGAGCAGTAAACCTCATCTCACTAACTATTTATCTGATGGGGGACTGGCAACCTGAGGTTCACGAAATTTCGGCACAGTGTTATGCCTTAATTTATAAACATTGAAAATTTAATGACTCCCAAGCTGAAACTTTCAAAGAGTGGAGTCCTTACTGGAGAAAATTGAGAAATCTGAATGGCGTTTTGTATGAGTACCTGGTCTGTTTGGTTGTAAAGTAAGTGAATTTTCAGGCAGATGACTGTCAGGTGATAGTTGTATATGGGCTACATACTAAACTATAAAAATGCTGGAAATTCCCGGACGAATCTAACTTTTTTTGACGAAAGGAGGATGGGTCTTACCCCCTCCCCCCCCCCTTGACGCCATCCCGGGCTAGGCTAGTCTTGGTCAAGACCCTAATACCAGTTTGTACAGCATTTGCTATATACTCTCTTTTGAGTGCGTCCTCTATTACCTTGAGGAATTCTCAGCTCTGTTATGACTGAAGCAGCAAATCTCACCTCAAAATAGTCAAGTTTAAAGCCGATCATCGGTTTTGAATTCTGGGCCAACTCGTAAAAGCAAAGTATGGTCGTCGGATGACATGGGTCAAATATAAACAAAAAATGGCTCGTTTTACAATGGCTATGTTTTGTTCATTGTCATAAAATTTATCATGAGAGAACATTTGGTGAAGGGTGTGAAAAAAATCTATTACAAGGGACTCATTTGGAGTCTCATTTTTAACGACGGTCTTAATTATGGTACCGCATTTGTTCATACGTCTGTACATTTGACGCGTTTGGTAGCCAAACAATGACAAAATTTAAATGTAGTCTAATTAGATGGTGACAAAACTTTAAAGGCCCAGTTCTCTCACTCCAAACAGAAACCCATTCTCCTAACCTTCTTACTTAGGCCCCTCCCACAATTGTGTGAAATTCATCCTTTATCCAGTCACGATATCGGTTTATTGCTTCAGGGTAAGTATAGAAATGCTCTATGTACAGATGTATAATCACAACATTCTCAGTACAGTTCATTCTGTGTAATGTAAGCTTCGGTAATCTGCATTGTTTGAGTTAAGAGTCAATCAAAAAGCTGGGCCAATGGAGAGTTTCTGTACCCCCTATAAGGAGTATGGTTTGGGGTGAGAGGATTGGCCCTTTAAGCCAGGGTCACAACGCCTCTGCAACTTACGTCCCGACAAAACTTTCTTTTCTATCGTAGAAAATCTGCATAAAAATATAACTTTCTGGTCGAACGACGACATCCAACTTCATTTGGACATGTTTAATCGGACGCACGACCTACAATACCATATAGGTCGAAGCAATTGCAGGCCTACTCATGTCGCAAGACTACAGCCGACGCCACATTTTGTGGCGTCTAGTTTGTTTAGACGACGGGCGGTGTGCCCGGGCTTTAAGTGAAGAAAATGTAAGCACTTATGCACCCACTAGTTCTAAAGGACTCTTTAGACGGGGCGAGAACATATATAGGAAGTCCGTGGTAGGATGCTTGAGAGAAGTTTGAGGAGCTTGAATGAGCAAAGCACAGTGGCTGCATTTTTTATGACGGGGACATAAGGACATTTCAGTTTACATATTAGCCGATTTATATCATTATCGTCACGTTTTAATAAATTTTGTTACAAATCGTTATGGAATTCATAGATTTTTTAAAATTTGTAAATGGCTTTTACGAAATCATTACAAAAAATTTATTACAGATAGCAAAAACATTTTGTGATGGTGTTGTTGATTATTATAATTTTATGGCTTCGAAACTAACAAGAAACTGGTCGCTTGGGGGAGAAGAGGATATCTCCTTCTGAGCTATAAGGTCACGTGGTTGTGAGACGACTTGAGGATGGCTGGATAAAATAAGGAACGGTAATGTCTACTTTGCCTACATGAAATGTCAAGCCACTCTTACAGGTGCGACCGATGGTTTCATATTTCAACGAAATTAAAAATAATACGAAAAATGGCTGGCAACGAAGAGAAGGGGACTGCAGAAAAAAATAACATATGATTCAAATTATGTATTTCTTTTTAAAAAAGGGAACACAGTAAATAGAAATATGTAGTTTATTACTTCTATTATTACCTTTACTAGAAAATCGGTACTCTCGACCATAGGCGTACGAGGCGGGGGGAGGGCGGGGGGCAGAGTGCCCCCAAATTTTCTCAAGACCTAAAATTCGGGCAGGGATAAGGGAAAATTCGCGCAGCCATTTGAGTCTTAAAACCTGGTTTGTTTCTACTTACACACAAAACTCCTAGGCGCGCCCGAATTCCTTCAAACACTTGGCCGAAAAAATAATAAAAAAGCATCATAGTCACGGTACAATTTTCATGAAAACTCTAAAAGATACCAAAATTCGCGACACATTCGGGCAGCTTATGAAAAAAATTTTCGTCAGCCTCACTTCATATTCTTGCGTAAACCTTTGCCCGAAATGACACAATATTCGGGCAAAAGTTGCAAAAAAGTTCTGGGATATTTTTAATTGCCAGATGACAAGGGGAGAGAGAATGTATACAGTCCCCAAAATTTTGCCCGAACAAATCAATCAAAAGCTATCTTGTGACGCACCATAGTACTAAATGACAATCACCAATAGTCACCAGAAGGCTGAAACGCACTTGGTCGAGAGGTATTTCGGCAGCATATGAATGAGATGACGATTTTGCACTTTTCAAAATGATCCTCTTAAAATTGTGCGAAACTTTTTAACCTGCAGTGCTGTGGAACAGCAAATTCGGGCAATGGTAAACAAATCAGCGTAGCTTGTTTGCTCACTCATACGAATTTAGTGTGAACAAATCTGCAAGTAAGTCTGCCCACAAATTCATGTAAAAACATCTAGCAACGTGACAAGCCGGGTTTTTCTCAAACGTCGTGAGTAGAAAAATTTATATATAGTTGGGAGTTCGGGACGAGTCATATAGACAGTTGTATCAATTCAGTGGAACTGGAATTCGGGCAAGAGTCGCAACAGAGTCACAGACAGTCGGTACTCATGTTTTTAATTCCGTTCTACAGTTTTCCCCGGAAAGATACAAGACCAGGTAATGTTTATACATTCCCACAGTGGCGTAGCCCGGGGGCCTGCGGGGCCTAGGCCCCCAGATTTTCTTCAGCTCCCCCCCCCCAGATTTTTTTGCGTCCTGATAAAGTAATTGAAAAAAATAAAATTTTTGAACGGAAATAAAATTTGAAGTATTTCCTTCAAAAGAGTAAATAAATAAAATGTGTAAAAATTTCCACAATTACTAAAAATGAGTATTTTGAAATTTTTCCTGCTCCCAAAAAAGGAAAATTCTAAAACGTAGGCCTATAATCACTTTAAAGTTTTGCCAAACATAGCACCATTTTGCATCTAGGAAATCTAGCGCAAAGGCTGTTTCTCACAGGGGGACACAACTACTTTTGGTTTTCCTGTTAAAGGGTAAGGTAGTGCCTTAGGTTAGCTGAAATCCATTCAAGTATTGCCGCATTTGCGGCTGAGTACATTCAGTTTAAAACACATGGGAAGTGCTGTTTCCGGCTATCTGGATTGGTTTTAAAGCCCCAAATTTTCTTGTACTCTCCGCGCCAACTGATGGTGGCGCTGCGCTTACATTCAAATATTGCCGCATTTGCGATCTACGTCCTTCTGAAGTTTACAATTTTTCCCAAGGCGAAGGGAGATACCGCTTCCCTTTAGTCTCACCCCCAGGCCACAGGTCAGATGTGCCCAGTTTTGGGGTCCCTAAAAAGTGTATGTATTACAAATTTTCATAGATTGATTTTTTATTCTCATTACTTGAGAAGTCGCAGACATGAGATTCGTATATCTAGGCTGGGTACATCCAGCTTAAAACACGTGGGAAGTGCCGTTTCCGGCCATCTGGAGGGGTTTTAAAGCCCAAAATTTTCTTGTAATTTTCTTGTTAGATAGTCTTGCCATGCCTGACCTTCGGAGGTACCAGCCCCCCCCCCCCCGACTTGTTTCCTAGGCCCCCCAAAACCCCATCCTGGCTACGCCACTGCATTCCCAGGTGCGGTATATCATTATATTATGTTTTTTCACATCTCAAATGTTTTTAAGGACGAACCTCAGTTACCGATTGCTGGATCGGGGAAGAATATATGAATAGTGCCTTGTCAACGCCCTTTCCCCTTCCTTTCTTTCTGATTTCACAACTCTAGGGTAATACATCTCACCGTATTGATTCAACTTACGGAGTTGTGGGAACTCTTAAATAGCCTTGGAAGTGCCATTTCCAGCGATCTTGAAGGCGTTTTGGGTCAAAATTTTGCAGGGGTTCTGGGCCAAGCCATGGTGGCACGGAGCGCTGAGAGTCTGTCTATCGCCCTCCATGACAATGCCTTGGGATTTTCGAGGGTTTCTGAAGTTCTTCAATTTTCAAAATTATATTGATGATAATCTCATGCTGCATGACGTAAAATAGTTTGTAGAACGCGCAAACAAACTCATTTTCCAATGATTATAGCTTAATGTAGTCATCCAATGGTAGTGGTACATTCATCTGGGAGTTTTCTGACCTTTTTGTAGATTTGCTCATTTTTGGTGGAAATTTTATTGCAAAAGAAAGTTCAAAATATCGACGGCTTTGGTTCTGCTTATAAGCCTGGGAAAGGCCAATTCCGGCTGTCTGAGGGGTCGCGATTTTTCAAAATATTCTGTACGCTCCACGCCAACTGAAGATAGTCTTTCTAGCAAGACTTCATATTCTAGGCACGGGAACCATTGGCCTACCGTAATCAAATACTCTCATACACACCTGTCGTCAGATACCTTTCAACACTGTCAGTTGTGCAGTTTTGTAGATGGATTCTTTAGTTATTGAAGTGTCAAAATTTTTTCAATGTTCAATGTTGCAGAGCAGTGGCGTAGCTACAGGAGACAGACCGATTGTGCCCTTGCTCGAAAAAGTGAAAAATTCGAAAATTTACCATTTGAGACACCCGTCAAATGCAGTGCGATTTTCCCAAGTTTTTCTTCATAAAACTCCGAATTCTTCTTAATAAAAATTCCATATCCGAAATAATCATTTTTAAAAGAGTCAAAATTTTCCGGGCGCTCCGCGCGCCTTTAATCGCAACCTGTAAAGCTGTAAATAATCGCTCATAAAACAATCAGTGAAAAATTTTGTCCTAGCCGCTACCGTGCCGTTTCTCTAAACTTTTCTTTAACACAGGCTTTCATTTTTGTCCAAAAAGGCGACAAAGTTTCGAGATTTCACTTAATGCCGTTGGGAAGCCTTAATCCGCTCTCCTGAGATAACACGATCTGTAGTCTACATGCCATCTCAGATTTATGCAAATAGGAGACGAAGATTCTCCGATAGTCCCCCCAAAATGCAAACCTCCTTACAGGAAACCCTGAATCTAATCTATTATATGCAATACAAACTCCATATTTACAAATGTTTAAAAGGACCCAAATTTTTGGTACGTACCTTATACAGCAGTGTTCACACTTAAGAAAAAAAAACAGATTTATTAAGAAAAATTGTTCTTGATCGTAGAAAAAGCACAAAAAATGCATAAAAATGTACCCTTTGGTCAATGGGGTAGGGTGAGTTACATGGTCCAAAGTTGTTGCCCCCCTCCCCTCCCTCCTCAACACTTCCCGTAATGTCCTAAGACACCCACAAACTAACACAGCTCAACTAGTGCGAAATCAGGAAACCTCTATGCTTTTGCCCTCCCCCCCCCCCCTCGGACAGTCAGGTCTGGTTACGCCACTGCTCCTCCGGGAGTAAATGTTTGATTTTTGCCCCTCGGCTCTTCGCCAGAGAGTCGAGGGGACTTTTAGAAAAAAGAATTTGAGATGATTCTCTGCCTTTTGTAGTATGTGTTCTTTTCATCCAGTATAGAATAGAGCCATACACGACAGACCAATGGTGTAAACGGTCTGTTGGCCGTGAGGTTGGTCAAGTGTTGCCCTTTAGTTGACGTAACAGCTTCTTCGGGAAGCAGTTTATAGTTTGGTTTCGCCGAACAGTCCTTTGCTAGAGGTACGGGAGGACTTTTTTTTCAAAATTTGACATGATTCAACTAGAGTATGAAAACAAATTGTGAGATGCTATGGAGGAAACGGGACAGATTATAAGATACTTTTAAAGGGAAATATTGCGTTTGTTTTGCAAGAAAAATTCATCCTTTTAAAACTAATATTTCTTGACACAGGTTGATAGATTATCCCAAAAGGCAGTATGGTAGCCTTCTTTTCAAGAAATAAGTTCCCCACAGATAGAAATTCAGTTGTTTGTTGCTGCCCAGGAATAATTTGTTCACCCAAGTTTCAATATTTCAATTGATGCAACGTCCATGGCTCTTCTTGCGCATAGTATTTTGAAGAGATGTAGCTATTGCTGGGGCTTATGATTAAGACTGAACTGTTGGATAGTGTTTGATCCATTTTCTTTGTACCCTTTGTTGGAGCATTTTAAACACAATATTTCCCTTTCAGACTAAGAAGACGTTGCTCATGCTGTGAAAGATCATGTGTTTGGTCTATGATTGTAAAGTATGGATGTGTTATGAGATTACACCTACATGCTTCATGATGTGGGAAACAATCCAGTGCACCAATTGGATCAAAGGCCGCTGACGTCACTAGATTGAACCAGGAGGCCGTAAGATGAGGCGTAAAACCTTACCTATCTAACCAACCAATCGCTGTGAAAGACTCTAGAGCTTCTAGTACAGAAAACTTGGGGGCGATGCGCTCTGTTTAACAAGACATTTCCTTACTGGCACTTGTAGCACTCTGGTCTCATCTCAAAAAGAGGTGATGGAAATGTTTCACAAGTAACTCAGTTTCTTGGCATCCTTTGTAGAGTTGTGAAAAGGTAGTGTGTTTTTTCTTCTATTTTCTTCCAAGATGTGACATGTGGTCGAAATTTATTAATAATTTAAAGTTCACCTTGGTTATGTGGAATGGTGGAACCTTCTAATGAACTTACTTAGGCTGAAGGTCTTTCCCTTATCGTCTTAACTTTTAAACAACGCAAAAGAAACAACACAGTTTTACTTTCTAGAACGAAGACAATTACCTGATTACAGTCGTCAGTATGGAGTTGAAGTTAAGTATGGACAACCATTTTGGAACGATCGCGATGTATCCTTGGGAACGTCGTGGACATATTGACGTTATAAAATTCTCCTCAATCTTAATACACCATGATATTAGTTTAAGTTTATGTTTTTTATTTTAAATATTGCATATTTGACCCGGCAATCTTGCACTATTGTCATGTAGTATGGTGCACTCTCCATGACCTTTACCAGACGCCATCTTGTTGTTTACGAGCAACGCTCCCTTCCCTTTGTTCTAGATTCCCAGGGCCCTTCCTGTTTCCCGTCACGTGTTACCGGTGGACGTGACATATCACATTACCGTAGCTCCACGTGCACGCTGTAACCCATATTTTCGAGGTGTGGCCAATTTCCCCCTTTGCAGCCTCCTCATTGGTCATTTATATCATAATAATTATTTATATGGGTCACGTCATAACTTTTGACCAATCGGGGGACTGCATGTGTTCAGAGCTCGCACGATTCACAAGACCGAGCCTGCGAGCTGGACACTCGTGCCGTAGACGCAGAGGGATACACATATCTTAGGAATCGTATTAGGCTGGCAGAATAATTAATTCAACTTAATCATCTTTTTGTGGAACTAAAATCATCAAATAAATATTTTAAAATCAACTCAACTCTCCCATCTTTTTTCCGCCTGGAACTCGATCCCGTACCACGCAATATCCAACACTATTTTGATTAGGGGCCTGCCCCTCCCAGACACTGACTCATCGGCCTTTGGTGGGATTGACAATTGTTGTGAATAAATTTAAAGAACAACATAAACTTTCGATAAGTACGGTGCCATTTATTGCATCAACTTACAATACTGAAAAAGGAAAAGAATCATTTATATTTAAATTATAAACATTTTTCACCGTTAAGCTAGCAAAATAGAAACACGACTTACCAAGGTTTATAATTTATGTAAAACGTAGATTGGAAATAAATACTTAACACCTCAATATTTCAAAAGGTGTAGTTTCAAAACTTAAACATCTCAACAGTATTCCTATTTCAGTATGTCAAATGTCATTGCACGTTCTGACGAAGAGCCAAGAGGTGCAACTAAATAAATAATCTAACAGAGGATTCATTGCTCCCAGAACTTAAAGGCCTAATCCTATCACAACAATACACAATTTTTGTAGTGGCGCATAGAAATTCTCAATTGACACAGCTCTTTGATTGAGAGCAATTGCAAAAATTGCAGAGTACTGAGACTCGTATTACACGTCATTTACTGTACTGAGACTGTTATGAATACATATTGGAGTTTTGTTTAATCACCCTGAATCAATTAAACTGAAATTGTGGCTGGATGAGATGAATTTTAGACAGTCGTGGGAGGGCTTAAGGAAGAAGGTTAGGGGAATTGGGACTGTTTGTGGTGAGAGGATTAGGCCCTTAACCTGTGCCAACACATAGGTCCGACCCATGTGTTGAGGTAGCATGACAGGCTGTCATGCATCCTTTGCTCAGTTCATAGCCTGGACTCTTGACTTAGTATAACAGATACAGTACCATATATTAAAAGGCCGAGAACTATCATTTTATCTTTAGAAGTTTCAACTAACATTTTGCGTCTATCCATGAAACAGCAAATTTCTGCGTTCTCTGAGTGCTTCATACTTTATAGAAACATTACAGATGGAAACGGCGTCAGTGGTCTCCCTCTGTCTCTCTCTCTTTCTGTGACTTCTCACTGTATACCCGTCATTTACTTATTCATACAGTCGCTGAGTCTCTCGTTCATATGTACTGAATATTCAGTTCTTACAATGACGCAACGATGGGAAGCTTGGCGAGGAGAGATGGTTCAAGAGCAAAACCTTTTCAACCAAAAAACCCCTCTCCGAAGGGCCAAGGGACGAAACCAAACGTTATTCGCCACGAATTTTTCCTTGGTCGGTGTCATGGTAGACGTCCATGGTCAGTCAATGGAGGGCCAGCAAAGCTCAGTTCAGCCATTGCAGCCAGCGGTTATAAATCTCAATTTTTGCAACTATTGCACACAATAGTCCACTTAAAAGCATATTCCAGGGCCAAACTTATTTTTGATATGTAACATAGGAACATATACTGAGCATTCTGGTATTCTTTCAATTTATTCCCCAAATTCGGTTTTCGAGACATTAGCAATTGAATGTGACAAATTTCTGACATAGGATTAACTTGAAGCAAGCAAGTTTGATGTCATAGATTCACATTATTTACCAATGTTTTATTTTGCTATATTATATACCACGAATTTTATGAAACCAAATTCTGATACGTTGATAAAAAAGTGCATCCTGCGCGATGGAATTGAACCTTCATGTACCATAGGTGAAACACAGGATCCTTTATTAATTCAAAGTCAAACTTATAGGATGCAAAATCAAGAAAAAGAAATCATTGGCCACCTATGTAAATCCATGACATCACATCTGCTTGCTTGCTTTAAATTCACTTGTTGTAGAAATTGTGTCAACTTCAATTGCCAATATCATGAGAACCACACATGGAAATGAATGGAACTTAATGTTTAGAATATGTTCTTCTTTAGCATATAAAAACTAAATTTAGCTCCGGACTATTCTTTTAACGACCAAAACTGGCGATCTCTTGCGACCCATCGCGATTTGGAAAAGACCACCTGAGAGAATATTGCTAGCAACTGAGATCAAACTGTCTCAAACTTAGCGACCTTCTCTAGGTCGCAGGATGTCACACGTACTCGCAAGAGTTCGCAAACGTTGGTCTCCGCTTAGTGGACAGCCAGCTTTTAAATTTCTATTTATTTGTTTGTTTTTATGTCTTTTTTGAGTATGTAAACAAACAAAAATTCGCTGCGATTTAATAAAATTTGTAAGAGACGGAAAAGGAAGAGAAGCAAATTTCATAGAAACTAGGAAAGTTAGGAGATAACCGCTTTCGGGTAAAAATGAGGATTCACCCGTTCGGGCAAAATTTTTAGGATAAATATTTATGAGTACTCAGTGTCTACCTTTGTTTCATTGTTTCATGAATGTGTATTTAAATACAAGATAAATTTTACCACCACAGATCTAGTCGAGAGTTGGTTGACCAAGTCGATTAAAATCCCGTATTTCATTGAAATATGATGATTTTAATCAATTTATTTGGTTCAAATCACTGATTAAAATCATGACTTTTTATTGATAAAATAAATTAAAATCCCCAGCCCTGCAACATACTGAAATCATAAGGAAGTTCCGGCACGAACAGGTACGATTCCCTTACACACCTTTTTTTTAATAAAGAAAACATTGCACAAATTTTGCGGCTGTGACAAGTGTATAATTTAAGCTAAGGACACAGGACGTGGTTAAATTACCCGAGATCTCAAAAAGTGATCTTCCAACCATGATCTGACTTTTTTGTTCTCCTTACAATAAAGTTTCTAAATACGCCAGAATTTCTCTTTCCTGGGATCGATGAGGGGTTCGGCTCTCTTGAATTGGACGGGAGGATCGCAAAGCATTCTTTTAGGCATCCTAAAATGGTGCCACCTTTAGCAGTGACTATCCTCGGAACTGTAGGATATATAGAGCGGAAAATAAGAAAAATTCAAGTCGTGAAGAGAAATTATATCAAGTCTACATATACAGTAATAACACCAACTAGACACCCACTTTCAGAAAAGGAACATTTGTAAGATGCGCCAGTATCCAATCGGACTGCAGAGTTGACTTCATCATTCACAAGGCGAAACCTGAAATACATTTCTGCTTTTCCCGAGTAACTGAATCTTTCGGCCACAAAGCGTCATAACGAAAATCCATCTCAATGGCAGAAGATGGTATCATCTTCAAATGGTAGCATCAGTACAAATGATGATTACTCATACTATCCGAGCTCACGCGGTGTTGAACGTCTGCTCGGTCAAGTTTGGTTGACCATCCGAGGTGACTGTCTGCTTTTCATGCAGTTCCATTCCCTTGTATTCCTACTTAACAAAAATATACAAAATACGTGTTACTGTCTAATGAAGTTTGTCGGGCAAAATAATACGATTTGAGACGGATATGACCACAACATTTACAAGTGTCTGAAAACAATACTTCACTTTTTAATTTAATGTTTAGTTGCATCAATGTCATCTTAGTACTGGTGGCTAATAATTAAGACGGGAAATTGTTGTTTCCTCCAAAATAAGTCTGCTGCATTCTTTCTTAAAGTTACCCAATAAGTGAAACCCATTTGTATGGGCCCTTGTCGCCAGAAGGTACACTCTCTTGTTGCTAACCCTCGCAGACCTTAAAGTCCAGAACTTGATGTTTACACCTTTAATGGCAACACTTTAAGTTTTTACGTACGTTACAATCCAATGTCGATTCCTATGGCCCCCGAAAACAAGAAGAAGTTTATAAGTTGGTCCCTAGGCTAGACTTGAGACAATGTCTCAACCCGAAACATTCCACACAGTCTTTAACATTTGGCGTTTTATATAACAGTAGTTTTATTTTCTTCACACACTCCGTGTGTTGTTCGATAAGACACCTCCCTGCATCCCTGTTTCAAGAGATGATATGTTTTACTTCTATTTGTTAACTAGTAGCCCATCGAAAAGACCGCTCGCCCCTCTAAAATACATGCTACCTACTTCAACGCAAAATAAAAAGTAGTAAGGAAAACTGCATCTTTGGTCCTTATACACCTTAATGCATTCACATACCGTAACTTTTTTCTTGAAAAACCAAACGGAGCAGAACACCAGAGTAACAAAAATGAGATCCATGGCTCTGAGGCAGGACACAAGACCGTAGAAATATAGACGCAGTCTGGGTAGATCGTAGAGTATGCAGTTTCCAGTTTTACCACAAGATGTCTGAAATAAAAGACAAGCTTTCTCGATCGTTGCACCAAAATAGATTGGACCTGGGATGAAACCTGTTAAAGAACAGAAGATGGTGTAAGAGTAAATAAATAAAATAAAAATTACACATGGCTTTTTGACGGAGATCTAGACAAATAAATATGAACACAGGCTCTTTTCATTTTCCGTTTTCATTATCACCTACAGTGTATCAAAAAACTTTAACTGCGTGGCAGTAGTTCAACCTACCCAACGGACGAAGACTTTCTTTCAGCTCATGGCTACGAAAAACAACTTAGAACCCCAGTCTGATGGTGGCGACAGTCTTAGAGGCGCCATGCAGGAAAAGATCAACTTAATGTTACTGTGCTGTAAAATAGTGCAATGCTAAGCAGGGTCATACCGCTTTTCAATACATTCATGATGAATTGTTACCTACGGAAGCGTTTGAACTAAAGAGAAAGCATTTGACATATATGTCAGTTTGCATTATATTGTTACTAGTTACCAAGCGTGCCATGCAGTGCATTTTTATTTTCTCTAATTTTCGTTTCCCAAAATAAATCATTTTATTAGTTACCACTGACTGTAGTTTATTTAACTGTTTTTTTTTAAGAGGACAGTGAAATTTGTTGCTATGTACTAGTTTGGTTGGGATCTATGGTACATAAAGGTAACGGGAACTTACCAAACACTTTCATGAACACGTTGGATATTCCCATCATCACAGATCTATCACGTTCCTCCACGACCCTAAATTTGAAAGGATTGATATTATTATATAAGATAAAACCATCATTTCAAGGCATATTCTGGCGTCATTTTACTAGGATTGCATATGAATGCAACAATAATCCAGACGGTCCTCCAAACACCGTAGCAATTCCTGTCTCAAGATGTCACATTTTAAAAATTTGTTAACTTTGTTGAATACCGTCATCTCATCTTAACTAGGAAACAGAATGTTATGGAAACTGAGCACGTTTTCGTCACTTCATAATTGGACATCCTGTTTGTATCTTGAAATTTGTTACCGTTGGGAAGTAAAGTTGAATATCTTTTACGGTAGATCTTGCATACACTATATGTAATGTAGAGCAAACGATGTTGCCCAATATTCCTTGCATTGGCATCAAAATCATAGATAAATTGAATGCGAAGTTAAATTAATGTGCAGTGATGACAACACAAATTTACCATACTTAACCTTTTTCTCTAGAAAAAGTTGCATTACTTTTAAAATAAATGTATTTTGACCTCTGAATACCTACTGAAATGCAGTTTTCACCTCATGAGAAAAAATGTCCCGGGAAAATCGTTTAAACTGTTAAAAGAACCTTCCGGTCAACGGTTTCAGAATCGAGTCAGTGCAATTACCTGTCTTGATCTTGATGAATTAGTGATTTGCGAACCATTTAAAAAGTGGCGCCCCGCACTGAGTGAAACGGACTAATTGGCAACACGTACAAATAACACTACTGCAAACGTTTCGACAAAAATTGGAAACCAACTTTGCCATCCCTATACCCCTGGGTGTTCTAATTATTTTTCAAACCATCACAGTCTCAACCTCTCTCTTCTCAAACGGGGTACCTGTATACTAGGTCGTCTCGTTCATTTAGGTCTTGCTTTCCCAAGCCTGGTAACCGGAATAAGGATCTATCCCATACATAAACAGTTGTCGCACCTGACAAAGTTCATAAAGACGAATTTGGACATACAATGACTTACCTAATCTGTAACATTAACGATGGATTTGCCGCAAATGTGATGAAAGTAAAATAGAGCATATTGATGGAAATGTAAACTATCCACATATTATCACACCCAGTCGAACAAGATTCTGGGAAAGCGAAACCATCGTCGTAATCATAAAATTCGCTGGTTAAATCGGTAGGAATGCAGTTACATTCAACAAATACCTGCAAGGAGATAAATATTACTTTCAAAATTTAAATGAAGTAAGAATAATGAAATTTTCTCCTTCCTTAAAGGTCAATTCTGCTCACCTCAGACAGTCAAATTTTCCTAGCCTGCTTACTTAAAGGGGAAAAGCAGTCGCCAGAACTTCTCACGCTTATTTTAGGACTTCAATATTGCATATTCAAGGTAAACAAACCAGGAAGCAAATTCTACAAAATTTCTCGAAGAAGAAAAAATATTGTCACCTGACTTTAAGACGCCAATCATGAAAAAGGACAGTCTACTACACTGATTCAAGTTGGGATGCCCTTTAACCGCTTCCCCAACGTTTAAAACTCGTCTTCCTTCAGACTTCAGTTTATTGCTCCAGGGTTAGTGTACAAGACTCACAGTGTAATCAGAACACTCTCAGTACCAGTACATGCTGTGTAATAAGAGCTACAGTGCTCTGCATTTTTTTTATTTGCTGTCAGTCAAAGAGCTGGACCACATGAGAACTCCCGTAGATTACCGAAAACTTTTCATTTGGGGTGAGAGTTGATTGTCTTTAATGTTACTAAAACTACTTTTTCTTAAATCTGAGATAACGCCATGACCTCAAAAAAGAGTTACCCCTATACTCCATCAAAGTCACATTGATCCTCTGGCATTCCCTCACTTTTACATTTATTTCATGGAAACATACCGTTGTGTTTTCACCATTCATGTCCCACATTTCTGATGACTTACATCCAGCGTGACAGGGAGTGATGTAAGTGATACCGTCAGATCCACAGACTGGTTTATAGCCAATTGAGCAATCACAATCTGTGTTACAATGATCGACTAAGCTATTTGGTTCACCGTTATCGTTGATTGGTTCGCTGAAAGAAAGGATAGGCCAATATTTTCTATTCATTTGTGTCATCAGCTTAACTTAAAACAGATCTACAAAGTTTCTCATCTTAGTCAACAATGTAAATTGAAAAAGTGATGGACCAAAAACAAAGCCCTGAGCAGTGCACTGAGGCAAGGCTCAGTTTACAACTTTTCTCCAGCTGGAATGGTGTGAGCAGCATCAACAAGAATACTATCTAATCTTTCATGAGATGAGATTGAATGTTTTACATCTGCAGATCTAATGATCATGTTAAAAACTTTGCCTATCTGAGAGGTAAGGTTAATAGGACCATGATAACTTAAGACCTTTGATACCAAGTAAGCTCTTTTCATATCTCTCGTCTACAAACTCTCGAAGCATTCTTTACATAGGATTCATTATTGAAAGTTTCACAAAGGTACTTCTGGTGAATATTGCCCCGGTCTCGTTTTAACTTATCAGGTTTAACTTGTATGGGCGTCACCAAGGGGGGGGGGGGTGCGAACGACTTCCCTTTGAGTTTTTATTATTATCATTACAGAAACGTTTAAAGGATGACAAAAAGTCGAAAAAGGATTTCTTCTGCAATTGCAAAGTTTAAATTTCTATTAATATGTTGAATGCCGTATCTCGCTGCAATTACAGATCGGTCCCCCAAATTACTATTTCACCCCTTACTCTTTGTAAAGTGCCGTCCGCTAGCAAGTCCTATATGTGGCTAGACCTTTCAGTGATATTATAACCATATATCTAATATACTTTTCATGAACTACCTTTAAATGATATCTGTTTTTATGGAACACTCATTTTTATTGAAACTATTATTAGAACGATACGTTCATCTCTTGAATTCTGTTCATTTTGGCTACATGTCAGTATAGGTTCAGAGCCGTATACCTTAATGTTAAAAAGGAAGTGCACCTGCGAGATACTTCAAATTGACTTACAATCTTAATGTAAAAATAGTTCCAAGGATGCTGATATTGTTGTAATAGTCGAATGTTCTGAGGGTCTTAACTTTACCACACAGAGAAAAACCTGTCAAGTAGGATGCCCTCTCTAGATTTCGACTCCTATCTCACTGAATTCATACCATATGCCTGTGGGTGTTTAATATTCACCTTTGACTCAAAGGTGCTATATGTCAGTAATAATTTGTTTTTACTTAATCGGATTGCACTATGAAGCGGTAGTCATCCCACCAAAATGTGCTGAGTCAAAGGCCCTTCAAGTTTAGGAAATAATGGTACCCGAAGGAATAAATCGCATTCGACTGACTATTATGGTGAATACACCGTCGAGACTCCAAAGTGGCAAAATAACTGACGAGGCGAAGCCGAGTCCGTTATGTTGTTAAGTTAGAGTCGAGACGGTTTATGAGACAGCAATGGTCAGACAAATGTGGTTAATTCATATTCTACCACCGAAAATGTGTGAAAAACTTCATCTTCATCACTGTTTTTACGTTTATTGACCGTGTGTAGTGAAATAATAGGTCAACGTTCAACCAATCCGAATGCAGGATTCTCAGCAACAGATGGTAGAGGTGGTAGAATTGAAAATTAACTTCCTTGTATCTATGATACGTATCGAACTGGGTGATGGGTCAATCATACCAAATCTCAACTAACTTCCTCTGTTCTTCCTCCCATTTTTGCTCAGCATTTTCAATTTTTACCTTTCCTTTGCCTTTTTAATGGAATAAATGACTGACTATTTTCTATGTCTTGAAGGAGAAAGGTTGGAAGTAAAAACAAAGTACATTCGTAATTTTTTTTTTTTTTTTTTTTTTGCATTGCAGAGTTCAGAGTTCGCTTAAAATTTCTTCATGATTTGTTTTTTGAGGTTCGCTATTTTTACCTCCTTAATCGTGAATACTTCTTTTTATTCCACGAGCATTTAAGGGTTTATGTCTTGGGAATCCTTTGCCTCTGGATGCTACCACACCAGTTGGTTCCCTTTACCGAGCCCATGGATCCCACGATAGTACCCCAATTGTCATTTTAAGTTAAGATTTAAAGTTTTCTCTTTGATCCCCGCTTTCACGTTTAACTCTGAACCTTTATAAAATCATAATTTTGGAATTACCAAACTAGCAATATTGACGATACCTGTGTGGGTGTCTAGAAAAGTTAGACCCGGAGAAAACTTTATGATGTTGTTGTCTGGAACCCTCCAGAATACTGTAATACATTTTTCAGAATATGATTAATGCAAAAATGAAGCACGAACTGGGTGCTGGTTATCTTTCTTCAGGGTCTTTCTTTTCTATACACATGTGTGGGTGTCTAGAAAAGTAAAACCCAGCGAAAAATTCAAGATGTTGTCTTCAGGACCTCCAAGACACTGCAATGGCATATTTGAGACTATGATTAATGCAACCATATTAATCATATTAATGCGGGTCTTCCTTTTCTAGGCACCCACCACGGTGTCTGGAAAAGTAAGACCCTGATGGAAATCATGCATCCATTACAGTATCTTTGAGGGTCTAATGTTTCTAGGACTTATGTTTCTAGGTCTTAGATCTTATGTTTCTAGGTCTTATTTTTCTAGACACCCACACCTGACCACAGAACAGAACTAGCGGTGAGCGTTGGTGCGCTTGGAAATGTATGGGAGCCTCGCAAAATGATTACTGATAAAACGAGAGAGAGAGAGCCAAGACCAATTGAAAGAGACTAAGATAGAAAAGGCTGGGCTTGGAACATCGGGAAGAATACCTCTGATGATCATTTACTTGGGTCCCCTTTGATCCGTCACTGACTTTCATGCCGACCCCTTGGGCATGTACCGACCCGGGTTTTCTAACCTACAGGATGGCCTGTTAACCTGCTGTGGTCAAAAGACCCCCAATTCAGAATTTAGAATTTTGTATAGAATAGACTTACATATCCACTACGTAACTGGAAGTGTAAGAGTCTTTCTGGTTGTAGTTTGTGGTGAGTCCAGCTGTGGGAGGGTTTGGACACCCAATGAAAAGGTAGCATAGTGTTGTCAAGAAACAAAGACTGTGAAGAATCAAAATCATCAAAGCTTTGCCTTTGTTCTGGAGATTAAACTTGCGTATGACGTATCCACCCGACAACGTCCCAATGAAAGCTGCTGGAATCACAACTACACCTGTATAAAGAAATTTACAATATTTATTTGAAAGAATAAGCAATACACTTAACATTTAGCTATTCGTCTTCAGATATTGGGCGCGGTGATTTGGGAAGAGGGGGAGGGGTCTTTACGTAACGAAAATTACCTCAGATACAGCCAAAAGTAGTTCCAAATTATTCGTGATCGTTACTGGTAAGTGTGATAGTTTGCACCAAGGGTGGCAACTGCGGGAGAAATGCACTTCCCTCCGTCGGTGAAGGCTTCCCCCCAAGGGGATAAGATCCAGTTTACTTCACCCCTAAGACAAAAGTTGTAAGCTCGATAAACTTCCATCCACTCCCCGACAATCTAATTGATTTTGCTGACGACAATTTTCTATTCTTCTTAGGAAACTATCAAAAATCCCAATAAAAGATCAATATAAGCTCAAGACTTTCAAAAATTTTGAAAAGAAAGTCAAAAAAGATTCCGGGGCTTTAGGTCAGGAGGATAATTGAAACTGTTTGGGGTGAGAGGATTAGTCCCTTTAATCTTCATGATGATGTTCAGTAATTGGGTAATCCCAGCAAACTGCAAGTCGCCCCGACGACCAAGCTAAATTTTCTCATAAGGAGGTTAGATTCTTCAATATATATCCCAAATCTGAAATACAATTACAATTTTATCTCCAACTACTAATATAAGTTTCAGATTTTAAAATATTTCTTAAAAATGGAAAATAAATGCTGAAACTTTTCCATGTTTGGTGGATATTCAGGACATTAAAAAACCAAATCAACTTCAATCACCCCTTTAATTAATTTTGCTCTTGAAAGGCAGATCACTTAATAAAAACCAAATTTTTTTTATGTCACCTAACCAAAAGACAAAATTTTCTTTCATTAAATTGCAATATTTCCAAACTATCTTTGTTCAAAACAAGGTAGAAGTTTTCGGAAAAATTTCCAGTCCGTCTGAAAGCTTTGGTAAGAAGGCATATGCAATTACATGCGTAAACCCAAACGGATTTCAATCGCCCATGGGCCTACAGCTTTTTCCCAAATGTACTTTAAAACAAGCTTGGGATTATTAAATATCTGTATACTTTTAAGCTACGAGCACTGTCACATCCCACAGGCAACTCATTGTTTTGGTCGGGGTTTCGATATCCTTTCCCCCTGTAGGGGTACTTGGCTCCCTAACCTTGGGGCCACCCCTGATTTGCACTCAAGGAGCTTTTGTTTCTGGTCTTCTTGCACTTGCGCAGTTGCAGTCTTTGGATGGAGAAGGGATAGTCCCTCTCCTTTGACGAATGTTTGATATTGAAAAGTAATTTAGATGTAAAATACTTTAATAATTATGTTCGACAATTTTTGAAGGGATCATGCTTTCAAGCTACTATCACAGTATACGGTAGTGAATACCGTACGTCTTTGTTTGACTGTGTCAGGGAGCTGCTTGATCCCTAGTTGGGTGTTAAGGGAGGATAAGTTGACAAGGTGAAAGGGTGCTTATCATTCTTAAATTCCTTTGTTTTAGGTTGTTTATATGCAAAATGGTCAGGTGTTTGGAAACTCTTTCAACTACACACTTTGAATAGAAATTTTTCTTCTACGGTGATATTTCGGGTGACCTGACACCCCTTTACACCAAAATGTATGACGAGTTACACAGACTGCTAATGAGACTGTGTGTATGCTACTTAGAATAGTCCCATACAGAAAATGGAGATTAACTAGAAGTGGTTTGATCAGAATAATGTATCCATTACCTCTTTTATTGGTCGTAAGGTGTGAAATGTGTCACGACGAAAGCACGAAGCACCTCCAACTTTTCAATTGCAATAACAAAAGTTGTTTCCTTCACCGTAAAAATGGTGTTTATAATGAGGAATTTATCGCTTTTCTTAACATTTTTGCACCTACTTTTTAACACTGTTTAAACAAAACAGAGATCTTTAATTGCTAGGCACTTCGCTTTTAACTACGTTAAATTGCTAAACATGTACTGTTTAATAGCTAAATCTGTTTAGAACTTAAACGTGTTCACAAGTCGTCACAAAATAAGTGTGGTATTGCAAAAACAGGTTTTAGAGTGTTCTTCTATAGTACTCATAATTGCGTAACAGATTTTATGCGTCGATAAAAGAGCAAATGTGATAACTTGCATAAACCTCCAATTCCATTGGAAACTGGGCCGTAAAACTCTATCTATCTATCCAATTCCATTGCGGGCATTCACTTATTGCATTACCGTGCCGCTTTCTGATGAATACACACGTAAAATCAACATAATTCTAACCTCTCCTCGATGAATGATAAGATATGCCTAAGACGGTTTATAATTAACACAACATATATTGTGAAACCTTTCTCAAGCGCAGAAAAATTGTAAAAGTCTGACAGCTTGAAATTTCGATGATCGAAGAATGACTAGTGATAACAGAAAAATTAAAATGGATCCATCAAACAGTGAGAAATATACCTCATCCTAATCTTGACAGAAATCTTTAGTTTAAAGGAAAAATTCAGTCACTCCAATTTTAATTAGCGTAGTATGCTATCCGTTTTCTTGAATGGCTCTTGAGAATCATGTGACATTAATGCAATATTTAATATGATATATTTAAGTCTTTAATATCATGAAGAAGGAAATAAAAGAAGATTGTGAAATTAAGCGCTAGTTTCAAAACACGGCTAGGAACTGCTACAGCATTTCAAACTTCTTGAAGACTCATTGACGAAAAAGAGGATCAACCAATGTTCTTTTTGTTTCCATACGTTATCATGTAAACTATAGCCAACGATGTCATTCCCGTTATATCTGACCTACTATCTCACATTTCCAGAAGCAGAAACTTTGTTTGAAACAATTGATAATCAGTCGAAAGCTGATAGCCTAGTTCATTGTCTACTCACAAGACAAGGCACTTACAAGTGAATGCCTATCTCTGTTTATCTTGTCGTACCTGGTACATGACGTGACCTACGTCACAACTACCTAATTTACTCATCAATGAGTATGGAGGCATTGTCCTATTTGACCTTGAAAACAATTATAGACAAAGTCATAACTTTCAAGAGGTGACTGTACTCTCGCTGCCATAAGTCTGTCTCGTTTCTAATTTAATGTTATGGGTGACTACCAATACCAAGCTTTTGTAAGGTTGTTGTCTCACCTCCAGCGGCATTTTTAACATCACCTGCTTATTATGTTGTACACTGTACATTCTGTAAGATACAGTGGGGTAGCCATGGGGTGGTTTTGGGTTTATACCCACCCATGACCCACCTTGCAATGCAAAAAACACTTGAAAAAGCGGTTTCTTCTCTCTATCCTTAGACTTTTCCCTCACGTCGGGCCCACCCCCCCCCCCCCAGGACACAATCCGGGCTACTTATACAAATTTGTAAAAATCTTGAGGGCCAACAGAGCCACTGATGAAAACAACGTAAGTAATTAACTCTTCAAAATATACAAACTTTTGTGTACAAGTGTCCATAATTTACCCAGTCACAGCTGTGATAAGTACAAAGTGTGTGGCTGCCCTTATCATCACTTTAAGCCCCTTCTTAATACCTAGGATATCGCATATCGCATGGTCTTTTAAATGTTTTAGGGGAAACCCCACACTATATCTTATTCAGTGTTCAGTTTAGCAGATATTCGGCATTGACGTGTAACACAGTTATCCCAAATGCCATACAATGGTCATAATGAGGCTATCTACATTCCTACGTGCAAGGAAATAACATTAGTGTATGCTTAGTTTAAAAAATTGCCGCGTCATGAGCCGAATCGCAGACTCAAGACCATGGAAAGTGTGAAACTGAGGTGCTAAATCTTAGATTAACCCGAATCTACAATGTTTAAGTAGGCTACGGGAAAAATAAAACTTGTGACGCTTTCTTAAATATTTGTAGGTGGAATTCCAAATAAGAAACTGAAACTAGAATTACTGAATGTAGCACATCAAAACCACTGATAAAATAGAAGAACAGTACGTAATGTTTCCATTGCACTCCGTCAAGGAAGTATTGTGACTTAAATTGACGTAAAGCTTAATTGGATAATAATAATATTCACTGATCGTTTTTATTCTTTTCCTAATCTTTGCTATAATTAACTGCATGATGGAAATACTAGATTTTTTTCCTTCCCAGACTAAGAGGTGCTGCTATTCATACAGAATTGCAAATATTCTATTTATCTCTTAGCCTTAGTTTGTTTTGATAAAAGGAACATATGTTTCACAATGGATATAGTTTTATTATGTTCCCTCCCAAGAAAAAAGTGAAGATGCGAAATAGGCCAACTTGCGTTGAACTGTGAGTCAGGCACGCAGCAAAGGACAAAAACGTTGGTGTATGGGAAGAGTTTGGGGGAAAACTGTTTGTGTAGATATACAAACTTCTCATAAGATATCTTTGAAATACGATTTTTTCCTCCTTGATGCTTCACGCGCACCCAGTTTTGTAATTATTTTTCAAGACTTTGACAAGTGTGGTGATGTTATTGTTCCAAAGCCCCCCCCCCCAGACCCTCCCCACAACCAGTCCCTACCCGAAACCGCCAAGCTAGGCAATAGTAAGGGGAGTAAAGATTAGGTGAAAGTCTGTAAAGGTAATTAGCCTAAAATGTAGTGATTCGTCGTTTTGTACCCTCCATGTCATTGGGTGCATGGAGGGAATGAGGTGGCCTCTTTGTCTTAGGCGAAGTGATGTTACATCCGTAAGACCAAATCTAATTGCTTGTAAAGCAAAATTGTGGAAGTACGTGAATACAATTGAGAAAATAAAGAGTTAACGTTTCACAACCCAGATAGGATCTCTTTGTGACTTCCTCGAACACTGTATTCCATTTCACGAATTTCTGGAAATTTCCACCACAGATTTGTTTGCTACAAGAAAAAGGAATATGTGTCATACTTTACCTGTTAAAAGTGCAGCTCTCGATGAGTCCAAATTAAACTGGTTTTGAATATATTTTGGTCCAAAAGCACGTCCTCCGGCTAGACTAGCTGTATTAGCACAGGTAGCTAGTACCATGGCCATCACAGTAAAATTGCGTAGAACGCGCAGGACGGATTTCGATAAACCTGCAACAGTCAAAAAGGAGTCCTCATGTTGAGCGGCTTAACTATGAGTTATAGGGTCTGAATTTCAACTCCATGGTGCAACATAGCTATCAACTGCACGTATTTCTTCCAGGTTAAACTACAAGATGAAATGTTCACTACCCATGGAAGTACTACCTCTGAGGTAGAATCGATGCAGCGGCACCAGGATTTCAACTGAAAAGTGAAAGGGGCCTAAGTAAGAAGGTTAGGAGAATTGGTAGTGTTTGGGGTGAGAAAATTGGACCTTCAAATCAGAGACAACTCTCTGACCATTTTGGCAGTACAAATAAAAATGTCTGTTGCGCTGTTTTAAATCACTTAATAAATATTTTACATGCTTCAGTGATACACACGTGTTTAGTCCTTATCTGAACACTTATTTTGCCCCCATTTTGTAAACACGCTTAAAATCTAAACATATTTAGTTATTAAACACTACGTGTTTTGCTATTAAACGTTTTTTAAAACCAATTTTTTTTGAACAGGACAAGTCTGTTTAGCATCTAATCATGTTTAAAAACTGGGAACAAAATGTTTAGAAAAACGTTTAATTCCTAAACACATGTTAAGAGTGAACGGTAATTGTTAAACGTGCTCATTGTGGGGCAAAAACCGTATACTTCATACAGTTAACTTTTAACATACACACCTACCTTTGACAAATCCTATAAGACCATCCTCATCGTTTACATCCGGCATCTTGAATCCGATCGACATACTACTCATTGTGCTCTGATCTAATTCAACGGAACCACTTCGACTACTGTTGCCGTTCGCTGGATTCTTTGGTTTCTTTAAGGGATGATGGTCGGAAAAGAAATAAAGAGGGAAGGAGAAGAGAATGACCATGCAGCCGGACACAACAAATCCGAACCACCAGGCCCCCAGCCATCTGGGATCATCCATTCCAATTGGGTAAGTTTCTAGTTTGTCCGTAGGGAAGGTTACCGGTAGTCGGAGGCAGAAAGTGGCGATCATGTATCCCAGAGTAGCTCCAATCGGAAAAGTGGTAAACATAATTGCTGTGAATAACAAGTGTATGATGCAATATGAAAGCCATAATGGTCAATTTTAAAATGTCTACCTTGATTATAGACAGATACTAAAATATCTCAAGCATAGACATTTAATCCAGCCCACGCCAAGGTATGCAGTTCATGAGGGGGAACTTTGTTCACATCCCGACGCCAAATCCACTGTGTAATTGGTTACAACCACGGTAGAGCAGATGCTTCATGCAGTGATATTATAATCTGCGGCAGTGGCGTTGGAAATTGATAACCTCACTTGGACAACGAAAAGTGAGTTTTTAAAAATTTGAAGGAATTGAACGACTTATGTTTGAGAAAATTAAGATTGTAAGAAAAAGTGCAGTTTTGTGAAGTCATATGTTCTTTTTATTTTACAGGAACTCATGTATTACGTAGTAAGTAGAACATTTATGACACATAAAATAAATTGTGTTCATTCTAACAACAACTGTGTGGGCAAGACACCAACTTTGAATCAGGATCATCCATTACCTTAGGTTTACATAAAACATAATGCAGATTTGATCGGTTTTATTCAAATCTGATGATCACTGGAAATAAACCGAATTTGGTCGGTGGCCCCTTCCGACCCACACTGAGCGCTATCATTAATGATAAACAATTACACATCAATGATAAACAATTACAAAATAAGAATTAATCTTAAGAAAGTATAAGAGGAGAAGATAGGAGATGTGCCAATATATGAAATTGAATAAAAATGTGTTAACTCCTATAACATCAAAGTTAAAAAAAATCTTAAACAAGAGGGCAATCCACGGAGTTGCATATCTCATCGCTAACATGTGCGCAAGTTCGTTACAGAACTTGAACTATGTATGAGCTAGAAGTTTTATCTGTGCTGAATTTTATGCTACAGTAGAATGTTATTGACAAATATTACCTACTAAAACTCCATGCCACAATCTTGAAGTCCAAGGGAAGCGATTTTTTTTCGTTCCAGGGGACGGAAGTTTTTTTTTCGTAAGATAGCGAGGGGAAAAAATATGGCACAGACAAATCAAGTTCTTGAACAGGCGCACCTTATTAAAAAAAACATCATTTGGATATTTAAATTCTGACACTGGATTATATAAGAACTGGAGAGATAGGCTACCCAATCTTTGTAATGCTTGCCCTTTTAATCCAGTAGGTTTATCTAAGATTTTGGAACAAATTTATTTTTTAAGATGCTGTTATCCCCTTGCAAAACTATGAAAAAAAAACAACGAGCTTGACTGTTACACTAAACTGATACGATTAGATATGGCAACGATAATAAAAGTAAGACGCTTTTGGGGACGCTTTAGACAAGTGCGTAATTGTTATTATTCACTCGCTAGCTGGGCGTATTCTCCATTTTTACGCGACGGCAAACTTCATGTGTGTTGAGCTGATATGCACATCAAGTGCGTCTCAATTAAAAAACTGGGCGTGTGCGCGATGTTGAACGTGTGGCGTTAGAAGATTTCCGGGCGACGCACAAACATTTTCTGCGTACTGGCCTGTGACCAATCCAAGCAAGGATTGCCGGTGGCAAGGAAATTGTCACGTACGTGTTTTTTTTTTTCGGTGATGCTCCAGAACCGCCAAGTTTTAAGGGCACCAATATGTAAGATAGAGGCCCTATGCCTAACCTAATGTTAGTCACCCACAGTTTCATATCTTGGGTTATAACTCAAGCGTATGAATGGCGTACGTTTAGCCCCAGACTTAGCCTACATACTGTTAACAAGCTTGAGATTTCAAGTCTAGCCCTAGGTTTGACTTCAACTTTCATACTACTAGGCCTAACAGTTACAGCAACTTTGGAGTGAAAACAACTGTCTGCATACACCATATGAGAACACTCTAGATATAAGGGCCATCAGAGTGAAGTGCGAGTAGGAACTTAAAAATCTCACTGCAGCATACAAGCTAGTAAAAAAAGAATTTGAGACTGTTACTACGAAGTACTAACCTAGGAGTCTAGCTTATTTATATTAATTGATGAAAAATAGGCTAGTTACAAAACATTAAAGTGGGGATGACACGGCCAAAGTAAGTTCCTAGGTAACTGTTCTTTGGGTACACCTTGACATAAAGTGAATGATTTCCCTAATAAATTATGTCCATAAATACCGAAATACGACGTTTTGAATTCCCAATTACAGGCCAGACTCAGACCATTTGAAATTCGAAAGCGAAAAAACGTATGTGAACGCGTCTCAAAATGGTGAAGTCATTGGAGGCACGGTTAGTAACACTGTACCAGAGAGCTCATAAATACCGAAATACGACGTTTTGAATTCCCAATTACAGGCCAGACTCAGACCATTTGAAATTCGAAAGCGAAAAAACGTATGTGAACGCGTCTCAAAATGGTGAAGTCATTGGAGGCACGGTTAGTAACACTGTACCAGAGAGCTCACAATCATCGAATCATGTGCATGGTAGCGCGTGTTAGCGCAAACATAATTGCAAACACCGGTGCTCCAATAGCAGTGAGCGTACATTGTGAATTGTGCATTGCGCGGTGACTGTTTAGTATTCGCAATAGCATCTTCATCAAACAGCTCATACAGTAAAGACGCGCTCGTAGTGGGGACGCGCTTAAGTGTGGTCTGCTCATACATATTCATGGCTGTTCTTTATAGCAACCGAACCGCGTCTTCCTTGCACAAAAACAGAACTATTTTTACCCGCGCGCATGCACACGCGAACACATTGGCCAATGATTTGCTCCGAATCCCCACCGTGATCGGCGCTTTTCGCTCTGTATGTTGGACTTTGTATTGTGATGTAATCGTTTTCATGAGATTGCTAAGATAAGATAACTTTACCGAGCGTTACATTAGTTCTACATCTAGATGCGCGCCGTAGGGCAGGGTTTGTGCCGCAAATTGCGTCATAAAAGTTAGGCGAGCTGTTGCGGCATTTTTCGAAATTGGGTTTCGAACGCAGTTTTCCTTCGAATATCATTTATGCCGAATTGTACGGGTTTGTAATGGGGTGTGAGATGATATTTGTAAAATACTATATCTAATCTTGCAATAGCCTACACAAAAGTTTTTGTGGCCGTGTCATGCCCACTTTAACCTTTGACAATCTGTAACGTGAACTATGTCCTTGGTTGCCATGACAACCACACATATCGGTACAACTAACAGTATCATGCCTAGGCTACAACACTTAAACTTTCAGATTTGTGGGATGCGTCCTTTAAGAGTGAAAGTGAATACAAAAAAAAAAGTATTTGACCCCCTGTCACGTGACCTTTGACCTTGGTTGCCATGGAAACTACATATTTTGGTAGAACTAGTCTACCCTATTATACTTGTGAAGTTTCATGTAAAATTAAGGTTTTCTTTTGAAGTTTTAGTACAAAATAGCAAAAAAAAAAGTGTTTTTCTGCAAAATGTGACCTTTGACCTCTGACCTTTGACCTTTTCTTCCCAGGGTCTGGGAGACACACGTTCCCACCCTGGGGTACCCACCTACCAATTTTGAAAAGAATCGGTCCAGCCCACTAGGAGGAGTTTGAAGGACAAAAACGTTGTTTTACGAACAAATTATCACTTGGAATTTTTTTTG
Organism: Holothuria scabra; assembly: GCA_037179385.1. Classification (NCBI taxonomy): domain Eukaryota; kingdom Metazoa; phylum Echinodermata; class Holothuroidea; order Aspidochirotida; family Holothuriidae; genus Holothuria; species Holothuria scabra. The sequence goes on from CM074180.1 coordinate 53,017,295, forward strand.
TTCCACTCCACCACTTGACCTTTGACCTCTGTTGCTATGGCAACCACATATTTTGATAGGTCTAGATACAATCATCATATGTGTGAAGTTTCGTGCCAGGAGAACGTTTTGTTTTGGAAATATAGCAGAAAATGTGATTTTCACCGAATTTGACCTTTGACCTGTAACCTTTGACCTTCACTTCCGGTTGTGTATCAAAATGCAATTGTTCCACCTGAGGTACCATCCTACCAAGTTTGAAGAAAATCGGCCCAGCCGTTTACAAGATATTAAGAAAACAAAATTGGACACACACACACACACACACACACACACACACACACACACACACACACACACACTCACCCACCAACACACACACACACACACGGACAGGTTTTGACCCCTCTCTCAGCCATGGACCTTCAGTCACCCCGGGGTATTTCACCATGGGTTAGACCTCGAGACTAGTAACCTGGGAAAATTTACCGTTACCATGGCAACCATTGCGATTTAAGCTGGCATTGCCATATATAGCCCAATAGGCAAAGTGACTACAATATCTCATCCTCCTCACGGAGCGATGAGATAAAAAGTAGTTATTGGTATGTTAACCTAGATCTTGTCATTTTAAAAATGAAATCACCAATTTTGATCTGCCTTCTGTTATAAAACTTCATGTTGAAAGCCATGATAAGACTATGGGTTATTCGAGAACCGGGTGGATATTTGGAATAAACCTGCTTTTCCAAGTAACATGCCAATGGTATTTACAGCTCTATTTATCTTCCCGGATGTAACCATACTATATTCGTTGTTAATTACACGGAGAGTTTTATCCGGAACCATGAAAGAGCCGAAGCCTAACCTAGAGTAAAGCTATAGTGCTCCGAGTTCCCAGTTAAATTTTAGACCAATATCAACTCTAAAAAAAAGAACTCGAGTTGTTAGTTTGGTCGGACACGAAGGCTGCAATGTAACAGTACTACGCTCCTTGTATGATGTATCTGAGCAACTGCTTATGTCTTTGTCATAACGACGTAAGTACCAGGTTGTAGAGTGAAAATTTTACTTATCGCGATGATGACTAACATGACGACATCAATAATTCCAAACACAGAGAAATCATTATATACGGACAGATGCCCAAATCAAAGAGATGCAAAGAACGCTACAGCAACAAAACAGCAAGTAACAAACATCTACGTAACCCAAAGTAACACCACTAAGTACTAAGTAACACAACTAAGTAACAACAAGGAAACAACTAACTAACAACTAAGTAACAAATAGGTAACCACAAATTAACAACAAAGTAGGGCCTATACCGAATTGACAAGGGGTCCTCAGGGAGCTCACAGCCCGCGAAAACAAACTTAAGTTCATGAAAATGACGGTCCGCGAGATAAAATTGTAATCTGGTAACAGGGCTCACGAGATCGAAGATTCGCAAGACCGAGAAAAAAAAGGCCCTCGAGACTGAAAATGAGGAAAAGCAAGACCGAAATTAAATCCATATAACCTTAACAAGCTAGTTCGATAATTAGTTGTCGTGTGGAATTGTGGGTCACAGCGTGGGATATACAAACCGAGCTCCGCACATAGTGTACTCTGTTTCCTTGTTTTTGATACGTGCACACAACACTAAGTGTCTAGTTATGCAAGGGAACGAAAGTAGCGGTCTTAGTCCTACTTTACGTCAGATTAAAATGCAAGCTTTTACACCAAAAAGACAATTTAAAACAGCACTTAGGATCCCTCCTTATGTTATGGATGGATTAAAAAAGAATTATTTCGCGAAATTTTCAAGTAAATTCAAATTTTGGAATACGTGTTGTCAGGTTGTAGGTGCGGGATTGGTTTGTTTACCCCCACTATTTGAAGGATGTGCCCTGTACATAGCCACCAAAACGAATAAACGAACTCTCTTATTCCTTTTTTTGTCACGCTTGCTTTTTTTTTTCATTTTTGATCTCGAACACCTTTTCTCTCTTTCGGTCTATCGAACCCTTTCACATTTTCGATCTTGAGAACGTTTTTCATGGGTTTTGGTCTAGCGGACCCTTTCTCATTTTAATTTTCTCTCTTACGTCTAGTGAACCTTCGGTGTTTTAGAATAAAATCCTCAGGCCTGGGATACAGTTTTACTAGAAACTAGCCTGCCAACCCATTACGAACCTTAACGTGGATCATGGGACGTTGGCACTTATTATGAACTTTGAGGCGGTAAAATTGTGATCTCAGTCAACCTCATCGAACGTTTGACTGTTTAAAGGAGAAAACAGTCACCCATTTTGTGTTATTGTGGTATAGACCATCCTGTTTCATGATTGGTTCTTGAGAATCATGTGACAATATCTTTCTCCTCCACGATTGTGAAATTTACTATAGGAGTAACTGCTTGGTGTACCTTAAATATGCAATGTTTAAGTTTTGAAATATCATATTCGTAATACTGGTAAGAGAAATAAAAAATCATTAGATTAAGCTGCTACTTCAAAACCTGTTTAGGGCGACTGCTCTTTCCCTTTAAGCGTTCAATAACCCACGTATCATGGCGGGTGATATTTTTACGATGCATGCTTTCAAGCTGAAAAACCAAAGCCAATCTGCAGGCATCTGTAGGGGGAGAACTTGAAACATTTACATAAGATAAGGTATGTTGATGAAGCTACACCAACAATGTAAGGAAGGCAATGGTTTGTTTTTGGTTTGTTTTTCGTTTACCCTGTAAATGAGTTTACTTTATGTCAATGTAAACAATGCTTGTAACGGGCACTTGCTTTTTTGATCGAAAGATGTTTTGGCTATGGACACGTTCAGCTACGCAGTAGACTGGTTGTAGCAGGAACAGCGCTAGGATGTCTCTCGTATCTCCCTGTTTATGATGTTGACATAGATATCGTTACTGCACAATTTAAAACCACAGGTAGCAACTTATGGAAGCCGTGGCCCACCCGAAAACAGTGCCACATGGCACATAAATCATTCAAATGGTGTATTAAAACGTATAGACGAATCCGATTAGCTTTTGTGTTTAGTGACTGTAGGCGGCCATTAGTGGGGTCCATCAGCCTTAAATCGTCTTCATTATATGTCTGCATGAATTTCAAACCCTCATATTCAGTGAAATTGCAGAAATAAAGATATAATTTAGTGTACAACCATCCACGATACAGGTAAGCAAAAAAACTGGAAGATTAAAAGGTGACGGACCCCAGTTATGACCGATTGAAATCAGGCCATCACTTGCTGTCCGGATTCGTCTATAAACTAAACGTATCTGGCTGAACGGATTAAAATCTTAAGCTACCCATGACATAGTCATAAATGCATAAAATGGGACCTGCTGTCATTGTGCGGTGGTGCTCAGCATTAGAAATGGAGTAGGGAAAAAAAAGTTAGCCACAACTGGAAACAAAGACCGTGGTTACAAACTAAGCCGTGAAACTCCATCATTCGAACTAACTGACTGACTGTCTGACTGACTGACTGACTGACTGACTGACTGACTGACTGACTGACTGACTGACTGACTGACTGACTGACTGACTGACTGACTGACTGACTGACTGACTGACTGACTGACTGACTGACTGACTGACTGACTGACTGACTGACTGACTGACTGACTGACTGACTGACTGACTGACTGACTGACTGACTGACTGACTGACTGACTGACTGACTGACTGACTGACTGACTGACTGACTGACTGACTGACTGACTGACTGACTGACTGACTGACTGACAGTCCAAGACTCACCGATATACATAGCTGAATTTCTTTTGCTGACCTTGTCATCGATGCATGAAACGATAAGTGGAAACACGGCGCTGCTGAAACTCGTTAGTAATTGTCCAAGCAGAATCCACCAACACTGTGATAAAAGAGCTCCCGACTCACGGTCATCTCTCCTGTCACAGTCTTCTTCCTGATTGTTGCTGCCATCATCTTCGGTAGGAGAACTGCAGTATTCCTCGTCGTCAAACTAACGTGTAAATTCCAAATAAACGCTGTGTTTATAGGTTTGACTAACCTTGCCTCAAAAAATTATCTGCCTTTCATCGTAAATATATGATATCAACAGCAGACCACTTATAGGAGAAGATTAGTTTATAAATGTTTCCAATTCCCAACAAACAAAAAAGGTTATTAAAATTTTTTTAAAACGTTAATAAAGATTTAACAACATTTTTTAATGTGTTAAGAAATTTAAAAAAACTTCGTATATTTTCTGGAAACTGAGCTTATCTAAATGGAAATAAGTTTTGGTTGTAGGGTATTTAATTTGCTCTTTACTACGTATTCTCATTACATAATGGGTACCCCAAGCTCTCATAATTGGCTAATCGAAGAACTAAGGTTGCTTTATATTTAGATAATTGTTGTAAATTCACATCGCAAAAAGGAAATAGATACATAAAACTTACAGAATAAGTCGTACGTCAGTCAAAAGTTGCAGGGCCAGCACTTTTTCTATGATCTCGTTGTATTTCTTTTTGGGGTTTGTGATTGAACAGTTATTTTGACGGCTCAAAGATTTGTATTTCAAAATACATATCTCTAAGCAGCCCATGATCCCTCTGAACGGGAGTTTGTAGCTGCACTAAGCAATTCCTCAAAGATTGATGAAATGAAAGCAATCATCGTATACGCTAAAATTCTAGCAAGGGTAATTGTTTGATCATGATTTCAGTTAGGCCTACATGTTTGTTTTTTTTCGATTCCATCTTTTGAGCATCTTGCAGTAGGAGGCTACCACTTATCTTACCTTTGCAGTGCTATTGAGCGACGACGTCGGTTCCAAAGCTGCAGGCAGTTCATACAGGTAATGGGGTATAGAACATACCAAGCTACCCACTGCACAGATTGAATACAAAGCTGCCAAGACACGGGCTCTGTTTCTCTTTTGGCCATAGTAGATTACGAAAAGTACAGTAAATAATCCAAAAATATCCGTTAAGGTAAAGAAAAATGCAGTTTGTGAACTTTTGAGCTGGAAACGTTTTTCAATGGTTGAAGTACAGGCACCTAAGTACGTCACAGATGTAGCAAGACCAATGTTTGCTAACCACACACACGCTGTGAAGACTTTGGGGTTATCGAAAAGGCCACGATCTTTCATACCACCCCGTGTTGTCTCCTCAACCACGGTGGGTTGGTATGCTGCCGAGGAATTTAGTACGATTGGCTCTCGGTTTCCTCCGTGGTTCGACATTTTAAAACGGTATCGAGGGAGGTTTTCGTGGTGTAGGAGAAAGTCCTGCATTTGTAAAGGAGAAAAAGAAAAACCTTTTGTTTTGCTTTGAGTAAATGTATTGTTCTGTTTTGTTTTTACTTCAAACAGTATTATCAGTTCGCATGTTGACCCAGTGCTTGCACGCGAAGATTTTATCACGAACGACCTACATTGTTTCATTGTGTAATGTCTACCCTAGGGACCACAATGGGAAGAAATTACCACAAAGTCAATGTATGATGGAAAATTGCCAATTAATGTTCAACTGAAAATCTTTTAAAATTTTGTTTCTTTAAGGCCCTGATCAACGCAAGCTAGTTATTCGAGATAACAAATTTATTTTCGCTGGATTCCCATGAGTTTCAAGATTTTGCGTTTTGCTGGAAATGTTACATTGCCTCCTTTGTAGCCTACTATTATTCGATTATCATAGGAAAGAAGAGGGATTTCGGGGTGGACAAATAATGCCACAGCCTCCATCATTCTGGTATTGTGTTTTTATAGTTAATATAGCCTTATCGGTACTCGGAAGAATCAGTTGACATATGCGTATGGAGTTAATATTTCCCCTTTTTTCGGACAACTTTTCGACGACAGAATTTGATATTTACTATATTCCCAGTCACATTATGTTAAATTATTAACACTTATTGGATTCCAAATTAATGAGGCAATCAGACTATGACAGAGAATTATAACCTTTTGTTTCAGCATCTTTTCTCTTCTGAACTGATTGTACACCAGAATATAGAAACATTGAGGAGGCTTTCCAAGTTAGAAGAAACGTTAATTTTATGTCAATTTCTGCTGAGTGAAAACTTTTTAATATTTGTCGGGTAAAAAAATCAACATAGATGCAAGACTACAGACAACCTACAATACACCGTAACCAATTTTGACGTTTGACTGTGTTCCACTGTGGATCACTTCTGTTAGTTTTGAGTCAATGAAGAAATGTGGAGAATTGAAGACGTGACTACTGATTGTAAAGAAAAAAAAATCGGATTGTTCCTTGAAGTACCGGTATCTACAACTCAGATGTTTATTAAGGCGATACCAAAAATTCTTAGAGACACGCGAAGGCCTCCACCGTGTCAAAAATAATTGTAATTTTACAGTTATACTCGCAGCTGGGATTCCGGCACTCTACCTGTTGTGTGTAAATCTAACATTAACTGTACCTATGAAGCAAACTTAATTTCTGACCACTGAAATGGTCTTCAAGTGTAGCATTCAGGGGTAAAAAGGTTACATACACGGAGTCGCTATAAGATACACATTTCTAGTGCAAAACTTTAAAACAACATTCACTACCTGGAACCCTAGCTGCCAGTACTTTCAATGTAAAATTACATTTCTCTTTTACAGTGCAGAATCAAAGTCAAAGTGGGCGATTGTTTCGTCTCCTATATGAGTCTGAAGTTCCCTTTTGACTTTATACCCTTTTTACATCCCCTTCCCTCGAAAAATTCGATCCATGACAAATTTTCGCTCCTGTTAACGCTAAAGCACCTTGTCTGATTGGGTATGATGGTCTCTTTAGGAAGATTTTATTTGAACATGTAATTTGCATTGGTACATAAACAGTTGCTTTTATTTGTGATCTTCAGCCACTCAACCAAATTGGACCAGTGCTAGCTCTTAAACTACTATATCATCGTTTATGTATTGACGCTCACCATTTTATTATTCACATTGTTCATTATAGGCATACTAAAATTAAACCATATCTAAATTACTAAGGCTGCGGCCATTCCTAATATTTATGCGGATTGTGGAATAAATATTGAAAGGGCATTCTTGTAACTCATCTCCACAACACGTTTTGAGATTGATATCTTCGACAAACATTCCATATAATTTACAAATCCTCCGATCATCCTGTGCAAAACCCATTTAGCAGATACTTGAGGACTTCGGTGTTTAAGTCTATTATTTTATTTGAATATGCTAAGGAGACAGCTTAGGTTTTTCTATCCTATCTGCATAAAGTGTCTGCACTCTGCAGGCGCGGGATCCAAAGGGGGGGGGGGGTTACGGTTTCAGCCCTCCATTTTTCTCCACATCAACAGTAAAAACACGGGGAATTAGCAGTGTAAATCTCTCGCACTCCTTCTTTCTCTTAAGTTAACATCTCCCCTCCTTTTTGGAATGTCTGGATCACCGTCTGCTTGGTGTTACTGATATTTGCACAGCAACCACAACACAAGAACCATATGAAGGAGTGATACTTTTACAGTAAGGGGAAGCTCCTTTGTAATCGGGGGGGGGGGGGGTTACCTCCCGACGGACCAAATCTGCCACTTGTACCCTGCATAGGCTTTTTAACGTACCGCAGTCTTATTTCATTACAAAAGCTGTAAAATGACATGATTTAACAGTGTTGGATTAACAAATGTTCGAAAAGCCGCCATAATTTTACTATCTGTTCGTCAGAAAGGTTCGCAGGTTGCAGCTGTGTACGCACGAATGTATCATGTTGTAGATTGAGGAGTTCATGATTGCCAACCTATGTACGGTTGCATGCTTCAATATACAATGAGTGACCCTAACTTCACCCCCTTAGTCCCATGAAAGATTTTGTGAAGAGGAACGAAATAATTGTTGCGAAAATAAATAGCCCTGTTCCTGTCATTGCATAATTGTTTACATGAACAGTAACAGAATACCTTATTGCTAAACAGATCCCATGCAAATTATTTGAAAATGACCTTCTGGTAAATGAAGTATAACTGGTACCGTAGTCTAGTAGTTATGGTTGAAGAGTAAACTGATTGGAAGTTTCCATTTGGCTCTTCTTCAAGTGACTATTCTCTATTATAATGTAAGTCCAACTTATTCCGTAAAAGCAGAACAATCATATGAAAATATGATCTGGTGATAAAGCAATAAAAATGCTTCTTTCGGGACTCAAAAAGCCAATACCTCATGAAATTTGCTTTCATTTTTCATGAAGAAGTCATCTAGAGGAGCAGAGGACCAAGAACACCTTTCCTCATAGAAATTCCTTACAACTTACTTAAAGGTAAGGAGCAGTCCCCCCAAGCTAATTTTGAAGCAACACCTAAATATCACAATTTTCTTCTTATTTCTCTTCAAACTATCGTTCATAACATTTTATGACTTCAGTATTGCGTACTCAAGGTAAACCAAACAATAACTCTTACTAAATTTCACATTTGATTAGCAAAAATGTTGTCACATGACTCTCATCAGCCAATAATGAAATAGGACGGTCTACTACACTACTTCAAGTTGGGGTGACTGCTCTTGCCCTTTAAGTCTTAAAGGCCCAGTTCTCTCAACGCAAACAGTACTTAAGCCCCTCCCACAATTGTCTGAAATTCATCCTCATCCAGATACAATCTCAGTTTATTACTTCAAGGTGAGTATACAAAAAATAAATGTATGTAATCTAAACACTCTCAGTACCGTTCATGCTGTGTAATATAAGCTTTGCTACTCTGCATTGTTTAAATTAGCTGTCAATCAAAGAGCTGAGCCAATTGAGAATTTTGGTACCCCCGTACCAAAACTGTAGTTTGAGGTGAGAGGTTTGGCCCTTTAAGTACATCAAAACGGTCAAACATATAATGTAAGGTATATGAATGGATGGATAGATGGTTCTCTATTGTGTATTTATCTTGATTTCCATATGCCAAACATGTACATTAGTAAAGTTGTTTTCAAAATTTTGTTCCCACTGAAATATATCTTGCCTTTGGTTCTGTTAGATGAAAACAAGTGAGTCCCTCAGTAAGTTTACATGACAACTGAACTTTTCGGGGAAGAGGTAATGAGAAAGCACTTTTCTTCCAGGTGAGGAAACCTGATGAAAAGTTTTTGAAACAATTATTTAGTTCGTTATGAGACCAAGGAGCCTCTAGAGCAACTCCCTGATGAGACTAGGGATATTTTCCATCTACAATGCTGTCCATTCTCGCTCCCTCTGACTGATATTCGTGACCCCACCACTCCGTCGTTTGTGTACCGACCTTATGAATAAACATTAACTGCACATTTCAATTGTTAGAAGCTCTGCATATTCAAAATTATTTATGAGTTGTGTGTTAGAGTACTATTTATTTATTTATTTATTTATTTTTTTTGACCTTCCAGAGACAGTTGAAAGGTGACTATTCTGAAAGAAGCTAGATACTGTTTTGAAAATACTGAAATATATACGCATCAAAACTATACTATGAAACTAGATGGTAATTGAATGATAGCAAATTTATAAATGGTTAACAGAAATACTGAAATTTTGCGACAGTCTACATCATGATTTTTGCATAGCTACAGTGGTATGAGAAATATCAGAATGTGTGGAGCCCCGTCTGCACTATGCGACGCGACTTACTGCGAAAAGATTGTGTTGTCGTGCAGAGTGACTGAAGAATATTACACATTATTGCTCATTCAACTATCATTTCAAATCATGTAAATATTTTTAAAAAATCAACATCTCAGCAATGTATTAATCTATGGAAAAGACAGTTGAATGGGAAATATTCATTTTCCAACTCTACAGTAAACATTTGTGAATTTACACCTTAAGAGCAAAGCAAGTCGCCCATACTTATTTCACAAGCTAAAGCTTTTAAATTCCTCCTATTCCTCTTTTAAGTATCTTTCATGATAGTTTAAGACATAGATATCACGTATACTTTGGGTACCGGTACTTCAGACAGTGACTTTTTGAAAATTTTACATTTTAAAGAAAAAATATGATCACGCTATTCTTGGAGCCATTTATGAAATAAGATAGTCTATTGCACTAATAAAATTTGAGGAGACTACATTTCTCCATTAAGGTACATTTCATTTAATAGTTAGAAAAACCAAATCATAGTATGCTTACTCTGTGGAGGCAAAAAGGACGAATCTTGTAAAAATAATTTTGCTAAATTATCAAAAGCAACAGAGGCAGAGGTAGAAAAATAATTTTCACAAATTTAAATGAAGGGAAAATGCACTTACCCCGATCTAGATTAGTGTTAGAGACTATTCTATTTCACAAAAGACTCTTCATAATCATATGCCAATGACTCTATTCATTTGTTAAATTTATGAGGAATTTCTGCTTGATCAACCCATTTATGTCATGAAATATGATAAAGATTCTTGGAAAAAAGGAAAACATTTATGAATGGTATTTTGTTTTGGAATAATTTAAGACCCCCCCCCCCCCGAATAAAGATAAAAGTATAATCTCCTCTGTAAATAGATTTATACATACAAAAATACATTTACATATTGAATCTATAATTTATAACTACTATTGATACAAGTAATTTTAACATTCTGCTGCATTGAAAAGAAATTCAAATATTTAAGACTTACGAGACACCGAGCGTAAATATTGTCCTTCAAATCCTAGGTACCGGTAGTTCACGGATAGTTTGTTTTAGATCGTTCAGCTACCTATGTGTTATAATCTCTTCAAATTCACTTGAGAAGCTCCTCTGCATGGTTGGAACAATGCATCTCAATTAACGGATCCTTCTTTGCCAACTTGCACCAGTCACCACCGTTGTATCAAAGTTCATAAGGATTATTATTTGTTTCCAATTAATGATTAATTAGATAATTTCGTAGAGTATTAGCTCGTGCGACCGTTCAGTGTACACAAACTAGCACTGACAAGATAAAAATAGGAGACATGTTTAGTGTTAGCAAATGACTAATTGTTCACGATTGTCTCAAGTTAATCGTGGGACATACCCTCTGTGGGGTGGATATCAAAATGCATACACAAACAATCAGTGTAAACAATTCAAGACTGAATTAGTTGTTGCAAAGTATGACCAAGTCGTGAAGGAAATTTATTTAAGTAATCAAGTCAAAATCTTACATTAACTTGTATATTAACCCTTATCCCCTATAGGCAAACTATTTAGGGGTGGGATGGCCTTTGTCCCACCCAGGAGCGGAGCCAAAGGAGATGGTTCTGTGGGTTGAACCCCATGTCACAAGCTTGAAAACCACTAACGATAGCAAAAATGGCAAAACTAAGTAATAATTGTCGCATTGTTGACAGGTTTATTTTGTATGGAGACCTAAAAAATATTTTCTCCAAATTGGAGGAGGGATTCCCTTTATTAGGCCCAACTTCCAAATGTGACCACACTACAAAAAAAAAAAAAAATCCATGGCACAATCCTAGCTATGCACTTGGTACCCCACCCACTCAGCTGCGGGCCTGCTTATCCAAGTTTGCAGATCACAAAATTCTACTTATAGGAGTTTAACTTCTCATTATAATAATTACCAAAGTGAAAAAGGGAACAATTTATTTTGCACAGAGACTTTCACTCTCATCATGTTCTGTTAAATTTGCGAGATACTCCGACCATCCGTGATTTGATTTGAAGGTAACATCTTTGCTAAGTAGTTCCCTCAAACTTTGGTGTGCTGTCTTTCAGAGTGGGAAATGTTCTTTTAGACCAACGATCGGTGGAATGATGAGGGACGGAGTAGATGACGGAGAAGATATATGGCGGGAAAATCTGAAAAGGGTTAACAAACTAGTAACTGCACTTAAGCGGCTGTACAAACAATATACTTGGGTTATCACACTCAAGGTGTAGTACAGAAAACGGTTGAAATAAGATTTATATGGGCGCATCGAAACATATCTGATCCTGGGATTGTTACACTTGAATATCATGACCAGTGTTGTCTTTCATTACCCTCACTTAAAACACAAACGTGAAGAAATAGACTTGCGAAAGTGGGGGCATCGTCGTCTCCGCTCTTCCTTCTCCAAATCGTCGGCCCTATATATATTGCAAAAATTGATTGAGGTTCCACATATTCACGACACAGAAGCCGCGGTCACCACAACGAATTCTGACCGAATTCTGATCCGATTTTTTCGATTTTTTTGTGAAATTTTCTCCATTTCTGGTGTAAAGAGCCATTCATTTTTTACACAGTGTAAAATTTATATTATTTGCATCTGATGTCAATAAAAATAAAATAACAATTTTTTTTGTGAAGTCACACCTACATTCATTTTTCCCGGTGGCTTTGTCCGATAAAATATGTCTATCGTTGTGACGTCACGAAATAATTAGCATAAATCTTATTTTTACAGTCCTGATGTACAACTCAAATATTAACAAAGGTTGGCAAATTTTTGGCTCTTTCCGACCAGAGATGGAGAAGAATTTAACAAAAACTTACAGAAATCGGTTTGAAACCCGATATGAATTTTGTTGTAGTGTGACCGGGACGCTAAGAGTCAAACAAAAGTTATAGGGACTAAGGAGATGATAACCTGCCTACAATACAGTGCTAAGTCTGATTATATTTGTAATATTTTATGTAAGAGATAAATTACTGTTTAATACAATAACCACGCCCCACGGGCGATATCCGCCCGTGCCAGTTCAAAATGCCATTAGATGAGGCAGATAAAATACTTTAATATCTTTGATTTCTTCTGACTAATATTGGTGAATCTCCATTTAGATTATCTACGTATGTGCGTAATTTAAAGTAGGCCTATAACGCTGATATGACTTTAAATTTTGTGTATATGTGGTACATCAACTCAATATGATAATTAATGCGATTGCATATTTTGAGCCCGACATCGTAGGGTAACAATGCAAATATTACTCAGATATTTTAATTGACCACGTCCTCTAAATACCAGTGAAAAAGACTTCAATGAGCAAACCTTAAACTATTCCATTATCTGATAACTGTATACCAGGTTAAGTAAAATCCACTTTTCGCATTCAATATGGGCGTTTTAAATTACGTGTGATACAAAAACAGGTCCAAAGTGCAATTGGGTTTGGTCGAAGAAACCCATTTGCGGTTTCAGAGAAAAAGTCAATTATTTACGTGGGCGACTTCCTGATTTTGACAAGGGAGGTAATATCTACCAACAATCAGAATGTGAAAAAGATTTGTAAAAGGTGAAACAAACAGGTTTTAAAAGTCAAATTTTCCCTCTACAATGAAGAAGAAGTAAAACTGATATTACAAAAGAATTTTTTCATGAGTTCTCCAGAAACGTTGGCCGTTACGTTATATCTAAAATAAGATTAAAGTTAGGTTGCTCCTATCCTATCTAGAAATAATGGTTCCATAAGGCGGTGTATGCCAAAACCAAACAATGGGTATAGGCTCTTTTGGATACCGGTAATACCTCATGTACACGTGTTCATTTTTTAAAATTTTTCGGTTATATACTGTATGTGTCATTGCAGTTGGAAAAATGTTTGTAGTCCTTGTATCATTAAGCCTTTGCGGTATCTACGGGGAGAATGCCACTCTTACAGTAGTCTTGGTCAGGGGTGGCGCCAGGATTTCCCGACAGGGGGGCCAGCATTTCAAGGCCCCGACAAAGGCTTTGAGTTAGTCCAGGTGGGACGTGACTTAACATTTTGAGGCGCGCGCAGCGCGCGAAATTTTTGGCCTTCCTTTCAACAAATACTTAAAAATCTGGAGTTTATTTTAAAGACAAAATTTAGAAATTTTTAAAGAAATTTTGTTTTTGAGAGGACCATTGAAAAGTCGATGTTTTTTTTTGAAGGATCTGTCCACTGTATGGGAAAAATCAAAAACGTTATATAGGCGACAGCTATTAATATTCTGGGGTTACGCATTTAATAGTACTAGGCCTACGTACTTGGATTCAACACGAGACTATAGGTTTCCCGAAAAGGGTTTTCCTTTTTTGAACCAAGTTTTTAAAATTAAGAGCTTATTTTCTTTGAGAAATTTTGGAATTTAATTGAAGAAAACTTGGTTTTGGAGTACAGTTATCATGATATATTTGGGTTTTTTATTAAGTGATATGACACCCAAGAGCAAAATTAGGTATATGGAATGATGGGGGGATTAACAGAGTTGACTTTGGTTATTTATTGTACGCAGTATCCATCGGAATTGGAAAATTTTGCCACTTTTAACAATCTAAAGCTTATACTGGAGAAAACTTGTAATTTTATGACGGATTTACGAGTTTTATAAAAGAATCTAATCTTCTTACAAGAAAATCAAGTAGGGCGTGATCTGTAGTTTGGTTGGGGTTACTGAATATTATCATGCAGATTTAGGCACCCGGACCATATTGGGAAAATTCTCCCGCGGAAACAGTTTGGCTTCCCATACATTTGAAGTTTTACATATTGCCATAGACGTACGGGAGCGTTTCAGTTTCTGAGGGGCAGAATTGTCTCCTTTGTCCGAAAAATGTAATTTTGCCCGAATGACTATCAAAGTGCAGAGCACAGAAATTTTTTACAAACTGAGAACCTCCAGACAGCAGGAAATGGCATTTCCCGGGTTCGTACCTAAAAACAAATCAGTCATTATATTGAGCTTTCTTTCGCAATAAAATTTTCACTCAATAATATTGTCCCAAAACGAAGAACAATTTGCAAGCTTGCAATGTTCTGTTTAGTAATCTGTTCTACCAAAACAATCTGAGCGGAGCCCCACCATCAGTTGACGCGGAGCGTACAGAAAATTGTTAAAAAATCTAACCCGGCTCTCAGACCCGGAACAGGCATTTCTCAGACTTGTAACTAGTTATAAAGCAGTAGTTATTTTGAGCTTTCCTTTAAAATGAAAGTTTCACTTCAATAGAAAAAGTCCATTGCAAGGCCTGCTAAAATGATGAGATTTTCTACGTGACTTCCCAAACTCCAGACTATAAATGATTTTTCTTCCTATGTATTTGAATATTTGAAAATATGTCACTTTACAAGGTGGCTTCAAATGAATTTTCAGTCAGACTTATTGGGAGACATTTTCACACTACTGTTTATCATCAGCCTATGGTAGCTGAAACGGCCTGTCTGATCTTTTCATTGCCGTTACTAGAATTCGGCTGTAGGGGCAGGCCAGGTGGCAGAACATTGGGCACTGCATGCACCTGAACAACCTCTCGTCTGTTTTTTGTCAGGAAAATTCGGAATTGTGAGTTTCCTTGAAGAATATGGTCTTCTAGTGAGCAAAATCAAGAGGACCGTCCGGATGACTGAAATTTATAACACCCGCATCTTTTATCAGTTTAAGAAAGACATGCAGATGAAGGTTCCCCGACGAAATTGGGTTTTCTCAACAAGAGCCTTCCCCGACGGGGGCATGACCTTGAGGATTGAAGATGGGATGAGGGATAACAGAGCTAGTAAGAAGTGATTAAAACAGATTCACATCGGCATTATAATACCGTTACAAAAGAATTAAATAGTTCAAAAAGAAAAAAAAGTTCATGATTATCCTTCCAGTAATTTCAGTCCTTTACCTTCATTTTTAGGCCTCCCCGAAGGAAATTGCCGTCAGTTCCACGACGGGGAGGGGATAGGACAAGGTACATGAAATGAGGTTTAACCGAGCAAAGAAGAAGTGATTGAAAATCGATTCTGATACGTATTAAAATAGCATTTCAAAACAAAAAAAAGTTTACCCATTCAGTAATTTCAGTCTTTGTAGGCTTGTTTTCTTTTTCTTTTTTATTATTTTTTTATTTTTTTAGGCCTCCCCGACGAAATCGCCGACCTTCCCCGACGGGGTGCAATTCCCCCCGCCCCCCCCCCCCCCCCCCGCTGGAGCCACCCCTGGTCTTGGTCATGACGTTATTACATTATATTCATCAAAGTTCATTGTTGAGGGCGGGCTTTAAACTTGACCATCAGAGCCATATCTTGTTTACTATTTTGCGGGGAGATTTGCTTCAGTAATAACAGAGCTGAGAATTTCTAAAGGTAATAGAGGGCGTACTCAAAAGAGTAGCAAATGTTGTAGTATTAGCTAGTATTAGGGTCTTGACCAAGACTACTGTTACAATACAAGCTCATCGTCCATAAGACTGACCCGTCACCATTTTTGGTTTATCAATATATGGAAAACCCTAGAAGTGATGCAAGTCCGACTTTTGAAAAACAATGTGATCGTCGTGCATTTTACTGTAGATGAATGATTCATGAACTGACTTAACATTTGTCACGTGTCTCTTTCGGCTTGCAGGGTTCGAGGCTAAAGGTTTTTCGTTGCATTTGACCGCACTACTCGTTGCCAGACAAGACCATTTTTTAAAATGGATAAATTTGCCTTCTTCCTCTAAAAAAATATTATTGCTTGGAATTACAAAAATCTTTTTTATTGTGTGTCATATATTCAGTTGAATGTTTATCTGATTTAAACCGTATAAGCTATTTTTAAATCTGAGGAACCTTGAATTTTGCCCAGAAAAATATTTTTTTCTTACTTTAAATTACCTGTCTTCGTCGAGTATTCAGTTAAGTCTAGGTATATCTCGATTTTTAAAAGAGATCAAAGACCTATAGGTACGTACGTACGTACGTAGAAACGTTTCATAACTAACTAATGTACGTACGTAGGAGTTTTGGTAAGGAGATTTTAGCAGTTATTTTTAACATTAACAACTGTGCCATCTTCTTATTAAAATAGAATTGAAAATATAAAATTGGTTGAAATGCGTGTTAAGTACATTATGTTAAGTTTATCTGATTTTACTGTGTATTTCAAACTTTGAGCAAAGTTAACTTTTGGCGCAAAAAGTATGTTTACCTTCAGAGTAACGCCACTTAACATTTGTAGTGTCTTCAGCCTCTCTCTGGTGTGCAGTGACGTTACCAGACTTTTTATTCTAGAGGGAACTAGGGGCACAACAATTTTGCCGGGAGGAACTGGGTTCAGGGGCCTGCCCAAGGTCCCCTGGTGGGATCCAGGAGCAACGCCCCGGTGGGGGACCAGGGGGCGAAGCTCCTGGGTTTTAGCGTGTTTGTGAGGTACTTAAGTTGCTATTAAAGGGTGCTTCTATTGACTTAACATTGACCTAAAAATTACCTACAGTGTAACTTCCAGTGAGACTTATGGTAAAAAAAGGCAGTACCAAGAGCGAATCCGACTGACATTTTGAAAAAGGGCAGGATGAAATATAGAGAATGGCTGATGGGCAGCTCATGATGAGTCTCGGTGAGGGTCCAAAGGGCGTAGCCCCCGGTAGCTCCTGGTTTTTAAGGGTTTTGTGAGGTATTAAGGTCGTAATTTAAGGGTAATTCTATTGTCTTTACACTGGTCTAAAATTACTTCCAGGGCAACTTCAAGTGAGATTTTACTGGTTACAAAATTACTGAAGCTACTACCAAGAGCGGATTTGGCTGACATTTTGAAAAAGAGGAGCTGAACTAGAAAGAGAAAGAGAATGCAGTTGATGTGCAGTTAGATGTGATCCTCTTAAGGAAAAATGTTGACCTAATCCAGGCTGCTTGAACGGTTACCTGAGCTGTGCGCCACCTTTAATTGGCGTAGTCGGAAGTGTGCAGAAAATTTTGAAAAAACGCAACCCCTGAGACAGCCGGAAATGACATTTCCCAGGTATTTTTGCGATATTTTCAGTTGGAAAGTATGGAAATTACTGCCTTTTCTTGTCAAAAGAAGAATTGAACCTTAAAAAATTCATAGCCACACTCTAACTACAGACAGACAGAAGAGATACGTTTTTTAAAACACAAATCTCAGTTGGGGGAAAACGATTTTTCACTTTCCCCCTGCCCCCCCCCCCCCCATTGTCGACGCCACTGCTGGTGTGCAATTTATTTGGGTTTCTTTCCTGCCTCCTTCCTGCATCTTCGGTCCAGGGCCTTCTGTATTTCCTTGCCCTATTCGTGTCAGTACTTTTCCCATCGATATTTAAACTGATTTTTCACTTCAACGCACATTTTCTTGTCTAGGCTAGGCCCTTTTACGTTTTTTAGTATTTCTTCTCCTTCTCTTGTTTTCCTTTCATTTAACAATTTTCCCTTTTTCCTTTCACTTGTTTTTTTTCTCCCTTTTCTAGTTTTCTTCATTTTCCCGTCGAGGCTTATTTCCCTTTCATTTGCTCCTGGGAGAAGTTTTTCTACTCTAGCCACACTTTACTGCAAGTAAGGACTTCACTTTCACCGAGTGAGATTTTGGTATTTGAGTTAATCAGGAAATACTATGGTCGGTCTGTCATGAAAATGCTGAGGTTTGCGGTGTGAAAGTGATTGTTAGTGCAATAATTCTAGCAAAGCAATCCAGTTCACAATAATTTATAAATTTTTCTAGTAGAAGTAAAGAAAGTTTCGACAATTGGCGATTTAACTTGTATTCACCTTTTTTGTTTTTGTTTTGCGTGAATGTGTTAGATGATGCCACATGTAAGGCTGTAAGGCATTTATTGCTAAGACATGTACTGAGTTATGGCATGTACTGATACTCACTTATACTGTGGAATATTAATTTATACAATAAACCAAGTCTGGCATTACCGTTAATTGTCCTTATTATACCAGGGAGTTACACCTCCCTGATTATACACCTGTGACAGTGAGCCCCTTTTTCGAGTTTGATAAGCTGGGTGTGGTCAAAGTTTGAGTTAAAATATTAGATTTTTTAGAAAATAAAGGTTTAGTCGAGTACGCCACAGAATAGCAGCAATGTAAGGCTTTTCAACCGGAGCGATTGAATGATCATCATAGGGGTTTGTCTTCTAGGTTCCCCTGCCTCATTCACAATTGTCTATGACCCATAGAAGAAGTTTCGATGAAAAACATTGCTTTCTGTATATTTTCTTAAATACCTAACAATTCAGAAAGTTAGAGTAATTTTATTGCCATACTGAAATAATGAATAGGCCTATATCGTTTTATTGTAAGCCTATTGTCATAGTCAGAATGGCACCTTCTGCTTCAAACGAGAGTTTGTCTATAAGTTTATCTGCCTTAAAACGGTAGACCAGACAGTGGAAGCAGCTATTTCAAAAGCTGAAAGTCCCGGGAAAATGGTTCACGCACGCCTTCATGCACTAGAATTAAGCAGACGTTCGTTTCTTATTTGTTTCAACCAGGCAGTTGTAAAATCACTCCCTGCTTTAATTTGGTACTTGGCATTTGCGGATCTAGGAATTCCTGTTGGAGGGTGCCGATGCCCGATGACCAGGATGTATCGCTGCCTGAAAGACTTGAGTATTAGTAGCGCTACTATCAGTTATCGGAGTATTCAGAACTTTTCGAAAGTTGCGAGCCCCCAAACAGCCGGAAATGACATCTCTCAGGTTTGTAAGTAGAATCAAATCAATCTTTATAGTCTGAACTTTTGTTTGCACAAAAAAAAATAAAATAAATAATAATAAAAAATAAAATAAACAATATTCACTTCAATAAAACGTAAGCAATGTGAATGATCAGAAAATACCCAGCTAGAATTTTCCGCTTCCATTTACTTCGCAAAATTTTGACCGGCTCTGTTATGTGCAGGAGTGTCGCAATGATGTTATGAGTCTATGATAACATATGATGAGTCTATGTCTATGATTGGACGTATAGTCCAATATTGATCAGCGATTTTTGTCAGTCATGTCACTTAAAAAAGATGAAATAAATTTATATTTGTGGTAAATTCAGTGGCGTTAATCAGTATCGAATTGTTAGGGGGCATACATAACGCAAACAGGTCGAATGCTTAAGCGGAGCCCTACCTTCAGTTGGGAGGAGGAGAGCACAGAAAATTTTGAAAAATCGCAACCGTGGAACTCGGACAACCGAAAATGGCATTTCATAGGGCTCTAAATAGTAGCATGAGTTGCCCTTGGTTCTAAATTTTGTTTAAAAGAATGTTGATTTCCATTATAAAACAAATTGCACAATGATCAGAAAATTACGAGATAAAATGTACCACAACCATTTTTCCTGACAATTTTGGTTACTCTATACACATACACTGCACCTATAAACTCTTCCGTCTGCCAGTGGTATCTAGCACTTTAATATATCCCAACACTTTTTCATTTTCCTCTCAAATATTCTACCTTTTTGAGCAAAGGATGGCGCAAAGGATGTCGCAAGACATTTGAAGGGAAGTGTTTTCCATGTAGAAGCGGTCAGAATGTGTACCGATTTTTGTAATCCTTTTGAATTTTCTTCAAATGTATACAGTAACTATGATTTTCGTTTTGCTTGTTTTTCGAGCCCCCCTTCTGTAAATACCCTTCCTAGGGGCTTTCTGTGTAATTAAAAACATGATACTAGATTTTTAAAGATAGGAATGGTTGCCGGAAATTTTCCAGGTGCTGCCCGAAATTCATGTCTTAAGGTATGCGACCTTGCTTTGCACGCCTACGGTTTAGACCTATGATATTACCGTTTTTTCTGAATACATAAAACTGTATTTTCAATT
This sequence comes from Holothuria scabra, assembly GCA_037179385.1. Lineage (NCBI taxonomy): Eukaryota > Metazoa > Echinodermata > Holothuroidea > Aspidochirotida > Holothuriidae > Holothuria > Holothuria scabra. The sequence continues at coordinate 53,037,707 of CM074180.1, forward strand.
GCTCTTATTTTGTAACAATTTTAAAACAATACAAGATGATGTACAAACGAGAAGGCAAGTGACCCATCAACGGAAGTACAAAAAATAAGTCCTAGAAAATTTAAGGGGGTATGCCTCCCGTGCGCCCCTCTAACGTCCCCCTTGACTAAATTCACGTAAATCGAAAACCTTGTCTCTGGGTAGGGGAACAATCTCTGAAAAATAAAATCATTCAGTTTTCAGTTTCAGTTTAATTCTTCCATCTTGCGTAGTAAATGACATAAAATCAATATGTATTTAGGCCTACATATACAAATATTTATAATTATTGTAACAATGTTTAAAATGAAAACAGGGGTAACATGGAAGCAAGTAGAAAGTGGAACCAGAAATAAGTTTGAGAAAACTTTTGTGGACTGGTCCCAGCAATAATTAAATGTAATAATATCTTATAAAATTACCAGTATTAAAAGGAAAAAAAAAACAAAAGAAAAAAAGAAGAGAAAGAAAAAGCCAAGTAACAGCTAACTGTATACGCTGTGAGGAGTGCGGATTTCAAACGACGCTTGAAGATATTTAGAGTGGGGGAATCTTTAATTACATTACTATAAGGGAATTCCAAATAAGTACACCAGAGAGGAGAATCAGGCTGCCACCCATTTCTGCGTTCTCATGAAGTGATTGCATTGCACCCTAATATGTTGCTGACAATGCCACAAGCATGGTGTGACAAGACCGGTTTAACGTCATGCTGCACACGATTTCATTCCGGTAACGGAAATAAAAGGAGAACAACATCTAAGAATTAATGAAAAATAAACTTCATATGTTGTTTGGTTTGGAGATAAAATAGGACGTATTTAAGGGGAAAAGGAGTACCTTCCAAAATGTTGAACTTTTGTTTACGTTATACTACAATAAAAAGGCCTATGTGACAGTATGATGTGTCATATTTGCTGATAAATGACATCCCCTCTCCCAATAATCCTCTACGTGGTCCCTTCGTCACACCAAATATGGTTACCCCTGCTTGTTATTGGGCAAATTTATGATCATTTTGCACTTTTTCATTTTTTTTTATGAATTTAAACATTTCATTTAAAAAGAAACCTCAAAATAACGACTACTTAAATTCTGCTTACAAGCCTATAAGGAATTGCCTTTCTGAGGGGTTACCATTTTTCAAAATATTCTATTCTCTCCGAGGAAACAGATGGTGCGCTATCCGCCTAAATGGGCAAGGACGAGAAGGACGTGACATCTGTGACGTAGATATACACAGAATGGTGGCGCCCTTTTAAATAATGGAAACCATTATTCTAAATATCAGCACTTGTTTGAGCAAGATGCATGGGAACACTTTGTGTCTTTACTAGTGGTCTGACCCTGTACCGACCCCTTTTCCATGTTTCCCAGAACCAATCATACTTACACACAGGCGAAACAATTTCATTACAAGTACAAACAGTCAACTATGACTGAACTTGTGAACTAAAACATAATCTGATAGTTGCCAACTCAGTACGTTTCACGTGGAAGAAAAACACACACAAAGAACCTTGTAAATAACCACTGGACCATTTCGAGTAGGCTCAGCGACAAAAGAGGGCCAATGAGTTCATGGTACAGTTGTGCTGGTGACGGTATTTACGACCGAAATACCATAAGGACTGACAGTTCATCCGTACAGAAAGGTCTGTAGTATTTACAAATCAGTTCGTTTGTTACGGAAGCTTTTATAAAGCATGTTTTTGCAAAATTGTTGCGTAATGAATGTGTATATCAATAGTGTCGTTTTTGTAACGAATCTTTTTGACCCGACAGCAAACGGGCAAATTTCACAGCCTTCGACAGGGAAAATTTAAAATTAAATTTTCTCAAATACAGGAAGACTCCATAAATAACTCGAATAAAGACGGTTGTCGCCGTCGGTAAATTATTATCAAAACCGGTGTTATTTCTTTTTGAACCTCCTTCAAAGGATAACGGGCAGGACAAAAGTGTGAAATAGTAAATATTAGCTACCCTAGTGTTCCTTGTAGCCAACATGACCAAATACCAAAGCAACTTAACAAACGTGAATGAATCTTACGCAGGACCTTTGTCTTTTTCGACCAGCCTAGTTCTCCGTCCTGCTTTTATGAAACATTTCATAAACAATCCCAGCCTGGCACTGAGAGTTTGCGGAATTGGATTTGTCCCAGGAACTTGTCATGTAAATCCACGAATATGCCTACTAGAGGACACCCTGTTGTGATGAGCGTCTGGAGATAGCCTGCGTAGCGCCTCTGTGGTTGCAGTCCCCTTTAGGCTGCCGCCCCTCAGAGCCTGCCGGCGATGGTCAGAAATTCCTTTCACTGAGCCCCAAAGTTGATGTTTTCGTAGTGATGAGATGGACGAAAAAATTCGTCCGCCCCGCGGGCTAGTCTGGAGAAGGAGAAGTGAAAATTGATGACGAGATAATTAAAGAGGGAAATGTTTATGGAAAGTGCAAGGATGGCCTGTTACGACCCATTTTGTAACAGCTGAGCAAAATGTAACGTCTTGGTCCAAAATGTAACAACTTTCTGTTCAAACTGTTACAAAGTGAAGATTCACATTAGTATTAGACGGAACCGGTATTGAAAAAATCCAAGGTTGCCGCCATATTTTTGAAAGTGCCTTAACTTAACCAAACAAGGATGGAACGGACTGAGAGTTGCAGCTTTCAATTTCTTATGACATACTCAACATTTTGAAGTATATATATTTTGGACGTCTTCTATGTGGTTATGAAAATTTCAAATGGCTGCAATACGTCAGGCTTACAAAATAACTCTACTTGGCGTAAAACGGCCAAACAAACTCGGAAAGGTCCGGGAGTTGCACGTCACCCGAAGCACCCAAGTGTGTAAGAAATAAGAAATAAACTTTCTAGATGTTTTAGACCACTCTTAGTTCAACAGAACAAGTTTAATTCCTAACAAACGTCATAGCGGCCATTTTGATTTCATAACCCATATAGAAGACATGCAAAAACATATACTTTTCAAGGGTCAAGTTTGTCATGACAGGTTGAATGGTGCAACTACCGGTCCGATAAGGTTAATTACGAAACTTCAAAATATGTGAATCTTTGCGTTGTTACATTTTGGTCAGAAAGGTGTTAACTTTTGGACCAACTTCCATAGTTGCTACATTTTGGTAAAAAAGTTGTTACATTTTGTTCCAAGTCGTTACATCATTTTTGATCAGTTGTTATAAAAAAGGTAGCCCGCAGAGCGAACGAAGTACTTTCGTTCAGCTCATGGAGACCACCGTGCTAAACGCTGCAACTGTAATCGAATTTTATTGGCGGCTAATTCTTACTGAAAAAATGGGTTGGAGTAGCACATTACCTCACAACCCCTCTCTCAGTCTGGTATTCTTCCTCTTCGAGGTTTGAATACCGAATAGTTAATCGAAGCCTACAGCTTCGATTGTTGGATTTACTCAGTTTGTCACCTAATTTGTCCCTTCTAGTCTGGCCTCGGAGTATGAATTTTTCAAAGTGTTATTTTTCAATGCCAACACCATTTTCACGATTCAGCTTTAATTGCGCATGTGCAATTGCTCAAATCTACGACGAAACGATCTGTTCATACTTGACTGATTCCTTTCTTGCACAATGCATGAAGTTAAGTTGGTGGCGGAAAATTTTTTCATTGAGAAAAGAGTTTTGTAAGCCGATTGCTTCTTTTGGACAGCACTCCTTAATTATTCGCTCGAAACCTTGAATTCAAGTGGCCCTAACATTTGCGCTTTTCCGCTTCTCGTCATACCATATTCAGTGGCTTCGGTTAGTACTTGCTTGCAAGTACAACCTGTCCTGTTTGTTAGATGGAATTTAACGGCAAATATAGAAAAGTTGCCATCATACTGTCATACTCTTCGCAAATGTGTTACAGTGTGGACACATGGTGTATTTTGTGGGACTGGAGTTTTGTTGGATGTATTTGTGACGACGCAAAATTTGAAATCGTCAGAAAATTTGGTATTTTCAACAAAAGCGGCATTTCATGATTTAATTTCACCTAAACATGTCATTCGCAACATCTTAACGGTTATACTGTTGCATTCACAATCGGTTCAGACGCTTTTGCCATACACAAGGACTTTAGGCCTATATCTCGCTAGGGGAAAAAATCCCTTAAACCAACCGCAACATGAAAAAAAACGAATTACCTTTTTTCCTTGCTGAGTTGTGAAAAGACCTGGATAATATAGTTAGTTAGTTAATTAGTTAGTTGGAGTTTTACGGCAAACTGGCACAGTTCCTATCCAACTGGTTTAAGTCGTGCCGGCCAGTTTTTCCGGTTGTGGCTCACTGGTTTGTTGTCTATAATCCATTGATTGTGTTATGTAATATTAAGGTCTGTTCAGTGCATATTTCTTGCTGGTTGTAGACAGGGACGTGTCTAGACCTGTATCAGAGAGGGCCAAAACTGATGCTAGGGAGCGAAGCGCTTGCACGCCAGGGGAGGGGGAGGGTGTGTGGGTGTATACCCTCCCAAGATGTAAAGCTTTTTGGTTTTTTAATGTGAAAATAAGTGATTTGGTGCATTATTTATACGATATTTTGTATGCTTGAGGAGACCCATTGTTATGTATTTAATGAACTATTTTCTTGGAATAATCGCATTGAAATCAAATACACACCCATTGCTGGCAAATAATTGGGTTTGCGCAGAGCGCAAGGAAATTTTGGTCCAGAATGCCTCCCCGATCGCTGAAAAAGCACCTCCCAGGTCTATTTACAGTATGAAAGTGGGAAAACACTGGCAATATTGTAAAAATAAACATAAAAATATGCTAATAGGGGGCGCTTCCCCTTCAACCCTCGCCCCTGGCTACCCGTCTGCTTCACTAAACTCTCCAGGACATCTACATCGTTATTTATTTTTTCCCCTCAGTTTCCATTGAAGGAAAAAAATGATCAAAAGATACATCCCAAGGCCAGTGCCCAGGAATTTCCGTGGTGTAAGCGAAGTTACGAAATTTAGAATAATGAATGTCGGTACAGGACAGTGCAGCTGGACCACTATCTAAGCGGAGCGACACCGTATCAGGCATCAGCTGGAGCAGGGAGGTAATTATAAAAATGATTCTCCCTGACGACAGGAAACTATCACTTCCCAGCACTCCAACATGCTTCTGAACCAGTTTTTTGTCTTGAGTTTCCAAGTTTAAAATTAATTTCAATACTGGAGCAGGAACTGTTTCAGCAATGCCATCGATTTGAGCAGATATTTAAACATTCTACTAGCAAAAAATTTCTCGCAGCCCCTGAAGAAAATATATACTCGGATGTTCTGGACGGCGTAGGATTGCTTCAGTTGGTAATATGACGTCACTCATTCACGCTGAAAGCTAGCTACATCACACACCTCACCCTGAATAATATTGGTTCATCCATCAATAAGTTGGGGCTAGGGTGCATGGTCGGTGGGAAAAATGTTTCTCCACCCTATTCTCTCCACTTCCCATGTCTATGGAGCGTCAGTTAATTTGCAGTAATCTTTTGTAATTAACGTCATTGCTAAAATTTCCGCAACATTCCTCTCGCTATCATCTTCATTACTTTTCTTCCCTTCTTCCTTTTCTTCATTTTCCTTCTTTTCACTCTCTTTCCTCTTTTTCCTTTCTTTGTCCTCCTTTTTTCACCCCTCTCATTTTTCTCCCCTATCAATAAGGGGGGGGGGTGGGTCGTGGCCCGCTGGTCTCCCTGCACACGCCGGTGGTTGTAGATAGTAATTGCTCTGCACGTGTCTTGCCCTTTTTCGGGGTGCTTTTTTCCCATTCGTCTTGCACCCTTGTTTTCCTATCAAAACTAGAAAAAAGTATTTCTTGGAATTTTTTGATCGTCTACCCCCATCATCAAACCTGCAGCATCTTGAAGATATCTTTCAGCCTGATGCCCGAAAATGTTTCGAAGTTAGCCCTTTTTGAAAACAAAAAGGACCGGCTGCAATTTAATGGTCTGTTATATTCAATCTAAATGGTTTTCGTAGATACGCAAGTGCTATGTTTTACAAATATTATCTCATCGACTGTTTAACAAGCTAAATTAAACATTCTCCTTCTAAACATAATAACTGATCCTTTAAGATTAAGACTGATAGATAAAAAGACTAAAGTTTACTGGTGTCGGAGTTCCGTCGTTTCATACAAATGTGTATAGAAACTTCACTAACATCTGAAATATTAGCATAGATATATGTATAAGTCCTTGCCTTAGTCAAGACTATATTTACAATAACGGGGTCAAACAGTTAAAAAGATAACTACCAAGCGTTTTAAAAGATAACTAAATACATACCGTGAACCGTAAGTCACATCGTATTTCAAACAGACAGCGGTTTCCGTATAACCAAAGTAATAGGACTCATGACGAATCATGAAATCTCAGTTGAAAAAATAACTGATAGCCACATGGAGCACATTGTTAGAAGAATAAGCAGGGGTAGTCTAACCCTACCCACAAAAGTACAAAACAAAGACTTTGTATCAACTGTTTTGAGATTATTTCCGAGATATTAAAATAAAGATTGTCCAGATATACAATTAGACAGAGAAGAAAAGTGCAATTTTGGGCAAACCGCCGGGAGCACTTTTGGCAACTATTTCTTGGTACGCTACAAGCCATATGACGATGGCTCCTTCATAGAAGTTCTCCACCCAAACAAGTATAATATTTACTGCAGCTCAGTGTATAAGTACTATTCCTGATTTTCAGATTCAAAGTGGTGCGTCGAGTACACATTAGTACAATTTATGTCTTAATACTTGATACAATGAAGACGCGCTGCTTAACGTTATGTTCGCATAACCGGGTGCGTCGATTTTCGGTCAAGTCCATATGTGTCCATAAAGAAATTTGACGTACAGTGCGTCAAGCATGTTTTCCTCAGGACGATCGCGACATGAAAAAAATCGGCTTAGTATTGAGCGTATTGATGATTTTCTCCGAGTTCCACTCAAGGAGTGACACTATACGGCATTATACAAAGAATTACCATGGCCGAATTCGAAGAAAATTGCAGCTAAACATGTAGCCACAGATTTTAGGATAGGCTAGAAGCGCATTCTGGGTAAATTCTGTCCTCGTAGGAGAAATATGTAATTATAAGGCATCTGAGTGCAAAATGGGTTGGCGAGGAGGGTTGGTGAGGACACAGGACCTTTAATCTTTCAAAAACAAAACTGTTTGCAAGATCGTACCCCCATGCTGTCGGTCAATTTTCTTACAAGCAACCTGTATGGAAAGATTACTTTGTTCTGTATCTGTTTAAGTTAAATTAAGTTCATCGTACAGCAGGGTGCCAGCCCAAGTGGATAAAAGACCGAAAATTTAAGTTATAATAATGATTTCTTTCGGCTAAGTGTAGTCTGAAAAGACAGTATTTGCAGATAACACGATCATTTCAATACATCTGTATTTTTCGAAAGTCTATACAATCTATTTGAGTGCCCAAGCAACATCAATGTGTAATGGACTTTCTCTCGGTGGCAATTTTCAGACAGAAAATCTACATAAAGACGCTGAAAACCTGTTAAATAAATAAAAAAAAAAAAGAAAAAACAGGAAGTTGAAAATCAGGTGCAAGGTTCGAAAGAAGGATAAGGTTACTATAGCCAAAATTCTTCCATAATCAATATAAGGTCAAAATTAAGAGAAATGATTCAGCGTTACGTTTTGGGAGAGTGGGTCATGCATGTCATTGATCCCAGAATTTGTTTGGTCGCAAATGACAGTCAATGTGTTGTCTTTTGTCAACGGAATATCCCTTGAAAACTTATTATGGTTGTTTTGTCGTCGTGCCTTTGTTGAAGTTGTAATATTTGAACAATCGGCGAAAATCATGATGTACAGACAATTGCTGTAATTTTCAAGACCACTAATTGAACGTCTGGGGCAGGGGTTTTTGCCTCTTTTCCCCGAAATCACTTGAAAAAAGGATGTTGAAAATCAACATTTTTAGATATTGAAAGCAAATTTCCTGAATATAAGATTCCAAAATAGAAAATGATTAGATGCAACTCGCAAATGTTTGAGAAAGGGCCATTTTCAGTCACCAGACCCGGGAAGCATTTTGACCATTTCTCCTAGGTTTTGTCCTTATGGAAATTTCTTGGATACATTCTTGGAAAAAGCGACGACATTTAGTAATGATAATCTTTTCTGGAAGTAAGGAATTTTCCCTGACTTCATCAATCAAAAGGTGTGCTTCCCCCTCCACCATCTGACTCTTTCTGCCGAGCCCTATGGTAAGCCGAGGATGATCAAATTAGTGAATTAAAGGCATATCCCGCGGGATTTCCCTTAAGGCCTTAAAAGGAAGTCAAAAACATGCCAGACCATCTCCTCCAAACCATGTCACTGTAGGCCTATACCCTTTTCTTGACTCAAGATGTTTCTCTTTAAAGATTGGTCATTTTTGTGAAAAAGTACCTCCTCATTTCAAAAAGCCACAAAAACGTTGTGAAATGTGGGCAAATTTTGTCAGATTACTTTTGGCTTTCTTTTTAATTAAATGTCCTCCTTGTCCTTGAAATTTGATACCGTACTGCTATGATGTTTGAATACCTTCTCTTGTAGATCTAGCACTACCCAACACCATACGTGGGATATAGCGAACAATGTTGCTCAATATTCCCTGCAGCCGACGGATTCAAAAGTATGAATAAATTGAATGCAATGTTAAAGTAGTGTGCCGCGATGGCATCACAGATTCCCAGAATGCAAAAAATCCAAGAAAACATTGCACTAATTTGAAAATTATTTTCTTCCAAACGCCATATGCTTTTGAGAATGCAGTTTTCACCTCATGAAGAAGAAAATAGAAGAAAATGTTTCTGCGTATTTTGAAGTAAATAAATGTTTTCTCCGGAAAATGCCTTTAAACTCATGAATCCACGTACACATTATGCCAATTGGTTTCAAAACCTTGCAACGTTTTCTTGTATTATTACTATTTTTTCTTATCATAGCTGTTACGACTTTTTGTTTTAATTGTAAAGAATGTTAGCGGACATTTTAACTGTTATAAGTTATGGTAATTAACATGGCTCTTACCGTGCACTGTACAGTAAACACAGCAGTTGATCAAAGTGTGCACTTCAAAACGACACCCACTCAACCTAAGAAGTATCACTAACAAGTTTTACAACCCAAGTCAAAGCTTTTGTGTTTTCTAGGTAAAGCAAAGACATGCTGAAGGTTAAACGTATGATTGTTACTTAACGGTTTAAATCCCCAAGCTGATCACAACGAAGCCTCAAGAATATTGATATCAATATCAAATTTTGTAGGTAAATGTTCCAAAGTAGCTGACTACGAAACTCTTGTAATTGTTTCAATTCCGTGTCTTTACAGGTGAGTTATCTTGTTTTATACTTTGTCTTTTTTAGAGCTACGCCAATCCAAGTAAAGACAGTTTGTTTAGACGAGAACTTTGACGTTTTCTCGGTTTGTGTGATTTCAACTGGGTAAGTTGACGTGTTGTAAACTCGGGTTGTTTACTGACAATATGTACACAATCATAATACAACAGTCAGCCAGGGTCCCATATGAAGGTGTTACGCTGGTAGAAGAATACATAAGGTCCGTTGTCGGCTATACCTATGGTTACTTCATCCAGTCTAGAATGGAACCATTCAAGACAGAGCAATCATGCATGTATATGGTCTGAGTGCCGTAAAGTTGGTCAATTGGGCCTGAGTGTTATCCTTTTGTGGACGTATAACTTCCTTGGGAAGCGGTTTAATTAATAGAAAAAATACATAAGATCATAGTTGAGCGTATTGCGAATAACAATGGCTATATAAGGATCACCCGTGCTAAAGATAAATAAACTGATTACTAGATAAATGATAACTAAGAAAAACGTTTAAAACTAAACTCAGGTTTTGTTCGAGTCACGCAAAGACTTGAAGGCCCAGTTCTCTCACCCCAAACAGCACCAATCCTCCTAACCTTCTTACTTAAGCCTCTCCCACAATTGTCTGAAATTCATGCTCATTCAGATACAATCTCAGTTTATTGCTTCAATTGCTTCAGTAAAGAAAAACTCAATTTATATAATCAAAAAACTAACAGTACCGTTCATGCTGCGTAATATAAGCTTTGGTACTCTGCGTTGTTTGAATTAGCTGTCAGTCAAAGAGCTGAGCTAATTGAAAATTTCGGTACCCCTGTACCAAAATTTTAGTTTGTGGTGAGAGGTTTAGCCCTTTAAAAATGGAACCTTCTGTAGTTGTGCGTGATGTTCCGCATATAAGCAATGACGTTGAGGAAAACAAGTAACCCACTGGCACAAATGGCAAAGGCCGTGGCAGGGGTGGCGCCAGCGGGGGGCCGGGGGCCATCCCCCCGTCGGGGAACACTGCCCCCCCCCCCCCCTCGCCGTCGGGGAAGGTCGGCGGTTTCGTCGTGGAGGCCTAAAAATGACAAATAATAATAAAAAACCTACACGGACAGAAGTTACTGGGTGGGTGTTCATATTTTTGCTTTGTAATGCTATTTTATACATACCGGAATCGATTTTCAATCACTTCTTCTTCGCTCTGTTAAACCTCATTCCATGTACCTTGCCCTATCTCATTTTCCGTCGGGGAAGGACGGCATTTTTTTCGGGGAGGCCTAAAAATGAAAAACGTAAAGGACTGAAGTTACTGGATGGACGATCATGAACTGTTTATTCCTTTATGAACTATTTTTTTTTCTTTTGTTCTTTTGTAACGCTATTTTAATGCATATCTGAATCGGTTTTCTTCACTTCTTACTAGCTCTGCTATCCCTCATCCCATTTTCAATCCGTGCGCGCAAGGTCAAGTCCCCGTCGGGGAAGACTGACCTCCCCCCTACTGTTGAGAAAATCCAATTTCGTCGGGGCGGCTTTATCTACAGACCCTGGATAAAAGATACGCGCCTGATAACTTCACAGGGCAGGGAGCTGTACAGCTCCCTGCCCTGACGATCTTCTTGATTTCGCTTACTCGAAGACCATATTCTTCATGGAAACTCACAATTCCGAATTTTCCTTACATGCACGAACGAGTGGTTGTTCATGTGCATATAGTGCCCAATGGTCTGCCATCTGACCTGCCCCGACAGCCGAATTCAAGCAACGGTAATGAAAATCGGCCATGCTGTTTCAAGCTACACATAATGATTTACAGTAGCGTGAGAATGTCTCTCTATGAGTCTGATTGAAAATTCATTCGAAGCCACTTTGTAACGTGACATATTTTCAAATACGTTGGAAGTAAAATCTTTTACAGTCTGGAGTTCGGGCACTCACGTAAAAAAATTCATCTATTTAGTGGATCTTGCAATTAAACACAACGAAGATTCCTAGTAGAGTCAAAAATATTGTATGTTTTCAATTCCGTTGCATAGTTTCCCTTGACAGCCGGAAAAGAGACAAGACCATTACATCTAAATGTAGCATTACCTTTTATCTGGTAATTTTCTGATCACTTAGTAGGTTATTTTTTTCTATTGAAGTAAACCTTTCATTTTAAAGGAAAGCTCAAAATAGGGACTGCTTCAGTTCTAGTTACAAGTCTGGGAAATGCCATTTCCGGCTGCCTGAGGGATTAGATCAATTTTCTGTGATTTCAATGATGGTTGCCCTCCGCTTAGGTAGTGTTTTGGTAGAACAGATTACTAAACAGAACAATGAATGCTTGCATCTTATTCTCCGATTTTGGGCAATATAATAAAGTGATTTTTTTTTCCGAAAGAAAGCGCAAAATAATGAATACTTTGCTTTTTTGTTACCAGCCCGGGAAATGCCCTTTTCTGCTGTCTGTGATTCTCAATTTTTCAAAAATATCTGTGTGTTTCACTTAGATAGTCTTTCTGACAGAAAAAAAAACAATTAAGCCCCTCCCAAACTGAAACGCTCCCGCACGCCTATTTCAATATGTAAAATATAAACCTTCAAATATATGGGAAGCCTAACTTTTTCCGCATGAAAATTTTCCAATGTGGTCCGAGGGCCTTAATCTGCCTGATGATATTCAGTAACCTTAACAAAACTACAGATCACCCCTTACTTGATTTCTCTCATAAGAAGGTCAGATTCTTCTAAAAAAAACTCAAAAATCTTTCCAAAATCACAATTTTTCTTCAATATAAGCTTCAGGTGGTTAAAAGTGGTAAACGATTGTTCAATTTCGATGGATACTCAGTACAAGAAATAACCAAAGCCAACTCTGTTAATCACCCCGACATTCTACCTAATTTTGCTCTTGAAAGGCATATCACTCAATAAAGAACCCAAATTTGTCATTCTAACCTTACCAAAAAAAAATTCTAATAATAAAGTCCAAAATTTCTACAATGTAATAAGCTCTTAATTTTCAAATCTTCGTTCAAAAGGGACACATATTTCGGGCAAACTTCTAGTCACGTCTTGAGACCTTAGAACGTAGGCCTAGAACGATTAAGTATATAGCCCCAACAGAATTTCATCTGTCGCGTATAGGACGTTTTTTACTTTGCCCATTTGAATGACAAATTCTTCAATAAACACGCCAATTTTTAATGGTCTTTACAAAAGCCAAATTTCTTTCAAAAATTTAAGATTTTTTTCTTCAAAGTAAACTCCAGGTTTTTAAGTATTTGTTAAAAAGAAAGCCCAAAATTTCGGCGGGCTACGCGCGCCTCAAATTCTGCCAAATCACGTCCCACCTGGAGTAACTCATTAACTTTGTCGGGGCTTTGAAATGCTGGCCCCCCTTTGGGGGAGCTTGGCCCCCCGTCGGGCAAATCCTGGCGCCACCCCTGGGCCGTGGGCGTTGCTAGATTCTCTTCCAACTCCCTGATTAAACCAGAAGGTTAGAAGTTCCAACAAACCAAGCGAAATCCAGCAATTATCATTGCAAACCATGTTAATGAATTTACACACCGGTATCGCGTGGACTGTTTTTAAGAGCAACATATTGTGCAATGGTACAATGAAAGGTGATCCTTTGATCATAAAGTAATGGGTCAAGCAGGTGACGCCCTAGTCTTTGTCAAGGCTTTTCGGCCAACAGTTATCCTTCTTATGTTATTTACACCTTACCGTTACAACCTATTACGATACCAGGCCCATTTAACCCTCACATGGGATCTGCCTGGCTTCACATATCTGTCCTCCCTCAGACCTGCTCGGCCTCCGATGTAGGTATTCCACGGGGTGTAAAACAGAGGAGGTAACAGCCAGTGTGTTTCTGGAGGGAGGGTGCAAAATTTCGCCGGAAAGACACGACAGAGGCTAGTGAGGCTAGCTGTCATACCGTAAAGATTAGGTTTCTTTACAGCCCAGTGTCTAACTCATAGGCATAGGAAGCGGGGGGGGGGGGGGCTGCGGGGTGACCGCCCCAGTGAAAATTGAGGGCGTCCCTACTTCACGGGTCAGAAAACCCCTTTTATATTTATGTGATATTCTAAACTCTTCTTTCTCATTGAAATTCCGGGTTCTCTTCAATACAATCGCCAATTTTTAATTCATTGTTTCAAAAAAGCAAAATTTTCAGGGCGCTTCAACATGCAATTCTAGATCTATAAGTGCCGTCTCATGAATCAGTTTGATAAACCTTTTCAAGCTCTGGAAATGAAAAAAAAATCAAAATTTGCCATTGTGACACCAGATTTTCAAGTGACACCGGCAATTTCAGTGATATTTTTCTCAATTTTCTTTCATAAAATTCAAATTTTGTACAATAAAAGATCTTGATTTTGAAATAGTTTGTCTAAAATAAACAGCAAAGTTTCAGAAACTTTTAGAAAGTTTTATTGGAGAGCTTCAGTTCGTAGGCCTTCAAGATCACATTATGTAGCAACGATCTTCAGGCGATCACCGTGCAATCATTCTCAGATTTTTCAATAAAACAAGGGCAGATTCTTCGACCAGTAATCCCCCAAGCTTTCAAATTTCTCTATACAATAAACCCAGAATCCCAATATGTCTGCAATACAAGCTACATAGCCACAAATTTTTGTTTCAAAAATGCAAAGATTTCGGCGAGCTTGGCCGCCGCAAATCACGTCCCTGATACAGTGGCATTTACATTTCAAAAAAAAATCGGAAAATTTGGGTGCTTGCCTTTTTCCCCTGAAGAAGTCTTTTTACCTCCCTGCTGCTTAGCTACTACTCACAAACCTGAGGAATGCCATTTTCGATTGACTGAGGGACGCGATTTTTCAAAATATCTTCTACGCTCTGCGCCAACTAACCGTTGCTCAATGGGGTAGGGTGAGGTGCATAGTCCAAAAATTATCCGCCCCCCTCCCCCACATACACACTTTCAAATTGCTTCCTACGCCACTGTTCTAACCAACTGGTTTAAAGGGAAATATTACGTTTAAAATATGCTTCAACAAAGAATTAAAAGCAAATAGCTCTAGTAATTTTCAAATCATTAGGTAGGACGGCAATGGCAAAATTGGGTTTTTAAAAATTTTTACATTTGTTTCAAAATCATGGTTATGATGAGAAGAAGCGTAAGGGATAGATGAATGAGGAATATGTGGCCTGTTCTTTTATAATTCGGAGTTAGAATTACAAAAAGCGTTCGAAAATTTGTAGTATTTTCAATTAGGGTGTGGCCTGTTTGACCGATGGCAAGAGTCGGTTTGTCCATAACATGGATCTTCCATTGTCATCCTATGTACGATCAAATACGTAGGCAACGCAATTATATTCTAATGAGAGCGCCACCTAAATGAACCCAAAGTTCGAGGAATTTTTATTTTTAATTCACGTTGTTTAAGACGCAGTTAACGTAGAGAGCAGTGTGGACCTTGTATACCCGCATAAGACCAAGTGATTTTTTTTAAAGAGATTCGGGGAGGGTGTTGCTATAATAATTAGCTGACTGTAATAGCAACAAGTTAGGACAATCACACCGTTATCCGTAAGACGGTATATAAGGCCAAGACTATTCAACTATTATCTCAGAACAACTTGTAAAACAACTTGCACGCGACTAATGTAACATTAAGTCACTTCAATAAACAATCTGAGTTTGATTTTGTAGGTTTTCACGACTTTAATTCTGTACCATAGTTGTATATTGACTTGCAATGGCCCGTGATAACGGTCTAATGACGTGATTGGTTGCAGTGTTATGGAGGCTCTCTAGTCTTGGATCAGTATGGATTTTTACCCCACAAATATTTAGCAATTTTCATTCAACACAAAATTAACACAAAATTAGCCTTTCATGTAACCTGAAAGACCTGTTCATTGTTTCTATATTCTGATAAACAATGACTTCAGGAGGGAAACGAGGTGCTGGAAAAAAAGGTTCTTATTCATCTGCAAAGCTCTGCTTGCCCCTTTAAGAAAGCAAATGGGAACATTTTGAATGTTATTATGACCAACCAGGCTATGTCTGAAATGTCCCGATGGGCCGAATCATCATTAATTTTTATCATACTTGTTGAGTTTTACCAACATCTCAATTAAATGGCCAAACGAAGAAATTCCGAGCCGAGCACGCAACGGAAAGTTCAATGCATAGGCATACGAGTCGGGGTGCAGGGAGGGGGCACTCGCCCTACCAATTTAGGCAAACAGAGATGGTCCATTTGGGCAAAACCTCAAAAAACGTGATAAATTATGTCATTATTCGGACGAAAATTGCCCTTTCCCTCTCACGAAAAATTGCCCCAGTACGTCTATGGTCCAATGATTTGGTAATTGATGATTAGTGGAGTAGGGAAAGCCAGCCAGTTAGCCATACCTGAAAAAAGACCTTGGCCGGCTCAACTTAAACCAATTGTTAGAAACTGGGCCGTAAAACTCCATCTTACCTAATCTAACCTAACCTTGATGATTCAGTGACATTGCAGATACTTTTACCCTTGAGTATTAGCCGTATGTAACCTCGATTGAAGTCGAACTGCCGATAACTGAAGCTATGCTAAAAAAAACCTTTTAAGTGCCGTCGTAGAGCCTTACTCGACAGGCCTAAGGTAAAATTATGTAACAACAACGATCCTCATGGTCGCCCAGCAGTCTGCGATTTACTTAAAGGTTTAACAGAGTCTTCAATAATATCCCCAAACTTTTTAAATTTCCGTATACCGTGGAAACCCAGAATTCCCAATGTTCTGCAGCACAAGCTACAAATCTTTAGTTTTAAAGTACCAAAAATTTCAAAGTGCACTGCATATTACTCTATCAAGTATGCAATACGTACAAGCCCGCGGAGCGAACGAAGTCTTTTCGTTCAGCCCATCGCTACGAAAAACTGAGGGGCGACAGTCTAACTTTGTAAGTGGCGGCAGCCACAGAGGCGCTACACAGGCTAATTACGTACCTCGAACAACATATTCGCGGTTTAAAAAAATCAAAAAATATATTTGTTTGCCCCCACACTCCGTGATTCACATATGTTGAACTAGGAACCGTCGTCTTAAGCCGCGGTCACACTACAACGAATTCGGATCGGATTCCGAAACGATTTTTTTTTTTAAATCTTCTATATCTCTGGTCGAAAAGGGCCAAAAAATATATGATTCGCATCTGAAGTCTTTAAAAATTAAAATGCCAACTTTTTTTCGTGACGTCACACTGATATATATTTTTATCGGACAGCGTAGGCCGATAAAATCTGTCTATAGATGTGACAATACGAAATTATAAGCTTAAATTTGATTTTCATAGTCTTGCGGAATAACTTTAATATTTACTCAGGTTGGCAAATTTTTGGCTCTCTGCGACCAGGGGCCCGTTCCACAAAGAGTTACGCACGATCTTAAGTGTGATTTACTGTTGGCTTAAGTATGGTGAATCAAACTTAAGATTGTGCGTAACTCTTTGTGGAACGGCCCCCTGAAGTCGAGCAGCTTTTTAAAAAAACTCACAAAAATCGGATCGGAATCCGATCCGAATTCGTTGCAGTGTTAGTCTCCAAGTTACATGGTTCATGGTTTCATATGATACTTGGGGACAAAAGCTGAAGCGACATCCATGAAAGTGTTAATGTATCATAAGTGTGACATCAAGTAGATGATTAATCATCCATTGAAGTTCAAAACGACCCATTTTACTGGCATTTCCTATATAAGTCAGATGTACAGCATTGCCGACATTACTCTCATGAGTGTGAACAGAACCTCAGAACAGGTTGCTAGTTTCTCAGTGACGTGAAACTACATTTTGCCTGAATTAACCAAATGCCGGTACATGACATGGATTTATTTACTTTCAATGTTTTAGTTATGGTGTGCTTCTAATGTATTTTCTACGACAGATTTAAATTTTAAGTGTAATTTACGATACCAACGGTTGGAATCTCGCGGAACGCGAGAAGATATTGATAGCTTGCGAAACATTTTAGAATATTTTGATAGTTTTGGAAACAATGTGAGGAAAACATGGCTTTAAAAGAACCATAACTGGATAAAATACACACTTCTTCCTACAGGGATACATAAACTCTCTTTGACGAAAAATTGAACATCCACGGGCACAATTCCTCCCGTGCCGGTGCCACTGAGGAACTGAATAGAAATCGTGCTAATTGCAAGCAAAACGCCGGGCCCGAAGTTAAGTGTGAATTAGCTGTTATAAAGTCCAGTTGCGGAGCTAGCGATTTCGGTCAGATGGGGCAACAATATGGCTTTCAGGGCGCTGCTCTATGAAAGATAGATACCGAGTGAGCCTTCAGCCTATAAGCCAACATAAAAGCCAACTTCCTATATGGTCCAAAATGTCTAGCACTTCAGAGAGCTTGCAAATTTGCATACAAAGAAAAGAATTTAAAATTTAGTGATTCACAGCTGCAGTTCAGGGTACCCACCTCAGTTTTAGATGTTGTGTAATGTGTTGCATGTTGGTTATAGCAGTCTCTGCATAAGATTACATGTAATACTTCTTAGGTGTCCACGTTAAGAATCTTTGCATTTCTCAGTGGCCGACGGTCCTCCCTGCTGTATTTCGATCAACAGGTTTAGGGGCTGGTATGTGCGAATAGGCCTACCCAAGTTCGAGCCTGTTTAGATACTTCTTCGCTTAATACATTACATGTCTTACCTTCAGTTTCAGTGAAACGGGCGGTTCACTATCTGACGTTACCTAGTCGGTGAAATACTTGTTTTTCGGGAATGGCACCCATCATTTCAATATTTGCATGATTTAAACAAAAGCTTTTAATTCCACTCTTTTGAAGGAATTTGAGTTGTTCTCAAAATGACATGCGTTGGGAGATAGACGGAGTAGTTGCTGGTCACCATGCAGTTAGAACTCAGTGCTTTATTAAAAGAAGGGTTTAAAGTCACAACAGGATTTGGTATGTTAGAGGGGTACTCATTCTAAGCATTTTGGTGAAATTTGCATTGAAATCCGATGTGTGGTTCTCAAGATATGAGCATGTAAAGTTGTCACATTTTCAACAAAAAGTGAACTTGAAGCAAGCACATATGACATCACATCCCCACATTAGAGCACAGTCTTTTGTTTTTCTTTAAACTTCAGACTTGATTTTCTCATCAACAATCACACATTACTAAAATGTAATTGCATTAGTGGCATGAGAACTTTACAAACTTGCATCCCCCACAGGGAGGTCCTATTCCTATTAACTTCAAGGTCAATAAAACAGTCTGATAAAACAAAGTGAAACAAAGCATTCTTTGTCAATGTGAGGAAGTGATAAAAGCTCTTCTGCCCTCAAAATCACTTTTGAACACAAACCTACTGACTTCATTTTCCAATATCTCAAGAAATACATGTCCGATTTGAATGAAACTTTCACCATACTGTGTAGATTTGGTTCCTCTTTCACATATGAAAATTAGATTTTTGCTTAAACCTTCCCTTTAAAGCTCGCTTTTAGCTGCCATATTTGGATGAAGGTTGTTTTGAAAACGAGTGGTGGTGGTGTTATAATTTTCTCAAAAGTAAAGAGGTACGTCCTGTGTTTAGAGGCAATGCCGTTAGTGGCTGAGGCGATCCCTTCAGACAAGTATAGTTTCTAGTGAGAAGTTTCTCTGTGAAGGAAATTCCTTTTTCTAGGGAATCAATTTCCGTGGTTCATATAGTTAAGCGTATTTATGCAAATCCCATATTAAAGAGCCTTTGGATGTGGCACGTGGGTATGCAGCATAACAATCGAGGTAATATTGAAAAGTTTCAGTGAGCTCACGGTATTGACTTTAGTATCACGGAGACCGCTTGATTGAAACTTTCATTTTTTAGTAAATTTTCCAATCTAGGAAGGTTACCTCAGTTTCAGACATCCCGGCTTTGGGTTACAGAGAGAAAAAATGAATTTTATCCATTATTAACTATGCACTTAACTTGAAAGTTCAGGTGCCGCTCCTAATAGGAACATAGAGTCTTTGTTTTGAAAGATGTATAGCAGTCTCATTTTGCGTATCAGGCTTTTCATTGACAGATGAGTCAATTGCTACGTCAAGGCTTCTACGGCGTTTTTGCTGAAAAGGGCGCCGGTATCCCATTTGAGTCGGTCAGGGGGACGACCGCCCCCTGACTGAATGGCAGCCCCGCCACTTACAAAGTCCGTATCTTTGAACAATCCGAAAACGTTTGACACGATATTAACAGTGTTAATAGGGCTTTTCTGCAGTGGCGTAGCCAGGATAGGATTTTTTTTGGGGGGGGGGGGGCTAGGTAACAAGTGGGAAAGGAGCCTGGTACCTCCGAAGGTCAGGCACGGCAAGACTATCTAAGCGGAGCGCCACCATCAGTTGGCGCGGAGCGTCCAAGAAAATTTTGGGCTTTAAAACCCCTCCAGATGGCCGGAAACGGCACTTCCCATGTGTTTTAAGCTGGATGTACCCAGCCTTGAAATACGAATCTCATGTCTGCGACTTCTCAAATAATGAGAATAAAAAATCAATCTATGAAAAATGGTAACACATACACTTTTTAGGGACCCCAAAACTGGGCACATCTGATCTGTGGCCTGGGGGATGAGACTAAAGGGAACCGGTATCTCCCTTTCCCTTGGGAAAAATTGTAAACTTCAGAAGGACGTAGATCGCAAATGCGGCAATATTTGAACCTAATCGGAGCGCCACCATCAGTTGGCGCGGAGAGTACAAGAAAATTTTGGGCTTTCAAATCCCTCCAAATGGCCGGAAACGGCACTTCCCACGCGTTTTAAACTGGATGTACCCAGTCGCAAATGCGGCAATATTTGAATCTAAGCGGAGCGCCGCCATCGGTTGGCGCGGAGCGTACAAGGAAATTTTGGGCTCTAAAACCCCTATAGATGGCCGGAATTGGCACCTTTCACGTGTTTTAAACTGGATGTACCCACCCGCAAATGCGGCAATATTTGAATGGATTTCAGCCTACCTTAGGCAGTACCTTACCCTTTAACAGGAAAACCAAAAGTAGCTGTGTCCCCTCTGAGAAACTTTCTTTGCGTTAGATTTCCTAGATGCAAAATGGTGCTATGTTTGGCAAAACTTTAAACTGGTTATAGGCCTTAGTTTAAGGATTTTCCCTTTTGGGGGAGCATAAAAAATATCAAAATGTTTTAGTTTTTGTAGAGATTTAATAAGAGACATACATACTACCAAAGAAACAATGTGCAAAATGGTGCAGTATTTGTGCATCGGTACATTACGTAGTCAAAATTAAAATACTACGAATAAATCTCTCAAAATAATTGAACCGCAAAGCAGAAGTATGGATCATGTGGGAAACACATAAAATCAGGACCTTGTGGACATTTTACAAATCCCCCGGACGCCAGTGCCAACTAGTAAAAAGAGGACTTGTCGAAAAAAGTCGTCCTACAGTAGCACTTGCCATGGGCAGGAGTGAGGCACGACATAGGCCTAGGCCTACTTGTTAAGGATGGAAGGGAAGGATTATCCGAAGGCAGTACCTTACCATTACCTGCTAACGGCATATTTTGTGTATGATAAAGTATAGGAATGGTCGTGTAAGAGTGGTCTCCGGTGTACGATTGCCTTATTTTCAGTAAATCAATCAGCCATCCGAAAGGCAGAAAGGGTCTTAACCTAATAAAGTCACATTAAAGTTTGTCGTCGAGACATTCCTTTCATCTTCGAAGTGAAATGCATTAAATGACAGTGCAGATCACAAACGGTATCTAATTTAGAGAAAGTAGGCATTTTGAAATTATTACTTGATTTCATACGTGCGCACAAAATGTGTTTTACACACATTCATCCATGTTTTTTTTTTTTAATTTTTACACATTTTATTTATTTACTGTTTTGAAGGAAATATTTCAAATTTTGTTTCCGTTCAACATTTTATTTTTTCAATTACTTTATCAGGACGCAAAAAATCTGGGGGGGGGGGGCTGAAGAAAATCTGGAGGCCCTACGCCCCCCAGCCCCCCCCCCCCCGTGGCTGTGCCACTGCTTTTCTGGATTTATTTCATGGTAATGGAAGTCTATTTGGGAGATGGGGACACGTCTCCTCCCCTTTTTTGAGAGGAGGGATGTGCCAAGAATAATTTATGAACTGCAATGGGTTTCTATCAAACGTTTTTTTTTCAAATTACAGAAATTTTCATGAGCTCCGCTTATTCTATTTTTCGTTCTTAATCTCTCTCCTCTATGAACCACGTGGAAAGTAATGTCAACGTACGAGTATTAGGAGGAACTTTGCAAGGACCTGTACATCCTTATCGTAAGTGCCGAAAGACTCAAATATCAATTAGATGGTGCCGGCACTTTACTTTCTGAATAAACATCATGTCATGGATGTTTGCAAACCAGAAAAAACACAGTGATTTCACCCCACTTGCCGACTCTCTCTCGAAAAGTCCCCCGTTCATGTAAGCCTACGGTGTTTAACAGCTTGCGTTCCTTTTCCTCGGGGCTTTCAATTGAAGTAGAAATTGTTGCGCCCTCTACAGCTCTGCTTTTGAAGTTCATTCGGCTATTTTGTGGACTTTTTAGCGACAGATGCAAAGTGCGCACTGAAACACCGCATATTAAGAGTCGAATAATATAAGGGAATTTTCGTTAAGAGGTAATAATACTCCATCAAGTTACCAACAAAAAATATTGGGGACCTGAGTGTCTCTAAGACAACATTAAAAAAGAAATGTTGTGTAATAATCAAATGTGATGACTTGGAGACCAGTGGTAGCCTACCAGAAAACAATGTAGCAAATTAGGGGGTAAGGGGAGTCCACAAGACTGGGAACCACTGAAGAAGAGAAATATTTCTTGTCATGAGTCCTAATCAGCTTAAAATCCCAGAGTTGTACATCTGAATGTCCCTCGCCATGGCCCACTCTGCCAGTACGTAGATACAGTGTTGGTGATGGAATGAATTGAGCGTGCCTTCCATTTCCATAGTCTGATAGTCTTGTTGCCTTTTCGTTTTTACGAGCGAATGCGAAGTATAGTAACCGCTATATGGACTTGTTACAGTGTTTCCATTCTGTGCCTTGATCGTTCTGTTACCTCGTAAGTGTTTGTAGATCAAAAGGCGTTAACCATGATGGAAACAGATAACTTATATAAGAATGTCACTGGTTTCATTACACGTTGAGGCATATTACTTGAGGGATATTTCAATTACATGGTTCCTGGAACAACTGCATTGGCATGACATGGTCTTTACCCTTCTTTTCTTACCGTTTGAAACATCCGAGCAACCTGTTGACGTAAAAGTTTAGACGCCTTTTTAAGAAAACCTTCGAACGGGTGATTTCTTCTGATAATCTATCAATTTATAACTGTAACAAGAGCAACAGTTTTGTTCAGAATTGAAGACCGGCATAGAGGGTTACGAATAGAGAGAGGATAAGAAAACGCAGTCTCCCGGATGCGAAAATTGCCCAATGTTAACTGCGTAGTTTTCTTTTCACCTACACTTTTCAACTGAAACATGAATCCCCCTACGAATAGGCGCTTGCTTTGCCGGTGACCACATGATCAGTCGAACGACGTATGGAACAGTTGATGTTTTCAAATGCTACCATGGCTTGAAAAGCCATTTCGAGATTTTGATGTGTTTCAGTGGAAAGTCAAATGTGCCATGCGCAGGACTATATATGCTTAACCACATCTAAATAGCTTAGTTAACCTCAACCCAAGTTTTCTTGTTCTGCATTTTGTAAATATTCCCACATAAGATTTAGGTGGCTGTACTTGGCGGCATGGTATAATTAGATTTAGCAATCTTGTAAGACAAATTTAAAACGGTTTCTTTGAGCAACCGTACTATGAGGATATAGACCACAAGCTGCGCACTTATCCAACCAAAGAAAGAGGAGGCCGGTGAGAAATTTTATACTGTATATTTTTTTGACAATTATAGTAGGGAGGGGAAGAGAGATCTCTGATGAGGAGTAGCAAAATAAAAGATTGCATAGTTATCTCTCTCTACCCTTAAACCTCATTAGCCAAGATGATAACTAAGGTACATCTCTTCTGATCTGGAAGCATATGCTTGCTTTGTTGATGATCATGCGATGCATTCACAAGTGATCCGTTTGAACTGCCGAACCGTAGTAAGCACTACAATCGAACATCTAACACGAGGAAGGCCTGGGTTCGATTCCCAGGTCGAGTCATACCAAAGACTCTAAACTTTAACCTAACGGGAAGTTGCTTAAATTTAGCTAATTTAGCTAAAATTTAGCAACTTTCTGTTAGTATCACTAGAACAGGTGGACCGCCTCCATTCGCGAGTATAAATGCCTTGCATTCTGGTTAGTTCAATAAAAGGTAACGAAGTTTGAAGTCCATGCACTCAGCAGCTCGTATCAAAGTTTTTCAAACCTGTCTGTGAAGTTTTGTTTACACTAATACTGAACATATAGTGTGTGCCATAATATCTGTCAACTAGACGCTTTAAGTCCTCATATATAAATTGAACTTACTCAATTCTTTACTGGAATGGTCATAAAAAAGGGAACACGTTTAGTTAATGCCTCATGGACCGAGGGAGGAAAGGATGGAAGTGGGTCGAGTGGTAACAACAAACCGGGTGGGTATGTTTAATAATTTGGTGAAGGTTGGGGTTGTGGATTTTCGACGACAGTGTTTTAGCAAACTGTAGCGATGTTTTATTATGCCAAAGAAGGGAAACTTGGTCATCACGCGATGATCACGTGGATTTACATCTTATACCCAGTCTTGAGAGTACGCAATGCATGCCAACCATGTATCCATTATGGAATACATTCCTACATTAAATGTACAGAGGTTACGTGCCCATAAACATAAACAAGTATATATGCAAATATGCACAAATTGGAGACCGTAGCTCCTTTTACCTGAAAACCCCGGTGATACTCGGGAAAATTACCAGGTTTTTTTTCTAAATCTTTTCAAGAGAAACCTCATAAAAGGTAACATGCAGTCACTTCAACTCATAGTCTAGAACATCCTGTTTCATGAATAGCTCTTAGGAAGCATGTTGCCGTATTTTTAATCGATAATTTTGATATTTACTAGGTTAGGTTAGAAGTTACTAATGCAGACGTCTTCGCTCATAAATCGGATGAATTCTCCCTTCTTGAAATTCCTCGTCCGTGTCACTCACATTCTCACAACACTTCAGTCAGACTCTTGGATCAGTCGGTCAGCCACGTATGCGTCTTTTACTTACATTCGAAAACTCTCGGGCTTCGGGCATCTACGAAAAAGATGTTCGTTTGGCCTGAGAAAAGTGCTCTGTCCAACAAATTGCCGATGAGCACACTTTAACCATATGTATGCGTTTTCATAGTGTAGACAAATATTTATATAAATATTTCTCTTTACATGTAGCAATATATACACAGAAATAAGCAAAAATAAGACAAGCTGATGCTTTATACAATAATACATTTACTTGTTGCCCTGTGACAATCAAAATATATATAAGGTCTATTGACTCTATTCCATTACAGGTTAATACAAGATGTCAAATACCCGCCACATTTATAAACCTGTGGCAACAGAGACGAACGGTGTAGTAACAGAGGCTAAACTTGAGGAGGCTCCATCTATATCCAAAGGTTGCAGGTCATACCTAAACAACCCAATCTTTTTCTCCATCTGCGGGTTGTTGGCATGCACTGTAGGCATTGCTGGGAATGTCTTCCAATCGGCCAGTATTACGTCAATCGAAAGGCGGTTCCAACTGAAGAGTTCTCAGTCTGCCATCCTCCCTATCATTATTGATGGCGTAGGTGTCTGTACCATGCTTTTTATAGTTCATTTCGGGAATTCGGGGCATAGGCCGAGGGTTATTTCAGTTATAATGACTCTGACAGGTTTCGGGTTAATGCTCTATTGTGTCCCACATTTCTTATACGGAATGCCACCTGTACTTAAAAGTCATGTGGTCACGTCCAACATGAATTCGACGGCGTACCAAGCAGACATTGCTGAAGGTCTCTGCACTGGTGGTACACCCGAAGAACAGACCGGAGAAACTTGTTTAGCGATGGATCAGGGCGAGTCAGGGGCTCTCTATGGCCAAGCAATCTGGCTCTTCATTGGTGCCGCTTTTGCAAGTCTCATCACGAGCTTTTATCCTCTTTATATCATACACATTGACGACGGAGTAGAGAAGAAAAAATTACCAATTTACATGGGTAAGTAAAAACAAAACGTCATCTCCCAGTTTACCTTAGTTTTTGAAGATTATTGTAAATTTAGAATAATAATTAAAAAGAACTCAGAATGAGTGCCAAAGAGGTGACATATCAGGTGGAATGCCTAGCTGGACGGCCGGGTGTTTGGTCCACTAGTATAGCACCTCTCACCTGAGAGGTCTGGAGTTGGTTCTCAGATTGAATCATAACAAATTGTTTAAAATAGAACCTACTTTTGTTTTGCGTGATGCTCCTCGTAAGCAATGGAGTAGGGAAATCAATTTAGTGATCAACACTAGAGAATGCCGTGGGAGCCTCTAAACAAAACAAGAAGTAACACCTCTAGGTTAAAGCAGAAATTGAGGCGTAAAACAAGCCAAATCGAAACAAACCATGTCGTCGGACGGCAACTGACTAATCAACACACACACACACCCACCCACGCGCATACACACACATATATATATATATATGTATATATATATATATATATATATATATATATATATATATATATATATATATATATATATATATATATATATATATATATATATATATATATATATATATATATATATATATATATATATATATATATATATATACTTGCTTAATGCGGGCTAAGGTGGACATGCTTTAAAAAGGGTACTTTGGTGGACATATTATTATGGTACTATGGTAGATGTATTATGCACCATTCAGGCATGTAAGAGTGATACTGCATGGTGTTTAGTACCACTATGGCATGTCTCCAGTACTCCAGTGAGGCTGCTTTTAAGTCCCATGCTGTATTTGAGATATAATGTTGGCTTCACATAAAATCGTGTCCACTTAAGGTGTGTCACCTTTATTTGAAGTCCACAGATTTAACCAATTTGAAACAGACAACATATATATCATGCTGATTTCAACCACTGATGTCTACTGAGGGAGTGATTGAATCGGGTTCATTTGTTGACACAAAATAGATGGCGCTCTATATTTTCAGAAGTCATGGTTTGGAGTTACTCACTCTCCAGGAAATAATCTTCCGAGAGGCCTGAACAATACGTGGACACGAAAATGTCCACTGAATGTCAAAGTCCACGTTTTGACTCAATTTTTCATGCGCAATTTATATAAATATATATATATATATTGAAAAGGTTGCAATAAGTTCTTACAACATAGCTTTACAGAACTGTTTCGTAAGGGCCAATAATGTAGGTCCTCACTCCTCAGAAGCCTGAAGTAGAATGATGTCAGTAACGTTGAATACGTATGTGTTCGCTGCTTTTGAACGTGTCCGTTTTAAAGCACGTGTTCGTTCCGTGTTCGTTGTGAACAGGAACTGTACTGAGAGTGTTTTGATTATACACATTGAGCTTTTCTATACTCAACCTGAAGCATTATAAACTGAGATTGTGTCTGGAAGAGGGTGAATTTTAGACTGTTGTGGGAGGGGCTTAAGTAAGAAGGTTAGGAGAATTCTTACTGTTTGTGGCGAAAGAATTGGGCCTTTAAGTCGGGCCGGCCACGGATTTTTTCTAGCTGTGACTCACTGGCTTGTTTTTCCCTATCCCATTGCTTAAAGCCTGTGCTGAGCACCAAACACAATGGCAGCAGATTCCGTTTTTAGTTTTCGGTATGACCCGACCAGGAGTCGAACTCCAGACCTTCCGACTGCAAGTTGGATGCTCAAAACACTTGAGCATGCAGTCGGTTGGTATGGGAGGGGACTTTGTCCCTGTAAATCGCACTAACGACAGCTGTCACGTCTTATTACTTCAGCGGGGTGTAGCATATTACTGTGCTGTACATATAGACTTAAAATCACGTGATCAAAGTGACGCCATGATCACAAATTAAGGTTTCCCCAGTTGGCCACCCAGCTATGTTGTTTGCGTAATTTGAAATTGTCAAATTTTTGGCAAAATATAAAGTTCACATAGGAACCTGGCATGAAATCTTTCACACTGTTAGTTTATTTCAGTCGGTTCTTGATTTTATTTTAAAACTTTCAGTTTCTCAGCTGTTTTTTTTTCGATGTTGAACCACTTGAGTAAGTCCAATGTTAACAGACGGAACACATTGGTAAATTTAGCCAGGGCCGCTTTTATGGCAGCTCCCTAGACGTATTCAAATGGTTGAGGCACTTTAAGCTTAGTGCAGGATGCTCTGTCCAGAAAATTAAAAGGGCGTTTTCCATACATGTTGAATTATTACTGGTTTTTCAACATTTTGTTTAAACAACCTAGAAACCATTGTCTTAATAATCAACAGGCATTCTTTTTGCTGCATTTGCTTTGGGATCACTGCTCGGTTTCGGAATGGCGTCGTGGTGTCTTCGAGTCCCAGCGTATCTGACCGATCCTGAGTACAACAAGATAACCATGTATGATCCACGATTCCTCGGTGCGTGGTGGCTTGGATTCCTGATCTTAGGTATTTTAGAAGTCATATTGGCAGTTCCTATTTTCTTTTTCCCGCGATATTTACCACCACCGAAGATAGAAGAGACGGAAACAACTGGAGATGAAGATTTAACATCGGCCATGTTAAAAAGCATCAAATTGGATGTTACCCAGGACAGCAACGAGGACGGATTTGTCAAAGGTAAGGCTATTTTTCACAAAGGGGGGCGAAACCCCACACAATATTTCACCAATATAGGGTTCGGACAAGACATCAGGACAGATTTGAAGTGGGAGGTGGACTAGTCATCAAGACAGCCCAGCATATTCAAGACAATAACAGCCACAGTTCCCATTTGAAGACAGACTAAAATTACCGTAGCAGGAAAATTGTGGAGTTTAGTCATGTACCTCATCGCCTCAGTCCCTTGGTTACAGCTTGATCATTAGCACTAGGCAGCTAGGGAACAAAGCGTCCTTAATTAAGAATAAATTATAACAAATACCTTAACCAGATATCGCCAACTGTTCTACGTGCAAGTAACCAAGGAGGATTTGCAGGCTATACCTTTCTTCCCTTTTCTCTCTGTGGGCATAGTCAGCCCCTTTGCAATATACCTAACCAAACTTGGCTTCTTTATAAGCTTGAGTTTCTCTTCTAAAATCATTGTGATTGTGCAAGGAAGGGTGCATGTTATGAGGAAACCATATCCCTCCCTGTCCTAGCACATTTACAAAATGACGTCGTTTTAAATCTCCAAGTGAACAATAGCTTTTTAGATCTGGAATGAAATACAATGTAGCAACGAACTTTTGACGTTCTCCGTCAGGTTTAAAGGCAGTCATTCGTCACCCTAAACTACAGTTTCAGTATGCATATATCAAAACTCTCAGTTGGTACAGCTCTTTGATTGGCATCACATTCAAACAATGCATCATAGCTAAATTACACAGCATGGGCACTGAGAGTGTCTTGATTACACATTATGAACTTGTATGGCCACTGGGACAAGCCATGAAGCAATAAACTAGGACTGTGTCTGAATAAAGATGAGTTTTAGATAAATGTGGGAGGGGCTAGAAGTAAGTAGGTTGGGAGAATTGGAACTGTTCGGGATGATGAAAATATGCCTTTAACTTTTAAACGTTGCGCTTTTGCGATTGTTTCAAACGGTTATAGAAACAAACCAGTTTGCCCAAAGGGACAATAGCCTTAGAGTAAAATAAAGCGAGCATATTTCACAATTAAATACTTTTAAACCGTACCGTTTGTATACATTGGGAAATGAAAGCACCTGAGTGTCGCACAGACAGTGAATTATTGTGTTTTTTACAATGTGTCGTTTTTTATCTTTTTGCGATTAGTTAATTAGGTGACACACTTTTTTCCAATTTGTGCAGGATTAATTAAATCAGTATGGCGAGTGCTCTCCAACCCGACATTGGCGGCTTGCTTCATCTGTTATATCCTCTTATCTGTATATTACGGAGGTTTCTCAGTTTTTGGACCAAAATATTTCCAATTTCAGTTCAATGTAAATCCATACCAAACAGCAATGATCTTGGGTAAGTCGCAACTCAGATTTAAAATATTCGTCGATTTGATTTTCACCATTTCAAGTGCTTTTATGATTAGTCGTAAGGATGCTTATAAATTCATTTGCGCACCGCTTCTCATAAGACAGGTGTTAGGTAGCCCTTACACAAGTTCCCCACAGCAGTGGTTCTCTTCAATGACAATAAACTGGTGACGACACAGACCCGCAACAATAGGTTTTCTATGGTTTTCTACCGGAGAAAGTTAATTTTCAATTCGAAAAGGACCGTTGTAGTATAGTCTGTTCATTTAAAACTATTTCACAGTCCTTTATGTATCCTTTAGGGTCATGGAATGACCATATGGGTGAGAGAGGTCAGTTGGTGGGCAGGCGGGTGGGTAGTCTGGGTGGTCTTTCAACAATGAAATTAATTGCATAGTAAATTTTGTGCCAAGAGTCACGTTGTGTTCTCTCTTTTGGTGCTCTTCTTTGAGTACCTTTCGTTGGTTTTCATTTAAAGAGCCAATCCTCTCACCCCAAACTGCAATAATTTGTAGTTAGTCCACAGAAATTCTCAATTGGCATAGCTCTTTGATTGACGGCAAGTTCCAAAAATGCAAAGTACCAAAGTTCTTATTACACAGCATGTACAGTATTGATAGTGTTTTAATTGCACATCTTGTATACTCACTCTGAAGCAATAAAACGCTGAGACTTCTGTATGAGGATGAATTTTAGACGGTTATGGGAGGGGCTTAAGTAAGTAAGCTAGGTTAGGAAAACTGGAACTGTTTGGGGTGAAAGGATTAGGCCTTTAAGGTCTATTTGGGAATACAATTTACGAAAGATCGGAATGAAGGCAGAATGTTTACATTGAAGTTGCTGAAATCTCATATACGATATACGTGTGAGAATCCAATTTGGAACGTACGTAAAAGCATCAAGGGTCACAAGAACGTAACCAGAAAGACAACAGACTTACTAATTTCTTGCCATAGCCTATTGGTATGTCGTCACAAACAATAAAACCTCATGACACACGAAAAGCATTAGATTCCTTACAGATATTCTTCCTGAGATATTGGTTACAAGGTTTTGACCTTTTTGACCTCCTGTGACCCGAATAACCTTTGACCTTTACCAAATCCGGTAAGATATATATCTTCAACACGAACACACAAAGCCAAATCCCAAGTAATTGCAATCAAATGTCAATTTCCAAGAATTGATAAAATGAAAATTCTGCAGCAAGTTCCCAGCCTGCAAAACAGAGCAGATCCAATTTTGTTGTGAACGCAGGTCAAGGAAGGTTCGTGAAATTCATCCGGAAATGCATTATATATCATTGTAAATTTGCTTTCGAATGACGTTAGTGACGTCAAAGGTTGAAGTCAATGAGAAGCATGATTTGTTCAGCACTCCCTGTACAAAATCTGAGTTTTTTCACACCAAAACCCAATCCATTGAAGACCTACTTTTTACGTAGCCCCCTCCTCTTTTTTTTTTTGTTACAGCTGTTATAATGTTACCCCCGGGAATTTTCGGGAACTTGATTGGAGGAATTCTCGTTCGTTTATTCGGAAAAACTCGTGTTAGCATCGCGACGATCGTTCTCGTTATCGGAATAACGATGATGTTAGTAGAACCCTTGGGTTTGATATTCGGATGTGACAATGATAGCATAGCTGGTCTGACCGTAAACTACGATCCGGAACAAAACGCAGACAGGTAAGGAGATTTTTTCAACTTTTTGACTAAGGAAGCCGAGGCACTCGGAACCTACTGTTTACCACGTTGATGTGTTTTCCCTGAGGAATTTGAAATCCGGCAATTATAAACACAGATTCAGTTTACATTGCGGGTGTACCAGAGTAAGAGGAGTAGGAATGATTTCTTAAAGGGTCAAACCTCTCACCCCAAACTACAATTTTGGTACGGGGGTACCAAAATTCTCAATTAGCTCAGCTCCTTGATTGGCAGCTAGTTCAAACAATGCAGAGTAACAAAGCTTATATTACACAGCATGAACAGTACTGAGAGTGTTTTGATTATATAAATTGAGTTTTTCTGCGTACTCACCTTGAAGCAATAAACTGAGATATTGTATCTGGATGAAGATGAATTTCAGACAATGGTGGGAGGGGCTTAAGGAAGAAGTTTAGAAGAATTGGTACTGTTTGGGGTGAGATAACTGGGCCTTTAAGTTGCATAGCCGAAACCGAGATCTGGGATGACTACTATGGAGGGTGGGGGGAGGTATTCCTCGCCTTGAGAAAGTTTGAATTGTTAAAAAAAAGGATACGTTCTGGAGCTATATTTGTCAACTTTAACGTAACTTTCTACATGGCGCTCTCACATAACGCAACAAGCTAGCCTACGTTGGGCCATTTTTACGTTATTCCCATTGTTTTCGTTATTATTTTTCGTAATTTTAATTCGTTAAAAGATGATTCCGCACTAGCACTGTGCCATAACGGTCTCGGTTCGGACGCTTCTGACCAGAAGTAAATATTGAATACATATTTTCTTAAACATGAAAAAGTCCCCCAGGGGTGGAACATTACATTTTCAGGAGACAAGATACTTAAAGGGGAAGCTTAAGCAAGAATTTAATTTTCATATTTGAAAGGGGGACCAAACTTCACAGAGTGGTGAAATTTCCATTCAAATCGGACATGTACTATCTCGAGGGAGCAGTAAATGAAGTTGCTAGATTTGGGGGTTCAAAGTGACTTTGAGGGCAGCAGAGGTTAAATCACTTCCTCACAATCGACAAAGAATGTTTTGTTCACCTTCGTTTTCTCAAAAGTAAATTATGTTGTGTTGACCTCGAAGTTAATAGGATAAGAAACTCCCTGTGGGGAACGCAAGGGGAATGCTAGTTTGTAAAGTTTTTATTACACCTATGCAATCACATTCTGATAATATGGGGTTGTTTAGGAGAAAATAGGCTTTAAAATTTAAAGAGACTGTGGGGATATGATGTCATATGTGCTTGCTTCAAGTTCACTTGCTGTTAAAAATGTGACAACTTTACTTCCTCATATCTTGAAAACCCGATATGGGATTTCAATGCAAATTTCACCAAAATGCTCAGAATAAATAACCCTCTACCATATCAAAACTTGGTATGATGTTGAACCCTTCTTTTAATACAGTTGTTGTAATTGTTGATCTCAATTATTTTCTACATAGGGGACGATTGTTTAAAATTGGGACGGCCATCCATGACCCTCCAACTCCCGGCTCCAATTGAATTATTCTTTGGTTTCCGTTCTCAATTTTTCTTCACTTTCTTCTTTTTAGTGACCTACTAGAGTTGCCAGATTTGAACTCTGGATGTAACTCAGGATGTGGTTGCCAAGAAAACTACGACCCAGTCTGCGGAAGTGACGGAGTGACTTACGTCACTCCTTGTTTTGCGGGCTGTACAGATACTGGTCAAGTGGAAATGGATGGTGAAAGTAGCATGGTTAGTATTCGCTGGAGGGTACGTCGTGATTATTTCGTGAGGTCATTCTTACTTCTGAAGAATCGGCGTAGGCCGTTTGCCAAACTAGAAAAGTCGTCAGAGGTTTTATTCAATATCAACACGATTTCACACAGATTTACTTTAGACAACATTTCCCCTGAGGGCTTGGGGTGTAGAATATGCCTACAGTATGTCCTGCCTGTTGTAAAAGGCGACTAAAGGTATTGACTTGAACCGATTTACCTGGATGACACTATATAACACATTCGTGTTAGTGTGACACTAAATATCATCTACCTCGCTTACTGATATTTTTGATAACTTACTTCTTTACTACAACTTTTTGTGCCAGTACGTAGACTTAGACTTAGACTTTGAAATGATTCGAAGATCCCACCAGCATCCGACCCAAGCCGGGGAAAGCCAGTACATTTTTACCTGACATAAATTTAAGGACACTCGAGGACTCCCTAGGGCGTGCGGGATTGTTTTTCTCGGGGAAGGTGGTAAATTTTGCCCGACTCCCTATTAAATTTATCTGTCCAAGATTCTGTCCGACATGAGACAAACTTTCCGCCCAATTAAGTCAGTTTTCTGACATTAAGGGCTGGTAGCCGTCCTCCAGTCCGTCCTCGGCCAGGACAGCTATGACTCCTAGCCATGGTAATCGTACAGTGGTTATGGCCAAAATTATTGGGACACTCTACAACACAATGCAGACACTTGCATAAAATTGCTCCCATCCGGACCCTTCCTCATCGTTGCCTTCGCGCAAGTCGTTTGACTTCCCATTGCGATAACCTTTAGTTTTTAATACAAGGGGTGCGGGGATTCGTCCCAGATAATTTTGGCCAGGATTGTAACTCTGCCTTGATCAAATGGACAGGATGGCAATGACAACGGCTCCATTCAAGTGCGATATAGTTACTGTATGATCATCTGAAAACAGTGCCATAAACCTTGAAAAATTACAGAGGACACGTGGACTTAAAAAACTCCAATTCAGATTAAACCTTGCTACTCGAAGGTAATTTGTCCAACCTCACAAAACTTTTTGATCTCTAAGACTAGCTTATACATAGGGATCTAACTTCATTGTGTAAAAACACAAATTGCAATTTAAGATTTACTGCCGTCACTACCTCTTTTATAATCATACTTTCTAAAAATTCGCTTTGTTTTTAAGACCTGCCCTTTTAATTCAGACTAAACTTTGGATTTTCTTTTTATCGTCTAGCATGTATTTTAAGTTTTGTATTCTTGCCATTCCTATTATTTTGTAAATTTATCTTGTTTGTCTAATACTTCGGTTACTTTTAATGTTAGTACAACTTTTACATTTTCATGCCAGGCCTTACTTTTGGCCCTCTATATAAATTTTACATAATTTATCCCGGAATACAAGAAACTGAAACTGAAATTGGAACACACTTTCATGGATCTTCAAAAGGGAAGTCCATGTGTTTTTTATTCTTGGATTTTCCATAAGTGAGCTCAAGTCAAACTCAGCTACGCCACTATGTGTACTGTTTTTTACATACAATCCGTGACAAAAATACATGGGACAAACCCGCTCCCCGTATTAGAGTTGAAATTTCAGGATTGCTTGGGCTGCCGCAACATTGAATGAGTGAGTGGGGGATGGGATCCGTTCGTTGCTTGTTTTGCTGGTTTTGTCCCATCATTTTTGTCGAGGATTGTAGCATGTTAATTATTAGTTTCTCCTTTTATCGTAGATATATTTGAACTGTTCGTGCGTATCTCCTGGAGCAGAGTCTACACTACTAAAGGGAAACAAGTCTTTCAGCGAAGTGATAGATCAATACGCCGTGAGGGGTACATGCAGGGGGGACACACCGTGTGGATATGTCATACCGTACCTCATCTGGGTTCTTGTAGTAATGACTTTAGGGACAGTAATTGCCAATCCTATCAGCATTCTTCAAATCAGGTTATTTTATTGCAATTGTCATCCTTTTCGTAAGCAAGGGTTGAATTGAGGGTGGGATTGGTAGATCCAGGGAGTTGCTAGACTTTTACGCTTCGAGGCCATGTAAATGCATGCGAGCTGTAGAGAATGTCAATGTTTGTGCAAATTTTATATTGATATAAGGATGTTGTAATTCGTGACTGAACTCCAACTCCTCCCGGGCAATTTCTTCATTGAAAATTGCTCTACGCAAATTACACGCCTCGGCAAGGACAATGTTCAGCCAGTTGCCCCCTGGAAGCCATTTTGCCCTGGTCTAGCTCTGACGGGCGAGGAAGAAATTTTCCAGAGAAAATCAAGTGGGATCATTATTTTCGAAGTGGTAATTGTTTCTGGGAGAGACTGGGAACGGTGGTCGTTGTCGGTTAGATCATATAGCAATGCATGTTATGTTAGATGCAGAGTTTAAATGTGAAGTTTGTAATTGCAATTTCCAGAAAGCGACGTTTGGGGTGCCAAATTTTCTAACGTGTATAAACTACGGTGTCACCCTTGCATGATTTACTAAAGAGAGTACTAATAGAAATGCGTTTTAGAATATCTACTCTGTAAACCAAAGTTTTCGCATTGTTCAATCCAGGAACGTATCCCACCCAGGAAGGGGTTAGGAGCAGTTCCCTTTGAGATTTCCAAATCGTTAATCGCCTTATCTTCACCCCGAGTACGTCTACCTATCCCCCGTTAGAGCTACTAATTTTCCCAGGGATACCCACCTGTCCATTAATTGTTGGCCGTGGTGGAACTTGCTTCCGTGAGGTGTTATCCAATTTCGGTCAACAAAAATGGTAACTTCAAGTTTAGAATGCGTTTTCCTCAAGTGAATTCTTTATATTTCCCTGAAATGAAATGATTGCTGTTAAAATACCACCTACGAGACCTACGAGAAACGAAAATGACACAGGTCAAATTGTTGCGGGCCGCGCAGTATCGCGGACTGCAGATAACGCCCCTCCCGCTTCCAAGTTAATAAAATACCAGTTTCATATAAACAAATTCAGACGGTTTCAAATAAAAAGATTCATAGCCATGTAACAATGTATCTTTTCTGTTATAGATCAGTGGAATTACGAGATCGGTCAATATGCATAGCAGTGGGAAATATCTTGAGTAAACTCTTTGGTAAGATAATAACATTTCCTTTGCTTATCAGACCCTAATCTTTCTCAAGACAGTATTATTACTTAGTAATGCAGTAGTTGTACACTCTTATGCTCGGTAAAAGCATCCACCTCTCACGCGGAAGGCCCGGGTTCGCTTCCCAGGTCGAGTCATACCAAAGACTCTGAAAAAGGAACCTACTGCCGTTGTGCGTGATGTTCCGCATAAGCAACGGAGTAGGGAAAACAAGCCAGTGAGCCACAACTGGAAGAGAGGTCGT
Organism: Holothuria scabra; assembly: GCA_037179385.1. NCBI lineage: Eukaryota > Metazoa > Echinodermata > Holothuroidea > Aspidochirotida > Holothuriidae > Holothuria > Holothuria scabra. The sequence continues at coordinate 53,074,032 of CM074180.1, forward strand.
GGCCGGCTCGAATTGAACCATTAGGTTGGAAACTGGCCGTAAAACTCTCTCTATCTATATGTCTGTCTGTTTGTCTGTCTTTCTGTCTGTCCGTCTGTCTTTTTATTTATCATGTACACTCGATACAACGTCTGTAAAAGAGCAATTGTGAACACGCCCTCCATCGGCCCTGAAAATTTATTTCTACAATACACTAATCCGGACAGCAAGTGATGGTCCGATTTCAGTCGGTCATAGCTGGGGTCCATCTACTTTAAATCTTTCGATTTTCTTGCCTACCTCTATCATGGATGGTTGAACACTAATTTGTATCCTAAATTCTCCAAGTTCACTAAATATGAGGGTTTGAAATTCATGTAAACAATAAATAAAGACGGTTTTAGGCTGATGGACCCCACTAATGGCGGCCTACAGTCACTAAAAACAAGCGCTAATCGGATTCGTCTTTACCTCAAAGAATACTCGAGTACGTACACTCTAGTTGACAAGCGCCCTCGTTCTGGATCCATAGGCAAAATATTGTGGAAAATAAGTACTACACGTAACGTATTGACCGAGACTAATCAGACCCGCACGTAATGCTCGCGCCCTGATTGGAGTCCATTTCCACTAACCATAATTCGTCCGGGTGGAAGGTATCATCGGTAATCAGGATTATTGACAGGGAATTGGCGGCTCAGCTCTTGACTGGTCACGTACGGTGATTACAGCAGAGTCCACAACTATGAAAGTTCGATAGGCCTACCTGTCACTTCCATTTAATTCAATTAATTTCAAATTTCCCATTTACGAAGAACGAAGCAGATTACAACGGTATTATCGGTACGGTATCAGGCTATATGAAGGACACAAGAAATACAGAAAAAACTCAACAAGCTAGTGACGTTCTTTGGTTCACAGTTAAATTTGGGTTTCTCATGTAATTCCGAAAGGTGTAGCTCCTATTGTGATGATACACCACTTTCATGCACAATCACATAAATCACAAATGGACCAAACCCTTATTTGACCTCTAAAACAACGGACCTTTTGAATTAAACGGTGGTGGAAAAGTAGTACGAATAATATTTTACACGATACTTACATTGTCAAACTAATGGTCGGATTCGGAATGGGGAATGAAACGAAATTTTAGATCAATGGTGTCAGCATTGTCTATGAATTGGGTCCGGTGACCTCAGATTCAGCCTTGAAGTTTGTTGTAAGGTAGGTAGACATGTTAAAAAAGACGCGTTTTCTATAGATACGCTTTTTAAAGCATGTTGTACATTAGCTTTAAAATAGATATTAGAAATAACCCTCAACTTAAATCACAAAACTAGAATGATAAATTGTAAACCATTTTTGTTCACTCACAGGACTGATGCCAGCACCGATCATATTTGGATCTCTGATAGATTCCTCCTGCCTTTTCTTTCAAAGTACCTGTGGAACAACTGGCAGCTGCTACATATACGATATTGTACGGTTCCGTTTAACCTACCAAGGCTTGTTAAATATCTTGAGAATAGCTGGTACCCTCTTCCTCGCCGTGGCCTTTTTTTCAGTAAAATTAGGGTGGGACAAGAAAAAGGTAAGTGTATTTTTCTTAACAGACCCGTCGGTTGCCAAGGGTAAAGGGGTTCAAAATTCTCGCCCCTCTAGATCCATTGTCTCAATGTATGTTTTTCCACTGAAAAGTAAGTCCTCTGAATTTTTTTTTCTCGTAGGCTTTGTCTTAATGTGGGCCTTTAACACTCCGCAGTTAAAGTACTACCTCGTCCGAGGTGGTACTTCCATGGTACTGAAGTGAAAAGAATGTTAAAAAGAAGTGAGTCATTCAATTCAATGGAACAAAATATAATTTTGAAGTCACCCAAATTTAATTGTCACATTAAAAAAAATTCGACCATAATAAATTACTGAGGCTACCAAACATTCAATTCATGTCAACTTTTTATATCAGTGAATAGAGCCCCATTTGTCATAAAGAGTAAGGGATCCAAGCTTTTCAAAGACGATTCAAATTTGTGAACCTTGCTTGCGTTATGTACTCTGGCCATTTTGGGTAGATGCGCACTCACTGTGTTTAACAAGATATTTCTTGATTGGTTGCTGCCATTGTATCTTGTCGATTGTATTCTTTGTTAGGGTTACGGATCAGGTTAGGGATTAGGGCTGTGGTTAGCCAGTTAGGAAATTTCTTGCAAAACAGTTTGCACCGCCCCGCCATTTTTGAATGGCAAAAGGTCCTTATCATACCTCAGTGATTTACAAAGTATATGTAAGACGCATGATTTAAATTCACACTTAAGCAATTCCACATAATTTTAGCATAGTGAAATAGTATTGGGGGCATTTAGTATTCAAGGGAAAATTATTCTTACCTCGAGCAGCCGGGATTTCCATTTAAACTCCTTGAGACGTGACTTAAGTGATAAAATTATCCCACTGAAATTTAGTGAGCCCTATTTTGAGCCCTGTTATATATTTTTAACGTTTCTGAAGCCTGTGATGTAATATAAAGTGTTTTCACGTGACGTCACAATTGATAAGCTACTGTCGGACAAAAGAACAACACTTGGTGCGTTCGATTAGCGGCTCGAGCCGGCTCACCTGACTCAACCAGTTTCTTGACTGGACGATTTCTGAGGTTAAAAACGTCACATGGCTCAACTAGACCATCTCGGAGGGCTGGTCGTTTTGGCCTGCTCGAGTTGTGACGTTTTGATGACGTTAAGATCACCTTTCCAAAAGATCGATCGCTGGCTGGCTCGAGCAGCTAAATCGAACGCACCTACTATTTCAGTGCAACAGTCAGGCGCGTAGTCAGCTGTTTCTCGCTAGCTACACTATCTAACGCACTACACCCGTCATAGGTGACGAGCTTTGTAACGTCTGTGAAAGCACTATACAGACCCATCGCACCTGACCGCATAAAAGTTCGTTTACACCTAAGTCGAAATCTGCTGAGGTTTGCCATGGGACGTTTTGTTTATTTCACATGGTTGAAAGAGGAAATTCCTTCCACAGTAGTAAAAGTGCTATTTCTCCGAACGTGTCTTCAGCTCTTTGCTAGAGAGTCGACTTTAAGAGAAAGTTTTGTGAGGGGCTTAATTTCTTTGAGAGGACTGAAACAGCCTTGGATGGGGAGAGCTGTCGTTCAATCTAATTCCACTTATAAGAGCACTATCCTATCTATCTGTATCATTTATTGATTTCGCAGACGGATCAGGAGGATATTAATGGAACACAAGAAGTGAAGCAACCCATGAAAATCGAAACGACTGTGTAAGACTGACTCAAGACTTTCAAGATGCCATATGAATTTATTTTTGTGAAGAATTGATCATTTACATCTTCAAACGTCATTGCACAATATTTTTTAATAAGAAAGGAATTGTTTTCCTTCAAAAGGACCGTTTATCCATTGCAAGTAATTCTACAGGACGTTTTCTTATCTAATTTTTAAAAGTCATTACAGATTTAGCTCCCTTGAAATCTGTACAAACTTATCATGGCCTTGAAATCCTTTCTTGTTAAGCAACTGACAAAAAGCCACATTGTTAGAGATTACCTGGTCCAGTGAGCACCAATAGACCTATTTCCAAATAGCAATTACAATGAATTGTGGGATAGAGTTTTTGGTGTGCGTCAATTTTCACCACAGTAAAATGTCATTGGCAAAAATGACAAACACCAAAACTCTATCCCACAATCCTTTGTTGCTATTTGGAAAAAAGTCTATTGGTGTTTGCGGATTTCCATTGTTCAAAGTGATGACATTGGCCGAGTCATGACGTCCAAGGCTTTTCAAGGGGAAGAATTCTCTAATGTTATTTGTGAGGCGTTAAAGCTTAAATTAACATTAGGTGTGAAAGAGGTTAATACAGACATCCTGGTGAAATCTGCAATAAATTATTTGGCAGTACTCAAGATATTCAACAGGATAAATGTTTAGACTTTGCAGTGTATTCATTACATATACTCATATTTACAACATTAAACAACTTACTAATTTATTTGTGATCCACAGTAGCATACGCCGCTGATAATGTGAATACAGAAAGAGGCGTGGTGATGCTGCAGTTGATGTTTGTAACTTCAATAGTAGGCCTACTTTACACTTTAAGTACTTTTAGTACGTGCAGCTGATGGAGTAGTGTAACGTCATCGTGGAAAAACGAAATATTTCATAGAACACCCAGTCTACTACTGCCGACTTACATGACTTTGATGTTCATAGGGAGAGAAAAATATTCAAAAAATACGTTTCAAAAGTCAGCACTTCTATCTATATCAGGTTGACTTTTCTCAATTATGAATGTATATTCTTTAATCTATGAAGGTATGTCCTTTAATAGTTTGCGATTAACGTCACCGAAACCTTTGCAGAAACAATTTTCCTAAATTTATTTTTATGAAGCACTTTTCTAATAAATATATACTTCAGGAAACTAGCTTTCAATATTATAAATTTTAAAATGGAACAGAAATTCAAAGATTCCTGACTTTTTGACACTTAACTCTCTAAATCAGAGACAGTGAAATAAGGGACGGATCTAGAAGAAAGGCTGAATATTCACTCTAAATTAGAGCGAAAATGACTTTTTCGATTGAAATATTTTCATACCTAATCTAGTATTTTCTAGCAATTTCTCTCTAAAAGAGTAGTTTTCCCTCTTAACAGCCAAAGGTGTTAGAAAGTAGTGAAAAGGCGACGCTCTTTTGCTTTTCTGAGATTGTAGAGAAGAGTAATAATTTCTGGAAATAAGAGAAGCTGAGTCAGGTGTATAACTATACTAAGAATTTGTAAAGTTTATTTTTCTTCCACACTTTGGCCATTTTGAAATAGTTTTTATTATTGTTATGTTTTTGAAGTGTAAGATTTTACTGCACTCATTTTACCTGGGTCGATTTCTTGTTAAACTACGTGAGTAGTGTATCAAAAATAAGTGAATTTGGTAATTCGTTGCCGCATATGAATTGTGGAGCCAAGCGTGGAATACACAAACGAGCTCAGGACGTAGCCCATGGTTTGCCCCTTGTTTTAGTACGTATGTACACAGTATCTATTAAGTGTCTAGCCAACTCGAGCGAAATAAGTGTCTCTGTCCTTCTTTACGGCAGATAAAAATTCCTTTTTGTACCTCAAAAGACAATTTAGACACGATTCACTGCACAAAACACTCTTGAGATCACTCCCAATATTTATGGATGGAACAAGAAAGAATGTTTTCACGATTTTTTTACGTAAACTCAAATTTTGGAATACGTGTTGTAGGTGCGGGGTTGTTTTGTTTACCCCCAACGGTTTGGAGGGTGTGCGCATGTACAGAGCCACCAAAACGAATTACCCAACTGACCTGATCCCACAAACTGTCTTAATTGAATATTTGTATTTACAAATTGCTCAAATGAATAACGCACAAATAGTGTCGTACAAGTTGTTGTACGGTCTGAATCTTGCACATATACCAAACTCACATCTCTGTACAATAATATTTTGATCTGCAAAATTTAATTCCCCTGAATTAAGATATCTGATTTTTTCTTTAACTTTTATTTACAATGATTTATTTTAAACGACCGAAACAGGCAACGGCATTTTGACATCATAAATAGGTACTACTAGATATAATTGGGGTATTACTGATCTGCAAGTCCGACTTAATAACACGACTCTTGATAGGTACACATCAAGAAACTAAAATTAGTGGTTTGAATAGTGTTTTACGTGTGACTGGACAATAGCAAGCAATTTTCTCAAGAGAAAAAGTCACGGAAATTGCCACAGTCAATTTCCGTTAAGTCCCAACGATAAATTCCCCTCGGTCACCACAAACGATTCACCCAATGCCCCACCGTTGAGATTTCCCCACTCAGGCAAGTTCCCCCCCCCCCTTTACCCAAACTTGAAATTGTACAGAAGGGGAATTGTTCGCGGGACCAGCTCTCCCAAAGGGGGCTTGATTGTGATGTAATATCGGTCTGGCGATTGTCCAAAGAGTACGCTAACTGTCTGGTTGAGAATGAATGAAGTAATTATAAATTACATGTTCTAATAGAAGATTAGTCACAAAAGCTTTGTCACGTGACGTCAAACATTTTAGATAAACGCGGCGTAACAATATGTTTTAATGCTTGTCAAGACCTTCCGCATACTCGTCAACTGACTTCAAAGCCTTAAGTACGCTGCAGTAAAAAGCTTTGTGCCGTTCAGAAGGCAAAGCATACATACCTACCCAAAGAAAATGTAAAAACTGCTGCCATTTTCCCAAACGAATTGAAATGACCTTTTTTCGTTTTCCTTTTGTACTTCTTTACTTTTCTCATTCTGTAAATGTGAAGGCATTCTAGAGATTCTAGAGTGCATTTACGAGCTCATCTTCTGTTAGGGTGTACTTCTATATACATAGTCCCGTGACGTCAATTCAATTATATGACATGAATGATGAACTACTCTTGTAAAAACTTTATCAATGTTGATATTTCTTTTACTTGGCGTAAGGTATTTTCTTTCTTTTATGGAGGTATACTTTCAGACGTTATGCTGCCAGACTGAATAAACTTTTATCTTCTCAGATTTATATCCTCACATTTTCATGCGTTTACCTAAATCGACTGCTATTTCATTTCAATTATTTCGCAATGGTACATTTGGAGCAAAATGAAAAATATGTAAATATGGAAAAATATATATCAAGGGCCTATGACAAAATCTTCTAAGTGTTAGTTCTTTTCTTAAGCTTTTAAGTGAAATTTGCAGAAAAATGAGCCTCTATTTGCTGGTGTTACAACAGGATCAGCTTTCAAGTTTTAGGAAATATTCAAAAGATCAGAAATCCCCCTCCGCTAGAGGGACAAAACATTTTGTTATTTATATTGCTGAATAAAATCCTGTCATATTTAAAGTAAAATGTGAGTTATCAAAGTGGAAGTAATATGTAAAAACTTCCAACAAAAATAACCGTCAAGTATGCATTTTTTTTTTCATTTTTTTACCCTTGCTACTGCTATAATGGGGACCCATGGACAAGTGGACCCCCCAAAACCCCCTTTTTCCCCAAGGTTCCTACATACACTAAAGGGAGCTATGGGGTAAGATGATACTTGCACACACCAGCCTCTAGGTTTCTCTGGCCTGGCAACTGGACATGGTTCACCCAGACCACCTGCTTGCCACATCAGTGAGTACAGACCTCCCAACCTGCCAACATACCAAACTACCAGACAAAGCAATGGCTTAATTAATATATAGTGTATAATATTATTTCGGTTAAGACCACAAAATAGCACCGCATGTACCACAACTCTGCTATAATTCCAAACAAGGCAATGCAAAAGAGACTTGGCCTTAACCACTGGTGTGGTCCCTTTCTCTTATATTTGAAAAATAAAATACAAGTCGGGTTGAAACAAGTAGAGAAAATACAAAAAAGATGTCAATAAGTGGTTGCACGACTATTTTAATATCATTTCAGTTCCATACCATGAAAATAGAATATTTTTTATGTACAACAGTTAGCAATGTCCCTCAAATTTAGATCACAATAAAAAGTAAATTGCTTACAACAGTACTCCCAGGCTTTCAAGTGGACCCAGGTGATAAAGTAAGTTAAATCAGAAATTACATTCAAAATGGATTAAAACACAAGTAAAATTTTGTTGACCACAAAAGGAGGCACAAAGTACAATTTTGTAGGCTTCTCCTCCTTGATCGAATGATATCAATTTTGACAGCAGTAAAAATGGATTCCTTTAAATATTTTCTTAGGAATTTTAGTATGTCTTTTTGAGCATTTTTTCTTTGTAAATCACAAAAATAAAGTGGAACAAGTTGGATTCTAAGGAGTATGGGAGTCACTTGAAAGCCTGCAATACTTCTCTTTGTTCAAACTTTCATGCAAATACAAATGTGCTGGACAATAATGGAACGTGGTCAATCTCTATTGCAAATATAACAGGCACATAATTCTTGAAACATGTTATATGTATTGATTTAAATATACATGAACTGTTATATTTTTGCCGATACAAAAATAAAACCCACTAACAGTGACCACATATTTATGCTCACATTTGGAGTTAACACAGTGAGAAAGCCAATGTTAGTGTTGCATAATACTGTAACTCCAACAACTTGACAGAGAAATTTTACAGAAGTTGAGAAGGAGATATTAAACTGATCATACAGTAATGTTTTTACAGACAGTGAGAAGGCATTATTAAAACTGACCATACAGTAATATTTTTAAACAATCCAGATACACTCTAAACATGCTATTAACAAAGTTTTTACCACCTCTACTGACTGCTTATTTAGAATCTGCATTCTGATTGGTTAAACTGTGAACAGTGCTTTTCCCAAATGCACCAGCAGTTATAATGATATGCAGAAACCGCTAACAACCAAGGGAGGGGGTTAGCAATTTTTGCTAGCCATGCATTACACATGTATAGGATAATTCACCAACAGTACCCCAACAAATGCATTTTATTCCTTAAATAGACCCCATGGCTAGGCATTGACTCCATTCACAATTTTGATGAGTTGACAATAAAGAACTATACACATGAAAATGAATTAAGAGTGCAGTAGACTTAATATGCATGTATCTGTGTAGTACACATACCAACTATCTACACTTGCAACAACTCATGATCACCCCTGCAAGAGAGCACACTTTCTGTTATGTGACTTACACTTATACACAAAGTCTACATGGTACCACTTAAGTATAATGTTAAGTTATTCTGGATACCCAGACTTGATGCTCAGATTAAGTTACTTCTTGCCTAATGAATGAAATAAACTAAACTGTCAGGGGAGGGGATTTCTCCTGAGATTTCCAAATTGTAAATACACCACATGCTTAGTAATGTGGCGATCTACTGAGGCAGTGTTTGATCCCCCTCCTCCAGGGACTTTGCCTCATATGGTCTTGGACTACCAGATACCCATGTTGGCAAATTTGGTTGTACTAACATGAACCAATTGTAAATGTTCCTAAGTATTGCACAGTAAGTGCAAAAGTGAACTACTTTCATTAAAATCAGAGCTTAACTGATGTGTCATGTGTTTGACCTAGACATAATATTTATTAAGGGCAGATCCAGCATCTACTTCATGGTGAGGATGGGGCAGCCTTTAAAGGTGACACATAAGCCTATGGTGTGGAAAGGGAAACTGAAAAGGTGGCACCAGTATTTGTATTCCAATGTATGTTTCTGAGGATGAGAGAGGGGTACACGTTTCTTGATGGGGGAGCCAAATTGGTCATAGGGACAACTGCCTCATTTGCCTTATGAACCCCCAACTATTTATGGTGAGTTCCTCTCCTTTTATGACTAGTTGTCACACAGATACTGTAAGTCACACTCCCTTCCTTAATTCACTTGAACAAGTACTTGTGCATCATAAACATCTAGCATGTACACCATGAACCTATGCATGCTTTTGTATGTATTCCATTTGAAAGCAAATATTCATTTAATAAAACATGGATCATAAAACTGTAGCACTGTTTACTGGTATTGCTCCCTACCTTTCAGGCAATGGGGCAATATGCGACATAAACCCCCTCCCCCCATAACTGGCACTGATCTAGGTTTTCCCATCAATATATGGCAAATTTAGACAGGCTACCTGTTAAACTTTGATACACACACTACCAGAATGAAAAAAATGCAAACCAAACCAATTTCTGGCACAAATTATAAATCTTTTTAAGAATAAAAAATGCACTTTGTAAACTTTAAATGATATACATTGCTTACAGCATCATTTCAGTTCTTTCTGAATGTAAATTTCACCATCTGTGGATTAACAATCATGATCTCACAAAATACAGAGGAATCAAAAAGTAAAAAAGAGCTATGATATCAAGTTTTGAATGTAAAAAGAAGTGAAAATTTTAACTTTTAAGAATGTCTGAAATTTTAAGAATAATATTTCATTAATACCTAGTTTGACCTGCTAGACAATCACCTCACAAATCCTAAGATGCTGATCTGACTTTCAAATATTCTCCCCATAACCCGTCTCCCCCCCCCCATGTTTCTTCTAAACACTCTATGTCTGATATTCCACCTTGAGCACGTTAGAGTTCCAAACAAAGTTTATTTGCCTTTGTGCCATAAAATTAAATTGTTTCAGTTTTAAGTTGTGAGTAGGCTTCAATAAACAACCAATTGAGCTGACATAAAGGAGAGATGGCAAACAGAAAATGATAGTTTGTTCAGAGGGCTCGTCTACCAAGGATGTGTGAGCATTCAGGTCAAGGCGGAAAAGGCAAGTGAAGCTGCAATGCTAACAGCCAAGTAAGAGTTTAACTTCAGACTGACTGACTCTCTCAATGCACAAGAAACCTGTCCTACAAATGATAAGACCCAACAGGCCTGTTTCTTCAAATTCCTAGTGACACATGAAAAATTTTGTGCTCTAGTAACTCTTGGCTAACAGTCAAACATAAACAATCATAGCAGAAATCCAGGCAGATTGTGCATTTGAAGGAACCAAGCTGGCTGCACGACAAATCACAAGATCATAATGGTAGAGATGCAAGCAACCACAATGATGCCTTCTTCCCTGTCATATTTAACTTATAACTACACATTATAGAGGGTATTTTTCTGAATGAATAAATTTTGGTTTGAAAGATACGAAGTTTTCCTCAAAACAAAGATCATATTTTCTTTTGAGACAACATGGTTGCAATGGCTTTACAACATTTATCTTCAAATTGACAATTGTAACTAGGTCATAATTCTGTAATTTAACTAAAGACACCCCAACTTCAGAGTGAAGATGAACAACTTGAGGTAGAAATCTTTCCTATGATACAAGCTTCACCCTGAATACTTCTAAACCTTTACAAAGCTTGGTTAAATGGCAGTATTAGCTAGCCACAATGATTCCTTAAAGGTCACAAGAGAGCAAAAATATGATACAATGACAAAAATGCTTAAATCCAATACATAAAAGATATTCTTTACAAAGAGATATCTTTGCCTAAAAATACTATGAAATATCTGGAGTTGTGATGTACCTCATATCCTTTAATTTTAAAAAGATTTTTTATCAATGATGTGTCAAACTCTCCAACTTTACTTCCAGGAAAGGAATGTTATATCTATTTAGTTTATGCTGAAGGCTTATTTTGGAACTCGTTGTCACATGGTATCATGGGAATCAACCCTAACAAAAAAAGGAGCGTCAACCTGTGTCTGCACCATGTGTGGAAAAACAAAGGAAATCACGCGTGTTCTTGGGTGGCAAACCTGCGTTTTTGGAACCTTCTACTCACAGGTTTGAAGCAGGTTTTGCACACCTTTCCTTGCCTTTAATATCAAGCCACAGGTTTTGTTGAAGAATTCTTTGTTAACCCTAGTTTTTATCACCACACATTTTGCATGTAAAACCTGTGTCAAACCTGTGTTGAACCAGTGGCAAATGATCAACCTGCATCAATGTCAAGGGAAAACACAGGTTTCCATGCAAACACCTGAGATAACCACTGGAAAAAACCTGTGAAAACTTGCAAATTTGGAACCAATTGCCTCACCTTTTTTGTAATGGAAGTAGTAATGCAAACCTGAGCTCAGCACATAGTGTACTCCCCCAGTACAGGAATACATTACTAAGATAAGGTAACTTTGGGCCATTGTAAGTAACTGCATCAAAATGACATGAAATGGACAAGTCTTTCAAAATTTACAAACAGTGATTTATTTATAACAGTCTCCTGTAATCCTCTGCTTTCTCCCATCTGCAGGCAGAAAGACTGATTGCTTCAGCTGGCAGAACAATTGATTTTCATATCTTTGCTTAATGCTTGGGTGACTTCCAGCTGCATTTGGGTTATCGATACAAATACAGGGTCCCTGTCCAAATACCTGAATCCCCAGGTATGTGAGAGCATTCTAAAGCACCTGCATTCCTAATTGGGTCACAAAAGACCTTAATACCAGCAGATTAAAATACAAATTTTTACACCAAAAGACTGTGTACATTATTATCAGCATGTACAAAACCACCTGTGGGAATTCTCCTTATATTTGCAAGGGTGAGAAATGAATAAACTCAAATACTACAAGACATGCTGTAGTAGCACGAGTGTTTTCTTTTACATTCCCATGATTTGAAGGATGTGCCCAATAGCAGATGATTTTAATAAACAAACTGGCCCTTTGTTTCTCTCCACTCAACTCCACAAATTACCAGTATTCAGGATTGGTATACACCCATATACCACACTCTCATTTTTGATTACCATCCAATCAAAACTGAGACCTATATTCTACAGAAAGTGCACTGTATTTTTTATGTTACAATTATCATCCTACAGTAGTAGTTTAATACCTGAAATGATACTTTGTGTAGTAATCAGCATTGTTAAGGGTGACGACTAGAGAGCCTGATTGCCAGCCTTGAGGAGGGTCTAAGGGAGTATGTGTTCCACTTTCCTTTGAGAAATTTTGGAAAATTTATGTACCCTCAGATGTAAATCTGGCGCAACATTAAGCATCATTCAAAATCAATTTTTGTTCCATTACAAATCTTTTCAAAACTTCTTTAGAGTTGGGACATGGTTCCAGATCTATGTCGATGATAGTCACTAGCAGCTGATATTGTTAATAAAACCACTATAGGTTTTTTAATACAGTGGAATTTAAGTGACTATTCTGCTAACACTGAAATGAACTTTCACAATCATCATCCACAGGCTACAGGACTGTGCATAAAATTTCCTTGCCTCTTGTGTATTTACACTACAAGAAGAGATTTTGGAGGAAAAAAACTTGCTTATCAAGTGACAATCAGAACATAGAATTTTAATTAGTTTGAGATTCTGAAGTAAAGTTAAAAGCTAAGTTGTGTACATTCACACTTAGTTGCAGATATAATCAACTTTACCTGAACACATCTTGATAAATGAAAACGGCAATTTATGCAAAATCCATAAAAATGCATTTAATGATATGTAAAAACTAAGCTCATCCATAGTAACTGATTCACTGGACAATTTTGATCAGGTGACTGTGCATGATCCTGAGATGAAATCATGGCAATGTGCTAATGCACTCAACTTATGCTACCCCATTTTTAATACTTGGGGTTATGCTATTCTAAATAAGGTTATTTAGAAACAGTCTCACTTCACTTTTGTCTTTTAAATCAAAACATTGTTGCACACTTGAAAGAGCAAGTTTAAACAATTCTGGACTTGCGCATTATGACAGAATAATGCTCTCTCAGGGGTTAATGCTCTCTTGTCCTTACATAAAAGTGTTTCCACCTGCATCAGTTACCACACAAGACAGGGTTCCTGCATCTAAAGAAAAATACAATTTCATGACTTTTCCATGACTTCTGTCATTTTAAAAAGATTCCATGACTTTTTCAGGCCTGGAAAATAAAAACAAAATTTTATGACATTTTAAGCACTTTTTCAGGCCAAAGGTACCCTGACAAGAGCAACTGTGAAAAACAAATGTAATCACACATGTTCTTAGGAAACAACTTACATCTTTTCCTGCCTTAAGTTTGAAGCCACAGGTTGTGGATCAAACTTATTTGTGATTATTAAATCTAATTGCCACAGGTTTTGCCAGTTAAAGCTGTAAACCTGTGGCAAACCTATGGTAAACCTGTGGCAAACCTATTGTAAACCTGTGGCAAACCTGTGGTAAACCTGCAGCAAAGTGAGGCAAACCTATGTCAATTTTACAGGACATGCCATAAATAGCTCCTTACAGAAATGCACATTTCTAAAATTCCGATCTATGGGCCTTTGATCAGGTTTTTGGCAGAACATTTATTCAAGAGTTTGCACCTCCTGCACACAGCAAAAAAAAAAAGGCTTGCCACGCTTGACTGCACAAGCTGCATGGCCATGCATGATTGCTTTTTATTGTTAGAGAAACTCACACTTGTTGATCCTGATCCATGGGCCCTTGATAGAGTTTTGGGCAGAACTTTAATATTTGAGTTCCCACCTCCAGTCATGCAGCTTTGCACAATTTCTGTTTGGATTTCTAAGGTGCTGTGCCTGACATGGAAGATGCAGGTTTTAATGCAATCCCTGCAAAAACCAAAGGCAGAAACATGTGAAAACCTATGGATTTAGATCTAATTGACACACCTTTTGTAAAGGCAGTAAGCACTTGGGTGGGGCCACTTGCATTAATTCTTTAAAACACAGCCATCATTGTTTAAACCTTTAACAAGTACAATATCCAAACACTTTGATCATTGTGAAGTGATTATGAAAAAGGGCAGATAAACAATACCAAATACAAGATAACAATACTCATTGCTATGATCCAGCTGCAATAAAGAGAATAACATTTAACAATTAGAGTCCCACAGACATGATTACCTTGAAGTCATACTAAACAAAAAGATGCATTGAACAATGCCAAATATTATTATACACAGACAAATATATTTTAATAGATACAGAAATGTGTAGTATTATGCTTGTGTAGATTTCTTTTAAAATATTTCATGCAATCGAAAAAGCTGCTCTTTGAGTAGTACCAGTTGCAAAATCTCTTACTGTTAAATCAAATATGTTATTCAGTGATGGGGATATTAAAAGAGGGATGAAGAGCAGAGATTAACTGGAAGCATTCCTTCAACAGTTAGTTTTCACCCAAGAATTAAACACTTCTAAAACTCGGGGTGGCGGGTTGACCTGGTTTACCTTCATAAGGTCAGTAAAGAAGTGATGTCTAGAATCATAGGCATCTGCAGAAAAAAGTTGGAAGTGGGAGGTAACTTTTGATTTTATCAAAGTATGGAAAATTCTTTACTCCCTGAAGAAAAAATATTCATTGTCTGCTATTCTGTTGATAGCCTTTGTTATCCTACAGATTATAGGTAGGGGGAAGCCACAGGGCCATGCATTTTCTAGGGAAAGAAACCTTGGTCAAACTATGAAACTATAGGGCCATCATATTTTGGCACAAAGCTCCAAAAACATTTTGGCCAAAATGCATTCTAGATTGCTATAAATGGCGTTTCCCAGCCCTTTAGTAATTAGTTGCATCAACTTTAAATCTTATGTTCTAGGAATTTACCTGTAATAAATTTAAGCAGCGATGCCCTAATAAAATGTTTTTCCTTGAATATTTTTGTCATGCTTTTTATCTGGGCAAAAGTCCCCCATCATCCCACCAAAGGATGCCTCTGTCAACAGTTATTGATCTCTGACCTGGTTCACTGTGTTCTTTTTAAGCAAGCATGGCCTGAAAGGAGAGCTAGATACATGCCTAGTGAAAAAGGCTATATCATCCCCAAAACAGTTGAAAAATGTCTAACCTGCCTAAAACAAAACATGGGGGGAGGTAACCCTAACCACCCCCCCCCCCCTCCATACAGCTATGTTTATGTCAAGACTCTTATCCCACAATGTTTGCAATTGATTACTGCAATGGGCAAATGGGAATTGGTTTTCACCCTTGCCATACAACTAGGGGCAAATGCTGGCTTTGCTTAAGAAATAATGAGAGCATCCTAAAATTAATTCAGCATGATAAGGTTTAAAATTTACTATGACAATATGATACAAATGGAATGAAAATTTTGCCAGAACGGCAAACACATCCTTCTCCTGCAAATCAAATTTAAAAGTAAGCTTAAACACTTCTTTTTAAGTCAGTACTTTGCTGATGTACATACTAACATACTGCATGTGAAACTATCATTTTATAAAAAAGGCATAAATAAAGATGGCCAGCTTTTGATCTTTTGAACTTGTACTTGACTGCCATCTATCTTGCTCCAAATCCCTCTATTGTTTTGGCATCCTTATTTTTCATGAAAAAATTCAAATCCAGTATTCATGAAACCAAATCCTAAAATTGTGATATTTAAAATGGACAATTGCTTCTAATAAGATGGAAGCAGTCATTTCAATTGCAAACTGAAAATTTAGCATCATCAAAGCTGTGAGTTGAAAGATTATAGGTGAGCTTGCAGCTCTTTGACATCTTTACTCTAAAAACAAGACAAGGGATTACAAAGACCACCAAGATTGTCCAAACACTGAAGTGCATGGTTACATATTTACAGAACATTAAGTTACCAACAATCTGTAAAGAGAGAACACCAACAAATATTAAGGATGTGAAAAACTTAACAAAATATACAAACAAGTATCATGAAGTTTCTTTTGTACATCAGTCATAAAATCTTTGCTATTGTCACTTTAAGTGGCATTATGTTACACATATTTCCAAAATTTGGAACCCCTAATGTCTTGCTCTCCATAATGACTTCATTGAAGTGCTGGAAATAAAATTTCATAAAAGTTAAACCTTTGACTAAAAATTTGTATTTACAGTTCCTGAAGATAGGATTCAGTTGATCTTAAGGCAAAGTTCATACTACATGAAGTCAATCATATGGGAGCGTAGATTTTTCTAGTCCCCACCAGTCGGCAGATTACTACTCTACCCATTGTGCTCCTACTGAATATTCTGAGCAGCTCGGTGACTGCAAGCAGTCCACTGGGCAAGTTAATGAGGCAGTCATGGGTAGAGTCTACAAGCAGGGAACAACAGCCTTTCTTTCAGTACAGCTGTAGAGCTCATTTCATGCTCTGTGCACACAGTTAAAGGTGGCTGTTGTTCCCTTGTCTGCTGACTGCTGGGGACAAGAAAAAGCTATGCTCCCTATGTAAAGGATTAAAACATACCGGTATACACTATGGTAACATAACGATTTAGTGAGTACTAAAACAGAAAATAATCAGAACTTTACTTCTGAGGTACTGTACATCACACTATGAAATGAGTCTTCACTTGAGATGAGGAGGCACAATATATAAATTTTTGCCTTATACTAAAGACACTGCAATCACACACTGGCAAGGTATACTCAGCATGGATAGAGGAGGGACGGCAGTAAGTTTCATTGCTTCAATAACTGACAGAGAACAGTATGCATGGATATGCATACCTACAAAAATTGCAGTCTAATTTCATGGAGAACAATAAACCAATTAAAACTTTAAGCACTTCCAGCTCAGGTCAGAGGGTTCAAATGTAACTGTTCATCTGATTATGCATGTGTTTAGGTATATGACTACTCAGTGATCATTTATTCCCCCCGATCTTCAGCATCTTCAGTACAAGTCCACTGAATTCACAAATGTCACATAAGACTCAAGGTAACCATCACGCTTTAAAGTACTGGGCACAAACATTTCTCAATGGTCTATTTGTGAAGTTCAGTCCAAAATGGGAGGGATACTTCATATAAGACCAGGTACAAGGTGAATAGACAACTGAGGAGAGATGAATAGGCTGAATAACCTGAATAGGATTAGTAGATTCCATTCAAATCAGTTTGAGGCTGGCTTACACAAAGTAAATATCCAGTATGAGCCACGTGTAATCTGTAATTGTCAACTATAGGTTGGTAAGTTAGTTAGTTAGATGGAGTTTTACGGCCCAGTTTTCACCCTATTGGTTCAAGTCGAGCCGGCCACTGCCTTTTTTCCAGTAGTGGCTCACTGGCTTGTTTTCCCTACTCCATTGCTTATACAAGGCATCATGCACAATGGCAGTAGGTTCCGTTTTTTGAGTCTTTGGTATGACTCGACCTGGGAATAGAACCCGGGCCTTTTGCATGAAAGATGGATGCACTACTGCTAAACCAAATACCCAGTCAAATATGGGACCATAAACAGTATACAATACCAAAACCTGTACACAAACATATTGCCACATTTAATTTTTAAAAAATGATGGCACTTCTATCTTTTCCAGATATTCATACTTCCATTTTCTCTTCATCCTAACAAATATTTGAAATTTTTTAATCATTTGTACCTTCTCATTTCTATGGGTTCAAAAATAACAAAACAACACTTTTTCTTTAAAAACAATTGGCAAGAATACAAAGACCAATTTTCTGAAAATCCTTTACTTTGAAAAATTCAGAAACTTATCCATACCGGCTGTATGAAGTTGAAACCTCTCTTGTTCAATGTACACCAGTTAAAATAACCTACAGACGTGGGTTAGGTTAGATTTTAAAAGCTGTATAGACAAATCCGATTAGCTCTTGTGCTTCGTGACTGTAGGCAGCCATTAGTGGGGACCATCAGCAAATTGTCTTCATTTATTGTCTACATGAATTTCAGACCCTCATATTCAGTGAAATTAAAAGAACCAAGATACACTATAGTGTACAATGATCCATGATAGGAGAAAGCAAGGACACTGAAAGATAAAAGGGTGATAGACCCCAGTTATGGCTGACTAAAATCAGACCATCACTAGCCGTCCGGATTCGTCTATACCACAACTTATTACCTTCTGGTTTCATCTAGTGGCCTCAACTGATTTTTTGCTGATGCGGAGCACTCTGCTATTTGTATTCCATTGCTTATGCAGATCATCACTCACAATGGCAGTAGGTTCCATTTTTAAAGTCTTTGGTATGACCTGGCCTGGGTATTGAACCCCAAAGCTTGGGGGATGTTGAATATTCCCTATTCTGTTGTTAGAGGCAACTAAGCTTCCAAGCCTTAAGGTTAGTTAGTAGAAGAAGAAGATATATTAATGGCCTGCCTGCCTATGCCTCCCTAGCTACTTTTTAGCTCATACCATATCACAATCCAGTTGGTGTGTTGTTAAACCCTGTCTAACTAATCAATTAACCTTGAGAAAAGATGAGACAACATGGGCCATCTTCTTCCTTCCATTTTCACATCAACAATGCATCCTATTGTCACAGGGACACCTTTTTAAAATCAATGAGTACAATTGTCACAACCATTAGCTATACATCCAAGTACACCTTACTAGTTTAACATGTGAAGCGAGGCAAGGATGCATTTTATCTTTGCTACAGCGAACCCAAGAGTCACCATGGCAACACCAAATGTCACTATGTTGGAAAATTGTGGGCACCACAATTGTACAAACATACACAAAGTGCCCACGCTCAGAATACCTAATTCAACACTTCCAGTAGGAAGCACATAGCATTCAGATGCACTGCTACAAATTCATGTCTACTGCACGGATAATGAATTGCAAGCTATTCACTTTTCCCTCCAACTGGAAAATGAAACCAGGACCTTTTGTTTTAAAATACCTCTTAGAAACCAAAATGTTTGGTAGTTTTATGGACAACATAATAATAGTTTTATGACTAGAGTTGTACAAAGGTAAAACCTCATATTATTATTCAAGACTGTATCTTACCAAGACAATTACAAAACTATTTGCAAAATGCAAAATAAACCAAACTTGCACCTGTCTCAGCAAAAACTGCAGCCTACTTTACTGTAGACAATACAATACAATAGATCTCAAACATCGATTTAACAATGCATGCAAACTTCACATACAACTATTACTTCACAGCTGAGAGAATACTCCCATATTTAATCTATGCACAAATCAGCTGCCTGTTTATGCTGGAGGAAGTTGCTATGATATGCACTAGCCTCCAATAGTGAATGCTTTTACTCTTCTGTGACCACAGGTGCATAAGATCTATAACAGGATAAAATAAATTTTACCCATAAGTAATAGCAAAGGAACATACAAAGCAAGGTTTGTTAATCCAGCTGCATCCTTACTAAGACTGTAACAGCCTGATAATTTTGATATGGTAGTAAATACCGCTATTTGCAGTATTCCAATATATGCTTAAAAGCACTTCTAAAGCCTCCACTTCTTTTAACAATGCAGGACCAACATGAGCGCTGGTGCAAGTCTGAGTTTGTTTGGTTTTTAAGTCTCAACTCATTACCTTCTAGTTTAATTTTGCCGAGCCTTCTGCCATTCCTCCCGTTATGGGTCACTGGACTGTTTTTATCCTATTCCATTGCTTATGTCTACATAATTAACAATGGCAGAAGGTTTCATATTAATCTTTTGTATTAAGGACATAACCTAGGATTTGATCCACATAGCTCCTGAGTGAGATTCAGCATGCTCCACCATCTGCTAGACCAAACAACAGGTCAACTTTTGAGTGCTGGAGATCCATAACCTCTTTCAAGCAATTTCTAAATATTTACTTGAAAAGACAACTGCTTTTCCCACATAATTCTTAAAATTCCTTCAATCAAAAAAAGTAAAGCCTATGAGATTTTCCCCCTAAGTTTGACAACTTGAAGTTAAATACTCCAACGAGTATCCCTTCACAAAATGACAATCATAGGTAATAACTAGTACTGCTTCTATTGGACAAGGCTTCTAAAATGTCTTAACTGACACATTCTAATGCCTTTAATGGAATAAATACAGTTGCCTTCAGTAATTCTTTTAAATTGAGTATCAAAAATAACATTATTTCAGTTATACCACATACTCTCTCACCCAGTACCACCATCAACACTTGCTTAAGTTAATATCTGTTGAGACCAAAAGTTACCTCCCTGAAATATCAAAAAGTTTTGGATCAAAAATGCAAGAAACATCTCCAAAAGCTGGAAAATTCTGGACAAACATGACTTTGTATTACACAACAAACATGCCAAAATTTAAAACAGAGATCACAATGTTTCCAAAACCTTTTTCCACTGGTGCTATAGTGAAGGTGATTTTAGGCAGCATGCGGTGGGTGGCGTATCTTTGTTTCCTTAGACATGAAATTCACACAACGATCCAAAGCTTCCTCCGATTACCATCTAGCAAACAACAGAAAAAGATATCTGTACAGTTAAAAGACTTCACAGCATATCAGAGCACACTCAGGTCTTAAATTTTGAGGGGCGTGAGTGCAGTCGCACACCATCACTCCTCTCAAATCACTGTGAGAAGTGTAATTTGTTGCATCTAGATGAAAAATGGGAACTCATATAAAACAGTTAAAGTTACATAAAACAGCACACCTATCACACTCCTTAATTTTCTGAAGAGTGTCATTTGTAGTGCACCTGGAAAATCTTAAAACTCAAGGTGTGCATATATTATTATAACAGAGTCTCTTGACATGAAGTTGTAAGATGTTGAGTCTCAAGACATATGATTAGTATTAATAGCAATTTGAGTCTAGTCACCAAAAGTGTTCCCTAAGCTGAAGTCAAGCAATTCAAATCATTGTTTTTAAGGTCCAAGTCACCTGAAGTCACCTCAAGACAAAATAGTCATGACAGTTTGATTTACTCTACCTCAAAAGTTGATACACCCCATGTATCTGGTTTTGTGATGCAAAGAGTCAATTACTTCACTATGAGCAATATTATACATATTAAACTCAATCAAGTCTGTGAGCAAGCTTTGAGACTCTAGCCACATCAGTCTTTGCAATTTTTACATGGTGATTCTAGTCAGGTCATATCTTTGGTTTTAAAGTGATATCCAGAGTCAAGTTGTGTCCTTCAAGTTTGAAACTCAGGTCAGAAATTGAGTCTATAAAATAGCAACTTGAACCAAGTTTTTGACCCAAATCATTGCAACACTGAAAACATGCATATGAGTACTTACAGTTGTGTATGAAATATGTCAGATATTTTATCTGATCAGCACACTGGTATCACTAATTGTGTAAAACATGTAACACATTCTTAATTATGTCACAAGAATTTGAAAAAGGAAAGACCCATTTTAACTACAGCATGGTGACACTACATTCATCCAGTGACTCATTCAAATTCACCTTGTCATCAACTGGTTCAGTCTACTGGTCCCTGAAGTGGCCAGCTCAAAATAAGCAACTTTGGTAACTCATTTTGGTGGCTATGCACATATGCACATCATTCAAATCATTGAGATATTGAGATAAACAAACTAATCCCTAACCGACAACACTTGTTCCAAAATTTAATTTCACCAAGTAAATTTCGTGATACCATTCTCTCTTAGTACAACCACAACATAAGAAGGAATTGTTAGTGTGGTTCTGTGCAGTGACCTTTGTCCAAATAGTTTTTTTTCTTTTTTGTGTGTAAAGTATGAAATAGTATCAAATAGGGACTGCTGTAAAGTAGGTCTGAGTCCCTATTTTCATTTGGGTTGGGTATTCAGATTTAGGCTTTATGTTGTATGCATGTAATGAAGGAAAACAAGGGAACAACACCATAACTATGTGCTGAGCTCACTCAGCTCAGTTTGTGTATCCCACACTGAATCTCAAAATTCCATAAGCCCACGGATTACCAAACTAGCTTACTAACTCACTTCATTGTCAAGATTTAGGTCATAAGAAAAATTTGCCCACTAGCTCTCATTTGTGACTTTTGCTTCAATTAAGGTTTCATATCCTTTACATCTTTGCCCTTTGTATGTGACCTCTGACATAGATACTCAAGGAGGAATTATGATTTAAATTTGGTTGGGATAAAAGTGCAACTAGTTTTCAGTGAAGACAATTATCAGTCGGTTCTAGAAACTTGGGTTCATATGACAAGTAAATGTTCAAGGTACGAAACCTGAAAGGTGACCATTTTAAATATGGTCCAAATTTAGATCTCACAGGTTGATGAGTTATAGTGATATGAGTAAATACAAAAGTATGCTCTACAGAGCTGTCAACATTTCATAATTCCGAATACTGATAATCAGTTGGGGGAATACATGTAGGAATGTGTGCCAACTGCAAACATGAAGCCCAAAATGGGTGGTTTTATGTGGCAAAACCCTAAGTGGGTCCTAGGGGCAAAGCCCTCTCAGAAGTTAATGGCTGTAGGGGTTATAGAGGCTTCAGAAGAAACTCTGAAGGGAAAACATGCATTCAGTGCAGTCTGCAATACACACAGATGTGACACCCATTCATAACATTGACTGAGAATGCAGTAGAGATGGTTTTTGGGGGGCAAAAAGCACATAAAGCTGTATGGGCTTGAGAACAGCTGGTCAAAGCAGAAAGGCGGGAACTGTGCAGGATTTTCAAAAACTTGTAGCTCACACATGGAAGTATTCACCCATGAGGTCTTTCTTACAGACAATCTAAACGACTCTCCATACAATTCATATTTAAAAGGGTTATCCATTAAAGGGGAAAAGTCTCTCTAAATGGGATTTTTTATCAGTCTCTGCTCTTGCCTCGAAAAATACCTTGCACAAGTTCCCCAGCAACTGCAAAACAATCTAATGGCCACAGTGTACTCTTAAGTCTTGGATGATTTCTATTTGATATTGCAATTTGGGAAAGAGCATTTTATGTATAAACTCCACCTTTCCTGTCTAATTTCGAAGCAAAATTTTTAACTGCAAATTTAAGTGCAAATTGCCTTCTGTGGAAAATGACAGACAAAAATTGTCCAAGGAAAGATGAGAAGGAATCTCCTACATACCTGTCACGGCGGTGGAGGGGGTGGAGGAGGAGGTGGCGATGATATTATCGATGACCCAGATGATGAAGATGAAGAAGGCTGCTGCATTGATGATATTGAGACCACTCCTGTTGCCGGTGGTGATGGAAAGCCTCTACATGAAGGCAATCCAGATGCCTTACACTCCACCATCTCCCTATGAAGCTGCTCCAATGGGATGTTGTTTTCAGCTGAGCCTCTTGCAACAAGTTCTACTGATTCAGTGGCTAACTGACGTAACAGCGGTAGAGAGGTCAGCAAGCGATAAGCCCTCCTAGCATCTCCTGGATTCTTGCGATTGGTATAGTGGTGAAGCGCATCAAACAAAGTATTCTGCAGTCGTAATAAAGTATTTTTGTCTTTGATTTTTGGTGACTCCGCTGAATGATCAAGAAGAAAGAAGAACTTCATGATACACTCTGCTACATTTTGTAACTGCTGAAATGTTTTAGCACAATGTTTTGCTTAAGTAGTTTTGGACCAAGAGCCACAAAAAAAATTTCATTTTCCATTTTACAATAAGTGAAAAAACCATTGCTTACGTACACTGCATTTATTTAACATTGGGTTTCTTGTTCGTTTATTAGGTTTAGTTTACTTAGATGGAGTTTGATAGCCCAATTCCCAACCAACTGGTTCAAGTCAAGCCAGTCACAGACTTTTTCCAGTTGTGGCTCACTTACTTGTTTTCCCTACTTTATTGCCTATGCTGAGCACCAAGCACAATGGCAGTAACTGCTGTTTTTAAATTTTTTTTTCAAGGAAAACTAAAGCTTTGGGTTTAAGATTTTCTAGATGTGCTAGAAATCACACTCCTTGGGGAATGAAAGAGTGTGGTAGGTAAGCTGTTTTGTTAAACTCAACTAGATTTATACAAATTTCCATCTTAGTTAGGTGTGCAAAAATTACAGTGATTTGAGATGAGTGATAGTGGTCACACTCCCACTCTTCTTATTAACACATCTGCAATTCCCTTTGGGATTCCCGTGCTAAATTTCCTTACGTAGCTAATGGTGCACAGAGTACTTGACCAAGCCATATGTATGGAATATGCCAGATGAGCTTTTAAGGTTAGTGAGTAAGGTTATACTCGAGCACTCATTTCAAAACTGCTTTTTTCATCGCCCCAGATAGGCTAGAGGTTATGAGTCTAACTGAGGTAGGCCTAGGAAGTCATGTAGTTGTACTTATATTTCTTTTTCTCATCAACAGTGTACCATATCAATTACACAATCAGGGTCTAAGCCTAGCCATAGGCCCTATGTGAACTTTGAAACACGTAACAAGACCTTCACTTAATATTCTCTGAATTAAAGGTCTGAAATCTGATTAGGCCTCTGACCTAATTTATTTGAATATACACGCAACATTGCGGTCAACCAAATATATTTTCATTTTAAGCTGGACAGTTATGGGGAAAATCACAGTTATATGCCTAATTGCTTACTAAAACACCAGGCACCATTTTGAAGTAGGCCTAGTTCTAGTAGGCCTAGTGTACTATAATTAAACTGTTGTAGGCTACATATACCATGTCAGCAAAGTTGTGTTTATAGTTTGGTTGATCAAAAGGTTGCTCTCCATACACCCTTTGTCTCTACACTGGATTAGAACATGGGTAACTGACAAATCACAAGCCAGCATTCTCAAAAAGTTTTTATGAATGTACAATGAAAACCTCCTTGCATAAGTACACAGGATGGATACATTCCCTCTCTTACTACCACAAAATACTTCTTTCATAAAATCTGATTGGATCAGTCCAACATTGTATACATTTTACTTAAAGTCTTTATTACTACATCTCAACCCTTTTGAGAATGAGTTATGTGCTTACAGCAAGCACTGTTTCAACGTCAATGGCAAACTTTCAAATTAAAGAGTGTTGGTACAAAAAAAACTGTACACAAAAGAACACAGTTCAATGAACATTTGCAAAAATGTTTATTAGTGTCAAAACCACTTCTGTCTTAACAGGCAAGACATGGGTTGAACCAAAGATAAAGATTCTGAATGATTTACTGCTTTGACACTGGGTCCCTTTCATGACAATTCCTCATTAGTATACCCTTTGTTCCTCACAGCTGATACTATTTACGGCTTAAGAAGGCAATCATGCACATACAAACTAAATCACTGAACCAGTGTTCAAGCAGCTATGAGTTAAAGGGGTTTTGTACAGCAGCAAATGGCTCAAATATGATTTTGTACAGGGTGAGTGACTCAAATATGATTTTGCATGTGGTGAGTGTCTCAAATATAAATTTGGACAAGGTGAGTAACTCAAAAGCCACGCTCGCACATAGGTCAGTGGCAAAGCAAGACATATGTTAAAGAGGCATTCAGAGTTTCTTTTAACAAATTCTACAGGACTTAAATTCTCCCCACAATCATACATAGAGTTAAAACTAACAGAAAATAATGTCACCAGAATCTGATGTTGTGATTGGTTACCTTATGGGTGAAGAAGTTGTCTAGTCTTGCATCTGTGTGCAATTTTGTTAGCCCCCCCCCCAAAAAAAAAAAAAAATACAAAATCACCATTCAACAATAATTAACACAGAATTAACATTTCTTCTCACTTGAAAGCATTACAGAATATTACCCTTTAAGGAGATCTGTCATTGCTACCTCAGTTTTTAGGGAAAAACTACGGTTCCCAAGTATAGTACCCGACCACTGGTTCATTACCCCAATTAGCTGCTTCAATGAGCAGCAGATTTGATTTACCATTCTGGTACAATAGATGCCCAACAACTTTGGGGTTCAAATAACAACTTACAACAAATCCTGAAATTAGTGCTGGTGGAAAGGGAACCAAATTACCTTAAGTGAACTGAAGGGTTACATCCCCTTTCAGCTTATTCTGAGATAAACTGCTATCATGTGTTAACCTTCATGGTGATTTTCAAATGCTTAAATAAGCACAAAAGTAGTACTGAGAACAGTTCCTGACGAGATTGTGCTAGGAGCATTTTATCTGAAATGGATTTCTTCCACCAGTGCTGATTCTGGTAAATAATCAGTCAAAAAGGGAAATACCAGGTGCTAAAACAAAAGGTTAGCATTTGCTGTCAAAGTCTGATTGTCTCATCAATAGAACTATTCCAAATAGCAATTACAATGAATTGTGGGATACGTTTTGGGTGTACATCAATTTTCACCACAGTAAAATGCCATTGACAAAAATGACAAACACCAAAACTCTATCCCACAATCCTTTGTAATTGCTATTTCAGCAGCCACATTGCAGTCAAACCTTGTCTAGGAAATACTAAGTTAATGCATACTGTTTTCTTTGCACTGTCTTCTACCTTCTTTTTTAACTAAACACTACGATACATGAAGTGCCTAAGAAACGAAATTTCACTGGGAAAACATTCCCCATTCTCTTGAAATGGAATGGGTATGAACTTCCTTCAAGTCTGTTACTACAGAGTACTGAACTCACCTAAATTCAAAAATATAATCACTTTTATAAGCAAAAACTCTGCATAGTCCAACTGAATTTCTCTCATTTTTCTGATCAAAGAAAGGCCACGGTCAAAATACATTTCACAGTCAGTTGCCTGAGCTATTTCTCTAGTCAAGTAGATACCGTCTGCTATAACTGCCCTGTTTCCAACTTCATCGCTGAGAGACCTGCCAAAAAAGAAATTTGGATGATTTTCAAATCAAAATCTGAGGGAAATATCATGTTGACTGAGACTTGGTATGAAAAGTAATATACATATTTCCTTTATATGAAAAGTACATCTGATTTGAAAATTCAACCAAATTTGAACAAAAGTTCATTAAAAATGTTTGACAAAAGTTTGCAGAAATAGATATTGCCATATAAATTTCTTCACAACACAGGCAACATAAAGTTTTAAAAAAATTCCCCAACCAAAACAACTACTGCTCTTTTCAACTCTTTCATACAGTGCACATAATTTTTGAAAAGCAACATGTACACAGTGCAGAGCTTCTGTAGTAGTGGCGCTCTCAGAAATGGTAAATGAAATGCAAAACTGTACAGTATGAAACTGATACATAGAGAAACTATTAATGGATTTAACAATCAGGGAGAACAATGTTTCTTGAAAAATGTTTGCAAGTGAGCAGTAAAATGTTCTCATTTCACTTTTCATCTAGTAATTTTACCTTCATAAATGAATAGCTCCATTTAATCAATGTCATAAAACATATTCAGATTGTAAGACTTTTATAGGTGAGTAAGGATTACAAATGTAGATGATACATAATGAGGGGTAATTTAGATTCGAATGGTCAAATCAAACCACATGAAGCATCACAAAAATCATCCACTTTTTATCTTTTTTTAATAAAATTCAGAAAGAACATAGGGGAGAACAAGAAGTGCAAAGATCATTTTCACTTCTTCATAAATTTATAATATTATTTTTTATTTTTTTTATTATGTTATTAAATGTCTTTTTTAATAATGTTTAAGCATAGATTACATTCTCTAGGTAAAAGAGGGCACTAAACCTACAACATTTGGTTAAACTTTCATTTAAATCGAAAATGTCTTTCTTGAGATATAAGCAAATAAAGGTAATTACATTTGTGTTTCAAACACATCTTACTGGCAAACCACTTCCTTACATTATCAAGAAATGCATTGTCCCTTTTGACATTGTATTGATCTTGGAAGTTAATGGGGGATAAGACCTACCACTGGGGAACGCTACATTTGCAAAGTTCTCAATTATGACATCACATTGTAATAGTATTTGATTGTAACAGAGGAAAGTGGTTAGAGATGTTAAAGAAATCTAAGAAGACTGTTCATCAACATGAGGATAAGATATCATGTATGCTTGCTTCAAGTTAACTTTTTGTTAATAATGACAGCCTTACTTGCTCATATCTTGAGAACCACACATTTGGGATTTCAATGCAAATTTATAAAATGACTAGCCCCTCTAATATATCAAAACTTACTCGATTTGACCTTGGACCCAATTTTTTTAAGGTCTGAAGAGAGGAAACTTTTGTGATCTTGTGAAAATGATGAAAACTTGAACATATCCTCACCTCTGACAGATTCTCCACAGGAGGACTTCCATCCAGTTTTCTTGAAGCAGAATCATCTGATCTTCTAAAGGCAACTTTTTGAAACCTTTGGTAAAAATAAATTACATGTGGAAATAAAATTAATTGTGAATGAGTTCTACCATTTCAAGTTACAATTCAATCTATATACAGGGTTGGAAAAAATTGTTTATTTCCCAGGAAGGGTTAAAATTTCCCACAAAGCTCCCAATACAGATATTTTCATGTACAGAAAAGGTTAAACTTCCCTGCATTTGCCAACATTTCTCTCCATTGCCCAGATTCCACAAGAAGGAGTCTCTCAGCTGCCCAACTAGTTCCATCCTTGGCCACACCTTGGAATTACCTTGCTTGGAAAATTTCAAGGATAGCTTGAGACAATCTTCCTCCATCTTCAAGAGACTATTTTTTTTTTTTTTTTATGGAGGAATGAAATTCTGACTTCAAAGATTCATTGTGCCTGCTTGCTTCTATTTCACTAAATTTTGATAACTATGATGTGTTAATATATCCCCATTGTGAACGTGACCCAGAAATGACAGTCACAACAGTGTCCTCTTCTCAAAGAACTAACAAAAAATTTGAATTACAACTAATTAACAAACTGGTTTGAAATCAGTAGTATGACAAAAGGTCTTCTGAATGAGACATGGCAACAGTCAAAAGCTTATGCCAAGAGTTATTTTTTTTTTATATCTGTTACAGTAATGAAATGATTTCAATCTGAAACGTTCAATACAATAAAGCTTTATCTCTTTCAATTCTGATCAAAAATACCCTACACATGTCACAAATCTATTTTTGGCAGTTTTCAATCAAGAGCAACTGCACACTCATCACCTCAAAATAACCCCAACAGCCGACAGCAAATTTATTACCTGAAAATCAGCATTTTCAACTGTTTTAAAATTTGAAGGTAAACAGATTCATTCTTACCTGGGATTTGTTTAGCCCAAGCAACAGTACTGACCAGTGCTTTATCAGTTAACATTGTGCCAATGGTTATAACTCTGTACATGGCATCTTTGTTCTGGAGTTCAGGTACCTTATCAGGTGGAGTGCTTTGAGTTGGTAAAGGTTCAATGGTTTTTAAGAGTTCAATAAGTTCTTCCACTAGTGAGAAATGTTTAAAAAAAAAAACTTCTTTAGAATTAAATATGCATTTATGTATACAAAAGGGATATCTGTCTATCACACAATGACTGATATTACTGAACCACCATGCCAAAATAATCCCCCTGCAGCCCCCAGGTAATCCTGCACAGTCATGCTTTGTTTAATATTATACACATTACAATAGCAGACCAGCTTAATACTGCAACTGTTATGGGTGTGGCAACAAAGGCTGGCTGAGGCAGCGGTAGCCTGTAGTATTGGTACCTAAAGATTACATTACTGGACCAGTGAATTCTTAGTTGGTCTGTGATAATGTAACTGGGTAATAGATATGTTCACTGTAGATACCTTCAGCTGGACCAGGTTCAACCATTTTATCCTGGTTCTGCAGGGGTGAAGGGGGGTGGGGTGGCAATTATTTCTTTTTCGATGGCAACATACATCATACATGTACTTTAATTCTACCAGTGGACTAACAGTTTGGGATGAATTACCAGAAGGAAAAGCAGATCCAGTGAAAAGACTTCTTCTTTTCATATTGCTTAAGACATTTTTAATGCAATTATGTTGATTTGCTTCAATTTTTCTCTATGGTAGAAGAAATCTCAAATTGATTGTGTAAACGAGAAGATGTACAATCAGGGTAAGACATTAACTTGACTGTTTTCATATCTATGACAGCCAGCAATCAAAGTGAGCAATGAAGTTGATTGTGCAAAGTACAGTACCTCAGTACAAGAAGAAATAAAATCACAATACGCAATCAACTTGTTTTCATATTTATGGCACAGTAGTATTAGGCAATCACAGCGCGCAATCAAGCTGATTGTGCAAAGTACAGTATCTCAGTACCAGAAGAAATTAAATCACAATACGCAATCAACTTGTTTTCATATTTATGGTACAGTAGTAGGCAATCACAGCGAGCAATCAAGTTGATTCAAAGTACATTATCTCAGTACAGGAAGAAATTTTATCAAGATAAGCAATCAAGTTGACTGTGGATATTTATCCCAGTCAGTACTGCAATGATGGAAGGCCACAATCATGGCTAGAGTGACCAGGTTTATTGTGTACATAGCTATCACTGTACCATTTATTACAGTTTCACGATGACTGTAGGCAATCCCAGTATTGAGCAATCAAGTTGATTGTGGTCATTCTGTACACATATATAACCTGAAGCATGATGCAATCACAGTTAGCAATCCTGTTGGCTAGTACGCATCACAGATGTTTGGTCATGAACAAAGTTCATTTGTATATACAGCTGCTATTAGTGATAACTAAGATATGACAACCTTTGATACATCAAACAATAACTAATGTATGTTGAATAGGAAGCCACATAAACTGAGGAATTTGGTCTAACAATCAGAAAATATTGATTGTTTACAATGATCACACAGCTTTTTCAATTTTCAAATAAACAATCTACTGTATGCTATCTTAATATAGCCCCCTGTGCACTTGGGGGTTGTAGAATATGTCCGCGGTATATCCCGCATGTCATATGAGGGGACTAAAGGGAAACCAAACTTGAACTTAAACCATACATGAAAAGAAATCTAAACTTTGAACTTTTTATTGAGTTGACTGACAGTATATGACACATTCGTGTTCATGTGTCATTAAATGTCATCCAACCAAACTAACTAGCTGTATCTTAATAAAAACTTTTATTGGATGGATCTTTATTTTATTTTATCAATTTTTCAACTGACTGCTTTGTAACATCAGGTTACATAATTGCATTAAGATTTCTTTGCAAGTGCTACTCTTGAAATATGTTTCTCTTTTTCTATTCATCTGCTAATTTTTTTCCAATTTTTTATGCCTAGGATACACTAGTATTTATAGTGTATATAAATGAAGAATCCTTCCTGGTGTGTATTCACAAGCGACTATACCTACCCTATGCTTCATCTAGTCTGCTTTAAGAGATACAACATTCTGCCCTTTGCCTACTTAGGTGACTGGATTGTCTTAGGCAACTTGGAGCGGCCCCTAGACACCAGTTGGAAGTGGGTTAGCAGGTGGAACTGTTCAAAGCAATCTCATGACGAGGCAGCAAAGGGGATGACATTGACATGACTTCTACGAGGCCCAGCATCCTGAGACAGGCTCCTGCTGCATGGGATGAGGCGGGCAGACAGGAGTGAACAGACAGATTCTTTGAGCTCTGACTCATTCTTCTCATGGAAAGGTCTAGCCCAGAGCCAGGTCTGGTCAGGGCCCCAAGGTATCAGAGTGACCAGGAGGGGGTGGGATGTGTCTCCTCCCAATTGATCACCCACCCAATTGTTCAGGAGGGCTATCCTAGCACGGATGTTGGCCCTTGCCTGCCTCTCAGAGTCTCCTGAAACCATCCAGTTGTATAGATAGGTGAAGAGCCCAATGCTACATCTCAGAAAGCAGGATAGATGTAGCAAGGAATAAGTATGTCTGTGAAGTGAATTACCATGTATAAAGAGAGGAGGCATGAAAAGGTGTACACAACATCATTATTTATTGGTGAGAAATTGTGATCATTGTAATATTCTTAAAACCTTTTGTCATGCTATTATATGTGTCACGGTACAGCAAGTGGAAGGTGAATGCATCTGAATACAAGTATCTCTCATCACTACAGTACACTGTATACTGTACGGTATACACATGGTTTTCCAACATAACAGTAAAACAAGGTTTCAACATCTTACTGGTTGCATACTGTAAATATTCTTATTGCTTTGATGTATCATACACAAACCAATCTGCAAATAACTCATTACAGAGCAGCACTATGTTACACATCCCAATCATACCTCTTTTATATTTAGCGACTTTGCTTGATGGAGCGGGAGCAAAATCCTTCTCTTCTGGTTTCCGACGATATTTTTGCCTTCCTCCTCGTAACCTGTCATGTCTAACGCCTGCGAAAAAATTAGGATAATTGCACTGATAGTCACTGTCACTGTACTGTATGTGATGGGAATCTGTGTCATTTCCATGATATACACTCTAATGAACTTAAAGAAGAAATGCAGTTAACTCAACTTGAAGCAGTGTTCTGTTTCATGATTGGCTCTTAACAGTAATGTTACAGTATTGCTTCTCTTCACATCTACCATTTACAAGAATTGCTTGGCATAGGTGGGAAAAGTTGGGAACCTGGGAGACGCTTTCCCAAGAAATGTAGGCATCTGGAGGGAAATTCCCATTTCTGTACATGAAAATATACAGAGAACTATGGGAAATTTTACTTTCTTCCTGGAAAATTACACTACACCCTTCCTGGGAAATAAACATTTTTTCCAGCCCTGTTGCTTGGTTTCCCTTAAAAAAAGTTGAATATGCAATACAACTTCATACTTATGAAAGATACCTTGGTGAGAAATAGTTGGAAATTGTGAGAAACTTAAACTGCAGCTGCAAAATAAGTTGGGGTGACTGCTTCTACCCTTTAAATAGATCACAAACATGTTACATGTAAGGACACAAAAACAGAAAATTGAGGAAACAAATTCCTTCCGACTGGAGGAAACCCAGAAAGCAAAAAGGCTTAGTGATTCCTTGCAGCTGAAATGTCTTTTTTCACATTGACAGTGCTCCGCAATGTACCCACAAAGTACACATGCAAGGCATCCAAGCTCTAAATAGATCACAAACATGTTATATATAAGGACACAAAAACAGAAAATCAAGGAAACAAAATTCCTCTCTACTGGAAGAAAATAAGCCAGGGCAGCAAAGAGGTCTGATGTTGCTTAAATTATTGATTCACTGGTAGCCAAATGGTGAGGTTTGAATGGGGTTATGAATGAATTCAATGTCAAGTCTGCAATGATACTGTAGCTGCAGAAAGATTTGGAGCAGGGGCATTACAATCAAACTAGGGTACAGTATTTTGTCTCCATATTGCTTTCACCCACACCAAAACCTCAGATCTGACAGGATGAAGTTCTGAGATTCTTGAAACCATTGCATTGGCATGTGAAGGGTTTCAAAGGTGGGGGGGACACAACCTGTGACTCCCTTGACTGGAACTGAATTTGATGACCTTTTGGGGTTTTTTTTTTTTGCCTTTCTGCACTTCAGTTTTTTCAGTTTTCAGTTCTTGGCCACCTAGCTACGTGTACTCACATTGGCATACTTGTGCTATCCGAATTTTTGAGGACCTTTTTTGTTGTTTTTGCTTTGAGAACCATCTTTTTGTCTTGGTGTGTGTGGGTGTTTTTTTTTTTTTTTTCTGGGCTTGTGTGTGGTTAAGGTTTGAATGCTCAATGTTCAAACTTGTCCTCTTCCTTGAACCTGTAAATCTCCAAACGGAGTGATTTTTCCCCCGAATTGACTTCGGAGGGGGAGGGCCTGTGCCCCCAGGTCCCCTCTCCTTAAAACATGCTACTGAAACCATTCTAGGTTTGGTTGACATACTGAAAATTAAACAAAGTCCAATACTCATGTAGGAACTGTGATTGGGCAATTTATCCATGATGGTCATTTTACATGACTAAGGTAGCTGCAACCTACGGTTTTGACACATTGCATTTAGTTTCTGTTGTGTGGTTATTACTGTGGCTGCGGTTGATGTGGTTTTCTTCATTATAATGGTATCATTGCCATCTTCATTGTCATCATCATCATCATTACCATTTTTATTTTTATTTATTACTTATTATTGTAATCCTTTGAGCTCTGCAAATTCAACTGCAGCTCAGGAAACTCAATGGGCTCATTGGAAATAATGGAGAGATGTAAACATTCAAAGTTCTGTGACCCTGTGATTTGCAAAAACAATTCCACTTTCATCAATTAAAAAGTGTATTCATTTGGCTTTGCAGATAAAAAAGTACTATGTTCCCCAATTGTATACAACAGTTGTTGCCAAAAGTATTGTTTTAAGAAGCAATCAATCCTGATCAACCTTGTGTCCTTCCGTGATTAGCATGAAAATTGAAAACAATGTAGTTTAATTACAGTCACTGTACAAACATGAAAATGTCAAGCAAAAGTGCAACAAAACAGTTTTAAATTTCAAGTTGTAATATGCAGAAACTTGCATCGAAAACAACAAAAAAATGTACAGTAAGAACCAGATCAGTGTGTACACATGTCAGCTACATACTGTAGTACACAAAGAAAAGTTAAACACCAGTACCCACAAATTAAAACAGTTCATATCAAAACACATGTAGTCAAATTTCATGTACTGTACATGTTTATTACTGCACAAAACCAATAGACAACAGATGTTGAGGTGGGTTTCAAAAATGGCTGAAGGTACTGTACTGTACTGCAGAAAATCTGCTGAATATTAACTGTCAATGAAAATATCCCCTGGAGAGTCCATAATATGCTTGTAACCCAAGTTGGTTTTCTTTCTTTCTTCTTTTTTGGGTCTGGGGTGGGGGTGATAATGAAGATGGTCCAATGGCATCAAAAACTATATGAACCTTAAGTTTTGGCTCAAAATATCATTCAGCGGCCAATGTTATGTCCACCACTAGTAAAAATCCAAAAAAGACAAAATCCAAGCAATTGGAAACTGGTGACAGCCACAGAAAAATGCTTAACATTTTGAGTTTAACATTACATTGAATTGATTTTTTTCACATAATACAAATTGGGTTAATGAAATTCCATTGTGCCCTAAGAAGACACTGGAGAATTTCTCTACCATATTGCATTTTTTGGCTTTACCCCACATTAACATCAGGCAATAAAATGCAAATCAGGAATTATCAGTTGGGAAGCAGACCTCACATTTATGACCGTTATTGCACAATCTTGCACCCTCAGAACTCGCCATGCATTCTGGGAAACCGTACTCAAGCTAGCCTATGCACAGTGGAAACAGACACCCTTAAAAATGTCAATAATTCTTAATTAAGGTATTGCGTAACTGGGTTTCTTTTTGGCAATTGAACAAAAACGGAAAGTTAAATATTCAAAAGAAAATCGTTTTAGTAGTTAGTGATTTTCAGGGAGTGAACTTTGGCTAGAGTCTTCGTCATAAGCTTTCTGAGAAAACCAAAGGAGCCAGAGCTCACTTGCGAAGTTTAACACTGCACATTTGCCGTCTTCAAGGTGAGAATGTGTTGAAATATCATTTGAAAGAGTGAGAACAAAAACATTTCCAAAATATAATGGTACCTTTCTTGTTATCCTTTTATCTTCACTAAAAATGCTATAAAGACCTGTGTGTCTTTGTTCTGCTTTATCTATTCATTACATGTACATACTTTCGTATCACCTATGCATGTGCACGCCAGCTGCATGGCACTGAGTTGGATCTTGTATTGCGGTGCTGCAATATACTAGGTACTATCATGCATTGCGTTTCATGCAAGATGGCGGACTGAAAATGTGTACTGCACCAGATCCATAGTATGAACAAAGCTGGATTGACCGTCTTCAGGAAAACTGGAATAATTTATCAACGAATCTATGTATTGTGGGTAAGTATACTTCCTAAAGAAAGGCAGCATTTGGTGTTGGTTATGAACTTTGTGGATGATTTTGTGACAAATTTGTGACCATTTGCCCAACGATCAGCCTGGGTGACCTAAAATCTCCTCCTGGTTTTTGCGCATCTTGGCTGATAAGTTGGCCTGAAATAGGTTGTATGATAACTTGCACATGTCAGAAAAAATACCCTTAGCACAATCTTGTCGGGAACTGTTCTCAGTACTAATTATATGCCCATTTAAGCATTTGAAAATGACCATGAAGGTTGACATTTGATAGCACTTTATCTCAGAATCAACTGAAAGGGGATGCAGCCCATCAGTGAACTTAAAAGTAATTTGATTCCCTTTTTTGCCAGCACTTACTTTAAGATTTGTTGTAAGTTGTTATTTGAGCCCCAAGGTTGTTGAGCTTCTATTGTACCAGAATCAAATCTGCTGCTCATTGAAGCAGCTACCTGAAGTAATGAACCAGTGGTCGGGTACTATAATTGGGAACTGCAGTTTTTCCCTAAAAACTGTGGTAGCCATGATGGATCTCCTTAAAGGCTACTGTATGTCCTGTAATGCAAAATTAGACTGGTAAGTATCACAGTTTTCCTGATCAGAAATTGCAATTATACAGAATATATAAGCCATTCTTTTTTCCAAGTGTAAGTTTTCATAAGCAGCTAAAATTCAAAATTGTGTGACATCATCAGAGCTTTTTAAGTATATTTCGGTGACCCCAAGGTCAGCTTCCCAACTGTATGGGAGACAGAGAGCTTAACACTCAACAATAAGCCCTTTCATGATTACAACTGTGCATGATAGAACAAAGGTCATCCTTTACTGTGGTCTCACGTACCCTCCGCTCGAGGTTAACACTGTGCTACCTCACGCACGAGTAATGTGGGAACGCGGGGTCCGTGTTGAAATTTTGATCCACCTTTGAACTGCGGTTTTAAACACTGTGTTTGTGGTAATTAATCAAGATAGCAAGGTTTCATGACAAGCAGGCCAAGCAGTTCTGCACTTGGTGTATCACCTTTAGTGTATAGCATGTGTAAAACGCGCAAGATATTCGTTGGTGTATCGTTGTGTTGGTTCAGCTGTAGCCTTACTATTCGTTTGGTAAAGAATTCATTCCTCCTATCAAAGTGAATGTGAAAAATTATCGCAACCATTATTCTGTCTTTTGTTTCGAAACTTCTTGGACATTATTTCCAAAGCATCATAGTAAAGAGAGGAACTTGACTGATTGCTGTGGTAAAATATTTTGACAGTCCTGTAACGTTAGTACTGTAGCCTCGCTACACTGTAGTACTACTACTCCTTTGTGATGATGCAGTATTTCTCGCTTCGCCAAAAATGTTTCCAATTGTTCTGAACTCTGTGTTCGTGGCCAATCTCCAAAGTGTTATAGCTACTCTTTTCTCAACACTTACGGCCCTCCTCATGACAGTATCTTGTTTCTCTATTGCTGGTCGTAATCGATCACATATAAAGGTGAATATATCCCTATCAACCTGAAAATTCTCCTTCAACTCTTTATTATCATAATTTGTCAACATTGTTTCAAGCACAGTTGATGTACGTGGCTTAACCCATAGCAATCTTGGTCTAGCATTTCTTTTGTGCGCAAACTGAGGCGATGCGAGTATTGCATTCGACCATTCCTCAGCAGACTGAGACAACTCCAAAGTTGGGGCCGTTTTGCTCCCATTTCCTGATTTTTTCTCCTTCGACGGCCGATTTCATTTCTTTGAATGTGCATCAAACAAATTAAAGCAAAGTATAACCAGAATGCAAAAATGCATTGAGGTTTCGATGATATATAAATTTTCCATTTCAAATAATGCCATCATGCACCATTATCTTCACAGTCAAGTGTTACACTAGCATGTTCAAAAAATAATTTTGTTATTCCAGATGACTTTTGACCTCCATTAAAGACATACATAGACAGACAAACATGCAGACAGAGAGAGACAGACAGCTATCTTGAAAGATCACATTTAAAAAGGTTTCAGACTTTGATCCCCCAGCTGACCCCAGATGACCTTTGACCTCTGCCAAAAACAATGGGGACCATCTCCTGACTATAATGCATCTACATACCCAAATATGAAATCTATCCAAGCTTCCTATCTTGGGATATCATGTTAACAAGATTTTCAGACTTTGACCCCTGGTGACCCCAGATGACCTTTGACCTCTGCCAAAAACAAGATGAAACCATCCTCTGACCATATGGCATCCATCCACATATACCAAATATGAAGTTTATCCAAGTTTCTTAGATTGAGATATGGTGTTAACAAGATTTTCAGACTTTGACCCTCTGTGACCCCAGATGACCTTTGACCTCCACCAAAAACAACAGGGACCATCTCCTGACTATAACGCATCCGTATACCCAAATATGAAATCTATCCAAGCTTCCTATCTTGAGATATCGTGTTAACCAGATTTCCAGACTTGGACCCCCACTGACCCCAGATGACCTTTGACCTATGCCAAAAACAAAAGCAACCATCTTCTGACCATAACGCATCCACATACCAATTATGAAATCTATCCAAGTTTCCTACCTTGAGATATAGCGTTAACAATGTTTTCAGACTTTGACCCCTAGTGACACGAGATGACCTTTCACCTCCACCCAAAAACAGAAGGGTTCTTCCTCTCAATATGGTGCATCTATGTACTAAGTTTAAAAACTGTCAGACATTTCTATCTTGAGATATTGTGTTAGCAAGCAACGTGTAACAAACACACACACACCCACGCATACATACATACACACGAACGCCATTATGATGATCCCACTGGTTTCTCTTATCATCGAAACCAAAAATAAAAAAGAAAGCATTCACCACTGCACAGCTTTCCCAGTTACTAGTTAGGATATTGCAGATAAACATCATATGTATAGGAATAGGTTCACAATGTACATAGGCTAGCCTAGGCCTATGTGCTATACTCAGGCAATGGCAAAAGTGCCAAGACATGCTGAAGAAAATTATATCGTAGAGAAAAACTTTAAGCCTTAAGCTCACAAAAGTATTGCACATTGTTGTAGGAGGGACTATTACACACGCCTTGACAATATTTTGGATGTTCTTGGCCACATGGATTTTTATTGACCCTTTTCAGTGCTCGATCCTGCTTGGTGAAAGGAATGTAGGCTACTGCTGACTAGCACAAACGTATGCAGAAAGTACTAACGTTAGCTCACTTGCTGAATCCAACCATACATTTTGGGCTTAAATTTCTCAGTTAAGGGAGGTAGACACTTGGTGTTTTCAATTTTTCCAAAAGCCAAGAATTGGCACTGTAGAATATCGTTAATTTATTTACCTTTTTCCCCTTTTACAATGGCGAACTTTTTTCCGAGATTCCATTGTCGAAATTTGCGAGATCCTTTAGCTAAGCTGTACACACTGAGAAAGCAGTGAATGTGCGGCGAGTAGTTGCTGTGATTGCGCTTAAAGTATGTGATCGATCATTGGTGTATGGAACAATCACAATTTCCACAAAAATTTCCTGTTGAAGTTCACCTTGTCTTCTTGGCAGGTGTCGAATGTGCACATCTCCTTCGTTATTACGTAGTGCAAAATATCGAAGCAGTTGCCAAACACGTCCGCCAAGCAAGCTATATTTCAGCATGCATCTGCCCAAATCTTATGCCATCCACATGTGTTCAAACTGCTAATTTTAGCTTTAGGCTTAGTGCAAGAGAATTTTGGGCCGGGCGGCCAATGTTTTTGTTTTTGTGCCAGGGAGGGGGTGGGGGGGGGGGGGAACTCTTCAGATTTTATCCTGGTTGTGCACCTGTGGTCAAAAACAGCTAGTGGACAACACTGTTACCTAAAAATGACATTCATTCCAAGTTTCCTATCTCAAGATGTCGTAATAATTAGGTTTTCGGATTTGACCACTGGTGACCCCAAATGTACTTTGACCCCCACCAAAAGTTATATGGTTCGTCCCTTGACAATATTGCATCTACGTACCAAGTATGACATTCATCTAAGTTTTCTATCTCAAGAAATAGTGATAACTTGATGTTTTCGTATTTTGACCCCTGGCGACCCCACATGACCTTTGACCCCCCACCAAAAACAGAGGGTTTATTCTCTTGATAATAATGCATCTAGATACTAAGTATGACATTCATCCAAGCTTTCTACCTCAAGATATCGGGTTTACAAGGTTTTCGAGGTCCGACCCCTGGTGACCCCATACGACCTTTGACCCCCAACAAAAACAATAGGGTTCTTCCTCCCACTGTGGAGCATCTATGTACCAAGTATGGCATTCATCCAAGTTTCCAATCTCAAGATATCGTGTTAACGAGGTTTTCGGGGTCTGACCCCTATTGACCCCAAATGACCTTTGACCCCCACCAAAAACAATAGGGTTCTTCCTCTGACAATAACGCACCTACATACCAAGTATGACATTCATCCAAGATTTCTACCTCAAGATATCATGTTAACAAGGTTTTCAGAGTTTGACCCCTGGTGACCCCATATGACCTTTGACCCCCACCAAAAACAATA
This sequence comes from Holothuria scabra, assembly GCA_037179385.1. NCBI lineage: Eukaryota > Metazoa > Echinodermata > Holothuroidea > Aspidochirotida > Holothuriidae > Holothuria > Holothuria scabra. The sequence goes on from CM074180.1 coordinate 53,114,472, forward strand.
GGGTTCTTCCTCTCACTATGGGGCATCCATGTACCAAGTTTGAAAACATTCAGACCTTCCCTTCTTGAGATATCGTGTTAACAAGCAAAGTGTCACAAACACACACACACACATACATCCACACACACACACACACACACACACGCACATACACACATACATACACACACACGCCATCGTGAATGCATAGGTTTCTCTTTCATCGAAACCAAAAATGTATAGGATAATTAGCTGCTTAATTCCAGGTTGAAAGTGTGCACGTTCAGTAGTGACTGATTCTTGCTTCTTTTTTATCAACAGTGGCTGAATTTCATGCGAAATATTTGACCTCGTTACTATGGTAGCACAACCCAATCAAACTAACACAGGGTACGTGAGATCACATGCTGGAAAACGCAGTGTTAACCTGCAGTTTTGTCCTTTAGTAAACACGGGGTAACACCAGCCATCGCGGGGTACGAGAGACCAAGCCTCAGTATCACTAGCTCAACCATGTCCATTCTTATCACTGAGTGAACATACATTACAACAGTAGGTACACTAGATTTCACTTGGATTTGCATAAATAGATAAAAATTTAGGTTTAGGTATTGGGCCCACTATTATCTTTTAAAGGATTTTGGAATGAATTGTTGTTTAGCCTATGGTAATGATAACGCCTAGAGTAAGCTACAGCATGTTTTTTGATCTAGTACAATCAATCAATGGAGCTTTTTATCTAGGCATGCAGCTCGTGAATGCTAGCTGTCCTTTGAAAAGCACCTGTGGTAGTGCAGCATTTGCATTTGAACAAGGATGTGCATTATGTTACATGCCCTACAGTAGCACATTACACTACAAATCACAGTCTGATATGGGCCAACCTGGGACTAAGGTAAGTTACTGTACAACTAAGATTAGACCAATCCAGTGATGGATATGGATACAGTACCCATTGTTGAGGTTAGCAGGATCGCTGGCTTGTGAATCGTGGAAGATAGTAGAGGATGGTCTAGAACAGTAAAAGGACAGCAAAAGCTCAAATTTCATTAAAGTCAAAATCCAGATTGTCCATTTCGATGCAGTAAATAATGACTATCAAAGATCGTAGAGATTACAAATAGCCAAACAATAGCTTGCAGCTGTGTGTTAGCATACACTTTGCAGGTTTTTCAATAACAAAGGAAACAAAAGACCACCAAAGCCTGTGCTCTTCACTATTAAAAGTGGGTATCAGCTTACATGCACAGCCACAGTTGGATACATTTCCTTAGGTTCAGTAGAGTGCTGTGTTTGGGGTTTCAATACATTATTTGAGAGGAGAAAATACTCATATGTGTCCCTATCCTTATGTTGAATGGGAGAAGATATTCAAACTCATGCCAAAGAAAACATGAAAAACACTTGTAGTAGGCCTCCACAGTAGGACAGGTCCAGGAATTTGGGGGGGGGGAATGCAATATTTATCCAAAAATGTATGGAAAAAAAAGAAACCCCAAAAATCCCCTCTGCTTCAAAAATTGATCCTGAGGGCGAATGCAAGAGAATCAAGTTAGCCTTGTAATGTGGCTTTATACTGTAGCCAAACTAGCCTTGGCAATTACATAAGGCTTAGCTAGATTCTTATCCCACTTCTCGTTTTTTATTTTCTGGATATTGATATTGCAATGTTTGAAGACATGGTTTTCATAAGTCTACATATATGTGTAGGCATACTTCCTTTCAGAAGTGTCATATGTTACTCATGCACATGTAGTATTCGAATATGAAGTCATTTGTTTAAATGAGACACTTCAGGCCTATACTAAGCCTGTATGAGCAGTTCACGTTTGTGAGTGGCTTCCTATTGTACGTGTGGGCAATTTTTGCAGTACAACAAAGCACCATCGAAGCATTGAGATTATTTACAATCTTTTTATTGTTTAGCTGAGTTTCTTTTGTTTCTCTCTTAACATTATCTAACAATACCTAGATTTTAGTGTACATAGTGCTTACAGTGGACATTTGGCAGGAGTTAACAGTTACATCAAAGATAACTTATGGAGAATAACCACAATTGAACAATTTTCCTTGGGAAGGTGGAACAATGGAATATAGAAAGTCACTTGTTTGTCCTTATTTCAATATACCACATTTGCATATTGATATGGATTCCTACGAACACAAATCCCACAGCCAAATGATAGTGGCATTTTTCAGCGGGGAATTTCCTCACTTCTATTGTCTTGACTATTTGTACTGTAGATACTTTATACATTAAATTCAAAATCTGCCCCTTATTTGTTAATGGTGGGGTTTCAATTGCTTGTAGGCAACCATGGTTTATTGGAGTTTTACATCTATAAACTTCTAACTATGGGGTTCAATACCGCAGCAGCCAACCATCGTACAAATAAAGGAAAGAATTATGCAACTAATGACAGCCACTGGCATATGCCAAAGTTCTACCACTCAGTGGCCAGATTTGGCCATGTGTCCAGTCATGTTTATTCACACAGTTAAGGTGTGTCTCTGGTTGGCATAGAGCATGCTCAGAGGCCATATCTGTGTGTGTTAGGTTTTGCAGTTTAATGTGATCTTGTGACTGCATACAGAATGGAGACAAAATAGAATTTAAATTTCATTGTGACAAAAATGCGAGTGTTCAATCCTTATACTGTAAACTCTGTTGTGATGTTGCTGTGATGCCAATTGTTTACAAACTCAAATGAGTCACTGGTTCAGGAAAAGCCCTAGAAACAACCTCAGTATATTTTTAATACATACTGTAATCAGATGAGATTGGTTTTCTGCCTGTGGTCAGAGCAACCCATATTCACAGATGTTTATAATAAATTCTTCCATGTGTTATACAGTACGTAGGCTATAGACAGTTTCAGAGATAACCTATAAATCTTAAATCTTTCAACATAAAATTGTAGCTACACAAGATGTCAAAAAATACTCACAACCTCATGTATTATGTATAGTAAATGCATTTTATATTAGGGTGAACGATGGGTTCTTACTTTAAAGAAACTCATTTCTTGACATATCTTTCCAGCACTAGCAAATTTTTTATCAATTCCTGCCCAGTCTTTTACATTTAGAATGACATTTCAACCAGATGGACGCAAGTCCCTGAAGTTTTTCAAGCCTAAGGAATGACTCTATGGTTGCTAGCTACCACTGCTTAAATCTTCTCAGCTAAAAATTAACAAGACAAGTCTATCACTGAGTCATTTTACTAAGCACACCTCATTCAACTGGATGTCAGATTTATTTGAGCTTCAAAGGATGGGTGACATTAAAATGACAAAGTTGGGTGTGAAGGGCATTAAAAACTAAGAAAATTGATGCAGTTCCCATTAAAATCTGTTCAAAATCAACTACTCTACATGGAAATTTCTGATTTGCAATATATCATGCATAAGCATGAGCCTAGTATGCAAATACTGTGATGTCTAGGGATAGACAGGCCATATATGGCTCATGTTTTTCCTTGTTTTGACAATCTTCATTTCAAAAACAATTGTAGCATTAGCAGGTTTTGAGGTTTGTATTTTAAAAGTGTAAATTGTGTCCATGAAAATCATCAGTATCAATAACCAAACCATAACCTGATGAGTAATTAACACTGTGCAACACTCCACAACCATCATTTTAGCATTTTTTCAGCAACAAGTTGCTTTAGAAATATTCAAGTACAGCATATCTTTAGACCAATAGAAGCTAATGCCACCATTCCAACAGATTTATTCCTTGGAAAAGCTTGCTCCTTAACTGCCAAGTAAAGTAAGGACATTTTGCTGACATATCACACTACCTTTAAATACATATGCCTACACCTAGAGAGCTTTGCAACATCTCATTCACAGAATCAAATTTGTACTGTACAGCAGGGGCGTAGCCATGTTTTTTTTGTGAGGGGGCCAAATCGACCCATCGTCCCTATTCTTGACCGACGTCCTAGGGTTCTACCTTCCCCTTTTGGAACATGTTTTGCTATTTCCAAGGCCTCAAATGCAAGATGGTGCTATATTCTGCTTCTTTTTTATACTAGATCAATACATACTGAAAATGTCCTGATTCCATGCGATCAAATTATACAGAAAAGTGGCCAACTCTCCAAAAACTCAGTGACGTGTTCACAGACCAATATGCTCATGATAAAATAAACCATGATAATAGGTTAGGCTCTTGATTTCGCTTTAAAATTCTTTCGTGATGTGGAAGATATCACCCGGCAAAGAATAATTTAGCAACTTTAAGTGATGTTTTTAATCGGAAACTCAAAAGTTTTGAGTTTAAATGTTTTTTATGACCTTGTTAGGTAACAAGCCATAGCATGGTGTGCCATTGCTAGAGGCGTTTCGCCCAGAAAGATAATTTTCGGGACTCATCAGTAGCATGATGTATAGTAGGTAGGCAATGGTGCCAGAGTGTCGCATATAAACTGGTGGGATATTATTCAAATAAAACATTTGGAGCCCACGGTCGGGTCCAAAGTGCAATAAGTGAATAACTGTAACTCTGGGTTAGCAATAGCAGGTGTGCCGCATAAGGGTGTGATCTGGCTGGCTTGAGAGAGTTACGACATGACAGCCCTTTCCCGTATAACCTTATCCCAGTGTTATTGGCGGGACCGACCTGTGTGTCGAAGGTTCCTTTTAAAAGAGTTTATGGTATAGTAGTAATCAAGAACAAGAGTAGGATAAATGCATGTTCCAATAATCAGAGAAACAGCTCAAACGCTCGGTAGGGTAATGTCCGTGTTTGTAGTAATGCGTTGGTGCTGTTTGGATAAGTGCGATGAGTGAGTTAGAGTACCCCTAGTACTGGGTCATCATACTCAGAAATAAATTACAGGGTACCTTGACATGAATATTTTCAAAGGAAATCATTTTGCTGAATGTAATTATCTTGTTACCCGCACCTACTCGAAACCAAGTGAAACTTTCCAATATTTATCACGTGACTCCAGTCACTCCCTTAAGTTGCTGCAAGGGCTTCATTAAAGCAAGACCCTACGACACCTTCGCCTCTGTAATAACCTACATGACTTCAACAAAAAGTCACCTCATTTAAAGAGAATCTTATGCGGGGGAAATAACCAGAGGATTTTATATCAGATCTCACTTCAATGAAATTAATTTTCAAAATAGATCCCTTCACCTTACACCTAAACCAAAAGAACCAATCCCACACTGGTTTCTAAGTTCTGTTTCTCACCCCATATCAAGACTAAGGACTTTAAAAAGTGCTTCACCAAATACTGACATTACTAATCACCGAACACCCAAGACTTACAAAATTGTTTACGAAACTGCCACTTATTGCCTATAAAAGGGCCAAAAATCTAAGCATCTCCCACATACATGAGGAATTTAATTCAACCAGAAAGCCAAAAGGCTTAGTGATTCCTTGCTGCTGAAATGTAAGGCCTTTTTTCACACTGACATTGCTTTGCAATGTTTTTCAATTAACAGGGCTCCATAATGTGCCCACAAAGTACACATGCAAGGCATCCAATCTTCCTACATTGAGATCCCCCTTGCCCGTCGTGAACCCAAATGACATTTGATCTCCACCAAAAACTTCTGGGACCATGTATTCACTATGTGCCATCTACATGACAAGTTACAGGACCCTACAAGTGACCTTTCTTGAAAGACTGTGCAAGAAAGTTGTCAGGCTTTGAACATGCTGACTCCAAATGAACTTTGACCTTTGGGAAAATCAATAGGGATCATCTACTAAATATGACCAATCCACACACTACATGTGAGCACATTCACATGTACCGTTCTTGAGATGCCGTGTTTACGAAGTTTTGACCTTTTGACCTTTCATGACCCCAAATGACCTTTGACCTCCACCAAAAACAATAGGGAACATCTACTCAATATGGCCAACACACTCGCCACATATGAGCATAGTCACATGTACCGTTCTTGAGATATCGTGTTTAGGAAGTTTTGACCTTTTGACTTCTCGTGACCCCAAATGACCTTTGATCTCCACGAAAATCGATAGGGATCATCTAGTCAATATGGCCAATGCACACACCAAATATGAGATTAGTCACAATTACCCTTCTTGAGATACCGTGTTTATAAGCAATTTCTAAGGAATTTACCTATTGACCTCTCGTGACCCCAAATGACCTTTGACCTCCACGAAAATCGATAGGGATCATCAACTTAATATGACCAACCCACACACCAAATATGAGCATAGTCACATGTACTGTTCTCGAGTTATCATGTTTACGAAGTTTTGACCTTTTGACCTCTCGTAACCCCAAATGACCTTTGACCTCCACCAAAAACAATAGGGAACATCTACCCAATATGACCAACCCACACACTAAATATGAGCATAGTCACATGTACCGTTCTCGAGATATCGTGTTTACGAAGTTTTGACCTTTTGACCTCTGGTGACCCCAAATGACCTTTGATCTCCACGAAAATCGATAGGAATCATCTACTCAATATGACCAACCCACACACCAAATGTGAGCATAGTCACATGTACCGTTCTCGAGTTATCATGTTTACCAAGTTTTGACCTTTTGACCTCTCGTGACCCCAAATGACCTTTGATCTCCACCAAAAACAATAGGGATCATCTACTCAATATGGTCAATGCACACACCAAATATGAGAATAGTCACACTTACCCTTCTTGAGATACCGTGTTTACAAGCAATTTCTAAGGAATTTACCTATTGACCTCTCGTGACCCCAAATGACCTTTGATCTCCACCAAAAACAATAGGGATCATCTACTCAATATGACCAACCCACACACCAAATATGAGCATAGTCACATGTACCGTTCTCGAGTTATCGTGTTTACGAAGTTTTGACCTTTTGACCTCTCGTGACCCCAAATGACCTTTGATCTCCACCAAAAACAGTAGGGATCATCTACTCAATATGGTCAATGCACACACCAAATATGAGATTAGTCACACTTACCCTTCTTGAGATACCGTGTTTACAAGCAATTTCTAAGGAATTTACCTATTGACCTCTCATGACCCCAAATGACCTTTGACCTCCACGAAAACCGATAGGAATCATCTACTCAATATGACCAACCCACACAACAAATATGAGCATAGTCACATGTACCGTTCTCGAGATATCGTGTTTACAAAGTTTTGACCTTTTGACCTCTCGTGACCCCAAATGACCTTTGATCTCCACCAAAAACAATAGGGATCATCTACTCAATATGACCAACCTACACACCAAATACGAGGTTAGTCACACTTACCCTTCTTGAGATATCGTGTTTACAAGCCAAAGCGTCACATACACACACACACACACCCACATACATACACATACACACACACATACACACGACATCACCATCGCATAGATTCCTTGCCTGCCTTCGGCAAGGAATCAAAAACAGTAAAACATCACAACCTTGATTAAGAGGACTTTGCCTTGATCTCAATCATTGGCGATTTATTGTTGGAATAACCAGACTTACTTTTTGTGACAACTTTGGCAAATACTGCCCACCATATATCTTGCTACTGATTAGACCCCATAATTATCTTTGTGGTCGAAACGTGTCTAGAAATAGTACACCATGCTATAGTTTGTTATCACACAAGGTCACAATTTGAACGTTTAATCTACTATCTTTTAGGTGACCTGATCTTTACCCCTGTACATAAATCCACAATTTAGAAGGCAACACTGCCCTCTACGTTACCAATTTTGGTCACCCGACTATTTATCATATTAAACTACCACCGAAACTATCCTTTTAAATTAAACACGTCACTGTGTTTTTGGAGAGCTAGCTGGTCATTCTCTTTTAATATGGGTCACACTTGTGAAGCCATGTTTCCCTGCTACAATCCTCCCCCCATCCCCAACTTTGTCTACTTATCATATACCTGCCTCCTCTCGCTGTTTTTTTTTCTCTTTTTTTTGCTCTCCTCTATTTTTTCAGCACTATCCATCACATCCCCAAAATTTCTGTGGGGGGCACTCTGCCCCCCTGCCCCCACTGGCTTCAACACTGCTGTAGAGTACCAGCAAGAAGACTGGATTGAAATTTAGGCCCAGCTCATCACTGGGTATAAGTTGAGGCAACTGAAGTGCACACTGAACAACACTAATAATGCCTTGAGTATAAATGTTAAGGTTGCTGCATCACCATTCTCTAGAAGACAGGTCCAACAGTTTACAAGAACAGAATTCTTTTCCCTACAAAGGTTTTAAGATGCCATTGAATTCAAAGGTTACCACAATACCCAACTGGAATGCCAGGAGACCAGGGGGTTTCCCGAAGACCAAAGGTCCCCAAGTCCGAAAGTGAAATAATTAGATTTTCGCAGGGGTGTCGGAAATTTGTCCCCTCCCACAAGTTACAGTAATGACCAAAGATTGAAAATAGGGTTTTCACGTAAACTGTTTCTTTAATTTTGAGGGTCATTATCAACATCCCTTCTTAAAAGGCCTACCATGGCCAAGGGAAAGAAGACAAAGCAAAAGTTCCTTCTCTTTGTGTTAGAAGACACATGTGGGGATACCCTCAAGTGTGTGCCAGGGATCAGGTCCCTTCCCACAGGTCACAGTAATGGCCCAAATATTTGAAAGTCAGGTCTGTCATGTATATGGTTGCACTAATGTTAAGGTCCATTTATGACTAACCTTTATAGAAAGGCCATGGCAGTACAGGGGCAGGGCTGTAACAGTCGTGGCTATATTCTTTAATTCTCATTCACTCCCATTCAAGTAGATTTGCGGACCTTGGGTCCCGTAGGAACTTAGGATCTTGTGGAAACTGGGTCTCTCAGGAGGTACGAAGCAAACCATGGATATTGGAAAAGTGAAAATTGCTTCAACTGCTTATCACAATTGAAAGTAGGGTAGGCATATGCTGTGAAGTACAATGTGGTAACAGCTTCCAAATCAGAGACCCCCAGTTTATGGTGACATTATTTTTTATTACAATGTACTGATGGGTCTGAATGCCATGTCTGAGCCACTTTTATCAAAGGACAGAAGGAAAATCATAAAACAACTGTGATTGAGGCAAAATCAGACATCTAAATTCCATCACCAATATTCCATCCTGTCCGAGACAGTTTTGCTGAATATGCATCCCCTTCCCACATCTACTTTGCTCCACATTGTGAATCATATACTTGTTGAAAGCAAGGTCTACCCTCTTCACCAATTTATTTTCTAATCCAACAGCAAACTGCACACTGCAAAGTATACAGGTAGATACCAAAAGTACGGTGCTCTGCATATTGCACAGGCTTTTAGGACATATACACTTAGGCTATATTTTTTTTTTAGTTTGTGACAGTCTACATCATAAACAGCATTACTATAACAGTTTTACGCAAAACCCTAACATCAGTATTCTGTAAGGGGCCCAAGCCTAAAGGCTGAGACATTTTTAGAGCCCAACTGGTAATAATATTCTGGTAAGCTTCCATAAACAGAGCTTGTTTACAACAGAATCCATAGCAATGATCAACTGCAGAGATAAACTTTGCATGATACTTATGGCTCAAAGGGCAAATACTTGTATAGTCTAATACGTTACTTCTCTGCATATACTGTAGTTTACTGTAGCTGGTCTATCAGCTATGCAAAAAAAATGTTCATATGTAGTACTTTGCAAAGTACTAGTGATGCAATGTCCGGTATGGTGACTTGTAATTTCTGCATACTGTTTATACTGGACTCCTGATTCCTTTCCATTTTGCAACTTCCCAGTCCCATGTGACAGGAATTCTCTGGATAAATGAAGCCCAGATGGAACACATACTGTGCCAAACTGATTGTGGTATTAAAAAGTCAGTCAAGAGAATTAACTATTTTAATTGTCCTTTTGACTTCCGTTTGCAGAAGAGCTACATTCAAACACTTAACCCAACTCCCTGCTTAACTGTTGTTAAAAAAAGATGTCAGGGGGTTCAAGCACTGCACCTAATATCTATGTAACACAACTACCCCATTAAAGAGATATACCAACATGGCAACGACTGCATGAAAATGCAGCTTTAATCCTTTACAGTCTATCAAGCCATTTGATCTCCTAACAGGCTCCTAGCATAGCTTTGAGGAACCACATCAACCAGACAAATATGAATCCCTCTCCAGCTCCCCCCCCCCCCCCAATAAAAAATTAATAAAAGCCTGTCTTGAACTGAAGAGTGAAACAAATACTACACCCCAAAAACACAACTTAACCCATCCAAAGTAGAAAATCTTACACCAGTTTGAATGACCATATTTGAAAAAGGCAAAGGCCCCTCCTCTACCAAACCTCTTCCATGGTGACAAAACTCCCACACTCAAATGCCTACCAACCCTCCTCCCTTTCCCATTGGTTAGGTTGGGTACAAGCCTGAATATAGTTTTGTGACACTTTTGACATTTGAAACTTTCAAAAGTAAAATGAAATCATGAAGATGCAATTATATGTCTGCTACAACCTGATTTTTTCAAATATTTGACAGTACAGCTATTCACCAATTTTGTTGCCTATCATTCTGGTTCTAAAATCATAGTTTCAAAGAGGTAAAATATTTCTGTACCAAAACAGTATTTTCTCTAGTTCAATCCCCTTTACATTCTAAATTTTTTTAATGCATTAAAAATGTTCTTAAATAGTTTATAGTCCCTATTGCAAATTCACATGCATGAACACCTCCCACTGAGTGATGCTTTGCATTCAATCAATCAAATTGTTATGTTCAGGGTATATCCAGCCTGGAACTATAAATAGATCACCAAACTGTATTTACTGGCCAATGTGCAGCCTATACACAATAGGGCAAAATAACCTAAATTTCCATACCAAGGTGATTTATCTATGGCACACTCCGACTGAAAATACACCACACATGATGAAATATACTCATTCACTCAATTTATCAAGAGATCTGCTCAATTAAAATTAGGAGAGTTTTGGTTACTGTAATTGGTAACCAGTAATCCTGGGCTGCATGCATTTAGGAATCAACATTGGTTCTACGTAGAGAATAAAACCTGAGATCTTAAGGTACAAGGAAACTGCAAAAGAATGCCTTAAGCCCATTCATTTGCCAAAAACTAATTTATCTAAGTTTTGAATTTTCTGAGGTCCTTCAACCATAAATATATAATGTACAGTAATCCTCATTAAATTTGTACTTTGCACATGTATTAATGTTTTAGGTAGCATAAATTATGAGTACTGTTTACAAGTACAGTATCTCCATTAATTTTTATGGAACTATTTGTAAGCTTCCCCCATAGGCTAGGAGTTGTAGAATATGCCCAGAGTATTCCTTCCCTGACATAAGAGGCTACTAAAGAGGAGATGAACCATTTACAGGATTTAAGGTCACAACAGAATAAAGTATGTTAGAGAGGTACCTATTCTAAGCATTTTGGTGGAATTTGCATTGAAATCTGATGTGTGGTTCTCAAGATATCAGCATGTGAATTTTCACATTTTCAACAAAATGTGAACTTGAAGCAAGCACGTATGACATCATATCCCCACATTAGTTCATGATCTTATGTTTTTCTTTGAACTTTAGGGTTGATTTTCTCCTCAACAATCTCATAATATTGAAATGTGATTGCATACTGTAAATGGCATGAGAACTTTAGAAACTTTCCATTCCCTGCAGGGAGGTCATATTCCTATCAACTTCAAGGTCAAAAAAAACAGTCTGATAAAACAAAGGGAAATAAAGCATTCCTTGTCAATGTGAGGAAGTCATACAGTCTCTGCCACCTTCAAACTCACTTTGGAACACAAATACACTGATTCATTAACTGATATCTTGACAAATACATGAACAATTTAAATGGGACTTTCACCACACTGTGTAGATTTGGTTCTTCTTTCACATATGAAAAATAATTTTTTGCTTAAACTCAATACATAGCATGCATGTTTAATATGTCCTGAAGGCTTTGCCAACTTACCTACCCACTGGCAATACCATGCTTGATAAATTTACATGTCAAACCAAAGAGATCACAGGGAAAGAAAACTTTTAAAAAATTTCCTATGATATATGAATCTCATCTTCTGAATGCTTTAAGACTTCTGTGTATAATTGTATCATAGATAAATTTTAAAAAAATAAGGACAGATTTTTTTGTTTTTTCAAAGAGATTTGTGAGATTTGCAGATATTGATACAGAGAGGATGAATTGCCAAAGGGAAAGGCTGGGAGATTCATTTAGACGAGAAGGTACTTAATTCTTCATCAATTTTTGTTTTATATTTAAACCACTGTGATGCATAATTTGAATTTGTTCAATAGTTATAACATAATATTTACAAATGTGAATGCTGGAGAGGAATGAGTATGTGGGACAACAATGACTTGAAACAGTGAGGTGTCTGAAAAAGATACGACCCTATAGACTCTTTTCAAGCTAAAAGTTCGTTTCTGACAGTAATCTTAGCCTTCTTCTTAACATTCTGATCTCAAATCCTCGGTCAAGTAGGATTGATGATGCATTCTCAATACGACAAAGAGAATACACACCTCTTCAGGGCTGAAATTAATCTAAGGCAACAAAGGCCATGGCCTCCATATTTTTGAAAATGGTCTTGTTGCCCAATAAAATTTGGTCTCCGAGCCCTACCTGTAAAATTACATTGTGGTCAATACAAATCACTTGCTTGGCTTTCGTGCCCTCTCAGTTCACATGACATGCCCTTAAAACTGATTTAGAAATGGCCTTGCAGCTGCTGTACAATAGATACAGTAGATTGATGGTAACAGACATACCAAAATGCACAAAAAGTTACCTAACACTAACAGTTACCTAATGACAGTCAAGCATGAGCTAATTGCTTTTCACACAATGTGAACAAACTGAAAAAATAGATCACTTGTGGGCACAGATCATGTAACAACTCAGATATCAATTTACTCCAAACAGCCCTTTGATCTACTGAAGGGTCTATGCTGCATTACTGCATGAGTTGTTAGGGTGCTCTCTTCATTGTTACAGTTAATTGTGGTGCTATAGTACTAGTTTTTTGCCTGTCAGTTATTGCAGGCAATCATGATGTATAAATAAACTTAATGTATTTTAGTAAACAATGCATCAATTGGCATTATGGCTGCTATGCTTCACAGTTAAAGAGAGTTAAGTCTGTAGAAAAATATTGGATTGGATATTGCAAGCATACCATTGACCATTTTCAAAAGAATAAGGGCTGATCATATTGTTACAATGAAACTGCTTGATGTTGATATTTCATACTATACCACAAATAATTAAAGGGCCAAACCTCTCACCCCAAACTACAGTTTTGGTACCCGGGTACCGAAATTCTCAATTGGCTCAGCTCTTTGACTGACGGCTTCTTCAAACAATGCTGAGTGCCAAAGCTTATATTACACAGCATGTATGGTACTAAGAGTGTTTTGATTGTATAAATTGAGTTTTTCCATACCCACCCTGAAGCAATAAACACAGATTGTGTCTGGATGAGGATGAATTTCAGACAATTGTAGGAGGGGCTTCAGTAAGAAGGTTAGGAGAATTGGTACTGTTTGGGGTGAGAGAGCAGCGCCTTTAAGTACCTGTGATCGTGGATGCTTAAAATAATTACCAATAGAGTATCTACCCTACAATGATATAGAGTACAGTCAATGTTCTTCTTCAGAAAACAAAAATTCTGCTTTTAAATTTGAAAATTCTAGAAAGTTCCATTTTGAAAGCATATTCCAGTGGCTTGTCGATAGAGTCTGGTAAGAGAGACAAACATATTCCATACCATGTCTTCCAAACCCTGTTGCAATACTCTTTTCCAAACTAAAAGTATTATCTCACTTGAAAGATTGGTACTTTTTATAAGAAAAAAAAACCTCTTCTTGTTGAACAAAGCCATAGAATGTTTTGTAAAGTGGGCCCAATGGGTCAGATTCCATTTCTTTTTCTTTATAATTAAATGACATGTTTGTCCTTGAAAATTGACTGTAGGAATGTTTGAATAACTTTTTCTGTAGATCTAATATCTACACCATATGTAGAGTAAAGCAAAAAATGTTACCAGCATAAAAAGTATTGATTGCGATGTCAAATCAATGTGCCTTAATGACACCACAGGTTTTCCATAAGAACCAACTCTACTGAAAAAATTGCATTTCTTTGAAGATTGGTATCTTCAGAATGCAATATACTATCCAAATGCACTTTTCACATTCTGAAAGATGAAATTTCTCTGTACATTTTGAAGTCAAAGAATTTTGCCTCCAAAAATGCCTTTAAGTATCAACAAATGCTGGGATTAAGAGATTTGATGAGTCAGTGCTGTATATGCCAGATTACCTACTGTTACCTGCTACCTTTACCTGCTACCTTTACATTCAGTAATAAGCATAGCAAATATCTGAAGTAGAAGAGCTGGAAGTGTTCACAGTAGAGAAAGTCAGGAAACCATGGCTTAGCAGGCAGTAATATACTGTGTAGAAGGTAAGAAAAGAAAGACCACCTGGTCTTTGCATCAGTCAGATATGACTGATACTGTCACAGGCTGAAGCCTGTTTGTGTTAAAAAAAACATGGATAAAAATAAATAACATGGCAATGAGGCCTTGAATTTTGATGCATACAAGTACAATTACACACTGTTTCTCACCTCACATCACTGTTAAAAGTGCCATTTTTGCACATACAAAATGAAGAAACTGATGGGGTTTTATGGCTCAGTTTCTGACCAACTAGTTTAGTCACACAGGCCCTGGCCTGTGAAAAATTGCAAAGCTCCCTACTATGGGAGGGGGTCCCCTCCCATGCCCACTCCCCTTCTGCTACTTTGTGGCACAACAACTTCCTCACTTACATGCTCGAATTTCAAAACGCATCCCTCCCCCTGAAAAAAGCTGGTGACGGCCCTGCTACCATACCATCACTTCTCATGTACTGTAAGATGACAGAAACATGAACATGACAGCAACACTTCTTACCTGATACCATCATTCCCATTCTTATACACTTTTTGTAGCGGCAAGACTGGCACGCTTTCCGGCATTTCTTTGAAACCTCACAATTTTTCTTGCCGTGACATTTATATTTCAAAGCTCCTGAGAAGAAACAAAAATAAAAAAGAAATGGATTTTACCTTTCTAAGTAAATCAACTTGTGACAAAATAAACCTCAAAGAAAGCACATAGACAACTATATTAAAAGGGTCACAGTCTTTATGAATAGCTTTTTTCAGATCTCCCCATAATAAATGGGGAAATTACTCATGTCAATGCTCAGCTCAAGGAAGGATAGATCCAAGGGACAATGACAGCTTTACCAAAATTTCTGTCTCTGAATACAGCAATCCTTGCAATGTATTCAGTGCCAGAAACCAAAATTGCAAATACACAGCTTCAGCTTTGGCACAAAACAAAGTAAACAAGAGCCCAATGGGCACTGTGGTTCCTTGCTGGATATTATAAGAACTGTACAGCCAGTCTGTGAAATAGCGCTAAGCAAAAGTTCACACTCAATGTTTGTAACATCTTCACAAGGGGTATTTTAGTACTAATATTACATGAAATCAAAGATTAAATTTCTGTGGCCTAACTGACATTCAACTTTTGTAATGCTTGGTGATCCTTCAAAAACACTACCTCATTTCCATATGTATTTATGCTTGTAATCAAACTTGATATTATCACCAATAAATGATACACAATGTGGTCAGAGAGAGAAAAACACCCTTTCTCTTTTTATTTCTCTCACAAGTTATTTTTACCTGCTCTCAAATAAAACTTGCTATTACTTTGAAACAATCTACCATTTGTCCTGTTTGCTACCTCTATACAGAAAACAGGGTTTATTCAGCAGTAAAGCAGAAAGCAAGTGATTAATGAAGTGTGATAATAGAATGAGGATTGGGTTACCCCACAGGGCACAGCAGTATTAAAGAGACACACTGTATAATTCATGCATTGCTTCCACTGGCAGAGAGACCAGTTTAATGCAGAGTGACCTGTGCTCAGTGAAATCTACAGATTTCAGTTATTGCCCTCTTAAAACTTTGAATGATCCAAAATATGTGTACAACCCTTGGAATCATTACTGAATGAACATGAAGGACAAATTTCTAAGGTGTCTGGGTGCGTAAGCATGCAAAACCAGGTGAGATAGAAAATCTATTGAAACTATCTTTATCTAGCTAGCTTACAAGATTTTCTAAATAACATTTCCAGCAGTTGACCTCCAGTGACCTTGATGACCTTTGACCTTAACCAAACACAGATTGATTTGAAATCTGTCCTTTCTACCTTAAAATACTGTGTTAAAACATTTTTCAGTGTTTCACCCCTGGTGACCTCAGATGACCCCTTGACCTTCACCGAACATATCCAATTTCATCCTTACACCATAACACATCCACACACCAAGTATGACATCTATCCAAGTTTCCTAACTAGAAATATCGTGTTGAGAAGGTTTTTAGTTTTTGACCTCTGGTGACCCCAAATGACCTTTGACCTCCACCAAAAACGATAGGGCACACCTTCTCCCTATGACGAATCTATGTACCAAATTCAAGTTCCATCCAACCTTCCCTTGTTGAGTTAGAGCGTACCGAAGCAAGTGTCACACACACACACACACACACCCCCACACATACAACAAACACATGCCAACCTGACTACATAGGTTCCTTTGCTACCGCAAGGAACCAAAAATGAAGAAAACATAGATTTGATAGATGACTGCTGCTAACCATCTTCAGGAGATAAACATTAAACACTTTTCCTGTATGATTTTCATCCTTAATCCTGAAGGGATGGACTAGATTACACAGACAAATGTGTGAGCATTAAATCATGTTTACCATTATCTCATACACATGCAGACTTTGTCTCCTGAAATCTCACTATTTGCAATTAAGTTATTCTGACTACTGCAGTATTTAGTGTAAAAGGTTGGACTTACTAAAGTAGTTAGGAACTGACTGATTTTGCAAAGGAACTTCTTCTATTTTCAAAGAAACTCAGGTTTTGGTCAGATGAAAGTCGGTGATACTGTTCACTCATGTTCGTACATTTGTCTATAAATATTTCAGACTAATCTCATGAAAATGACAGCAGCCTGTGGGCATTTTGCCTAAATTTTTTTGAACAATGGCAATCATCTTAATTTGATTGTTATGTGACCAAGCCTTTCTCTGAGTGGGCACCAGGCAATTTTTTGACCACTAGTTGCCATATCTCGAAATAAGTTCAGGCATTATATTTTGAGGCACATGAGTGTAATAGCACACCATTACTTACCTGAAATCACAGGAGGAGTGTCAATTTTTTGTACACATACTGTAGAAGAAAATTTTAAAGCTAATAAAAACCTGTAAAAATTTTATAAAACAGCATACCAACCACACTCCTGAATTTTCTGAGGAGTGTGATATGTAGCACACATGGAAAATCTAACTTATTTAACTCAAGGCCTGTAAATTGCCTTAAAAACCCTTCAAATACTGTAGCACCTTACAGGGGGCCTTGAAGCAAGATTTTGTCTGAGCCCTGAACAGTCTTGTAACCTTAGCCCAGGACAGCATCAATTGGATTTGGGGTTGTGGTTAACTTTAGCTATAAGAAATCCCCCCCCCCCTTCCTTTTTGTGTTTCTGGCAG
This sequence comes from Holothuria scabra, assembly GCA_037179385.1. Classification (NCBI taxonomy): domain Eukaryota; kingdom Metazoa; phylum Echinodermata; class Holothuroidea; order Aspidochirotida; family Holothuriidae; genus Holothuria; species Holothuria scabra. The sequence continues at coordinate 53,132,084 of CM074180.1, forward strand.
AATCCCTGCCTGTCACGGGATCATTATGACCCAATATGAAATGTGTAATAGGTAAGGTGGGAAATAGCGTTCCTGTATCAATATGTTCTGACCAGTAAAACTTGATTAAATATTCTAAAAGGGCTGAAGATGATAGCTCCAGCTTTGGAGAAGCATTCGTTCAAGCAGAACTGTTAACTATCTTTCAAACAAATAATTGTTTTCACCTTGAACAGTTCTTTTGAAGAAGGCTTTACAAGCTTCACAGGATGCTATTCCATAGTGATACCCTGATGCTAAATCACCACACACCATACACAACCGTCTGCTGCCCTCATTGGACTCATCACTAGAATTGTCAGACTCCTCTTTTTTCAGTACTATTCCTTGTTCTGCAGTGCTTGAGTCACATGACCCTAAGTCAGCACTTGATGGTTCAAAGCTTGAACTTGGACTTGTTAAGTTATGACTCTCAGAAAACTCGTAAAATTCATCTTTTGCATTGTGCTCCAATAGAAATGGATGTTCCTCCTGTTTTATATTGACACCATGGCAGTCTGGAGAAGTTTTAGGAACAGACCGCTTACTGGCCCTATGAGGTGAGGTCCTAGCTTTCCCACCAGATGTTTTTTGTTTTCTTGGTGAAGATGGCAGCAAGCAACTGTCAGGAGAGGCACTGTCTCTTAATGGGGACTTCATCTCTTCATTCTGTAAATAAAAAAAAGATTCCTTTGGTATAAATGTATGTGTATGTGGGACATACAGAGATGAGATGTTAAAATCAAAGCATATCATAATCTCCCAGCATAAATTGACAAGCATAAAACTTAATCATTGTACACTGAATATATTAAACTCTCAATGTGATTTGCTGCTGAAATATCATTATTCACAATGTAATCACATGCTACCTTAAGCTTAGGACTTTACCATCATCCACTCCACATGACCACATGCTATCGCCAGCCTAGGGTTGAAAAAGTTAAATTTCTACCCAAAACTCCCTGGTTTGGGAGTTTATGAATAAACAATTAATTCCTCCTATACCCCTTTGTATACCATTTACACATTTCATTTAATAAGGGAGAGTCATTTATCTTACCAGCCAGTATCAGTAGTTGGGCACAGGAAATACATGACTTGGCAATAACTGCCAGTTAGATACAGTAGATGACTCTGCACAAGTTTATCATTTGGCATATAAAAGAGAACTGTGGTTACCCAACAAACAGAGGGAGCCCTTACAGACTTACACTAAATCATCCTTCTGCATTTAGCCCAGTTATTGTAAATATAGGTGTAAATGGTATACATACTGTAGGGTGGTAAGAGGTGACTGAGGAGTAAAGTAGATGGCAGAATTAAAATATTGTAGCTTTTATCCCACTGCAGATGATATTTTGCAAAAATATTACTGTTCTGACTCAGTATCCAAGTCAAACAAACAATGCAATGACTCTTCACCAATTCTGATGTAGCAATTGAAATTTAAAAGAAAATACACTGTACAACAGTAACAGATTGTACACAGTGTAGCACAAGTACCCTTCCATATGTACATTATGTCTAATCAATATTCCAATATGATGATGAATATATCTAAATTTATAAGTGGTGGTGGTGGGGATGGGGGGGGGGGGTTTAATCACCAAAGCAGCCCAATATATTCATCAATATAAAAGCAATGTATCGAGGCCCAAAATGCAACAGCAGAAAAGTGAGGGGGAATAAAGCTTCCCAGCCAATGATTTCTTTGCAAGGTGAATGCATGGTGTTTGGTTGATTAGTTGACCTAAACACAAGGGTCACAATTCCCTAAGGAGAATGAGGGTCATTATCTGAACAAAGGATAACGGCTGTCATCTCAAATTAAAAGTAAGGGTAGTTGCTCCCATGGCAGAATGGGACAGGGGACTGCAGCCCCCAATTGGCCAAAACCTAGCAAGAAGACTTTGGTGCCTCAATCTAGAGTATAGTAGGGCAAAAAGTCACATTGAATCACACTGAATACAACTAATCAAAAGCAAAATGATTCAAAGCAAAACAACTCATCTACAGGAACTCACATCCAGTTACAAGCATGCCAAGGGTGGAAAAAGTTGGGAAACTGGTAAGCTCCTTCCCAGAAAATTTGGACATCTGAACTGAAGGAAATTTCCTTTTCTGTACATGAAAATACAGGGAGAACTGTGGGAAATTTTACTCCCTTCCTATGATGCTACTCCCTTCCTTTGTTCCACGCTTTAGTCCAGCTATCAGTCACTTTCAAAACAATCATCTACTACCCTTCTTTATGGAGATCAAGCTTTTTTAGCTACATCTGCCAAATTGTTATTCAGCTGCTGCTCCTAAACAAATTTGAGGTGACTGCTCTTGCCATTTAACTATAGCAGCGATACTGCAGAATCTCAATATTTTGTGAATGTTACAGTTAGAAGAGTTTCCATTTTGTTGCTAATATTTGATGTAAATAAAGTCTTCATGCAGTAGAATAATTGTTGTGGTTATTCAAATAATATTTGCAGTAAAAGTAAACGCATAGTTACTGCAACATCCTGATGCATTTTATTAAATAAAATGGACCTCAGTGCAAGGGCTGGGAACGTGCAACAATTAAAAGATTGCATGTGGAACCAGAAAGCCAAAAGGCTTAGTGATTCCTTGCCATGAAATATCTTCTTTCTTTGAAATTGGCAGTGTCTGATAGATTTTTCTTTACAATTTAGGCACAGAATGTCAAGAATTCATTTAGGAAAGAGCAAAACACACTTACAGTGTATCATGTTGATAACCTACAGATCCCAACAAGCACTGACCTCCAGTTACCCCAGATGACCTTTGACCTCAACAAAAAGGGCTGTTTCCCTCACAACCTGACATGACCCCTGGTCTGTATCAAAAAAACAAGAAGGTTCTTATGGTGTGAACAAGCCATTTGACGCTTTTGTAGTCTAACCCCTGGTGACTTCAAATGACTTTTGACCTTGGCCAAAAACAATACCTGGGTTCTTCCTCCCAACATGGCAAATCTATATCTCAAATATGAAGTGTCAGTCGCTCCAATATTGAGATATTGTGTTTACAAGCCACTTTAGACTTTTTTCCAATTTTTCCACCAGTGACCTAAACTGACCATTGACCTCTACCAAAAACATTAGGGTTCTTCCTATCAATATGACAGATCTATATACCAAATATGAAACAGTCACTCCTACCTGAAGATATTGTGTTTACAAGCCGTTTTCCATGTTTTCGCAATTTTACCACTGGTGACCTCAAATGACATTTGATCTCTACCAAAAACAACAGGGTTCTTTCTCTCAACATTTCAAACCTATGTACCAAATATGAATAGTATCGGTCACTCCTACCTGAAGATATTGTGTTTAAAAGCCATTTCCAACGTTTTTCCAATTTTACCACTGGGGACCTCAAATTCCCTTTGCCCTCTACCAAAAACATTACAGTTCTTCCTCTCAACATGAAAAATCTATACCTAATATGAAAAGTGTCTGACATTCCAACCTTGAGATAGCGTGTTTACAAGAAAGTGTCACAAACACACACACACACAGCAAATATATATACCCGTACTGTTCTTAATGCCTTACAGGGTACATAGAACTGTTCCCCGTAAGGAAATGGTCAGAATTCCCCTTCAGCCATTTAAGTCATATGCAGCACGTGAATGCCTGGGCGAGGGTGGGCTATTGCACATGATGTGACAGACCTCATTGCAGTGTCCGAATTTTCGGGTAGCTACGCCAATTATGAGCTCTGCGTGAGCGAGGAAAGACTATGAGGCTTGAGCTCTTGTGAGCGGCTTGTACCCAGCAAGGTATCGTTTACAGGATCACACGTACATGTACACACACAGGACATCACCATTGCAGATTCCTTGCCTGCCTTCGGCAAGGAATCAAAAACCTTCCGGTAAATCAATTTGTTCAATATAAATTATACTTTTTGCCAACTTGTGATAGAATGAAATACATGTAAATCAAATGAAAATCTTACCACACATGACAGTTTTAATCAAAACTTAACATGCACCTTACACTACATCTTGTGCTCAGTTACTATACATACTGTACAGTGAGTACTAAATGTTTCACTGGCATACTGTAAATTCAGAAACTCGTACTATTTCGACAATACAATTATATCCTCCAAGGATGTTGGTAAATAAATGAAACAATACCTGTAAAAAAGCTCTGCTAAACAATTCTGTACCCAAAATGCACCACTGGTATTTCAGGAGCAATTAAATTTAGCAGGCTTCAGGCCGTATAAAGTTTGTGGAAAGACCTCATTTCAGCACTAACTGTATTGTGCACTTGAGCACTGCACAGTATAAGTTACTAACTTTCAACATGCATGCACTCTTTTTTTGGATAATACCAGCTGATATACATACAGCTGAGTATACTAAAGATACTGTATATACTCATTATGTATACAGTTCATGTATGATACAATGAAGACTACAGCTACACTAATTCTCCTCTAAAGAAACAATTTGATGTAGACATGTGGGTTCCACTGAAAAGTTAAGGTACTGAAATGAAAAGAAGTCACCCATTTTTAAAATGAATTTAAGCAACATGTTATGACAACTATGGTCTTGACAAGATTTTGTTTGTGATACTGTTAAGTATGTACTTGAATTCATACAATACTGTACCTTTTGTTATACAGTAGCTCCTGTATTCACAGAAAGGTTGTTATAAGTGAATGGAGCCTAATGGGGATATATATTCTTTGCCAATGAAGTTCATTATTTTTCCTGAAGCTAAAGCTGTACAGTATATTACAATTATACAAGTATAAATGAGCCCTGACTGAGACAAATACTTCACACAATAGCAACAGTGCTCTAAGTATAATTGTCCAAAAGAAGCATGTCGCTGAATGCTTGTAATACAGTCGAGGGCCTATCCAGCAACTGCTGTAAGGGAGGATGAATGAAGTGAACCCAAAGTTGCATCATGAGTGCGAAGCACAAGTATAACCATGTGGGGTCCATGGGACCTGTGTCAGGGCCCCTGGCAGGGTCAAGGGGTGGGGTCCCAGTGGGGGCTCTGGGGCAAACCCCCAGAAGCTCTCGGAGTATGAGACAATTTGAACAAATAAAGTTAGTTTAAAAATGTCCCAAGAGTTAAGAAATGATCAGCGACCCCTTCAATTTTACAGTACAGGTCTTTTAATGATCTTGGAGGTTCTTTGCAAGGTATCGAGATATACTTTCCAGTCAGTGGGCAAAGGTTTACAATTATTGACAACCCAACTGAAGTGTAGGCTGTTACTTGACTTTATTCAAAAGTTATCTGCAGAATGATATGACTAATTTGTCACAATCATGTAAAGCAAATAAAAGATAAAAGATCTACAAATTTGTTTGTAATTATAATTATGCTGTTCAGGAAACCCTGCTAAAGGTATTTTTATCAAATTGTATTTCAAATCTTATTCTGTTTTCTGCAGTACATTAATACACTTGCAGAGTTGGGTGAATGCTATTTTAACAAGAATGCAACTAGAAAGCCAACAGGCTTAGTGATTCCTTGCCATATGATATAACATAGCAAACATGGAAACAAACATGACATGCATGAGATCATGTACAATTATCCTACTTAATTGAGATATAATACTAGTAAGGTCAAAACTTTTTGACCTCATGTGACCCAAAATGAGTTTTGACCCCTTAAAAACAATAGTGATCACCTCACCAACACGTCCATCAACATGAGCAATTCGAAATTAAGCTTAGTACAGTGTGAGTATAGAAGTACTACCTCCATGGTATGAGATCCCTCACAGTTTAATCCCCCTAAAAATATTATGTCTACAAGGTTTGATCTTTTGTCACCTCAAACCTTTGATCTCCACACACAAGAGGAATTTCTCACACAGCTTTAATATGCCAGAAAACTGTTTTGTCTCATTACTTGATAAAGGGGTATTTTGAAACCATTTTTATCAAAAGTTTGGTCAATGGGGACAGCTTTTCATTCTGAAGTCTCTATGTTCCGATGCCTCCATGTTTCGAAAAGTCTGCATTGAGGTTAGTGTTTAAACAAGCCCTCATCGACACACTCTCCTACAAGCATTGGATCAAATACTGTGTTCTCGCATACCCAGCGCTCGAGGTAACACTGTGTTACCTCATGCTCGAGTAACGTGGGACTGCGGGGTTAGCGCCGGGTCGGTGTTTAAATTTTGATCCACCTAAAATCGCAGGGTTAAGCAGTTTTAAACATCTTGTTTGTTTTAATCAAGCAAGGTCACAGGTATTTGTGGCACTGATGACAGGTCTTTTCTTACATTTTTCTGTAATCGGTGTGTGAAATATTTGACCTCGTTACTATGGTACCACTATCCAATCAACGAAACACTGGGTACGTGAGAACACAGACTGGAAAACACAGGGTTAGCCTGCGGTTTTGTCTGATTGTAAACACGAGATAACACTGGGTGTTGTGGGGTATGTGAGACCAAGCCTAAAGAGACATCTGAACAGAGATGTGTAACCTTGGCTATTAGTGACAGCAATTTTTGCCTTATGGGGGAAATGCCCCACCCATTGTCTATGGTATCCTTTGCAAATTAACTTTTAAATTGCCTTTTGTCTACTTATACTGTATAGGTACAGCATAACACACAGTACAAGTTTTCCTTGTTTGATACACAGTATACAACATTATGCTTGCTCTTATTACCTGAACTACTTTTAAACGACAGCAGCAATGCAAAATAAAATCTTAATACTTTTGAAAAGTGTCATTAAGGGTAATCTTGAAGCAATGGTTCTATGCATTAAGCTTAATGATACACTTTTTTTTGGAGGGGGGGGGGGATAGTGACATGGATAACCAGAATGCAAAACTGCATTGAGGTTTCGATGATATACAATTTCAAATAATCCCATCATGTACCATTATCTTTCAATCAAATGTTATACTAACATGTTCAAAAAATAATTTTGTTATCTCACATGACCTTTGTCCCTGCCACCAAAAACAGGGATCATCTTCTTACCATAAGCATTCATAAACCACACGTGAAATCTATTTCATAAGTCTCCCACTTTAAGATGTGTTCACACCTACTAAACAAGGTTGTCATTCACATTTTGACCACCAGTGACCCTACAAAACCTTTAACCTCTACATATTGCAATTTCAAAAGGCTTCGAGCTGACTTCAAGAAATGAAAAATAGGAATCATGCAAACATTCTTTAAAAGTGGACCCCTCTCATGCTAGGGCAACCCTAAAAAACCATGGTACAATTAAGAAATGACATAATGATGGTTTTGATGGTTTTGTATAATTACCTGCAAAAAGTCTTGAGAGTTCACAACACTCTAAATTAAGGACCCTCTCCCCATCCTTTCCAGCTGAAATGTTCAATAATACTTTCAAGACTTTAATGAGGGTTAGATTTCAGTGCAGAGGTTTGAACCAACCCCATAAATACTGCAGAGTCGAGACATTATTTGCAATGACACTTCCTAACACTAATATATATGGGAGAACTTTTGAACAGCTTCTCATAACACTATATGGGAGAGTTTGTAAGTTTTCACCCTCTGCAGATACCACCCTGCTACCAAAATATGCTGCTGCATGCTTTATATCATGTTCTAGAACAACTAAAATATTGGTAGGAAAGCTAAATTTCCCAGTAGGCTAGCCTAAGGATATTACACAGAAACATACAAGTGTAGAATAGGTTCAAAATGTACGTATATATGCTATACATTTTGCAATGGCAAAAGTGCCAAGACATTAGACATGATGAAGAAAATTACATCGCAGGGAAAATCTTTACACCTAAAGGTCACAAAAGTACTGCAGATTGTTGTAAAAGGGTTTTTTACCAATGCCTTTTAAATATTTTTTATGTTCTTGGCCAAGCGGATTTTTGTTGATCCTCTTCAGTACTCGATCCTGCTCTATGAAAGATGTAGCGTCGGCTAGGCCTAACTTAGGCCTACCTTAAGCCTAGGCAGAAAGTACTAGCCCACTTGCTCAATCGACCCATACAATTTTGGCCTGAGCTTTTCAGTTTAGGGAGCTAGACACTTTGAGATTTCAACAAAGATCCTTAACATGTGAAAAGAGCAATTTTTGGAGGATATCCGTAATTGCGGAATCGAGGGTGGAAATGGTAATTACTCCACCGAAATCAAGATACTTGGCATCTCTGTAGGGACCATCTCCTAACTTTAACCCATTCGCATTCCAAATATGAAATCTATCCAAGTTCCCTACCTTGTGATATTTTTGTCCCCCCCCGGTGACCCCAGATGACCTTTGACCTTTACAAAAACCAATAGGGACCATCCTCTGACTATAATGCATCCACAAACAAAATATGAAATCTATTCAAAGTTCCTCCCTTGAATATTGTGTTGACAAGATTTTCAGACTTTGACCCCCAGTGACCCCAGATGACCTTTGACCTCCACCAAAAACAATATGAACCATCTTCTAACAATAACACATCCACATATCAAATATGAAATCTATCCAAGTTCCCTACCTTGAAATATCTTGCTTACAAGATTTTCAAACTTTGACCCCTGGTGACCCCAGATGACCTTTGACCTTCACCAAAACCAACAGGGACCATCCTCTGACTATTATGCATCCCCAAACCAAATATGAAATCTATCCAAGTTTCCTCCGTTGAGATATTGTGTTGACAAGATTTTCTGACTTTGCCCCCTGGTGACCCCGGATGACCTTTGACCTCCACCAAAAACCATATGGATCATCTTCTGACAATAGCACATCCATATACCAAATATGAAATCTATCAAAGTTCCCTACCTTGAAATATCATGCTAACAAGATTCACAGACTTTGACCCCTGGTGACACAAGATGACCTTTGACCTCCACCGAAAACAATAGGAACCATCTTCTGACCATAACACATCCACATACCAAATATGAAATCTATCCATATTCCCTACCTGGAAATATCGTGCTAATAAGGTTTTCAGACTTTGACCCCTGGTGACCCCAGATGACCTTTGACCTCCACCAAAAACCGATAGGGACCATTTTCTGACCATAACGCATCCACAAACCAAATATGAAATCTATCCAAGTTTCCTATCTTGAGATATTGTGTTGACAAGATTTTCAGACTTTGACCCTCGGTGACCCTAGATGACCTTTGACCTCCACCAAAAACAATATGAACAATCCTCTGACCATAACACATCCACATACCATATTTGAAAGCTATTAAAGTTCCCTATCTTGAAATATTGTGCTAAGAAGATTTTCAGACTTTGACCACTGGTGACCCCAGATGACCTTTGACCTCCGTCAAAAACAATAGGGACCATCTTCTGACCATAACACATCCACATACCAAATATGAAATCTATCCATGTTCCCTATCTGGAAATATCGTGCTTATAAGGTTTTCAGACTTTGACCCCCGGTGACCCCAGATGACCTTTGACCTCGGCCAAAAACCAATAGGGACCATCTTCTGACCACAACGCATCCACATACCAAATATGAAATCTATCCAAGTTTCCTCCCTTGAGATATTGTGTTGAAAAGATTTTCAGACTTTGACCCCTGGTGACCCCGGATGACCTTTGACCTCCACCAAAAACAATATGAACAATCTTCTGACCATAACACATCCACATACCAAATATGAAATCTATCCAAGTTTCCCATCTTGAGATATCGTGCTAACAAGATTTTCAGGCTTTGACCCCCGGTGACCCCAGATGACCTTTGACCTCCGTCAAAAACAATAGGGACCATCTTCTGACCATAATGCATCCACATACCAAATATGAAATCTATCCAAGTTTCCCATCTTGAGATATCGTGCTAAGAAGATTTTCAGGCTTTGGCCCCTGGTGACCCCACATGACCTTTGACCTCCACCAAAAACAATAGGGATCATCTTCTGACCATAACACATCCACATACCAAATATGAAATCTATCCAAGTTTCCTATCTTGAGATATCGTGCTAACAAGATTTTCAGACTTTGACCCCCAGTGACCCCAGATGACCTTTGACCTCCGTCAAAAACAATAGGGACCATCTTCTGACCATAACACATCCACATACCAAATATGAAATCCATCCATGTTCCCTATCTGGAAATATCGTGCTTATAAGGTTTTCAGACTTTGACCCCCGGTGACCCCAGATGACCTTTGACCTCGGCCAAAAACCAATAGGGACCATCTTCTGATCACAATGCATCCACAAACCAAATATGAAATCTATCCAAGTTCCCTATCTTGATATATCTTGCTAAGAAGATTTTCAGGCTTTGGCCCCTGGTGACCCCACATGACCTTTGACCTCCACCAAAAACAATAGGGACCATCTTCTGACCACAACGCATCCACATACCAAATATGAAATCTATCCAAGTTTCCCATCTTGAGATATCGTGCTAACAAGATTTTCAGGCTTTGACCCCCGGTGACCCCAGATGACCTTTGACCTCGGTCAAAAACAATAGGGACCATCTTCTGACCATAATGCATCCACATACCAAATATGAAATCTATCCAAGTTTCCCATCTTGAGATATCGTGCTAAGAAGATTTTCAGGCTTTGGCCCCTGGTGACCCCACATGACCTTTGACCTCCGCCAAAAACAATAGGGTTCTTCCTCTCAATATGGCGCATCCATGTATCAAGTTTGAAAACTGTCATACATTCCTATCTTGAGATATCTTGCTAACAAGCAAAGTGTCACAAACACACACACACACATATACACACACACACACACACACACACACATACACACATACATACACACGCCATCATGATTGCATAGGTTTCTCTTATCATCGAAACCAAAAATGAAATGTGAGACAAAAATTCCCACTCGATGATATTTGACATAACTATATAATCCTCCACACAGGGGTTACTTTTTTGGTGCGGTTATCCAGATATATGCAGAGATGAGGCAAGTAGTATGCTGATACACTTTATGCTATCAAAAATTTAAAACAAATTCTAGAATGAAACTAAGTGACAAATAATTACTGTACAGCATATTGAAACTGTAAAGCAGAAACACCAATCTAGACAGACACTAATGTTTAAGTTGTGTTCAACAAAAATCCTAATACAATCACACTATTTGTTCAATTCCACCAGCTTCTATGTAAAGGACACTAATTTCTGAAGGGTGTAAAGCTACAGTATTTCTAAGATGACTTTCAGTTTAGAAACTTGACCAAGTGTACATGAACTTCTCCATCTCCAGACAATGGCTAGGCAAACAACTTTTATTTGTGGTCAGATGAGACAAGATAATGTGGACAGTTATTTTATGCTTGATTTTGCAGAGGTGTGACTTTCATGGAGGTCTGACATTTTGACCACAAACAGAGTACTGAATGCCTGCAGGGAATGGCAGGAAATAGGAGTATACAAACAATGGGCTGTCATGGTTATGTACTGAGATAAAAATAAGCTTTCTTCAGAGGGTTTTTAAGAGTCAATTAACACCACTTATACAGTAAAAAGCTTAAGTCAATTGAGCTGTATGTTTGTATGAGGTAATCCTTCAGGACACTGTGGGGATAACTGGCAGTCAACTGTGAAAAATTGAGCCAGATAACTGTGACCAAATGGCAAAGAATGGGTCAGTCACAATTTGATTCACTCTATTAGGCAATGACAGTTCATGTGCGCTGAAGGGTATTTGATACCAAATGATCAGTATAAATTAAGTTCTTTTTTGTAAAACCAATTAACTGTGGTATATCTAATTAATCAATTCCCATTTCCAATTCATGCATGCTTGCATGCACATGTCCTCATGAGGACAGTAGGCACAAGGTTTGCCAAATATTAGCACTTTTTGCCACTAAATTTAATGTTTTCTTCAGGTTTTCTTTAAGGTTATTGAAAAAGCAATGTAGGTATGTTATAAAAGAGATTCTTGTGCATCACGCAGAGTACTCTCTGTTCAAAGTTTACACTTATGAAGTTCCACATCAGTCATCTACTTAGTGTGCATAGAAACATCTTCTAATATTTTCAGACTATGTCCCTAAATGACCCTTATACAGACTGTTTAAACTCACATGTTCCCCATCAGTTTCATGAAAATCAATTTACTTGTGGCTGCAAAATCAGCATACCCATGAGCATTGAAGCATGTATGCCAGCCTGATGAACAGATTTTGCCTTTTAAGATTTTATATTTTGCTCTGCCCACTTTTTCATGTATTAATACTTGGAACTTAATGTAATAACAGGGCACAATTTCATGCCAGAATCAACATACTGTACAGTAACTACCATGTGATGTGCCTTTTTTGTGCACCTTAGACCTTCTTCCTATGAGTTTGCTTCAGTACTTTACAAATACATTTTCAAAATTACCTCACTAAAGAATTTACATAGTATAGTTAATAAACTGTTCCAAAAAATTATATACCCTATGCCTATTATATTACCCATGCCAAATTATTCTTACCCTTTCACCCTAATCGCCCTAATCGCTCATGGATATTAACTTCAACAGTTATATACTCTTTTCAGATGTAGTGTTTGCAAGGTTTAGATGTTTTGAACTCTGATGACCCCAAATGAACTTTGACATCCAATAAAATCAATAGGGATCATCTACTTAATATGGACAATCCACTTAGTAAATATGAGATTCCTGGCAGTTAACTTTCTTGACATATGGTGTTTACAAGTTTTTGAGCTTTTCATCTCTGATGACCCCAAATGACCTTTGACCTCCACCAAAAATAATAGTGATCATCTACTTAATATGGGCAATCCACCTGCTATGTATGAGATCCCTCACATTTACCTTTCTTGAGATACAGTGTTTACAAGGTTTTGACCTTTTTCCCTCTGGTGACCCCAAATGACCTTTGACCTCCATCAAAAACACTAGGGACCATCTACTCAATATGGACAATCAGCATGGTAAGTATAAGATTGCTCACATTTTTCCTTCTGGAGATATCGTGTTTACAAGCAATTTCCAAGGTATTTACATTTTGACCTCTGGTGACCCCAAATGATCTTTGACCTCTACCAAAAAAAATAGGGACCATCTACTCAATGTGGACAATCTACATGCCAAGTTTGAGATCTCTGGGGGTTACCCTTCTTGAGATATCGTGTTTACAAGCAGGCGTCACACACACACATACACACACACACACATATACACACACACGACATCACCATCGCATAGATTCCTTGCCTGCCTTCGGCAAGGAATCAAAAATGCATTGAGGTTTCAATGATACATAAACGTTCCATTTCAAATAACCCCATCATGAACCATTTATCTTCTCATTCAAATGTTATATTAACATGTTGAAAAAATAATTCTGTTATCCCACATGACCTTTGACCTCCACCACCAAAATAGGGATCATCTCACCAAAATGTACAGTACATCCACATACCTGTATGTGAAATCTAATTAGTTTCCCAGCATCACATGTGTTAACACCTAACAAGGTTGTCTTTCACATTTGACCACTGGTCAGTGACCCTAGATAACCTTTGACCTCCATAAAAGCCATAGACAGATAGATGGAAAAACATACATAGAGACAGACAGCTATCTTGAAATATTGCTTTTCAAAAGGTTTTCAGACTATGTCCCCCCCCCCCCCAAAAAAAAAAAAACAGTAGGGACCATCTCCACTGGAAATTGCAAATGAATTTAATACCTTTTTTACTAACCTTGACCCAAACTTAGTCCCAAAAATGCCCTATCGAAATCCCACAAAACTGACTACTGGATATAACTCACACGATCTTCCTATCACCCATAAGCAGCAACGACGTTGTAAAGGTAGCACTTGATTGTCTTAAGCCCAAGTCGGCTGCTGGTTACAATGAATTCGCCCAGCTATAGTTCGACAAGTTATTCATCTCATCTCTAAGCCTTTATGTCATATCTTTAATCTCTCATTTTTAAATGGATGTTTCCCTGATAGATTAAAAATTGCAAAAGTAATTCCCATTTTCAAAAAAGGTAATCACTGTCACTTCGTCAATTACCGAGCAATCTCTGTCCTTCCTTGCACTTCCAAAATTTTAGAGAGGCTTATGTTTAATAAAATGCAGTTCTTTCCCAACAAACACCATATTCTCTCTAACAGCCAGTTTGGCTTCTAGCCAGGTCATTCCACTGAACTAGCTCTTATTGATGTTATGGACAAATTAAGCAACGCTGCAGCTAACAATGAAACTTCATTGGGTGTCTTCCTTGATCTTTCAAAGGCATTTGACATGATTGATCATTCCATCCTTCTAGAAAAATTATTAACTTATGGATTTCGTGGCACTTCATATTACTGGCTAAAAAGCTATTTGACTGACCGATATCAGTTCACCTCCTTCCAAAATGAAAATTCCGACTTGCAACCCATTATATGTGGCGTTCCTCAGGGGTCTATTCTTGGTCATTTACTCTTATCATTTATGTTAATGATATAATATGTTTCCAGATATTCCTCACTAGTAATGTTCCCCGATGATACCAACATATTTTTCAAAGACACAAACCTTAAACTTCTTGAGCAAACTGTGAAAAATGAACTCAAACTATATTATAACTGGTTCGCCTCTAATACTGTAAACTTTCTCTAAACGTAAATAAAACAAACTTTATGGCCTTCAAAATGCCACCTAGTCAAAAGCTTGATTTCAAAATTGTCATTAATAATGATGAGCTCCATGCTGCTTCAAGTGTTAAATTTTTAGGAGTTCTTGTTGTTTCTAACCTAACCTGGAATTACCATATCTCTGTTCACAAGTTGCCAAAGGAGTTGGTATAATCGATAGAATAAAACACATACTTCCTCAAAATGCTCTTACCCCCTTTTTCCTACTGTAGCCTTTCCTGGTCTAGCTCAAGTAATACTTCATTGAATAAGTTAAGCGTACTGCAAAAGAGAGCCATCACATATATTTCTGGTGCTGCCCCACGTGAACATACAAGCGTACTATTCAAGTCATTGAACTTGTTAAAATTAAATGACATTATCAAAGTAAACACAGCAACATTCACTTATCGTTTCATTAATAACTCCCTTCCTCCAGGATTTTCTCACCTTTTCAGTCAAAACAGTTTAGTTCATAACTACAACACTCGACACAGCAATCGTCTTTGTCTTCCAGATAACCAGAGGAAATTCTCTAAGACGGGTATACGTTTTTGTGCTATTAAAATTTGGAATTCTTTACCCAATCATCTAACAATCAAGCGGTCTGTAGCCTCTTTTAGATATAACCTAAGCAGATTTCTTATCAATCAATATTAACTGATTATACTACAGCACTTTCTTGCTCTTAACTTTAATTGCAGTTTCCCTTTAACCATTCACTTTGGATTTTCTCCTTCAACAGGCGTGTCACTGGGGGGGTTGTAATATGTAATGTATGGGGTCAGGGTAATGTAGTGTGTGTAATGTAATGTGTGTGGGAAGGTTGGGGCACATGTAGGGTATTTGGGGCAAGGGTGAGGTAGATTGGATTGTATCTAGGGAGGGATTTAGGGTGTGACTTTGGACAGATATTCTTCATCTATGTGTTTCCTCTTTGTTTTGTTATATCCTGCCCTCATATACTGTACTTTTTTAGTTTGTACTATCCTAGTTCATTTTTGTTTCTTTTTCTGTTTCCTGGGAGCACTCTACTCAACAAACCCTATGGGTTTTTTAGAGTGCTTCCCTTCACAACATTTTGATTTCATGTAACACTCTACCTTTGTTTCTGTGTATTGTACCAATTACTATCAAATATTTTGGAAAAACAAATAAATGAAATGAAATGAAATAACCATCCATATGCCACATATGAAATCTATCCAAGTTTCCTGTCTTCAGATACACAGTATAGTACTGTGTTAAGCAGACCTTCAGACTTTGACCCCTGGTGACCCCAGAAGACCTTTGAACTCTGCTTAAAACAAAAGGGACCATCTCCTGACTGTAATACATCCATATCCCACACATGAAATCTATCCAAATTTCTTCAGATATTGTGTTAAGCAGGTTTTCAGACTTTGACATCTGCCAAAAAAAATTTGAGTTCATCTCTTAACTATCACACATCCACATGCCAAATATAAAACCTATCCAAGTTTCCTATCTTGAGATATAGTGTTAACCATATTTCCAGACTGTGACCCCTGGTGACCCCAGATGACCTCTGACCTCTTCCAAAAACAAGAAGGACCATCTCCTGACTGTAGTTAACCACTTCACTACCATAGCTCAGCTCATAGCATGTAGCTGTACACTGTTTCTCAAGTGACAAATGATGAGCAACTAAAAATTTACACTCCAACTGGCAGTCAGCCTTTGACAAACTGCAATACAATATATACAAAACAAGTATTGTACTGACATACATACTGTACTGTACATACTCCATGCCAACCCAAGGTAGCACATACCTTTGATAGTCCTTTGGGTGACAGCACACAAGGTACTGAATTCCCCTTTCTTTGAGAAAAATCCTGAGCCCTACTGTAGGCCAACATTCTCTGTGAAATGATTGAACAACACACCAGCACGAATGTGTTAAATGCATCTAGTGACTGTCAGCTAGAACATACACTTTAAAATATGGTTCGACTTTAGGGTCAGTTCCCTCCCTTCCTTCCCTTTCAATAGTCTCATGACAGGCATGAAATACTGTGGATATGTTCTACAGCCTCCCAGTCCACCTAGGATATGGCTACTCACATTTTTTCCATACAATATTGTGGTCAATGCTACACTGATACATGAAGGAATCCCTCAAGACCTTTACTGACTTGCATACTATCCTGATCATACAGTCCTGATCATACTGTATCATTTATTTTAAGTGTACCGTTAAAATGCCCCAAATTCAATGTAACATTTGTAGTTGGCTAGGAGACCTTTCACACAGGCTTCCAGTACACCATAATTATTGTACATGCATAGTACAAGCATACACAATAAAATTCTTCTGCAACTAACAATAAGCTAATTTCAGCATATTGATTGGGAAATTGGCCTGCATAAAACAGTATTAATAGTAACAACTAACAAATACTTCCAATTCTTCAGAGCAATTTACAGGTGAATTCTCATGTATGTACTGTACAGTAACTCTTTATTACTGCTACTGCACAGCAAAATTGTTTTGATGCCCCAATTTCAATGTAACACATACACGTTGGGCTAGGAGATGTATCATACAGGCTTCCAATATCTTTAAATACTGTACAAGCATACACAATAGAATTCTTTGGCAACTACTGCAACAGTTAGCTAATTTCAGCATATTAATTGGGGAAATTGGCCTGCATAATATGATAGTAACAAATATTTTCAATTCTTCATAGCAATTGATAGGTCATTTCTTATGTACAGTAACTCTTTACAAGTGCTACTGCACAGCAAAATTGTTTTGATGTGTAAAAGCTAGTCTATACTGGTCAAATTGTTATCAAACTGAGTAGCAAATATCCAAGCCTGATTCTGTTTGACCGCATGTTTGATCTATTGGTAGAGCTATAGTAACTATTTTTGCAGTTTAACACTGGGCATCCACCTTCAAAAGATTCTCAGGGATTTATTTGTTTTTCCAAATATAATGGAATTCAGAGGTTGAATTAGTAACCAATTAAGTCTTGAACCATGAAAAACAGCTCAGATTTAGTAAAATTATGCAGGAAAAAGCAATTAAAAAAATGCAGGAATAGCACAAATTTCTAGAAAAAATTGTCAATTTAGTGATATTTGGGACAAAAAAAATATCAAATAAGTACAGTACTTCATGTTCCAGAATTAATGCAAAACGTGTAAATAATTACAAGAATTATTTATAAGAATTATTTTTTGATGTTTTCAGCAGTAAGAAACAAACCCATCCTCATTGTTTGGACTGTAAACACTTGATAGAAATCTCAAGGTCACTTTGTTATTTGGGTTTTCTGTCCTTAAAAAAATCAACCAAGTCATGACACTATATCAGCCAAGGCGTGACGCCCAGTTTCAAGCTGATGAATTTTCTAATGTTGGCATCTGGAGGGAAACTAAATGAGAGCAAAATAGAACTAAAAGGAGGCAAAAATTTTCAATATTTTAATTTGTATGATCTCCTGTGTAAATATTTCTGGCTGGCAATGCTATTATTCAACCTGTCTGAAGCACCAGATGTTTGAGAGTAATTTCTGACTGTATGCTAAGAATGGATTTACTGTGCATTTCAAAAATGTTTGTTAAGAGTTTTCCCTTGTGCTTCATAAAATTGGTCAGTAAAATTAGAAAAAACTTGGAGCAAAAGCCCAATGAGACTTGCTGTGGTTCATGCACATTACATCTTCAAGACTCTTTATTGTCAGAGCCTCCTCTACAGGCTTTCTTCTGACTCAAGAAATTGCAAACACATCCATGGAATATTGCCACAAGATTCATTACCACTCAAAAGTCCCTCTGATCATAAAATTACTTTTCTTTTTACAGCAACCCTTCACTGGTTTCCCATACTAGTCAATAACATTTTATTAGATACTATAGCTTTTAAATGCTTGCATATTTCTGGTCGTTATCTGCAGGATCTCCTTAATTAAGGGTACAGTATGTACTGTATTACATTTTCTTGCCTTTTAAATGTCTCCATTTCAAAATTGCTAGTCTAACAGTATTTCCTCCAGTCTCTATGAAGTCTAACTGCACAGTTTATAGTTAGTTAAATGAGGTTTAAGTCTTTCCAGTTGTGGCTCACTCCTTGGTTTCCCACTCAGTTGCTAATACTGTATGCTAAGCATCAAGCTGATTCAAGCATGAATGGCAGTAGGTTCCATTTTTAAAGTCTTCAGTGTACAGGCACACTGCAGATCTCCTGGCTACAAGTCACATGCTCTACTGTAACCACTCGACCATGCAGTCAGATACGCTGATAACATCGGGTGATCAGATTCCCATCAAGGGTAAAAGCACCCTTAGACATCTATGAAACTATTTTCAAAGTTCTGTTTTTAATTTGAAAACAAAATTACAAAACATAGTGCTATGATTGACATCACTGTCTGAAGATTTTTCCAGTTGATGTTAACCCTAAGTTACCGTTGTTTGGGTCCTTTTGCTCAGCTGTCACCGATCTTTACTGTTTCACGCGGAGCTTGAAACTGCGAGTAGCTACCCGAAAATTCAGCCACAACAGCGACAGAGACAATAGTTCAAGGTCATGGGGTCAATGGCCTACGGAAGCCGATGCGGGGTGGGCTACGTCCGCTTTTCCGCCCACTCCCGGGGCGTGCAAATATGCCCCGATCGGAGCACAACGGTAAAGGGTTAATGCAACTGGGGGGTGGGTGTTGTCCATATTGTTGTTATATTGTGTTATTGTATTATTATTACAAATAATACATCAGAAACGGAACATTACAAAATAACAATGTTAATTTAGAAGTTTTTCACAACTTAATTAGTCTAGCCTCATAAGTCTACCGTCTTAGTTAACACAACTTATAAACCAGTGTTTTCTTTTGTTTGCTGTACTGAAACATTAGCATACAGCTACTGTATAATGAAGTATTGTCAAAATTGTGGCATTGTAATACATCAGAAACTGAACAACTTCATTAATGAAGTTTAATAATTTGAGGTCTACTCTTATGGTCTACCCTCTAAGTTTAACAACTTTACGAACATGAACCAAAGCTGAAAGCTAAGTTAATGACATTCCATTTTGTGAAGCACACAGGTATATGTTTTTTTTTTCAGTTCTTACCAGTTTCTTCCACCAAGTTGGGAAAAACCTATTTTTACCAGGACAGTTTCTACAGGTAAACCAGAATGCAAAAATGCATTGAGGTTTCGATGAAACATACATGCTCTTTTCAATAAAATGCTACATTTCTTGTATCAACTGGGGACCCAAAGTGACCTTTGACTCCACCTGTAAGCAACTGGTTTTTTTTTTAACCAAAACATTTCTATATTCAAAAAGCCAAATTTCATACTGTGCCTTAAGATATTCTGCAAACAAGGTTTTCAGAGTTTGATGCCAGGTGGTACCAGATGACCACTGACCTCCACCAAAAACAACAGGTACAGTACTTTCAACTCACCATAACACATCCACATACTAATTAAGAAATCCATCCAAGTTTCCTACACAGGCCTCGATTTTCAGGAAAATTTATGGTTGTCCTTCGGGCAACCATTTCACTAGTTTTGGTTGTCCACAATGATATTTGGTTGTCCGAAACACTTTGCACACAATTACAAAACAGTAATTGTGTTCATGAAGAAAAAACTAGGATGATAGAGAGACAGAAACACTTCAAGTCTGAAACATGGTTGGCCAAAAAATTTGAAAGAGTTTATCAGTCAGCTTTATAATTCTTCAATGTGAGAGAAAAATGGTTGTCCATCGGACAACCAACCTTAAACTTTTGGTTGTCCGAATGAAATTTTAGTTGTCCCGGACAATCGGACAACCATGAAAATCGAGCCCTGCTACAGTACCTTGAGATATCCCATTTTGACAAGTTTTTCAAAGTTTGACCAATCATGACCCCAGATGTCCTTTCACCTCCACAAAAAAAACCTTAAATACAGACCATCTTCTCACCATAACTCATCCACATATTAATTATGAAATCCATCCACGTTTTGTACCTTGAGCTACCCTAAACAAGGTTTTCTGAGTTTGACCCCCTATGACCCCAAATGACCTTTGACCTCCACCAAAATCAATAGGGTTCTTCCTTACATCATAACGCATCAACATATCAAGTTTGAAATGAATCAAAGTTTCCTACCTTGAGATATAACTGTAAACAAGGACTTCAGGGTTTGACCCCATATGACCCCAAATGACCTTTGACCTCCACAAAAATTAATTGGGTTCTTTCTTACATCTTAATGCATCAACACATCAAGTTTGAAACCAATCCAAGTTTCCTACCATGAGATATCGTGTAAACAAAGATTTCAGGGTTTGACCCCACGTGACCCCAAATGACCTTTGAACTCCACCAAAATCAATAGGGTTCTTCCTTACATCATAATGCATCAACAAATGAAGTTTGAAATTAATCCAACTTTCCTACAATGAGATATCGTGTAAACAAGGATATCGGGGTTTGACCCCACGTGACCCCAAATGACCTTTGACCTCGACCAAAATCAATAGGGTTCTTCTTTACATCATAATGCATCAACATATCAAGTTTGAAATCAATCCAAGCTTCCTGCCTTGAGATATTGTGTTACAGAGGTTTTTTATGATTTTTCCCCTTCTGACCCCAAATGACTTTGACCTCCACCAAAATTATTTAGGTTCTTCCTCACATCATAACACATCAACATATCAAGTTTGAAATGAATCAAAGTTTCCTACCTTGAGATATAGTGAAAACAAGGATTTCAGGGTTTGACCCCATGTGACCCCAAATGACCTTTGACCTCTACAAAAATAAATCTGGTTTTTTTCTTACATCATAACACATCAACATATCAAGATTGAATTTAATCCAAGTTTCCAACCATGAGATATCGTGTAAACAAGGATTTCGGGGTTGACCCCATGTGACCCCAAATGACCCTTGAACTCCACCAAAATAAACAGGATTCTTCTTTACATCATAAGGCATCAACATCTCAAGTTTGAAATGAATCCAAGTTTCCTACCATGAGATATCGTGTAAACAAGGATTTCAGGGTTTAACCCCAGGTGACCCCAAATGATCTTGACCTCCACCAAAATCAATAGGGTCCTTCTATACATCATAACTCATCAACATATCAAGATTGAAATTAATCCAAGTTTCCTCACTTGAGATATTGTGTAAACAAGGATTTCAGTGTTTGACCCCCTGTGACCCCAGATGACCTTTGACCGCCACAAAAATTAATTGGGTTCTTTCTTATATCATAATGCATCAACACATCAAGTTTGAAATAAATCCCAAGTTTCCTACCATGAGATATCGGGTAAACAAAGATTTCGGGGTTTGACCCCACGTGACCCCAAATGACCTTTGACCTCCACCAAAATCAACAGGGTTCTTCTTTACATCATAACGCATCAACATATCAAGTTTGAAATTAATCCAAGTTTCCTAACTTGAGACATTGTGTAAACAAGGATTTCGGTGTTTGACCCCCTGTGACCCCACATGACCTTTGATCTCAACCAAAATAAATAGGGTTCTTTCTCTTAGTACGGGGTATCTGTGTACCAGGTTTGAGAACTGTCAGATCTTCCCTTCTCAAGATATCTTGTAAACAAGCAAAGTGTCACAAACACACACATACACACACACGCATACATCCACACACACATACACACATACATACACACGCATGCCATCATGAATGCATAGGTTTCTCTTTTCATGGAAACCAAAAACAGGATGGTTTTTACCAGTAACAACTATGGGTAAAAACGGACTTTGGTTAAAACTGCCAACCCTGCAAGGTACCACTATTAAGTGTAACATCTACACTAGTGAACTTGTAGCTGAGGTATGCCTAAATAGCAGCCCATGTACTGTGTAGACTAGAATCTCTGCTTTGCACATATGTACAATACTCTGCCTTCCCTACAGTATTACTGTTCTTACTGTAATTATAGCAAAGAAGCACTACTTATTAAAACTGTCTATAAAACAAGTTACAAACATACCAGTACACTAAGTACTATAACTAACCTGTTAATAGGTAATCAAAGAAATTATTCAAATACATTAGCAATAGTAACTGCAATAAAAGTAAACATTCCAAGTACTGTAAGCACTACTGTACTGTATAGAGACTGAAAGTAAATCAATCAATACTATTTAAAACATTTTCTTGAGGTGAAAATGAGCCTATTGTATGAAACTATACAAGAAGACTTGAAAATGTACCATTTAAGCAGCAGGTCTTCACATACCATCCTACATTGTCCTATTGTAAATAAAATAAACAGTAACAAATTTGTAAACCACTGCACATTCAATTCTACAGCATACAGTTCAGTAGGTAAGTATGAGATGTACTGTAATGCATACCATTAAGTGTATACCAAACACCAAAAGATCTTCATTTCTCTCATTTTAGGCCTAGGTAAATATAGTTCAACATGAAAGCTTTTTGATACACATCATCCTCTGAACATGTACAGTCTTTCAGAAGGTCAAGTGTTCACATCAAGAGGAAATCTCAAATCTCCCCCTTCCCAACCCTTCCCATTAAAATGCAAGGAGGAATTTGACCCTTTTTCTTTATGAAAAAGAAGGTAAAATATGGTCCATTTACTTGAAGGACAATCCTCTCATCCCAGACTACAATTCTTGTTGGGGGTTACCAAAATTCTTAATTGGCTTAGGTCTTTGATTGACAGCAAATTCAAAAAATGCAGAGTACCAAGCAAATATCACACAGCATGAACTGTACTGAGAATGTTTTGATAATACACATCAAGTTTTTTTTATACTCACCCAGAAGCAATAACTGAGATTGTGCCTGGATGAGGATGAATTTCAGACAATTGTGGAAGGGCTTAACTAAGAAGATTAGAAGAATTGTTACTGTTTGGGGTGAGAGAATTCGATTCTCTCACCCCAAACAGCATTTCAATTGGGCTATTAAAGCTCACCAATAATGTTACACAAAACTAAGAGGAAACTACAGTACTCATCCTGCGACATGTTGTTGGGAGGTTGTGAGTATTGGGGTGTTACTGTATGCTTATGACTATTACAAAAATTGCAGTTTAGGGTGAAAATTGACTGTACCTTTGAACTTAATTTCCCTCAACTGTAAAAACTATGAAGAAGACCATTCTGCTGGCAGTGAAAAAAGGGCGAGTTACAATAGCTTTTATGTAGCAGGAGGTGGCATACTGTAGCACCACCAGTAAAATTCACAGCATGTGATCATTCTAGCATGAATGGACTGTCCCACATGTACAGGCATAGTACTCTAGGAAAGAGTGTAACACTGAGGTTTACACTGTACTGTAGCTCTTTGTTGAGGAAATTTAAGTTCTAAACTAAAGGAAGTATAACTGCCTTAGCCAAGGAAAGGGATCTGCTGTTCTGGGGGTTAAAACCCCCCACGACCAAGTTTGAAAAAAATTATGACACAAAACGTGAGTGTCTTTAAAAAAATATGATGACACTATTTTCCCTTCTCCATTTTAATCCTCCAATGTGCACTTGGTCAAAGTTGACAGAGAGCAGAGTGACTGATATCAGTTAAGTGGCCTTTCCTGGAGTTGGAATGTTTTGAATGTAATATCGATGTGCCAAAATTTACTCATTTTTTATTTTATACAGCAATCAAAGCTCAAAATAACGACTGCTTAGATTGTAATTAGAACTCTGGAAAATGCCATTTCCAGCTGAACAGCAGCCATTTTTAAAATTTTCCATCTGCACTGGGGCAACTGATGGCAGCACTAGCTCTGCTAAGATAGTCTTTGGGGTAATCCAAAACCCCTTTATCTAGATCCTGTCTACATGCCTAGAAAGTATCCAGTTGGTTGCGCTTGCTGACAAAAAAAAACTGAGGAAAAGTTAACTATAGCATACATTATAACCCATTTCCTTGTTAACATCTGCATGTGAGACAGACTGTGTTTATTGTCAAGGGATCAGAGCATGCAACTTGCAGCAGGGAGATATGAAATTTGACATTTGGCAGGTTCAAACAGTATCAAAGACTTGAAAATAGAACCTACTGTACTGTCACTGGGCTTGCAGTTGCTCAGCTTGAAGGAAAAGAGCAGTCCCCCAAACTTATTTTGAATAAAAAGCTAAATAGGGCAATTTTCATCTTATTTCTCTTCAAAGAATCTCTCATTACATTTTTTGATTTAACTTTTGCATATTCAAGGTATTAACCTAGCAGTTATTTCTAGGAAATTTCACATTTGGAGAGAAAAAAGCATTGTCACGTGACTCCCAACAGCCAATCATGAAACTGGACAGTCTACTACTTCAATTTGGGATGACTGCTCCTGCACTTTAAGCAATGGAGTTGAGAAAACAAGCAACTGTAGTGAGCCACAACTCGAAAAAGGAGCTCTCACCTGCTGAACTCAAACCAACTAGTTCGAAACCAAGCCATAAAACCTTATCTAACTACTGTATAAGCTGACTTATCTTTATTGTAAAAAAAAAAGGCAGTGGGCTCCTCTATATTTAACTAGAAGAGTTATTTGGTGAGGTCTTCATCTACTGTAAGACCCTATCTACTGTAACAAACTACCTGAATGTGCATGTTATTGTTGTAAGTGGCAAAGTGTACAATACAAGATCACCATGTCCCTGGCATATAGTGCAGTACCATACACATACAAGATGCAACAATTTGGTTTACATGCCAATCGGACTCAACTAAAGTTTTACAACATATCATTTGTCAGACCAAATTTGATGAAAAAAAAGTTTTTACCTGAAAATTCTTTTGTCCCAGTTGCACTTTAATTCTTCAGTTTATCATAACTGTTGTCTTTTGTGTACCATTCTACCAAGCACTGTAGTAATTTATCACTATACAGTCCTTTACTGTACTGAACCTTGCACCATGATACTATACAGCATTACACTATAAAATGCAGTATAATGTGTTATATAGCACTTATCACTCACTGTACTCTATGCAATGAAATGTAGTGTACTGTACAATATTTAGTCCAATTTGAAACTGAAAAATAAAACAGAAAGCTCTCTTTGGAGGCTGATCAAATAAATATTATACGGGATTGGTTCTTAAAAAAATACTAAGTTGCTGTTTTCGCAACTGGGGTCCAAATGTTACAGAACTTTGCAAACATCAGAAAGACTAGAAAAGTTTAACAATAGACATCACTTTGACTTCAACTAACTGGTAGTAAACAATAGGGTGGAGGGTCACCAAAGTTACTAAGTGTCAAACAGCCAAATTAGGTGCCCACCAAGTTCAAAAAGTGCCATATTGAAAATTTCCTGGCCAAAAATGTACACCTTAAGTCTACAATTTTTAAAATATATATTTGAAAGGTTGCAAAATCTGGCTTACAGTACTGTCCCAACTTCAATTGGTCTGTCCCATTGTTAGAATATTAAAAGTTGAAATTTATTCCCTTAAATCCAAATTAGACCATATCACAATAAATTGTGACCTTCTTCTAATAACTACAACTCATATGCTTTGCTATGTGACTTGAATGTTTCCTGTGCAAAGAGTGCTTAGATACTGTACAGTTGTCAGGTCAGCACATGCCACATACTATACTGTACTTTGTACGAACACAACCACATTTTTCCCTTTTTACAGGAGCCTCCATCTGGTCCTCCTACTTGCCATTTTTGAAGCCAAGATGATTTGTCAAAATTGGTAAACATACTGGTACATACAGTTCCTACTGTATGATACTGTAAGTAAAGAATACACATATATACTTATTGACTGCACAATGCCAGCTGGAAAGTACATTCAGACCTGCACCCTGGATGTACAGGTACTACTGTATCACTGTACTGTATATCCCTCTGAACCATGCTCCCTATGTACAGTACTGTAAAGTATTTACGGTTTACTGGTCATTTAACTTCACAGTACTACAACCTGCATTTTTCAAAACATTTTAATAATGGGGTACTTAGCAAAAGTATAGGGCAAATGATTTTCTGCTTAAAAAAAAGCAAATTCACAACAAATTCCCTTTTCACGTTTTAAATTCCCTTTTTTTCCGTTTCAATTTTCTCAAGATTCTGGGAAATTCCGTTTCAGTACAGAACAGTATGTATTTTGGGCTGTCAGCGATAAGCAATTAATCAGCCACAAGTTTTTCAATTCACTACTGGCATATGTCTCCAAAAATTTCAACTTAAAATTAACATTTTGCAAGAAATAACAAGTTCAGCTTCCAAACCATATTATTCATGTCTTTGTATCACATATGAGTGCTTGTAAGCCATGAACTGAAAAAAGTTTTAAACCAGAATGCAAAAATGCATTGAGGTTTCGATGATACATAAATGTTCCGTTTCAAAGAGTGCCATCATGCACCATTATCTTCTCATTCAAATGTTATACTAGCATGTTCAAAATATAATTTTGTCATTCCAGATGACCTTTTGACCTTCATAAAAGCCATACATAGCTAGACATACAAACAACACCCAGACAAATGGACAAACAGCTATCTTGAAAGATCATATTTAAAAATGTTTCCGGGCTTTGACCCCTGAAGACCCAAGATGATCTTTCATATCTGCCAAAAAAAATGGGGACCATCCTCTGACCATAATGCATCCACATACCCAAATATGAAATCTATCCCAGCTTCTTTCCTTGAGATATCGTGTTAACGAGGTTTTCAGACTTTGACTCCCAGCGACCCCAGATGACCTTTGACCTCCAACTAAAACAATAGGCACCATCTACTAACTATAACGCATCCACATACCCAAATATGAAATCTATCCAAGTTTCCTACCTTGAGATATTGTGTTAACAAGGTTTTCAGACTTTGACCCCTGATGACCCCAAATGACATTTGACCTCCACCAAAAATGATAGAGACCATCTCCTGATCATAACGCATCCCCACACTAAATATGAAATCTATCAAAGCTTCCTACCTTGAGATATTGTGTTAACAAGATTTTCAGACTTTGACCCCGGTGACCCCAGATGACCTTTGACCTCTGCCAAAAACAATAGGGACCATCTCCTGACCATAACACATCCACATACTAAATATGAAATCTAATCAAGCTTTCTACCTCAAGATATCGTGTTAACGAGATTTTCAGACTTTCACCCCGGTTACCCCAGATGACCTTTGACCTACCCCAAAAACAATAGGAAACATTTACTAACTATAATGCATCCACATACCAAATATGTAATCTATACAAGTTTCCTACCTTGAGATATCGTGCTAACAAGGTTTTCATACTTTGACCCCTGGTGGCACCAGATGACCTTTGACCTACACCAAAAACAATAGGGACCATCTTCTGACCATAACACATCTACATACTAAATATGAAATCTAATCAAGCTTTTTATCTCAAGATATCGTGTTAACGAGATTTTCAGACGTTGACCTCTGGTGACCGCAGATGACCTTTGAACTACCCCAAAAACAATAGAGACCATCTACTCACTATAACGCATTCACATACTAAATATGTAATCTATCCAAGCTTTCTATTGTCAGATATTGTGTTAACAAGGTTTTCAGACTTTGACCCCTGGTGACCCCAGATGACCTTTGACCTCCACCAAAAACAACAGGGTTCTTTCTCTCAATATGGCGCATCTATGTACCAAGTTTGAAAACTGTCAGACATTCCTATCTTGAAATATCGTGTTAACAAGCAAAGTGTCACAAACACACACACATACACACGCACGCACACACACATTCATACATACATACACACACATGCCATCATGATTGCACTGGTTTCTCTCATCATCGCAACCAAAAATTCCGATCACTGTTTATCAAGACTGACAAGGTACATAGCAGCAGCTGGTCACCGTAGCAGTACATTCAACTGAAAATCATTATGCAGCTGCCTCATGCATGCTGTACATCGAACGAACTTCTGTTACAAAGGATCATGCTCGCTGATTGGCTACTTGGGTTCATGAAGGAAGCGGCTTCTTTAAAAGTTTGGGGATTCCCCGCTTCTAACGTAATTTCTGAGGGAGGGTGTCATGTTATTGCCAATTGAAGTACACCCATTCTCTGACCATTCTTCTAACGATACACCAGGAGCAGCCTGCTGAAGGCAGTATGTATATTAACCCTCCACAGCCCAGCTCCAATCGGGGCATATTTGCGCGCTGTGAGGGTCGGCGGAAAAGCAGACGTAGCACGTCCCGCATAGGCATTCGTAGGCTGTTGATCCTGTGACCTTAAACTATTGTCTCTCTCGTTGTTGTGGCCAAATTTTCAGGTAGCAACTCGCAGTTTCCAGCTCCGCGTGAAACAGTAAAGATGTGCGACAGTTCCGCTCTCTGCCTGTGCCAGAGGTGACCCGTGGGGCGCTAGAGGGTTATTAATAAACCAATTGTTAATACAGTAGGATTGTTTTCAGTCGATGTCACATACCCTTTGATAATTTAGCTCTTGGCAAACATCATGCTCTGTTTAGTTTTCATTAGTTTACATACTACCATCTAAACTGTGACTTGCATTTTAAAACTACTGGTTAACTTTAATGAAGGAGTGCGGTTTCAGTGGGAACAGAAATTAGTGCTGTGAGTACTGGCTGTATGGCATATACCTAGCTTATATAATTTTTATTCAGTAACAAGAAATCACGGGAACCCATTTGTGGGTTGTGTCATTTTTCACCATGGTAACTCAAGGGAACCCACTTTTGGGTTCTGTTACAAAATGCATGGGTGGTAACTGATTGGTGGTAACCAGTTTTTGGGTTCAGTGATTCAATCATCAGAGGTTCACCACGCGATGGGGAACAATCGTTTCCCATGAAATCTGATGGCCTGTAAACTGCAGTACAGTAAGCCTACTACTGATTAACAGACAGTGGATATGACAGCCATGATATGTTCACTGGCAACGTTCAGTTTTGTCACACTCTTTAGCTATACCCAACTTTGTCTTAAAATGAATTCTCATCAGTGTGGCACTCAATGAAATGAAAACTGTAAATTCATTTCTAGATTTTTTACATGAATTATATATTTCTGATCTTTAAGGAGGTCACATAAAGGAGAACCATATTGGGCAACATTTAGGTAGTTTCCTGCAAAAAAACTGTATTGTTACATTGACTGTTTGAGATACTATAGGCATATCAAACTGGCCTACTGCTAGTAGAAATGAGCCTGGAACATTCCGTCACCTCACAAGAGGACAGGATAGTGATGAATTATTATCCTAGCAGTCCAGCTATCATCATGTTATTTTTAGGACCAGTATTTCATGTGAAAAGAAATTCACAAGGAATTCAAAGTAAGATATCCCATTTGCCAAACCTCAGCTGATATACTCCTTCCCTTGCAACCTTATTGGTATTTGCCTTTGCCTTCAGTACTATTCATTTTTACCCACAGTAAATGAGGAAAATCAATAGCACTTGTTACACATTGTACTGATGATCTTTCCTGCAAGGCCCTTCCTGTCTAAGCAGGCCCATTTAGAAGGTCTCTCATTCATTTTCTTGCTCAATGTATTATGCTGACTGAGTGTACTACATGATGCATAGAATTTATTTTTTTTTTTCAAAGAATGAACATTGGATTGAGGTTGATAGAGTTTCCTAGTATAAAGATTTTTAAACCAGCCTTTTAGTTAGCCCAACTCTTTTTAAAGTGAGGTGATTTCACTGTTTTGGTGAAAACAAGATGCAGTTTTGCTCTGTGTCAACAGAGCTTGCCATCATGACTACTTTTTGTATGTGTATACAGGCATATCCCATTCAAACAATATATAGCCTTCTAGTGCAACACTACTGATTAGTTTAATATGTAAATGGCATTACAACAAACAAAATGTTGCAAAAATGTCGAAGGAGCAAGTATCACACCATTTTCTCCGAAATAGGAACAATATTGGTGAGGATGAATTAGGCTGCTGTTGTAACATTTTACATAGGACGACCTGCATTAACATTCATTTCGCCAAAGTAGGCCCACTATACTGTGTATATATTCTGGGCGCCACAATCAATTCGTGGTAGAATTTCCCGAGTACCTGACTCATTGAGAATATTTTATAGTGCAAAAATGGTACCACTAGATAGAAAACAAAATTTTCTCTCTATTGAAGTAAAAACTGAGTAGTTTAAAACAACACCGAATAAATGCTGAATGATTTTGCAGAGCATTTGAAACCCATTTAAGACATTTCATAAAATGGACTAAAATCCTCCCTTTTACCCGTAAGTTCACTCAGAACCAGGCACCGGAAGTATTTTTTACATCTTATTAATTGATTTTCACGGTTTTAAAGATTTTTTGGTTCCCAGTTTCTGAGATAATTGACTTTAAAAGTCATGACTTTTAGCTAATTAGTATTCAAATCCTTATGACGTCACCAAACGTCATGCATAAAATGTAAGAGAAGGAAGCTCTTTTCGAGCAGTTGCGATGTGACTGAATATATCAGAGTCCGTCCCCCAGCTGTCTGTGGCCTAGCCTATACTTAGTGAATGATCACTGCTTGCCAATATTGAATGTTGTTTGTGAAGTTACACAGCTAGGCTGACTAGCGCGGCCGGACCAGCTTACTAATTCGGGAGGTTTCATTACTATAAATTTTGCACAAAGTGATGAATTTTGAATAAAAATTTTAAAAAGTTGTCCAAAACGGCAAATTCAGTGAAATTCCATGAAATTCTGTAAAAAATGTTACTTTCCATATTTTTCAGTGTTGTTCTGCGATCGCTGAAAATCATTGGCCCTAAAAGTAGGTACAGTACTGTACACAGCTAACAAGAGGGGGTTCAATGGCAACTGGCAAAATGAGTATCAAATGCATATATTCTAAAACATTAAAAGAAGGGTTTGAGGTCATATCAAGTTTTGATTTGTTAAAGGGTTACTTATTCCAAACATTTTGGTGGAATTTCATTGAAAACCAATGTGCGATTCTCAAGATATGAGCAAGTAAAGTTGTCACATTTTCAGCAAACAGTGAACTTGAAGCATGCACAAATGGTATCATATCCTCACTTTAACGGACAGTCTTTTGTTTTTCTCTTAACTTTAGAACCTGTTTTCTCCTCAACAGTCCCGTATACTGTATCAAATGTGATTGCAAAAGACATGAGAACTTTTCAAACTTTGCAATCCCCATGGTTCGATCTTACTCCAATTAACATCAAAGTCAACACATCAGTCTGAAAAACAAAGGTAAACAAAGCATTCTTTGTCAATGTGAGGAAGTGATATAATCTCTCCTTACCTCTAGCTCACTTTAGAACACAAATCAAGTAACTTCATTTGCTGCTATAGAAATACAGTACATGTCTCATTTGAATGGAAATTTAACCACTAGTGTATAAGGGGGGGTACGTACTGTAACAGTTTTTTCTCTCTACCCTTAGACTTTTCCCTCATGTCATGTCCAAAAACCCCCATGACACCAACCCCCCCACACACCATGACACAACCCTGGCTACACACCTGCCACACTTTATACCAATTACATAGTTTCTCAACGTAAAGTTCATGTTGGAAGATATATGAACCAGAAAGCCAAAAGGCTTAGTGATTCCTTGCCACTGAAATTTAAGCCTACCTTTTTTTCAAATTGACAGTGCCTTGACATATTTTTCAAATTGACAGCTAGCGCTCCGTAAAGTTTTTCAAATTGACAGTGCTCCGTAATGTACCCATAAAGAATACATGCAAGGCATCCAAGCTTCCTACATCGAGATTCCGGGTGAACTTTGACCACCTACAGTAGAACTACGGTTCAGCTCACGATATCACATCCACATACTATGTGTGAAATTTTGCAGTATGCAAGACTCCAACCATGGGAAATTGTGTAAATATGATATTGAGACTTTGACCACTTGTGAACCAAAGTGACATTTGACCTCCACCAAAAACTATAGGGATCATTTATTCACTATACATCATCTACATGCCAAGTATGAGGACCCTACAAAAGTTACCTTTCTTGAAATACTATGCAAACAAGCTTTTCAGACTTTGACACTGCTGACCCCAAATGACCTTTGACCCTCACAAAAATCAATTGGGATCATCATTTAAATACAGCCAACCCACACACTAAAGATGAGCTTAGTTACATGTATTTTTGAGATACAGTGTTTACAAGGTACTGACCTTTAACCTGTCATGACCCAAAATGACCTTGACCTCCACAAAATTTGATAGGGATCATCTACTTCATACAACCAACCCACACACCATATATGAACATAGTTACATGCAATGTTCTTGAGATATAATGTTTTCAAGGTTTTGACTTTATGACATCTTTTTACCTCAAGTGACCTTTGACCTCCACGAAAATCGATAGGGCTCATCTACTCAATTCCACCAACCCACACACCAAATATGAGCAAAGCCACATGTAACCTTCTTGAGATATCGTGTTTACAAGGTTTTGACCTTTTGACCTCTCCTGAACCCAAATGATCATTAACCTCCACCAAAAAAACAATACGGATCATCTACTTAATATGACCAACCCACACACCAAATATGAGCATAGTCACATGCAACGTTCTTGAAATATCGTGTTTAAAAGGTTTTTACCTTTTGACCTCTCCTGACCCCAAATGACCTTTGACCTCCACCAAAAATAATAGGGATCATTTACTCAATATGACCAACCCACCCACCAAATATGAGATTAGTCACACATACCGTTCTTGAGATACTCTGTTTACAAGCAATTTCTAAGGAATTTACCATTTGACCTCTCGTGACCCCAAATGACTTTTAATGTCCACCAAAATCGATAGGGATCATCTTATCAATATGACCAACCCACACAACAAATATGAGCATAGTCACATGTAATGTTCTTGAGATATGGTGTTTACAAGGTTTTTACCTTTTGACCTCTCCTGACCCCAAATGACCTTTGACCTCCACCAAAAACAAAAGGGATCATCTACTCAATATGGCAAACCCACCCACTGAATATTATATTAGTCACACTTACTGTTCTTGAGATACCGTGTTTACAAGCAATTTCTAAGGAAATTACCATTTGACCTCTCGTGACTCCAAATGACTTTTGACGTCCACCAAAATCGATAGGGATTATCTAATCAATATGACCAACCCACACAACAAATATGAGCACAGTCACATGTAATGTTCTTGAGATATGGTGTTTACAAGGTTTTTACCTTTTGACCTCTCCTGACCCCAATTGACCTTTGACCTCCACCAAAAACAATAGGGATCATCTACTCAATATGGCCAACTCACCCAGCAAATATGAGATAAGTCACACTTACCCTTCTTGAGACATCGTGTTTACAAGCCAAAGCCTCCCATACACACACACATACAGGGCATACCCCTATTCAATGCCTTACGGGGTACTGAGAACTGTTCCCCGTAAGGAAATGGTCGGAATTCCCCTTTAGCCATTTATGTCACGCGGCACGTTAATGCCGCGAGGGAGGGCAGGTTCTTGCATATCACGTGACAGAGCTCATTGCAGTGTCCGAATTTTTGGGTAGCTACGCCAGTTACAAGCTCCGTGTGAGCGAGGAAAGACGTGCGAGGCTTCAGCTCCCGTGAGCGGCCTGTACCCGGCAAGGTATCGTTTACAAGCTCATGCACACACACACACACACGACATCACCATCACATAGATTCCTTGCCTGCCTACGCCAAGGAATCAAAAATTATTACAGCATACAGGTAGCAATAATTTCTGCTCAAGCTATGATGTTAAGAATTGATACATGGCAATAATCTTTGGTGACAAAAGTGTGAAATGAACATGCTACACATATTTTTCGTTTCTTTTCTTTTGGCTTCCATAATAAGGCATCCACACTGTGTATGAAATTTATCAAAGACTACCCATGAGATATCATCAAAGATAAAGAAAGAACAACAGAGTTTTCCTTCCAAATTGTTTTGGCATTCATAATACCAAACATGAGATTTACTGTGCCCAAGCATTCTAATTCAGATAGTATGTAAACAAGGTTCTGAGACTTTGATCTCTTCATGAACCATAACAACTTTTGACCTACATTAAAAACAATAGGGTTCTTCCTTTCACTGCAAGGTACTCACATACCAATCATGAAACGTATGTATAATCCATTCTCCCTACATGATGCCATTTAAAATTTTAAACCATGTTTTGGGACTTGTACCTCAAGTGACCCTACATGACTTCTGCCTAGGAAACTGTTTGTTAATACTCACCTAGACTTGCCCCAAGTCTCTCGAGATGTTCCCTCCCAGCTGTAAGGATTCTCCTCTGTCACTATTCCTTCTCTACGTGTCACCCCTTTGACCTCTCCCAATGCACCTCTGCAGATAAACCAACTTCTCACATTCTCCACTTTCCACTTCAACTCGTTATACCGCCAATACACACTGTGCTAACCAACCCACTTCGACCAACACACCTCTATCGGTAATGCCGGAAGCCCACCTAGCGTAATGAAGTAGGTCTACACACTGACTGCGGTATGATAAGCCTGTAAGTTGTAATGTTAGAGTCTACTGCAGGTCCTTAGCAAAGGTCTCCAAACGCCAGGCCTCGGAACCAGTATTTTACGTTTGAAAAGAGAAAAAGAAACCTGAGAATATAGGATTTCTTCATTTATTCAAAAATCTTAAAAACTCACTGATTAGGAGGCCTCTTGCAGTTCCCATTTAGCCCTTGGGTCAACTGTAATTTTACTTCCCAGCAGAAACAGTGCATCACTCAATGGAGCCATATCGCTACTGATCGATTGTGTGCATCTTAAAAGTTACATGATGAACTTTTTTGAAGAGCTCAACATGCTTTTAATGACAGTTACGGACACACACCTTACAAAAACTATGAACGTACATACACTTTTTACGTCTGTGCATACACAGTGTACAGAAGGAGTTTCCAAACCAGGGCATGGTATAATAACTATGGTTTGACCCTGCATAATTTTGTTAGCTATTACAGAAGAATTAAGAGAAGTACTAGTCATAATCAACTTCCCCATGTTATTACAGGTATTGCCACACTCATCTACTAATTTAGACTATTGCCTTCATGTATGCCTCCTACAGTATGCTACAGTAGGACTAATTTAATTTCAAATTTATACTTACCTCAGCTAATGCTTCAGAGATCCTTTTAACATTACTGGAGCTCATGATTCTTTTGCCTGATTATGTCCTTGTAAAGTTCTTGCTGCTGTTCAGTACAGTGTGTTCATTTTTCAAATACCAGTAATTACTCTTCACAAACTGCAAAGTGCAAAACATAGTTTAAATTATTCAATCGGATGCTACTTCCAGGCTAAATTATTATGGACTGCCAACTTCAGCGAGGCAAGGCCTACAAGAAATCTAAAAAGAAATTATCTAGGCTAGCACAGTCTGTTTTACAAACTAACATTAGGCCTACAGAAGGCTACTTTATTCTGCCCATTTCTGAAATTTGCATTGAAGCCTACATAATGCAGTTTTATTTTTAGCCTTGGACAATAAAGTGAGAATTAGCACCCCAAATGGTAACAACAACAATCACATTGGGCTAAGCTAGGCTAGGCTTAAGTCTTTACTGCAGACATTAGATTTTGTATAGGCTCTATAACGTCTGTACTTCCAACTGTCTACAGTAGTTTCCTTGACTCAGTTTGTAACAAAGTGTGAATACTTTGAAGATCTGTGAGGAATATTTTACTTTATAGCCTACTGTAGTAGGCTTGCTTGTAATTTGGCATTACAGTATACTGGGCTAAGGCCAAGTAAAAAAAAAAAATGTTTCTGTCTGGAATTTTTCAAAAAAGGAAGATGAGGGCCTTGTTTTTAATTTTTTTTTTTATTTTTATATGCATGCCTATGTGTGTCAAAACTGCCTGAAAGCACCACATGCATTTGCAGCATAATATTGCATGCAAGTCAAGTACACATTGCATATGTGACTTTGAGTAGGCCTATAAATGTATACAAAGTTAAGCATGGGTCGACCTGCACCTTGCGTTTTTTTTTTTTTTTTTGCAGGACTTATCACCAGATATCGTTTGAATTCTTGTCTCTCTATCTGTACTGCATAAAAAATAAAGTGTGTGATCACCCAAGGACTGTACATACAGCAGTTTGTGGAAAAATGCTGAAGGTACCCCAGATTTGAAAGTTTGCAAAATGCATGGGGATTCTGATGAAGATCAAGAGAACTGGGCGGCCAGTACTTAGTGGAGCGCCACCATCCATTGGCGCGGAGAAAATTTCGGCCAAAACTACCCTACTAGATCGCCAGAAATCACCTTCTCCAGGCCTTGTGCTTATCTTTCCACCCTCTGACTTTGCAAGTTTTTAAGCCACCAACTTCCGATGACGCATGCGATTTTCACAGTACCAGTATGCACTGTACATGTGTACTATCTAGCAAGTCAGCCTAAGCACTGAAAGTACATCTCTTAAAGTTAAAACAGCCAGTGATGAAATGCATGCCTATACTTTTGCACACAGTAAGAAGTATGCGCTTTTGTGCTATATTTTGGTGTTATTTGAATTGAGTAATCTGTAGGAAATGCATCTTGAAATGTAGGTGGCAGAGCTAGTAGCAACGCTTATGAAGTAATTTAAAGGTAAAGAGCAGTCCCCCAAACTTATTTTCAAGAAAAAGCTAAATAAAACAATTTGCATCTTATTTCACTTCAAAGTATCTTTCATTACATTTTATGACTTTACTTTTGCATATTGAAGGTAAACCAAGCAGTTATTTCCAGTAAATTTCACATTTGAGGAGAAAAAACATTGTCACATGACTCCCAAGAGCCAATCGTGCAACTGGACAGACTACTTCAATTTGGGATGACTGCTCTTGTTGCCCTTTAATATGCACTGCAGGTTATTCTACCGTAACATTGCAATCACACTGCACTCACAGGCTGCACTGATGTTTAGATGGCAGTGATTGACTCATGATGGTTACAGTTAGGTTCCGCCCTCATTTTCCACCCCTCAAAGCTGGTGTTTCCCCCCCCCCTTTTAGTTTTAGCAGAAACCATCTTTTTGGGGGGAGGAAAGTAATGGAATGGAATGTGATATCAGTGGTACTTTTGTCAAATGAAGATACCATCAACTTTTCCTTAAAGTTTCGAACTTATGTTGATGTCATTTAGCTTGACTTTTCAAAAGCTTTTGATAAAGTTCTATTAGGTAGGCTAATGGTTAAACTGCACAGGTTAGGGTTTCAGGGCAATTGTGCTGATTGGATAAATCTGTGGCTTCATGGTAGATCTCAGAGAGTTGCTGTCAATGGTAACTTCTCCTCTTGGAAAGAAGTCACAAGCGGAGCACTGTACCACAGGGTTCTGTCCTTGCCCCACTTCTTTTCTTGATTTTCATCAATGATATTGATAGTTCTCTTACATCTCTTATAAGTAAGTTTGCAGATGATACTAAGCTTTATAGGAAGATTAGCATTTTGGATGATGCCTTACTGGTGCAGAAAGATCTGGATAGGTTATTTTCTTGGTCTCAAACCTGGCAAATGTCTTTCAATGCAGATAGGTGTAAGGTCCTTCATTTTGGTCCTAAAAGTTTTAGCTATGATTATAACATGAATGGGAGTGTTTTAAGTAATGCCCCCTTCGAGAAAGATCTGGGTGTTATAATTACTGGGGATTTAAAGTCATCAAGGCAGTGTGCAGCCACTGCTGCAAAGGCTAATAGAGTGCTTGGATCGAACAAGAGGAATTTGATCAATTTCAGTAAGGATATTGCAGTTAATCTGTATAAGCAGTTGGTAAGACCTCATCTTGACTATGCAGCTCAGGCTTGGAGCCCCTTCTATGAGAAGGACAAGTTTCTTTTAGAGCAA
The DNA here is from genome assembly GCA_037179385.1 of Holothuria scabra. Lineage (NCBI taxonomy): Eukaryota > Metazoa > Echinodermata > Holothuroidea > Aspidochirotida > Holothuriidae > Holothuria > Holothuria scabra. The sequence goes on from CM074180.1 coordinate 53,170,572, forward strand.
GTTCAGAGGAGAGCCACTTGCCTCATACCTGAGGTGAGAAATTTACCTTATCAAGCTAGGCTTAAATATCTTGGGCTTACCACTTTGGAGCTGAGAAGGATAAGGGGGGACATGCTTCAGGTTTACAAGTTTCTTTCTGAAAGAAGTCCCCTTTTGACTTGTAGTTATTTAAGGGTTCAAAGTAATTCTTGGGTGCGTGGGCACTGTAAAAAGCTGGAAGAGCCTTTTGCAAGGCTTGACATTGGGAAGTTTAGTTTCTCCCATAGAGTTGTCAACAAGTGGAATTGTCTGCCAGATTGGGTAGTTAACTCCTCTTCAGTTCACTGCTTTAAGGTAAACATTGACAAGTTTTTCCATGACTGTGGTAGAATCTGATTGTTTGGGGCTGTTGCCAAGCTTTGGTGGTTTGACTTTTGATTAGGACTTGGGCTTCTGGGCATCTCATGGGGCCTTGGCCCTCCTTTGCCCTTCAACCTGTTATGTTATGTTAAACTTCATTGATGTCTTTTCCTATTCAATGCAACACCCGTTACTGCCATGTTGAGGTCTTTACAAGCAACACTCTCACTGTAGACTTTAGTATACTAATACGTACTTACAGTACGTACAGGTATATGGTATTCAGTGTTGTGAACAATTGTTCATACATTCTGCATAAGCCTACATATAGACACACGGGGTTACAGTTAGTTTTTGCCCTGGTTACTTTCTGCCCCTCAAAAATGGTGTATTCCACCCCTTTAATTTTTAGCAGAAAACATCTTTTAGGGGGGTAGAAAGTAATGGAATGCAATAAGATATCAGTGGCACTTTTGTCAAATGAAGATTCCATCAACTTTTCCTTTGAGTTTCAAACTTCATCGATGTCTTTTACCATTCAATGCGACACCCATTACTGCCATGTTGACGTCTTTCCAAGCAAAATTCTCACTGTAGACTTAAGTAAACTAATACGTACTTATGTACAGGTATATGATATTCAGTGCTGTGAACAACTGTTAACACATTCAGCATAAGCCTACCTATAGACAAACGGACTACTTAAACGTAACAAACAATAAGTTTGCGACTGTACTTGACGTTTAGAAAAAAGGTCATACAATTCATTCGTTTCGATAAGGGCTGTGAACGTGTAGGGATTAATCGCTAAATGATCGCGTATGGAATAAACATTTAGTACAAAGCTACAAGCCATTAATGGCAAAACCTGTTTTTGAGAGGTTTTATCCATTTGTATACTCTGATGATCCCTGGTTTTACAGTAGTTAAATGGAACATTCTGGGCATATTTGGACCTTGTAGGCTTCAAATTTCAGAATAATTTTATTTTTCCATGCAAGATAACAACTATTTATTATTTCTGCATTACATTCAGTATCAGTCACTACATACTGAAATCATTTTTTTTTTGTGATAAGGTAATCTTGATTAATCACTAAACGATCGCAAATTTTTGAGATTAAATGTTTAGTTATTTTGCTAAACGTTCACTGCCCTAGTTTCGATGAGGATGTTGAAAAAGTTTTATGCCTATCCACAAATTTCATTGTTGTTTTGTACTTGGATTTCAAATTTGAATTTAACAGTTATTTTTAACACATGTAACTTCCAACATTACTTCCCCCCCCCCCCCAAGATTTTTAGGGGCGAAAAGTAACGGGCCGGAACTACAGTACCAAGGGGGGAAACCCCAACACACGGACTACTTAAATACGTGAAAAGTATGTCTTTCCCTATACTTGACATTTAGAAAAATGGTCACACAATTCATTCTTTTGGATGAAGATGCTGAAGAACTTTAGGCCTATGCACAAATTTTATTGTTGTCTTGTACTTGGATTTGATATTTGAAGTTATTTTTTACACATGTGAGGTCAAACATTACTTTCCACCACTGGTACTCTCCCCCATAGGATATGTGCTCATTCCGCCATAGAAAAAGTGCCATTCCGCCATGGCGGCACTTTTCAATGGCGGAATGAGAACATTATTATGTGGAAGGTATGATAGGTTGGAACTTACCAGACTGCAGGCACATGGATGAATGGAGTTTAGAAATTTGTTGGAAGCATTATTGATTGTTGCTTCATGGTTCAATGAAAGATGCAAAATCACTTAACCCAATTAGTTACGGATTAAAATAGTGACCAGTGTCAACGAACACTTGCTTCCCTATTGAGTACAATGATAGTAATCCCCTATACATGTACACATGTGCAGAGGTATGATTATTTAAGTTGATATTTTTGCTTTACAAGTCTAAAGACATTATTCAGCCACCATTCATACATTTAAACAGATTAAACTTTATTCCCCACAGCCCACAATCAAATCCATTAGTAAGTAGTCATTAATTTTATTTAAAGTTCATACTTTCTTAAGCCTTCTTTCCACTTCCATTCAATCTATTCAACAAACTACTTTGGTAGTTGCAATGACAACAATTCCTCTTGTTTCATAGATTTTTTAATAGTGCCTTTGCGCCACAGGTTTCGCACCTTTCGGCCATTGCGGAAAGGTGCGAAACCTGTGGCGAAATGTTATGGCGGAATGTACCGATGATGGAATGACACTGTATTCGAAAGTAACAGGCGGAAACTACCGAGGACAGAAACTAAGGACCCCACTCATGATAATAAGTCCCTATATATTACTCAGTGAATGACTTTTTGAGGACTTTTAGAAAAATGGGGTGCTGATTTTATCGCAAATACCCAAATTCTTGACACTGCTGATACGCGTTAGGCCATGCCCTAACCAGTTCGCCCCGGTCGTTTCGCCCCTTTGCCAGTGGAAGTCGTTTCGCCCCCAAAGTAAGTATCAGTCATTTCGCCTCCAAATACTTGAGACTTGACATGATAAGGTACATCAAAGCAATGTTTAATTTATATCGTGAGAGTATTATGAAACTATATTTGGTGAAATTCTGACAAAAACTGAAATAACCCTCTGGCAAAATTGCATTTACAATCGACAACACCATCAACGAATCATATGTCGATTTGACCTGGTATTCTCTTGCACGTCCCATCCAGACTGAAGGTGCATAACCTGCAGTTTAGCAATTTCTTACGCACGATTTTCATTTTTGGACCATTTATTGGAAATAATTTGTAGTTCTGAAACAATAAATTAGGGCTGTGCATTTTCGGTTAATTCACTATCCGTTTAACCAATTTTATTAACCGGCGGTTAACCGTTTAACCGAAAATGACGTAATGTTCGCACAACAACAAAAAGTCAACATTTCCAAAGAGTGCCATCACTTTTGCACAGGAAAGTGCAAGTCTAAAATGGCGCCGTAAGTCATGTTTGCCCATGTAACTATGTGGCAAAAATGTTGGTATTTTGCGCTGAGTTTATATCATCTTTCTACAGTAAAAACCCATCCCGCATTTACTGAAGCTTTCTTCAGACCACGTGCACTTTTTAACATTCCACCAACTGTTGTATTCCCGCCTGACCCTATGTTATATTGTCAGTTATTTCACGAAACACTCCCACACCGCTGTTTTGATGCAGCTTGCTTGCAATGCAGTGTTCAATACATGTAAAGGGCTCACGTGTGTGTCATAGTAGCGATCTGTACAATTGCACTGTAAACGGCCCACCAGGCGCAAACAGCACAACCAAGCACTATTTTCCTGCATAAATTAAGGAATTCCCAGCATTCCTACCGTAAAGTTATTTACAGTAGGACTTATGGAATGTTATCATATGACGTTGTTACGAACGTAAACAATTACGCACGTGGTCCCATGCATGCAGTAGACTTGCATGCGTATCCGTTTTTACCACTTAACAGGGGACCATGTTTTGCTCGATGACATCATATGCACACGATCTATTGCAAAATTTGAATTGCCTCTGCATTGTGATTGGTTCAAATACGTTGATTCTGAGCCAGCCAATCACAACTCGGGCCATCGCCTATGGGATTTAGTGTGTGAAAATACCAGACCTCCGAACGAATTTCCCCACTGAGTTTGCGTTACGACGATCGCACTTCACAGGCTTACATAGCCCGCCTGTGCAGCCGGCCAAGCCCCGTGCTAATTTCACCAAGAAACGGCAGCACAAATCTCTGCGTACTTGGATTTTTCGGGGGTCTGACTTAAGTGCATTTCATTTGCTGATTATTTTGAAACAAGACGGTAAGGTTTGGACAAGAAGTGGCAAAATTAAGGGGATGTTTATATCGGAAAGAAACCATAAGCTAACGTTAATCGAGTCCATTTTTTGCTGTCCAAGACCGCTAAAAATTAGATCGCTATTTTTATGTGCATCGTAGGGTTGACTTCTACAGTACAGTACATTATCACAACTACAACCCAGTCGGTTCAACGAACTGCGTATGCTTATTCGTAAAAGTCAACATGGAATGTTCCATTTTATATGATATTGGGCGAACAACAAAATGGCGGGAATTATCTGGTGCTTACGATCGTATTTTTACAGGTTACAATTTTTTCCAAATACTGCTACTGCTGCAATGAAAAATAATGAAATTTACGGAGGTGTAGCATGATAAAATATTTCGATTAGCTACAGTGGGAAGACTTATTCAAATATACTTTTGTGCCCTAATCATGGTCTCGTCGAGGTTTTATTGCCGTAGAAATACAGGGCTTGGTAACTTTTGTTACAGCTCCCTGCTTGTCTTGTGGCTTTCTTTTAAGCTATAATCTCTCAAACATGCCGCTAATTTCTAAAGTTGTGCTTGGGTGTTGCTATTGAAGGGATTAGAAGACAAGCACACGAAGTTCTGCCAACGAAAGTAACAATGGGTGCGCCACTTGTCACTCATCATAATGTACTTAATTCGGGGAGCTGCCGCAGAATTAATCCGTTCAATCGAACGGCCGATTTTAAAACTCTTTTTACAGTTTTTGCTTATTGTTCGAGCGATAATTTGTGAGAAACTGGCACTGTTTGTTGCGCGATGTTTGTGTAACAGTTTACCAACAAAGCCACCCCGCAGCGACTGAGTTATTGGCAATACAAAAACGGTTAATCCATGAAGAGGAATGACGCACGAGTAACCGAGTCGGTCGGTTAACCGGTTAACCGATTAACCGTCACAGCCCTACAAAATATGAATTACATATGAATCAAGCTCAACAAAATCAGATCTCTTGAATGATAGTCAACAAGATGAAGAACATCCTAGCGCAAAGTTCTATAAATGCAACATTCAAAACAATCAGTCACGCACCAATGTTTGAGTTGATACAAATGAACAGCTAAAAAGTTTTTTAGTTTTACCATCTTAAATCAACCTTATTCAATCTTGAATGAGAAACAATTAAGGTATTTCAATTTATTGACGTCGCTTTGTTAATAACAATCACATTTAGGAAAGGAAACTTACACATAACATATTGGGGAGAACTGGCAGGTCTTTGGGGCAAACTGGACAACTTAAGGGGGCGAATTGGGGTTTAGGGGGCAAGCTGGTTGGGGCCAACTGGCAAGGGGGCGAAACGACCAGCTACCTAGGCTACTACCCTAGGCTCTAGGCCCTAGACCTAGGCTAGTGGGCTTTACTGAGGACTACAGCTAGGAGGGTATCGTTATGGCCTCTATGCTAGATGACCTGGATGATCAGATGGCAAAATAACTGAAGATCAAGCCCTACCCTTGAAGTTATGTTAACCAGCTAGGCCCTAGGCTAATTACTAGCCTTGCCTAGGCCTATGGCTAGTACTAGTACTAGCCTATGGCCTTAGGCCTAGCCTAGGCTGACTACTGTACAGTACAGTGCACATACTGTAGAATCATACCCTTTTCCTAAAACTTGCTGGCAGTTCACCGACATTAACGTTAAAATTAGGCTAGGTATAAGCTTGAAAACGTCACGTAGTGAATTTCTGCATAGTCCACTATCCTTCAACAGCTTAGGACATCGAATCAAGTGCATATCACTGAGTAAACATTTCGGTTCAATGAAATCACGATCCACATTTTAGCAGCCCTACAGTATGATTATTACTAACGTTACGCGCGTTGTTGTTGCGTTGTTGTTGAAATGTTTTTTTTTTCCGTAGAAGTTTCGGCTCCACTAGCATTATTATACATGCACTTCGTGACTCGCGTACTCGCAGTCAGGCAGTAAAAAATACGAAAGGGCTAATATTAAACTCTGGAAATTGACAAACATGTTTTGGCAATAGACTCAAAGTTGTAAACACAAACCGTCCATGATCTGTCCAGAATTAGTGCATCTCGATCTAGACTACGGTTCAGGCGCGTAGCCACAAATGTGTCATTGGGGAGGGGGTTGGGGGTTGGGTAGGGTTGGGTAGGGGTTGGGGTAGTGGGTTGGGGTATGGGGTAGTGTTGGGGAGGGGTAGGGGTAGGGGAGGGGTAGGGGTAGGGGAGGGGTAGGGAGTGGGGGTATGGAGTCATGCATGGGGAAGGGAAATTTGGGTTGGTGTCATTGGGGTTGGGGCACGACATAAAGGTAAAGTCTAAGGACAGAGAAAAAACCGCTATTTTAGGTGTGTTTTTTTTTCATTGCAAGGTTGGGTCATGGGGGCCTGCGGGTTGTAGCCACCAAATCCTCCGCCGCCCCCCTCCCCCGTGGTTAGCCACATATAAGGTTGAAACTTTAATTGTGATCTGGCTAGCCTTCTTTCATAATGGGATATAGCACATATTTATATATATATATAACAGTACTGAATTTCATATCTTTCGAGAAACAAGTGCAGAAATGTGGGATTGGCCTTATCAGATCGTGCCTGTATTTGTCAACATCAATTTAAAATGAGAGGTAGCGTCAAAAGTCACTAGCCGCTCTTGCTGTAATTAGGCCTAAGAGTAGGCGCAGTAACCTATCATGATTAATTTTTCATGTTATTTAAAGACGTCACATATATTTATTTATTTTTTATTTCATATTTATTTATTTTTTGATTTTCCACAACAATATATACACATAGATAAAGTACAAACATGTAATTGAAAATACAAGAAAAGTGATTGATGTAGAAGGAAGTATTCTTAAAAACCCTTGTGGGCTTAAAGACAAGAACACTCCCCCAAACAAAACAAAAAGAAAACAAAAAAACAATAGAGACAAAAGAGCCCCCCCCCCCCCAAAAAAAAAAAAAAAAAAAAGCAGACAAGATACAGAAAAGACCTAAAACCCGTCTCGGGCAACTCACCAAAACCACCCACCCACCCATTAATCCACTCATCTACGACAGTTAATAAGAACTTAAGAAATAGGAAAGTAAGCTTTTCCTTAGAGACACTATAGAGGGCTTAGACCGTAAATTCTGGGGCAGCCTGTTCCAAATGAAAATTGAACGAGATTTGACACTCCTTTTATGATTATTTTGATTGACTAAGACAGGATGGGGATTAGCAGCTTGTCTGGTAAAGTAGGAATGTTCCTGACTTTTTACTGTGTAGAAGGAAGAGAAAGAAGTTGGTAGCAAGTTTTTCAGACAACGGTATGTAAATATAGCTAAGCTCAGAGTAATGATGTCAGGTAGTTTAAGCAGATTCAACGAGGCAAACAGACTACTGGTTGGGTCCTGTGGTGCAGAACAAGTCATATGCCTGACAGCTCTTTTCTGAAGAATTGATAATTTACTTAGAGTAGATTTATTCGCACCTGACCAGACACTACAGCAATATGAGAGCTGGGGAAAAATAAGGGTTAAGTATATTAGTCTCAGTGCTTTGAGACTTCTTGTGTAAGGCGCTATATAAGAACTGTTATATTATTATTATTATTATTATTTAAAGGCAGAGTAAATTTAAGTTTAGCTAGTATGCCTACGCTTTTCGAGACTTGAGTTGCTACATAGCTGATATGGTCCGCCCATGAAAGTTTGTCATCAATGTAGACGCCTAAGAATTTTGCTGTCTTCACTCTCTCTAAGGGTACATTAGCCATACTAATATTAAAAATTATTATAAGTTTTACCTGTAGAAAACACCATGTAGTTGGTCTTATCTACATTCAGTGACAACTTATTGGTAATAAACCATGCATAAAATTTGCTCAATTCACCATTCACAGTGTTTTCTAGATTATCATTACTATCAGAAAAGAATATGTTGGTATCATCAGCAAAGAGTACTAAGGAGCATGACTTTGAAACATTACAAATATCATTGACATATATAATAAAAAAGCAAAGGTCCTAAAATGGACCCCTGAGGAACACCACAAGTTATGTCAAGAAAATTAGAATGAACATTATTTACAGACGTGAACTGCTGCCGTGAAGAAAGATAACTTTTAAACCAGAGATTGGCAGAGCCTCTTACTCCGTAATGGGATAATTTCTGCAAAAGAATTTGGTGGTCGATAGTATCGAAAGCTTTAGATAGGTCAAGAAAGACTCCAATAGATTGTTTTTTACTTTGAAGGGCAGAGTGAAGTTTGTCCACTGCATCAATCAGAGCTAACTCAGTGGAATGCCCCGAACGAAAGCCATATTGACAGTTACTTAGAATGTTGTGATTATTGAGAAAAGAGTTAAGTCGATTAAACATTAGCCTCTCTAAAACTTTCGAAAAACAGGACAGGACGGAGATATAGGCGGTAATTACAAAACCTGTTTACATTTCCTTTAAAAATAGGGACAACCTTAGCTTTCTTCAAATGATCAGGAAAAGTACTTGTCTTAAGAGAAATATTAAAAATATGAGTAAGAGGCTGTGCAATGTAAGGAATGACCTCTCTCACAATTTTAGGACGAATACAGTCAAACCCAGCAGCTTTTCTAGTATTTAGACACTCATAAGCTATTTTAATAACCTCCTCTTCGGTTATTGGGAAGAGAAAGAGAGATGAGGGATTTGGAATTCCCATAGAGCGTTTAGTGAAAGGTACAGGTGGAATTTTTTCAGCCAAAGATGGTCCAAGGTCAACGAAAAATTGATAAAACTCATTAGCAATGTTACCAGAACCTGTAATATTACAATCATCTTTCACGAACGTATTAGGCATTGTAGACTTTTTCCCACCCTTAATAAACCTATTAATCGTTTTCCAAGTTTCTTTGCTATCGTTTCTACACTCAGTAAATTTTTCGACATAATGATGCTTCTTAGCAATTCTAATGACGTGGTTCAACTTGTTTCTATATTTACGGTAATATGACCATTTCTCTGGGGACGGGGTTTTCAAATATTTCCTATATAGCTTATCTTTACGCTTTATCGATTTCAAAATACCAGAAGTGATCCATGAAGCCCTATTTTGTTTACTCTTGTTATTGCTAATTTTTACATAAGGGAAACATGCGTCATACGTGTTCTTGAAAGTATCATAAAACATATCAAAAGCAACATTGGCATCACCCTCGTAAAGTACATGAGACCAATTAACGGCAGACATAGTATTTACAAAATTATTCACGTTACGTAAAGAGAAACTCTGAATCAAATTATCATGATTTACTTGCATAATATTTCCAATTTGAGTGCTGAGATAAATGGGGAAATGGTCACTTATATCAGTAATGAGGATCCCAGCTGCACGAACTTCAACTTCTTTATACGACGTTACATTAGTTAAAATATTATCTATCAAAGAAGAAGAATGATCAGTAACACGAGTCGGTCGTGAAATGGTTGGACTAAACCCACATGAAGTTAATGTGTTTAGAAAGTCAGTAGATCGGCTACTTAAAAGGTCAATGTTATAATCCCCTAAAATAAAACAATATTTCTTTTCATTTGAGATTTTACAAAGTGAGTCGTATATACAATCATTGAACACAGCAATATTGCCTTTAGGAGGTCGATACACAACACCAACTACTACGCTCCTACATACACCAGGGATACTAATCTCTATGAATAAACTTTCAATACTGTCATTAAAAATTGAAAGATCGGGACGTTCAACATAAGTGTAATCTTCGCGAACAAAAACACACACACCCCACCTCGTCGGCTTGAACGATGCGTTTCAACGATTGCATAATTATTAAGATGAACTAGAGGTGAAATATTATTAGTAAGCCAAGTTTCGGTAAACCCAAGAACAGCAAAATCATTTTGTAGTATGGATAAGTAATCAACAATTTTATCTAAGTTTCTGTTTAAACTACGACAATTAAGATGAAGTAAATCAAAGTTGCTTTCTATGGAGACAGAGTTGAAGTCTTCAAGTGTATAGTACTTACAAACATTTAGAGTACTTAGAAAGGGATCAGAAATACTTTGGGTATTTCCTAACAAGCTTTGGTTTGTATCAGTTAAAGGATCTGTATTATGATAATAACTATCACCCTCACCACTAAAGTTTAAAAAAGGAAGAGCTTCTTGTGTACAAGGAAAGCACAACCATGATGACATATTGTAATTGCTCACTGACTTGATGCAAGGCAAGTGTGCCATCCGCGAACAGGACTGACAGTGTATTGTATTTGACATGTCGTAGACACCCATATTACATAAAGAACAGACAAAAATTACAGAGGCCATAGCCTAGGCTTTGGACCAACAGACAAGCAAATAAAAAAAAAAACCAAGCAAAAACAAACAAACAAATGTAGACGAAGATAAACAGATAATACGAGTTACAAGAAAATCCGAGAATGAAGCAAAGAGTAAGATCACCTGTAGTAGAAATGCATTGCACTATGAGGAGGGAAGAGTGAATAGACTTAAGCTTTAGATGACTAAGTTCCCATGCGCACATGCTCACCGAGGTATGAGAACATATTGTGTTGAGTTATGCGCTTAGACCGTATAGGGCCTATCCACGTTGAAGACCTTAAAGCTATATATACAAGACTGGGGATACACGACATCACTTTGAATATTTCTCCAAATCTTCGCGATCCTTTATTCTTCTTATGATTATCTCTCCATCTTTCAGTTGCCAATGGTAATTCAGTAATTCAATGGTAATTCAGTTGCCAATGGTTCACGTACAGGGGGCCTTTGGCGGGCCCCTGGACCCCATCCGCATAGACCTTTGTGAAGTCCTCCGACAAGGCTCTTTCTCGCGTAGCGTACTCTCAGTGGTTTTCTCAGTGCCTCGATGAACAAGTTATCCCGTACAACCTGCTACGCAGATAACCGGCTTTAAACCCATTCATGTCTACTCTTGCGGATCGCAGATGTAAACACTGGCCCACAAGACTTCCTAGTTGAACAGAAGATCACGTGACATATACGGTCGTCACCGACCGAAAAAGGCATAGGCTAGCAAGATGGGCCCGCCGTGAAACTTTGAATTATTTTTTTTTGACAACGACTCTGTAACACTATCTTACAACTTTAGACTTGAACGGGGAAAATATCATAGGCATATATTCCTTCAATCCGCACAGTGAGTTTGACCTTAGGCTTACTTGAATTATTCAGTGGCGTAGTCAGGATGGAATTTTTACTGGGGGGGGGGGCCTAGGTAACAAGTGGGGGGGGGGGACTGGTACCTCCGAGGGTCAGACGCGGCAAGACTACCTAAGCGGAGCGCCACCATCAGTTGGCGCCGAGCGTACAAGAAAATTTTGGGTTTTACAAACCCTCCAGACGGCTGGAAAATGCACTTCCCACGTATGTACCCAGCCTTGAAATACGAATCTCATGTCTGCCACTTTTCAAATTGTGTGAATTAAAAATCAATCAATGAAAAGTGATAATACATACACTTTTAAAGGGACCCAAAAGTCTGGACGGGCATTTCTGATCTTTACCATGGCCTGGGGGATGCGACTAAAGGGAACCGGTATCTCCCTTTCTCTTGGGAAAAATTGTGAACTTCAGGAGAACGTAGATCGCAAATGCGGCAATATTTGCATAGATTTCGGCTTCAATAGGAAAAGCAAAATTAGTTGTGTCCCCTCTGAGAAACTTTCTTTGCGTTAGATTTGCTAGATGCAAAATGGTGCTACGTTTGGCAAAACTTTAAACTGATTATAGGCCTACGTTTTATGATTTTTCTTCTTGGGAAGCATGAAAAATTTCAAAATACTCATTTTCAGTCTTTGTAAAAATTTTATTAGTGACATACATACTACCAAAGAAACAGTGTTTTCCGGTTGTCAGTGGTGTTCAGCTGCAAAATGGTGCAGTATTTGTTCAGTCATCGGTATATTACGTAGTCAAAATTAAAATACTACGAGTAAATCTCTCAAAATATTTAAACCGCAAAGCAGAAGTATGGATCATACGGGAAACACATGAAATGTGGACCTTGTGGAGGAAAATTCGCCGGGACGCCAGTGCCAACTCGTGGAAAGAGGACATGTCGAAAAAATCGTTCTACAGTGGCGCTTGTCATGGGAAGGAGTGAGGCACGACATAGGCCTACTTGTTTGGGATGGGAAGAATTATTCGAAGGCGGTACCTTACCCAAAAGGGCCGATCCACAGCATGAACTGTCAGAGGTGGCGCCAGCGGGGGGGGGGGGGGGAGGCCTAAAAAATAATAAAAAATTATAAAAAAATCGCAAGGACTGAAATTACTGGATGGGTGAACTTGAACATGTTTTTTTCTTTAATAACACTGTTTTAATACATATCAGAATTAATTTTCAATTACTTCTTATAGCTCATAGTTCATAGCTCTGTTAAAACTCATTACATGTAGGCCTGGCTTGTCCAATCTTAAATCCGTGGGCGCAAGGTCACCCATAACCAAAACTTGTGTTAGGGACCTGGGAACTTAAGTTGGCTGTAAGTGTAGGCCTATTGAAAATTGTGAAAAATCGCCACCTCTCACACCAGACATGGTTTTCCACAGGTTTGTAAGCAGAAGCAGTAAGCAGCACTGCAGCAATGGCGTAACTAGATTTTTTTGGAGAAGGGTACAAGCATCCAAGTTTTACAATTTTTCTTTAAAGGCCCAGTTCTCTCACCCCAAACAGTACCAATTCTCCTAACCTTCTTACATAGGCCCCTCCCACAATTGTCTGAAATTCATCCTTATCCAGATATAATCTCAGTTTATTGCTTGTAGGTGAGTATAGAAAAACTCAATTTATATGATCAGAACACTCTAAGTATCGTTAATGCTGTGTAATATTAGCTTTGGTACTCTGCATTGTTTGAATTAGCTGTCAATCAAAGAGCTGAGCCAATCGATAATTTCGGTACCCCTGTACCAAAATTGCAGTTTGGGGTGGGAGGTTTGGCCCTTTAAGTGGAACGCCACCATTAGTTCGCGACGAGCGTACAGAAAACTTCAAAAATAGTGATCCTCAGTCAGCTGGAAATGGAATTTCCCAGACTTGTAAGCAGGACCTCAGCAGTCGCTTTTTTGAGCTTTTGTTTAAATAAAACTTCCACTTCAAATAAATTTAAAAATTGCAATTTGATCAGAAAGTTATCAGAAAAAACGCATGGGCGTAGCCTCACCATCGATAGGTGTGTAGAGTAGAGGGAATTTTGAAAATTGGAGAGTTCAGATAGCCTGGAATGACATTTTGCAGTATTGAAACTAATAGAAAAGCAGTCGAAATTTCGAGATTTAGTTTGCAATAACAAAAAAATCAGCAGCTTGCGAAGTGACCAGAAAATACTAACCACATAAAAAGCTCCACTATCATCGGCATTTAATATTTTTGGAGGAAAAACAATACAACGGAATTGAACGCTTGCTAAGCCTAATAGTTTTTACACTATTGCGAATCTCAGCTAAATTCAACATGCACTGAATTGATGAAATTGTGTGACTGCCCGACCAAACCCCCGACTACAAACGATTCAGCAGAAATTTTTTGAGAAAAGTCACGTTACGAGATGGGTTCAAAGTAATTTGAACGCAGGTGTATGGGAAAATAAACTCACACTCACACTAGATCATTATGTATGGTTCTGACGCTAAACTGCATCCAGGTAGGGTGAGGAGGTCGTGTGTGGTGAGCACTTTGTTCCCGACTCTCGCCTATAAAATGCACACTAAAGACCGTTATTACTCACCCTACGACTGGCTGGTTGTCGGCGCCACAAAACCGAGCAAGCCCCATCCATGCTTGGCCCCCTGCGGGCTGGGGTAGTAGAATATGACCACGGTATTCCCCGACTGTCGTAAGAGGTGACTTAAGGGAAAATAAACTGATATTTAAACCATACCTGAAAAAAATTAAACTTGAAACTTTTTATCGAGTTGACTGACACAATATAACATATTCATGTCCGAATTTTGGCGGTAGGGGAGGAACAGATGGCAAACTATTGGGCACCTTCCCGTCTGTCCGTGGCAATTGAAAACATCCCAAAACTTTTTTCAACCTTCCCCCGAATATTTTACCACTTCGGGCAAAGTTTTTGCAATGCAACAGTACTAGTGAAGAGGAACTGAGGAAAAACGTTTTCCATAAGCTGATTAGCGGTCCGAATTTGTGGCAGATCTTTGTTATTGTTTGTATTTTCTATAAAAATTTTACTTTTGAATAAAGCATTTTTTGTTTTTGGTTTTTTTTTTTTTTTTTTTGCTTTTCAGGAAAAAAATCAAAATAATTCAGATAATTGTTGATAAAATTGATAAAAGTTTGGGCAATGTGTTTTGCAATGTTTAAACACAGAGCGAGTAGTGAGTGCTTCTTTTAAGTGATAAGCTTCTCGCGATTAATTGCTACTTTGTTTTATTTTCCGTATTTATGTTACCCTGACTATGATAATTTTCAATTTTTGGGCAAATGTTTGAAAGAATTTTGGTATTCGACCATTCCTGTATTGCTTTGCGAAAGGCCATGAAGTAAAGCTCACAATAGTAGCTTTATTGCTCTACCAGAATGTGTAGAGCAATTTTATAATCTTGTTGATTCATTATGAAAATTTTACCGCGAAGATGTGATTTTTTATTCTTTTTTTCGGACATACCTTTTTGAGATTTCTAGCACTCTGAGGAGTTTTCCGAGTTATTAGAACCATATCAATTTTTAAAACTTATGAAGCTTCCCGGATTTGAAACTTTCCTTTTTTGCGGGCAGTCTTTCCCCTGCGCCGTCTCTTATGCCCATGGGTTTGAGATACCGATCGCCATTTTGACACGTAAATATCAAGGTCTGATAATCTGGAGGTTGGCAGGTTTGTTATCCTCACACCCCATCAAGCTCCAATTCCCCAACTTTCTTAGGAAGGAATCTACGAAGGAGATGCCCTCCAGTCAGGGTGCTTGGCCTCCGTGCCGGAAAATCCAAGAACCACCCTTGGCTGAACTTGCATATAGTTTTTCTTTGGGTAATTTTGCCATGGGCAATGAAGCATTTTCCCAGTTTTCATATTACCTTAGATATTCAAACATTTGACGTCATTTTGCATTAAGACCCCGTCTCCAAGACTCTTCGCGAGGATAGGGAAAAAGCTTTAGAATAGATGCGCCCACTTTAAAAATCGAATGGACGACCCTTGGGCACTCTAATGAACTACTTCAAGTTGGGATGACGGATTCCACAAAATTTGCAAGCTGTATGTGTTAGTTACTGTTGTTAGTTACTTGGTTGGTTAGTTATGAAGTTGGTAAGCTAGTTCGTTAGTTGTCAGTTAAACGTAGTTAGTTGGGTTAATTAGATATTTATTTTAACGTAGTTAGTTAAACGTAGTTAATTGTTAGTGTTTGGTGGGCCGGTCGGTCGGTCGGTCGGTCAATTTAGTTAAACGTAGTTTAAAAAAACTTCTGATAAACTACTCCTGGTTGTAACCTACCATCCTTCGCTTTTCTAAGTCCCCTCCTGCAATAACCGTTTAAGAAAGAGGCTCTGCTGAATTTTGAATTATATAATATACGCTATAGAAGAACTATTTGAAGAGACCCTGCAGTTATTGCTCATGGGAACCCTCGCAACATCAGGTCCTTGTTAGTTCGTAATTCTCTTCCCTTAAAGAGATATATTGCGTTTATTTTGCAAGAAAAATTCATCCTTTTAAAACTAATAATTATTGACACAGTTTGATAGATTATTAAAAGTAAGGCAGTATGGTAGCCTTCTTTTTTAGAAATAAGTTTCTTGCAGACAGAAATTCAGTTGTTAATTTCTCAAGAATAATTTGTTTACCCAACCTTTCAACATTTCAAATGATGCAACGACCATGGCTCTTCTTGCGCATAGTATTTTGATTGTGACTGAATTGTTGGATAGTGTCTGAGCCAATTGATTTGTAATCTTTGTTGGAGCATTTCAAACACAACATTTCCCTTTAATTTCTTACCATGATTCAAGCAGTTAAAACGTCACCGACATCACGTCATAAAGAAGGTAAAAACAGGGCAAAAAAGGCAAAAGAGTATAGGTTTCCCGCTTGCTGAATATTTTTATCTTCAAAACCAAGAAGCGTTTCAAACCCCAAGATTCTCTATATACTCAACTTTAAAACAGCCCAGGGGAGAAACAACATGGAACTAAAAACAATCTTACGCATTCGCACTTGGCTTGACTTCTTAGATGCTATGCTCAGATACATCCCGATAAGTTCTGCAGTAGTTTCTTACATGAATACGGTACTTTTACTCAGTGCAAGCAATGTACGCAACGGCCTAAATAAATTATTCCGGCGAAACTGTTAAAAAGAAAATTCTTTACTGGCTAACTAACGATAGCACTAAATCCCCTAATCCCTAACCCTAACAAAGAATAAAATCAATACAATACAAAATATTTTGCCTGAATTTGTTAAAATTTTACGTGTGGACGTAAAAGGTCAGAAATGAAAGTAGGCGTTTTGTGTGGTAAAATTTGTGCTTAAAAAATTTACTCATTTAACGCAAATTCGCAGATTTACGGTCCTAGGACACTTGAGAGTGGTATACTGTTTTACTTTGAGGTGACATATTACGTGAACCTTTCTGGCGAATACTGTGCACGAAAAGGGTCAAAATATTGCCCTGACTTAGTATTTTAATGCCTCTCAATACATCACAAAAATACTGCAATAACGTGATTTTGGAATCGCATTTGCCGAAAAATATCCTTGAAAATGCCAAGATACTTGGACAAAGGGCGTATTATCTGTGTGTTGTTATAAAAGGGACATGTTTTCATGCAAATTCAATTGGCGGCAAAGTTAACCTTTGTTGTTGCTATTGTTTACTTCGCAATACCCAACAACATGAACACGGTTGAATTAATACAGAAAAAATACACACGGATGTCGCCACTTTTGACAAGACTCACGTCGACCCTTGCACTGGGAGATCGACACAAGCTTTATCAGTCGACGTAACTTTAGACCGGTTCACTTTAGGCACGCCATGCAATCAATCGAAAGCTCCTACTGTCACAGACTAACGAACTTTAATTTTTCGTTGGCGCCCTTTCAATATATTTTACCCAAATAACAACTCTCGTTAGTTCGCCACAATTCTCACTGAACAGCTACCAGGGGCGTAGATCGGGGAGGGGGTAGGGTTGGGGAAATATCGAATCGAACTATTAAGTTCTCACTCATAAAACAGTAATTTTTATGTACAGTAGGATATGGGGATTGTTTAAGTCTGACCATTTGTCATTGATAGTGAACGAAACCAAACAGCTTTGGAAAAATTCTTTAAAAATTTCTTAAACCAACTCAATAAGCCTCTTGGTACAGCAACAACACAGAAATCATGAATCGACCATTTTTAGCCTGCATTTGTTTCAACGAATCTGTAGATGGCGGGGAACGGGAATTTCAGATAGTCTTTAGGTTTCATTTCACCTTGAGAGGAAATGCTCCCCCAATAAAATAATTGAAATAACGCACTTAATCATCACCCCAAACAGTTCCAATTCTCACGGAAACAACTTCCTTACTTCTAACCCCCCCCCACAACTGTCTGAAACTTATCCATATCTAGACACAATCTCAGTTGATTGCTTCAGCGCATACCCAGGTGAGCATACAAGTTTGTAATGTGTAAACAAAACCCTTTCAGTGCATGCTGTGTAATATGTGCTACTCTGCATTTTTTTTTAATTTGATGTCAATTATTGAGCAGAACCAATTTGAAGTATCTGTAAACTAATAGTTAAATTATTTTGGGGGGTGATGAATGACTGCTTTTAAGCCAGACACTGTCTTCAAAAGTTCACAGCAGAACACCAGAACATGGAAGTTATATACACCTATGACCAATGGGGGAAGGGGGGGGGGAGTTAGACAAAAAAAACCCATGAATGTGCTTTGACTTTTGACAAAACTTCTTCACCTGATTATGACCAGTTGTTTGTTACAAGCCAATTACCAAAAAGAAGACAAAAAAGGTGGTTTCATTTTGTTCCTCTGTTTTGCCTATTTCTAGGTTACATTAACATTTGCAATTATGAAACACAATGTTACGTAATACCTTACGTAACATTGTATGCAACATTTCATGGGTAATGCTAACTGAAAGACAATGATTGATATTAAAGATTGGACACTGGTTTCAGAAATGTAAGTGCTCTTTGAAACAATACTGTGGGCTGGTTGCTTTATACCAGAAAGGAAACTTTAAAAACAAAAAGAACAAAAGGAAGGAAAAGACTTTACATACAACAAACGACAAGATTTAGCCAAAAAAGGTGAGTCTATTGAAATGAGTCTTTCTTTTACACTATCTGATGATATTGCTTTTTCATAGCTCCAACAAAGACCCCAGTAGAATACTTTGAATCCTTCTAACATTCACCTGATGAATAACCCTCTAAATAACTCTTGCTCTTCCCACTCCCTCCCAAATACAAACACACAAATCCCCCATGTTCCATGTTCCACAGATATAACTGGGTGTGATAAGCTCAGAGGGGTAATATAAATTCTACTGAAACAGAAGGCAATCCATGAACATGGGAAATTGCTGAGAGCCACTGGGGTGTCTGAAAGTCTTAACAGCTCTCTAGCTAAATCCCTATCCTCAAACCACTCCCATATATCTTATACATTCTACCCTTCTTCATAATCCACACATCTTCCGTTACAATATGCTAATGTGAAGGACATTTTAAAAACTATTCAATGCTGAATAAAAGTACGTAGTTTCTCATCTCACCACCTTTCCAATTATACTTTTCTTGCATAAACTTACTCGTCAGTGAAAGAGGATATCAACTTGTTTTATCTCATCTACAAAGCCTTGAACTGTGGTATGCTACTAACAGATAAACCAGAAAGCCAAAAGGCTTAGTGATTCCTTGCCGCTGAAATGTAAGGCCTTTTTTCACATTGACATTGCTTGGCAATGTTTTTCAATTAACAGGGCTCCATAATGTGCCCACAAAGTACACATGCAAGGCATCCAATCTTCCTACATTGAGATCCCCCTTGCCCGTTGTGAACCCAAATGACATTTGACCTCCACCCAAAACTTCTGGGACCATGTATTCACTATGTGCCATCTACAGGACAAGTTACAGGACCCTACAAGTGACATTTCTTGAAAGACTGTGCAGGAAAGCTTGTCAGGCTTTGAACATGCTGACTCCAAATGAACTTTGACCTTTCAGAAAATCAATAGGGATCACCTACTCAATATGACCAATCCACACACTAAATATGAGCACAGTCACATGAACCGTTCTCGAGATATCGTGTTTACGAAGTTTTGACCTTTTGACCTCTCATGACCCCAAATGACCTTTGACCTCCACCAAAAACAATAGGGATCATCTACTCAATATGGCCAATGCACACACCGAATATGAGATTAGTCACACTTACCCTTCTTGAGATACCGTGTTTACAAGCAATTTCTAAGGAATTTACCTATTGCATCTTGTGACCCCAAATGACCTTTGACCTCCACAAAAATCAATAGGGATCATCTACTCAATATGACCAATCCACACACCAAATATGAGCATAGTCACATGTACCGTTCTCGAGATATTGTGTTTACGAAGTTTTGACCTTTTGACCTCTAGTGACCCCAAATGACATTTGATCTACACCAAAAACAATAGGGATCATCTACTCAATATGGCCAATGCACACACCAAATATGAGATTAGTCACACTTACTCTTCTTCAGATACTGTGTTTACAAGCAATTTCTAAGGAATTTACCTATTGACCTCTCGTGACCCCAAATGACCTTTGACCTCCAAGAAAATCAATAGGGATCATCTACTCAATATGACCAACCCACACACCAAATATGAGCATAGTCACATGTACCATTCTCGAGATATCGTGTTTACAAGATTTTGACCTTTTGACCTCTCGTGACCCCAAGTGACCTTTGACGTCCACCAAAAACAATAGGGATCATCTACTCAATATGGGCAATCCACATGCCAAGTATGAGATCCCTCGGACTTACCCTTCTTGAGATATCGTGTTTACAAGCCAAAGCGTCACATACGCACACACACACACACACACACACATACACACGACATCACCATCGCATAGATTCCTTGCCTGCCTAGGGCAAGGAATCAAAAACAACCAGAAAATAAATATCCTGGAATTTATTCTGCAACCAGGAGCATAACCAGAATTGTGTCATGGGGAGGTTTGGTGTCATGAGAGGGGCTTGGGACAAGACATGAGGGAAAAGTCTAAGGATAGAGAGAAAAAAAAAACACCTTTTTAAGTGTTTTTTGCATTGCAAGGTTGGGTCATGGGGATTTCTGAGTGTTGCCTTCTCAATTATTAAACATTACTCCTATTATAACATCACATGGAAAGCCTCTATACAACAATTTAAAGAATCAAATACAAAATTATGCATCCCTTAGGTTCTGGAAAAAGGTGGGGCATGTGCCACTTCACTTTCCAATACTGTGGGGGATGTGCCCTCCCCCTTCCCCCACCCCATTTATATCAATTAAACTGTATGCAGTATTTTCATTCTACAAGTTAAAATGCAAATCAGAACATAACTCATGTCAAGTTGAGAGAACAAAATTCATTTTGAGACAAAACATCCCGAAAAAAAAGTACTTGTTGATATTTTCAAATGTACAAAAAAGGTATTTTCTACCACATCTGAAATAAAATCCATAAAAGAAATAGAGCATTCTGATATGTCTGGAGAGACTAACAGAAGATGAAGGATATGTCCAGGAGAAAAAACTTCATTGAAGGTTGTGCATTACCCATGAGGACAAATAGTATTGAGCATTATTAAACCTCTATACAAGAATCACAGACATGACTTGCCTCCCTCCCACCTCCTAAACCTCCCCCCCCCCCCCCCACCATGACAAAACAAAAATCCAGAGGTGTACTTAAAGGTGAGTTCTTACCAAAAACAAAAATCCAGAGGTGTACTTAAAGGTTAGTTCTCACCAAAACAGAAATCTGTTGCAGTTTGTGGCAGGTGGCAAAATTTTTTTATTCAAAGGGAAGTTCCTCAAAATGAATTTTTTTTAAAATCGTCTCTGTTAGTACTAAGGTAAAAAATTTTGCATCCTGACATCCAAACATGACTCACATTTTGAATTAAGGATGAACAGACCTATGTGAATCCTGGTGAAGAGTAAATGACACCCATTTAAACACACACCAAATATTAAGTTATTAGTAAATCTAATACAAGCTTTTTTTTCTTCACCAATCATCTTTAAATTATGAACAACTCCCCTCTTTTTTTCTTTTTGAAGAAAACTCTTAGCATCAATCACATTTTCAAATATGCTTTAAAGATGTTATTAAATACTTAATCATAACCTAACTGCACTTAGCAATAACTCAGATGGCTACACATACACCACGAAGCAATATGTCAGTACCCTGTATCCAAATAAATGATTTTATAAGCAAAACCAGAATGCAAAAATGCATTGAGGTTTCGATGATGCATACAGAACATGTTCTTTTCAAAAAATGCTGCATTTATTGTAACACATGGTGACCCAAAGTGACCTTTGACTCCACCAGTAAGTAGCTGGTTTTTCTTTTAACCAAAACACTTCTACAATGAAAACCCAAATTTCATGCTGTGCCTTAAGATAATCTATCCTATTAACAAAGTTTTCATAGTTTGATCTCTGGTGACCCCAATTGACCTTCAACCTCCACCAAGGACAACAGAAGCCATCTTCCAACCATCACACATCCACATTCTAACTTTGAACCCTCTCTCATTTTCCCACCTTGAAATACAAAGTAGGAGTTTTCAAGGTTTGACCTTGGATAACCCCAGGTGAACTTTGACCTTTACCAAAATTAATAGGGTCCACCCTCTGGTCATAATTCATTAACAAACCAAGTTTGAAAAAATCCAAGCTTCCTACCATTAGATATCATGCAAACAAGGTTTTCGGGGTTTGAGCCGCCTGTGACCTTGGATGACCTTTGATCTCTAACAAAATCAATAGGGTTCTCCCTCACATTATGATGCATCAACATACCAAGTTTGAGATTAATCCAAGTTTCCTACCTTGAGATATCATGCAAACAAGGTTTTCGGAGTTTGACCCCCTGCAACCCCAGATGACCTTTGACCCCTACCAAAATCAGTAGGATTTTTCCATACATCAAAACGCATCACCATATCAAGTTTGAAATCAATCTAAGCTTCCTTGCTTGAGATATCATGTTAACAAGGTTTTCAGGGTTTGGCCCCCTGTGACCCCACATGACCTTTGACCTCTACCAAAATCAATAGGGTTCTTCCTTACATTATGATGCATCAACATCTCAAGGTTGAAATCAATCCAAGCTTCCTTCCTTGACATAATGTGTAAACAAGGTTTTCAGGGTTCGGCCCCCTTTAACCCGAAATGACCTTTGACCTGTACCAAAATCAATAGGATTCTTCCTTACATCATAATGCATCAACATAACACGTTTGAGATTAATCCAAGTTTCCTACCTTGAGATATCCTGTAAACAAGGTTTTCCAAGTTTGACCCCCTGTGACCCCAGATGACCTTTGACCCCTACCAAAATCAGTAGGGTTTTTACATACATCATAATGCATCAAAATATCAAGTTTGAAATTAATCCAAGTTTCCTACCTTGAGATATCATGTAAACAAGGTTTTTGGGGATTGACCCCCTGTGACCCCAAATAACCTTTGACCTCTACCCAAAATCAATAAGGTTCTTCTTCCCATCATATTGCATCAACAAATCAAGATTCAAATCAATCCAAGCTTCCTACCTTCAGATATCGTGTAAACAAGATTTTCTGGGTTTGACCCTCTGTGACCCCAAATGACCTTTGACCTCTACCAAAATCTAAAGGGTTCTTGCTTACATCATAACACATCAACATCTTGAGTTTGAATTTAATCCAAGTTTCCCAACTTGAGATATCATGTAAAAAACGTTTTGGGGGTTTGACCCCCTGTGACTAAATGACCTTTGACCTCTACCAAAATTTGTAGGGCTCATCTACCCATCATACTGCATCAACATATAAAGTTTGAAATCAATCCAAGCTTCCTACCTTAAGATATTGTGTAAACATGGTTTTCCGGGTTGGACCCCCTGTGACCCCAAATGACCTTTGAACTTGACCAAAACCCATACCATTCTTCCTCTTGATATGGGACATCTATGTACGAAGTTTGAAAACTTCCAGACATTTCTACCTTCAGATACTCTGCTAATGAGTGAAATGTAAAGTGTTTCAAGTCCTATGAACATTTCTACATTGAGATACTCTGTTAGTTAGTTAAATGTAAAGTGTTTCGAGTCCTTTGACACCTGTCACACCAAATAACCTTTAAACTCGTTGAAAACTGATATTGTTCTTTTTCTTGATATAGGACATCTATGAACCAAGTTTGAATACTTTCAAACATTCATACCTTCAGATACTGTGTTAATGAGTTAAATGTAAAGTGTTTCAAGTCCTATGGCATTTCTACATTGAAATACTGTGTTAATGAGTTAAATGTAAAGTATTTCGAGTCCTTTGACACCTGTGACCCCAAATAACCTTCAAACTCGATGAAAACTTATGCTGTTCTTTTTCTTGATATGGGACATCTATGTACCAAATTTGAATACTTTCAAACATTCCTACTGTGCCATATCCTATTGTAAAGTGTTTCGAGTCCTTTGACCCCTGTGACCCCAGATGACCTTTGAACTCCGCCAAAAACGATAGGGTTCTTCCTCTTCATATGGGGCATCTAAGTACCAAGTCTGAAAACTGTCAGATATTCCTATCTTGAGATATCGTGTTAACGAGTTAGTTGTGTTAAATGTAAAGTGTTTCGAGTTTTTGACCCCTGTGACCTCAAATGACCTTCAAACTCGACCAAAATCGATAGGGTTCTTCCTCTTAATATAGGGCATCTATGTACTAAGTTTGAAAACTCAGCGACATTCCTATCTTGAGATATCGTGTTAACAAGCAAAGTGTCACAAACACACACACACACACACACACACACACATACACACACATACATACATACATACACACATACGCCATCATGAATGCATAGGTTTCTCTTATCATCGAAACCAAAAAATAAAAGAAAAAAATTAATGACAAAATCAGTTACTAGCAATATTAAGCAATGGTCAGTTCTCACTTTGGTGAGGACAAATTTCTTTATAATGAAGACTCTATTGTGTTTGTTAAATGGAAGCAAAGTGATTCTCTGTAGGACAAGTAGTAGAAACTAAACAAATTTGTAAAAAAAATTAAACCAAGATCAATACTTGTATTTCTTTTTTAAGTTGCAGTTTTCAAATTTTTCAAGTGAATTCTATGCATTTAAATTGTGATTCCATGGAATCAGTGTTTAAGTTCATCAAGGTCATACTTTCTACTGAAGGGGGTAAAGCAACATAACATAAAACTGTCTTCACAAAAAAAAAAGGAAAGAAAAAAAAACTTGCATTGAATTAGTAATATCATTAAAACTAATCAGATTTAGAAGCATAATGATACTGGCACACCATGTAAACATATTGTAACTTTCAAATCAATACTTAGAAAATCCTGTTAATACATTCCCTATAAGACCCCAAAAATTGTTTGCAAGATTTCCTACTTATCAAATCCAACTCATATCTCTGAACTTTTTCTCTCTTTTTTTTTGTAAAAATTTATGTACAATATAAATCCTCTTTATTAATATTAAATATTAAAATCACCATTCTGTCAAAATGGTGACAAAGTTTAGCACTCTCATTCCTTCACAGAAATGGTTTGGTCACAGTTTTCTGTTTATTGATTCTTCACCACATCACTACATGGTTGTGTGAAGAACAGATCACACTACAACAAAATTAGGAAACAATCCAATTTTTGTGAGTTTCATTTAAACCTTCTCCTTCTTTTACAAGTCACGTTTTTGCTTTTGACATCTTTCCAAGATATGATAACATGGTTGTCACAGTTCTAAGTTTGGTATTGGCTGATCACACTGCAGCAATTTCCGTAAAAAATTTGATCTGAATTTTTCTAAATGGCACCAAGAGTTTTCAATCAGACTTTGCTCTAAGGATAGTAATGTTAAATCAAGAACTGATACTAATTTGCCCCATGACAAACTGTTCTGCTATCATTATATATAAACTAAAAAGTGATATCTTGTTACAAACCAGTCTGGTTCTTTTGTGCATGTCTGATAAACACTGCCTGTGGATGTGACATCACAAAAAATTTGGTTTACATTTCATTTTAATAGTTCTCTGATACAAATCTTATCTTTACAAAGACTGGAAAACTTCTGGCTCTATCCACCCAGAGATAGTACTTGTCTCTGCTCATTCTCATCTAGTGCCAACTCAGACTGACAATTCTTTAATTAAAGAGGACTTTACAATAGGCTTGGGCAGGGGTCATCCGACTCTATCTCAGAGTTGTTACTTTTGGCTAAGAGTTGCGACCCTAATCTAATCCTTTTGCAAGTTTAATAAATTGTAAAGATATCTGGCAAATTATACAATTAATGAAAAGCCCCATTTTAATCCAGCAACTCTACTTGGGACTATTCATTGTCTGTACCATAATTTCTGGTCAGTTATGACATAACTGACACCAACACCAATTACGATTTGCAACGTCAGAGCTTTGGAGTTGTGATCTTTTTGGTCGGGTTCCCTTTTTATCAGAGCTGCCCAAGCCTATTGTAAAAGCATCTGACATAATGTGCTGCACCTTTTTCTACTCTAGATACCTGTTTGTCAAATTTTTTATTTTTTATTTTTACTTTTGAAGTTTTTAATTGCACTACAGATAAGTAGTGCATAAAGGCAGTGACTACAGCTTTGTTTTCAATTACACAGTGAAATCTTCTATTGTCCACTATGACCAGGCATTATCTCAAGATAAACTGACATTAATGGATACATGTGCTCATCTAAGACTACCCCATTTTACTCTGGATTGTTTTGTTTTAATGTGGTTATTTTAAAACAGGGTTGTCCAACCTGCGGCCCGCAGGCCACTGTCCAGCCCGCGAAAAGGTTGCGTTTGGCCCGTCAAAAATAATCTATATTGCAAAATTATTCAATAAGCAGATCTATTGATGACAAATTTAGGCTTCCCCGTCCACTACAGCATGCTTACTTTTGAATGAAATAATACATTTTAAATGTCTGCTACATGTAGCTACCTTGGAGCGTTGTCCACAGGGGCGGGTTGAGAATGATTCAAGAGGAATATTAAAAAACCTTGTCCGAATATTCTGCCCAACACCATCAATTTTTGCTAAAATTTATTTATTCGTTCAATCAAAAACGATAATTAACTAGTGTTCCCTATGCGCAATGATTGCAATTTGTTACCCGCGTCGGGAAAAATTGAAAAAAAAAAAAATCGAGTATAGAATGCAGCCCCTCGTCCATCATCATAACCATTACATGTGGCCCACCGCTGCGAAAGGTTGGAAAACCCTGTTTTAAAACAAAACTCAATTTGCTGAGAGCCTTGAAAGTGCTGACCACATTTTGTAACTAGAGATCATCTCCTTTTTATTCATACTTAGAAATAATCCACAACGTCTATTGGTCCATTACAGCCACGTGACCATGCATTATCCACAGGTAAACTCACAGTAACAGATATATGTGCTTATCTTGACTCTGGGTTGTCTTGTTTCATGTAGTTATTTAAAAACAAAACTTGATTTATTTCATCTTTGAAATGGAAATATTGTCAACATGAATGAAAAAGGTTAAACAACTGTGGACCAGTGAATGAGAACAAAATAATACAATCTCATGGATTAACTCCATCACTGGATGCCACTCATGGCTGCTCTCTTGAGCATTCCTTGCATTAAAACTTGTCATACATTATCCTTACCTATTGCACAATCCATCATTGTTTAACCTTCCATTATGTGATAAAGCCAACAAACCATGGTAAATGCACATCTCCCACAAAGGATTTTTATTATGCCAGTTTACATTGTAGAATGAGAGTTGTAGCTTCAAATGGTGAATTTTAAAATTATTTGAGTGCATACATATTCTGTATAAAGATGCACAAGCAAGGAAATAGTTTGTAAACAACACCTGCCTGACAATTTGTACAAGTGGAAGAATTCTCTAACCTTCTTCATGTAAGAATTACAATCAATACTTCATGAGACATGATTCCAATATGGCCGCCTTACTGTGACAATAAATTGTTTAATTTGTCACACAACTTATCACAGTAGACATTACATTACATACAGATCTATTTGCTATCTGTGACCTTTGACATGAACCAGAATCAGCATTTCTTATAATATGCATATTCATTACATTGAATGAGAGTGATTCATGCCAGTAGTAAACTTTCTTGCATGGTGCTGGTAAAATGTCTCTTCAACAGACCAAAAGGAGATATTTCTCATTATGTAGAGTGGCCATACCTCTGACAGTGTCTTGTGTACACATTGAAAATCCATAGCAGGACAAACTTCATCCTCATACTCTTTTTAATGCGATATAAAATCTGGATCAATGGCTTTTAAGACCATCTACCTAAGGCAAATCACAGGTTCTCCAAGCTGCTTTTCAATTTTGTAAAAAAAGTCAGTCTTGGCTAAGATTCTGAGATAGTGATGACGTTGTCTGAGAATGTGTTGTACACTGGAGCATCTCCTTGAACAGTTGCTGGATTGGAACGCTTCTTTCCTCAGAGTATCGAGAGACGTGTTCGACAGCTTCTATTGCTAGCTGCCTCAGAAGTGGCAGGACAGTCAGTAAGCGACACATTCTCCTGGAATCCCCAGGGTAGTCTTTAAATATGTGGTGGTACAAGGCATCATAAAGGTTATTTTGCAGGTGTCTCAAGTTGTTAGCTTCTTCTATTCTGGAAGCTTCTATAAAAAAAATAAAAAGAAAAGTTGTATCTTTTCATTTTTCGAAACATGTTTTCAAATAATCCATCATATTATTTGATGATGAAGTATGATGACCATTACTGCATAGAATCCAAGAATTTGTGTAAGGAGAACAGTTTTTTTTTTTTTTTTTTACAGTGGTATTACCAACTTTTAATCCTCTGTTCCAAAAAAAGGACCCCTATTGAATAAGGGAAGAGTCATTTATCTAACTGGCAGTTAATTTGGAAGTCACGTTTACTCTTACTGTGCCCAACTTTTTATACTGATCAGTTGAAAATAGTTCTCCCCTTAAAACTTTTCCAGTCCAACTTTTAGGATGCTGGGACCCAAAAATGACCCAAACTTAACAACCTGCAAACCCAATGAAGAATGGTATACTTACACTTCACTACACATCTAAGGATATCATTATAAAAGGATCACAAAATTGAAAAGTGTGACCTTAAAAAATTTCATGTCATTCATTATCAGTGGATGACCTAAAAGTTTAGACATACTGCAACACATGTGCACAATGAGTTCATGACCCTTAAGTTTAAAAAGAAACACAGCTGCTGATGTACGTGACCCTCAGTTAAACAAACATAGTAGTAATTAAAATATTTATTCTCATCTTTGTCAGCTGCAACACAGCCAGCAAAACTGTTTTCTTGCAACTGTTATCTCTTCAATAAATGCAAAGATGAAAGAAGCCCTTTATCAACAAGGCAGCACTTTAAACACCCTGTGTATATAAAATTATCAATTCATAACAACCTTTGTTCAGTATGACTGTTTCTGAAATGCTACAGTATATTAATCTCTATGATAAGAACTAGATTGCTTTCCAACACTCACTATCTATACTGAGTTTATAAATTTCTGCTTTTCTGACCCCAAAATGCACCACATTTTGAAGATGTCCCTTTAAGTACTGCATCCTAACATGTAGGGCACAACTTAAACCCATTGTGTTCTTCTTTCACCATTTCCAATACCAAATTAAAGTGTTTTTGCTTCAAATCTCTGCATTTTTTTTGAATGATTGAAAACATTTTATATCTAAACATTAACCTTTAATGAAAAATTATCAGTTTGATAAGCAAAGTTTTACAAATTGCTAAACCAAACAAAAACAACTAGAGTTAGAGCCCATTGTTTGTTTTTAACACCAATATAAGATACTCATGATAAGAGAGCACTGGGTACACCCAAAAGGGGGCAATGTACTTAATTCATTCGTAAAATTTTTTTTGCAAATACGGATCTAACAAAGGGAAAAAGTTCATCAACTTTTGCAATTAAAACAATGTTTGGAGAGGAAAGTGCTCATTATCTAATACCAGGCAATGGCTGGTCTCGCAACTTAAAAGCAGAACCTACTGCCATAGTGCATGGTGCTTAGCATAAGCAATGGAGTAGGAAAAACAAGCACCAGAGGACCACAACTGGAAAGAAGGCCGTGGCCGGCTAGACTTGAACCAATTGGTTGGAAACTGGGGTGTAAAACTCAATCTAACTAATCAACTAAATTGAAACTTAAAAGAAGAAAAATGTTCTCTGACCACTGTCTCACTTCTCCTGAAGAATTCACTTTCTTAATTCATATTGTAAACTGCTGTGGCAACCAACTTAATAATTCTGTTTTGGAAGAACAAAACTACAGTGCTCTGGTGAAGCAAAGTGAACATGTCCTTATATTAATTCAGCATGATACAGCATAGTAAGAAAACTTTGATTGAAGTACAAGACCAAACAGAAGCATGTGGGGTTTAAACAAATCTGAAGGCAACGTATGACCACTTTGTTGTAGTCATACAGGCACAGGTAACACTGTCAGATTCTATTTCTGCCAGCTACAAAACCAAACATTTAAGGAAATGTTGGATCACATAACATGTGTGTCTTCCTTGAACAGGTTTCAAATGTGTGCTTGTAGTTTCATTTTCTACTATAAACAGACTGTTTTCGTCTGACATTTTGCTACACTACAATGAAATGAAAACAAATGAATAGCAACTTAAACTAGATTAAACTTGAATAGAAAAGGATGTTTTCTTTTTTATTTCCTGGAAGGGGCCGGCCATAACCCAAGAGTGAGTAGTCTGTAATTTTGCAAAGTATGGGTAACAAGCTTTAAAGAACCTACAAGTAGCACTACATATTTATGATTAATCATTGACAAAAGTTAAACTGGGATTTCAATATGAGTGGTTTTTTGCAACTTACTGATTAAGTATACTGCAATTATTGAAGGGGTGGCCTTCCTAAAGTTATAGCTTTTAAAGTATGTTATTCATTTATTTATTCAAAGTTTAGGCATGCTATTGAAATTAATGTTTCTGCTAAAAGGTCTTTCTTAAAACTGTTTCAGATCCTTTATACCATTTAAGGTTCTGATAGGTAAATCCAGATGTTATCCTACTAGTTTTATAAAAGGGAACAATTTAGTCATGTTGGGAAAAATGATAAAAACAAACTCTGATTGCCCAAGGAATGTAGTACTTTTGCTAAATATGAGCAAGCATATGTTGAACCATACAAATTCATTTCTTAACTAATATGGATGCCAATTTTTGGTGGAAAAACAAGTTCAATACAACTGCAAT
Source organism: Holothuria scabra (assembly GCA_037179385.1). Lineage (NCBI taxonomy): Eukaryota > Metazoa > Echinodermata > Holothuroidea > Aspidochirotida > Holothuriidae > Holothuria > Holothuria scabra. The sequence goes on from CM074180.1 coordinate 53,201,298, forward strand.
CATAGCTTCAAAATGAAAATTTGGTTTATTAACATGAAATGGACAAGTCCTTTGAAACTTAAAAACCGGGATTAATCTAACACAATCCACTGTAATCCTCTGCTTTTTGCCCTCTGCTGGTAGGGTTACCACGGTGCTATTAGTTTACCAGACAGTAAGTATAGGTATAAATGGTATACATAAGGTGATATGAGGTAGGTGAGGAGTGAAATAGACCTAGTTTCATCTAGCAGAACAAATGATTTTCTTATCTTTGGCTTATGCTTGGGGCTTGGGTGACTTCCACATGAATTTGGTAATTTATACTAATCCAGGGTCCCCCTCGCAAAGGCTTGATCCCCCAGGTAGTTTACAGAGTTCTAAAGAAACTGACCCCTAATGTTGCCTGCAAAGACAGCACACCTACAGTAGATCTTGTCTTAAGAAATGTATCATGCAAAAGATTAGCCACCCATAATTGCACACTGAAATCTTACTTGACTGTCCTTCTGACTTCAAGTTTCAAGCTTCTTTTTCAATTCAAAGTGCACAAGTAAACAGATGGGTTTTAGATGTGTTCTGGGTGTTTTTATTAAAATTGGACTCCCAAATATTGAGGTAAATGCCAAAAATTTGACTGGAATACATTATGGACGGATTCCGAAATAATGATTGTGTTCTGATCATTGTGCACTGAATGATGATTTATACACAAAATGTGATAAGAAGTTGACAGTACATAAAATATATCCAAAGGCTAAAGTCACTCAATATGTCCATTTACACAGTCATGTGCTGACTACACAGTTATGTGCTGACTACACAGTCATGTGCTGACTACACAGTCATGTGCTGACTACACAGTCATGTGCTGACTACACAGTCATGTGCTGACTACACAGTCATGTGCTGACTACACAGTCATGTGCTGACTACACAGTCATGTGCTGACTACACAGTTATGTGCTGACTACACAGTTATGTGCTGACTACACAGTCATGTGCTGACTACACAGTCATGTGCTGACCAAAATGTGCTCAATTTGAAACACAAAATATAAACCATCAGTGAAAGAAAACTACTAGAGACAATGAATACCAGTCTCCATCACCACTGAGCTAAAGACATATGTGGTCTGATTTCAGTGGGCCATAACTGGGGTCTATCTCCTTTAAATCTTTCGATTTCCTTGCTTACCTGTACCATAGATGATTGTACACTAAATTGCATCTTGATTCCCTCAATTTCACTGAATATGAGGGTTTGAAATTCATGAAGATAGTAAATGAAGATAATTTAAGGCTAATGGACCCCACTAATGGCTGCCTACAGTCACTAAACACAAGTGCTACTCAGATTTGTCTTTAGTTTACAACATACAGATTTCATTTACAATGCTACGATGTCCTCCGCCGTTGAGCCTGACATTTCACAACTTGTTAAAGCATTATTTCAAGTTGTTCTCAAATGACATAGGTAGACACATGTGGTGTCATGTCATTGTAGATGAGGTAGCTGTCTTTAAATCTAAAGCTCCCTATTTTAAGAAAGGGAAGGGGAGCAGTTACAGTGTCCCCCTCTAAATGTCATCTACTGGGTTACACTTTTTATAAGATTAATAGTCTTTTAGTTGCATATTGTGACCTAGAGATGGTGCAATTAACATAAAGTCTCAAAACTGCTGCTGAGCACCCATCTTGGTGTCTTTCAATTAGCCAAAATGAAATGAAGATGCCCAAAACAGCAAGGAACAGTTCCAGAAACAGGCAATAAAAATGTAATGGTAAAGAACTGTAAATATTATATAGGCACAAGTCACATGCACATAGGCTAGTACACAAATACACAAAAGCAGCTGAAGACATAATTTTTGAAATTTGTGAGTCACATAGGGCTTGACATACATAGGGCCTTGGTCCTGGCTTGAGGGTGCTGTGCTCCTTATGTGATGAAGATCATAAGTTAGTCATCAGTAGCATTATTAGATACCCCAAATCAAAACACTGGCTCAAGGCTTTTACTCATGGGAATCAAATATCAGATACATATATACTGACCAACATTAGTAAGCACAACAGCTTTAAGTAAGGTATATTCTTCTTTATCGATTCCGACCTCTCTCATTTTCCGAACGATGTGTAAACCTCTATTAAACAGGAGACCCAATCCTGTTCGTTCCGCTTGCTCTGTGTCCATGCTAAGGCCATTGGTGAAAAAGATTCGATCAGGATTGGTAAGGCTAAGTGATCGGAAAAGGACTTGCCACAAGAGGATTTCCATCCAACCTTCTTGTAACAGAATCATTTGATCATTCAAGGAAAGTTCTGTTACACCTTTGAGAGAAAACAAGAGAAAAATGGGGTATTATACTGTTAGAATGAGACAGGCAAGGGCATAACCAGGAAAAGTTCTAATGGGTGAAGGTCTCAATAGTATAAAATTTCTTAGGTTATAATGACTGCCTTTGTAAGTCGGGTTGAGTGACCACAAAACTTAAAGATACTTATCACTCCTGATGCATCATGAAGGTATTTGAAAGAAAACAATCGTTCATAAATTAGTCCAAAAAATTTTGTCACAACAATTGATGATACAATACCAGTTTAACACTCACCTACAACACTGCAAAGTCACTGAAGGAAAAAATCATTGTGTTCATTAGGACAGGGGGTTGGGTTTTTTTATTGGTGTGAACTTACATAGAAACCGTGAACTTACAAAGAAACCCATACCCTTTTTAGGATGGCAGATTAGGACTACTCTTACGATGTAATTTTAAGACTAGTTTCAACTTATTCAAATTTTTTTACTCAACTCATGCTTCTTTAGACTCCACAAAAATACCAACCATTTTTGGGTCCCTTCACCTGATATACCCACCTTTGAACCTCCTGAACTTGTTTCATTTTATTGAAAATTTATGACTACTAACACTTGTTTTTCTATGAATATTTCTCAGTATTTAAACAATCACCTTTCACTTAAAAGTGAATTGTACACTTAGCAACCAATGCTTGCAAGCTGTTGAACATCGTACAACCTCAACATGGTTCCCTCATGGAAGTGCACTTGCATGCAGCTGGTTGCAAAAGTTGGCAAGAGGTCATAGCTCAAAATTCAATATCAAAGATGTTATGAAGTCTTGCGACCACCTGAGAGGTCCTACATCTAGTTGTTTGCACTCTCCCACTGAGGCTGTGATTTTTATTTTGGTCAACAGGAGTTGGCATGTTTCCAGTTTTAAATGCTACCAACTCTTTCCTTGAAAGTATGGAAAACGGGGATTGTAACAACGCACTAGGAAAATGTTAAACAGGTAGCTATAGGTAAAGCATATCTCCTACCAAGGTAACATCTAGTTATTTTCCTCCTGTGACAGTTAGAACAATGCAAAACAGGAAGTGATTCAACCACTTCAAATTAGAATAAGAACAAGTATCTCTCCTGCCTGTACCAAAACATTTACTTGTTTTTATATAATATATCATTCTAAAATATGAACAGTTGGCCTGTATTCCTAGCAGGGTTGTAGCTATGTTGGGCAGTGCTAAGGTGGTCATACCCAGCCCTTGATATTCCTGCCAAGCACTCCAGGCAAACATAAGTGTCTTCCCATCCATCCCAAATCTGCCTAATCAAACCAAAGAGTAGTTCCAAATTCCCTAATGTGAAATGAGGGGAAAATGAAAACTTAAAGGCTGAAAATTGGGGAAAACACTGCATGGGAGTTGGGAGAGGCACTTTTGAGAGATCAGACAATTACCTTGCATTCAAATTTGACTAACTAAAACGTGTGCAGTATTGATATGGATGTGAACAGTTCTTGTTACAGTCTTTTAGACTATGAAGAAGAGTCATCATTAATGTAAAATAGCCCTTACTCAAATCACTAAGCAATATAGAGTCTAAAACTCAATCTACTTGTAGAGAGGGTTGGTTTTTGTTTGACGTTTGCCACCCACAATTTATAACCACTCAAAGGCTGACACAGTTTGTAAAATCACTAAATATGCAATAAAACCTGATGTTGGATTTGCTATAAACTGTTCATGCAAACATCAAGCAAAGTCATGACTTTTCACTTAGCACTCAGGTTAACAATGTTTAGTGGTAGACCATATAAGTGAGGGAAATATTTAAAGTCATGATCAAAGATATCATAAACCTAGATTTCAACCTCATATCCCTACACTGCTGGTTGTGCTGACTCCTCAAGGAGGCCAAAATGAACGAGCAGAAGTGTTGATTTGACGTGCGCGGTTTATTCAGCAATCTGCAACTATTGATGCATAACAGAAGATTCCATTGTGACGAGATGTCATCATGCATGCATTTATTTTCAATAAGAGTTCTGTATGCACACAATGCCTTCCTCCTTGCGCAGTCTGGGATATGTGACATGTATTTCTGCGTGCTTGGAAAACTAATGCACTAATTACTTTTGTATTGTAATAAGTGCATAAGAATGTAAGTGTGAATGTAGGTAGAAGTGCCCTTGTGAAGATACCATAGGAACTAACCAATCAGTTAGTTGATGAACTTCAAACAAGTCATTTTGCATTCATGTTCAAATCTTCTTAAGTAAAAGACTTGAAGAAGCAAAAAAACAGTTCCATGTGAGTGTCATTTATTGAAAGATTGTTTGCAAGAATTGCAATGTTTGGAAATTACACATATTTATGCTACCAGGAGGTATCAATTTATCTGTGGACCCCCTTCCCCCCTGCAAAATGACTGAAGATTGATCACCTCCGCCCCCCCCCCCCCCCCCACCCGCTCCGTTTGGGCCTCCATGAGGAGTCACAACACCTTTTCAGTGTGATATCTATGCTTGTAATATCTTTGGTCTTGATTGTTGTCAGGCTGTTGTTCACCTCAAACCTTTCCATTTTCTCACCTGGTACTTGTTTAGCCCAATGAACAACATTGACAAGTGCCTTGTCTCCCAGATCTGTAATAATTTTCATCGTTCTGAATTCCATGTCTCTATCTTTAAGACTGGGATCCAGTGGACTCATGTCACTGACAGGGGGCTCTATCTTCAGGAGTAATTTCATGAGCTCCAAAGCTATTTAAAGAAATACAATGGATGAACATAAACATTTAAATAGCAGAAATATTAAGAAGAAACAAATAATACCACAAATTGAAACTGTCAGCAGGTCATTATAGCTGTAGACTAGTACTTGTCAAATCTGTGACCATATGAAATATTGGGATGATATTGGAATCAATATTTAAGAAGTCAGCCAAGGACAGCTGGAATTTGAGCTCTGGCCAGAGCAGTATGGACTGGGAGGTTAATACTCAGAGAGTGTTACGGTGCCTATCTTAAATACCCTCCTGTATTTGGTTAAAGAAGAAGTTTAAGCAAAAGATTAATTTCTAATTGTGGTAAAAAATGTATTTCTTGAGATATCAGTGAATGAAGTTACTACAGTAGATTTGTGGGCAGTAGAGGTTACAGCACTTCCTCACAATCACAAGCAATTTTTTTTTTGCTCCCTTTTGTTTTTCACTCTGTTGCATTGACCTTGAAGCTAAAAGGAACACTCCCTGTTGGGAATGCAAAGTTTGTAACATTCTCATTCCACTTGTGCCATCACATTCTGATAATATGGGATTGTTGAGGAGAAAATTGACTGTCAAGTTTAAAGAAACATAAAAGACTGTCCATCAATGTAAGGATATGATGTCATATTGGCTTGCTTCAAGTTAACTTCTTGTTGAAAATGTGACAACTTTACTTGCTCATACCTTGAGATTGCACACCCAATTTCAATGCAAATTTCACCAAAATGCTAGGAATAAGTTCCACTCTAACATATCAACACTTGATATGACTTTAAACCCTTCTTGTAAGCTACAAATTCCACTCAAAGTTCAATTAGCTCATGCACTAACATAACTCTGACATCCTGTTTGGAGGAGAAATGATGAACATAGGTCTGCATGTAAAATTTGCCTTGCAAGTGTAGTAGACAACGAAAGCATCTTTTGAACTTGACATCTGTCATGAGGCAGTCACCCAGAATTTTCTCCTCCCTGGGAAAAAATATTGCTTGATGGAGGTGATCAGTGGCTGTCTTTAATACTTGCCTTGTGCAAAGATCTAAGTTTCCAAATTTGCCCAAAATCTCCTTGTACCCATACCAATACTCATGGTTCTGTACTCACACTACAATACTAGCCTTTTCTAATTTTATTACATATTTATGTATATATCTTGCAAACATCTTTCCCAGGTATCAGGTACAGTCATCCTTATCAACATCAAAGGAAAAAATTGGGTATTGGTTTGGCAGAAGTGGTAGTGTAAACTTTCAAATGAAATGTACAACAAAGTGCAAGGGTCACACTATCAATAACACAACAATCAGCTTCACAGATATGAGCCTTTACTAAGATAATATATACATTTGCATCGCCACGGGGATATATTTTGGCACTTAATTTACCATTCATGATACTGGGAGCCAAACATGACCTTTGGAGCCATATAAAGCTGTCACTCTCAGCCCAGATTCAAATGAAGAGTTACAAGAATGAAACAAATATTTGTCTTCTAATATTAATACTTATATATCTTTAAAGGTGGGAGGGTTACCTTTAAGTTATATTATACATCCCTAGTTCATGCCTAACAAAACATAACCATTACTGTTTGACTCAAAGGACCTTGGAACTCCAGCTGTGAGGAACTTCTAACTTTTTAATAAATCATCAACACAAAGGTTGTGAAATAGCGACAAAGTTCTCTGCTGTGTTGACTGAATTCTGTCACATCACACAGAGTACAGTGATAATTAACTGGTACCAGGGTTCTAACTAGTGCATATTTACTGGCTGGTAGATGCTTCATGAAATGTTGTCCTGATGGGGATCTGAGGGAGGGGAAAATCACTCCCATTTAAAAGTTTAATATCATTTAGGGCCTCCGATTCAAAAATGGTGCCACCCTTTGCAAAATTTTGACCGACTGTATTAATGTGTGTAATGTTATTCAGCTTATGAGTTAATGCTGTGCTATTTCCTATGGAGTGGACCAAAACAGTATTGCATTTTCAAGGACCCTAATGTATTGACATGGGTTCTGGTTTATTGCTGTATCTCCTATCTGTGGGCTGGGGGGGGGGGGGGCTGTAGAATATGACCATGTTATTCCCTGCTTGTTAAAGTGGCCAGTAAAGGGAAGATTTGAACTTTGCTTAAGCTGTATTTGAAACAGAACTTGAACTCTTTTAGCACTAAAAAATGACTTTTTTATTCAAGTTTTAATATGTTAGAGGGGATACTTATTCTAAGCATTTTGGGGAAATTTTCATTGTAATCCCATGTATGGTTCTCAAGATATGAGCAAGTAAAGTTGTCACATTTTCAACAAACAGTGAACTTGAAGCAAGCATATATGACATCATATCCCCACATTCATGGATAGTCTTTTGTTTTTCTTTAAACATTACAGCATATTTTCTCCTCAGCAGTCCCATATTATCAAAATGAGATTGCATAAGTGGCATGTGAACTTTTCAAATTTGCAATCTTCATGGGGCGGCCCTATTTCTGTTTATGTCAAGGTCAACAAAACAGAGGAAAAAGAAAGGGAAACAAAGCATTCCTTGTCAATGTGAGGAAGTGATATAATCTCTGCTGCCCTCAATCTCACTTTGGAACACAAATCTAGTAAATTCATTTGCTGCTATCTCCAGAAATACATGTCTGATTTGAATAGAAATTTCACCACGCTGAGTAGATTAAGTTCTTCTTTCACATACAAAAATTCATTTTCTGCTTAAACTTCCCCTTTAAATATGATTTCAAATACAGTACCAGTGCAGTTCCAATACAGTGAAAGTCCTTTCATTTAGTTGCCTCTTACAACAGGTGGAAAATACCCTGGGCATTTTCCCAGCCCACAGGGGTTTTATCCAGGCAAGGTGATACACACATCATGCCAATACTTTGTAGTTACATCTTTTGCCTAATGCACAAGTTTAGCTTTCAAAAGATATGCTATATAAAACATTTCAGTTTGAAAGTTTCTTAATATCCTGGTGCCAGACTAGGCAAAAGCCAACATTACAGCATATTGCACACCATACAGTTGCATGCAGCTCAAAGGAGTTTGGGCAATGGCTTTGAACCTGCAAGTCCCTGTATTTTGGAAGGGAACAGTCTTAACCAAATACTTTCATTCAAAATGAAAACTAATTTACATCCTGTTCCGATTACCATGCTGCATTAAGAGGTGCATCATCCTGCACATGTGCATTGTCATTCTTTATTTAACCTTTAATTCTCTACCATTATGGCAGAAGCAGTCTGCCCATCTTTAATTAAATTATAAAAAATTAACCTTTGAACAGCCTTTTAAAACATTCTGCTTCCATCATCATACAACATGTTCACAAGTTTTCTTTGAAATTGGTTTTCAATGTTACAGAAGTAGCATTATAATGACCTCCAAATGATCCATAAATGCTACATTCACCGAAATTTATTACTATGCCAAGTTTTCAATACAAATCTGTGAGCACCAACTCCACTGTAAGCATTAACAAAGTGTTATCCTAACTTTTTCAGTTTTTCATCTTACCTCTTCTATATTTTGCTCTTCTGGCTGATGAGGATGGGGCAAAATCTGTCTCCTCTGGTCTTCTCCTATACTTTTGTCTTCCACCTCTTACTCTATCAGGACGGACACCTGAAGTAATACAATTTGATACAATCTTTGAGTGTGGGATGTGACTGGCAAGCAGAAAGAGGACCATATCAAGCTCCCTCTCTCAGGAGGCTTTACTGTCCACCATGCTATTAAAACTTGCCAAGGACTTACTGCAGGTATGGCAAGTGGGGAAAAATTGCCCAAATAGGAGGTAATGAGAGGAGATGACGATTTGTAAGAGCGAGGTGAAAAATTGATCATCTTCTTGAAGAGTCATCTTCATCTTAGAAGAAAGTTTTAAACTCATTCTTTGGTATTAAAGACAAGTGTAACCAAATGTACTGTATGAAATTTAGAAAATATGTATTGCAAAGCAGTAAAAGTGAATTCCAAGGCCAATTGCAATCTTCACAGGGCACTACTGAGCTGAGATATAAATTACTGAATGTTATTCACTGAATATAAAATGGTAGATAGTACAATAATTGTGAAGGCATTTTTGTACAACTAAATCTGCAGTTTTTATTTTTTCAAAAGCGACCCCATCTTTTGTGTCAAAATGTGATCACATTCTTACTGTTGTGAGGATGACTTGACTTTACAAGTCCACTCTGCAGGACATGCTGAACAAGAAGACAGAAATTAAAGCATTAAACGTCATATAAACATTTTTATATTTCAAAAGGAAACAAAGCATTTAAGTTGTACAAGATTGACAAGTATTATTGCACAATGGACTATTTGGATTTTAAGTGAAAATAATCCAATTTAGGGATCAATGACAACGGGAGTGGGAAGACTACAATTATTTTGCAACCTCTAAATATACTGTACTGTAATTCTTCAACTTCTAGACTTAACATTCACTTCAAAAAACTTTCATGCCAAGCTTTGAAAATACAAACTGCAATATTATTAAAACCAGACTAAAAAACAATTTCTGCTTGACGACAGACAGGTTTAAAAATTCTTCACCCCAAACTACAATTTCATCCAAAGTTTTCAAAAATTCTCAATTGGTACAGTGCAGAGCACAGTAGCTCATATTAAACAGAATGCACTGAGAGTGTTCTAAAATTTAAGACTTTACGACCTAGCATGAAGCAATAAACTGATTAGAGTTGGAGAATTGGAACTGTCTGGGGTGATGAACTTATTAAGAAGTAATAGCCTACTGTCAGGCTTTGATAAATTCATTTTTTATTACTTGTCCATCGCGCTAGGAATTCCCAAAGTCTACTTGTCCGCATGAATATGCACAGAGTCCATATCTGATTATCTAGTACTAGCCATTGAATTCCTATGTGAAGAAGAATATCGGGCTGCTTGCCCGGCGGGCTACAATATTGAGCAGTTCACTTGTCCGAGTCATTTTTTACTTGTCCCGGACTGTCGGGCGGGGGATTTATCGAAGCCTGCTACAGTTGTAAAAATGTATGCTCACCATCTAACATCATTCCCATATCCATGCACTTTTTGAATCTACATCCAGGGCAAGCCTTCCGCCTCTTCTTTGTCACCTCGCATCTATTCTTGGCATGGCATATGTACTTGAGATTACCTGCAATGGAGGGTATTTAAGTTAGAAAAACAGAAAATAAACTGTAGCCTGTAATTAGGACAGTAGAAGTTGATACCATAAAACAAAGCAAGAATGCAGCACATGCTGGGAGAACCATGTGACTAAAATCTAGCCTCTTGATGAAATACAATATTTTCAAGGTCTAAAGATTGTAATATTATCTTCAGTACTGTTAATATGGACCATCTTGACATTCTCCCTCTCAATAAGATACAACAGAGATGCATGCTGTACTGTTAGCTGTATGGTAAATTTGCTGGTTTCCTAACTGCATGTCTTAAAATCCATTTTTGTGCTTGACCATGAAGATTTTCACACTTGATAAGATACTTCTCAAAAAGAAGCAAGAAAATCATTATCTTACATGCAGTTTTGAAAGCCACCAAGGTGAATCGACGGCTCCTTTTTATATTGATTTATATTTGAAAAGATTGGGTGGGGTTGTCCAACTTAAAAGGGAAATACATTCTTCCCAAGTCTGGATAATTGTAGTAGTCTGTCATGTTTCATGATTGGTTCTTGAGAGCCATGTGACAATAGTTTTCTCAATAAATAATGAAATTTAGGAGAGTTACTCATTGGTTTACCTTTAAAGGAAAATATTGCATTTGTTTCGCAAGGAAAATGAATCCTTTTAAAACTAACATTTCTTGACACAGGTTGATACTGTAGATTATCAAAAATAAGGCAGTATGGTAGCCCTCTTTTCAAGAAATAAGTTTCCCACACATAGAAACTGTGACGTTTGTTGCTCAAGAATAATTTGTTCACTTAAAACTTTCAGCATTTCAAATGATGCAAAGTCCATAGCTTTTCTTGTGCCTACAGTAGTATTTTGATAAGATGTATCTTTTGCTGGTGTTTATAAATGAGACTGAATTTTTCGTACTTGTTGTTTGAGCATTTTAAGAACAATGTTTCCCTTTTAAGATATGCAATGTTTAAGTCCTGAAATGTAATAAAAAGATACTTGGAAGCCAAAAAGAGAAAAAATCTGTGGGATCTGGCTGTTGTTTCATGATAAGTTGGGGGAGACTGCCCTTTAAGTGCAGAATGTACTGTACAGTAGTCATATAATTTTGAATCTAATGCACTTACTGTACCGGAGATGCCATTTTCCTAGGAGCTGATATTTTTTTACACACATGTCAAACTGTAGCACTTGTATGTATTTTTACTGTACAAGGTACTGTGCTGTACTATAATGTATCTTTGCCAGCCTGGGTGAGATGGTGTCCCCTTCCCCTTCAAATTTGTAATAATTTCCTTATTTTGGTGTGTCCTTGTGGGTGTCTTTATTTCAATCTGGGGACACTTACCGTACTGTATGCTACCTTTAAATGTAAAGTTTGTGTTTAAATATTTAACATATTGTTAGACACTAAAATCTTGGTATAAGTAAGGGTGAGAACAAAGCCTCCTTGACTATTCTACTGGTGACAAAGATAAAACAGGTTAGAGAGATTGAATGTACCTTTTATAGGCAAAGTAAGAAGGACTGCTTATATAAGATGGAGATGAGAAAACTATTATTATTTTTACTTGGCTTTACCAAGCAAACTTTCAAAATTTAATACCCTCACCTTGTACTGTCCTTTTGAAGAATGCCTTGCAAGCTTCACATGATGCAATACCATAATGGTATCCTGATGCCAGATCCTCACAAACTGCACAGAGTCTTGGGTTGGGTGGCCTATCATTGTCTTCTACCGTACCAGGTACCAAGCGTTCACCCATAAAGTCTGGGGTAGTGTCAGAGATGACCGGCAGGTCATTCAGGAGACCTCCATTGTCTCCCACAGAGTCAGATAATCCATCGCTCTCGCCACTTCCCACAGAGGAGGAGGGACTGGCTACTGGTACTATCTCCTGTTTCAAGACTGGCTGATTGGACAACCCAGTAGTAACTCCAAGCTCTTCAGCTGAAATATAGTCTGGCCTGCAGTCAGTTCCTTGCAAAGTGGTCATGACACTGTCACAGGGGGAATGGTACAGAAAACCTTCCAAAACTGGGGGAAAAAAATTAATTAAGTTATTGTTACTGAAGTTCAAGTTTTAACACAGAGACACATTAAAAAGCAAACTCATTTTGTTGAAATAAACTTGAAAAAACCATGGAAGTACTACCTCGGACAAACCCACGAAAAATTCTTGTGGTCTCAGAGAAATGTAAAATTTTCATCAACACCTAGGGTAAGCATGTGACATACTGTATATATTTAGTTATGCCTTTTATTTCAGAGTTAAATATCTTTATTCTTCGTTTTTTTTCTCTAACAGTTTATGAATTATACTGCTTTTTAATCACTAGGAATGGCATTTCTCCAGGTTACTGTGATATTTGATTTTGGTGTGGGTCAAAAGCATAATTTGTAATCAGTTTGATTCCGCACATTATCAAAACCAGCCAGTCCTGTATGAAGAACAACCATTTCATTTGAGTCATTTCTGATTTACTGGTCAACTAGATTCTACTAGTCCATCAGGGCAAAGTGGGGGTAAGTATTTTTCAGCAATGTGAATTTGCCTGTTCTTGGTGACTCTCTTGAATCTGATGTAAAATTCACTTCAAGCACCACTTTGCATCTGAGCCCCTTCTGATAAAAGAAAATATTTTACAACCAGAATGCAAAAATGCATTGAGGTTTCGATGATACATAAATGTACTGTTTTTCAAATTTGACATCATGCACCACTATCTTCTCACTCAAATGTTATACTAGCAAGTTCAAAAAATAATGTTGTTACTCCAGATGCCCTTTTGACCTCCACAAAAGCCATACATAGATAGATAAACCAACATCTTGAGATATAACTTTAACAAGATTTGAAGACTTTGACCCCTGGTGACCTGAAATGACCTTTGACCTCCGCCAAAAAAGAAAAAGGGCACATCTCCTGACTAAAACACATCTACATACCAAATGTGAAATCTATCCAAGTTTCCTATCTTGAGATATCGTATTAACAAGAATTTCAGACTTTGACCCCCGGTGACCCCAGATGATCTTTGACCTCCGCAAAAAACAATAGGGACCATCTCCTGACTAAAACCCATCAACATAACATATATGAAATCTACCTAAGCTTCTTATCTTGAGATATTGTGTTAACAAGATTTTCAGACTTTGACCCCCAGTGACCCCAGATGACCTTTGACCTCCGCAAAAAACAATAGGGGCCATCTCCTGACTGAAATGCATCAACATACCAAATATGAAATACAACCAAGCTTCCTATCTTGAGATATTGTGTTAACGAGATTTTCAGACTTTGACCCCCGGTGACCCCAGATGACCTTTGACCTCCGCAAAAAACAATAGGGACCATCTCCTGACTATAACGCATCAACATACCAAATATGAAATCCAACCAAGCTTCCTATCTTGAGATATCGTGTTAACGAGATTTTCAGACTTTGACCCCCAGTGACCCCAGATGACCTTTGACCTCCGCAAAAAACAATAGGGGCCATCTCCTGACTGAAATGCATCAACATACCAAATATGAAATACAACCAAGCTTCCTATCTTGAGATATTGTGTTAACGAGATTTTCAGACTTTGACCCCCGGTGACCCCAGATGACCTTTGACCTCCGCAAAAAACAATAGGGACCATCTCCTGACTATAACGCATCAACATACCAAATATGAAATCCAACCAAGCTTCCTATCTTGAGATATCGTGTTAACGAGATTTTCAGACTTTGACCCCCAGTGACCCCAGATGACCTTTGACCTCCGCAAAAAACCATAGGGACCATCTCCTGACTAAAACTCATCAACATACCACATATGAAATCCAACCAAGCTTTCTATCTTGAGATATCGTGTTAACGAGATTTAAAGACTTTGACCCACAGTGACCCCAGATGACCTTTGACCTCCCCAAAAAATAATAGGGACCATCTCCTGACTGAAATGCATCTACATACCAAATATGAAATCCAACCAAGCTTCCTATCTTGAGATATCGTGTTAACGAGATTTTAAGACTTTGACCCACAGTGACCCCAGATGACCTTTGACCTCCGCAAAAAACAATAGGGACCATCTCCTGACTAAAACTCATCAACATACCACACATGAAATCCAACCAAGCTTTCTATCTTGAGATATCGTGTTAACGAGATTTTCAGACTTTGACCCCCGGTGACCCCAGATGACCTTTGACCTCCGCAAAAAACAATAGGGACCATCTCCTGACTAAAACTCATCAACATACCAAATATGAAATCCAACCAAGCTTCCTATCTTGGGATATCGTGTTAACAAGATTTTAAGACTTTGACCCACAGTGACCCCAGATGACCTTTGACCTCCGCAAAAAACAATAGGGACCATCTCCTGACTATAACGCATCAACATACCAAATATGAAATCCAACCAAGCTTCCTATCTTGAGATATCGTGTTAACGAGATTTTCAGACTTTGACCCCCTGTGACCCCAGATGACCTTTGACCTCTGCCAAAAACAATAGGGTTCTTCCTCTCAATATGGCGCATCTATGTACCAAGTTTGAAAACTGTGCGACATTCCTATCTTGAGATATCGTGTTAACGAGCAAAGTGTCACAGACACACACACATACACACACACACACGCACATACACACATACATACACACGCCATCATGAATGCATAGGTTTCTCTTTCATCGAAACCAAAAATTGTGAACATAGCAAACACTGCTGCATGGAACCAACACAAAGTACCCATGTGGAATGTTGGCAAATTCATTGAGGAAACCTGATATGGTACTGTAGACTGTACAGTGTACTATGGAAATGAATTCAGGTTCTCCAAATTAATTGAGTTTGTAAAGTGGGCTGCTTGGAAATACTGGTAACTAAGGAAGTTAGTTCTCCCTTCTGCAACAAAAACTCCAGTTTCGTGGACAATCCTGTATCATGAAAGATGTGTTTGTAAAAGAATTGGCAAAATCCAAAGGGAGGGGGGAGGAGGAGAGCATGAGATTAAACCTTTTGGAAATGTTGAAAATGGCACTTTGTCCTCCAATTTTTCATTTACACAGTTTTCTCAAAGACACTTACAATATCTCCTGACAAAATTGTATTAAATACAGTTGATGCGCTTAATTCAAGCAATCACTGTCACAGAACACTTTAGAGTACTTAAAAGCCTAATCCTCTCACCCTAAACTACTACTTACTGAAGCTCCTCCCACAACTGTCTAAAACTTAGCACAGATACAATATCAGTTTCTTACTTCAGGGTGAGCATACAAGAACCCAATGTGTAATCAAGACACTTCTGGTACAGCACCTGCTGTATAACATGGGCTACAGTGCATACCATTTTTTAATTTGCTGTCAATCAAAGAGCTGCGCCAATAGAGAATTTCTGTAGACTACTACAAAAATTGTAGTTTGGGGCAAGAGTAAAGTGCCTTTGAATACATACACAAGAAGTGACATACACAATATGGAACATGTCAAATACATGATACAGTAAAATTGTAAAACACAGTAAGATTGAAGAGGGGGGCAGGGCATGTCCCCCAACATTTTAGAGGGGCATCATATCATATGATATCATCTTCTGTTATACTGTACTTAAGAGACCAGTAAATACAGTATATGTTTCAACTTTTGTGTCACTACTTTTTCAATTTCATTTTTTCTTAAGCTACTGAAAACACATTTGCAACCTTTATACATAAGTGTTTTTTTTTATATGCAAGATTTTTATAGGCCTGCTAGTTAAACATTAATCCTCTAATTGGTCAGAAACAAATGTAAGGAACTGCTGTGCAGTTTATATGAAACCAAATCAAATGTACGAGTTCACAAAACAAAGCAAAATTTTTATTATAATTGTTGTTGTGTGTCAAGCTTTATTCTCAAATCTTTCTTTATTCCAATGGTTTACAACTGAGAGGCAAATAACAGTATTGTCAAATGAGAGAGGTTTAAATATGCAATACCAGCAATTATTGTTTCTTCCTTTACCTTCTCCTTTTGGGTTCAAATGAATAAATGCCCTGTAGGTTGTGTCACATGACTTTTTAAGTGGAATATAGAATACTTCACTTTCAAGACACTAAGGTTAGCAAGAATTTACAAACATCCTGTTTGAGAACACATACCACATAAAGGGGTACAGACTGACAAACGAGTTCCATATATTATCAAACTGCACATACTGTAAACTCAGAGCAAGATTGCATTTGTTAGGAAAAAACCAACCTTACATTAAATATCCCTATAACAAAATGGAAAATCCCATGGACGGATGCAAAATGCTACAAGTTTCTATGTAGTTTAATACACTAAAGCTAAACATACTGTATGTGTATGTTCTTGTAGTGAAAGTACAATATCCATAGGTCATACAGGCAGAAATCTCGGAAAGTGGGGAGGATTCCCTAACCCCACTTTTCCAAATTATACATTTTCTCACATTCACAATTGTCTTATGGGTCCACTATCCCCACCCCTCCTTTCCCAACTTGTTTTCACACTTACCCCTATGACTACCATGCAGATACCTACTATAAATTGTCATACTGTACTCAAAATTATACACTCCATACTGTACCAAATTTACATTACTGTATACAGTTAGTCTTTTACTTATGTACGGACTGTTGAAATCATTCGCCCTGTAAAGATCCTAAAATGAAAAGACCAGTTCAGAGAAACTGGGGGTTTGGGGGGTTAGAACCTCCATGACCCAACCTTGCAATGCAAAAACACCTACAATAGCAGTTTTCTCTCTCTATCATTAGACTTTTCCTCAAGTCATGCTCCAAACCCCCCCCCCCTTCATGACACCAAAACTCCCCCCATGATACAATCCTGGCTATGCACCTGCCCTATTGTACTGTACTGTACATCATGAATGACTCTAAAGATTTAGAATCATGCAACAGTAATGTAAGTGCATCTTGAACACAAACTGAAGTTGATGTACAGTATTTTACCACTTACTATGGCAAACATACAGTAACATAGCTGGATGGACACAGGTTTCATGAACTGTAAGGTGGCCATTTAAGACATTGAACAAACCATTAGAGGCATGGTGACCCCTTTGAAATAATTCCATGGTTCCCACACTTCCTAGAGAATCATATTTATCCATTTTCTATGACCCTTCCCTTAATTAACAATATAGAAAAAACACTGAGCAGTTTAGGCTACGTCTGAAGCACTGGGAGAACGTCGGACTTTTGAGACCCATAAACCTCTGCAAGATGCAAGCTTTGCAGCAGAAGAAGAATGAGGACGAGCTGTTGGCCAAGATGGCCGACACAGGGGGTGGGGTGTCAGAACTGCTCCGAAGTTGTGCACAGAGTGTGAGATTAATGCAAATAAGATGTAGCAAGGGGTAAGTATGGATGTCAGCAAAGTGAATTTATTCTTCATACCATAACATAACATTTGAGGTGAGGAGAGAACTAAATTTTGATACTGCCAGTGGGAATACATTTTGATATCACAAATGATCTTGAAAGGAATAAAAATTGTGAGAGACTAAAAAAAGGCACTTTGTGAAAATTTCCATGTAACTTTTCTAAGACTTCACACAATTTTGTCTTACATGTACTTTTAAAGTTTTCCAGGCCTCAAAAAATTTTTCCAAACTTTTATGACTTCTTTAAGTTTCCCAAGGTCATACGTATGCACCCTAAAAAACCTGCCATGCAGTCACAGTCACTCTGATAAATAAAAAAAAAAACAAACAGAAAGAATATTAGCACACCTGTGAAATTGAAACCCCTTACTCTATCAAAAGAAGGTATAAGCAGCTCTATTGTACCATGCATGGACCGAACATCAACTCCAGGTAAACATAATACTGCACAGTGAATTACAGTATATTATATCTCACTATTTACACTCTCTTTATCAAAAACAGATTCCATAAATCTTTTAAGTACAATGAATTTTAAATTTACTTTGCACAACCTTGATCCCTGCATGCAATACTCTTTTCAATGTTGTATTGCACAGCCAAACAACCCCTGCAGTCTTGAACAATACCCCATCCCTGTGACCCACAGTACTCTTAAACAGGCATGCATATAGTTATTCAAACTGTAGGTAAAAAGGTCAATCTAAGCATTTCTTTTTCCATACAAAAAGAATGAAACTGAAAATTTTACAATGAAGCTATCAATATATGGTCAACAAGGAGTTTAGTATGGACTTACAGTATATTTGAGAGTGCAAATGTGAAGGATTACAAACTGTCTTACAGAGAGACCAGAGGTTTTCTGACTGTATACTAGTTTCACAATGCAATTTATACTTTGAAAAATTGGGGATAAATGCTGTAAGTACTGTAAACAGACTGCTTTACAGGTTGCGCTGGGCTACACCATACATAGAAAATTATTACTACTGCAATATCTTTTGCTCGGGACGATATTATATTATGAACTGAAACATGGCGATAGTAACTTGTGATAAGAAATTGGCAAAAAAATGATACATATTTTTTTCTCTCTTCTTTTTGTACAGCAGTTTCCTTTAATTTTCTGATTTGCAAATTTCTATTTTACTGTACCTTGCAACGATTTTAGCAACTGCACTTTTTTCTCTCAATCAATAAACAACTAAAATGAGAAAACAAGATATTCATTGCTTATCATCTACTTCTCTCTTGTCCACCCAGTCAACTCAAAGTAGAAGAAATATGCAGGAAACTTGTTCCAGGAACATTATAGTCTTTAACTGAATAATCATTTTTTTTTCTGATTATTGTGAGGATTAAAGGTTAATATCACCCAACATTACTGTATTTACAAGACATACCAAGAAACTGTTTTTGCTTAAGAAGACACAGTTATCACACATGCCAACATTGTCACATCAGAAAAGATAGCATGCAGCACACAGTCCACTGTGAGCTCAAAGAGTACAACCCTTTTCCTCTCTATTGTAGGTGTTCACAATATGCAGTAGACGGCAGCAACTTTGGGACATGGAAGTTAACTGGTACTGAAGTTCTTCCATGTTTGGAGAGGATCCGCTCTATAGTCCCCCGTCTCATTAGTCCCCCATTTAGCGCAACTGGTCTCATTAGTGCCCCATACAATTGGCCCCCCTCGTATTATTTCGTCTCATTAGTCCCCATCTCATTAGTCCCCCGTCTCATTATTCCCCCATCTCATTAGTCCCCCGGGTTAGGGTTTAGGGTTATGGGTTATGGGTTAGGGTTAGGACTAGGATTTAGGGTTAGGGTTAGGATTTAGGGTTAGGGGACCAATGAGATGGGACAGTAATGAGACCAGGACTAATGAGTCTGGGACTAACAAGACAGGGGACTAATGAGATGGGGACTTTAGACATTATCCTGTTTAAAGTATGCAAAGATTGGTGTCATTTTCCAAAGCTTTTGATTTT
Source organism: Holothuria scabra (assembly GCA_037179385.1). Taxonomy (NCBI): domain Eukaryota; kingdom Metazoa; phylum Echinodermata; class Holothuroidea; order Aspidochirotida; family Holothuriidae; genus Holothuria; species Holothuria scabra. The sequence continues at coordinate 53,220,902 of CM074180.1, forward strand.
TCTGATTTTTCTGATTTTTAAAAATATGGATATTTATAACAAACAAAACTAAAAAAAACAGAACATCCCCTTTTTATGGGTTTTAAAGCTCAGAATAAAAAACACTGCATTTATGTGACCCTTTTAATTGACTTTTGTTTGAACATAAGACCAGGTAGCAGTTCAATGAAAGAGGGTTTCAATAATTGGGTAAGAAGTTCTACCCAATGAGTACTAATTGGAAAGAACTGTAACTAACCTTTCTGTAACAACTGACAAATTTGTTCCCTCAAACAATTATGCATACAAAACTACACCTTTGTTTTATCTGATTCAAATTCACCAATCAAATCATTTGTCCAGTATCATAGCAACAGATCAACAGTGAACAGAAGGTAGATTTTTCTACAATTTTTGTTGACTCCAAATCCAAAAGAAAAAATCTGATACAGTACTATACTGTAGATAATTTTATTGAGAGATTTGTTAAAGTTGTATTGAAAGTGTTTTTATAAATACAGCACAAAAGTACAAAAATGTCAGAAATCAAGCTTAGAATGTTGTTATATCCAAGATCTCCTTTAAAGATACTGTACTTTGGGTTTTTAATATGTTAAAGGTCAAGAGCAGTCCCCTCAAACTTATTTTGAAGCATCAGCTAAACATCACAATTTTCTTCTTTTTTCTTGTCAAAAGTATCTCTCCGCACATTTTTAGATTTCAATTATGCATATTCAGGGTAAACCAAGCAGAAAATTTAACATCTGAAGGGAAACAAGGTTGTCAGAGTCTAACCAGCCACTCACGAAACAGGACAGTCTACTAGACTATTTCAAGTTGGGGTAACTGCCCTTGCCTTTTAAAGGGCAAGAGCAGTTGCCCCAAACTTATTTTGGAGCATCAGCTACATGTACAGTATATCCCACAATTTTCTTTTCACTTCTCTTCAAAGTATCTTTGACAAGTTTTTTGGGGGAGTAATTTTAACTGGCCAGTATAGGCAGGTGGGCAAAGAAAATATGTGAGTGACTTAATTGGCCATAACTGCCAGTCAGATAAATGACTCTGCCCTTAGGAGTATCATGGCATATTCAAGGTAAACCAAGCAGTTACTATTCAAAATTTCACATTCAAAGCCTGCAAAAATGTTGTTGCATGACTCTCAAGAGCCAATCATCATATAAGACAGTCTTACTACAGTACACTGCTACTTCAAGTTGTGGTGACTACTCCTGCCCTTTAACAAAATACATCTCGGAAGGACTGTTATTTTTTGTCATACTATTGTAGTAGTGCTGTATTACTATATTGTGTGGAGGAGTCTTACTACTGTATGTCTTTTTCAATGAAAGTCTTACTGTGTTTTTTTTTCACCTCAGTAATTTTCTGCCAAACAAAACCCTGTCCCTTGATGCAGTCCTGGTTGGGATTCTGGCTCAATAACACACAATCCTCAAACAAAATGACATATTGACACAATTTTCAAAACCATGACATAAATATTGTCTGACCTTTTCTTTCCCCTTGGTCAAATTCCAAATAGTTAACATACTAAACCAATCCTGAACAATTTTTCCTATATAAGGAAAACACAGCTCAATGTATGTGTATTGTCATCTGATACAGTATAGCACATGCTGGTGATTGAATCTGGTATAGTACTTCCACTTAAAATCTCCCTGTGACAAATATTTGAAGATCAGAAAAACAGGTTTTGGTGCACTGCATTAGAGGGAGCCTGCTAGGTTTATAAAATACAGTAATATGACAGGGTTCTCACAATCTTGAAATACGGTACTGAAATTAAGGGCTTTTTGAAGACTAAAGTGGAATTATACAATTTCTTAGGACTGAAAAATATAAAAGACATTCCTTCAAAATGGCCCTTCTTTCATATATTTACCCAAAATGAGCACACCCTAAACATTACATGATCACCACTACAGAATGTGTACTGTAGGGTTTCAAATTCCAAGAATAAATTTTTTACAGACCAAACACTCAAAATTCAAGGGTTTTCAAGATCATGATGAAAGTCCAGAGTTCTTCAATTTTTCTGACTGTGTGGGCACCCTGATATGGTCAAATCATCTCCAAGAACTACAAAATGATGATGTTCCATTATGTGAGTCTACTGTGTGCAGCACTTTTGACCTATGTACCCAATTTCCTTTAAAATGGAAACTGGAACATAGCATGTACACAGTCAGCAGCATACTGTAGCAAGTGGACAATAGACAGCAGGTTCCCATACCCATTTTCATAGCCATATTGATGAAGATGTGTTGGGTACAATAAACAACAAATAAAAAATAGCCCTTTCTCAAATCACTTAGCTCTAAACAGTCATTTAGATGAAAAAGCTGGACTTTATTTGTCAAGCCCACCTACAGTACACTGCATATACTGTACCCATCCAGGTGTTGTCATAATTTTAACAATTCTACAAAAACTCAACAACTGGGGTGGGTTTAAACTGCAGATGCAAGCACCAAGTAAGATCCCTTTTTTCTCTTTAAATAAATGTCAGGTTTAAGACTGTTTAATGGTAAACTGCTTGAGTGAGGATTATTTGACATAATGTAAACAGGGTTTTCCCTGGGTTTAGAATTGAATGTCGCGCATCTGATGCGTCCATTGGTGGATCGCCGGCCTGGGGGAGGGGTATAAGGGGAGGGGGTGTTATGCAAGTCCCTAGACGCAAAATGGTGACATTTTTGAGCCAAATTAGTCAACACAATTTTTGTAAGTTGATGCAAAAATATTAGCACCGAAACTCACATTCGTACAAATTTTGATCTACTGATAGCGGTCACATTGGCTTCCATGTCACCGTAATTTCTGCTTCAAAAGTTTTGGTTCATCGGCATGGCCTTTATTAAGCGCTGGCACCGGAAGATTTTTACCCCCGGTTGGCTGTTGTTTCACGTCCGTTGCTCACCAAAATTTACGTGATTGGGCCGGCTTGCAATATTACCAGTTCAGGATAGAAAATATTGGGAAAATTTCCGTTCGTTTCACGAACGGGATATCATTTTTGTAGGCGTAATATTTTCACTTCAAAAGTGAACATGTAAATCAACTGTTAATGCGATAGATTTGTTTGCAGTCGATGTCACATGCCCCAGGCTTTAATAATTTAGTTCTTATGCCAACATCATGCTCATTCTATTTTTCATCCCCCAATAATTTCGGAACATTTGCATACCTTTTCTGCACTGGCCGGTTGAAGTTGCTATAATGTACTGAAGCTACTCTCCTGCTTTAATACGAACCCCATGTAGTCTAGAGCAACTATTCATGATAATCTTAGAAGTAGAATCTTAGCAGTTCTGGGCAGCCAACAATTGCACCCGATTAACGTATCTTATGGTTCCTTTCGGGTATAAACATCCCCGGAAATTTTAAGCAGTTCTTGTCCAAAATTACGTCTTGTTTAAAAAGAATCTGCAACTGAAATGCACGTAGGTCAGATCCCCGAAAAATCCACGTACGCAGAGATTTGTGATGCCGTTTCATGGTGAATTTGGCACGGGGCTCGCCCAGCTTCGCTAGCCAGCTATATAAGCATTGGCAGTGCGATCGTCGTAACACAAACTCAACGGGAAAACTTGTCTCGAGACCGAGTATTTTCCCACACTAAATCACATAGGCGAAGGCGCGAATTGTGATTGGCTGGCTAGAATCAATGCAATTGAACCAATCACGATGCAGGGACCAATTTAAATTTTGAAATGGATCGTATGCATATGATGTCACCAAGCAAAACATAATGCCTTGTTTGGCGGAAAAAACGGACACGCACGGAAGTCTACTGCATGCGTGGGCCAAGAATTTTGCTTCACGAGACCACGTGCATCACGGTTTTTGTTTGCAATGACGTTGCATGACAACATTGCACAAGTCCTACTGTAAATAACATTACGGAAGGAATGCTGGGAATTACTTAATTTATGCAAGATAATAATCACCAGACTTCACAAGATTCTAGGAGCTACGTGTACAAAACGTCCACAGACATGTATGCTAAGCTCTGGGATTAAAAAGAGGCGAAACACTGCAGCTCGATAGTCTGCTTTGTGCAGAACAGTTTGTACAGCAACTTACGCGGCGCTTTTTGCGATAAGCAAGGAAAAGACATTGAATGCAATTCTAAATCTAATTCCATGTAGTACTACAGGGTTATAGCGGAAAATATCAAACGATCACTTCCATGGCAGGGGTAAAATTTTACGTTTGTGATTATCAATGCAACCAGTTTTGGCGGGAAGTTAAAGGATTGAGTTTACAGGAATTTAACGAAACTAAGGGCAAGTTTCAAGTATATTTTAAACCCCTTTTTCAGTTTGCAAATAATCGGGAGTAATGATCAAGTGATTGCCAGAATTTATAAAAGCAATGGAGCACGTGGCTGCAAGCAATCACAGATTGTGTGTGTCCCGATCTTTTCATGAAAACATGTTGGGAAAACAAGGGTTCTATAACATCATACACATAAGGTCCATCGCATTTATTTTAAGTTACCTCTAAACAGCGTGATTGGTTCATTATTGCGTTTAATCAGCCAATCATACTTGTGACATCGTCAATGCAGTTTTACTGTTTAGGAAAAACATGTAGAAACCAACCGTCTTCGCATCGAATTCTAATACTCCCATTGCATTTTTGCTACGATCGAATTTCCCAAACTTTGGTTGTAGCCAGGCAAAACAATCGTGCCGTAAGTTTTAAGAACGAAGTAACAGGGAATATGTGGGATCACATCGTGAAGATACAATGACATGGTTCGTTTGATTGATAATTTCCCAAATCTGAGACATTAGCCCCGCCTCTAACCTGCCAAAGGCGGGCGTATGTGTTTTGGTCATGCAAGTCGTGTTATACCACATAACTGCTGTGCTCCGGCGTAAGCAAAACATTTTCCTGATACAAGCCTACGACAGCAAGTGCAGGCTAGTTAATTTTAATAATACTGTGTTGTTACTTGTTCAATAGTAGGCCCTATGGGATATACATACAGAGCTCTGACTCGCATGCAGTGGTATGTGCATGGAAATTAAAAAAAGTTAGTTGCAGTTTTACAAATAAGTCAATGATTTTGTCGTTTATTGTATTAACAACAAAAGCAGTCGTTGACAGAAAGAAGAAAAATTATGGAGGCCAGCTGGCAGCAATTTTGAACATCGCTGCCATTTTTTGAACTCCGGCCTCCTTGGTTTTGAAGCTTGAACGTCGCGGCCCGCGACGTTCAAAACGCCCAGGGAAAACCCTGGTAAAGATTTGATGCACTTAATCTAGGTTGGTTGAGGGCTGAGAACCCCACAGGACATTAAAATTTCCAGCCGGACATGGACATGTCACATGGGTCAGTCTATACATTATGAAAAACACTTTAAATAATATCAGAAACAGCATGGTGCTCTAACATTCAAGACATTTTAACATTTAAACCTTTGCCACTTAACATAGTATTTTTCACAGCTTTTAAAGAGGAAGCAAGCGATTTTCTCATTATTACAAAGAAGAGGGTCAAGGGTCTATTTCCTGAGTAAGTTGATGACACAAGTTTTAAAATATGATGAGGTATGTTATAATCTGTTATTTTACGCTGTAGAGCAGGAAACTATCGTTCGTTTTTGTTTTAAGGCACCAAACCCAGAATGAAACCTAATTTATTATGTTTTAGATAGTAACATTACCTTTCTAATACTGTGAATAAGAAGGAGGCTACTGTAAGTCCCAAATTCTTGCTTCAAATACTGAAGTACTGTACTGCATTGGTATTTCTTACTCTGGTGTAAATACAACCAGTTCCACACCAATAAAACAAACAAACAAAACAAATCCCTTACCTATATCCCTGACCCATAATGCTAAACAATAATTCACAACTCAACTGGTTAGTTGGGGACCAACAAGACAGAGTACTTACAGTATGAGATGGGGTACCAATGTAATGGAACATGGGACTAATGACACCAGTATCCAATGATATGACTAGAGCTTCTTGGGAGACCAATGAGATGGGTAATGCTCAATCCATAAGTAAAATAGCTGCTGGAATTATTTCAATACCTTTTATAGTGTTCTTAAGATATGCCCTCCAAAGTGTGACAATTTCTGAACTACCTACTGTATTGCAAAACTAGTGATGTGCTGAACATTGTTAGCTCTTTTTGGTAATACAATGAGTAGTCATTAAGTTGGCACCAGGACTTCAGAAGAGGGAGGTAAAGCTCAGGTTGGGGTCCAGAAGTATTGTAAAGTCCAGGTGGAAGCTATGAGGTTTTGGCCCATCTCTGGGTGAAAAATTAAACCTCATAATAGGTGTAACTGGCTTTAGAAGGTCTGCCTTCGGCATGTGGTACCCATGGGGCAGTACCACTGGAAGGTTAAGTCTAAGAATAGGTATCTTCAGTTCAGGAGAAAGGGGGCATCATTCTGGGCCAGGACAAATGATATGACCCAGTTTTAGTGCCACCTCTGTCAATAGATACTTTACAGCAGGAAGTAGTTCTAATATCTGTTAAGAGGACAAAAAAGATAAACCCTCAAAGCAATGCTAGCTGCATGTATCGTGGAAATGGGGGTGAAAAAATTGTATAACACTAACAACATTAAGCTCTGTATGTGTAATCCATACAGTATTTTGATATCACAAAGTAGGCCTACCTGCATATGAAGATTTGATTTCATCAACATTGATAGATAAAATATCTATGGTCAGTGCATGAATGATGGACTTTAATAAGTGGGCATATTTTCTAGATTTTTAATGCCTTCTAAAGTAAATAGGCTATCTTAGGTGAGAGTCATTTATCTAACCAGCCAATATGGGCAGTTGGGCACAGATAATACATAAGTGAGTTGGCAATAACCACCAGTTAGATAAATGACTCTGCACTTACAGTACACATGTCATTTTCACATCAACTAGACTTCATGAAAAGGTCTGAGATTTTATGCTGACATAGTAATCCCACTGGAACAGAATATTGTCAAATTAATAGAAAAAAAAAAACAGTCCTCAATTTACATTGGAATAAGCCTTATCGACCTTGCAGTATAATGACCATGATTCCAACAACTGAAAACTAATTGCTAAATAGATTCTTCCCTGTAGTCCTATGCTGTGTGCTGCAAAAAGTGCTGATGGTATAATGAAGTACTGCAGAATATAATATTCTTCCCAACATACTATACATTATCTTCCCAAGTCTTTGGCTCTAAACCATGTTTGTTTTCTATAATCATAAAATTGATAACAGAGAGTTGCTGCATGGGGGTGACAGCATTATAAATTACATCACTGTTGAAATCTTCAGGTTGTCCTTTGTACCCAGTATCCAGCTTGGATGCCATTAGGAGGGCCTAGAAATTTCTTATTTATTGTGTGGTACTGACCTCTGAACCTAATGCTGCACAGTACAAAACTGGGCACTTACAAAATGAATCAGCACTGTGCTATAAACAAGTGTGTAATAGAGGAAATTACCAGGTAATACAGTACTGTAGGTGAATGTGCTTTAAGTTGAGCACTATTATTGAGATTGTAGACAGTACTGACAATACTGTAGTTTGAATAAATAGCATCTACAAAGCATGTACACTAATTGTTGTGGTCTTACCTTTTTGTAATACTGTCAAAGTATACCTACTGTTATGACTCACACTGAACAAATGTTCAGCAGGTTGAGAAACTTGGATATATTGGGAACAGGGTCTTGCCAACCTGGGGGGTCTAAGAAAAAGGGAATTCTTTTACTGTTTTTCAACAAGCCATGTCTAGATGCTGAAGGTTTGAGATTCTCCACTTTGACAGAATAAATGAAGTCTGGAAAGACAAGTTGAAGTAGGTCCTTTGGATTTCAAATAGTTTTGTTATCCTTTGAATAGTGTCAGACTTTTTTATGGCTGGGCAGGATTTTGGTGCCTGTGGCTGGAGCCTAGAAAATACATAGGGATAGGATCATCATCCAGTCAATGCTCTGCACATTGAAAGCTGTTGGTGTTTGTGTACTTATACATGTGGGCCTTAGTTGCTGTTCGCAGTGTATCCGGTTTGCCTGCATGGTACACTAATGAAGCACAACATTGAAAAATAGTGAACCTCCAAATGGCCTATATTGTCATAAAAGACGCTATTTAAAGCTATTAGTGTCATGCAGGAGTTGTACTTCTAATTAATCAATTTATGATCAAGTGCTCAAATAAGCACAGACCAGGCTAATTGGTACTAACCGCATTGGTCATATTCAGAATGTCACAAATGAAATGGAACACTACAAAGCTGGGGAGAATAGTTAGTGAAACAGGGAGGCCAGGAGATCTGGATAAAGACTGGGAGCCTCCCGGTAAAAACAGGCAAGTAAACAGGAATCCAGGAACGGCTACTTTTAAACATTTGACAATTTTGTGGTTATATATGCCCATTTGTTGAGCTCAGGGCAAATATTAAAACTAAAACTTTTCAAAAAAAAAAACAATTCAAAATAGAGTATCTGGCATAGTTATTCTACAGTAAGTAAAACTGGCACCACCATGCAGGTATTAATCCTATATACTGCCAGAGGTTACAAGGCTCAGTGTCCAACAGAGCTGTGGATGGGAGGTACAGTACCTACTGTAGGAGGAAAAAAGGTTTTGCTGACTTTCCTTAGCAATTTTAGGGTGAAGGCCTATTGACTTTAATCTCATCCTCCAGATTACCTCCCTTTGGTTTTTCCATACCTCATTACAACAAACGTTCTACCACAAGTTACCAGTTTCCTGGGAAACCTTAAAGGGAGTCATTCGTCACCCTCAACTACAGTTTCAGTATACATATATCAAAACTCTCAATTGGTACAGCTCTTTGATTGGCATCACATTCAAACAATGCATCATAGCTAAATTACACAGCATGGGCACTGAGAGTGTCTTGATTACACATTATGGACTTGTATGGCCACTGGGACAAGCCATGAAGCAATAAACAAGGATTGTGTCTGGATAAAGATGAGTTTTAGATAAATGTGGGAGGGGCTAGGAGTAAGCAGGTTGGGAGAATTGGAACTGTTTGGGATGATGAAAATATGCCTTTAAGGAAAATATGCCTTGATAGTACAGGCAAAATGGTGATTAAATTACATGACCAGTATTTCAAAATGTTGCACCTGACACCAGGTCAAAAAATTGTATTATTTGAGTTTGGCAATTTAAAGGGCAGGAGCAGTCATCCCAAATTGAAGTAGTGTACTAGACTGTCTAGTTTCATGATTGGCTGTTGGAAGTCATGTGACAATGTTTTTTCTTTTCAAATGTGAAATTTACTAGCAATAGCTGCTTGGTTTACCTTGAACATGCAACAGTTAAATCATAAAATGTAATGAAAGATACTCTGAAGAAAAATAAGACGAAAATTGTGCCATTTAGCTTTTTCTTCAAATTAAATTTGGGATGACTGCTACTGCCCTTTCAAAGCTTGAATGGCAAAAACAGTACTGTACATCTGAAGTCTAAACCAAAGACATGTCCACACTCATTCTGATACATTCATTTCACATACAGTGACTATCTTACTGTAGGACTATCCAACCTATACAGTACTTCTAATGTGGACAGATAAATAATGTTACATACTGTACAGTTCATGAATTACAGAACAACAAGCTCTTTATCACAGCAGGACAAACACCTTAAATTTCCAAGAAAGGACTGCTTTGTATTTTTAGATCAACCTGTCCCATAGAGCCAGAGCCATGTGATTACAATGCTCTGTATCTGTTATTTGATTGGATGGTTTCATGCAGAAAAAAACTTTCCATCACACTGTAGTGAGTAATATTGTAGATGCTCTGCATGAATGTGCATGTCCTCCTAAGGAGGTCATTGAGGTCAAACTTGATCACTTGCCAATAGTGTAATGTATTTATGACAACAGATGGAAATCATGTTTACCCACCAGCAAACTGAAGTTCCCTGTAGCTTTCAAAACCATTCAATTGTCCCCATGCATCAAAGCATCCAGATCTGAAACAACCAGGGAAGCACTACCTTAGAGGTCACAGGTGCTTGCATGATAAAACTGCCAGTCCATATCCTCCATCAATTGGCATTGATAATATAAGTTTAATGGCACTGCAGTTACTTAATGGTAAAATACATTCACATCAATTTGTGTTTTAGTATGGGCCTAATAATAATTACATCTAATAAAGAGCTCTTAAAGGTCAAGAGCAGTCCCCCAAACTTATTTTGAGGCACAGCTAAATATCACAATTTTCTTCTTAATTCTTTTCAAAGAATACATCAAAATACTGCATGACTTCAATGCAAGGTTAACCAAGCAATTAACTCTAGAAAATTTTACATTTGACAAAAAAAAATGTTGTCACATGACTCTCAACAGCCAATCATGAAACTGAATAGTCTACTAAAGTGTACACTTCTTCAAATTGGGTTGGCTGCCCTTGTCTTTTAAGAATCATATGACAATATTTTTCTCAGCCAATGAATTTTGAGTCCTAAACAACTGGTTTACGTTGAGTTTGCAATATTCAAGTTACCTGTATGAAATATCATGCAAGACCCTTGAAAGCAAAATGTGTAAACCATGAGATTTGGCTAAACAAGTTGGGAATGATCTTTACAAACATACTGTCTTGTGAGTGAGAAATAAAAGTATGTTGTACAGTATACTGTTCTAAATACCATACATATCGGAACAAACGAGTACAGCAATAATGGTTCAAAATGATGATTTTGCTACTGGCTGATTTATATTCACAAACAAAGCTACTACAATCAATTCAATGTAAACTTTTTTTAAAATGTGTGTATTATCATAGAAAAAAAAAAAAATGGAGTCACTGACAGGCTTGATCTAAAGTATAATGATGGGAGGCAGAGACCTACAGAATTTTTAAAGCATATACAGTACTGTAATGTGTACTAGTTAATGTAAGTACTGTAAGTCATAAATTGGCCCTTGATTAAATAAGCAATAGGGCCCAAACCTGTTTTTATTTTCCACTCTATTCAGGAGCATTTAATAGCACACCCACTTTATTCAAATTATTACAGAAGTACAGAATGAAACAAGAGAATAATTGCTGACTAATCACCATTTGAAACTTATTTATTAAAAGATATTTTTGAACAACTATTGAACTGAAATCACAAAACATGCTTCAAGTGGTTAAGTTTTGGATATAAAATGGTATTATACTTACTGTAACAAATTGTTTTGACAAACCAGGATTTTACCCTGAATGGTTTTGCTTAATGTCAAGAATGCACATGATATCACATTGCAACACATATTTACCTTCAATTAATGCCTGCCCCATCTATCCTTTCCCCCCGTCACTCCTCTACAGTAGAATAAAATAACAAGACGAACGTCTAGACGAGTTGCGGTGCCGACAAACCAAGTCGTCTTGTACTTTAAAGGTGATTTTATATTTTAGGGGGGCAAAAATACCGTTCCAAAATACTTGTATTATGTTTTGCCCAATAGCAGCTAAGTTTAGTTCCACACTTGTAATCCAGGAACATTGTCCATTCACTTTAGAAATGTGGTTGAGGTGGAACGTGGAACACACCAAAGAAATACTCGATTGCGGTTATAATGAGGTTTGCTCATTTTGAACTCATAGTTGACAGTAAATCAGGAAAAGATGATACAGCAGTTGATTTAGAACTGTAGAAAGAGCAAAACGTCACATCAGATAACATTTCAAATGTCCTTTACAAGCTGTTGCTCGTGCATTCAGTATAAGGTATCCCTAATGTCCCAGCTCCTTAGTAACTGCTTGTACAGCATGATGGTTTCTGATAAAAGATGGTAAAGCGCCAAAGGCTCAAGACAGACCATTCGACCAAACAGGCGTTAGTCAAAATTGTATAGTGCAGTTAATAAGGAAAAACATGCCATTTGTTTAGCTATTTAGTGAATACAGGTAGAGTACACTGGTATGACGTAATGTTGGAAACGACAATGAGTCTGTATGACAGTAACGTTGTAGTTACTTGGTTGAAGATGGATTTATGTTAATGAACAAAAGGAAAAAAATTCCAATGTTGAACATAAAGAATTTCCAAAATATCGATGTCCCTAGTTTATAACTATTAGCGGCGATTCGTCAGTCATCACATCATTAAACAGTCTCGCTTCTTCCTACACTCTATAGCCGTGTTCCCATTTGATCCAGGGAGGTGGATCTTGATCTACCGAGGTGGATCAACATCAGTTACCTTGATCGAGATCCGCGTTCCCATTTGAGTGAGCGCGGTAGATCAAACGTGTTTTATGAACACATCGCGCAATCGCGAAAAGGTCACCAATGTTTACAAGTCGGCCTGCCATGCATTTCGTATCGATGTATCACAAAAACATACATGAGTGTAACCGGAGATCCAGGGTCACTTGATCTACCGATGTGTTCCCACTACAAACTTTGATCCAGCGCGGTGGATCTGATCTACCCCGAACGGTCGATCAAAATCGGTGGATCTTGATCTTGAGTGAGTGTTGTTGATCTGCGTTCCCATTAGTGTTTGATCCACCTCGGTAGATCAAGATCCACCTCTCTGGATCAAATGGGAACACGGCTTATATCAAGAACTTCTTGTCGCCTTTCTGACGGCGACTTCTTACTACGGAAGAGAACTGTTGCCATTGCACTATATAAAAATTGTTTTAATAATTTCCATGTATTTCTTTTTCTAATAAAAATAATTATATAGCAAGTTTATGTATGGCCACGACCGCAACTGATCAACCGATAACCTAAAACATGTAAAAGCAATAAGAAAGCCAGGTCTATGAATAAGACTGCACTGTCTAGTAAAAACTCCGTAAAGACAAATTTCATCATTCCAACCACCCATATGCAATAGCTCAACAAATCACTTTCAAAGAAAAAACGGACTTTATGAAAAATAAACGTTTCGCTGATAACACCACAGCCAGTGACATAAGAAATAAGAGAATAACTAGCTTATAAATAAGTGCCTTGCTACTTTACCATTTACGAAATGAACCACCTGGCTAAAAATTTACAATTGCGAAATTTCTTGTACCTGTTCAAAACTTCGTTGTGTAAGCCAACAATCTAAACCCTCTACAAACGGTCCAAATTTAATGTTTACGTTCGTTTAACATAAATATAAAAAAAATGATAAGGCAATCATTTTTAATTGTTTTACAGTGACGTAAATCCCGGAGAAGGCAAGGGATGTCTTTGCTTCAGTCCTCAAGTAAAAAAAGAAAAGCCAAACTGTTATATGGCCCCCCAAAAATAACCATTTCAAAATCAAGACATTTTTGGCAAGAGATGAACTATCCATGGCCTTTAAAAAGACCAAATCAGTTGGTTTTCAAGGGCTTCGCCCCAACAGAAGACCCAAAGTAGTCCCTGAATGATTGTGCAAAACCTTCATTCATGCAGACCTCTTCCCAATATCTCAAACAGATCACCGCCCAGCGTAATAAAAAATGGTTGCTCTCATCACATACAAATATAAAACGAGATATGAATGAACCTGCTAAAACCCTACCGTGACTACTCTTTACATTAAACTATGTGTTCATGTTAACACTTCTTCATCTTATGATGTGCTCTTCTCCCTAAATGTATAAATATCCCCAAGAACGTTGCCTCCTGACTTTGGTTTTTTGAGCATTCTTCTTTAGTGGAACCTCTGAGCAATGGCAGCTCGTGGTGTAAATATGTGGAGGGGTACATAATGAACTTACAATGACTTGTTCTAAATAAAGATGATCATCTTTTACCCCTAAAACCGATAATGCCAAACACCGAAAAAAACAATTACCACCCACAACAACGAAGAAATAAAATGTACATGTAGATCTTTTGGAATGTATAAATAATACATCACGATCGTCATGTTCCCTACTTTCCCCATCATCACACCTCTGACTCTTTTCATATCCACTAGAGCCTTTTTTGTTTGTTCCCAACTCTGACATCATCATTTTTCTCCCCTTCATAACTTTTATCTTGAAATTCACCCCCATACTTTCTTTTTCGCTGTTGCCAACCTTTCCTTTCTACAAAAAAAATCTTTGAACGGCCCTTCTTGGGCATTGTTATATTCTCCACATAATTTTAAACTTTAAAATAAAAAATTTACCATGACCAGACACCTTGATATAACACAAATATTAATACTCGCCAACTCGTACAAATAATATTTACCTACCGATATCAATGTTTCCCTCCAACAGAAACTTACTTTATGAAAAACAGTACACAAAACTCCTCTAAACTATCAAAATTTTTAACTCCACAGCAACCCTGACCATGTCACTTGGAAAGAATAAATCTCTACAAAGAAATCCTCAAATAAATGCTCAAAATTCACTAAACACCTCGATGAATTAAAAAAAAAACAACCAAAATAATGGCGCTGTGTCAAATTCAACAACATATTATTCCCCAGAGTACACACGGACCTGGTTTTTCCGCAAGATTGTTACTAAAAATAGAACACGTTTGCAAATTTTACATGAGAAAAACCCCAATTTTACACTTTCACGAAAGTCATATTTCCACCAAACTTAAAAAACACGAAAGAGAAGTACCATCCCTACAAATTGCACTAAACCGTATTTCGATACCACAAAGCATCTAGAAGGAGATAGAAATAAAGTGCCGGAAATCCAGACATTGACTTCGCGATAGTAACTGCATTAGTTGCGGTTGCCTGCAAGGCAGGCACCGCAACTAAAAACTACGTAATCCACCATTAAATAACATGATATGACAAATTTATGAACTTTTGTATTTCTTTGTTCACCAATGAGATTATTTATGCTGTACCTGTAGGAGTATCACTTCGATCATATCTTTGTCTATCACAACTCTACTGTACGGGCTATGTTGTTGTACATAGCTTTTCTGAGTTTAAGATGGGTACAATTTGCTACCTGAGAAAAATAAAAAAGCCAGAAACTATCATTTCTTTATTACATGTAAGTCCCATCCACACTACTGTATGCAAAGCTACTGCACTTACTGTGACAAGACCTGTCTTGTCACGAAGAGTGACTGACAATAAGCTCATGCTAACCAGTTTAAAGAACAAGGTGTTTCCACACTGGCACACTATGCAACTTTTAGCAGATCTAAGATATGATTTCCCCCAAATTCTGATGTTAAATGTATACTCTTTATCTGTTAATTCAAAGAGACAAGGATACAGTACATTCTCCAAGTTGATTAACTGATAGTTACAATTGATGTGAAGTTAATCCAAAGACAAGTAACAGAGTAAAGAACTAGACAAGAACATGACAAGTACTATACAAGTTTGCAAGGTCCCTTCAGTGCAGCAGTAGCTTACTCTCCCAGGCATGGTTGTACTAAATGCAAAAAAAAAAATACACAATCTATGGACACAGACCTTAAAAATTGTGGGACAATAAATGGTACTACTTTGTATGTAGTGTGCAATTTATGCTGGCACCATATGCTTTAATACAGTTAATATTTTCCTTCAAAAGTACTTCTCTCACTTAGTGTCATTGAAACACTACATCCGGGGTACAGTAGTACAGTACTCCCATGGTAGTATGATGCAAGGTCAATATTACAGATAAAGCATACTGTACAAAGATTTAGAAGGTACAGTAAAGTGGGCAGAAAAGTGCATCTAGCCAATAGTGAAGTAACAAAAGGGCAATTTCTTTCTAGTTATGGAAGGCAGAGCACAACTGGTGCAGGTTTCAGAAATTACTGTAAGATGGGTGGAAACATGGGGATTCCTTCTGTCTGACACGCCCCTCCCTCCCTTTTAACAGGCTCAGTATTTTACTTACGAATCATGGAGGAGACTTCCCTGTCTACAACGAGCAAATGAACACCACAAGAGGAAGTAGTTTATGGAGTTTTACAACTCAGATTCTAAACAATTGGTTTAAGTTGAGCTGGCCACGGCTTTTTCCAACTGTGGCTCACTGACTTGTTTTCCCTCCTTCATTGCTTACTGTATACTGAGTACCAAGCACAATGGCAGTAGTTTCTTTTCTTAAAGTGTTCCAGATGACCACACAGCCAAAAGTCAAACTCCAGACCTCATGACTGTATTAGTTGAATGCTCTAGCCACTGACCATGCCTGACAGAATTATGTTAAAGATGTACTGTGCCTATGGGGAGTACCAAATACTCTGAATCCAACCCAATTTTTTAAGTACTGTAGGTTGCCTACATATTTATTCCTGTATGGTCAATTTGTCCCTAATGTCAGTGAGCTGGACAACCCAGGTATCCTAGAAAGCGCACTATAGCAATGATACCAGAGCACATGCATGGGCAATCTTGCCCATGGTTGCAAAAAATAATCAACAACCATCCTTGGTTCTAAATCTATTCCCATTAACAGAGACTACTCCTAAGATAGCTAAAATATGTTGAAAGATCACATTTTCTTCCAACATCTATAGCCTATTTGACAATCTCCTCAGCACATATTTTACTAGTCTTATCTACTGGACACCATTCAGAATGAAGAGTCCCTTTTCAAATGCTAAGCACATTTGTTAAACCAAGTACTACCTCCAAGGTATAGTAAGTACTTCCATGAACAATTACTGGGATCTAATTATCCATTCTGTTTGCACCTTATTCCAAGATGAACCCCAAGAAGACCACCTTGTTTCATAGATCCCATCAAAAGATGTAACATACACTGAAGCAAATTTCAAATTCCTGACAATTTATAACACTTCAAACTGTACAAGTACTGGGAAATACTATAGTACTAAAGGGCAGCGTACACTATGACCTATGGTACAGTGCCCCAGTAACTTGCAACCCAGAATAAAACTGTCATTGAATTATTACAAATCCTTAGTTTAGGAGGGAAAAGAAAAACACAACAGATTGGTGTGATGGAGATGGAGTTAGTTTGTGGACTACAAAACAGCACGGTTTGTAATAAACTTCTTATGAAGTCAAGCAAGTCATGGCCTTTTTTCCAGTTGTGGCTCACTGGCTTGTTTTCCATATTCTAAACTTATGCTGAGCACCAAGAACAATGGCAGTAGGTTCTATTTTTAAAGTTTTCAGCATGATCTCGTCAGGACTTGCACTCCCAACCTCCAGGCTGCAAGATACTGTAGCTGCTCCAACTATTCTCGACCATGAAGTCAGTTATAGATGAATCCAGACAGACTGTGATGGTCTGATTTTAGTTGGTCATTACTGGGTCCATCATCTTTAATCTTGGAATATCCTTCCTTACCTGTTCCATGGATGGTTGTACACTGAAGTGTATCTTGATTTTTTTTAACTTCACTGAATGTGAGGATTTGAAATTCACGTAGACTACTGTATAAATAAAGACAATTAAAGGCTGATGGACCCCACTAATGGCTGCCTACAATAACTAAAAACAAGCGCTGATCAGATTCATCTATATGGAGTTTTTCTGCCCAGTTTCAAACCATTTTGTTCAAGATGAGCTGGCCACTGCCTTTTTTCCAGGTGTGGCTCACTTTTTTGTTTTATGATGAAAGGGAATAGACAATTGTGGCAAAGCACTTCAATTTGTGATTAAGCACTGTACTGTATACATAGAAAAAGCCTGCCATTAATTTCTTGTGCTAAAAGGTCCAAAAAGCTGCAGCAGAATTTGAGGCAATACTTTCATCCCCAACTTGTTCATACTGTACCTATACTGTTGTAGTACTATAGTACTGTATGGTATCTTCACATTTGGATTTGTCCCTTTGGAACACAAATATAGAATCTATAGGAACTTACAATACACGCTATTTATCCCACACTTGTATTTCAAAGACTGAAGAGACAACACAATTTATCTGAAAGAGCAAAATAAACCTTTTGTTCCAGTCCAAATTTTTATTTCTAAATTGTTTACCAAACTAAATAATGAAAAAAGTTGAAATTGACTCTTAGCGGTTGATTGGTTTCCATACTGTACATGAGTATTCATTTTCAGAACTATGATTCAACTGTAAGTCAATGGGGGAGTTATTAATTGTGGTAAATCAAGCATGACAAAATCACACGCTACAGTACATCCCATTGACCATGTTCCGAACAATTTCATTGTAATCAGACTTGCTTTGGTCAATATTGATTGAATGTAACAGAATTTTATTTTTTGATTCAAGATCATACATGACGAGTTGTACAGTACATGATTTGAAGGAGAATGCTTGTCAAAGTTCTTAGACATCGGTATTTCTAAAGGCTTAACCATGTAGAGAAGATGCACGTAATGACTAATGAATAAGTAATCAAGATCAACAGAGGTATCAAAGAAATCATAATGAAAGCTGAATATTAGTAACCGTCTCAAAGTCAACATTTATATGTCATATCATATACACCGTAAATCCAACAGTTTCATTTGAGCATTGTAGCCTTCAGTACTATACACCTTATCATAACAATTGATCTGTAAGCCTAAGACTTCTTATTGGGTAAGGTTAATTCATTTTCTACACAGTACAGTAGTACAAACACTTTGCTACCAGACACACTGTACTAGGAGTACTGCATAGGTTTGCATTCAAAAGCAATTGAACAAATTTATCTCACAGAATTATAATTTAAATCAGAGACCAAAAAACATTTCCATTGGAATCCATTAATCCAAACATTTTAAATCAATCCCCAGTGAAACAAAAGTTAAAACATTTAAAGGAGAAATGCTTTCACCTCAAATTGAAGTAATGCAGTACTGTAGATTGTCCTGTTGCATCACTGGCTCTTGTGAGTGGTGACAATATTTTTTCCGCAAATGTGAAATTCACAACATGTAACTGCTTGGTTAACCTTGAATATATTCAAGTTCTAAATATTTCAAAAGATACCTTAGGAGAGAAATGAGGAGCAAAAAAAAAAGCCAAGCTTAGCTGTCGCTTCTAAATAAGTTTGGGATGACTGTTCAAATTAGAATTGTTGCATTTTTTTTTTAAGTCTTTTTCTCAATAAGCAGATATTTGACATCTATTTGTCTCACTGTTAATGCTTTCCAGTTATCCCATTTTGAAGAAGTCAGGGTTGTTGTAGGTCGCTGCTACAGTATTGTACTGTAGGGCAAATGTGCCAGTAGAGTTGATGGATAAAGTACTGTCTACCGAAGACAGATGTCGACCATGAGGGGTGAAAAAATGAGGGAAAAAAAGGGTCTTTGGGTGTTTGTATGTTCTATTACAGTAGCCTGCTGAAGAGATGCACTGTATAGTGCATGTTGAGTGTTGACACTTAACTGGTGAGTCTCCAGCAGTTCTTTAATTGAGGATTAGTTCTTGGGTCAAAAAAGGTTAGACACTCCTGTCCTACAGTACAGTATACTGTAGAGGGGCATTGTTATTGGTTGACTTGTGTTTAGAATACAATAACAGCTTACACTTGTACATCAGGTAGCCAGACCAATGTAATTGACAGTTGACAATGAATGTATCTACAGTATTTATAGTTACAGAGACCTGCACAAGAAAAGGAAACTGCTACACCTACTTTTTTAAACATAAAGCGATAAATTCATTTATGCTGGTACTTGCCACACTCCATAAAAGTTGATATCAAATATCAAAATACAGAAACAGTTATAGAAAATACTGCACTGTAGGCAGCCATTAGTGGGGCCCATAAGCCTGAAATCATCTTCATTGTCCACATGAATTGCAAACCTTCAGATTCAGTGAAATGGATGGAATCAAGTTAAAATTTAGTTTAAAACCATCCATGATAATGGCAAGCAAGGAAATTGTAAGACTAAAGGTTATGGACCCTAGTTACAGTATGTCTGACTAAAATCAAACCATTACTTGGCTGTCAAGATTTGCCTTTAGTACATGAGTACATTAATCTGTACATAATTTATACACTTCATTTGCTTTCATGAGATTCCTAAAAAGGGAAAATTATTTCAAGTTTTCTAAAAATAATGAAGCATGGTTATTTTCTGAGAAAACATTTTTGTCAATGAGATTAGCTTACAGGAAGAGCATTAAAGTACATTTTGCAGCATGTCTGTAGAGTATTCTACTGTAAAAAATAAGAGGTTCAATTTTTGCAATTCTGCATCTTTTGTGAAATTACTTGAGAATCATTTAAATGTTCCTTTGTAAATGAAGCAAATGTTACCCTACTGTAGTTAGTGTACTGAATATTATCTCTGTTGCTGTCAGAATTTATACATGTCTCCAAGCATGAACTAGAAAGCCAACAGGCTTAGTGATTCCTTGCCGTATGATATACCATAGCAAACATGGAAACAAACATGACATGCATGAGATCCCATACAATTATCCTACTTAATTGAGATATAATACTAGTAGGGTCCAAACTTTTTGACCTCATGTGACCCAAAATGACCTTTTGACCCCTTAAAAACAATACTGATCATCTTACCAACACGTCCATCAACATGAGTAATTCAAAATTAAGCTTAGTACAGAATGAGTATGGAAGTACTTCCACCATGGTATGAGATCCCTCACAGTTATCCCCCTAAAAATATTATGTCTACAAAGTTTGATCTGACTGTCACCTCAAACCTTTGATCTCCACACACAAGAGGAATTTCTCACACAGCTTTAATATTCCAGAAAACTGTCTCATTACTTGATAAAGCGGTATTTTGAAACCATTTTTATCAAAAGTTTGGTCAATGGGGACAGCTCTCCATTCTGAAGTCTCTATGTTCCGATGCCTCTATGTTTCGAAAAGTCTGCATTGAGGTTAGTGTTTAAACAAGCCCTCATCGACACACTCTCCTACAAGCATTGGATCAAATACTGTGTTCTCACATACCCTGCGCTCAAGGTAACACTGTGTTACCTCACGCTCGAGTAACGGGGAACAGCGGGTTAACGCCGGGTCGGCGTTTAAATTTCAATCCACCTCAAATCGCAGGGTTAAGCAGTTTTAAACATCGTGTTTGTTTTAATCAAGCAAGGTCACAGGTATTTATAGCACTGATGACAGGTATTTTCTTACATTTTTGCTGTAATCAGTGTGTGAAATATTTGGCCTCGTGACTATCGTATCACTATCCAATCAACGAAACACTGGAGTACGTGAGAACACAGACTGGAAAACACGGGGTTAGCCTGTGGTTTTGTCTGATTGTAAACACGAGTTAACACTGGGTGTTGGCGGGTATGTGAGACCAAGCCTAAAGAGACATCTGAATAGAGATGTGTAACCTTGCCTATTACTGACAGCAATTTTTGCTTTACGGCCGAAACGCCCCACCCATTGTCTATGGTATCCTTTGCAAATTAACAAAAGCAGATATCCCTATTAATCCATAATTTAACAAGACTTTAAATTCGCCTTTTGTCTACTTATACTGTAGGTACAGCATAACATACAGTACAAGTTTTCCTTGTTTGATACACAGTATACAACATTATGCTTGCTCTTATTACCTGAACTACTTTTAAATGACAGCAGCAATGCAAAATAAAATCTTAATACTTTTGAAAAGTGTCATAAAGGGTAATCTTGAAGCAATGGTTCTATGCAATAAGCTTTATGGTACACTTTTTTTTTTTTTGGGGGGGGGGGGTAGTGACATGGATAAAAATGAAATGTGAGACAAGAATTCCCACTCGATGATGATATTTGACATAGCTACATAATCCTTCGCACAGGGGTTACTTTTTTGGTGCAGTTATCCAGATATAAGCAGAGATGAGGCAAGTAGTATGCTGATACATTTTATGCTATCAAAAATTTAAAACAAATTCTAGAATGAAACTAAGTGACAAATAATCACTGTAGAGCATATTGAAACTGTAAAGCAGAAACACCAATCTAGACAGACACCAATGTTTAAAGTTTGTTCAACGAAATTCCTTATACAAACACACTTTTTGTTCAATTCCACCAGGTTCTATGTAAAGGACACTAATTTCTGAAGGGTGTCAATCTACAGTATTTCTAAGATGACTTTCAGTTTAGAAACTTGATCAGTGTACATGAACTTCTCCATCTCCAGACAATGGCTAGGTTAACACCTTTTATTTGTGGTCAGATGAGACAAGATAATGTGGACAGTTATTTTATGCTGGATTTAGCAGAGGTGTGACTTTCATGGAAGTCTGACATTTTGACCACAAAAAGAGTACTGAATGCCTGCAGGGAATGGCAGGAAATAGGGGTATATACAAACAATGGGCTGTCATGGTTATGTACTGAGATAAAAATAAGCTTTCTTCAGAGGGTTTATAAGAGTCAATTAACACCACTTATACAGTAAAAAGCTTAAGTCAATTGTATGTTTGTATGAGGTCATCCTTCAGGACACTGTGGGGTAACTGGCAGTCAACTGTGAAAAATTGGGCAAGATAACTGTGACCAAATGGCAAAGAATGGGTCAGTCACAATTTGATTCACTCTATTAGGCAATGACAGTTCATGTGCGCTGAAGGGTATTTGATACCAAATGATCAGTGTAAATTAGGTTCTTTTTTGTAAAACTAACTAACTGTGGTATATCTAATTAATCAATTCCCACTTCCAATTAATGCATGCTTGCATGCACATGTCCTCATGAGGACAGTAGGCACAAGGTTTCTCAAATATTAGCACTTTTTGCCACTAAGTTTAATGTTTTCTTCAGGTTTTCTTTAAGGTTATTGAAAAAGCAATGTAAGTATGTTATAAAAGAGATTCTTGTGCATCACACAGAGTACTCTCTGTTCAAAGTTTATACTTTTGAAGTTCCATATCAGTCATCTACTTAGTGTGCACAGAAGCATCTTCTAATATTTTCAGACTATGTCCCTAAATGACCCTTATATACAGACTGTTTAAACTCACATGTTCCACATCAGTTTCATGAAAATCTATTTACTTGTGGCTGCAAAATCAGCATACCCATGAGCATTGAAGCATGTATGCCAGCCTGATGAGCAGATTTTGCCTTTTAAGATTTTATATTTTGCTCTGCCCACTTTTTCATGTATTAATACTTGGAACTTAATGTAATAACAGGGCACAATTTCATGCCAGAATCAACATACTGTACAGTAACTACCATGTGATGTGCCTTTTTGTGCACCTAAGACCTTCTTCCTATGAGTTTGCTTCAGTACTTTACAAATGCATTTTCAAAATTACCTCACTAAAGAATTTACATAGTGAAGTTAATAAACTGTTCCAAAAAAATTATATACCCTATGCCTATTACATTACACATGCCAAATTATTCTTACCCTTTAACCCTAACCGCTCATGGATATTAACTTCAACAGTTATATACTCTTTTGAGATATAGTGTTTGCAAGGTTTAGATATTTTGAACTCTGATGACCCCAAATGACCTTTGACATCCAATAAAAACAATAGGGGTCATCTACTCAGTATGGACAATCCACTTAGTAAATATGAGATTCCTGGCAGTTACCTTTCTTGACATATAGTGTTTACAAGTTTTTGAGCTTTTCATCTCTGATGACCCCAAATGACCTTTGACCTCCACCAAAAATAATTGTGATCATCTACTTAATATGGGCAATCCACCTGCTATGTATGAGATCCCTCACATTTACCCTTCTTGAGATACAGTGTTTACAAGGTTTTGACTTTTTTCCCTCTGGTGACCCCAAATGACCTTTGACCTCCATCAAAAACAATAGGGACCATCTACTCAATATGGACAATCAGCAAGGTAAGTATGAGATTGCTCACATTTTTCCTTCTGGAGATATCGTGTTTACAAGCAATTTCCAAGGTATTTACATTTTGACCTCTGGTGACCCCAAATGACATTTGACCTCTACCAAAAAAATAGGGACCATCTACTCAATGTGGACAATCTACATGCCAAGTTTGAGATCCCTGGGGGTTACCGTTCTTGAGATATCGTGTTTACAAGCAGGCGTCACACACACACATACACACACACACACACACACACACATACACACACACGACATCACCATCGCATAGATTCCTTGCCTGCCTTCTGCAAGGAATCAAAAACTGATGAATTATGCAGAATGCAATTTATATTCATGTTCACTCAATTTCCAATGGAAGGTTACAATAGCAAATGCAGAACCAGTGAATGAAAAATTGTATACTGAAGCATGCTTTTGAAGCATATTTTGGTTTTTCTTTACTGGATAAATGTTAAAAGTCTTGAGGGACCTCAGTTTTAAAAGGTAAATAAGTCATACACATGGAATTTTATTGTTTTCTTGAGATAGGTAACCTAACTGCATGGTCAAGTAGTCAGAGCATCAGAATTGCTGTCGGGAGGTTGGGAGTTCGAGTCCTGGCCGGGTCATACCAAAGATTTTAAAAATGTGACCTACTGCCATTGCCCTTGGTGCTGAGCAAAAGCAATGGAATTTTATTGTTTTCTTGAGATAGGCAACCTAACTGCATGGTCAAGTGGTCAGAGCATCAGAATTGCTGTCGGGAGGTTGGGAGTTCGAGTCCTGGCTGGGTCATACCAAAGATTTTAAAAATGTGACCTACTGCCATTGCACTTGGTGCTGAGCAAAAGCAATGGAATAAAGAAAACAAGCCAGTGAGCAACAACTAGAAAAAAGGCTGTGGCTGGCTCAACTTGAACCAATTGGTTAGAAACTGGGCTACAAAATTACATCTAACAAAACTTGAGACAGGTCTTTATTGTAATTATCTTAATACTTAGCCTAAAAATTCACATGTACAAGGCATCATACACTCTTAACACACTATGGTTAACTATGTACGAGCCCAAGTTAAGTACAATCAAATTGACCATAGTGTTTTTAGATCGTATGAGTGGATGATGTGCTTGATCCCCCGACAGCTGCAGATTAAAAAGCAACATGGGTTGCTCAAGGGGCCTCCTTGCTGTGTTGAATAATCTCTATCATACTCAGCAATGTTGAATAAATGGCTTTGAATGTGCCATTGCTCAAACTTCAAAACAAAAGTCTACAAAGTACCTCAAAGTTCTACAAAGTTCTTCCATGTATGGTTGCTTATTCAGCTGCTACAAGTTTAGACACCTGGAAAATGCCACCCTACTGTCTTAGGTGTTCAAAGGGTCACTTTGCTCTCTAAAACAGCTCCCCTACCACACCTTGATTTATATAGGCTCTGCCCAAAGCTGCCACAGGACCATTTTCCTTGAAAAGCTAATCCTCTCACCCCAAATTACAATTCTCAACTGGCAGAGCTGTTTGACTGACAGCAAGTTCTAAAACTGCAGAGTACCGAAGCTCATATTACACTGCATGTACTGTACTGAGAGTGTTTTGATTACACATTGGGGTCATGTGTACTCTACATGAAGCTCAATAAAATGACATTGTATCTGGCTGAAGATGAATTTTAGGCAGTTGTGGGAGGGGATAATGGAAGCAGTTTACAGTAGGAGAAATTGCAACTATTTAAGGTGAGAGCATTAGGCCTTTTTAATCCACTGATGTGTGGATACACAGGGTACTGTAGAAGTACAACAAGGACTTGGCATCTTACTGTATTTAGTTGCCTGCACACGCTCTACACTACGCCAGGCTATTGAAAGGATCAACTCTTGAACTAATGCAGTTTGATGACAATTCAACACTACTCTATCTTACTCTATGTTGCTGGTATAAAATTACTGCCTGTACTGCATGTACACCTGTTCGTTGTATCAAAAAGTGAATTTATTTTGATGCATCTTGTTTGTGAAATTTATGACCAGGTCTCTATAGTACTGTACATGAAGATGTGTGTACCATACTCTACTGTACATGTACAATATATTGTCCCTGTGCTAAATAGTAATTAATCTAATGGTCAAACTGGCCAGTTAGCCCCCTGACCTGTCTTAGAGATGTGTTTGTCCAAAATGATTCATAATTAACTGCTACCTCAAAACAGAGATTCTCATGCTTCATGTCCTTCCTGTTATACTTACTGTATAAGTACAATGTGAAGAGTATGAGTTCAATTGATTTCCATGCTTGGGAATTAGTTGTGAAAGTGTACAGTGTGTAAAACAATAACCCACAACTACATTTCCCACTGGTGCTGTGTATTGTGACCAGTAATGAACAGTGCAACCAAATTCGGAGAAAATGCACTCACAATTTCATTTTGTGACCAAAGGAGTTCATCAAGTCCTCAAATGCTCCTAAAAGTGTGAGTAGTTACTGTAGGTGCCCACCTACAATTGCAATGCATACAAACACATGCTTAGGCAGTAGCTATTTTCATAATAAGGTACATACAAGCTGCATACAAGCTGCATGAAGCAATTATATGAAAGATTTATACAACACAAAATGAATCACATTTTAGCTTGTTCATGACATGCTTGTGCTCTAGTGTACTTCGATGATAAGCATGCCAAATACTGGGCTTTTTAAGAGACAAAAATATGTACTGGTAAAGGAGTTTTTGGAAAAGTGTTCATACTGTACTTGTCCCACAAATAGAGAAAATTGTCTTTTAGGAAAAAAATAGAAGTGGAGGGTTGGTAGGGTCCCCAGACATCCAGAAATTCATGCATGCCCTCCTTTTACTGGTTTGCTGTGGCATCCAGGGAAACTTTTAAAATTGCCCAGAATGTCACAATTTGCTTTATGTTTCTCACATAATTTTATCAGGTTTTATCCTGACTTAGCCTCAAACATTGCACCATTTCGCATCCAGACACCCTTGAAAACAGAAAAAATTTTCAAAGAAAGGGGGGTTCTCTCGACTCCCCTCACGCTTAGAAAACTACCAAGGATGGCCATCTTTGTCCTCCTTTTCAGAAAATATATAGGGGATCACTAAATGGTAAGGTATCACCATCTGACATTACCTGATCAGATTGGTCAGTAAACTGTGATGAATTTTATGGGAAAATCTACAATCACCAAATCTGAACCTGAGTGAAAAGCTTTATCATCAACTCTTTTTATTCAAAACCATCAAAAATTTACAACAAATCATAAATATACAGGTACTGTACTTGCTGGGGTCCCATTCACTGAGTGAGAAGGTTTTAGAGCTATGGTATGGTACAGTGTAAGCTGAAACACAAAATTCTCAAAACTCCTTGGTTTGGAAAAGAGCCCTGATACGCAATTACATCCCATTTACACTTTGTAATCCCCAGACACCTGCAGTAAGCCCCTGGCAAGCTTTTAATAGCACAGTCGCTCTGGGTTACCTCTGCAAGACGTCCTCCAATGAGGTTCTCTTTCCTGCTTGCCTGTCCAAAGGACTTTCATGCAGAAACAACAAAGTCATCCTCTGAGAATGTATACACAATACAGTACTATACAAACATTTGTACAACATACAGGACATCTGCATCCACCATGTGCTGTACAACCAATAATAGCCAAACTTAAAATTTAAAAACAAAACAGGAGAGAATACAGCTAAAACTATTCCCATTGAGAGGTCATAACCATGAAACATGGTTGCACTGGAATCCTACTCCTTTAGAACATGGAAGTACTACCTCGGTCTGAGGTAGTACTTCCATGTTTAGAAGCAGTGTGAGCTGCCATGCTATAACCAATGATTGCACACAGTTGGCCTATTCATGCTTTTTTGCTTCATTTCCCCTATTTGTAGGTTAGCTTGGCCTCAAGGTCACATTGCACTGATATTGCACAATGTGTGCTTCTTGATGTTTGCATTAATAATGACAAAAAAGGAGGAACTTCCAAGTTGGGATAAAGTTGCTTCTTTGACAAGAGTATTCTGGTACAGCATTTAACAGAGTAACTAACAGCTTTGCTAGTTATGTATACTGTACATGCGTTATAGGACTACAGTACACTGCATCTACATGCAAACACTAAAGCATCACCTGTAATTAAATTAAACTTGCTGGGATGAAATGGAATGAAAGAAACAGGGGCCATGCATAATTTTGGTAAGAGCCTTGCTACAAATTAGGCAAAGGCCTTTGCACCCTTCCTTCAGTTCCAAACATGACAAAACATGAACATTACATACCGCTTTATAACACAAATTTCACATTAACTAAGATGTTCAGGTAAAAAGTGTCCCATACTCAGCGTGCTACCTGCTGTACTTGCAGTATGTACTGCTCATCCTCAAAGAGGCAACAAGTTTATCTTCATCATCTGCAATTAACTGATACAGTATGTTCAAAATGACGTGATTCCTAGCCTAAAGTAAATGTTGAAAGGACAAAGTTGCACTGGTGGTATCAAGATTCTGTCACACGAACAGTTTTGCAATTGCATGCATTGAACCACTGTGTGTGTACTGTATGTGTGTGTTGGGGGGAGGGGGATGTGTGTGCGGGCTTAAGAGAGTATTCTCTTTGAAATACTGTACTTACCCTGTACAGTACCTGTATACAGTACATGAAAAGTGTACACAAGAACCAGGACACTTGAAGTCTTCACCTGCTATAGCCACAGTACCACTTGTTGGAAGCTACATACAGAATATACATTTAAAGAGCAGGATTAATAAGTTCAAACTTAAAAAAATGTGACATAAAAGAATTCTATCCCTGTACAGTTCTGATGCTTCTGGTCAAGGACTAAATAAAGATTAAAACATGACCCAGGACATGTGAAACAGAAACTACAGTAGACAGTGTGTACTTTACTTGCAGTCGCTATTAAGGTACAGATATTGTAGAAGCCACTGTTTCATTGTACAGTATGAAGAGAAGTGGAAAAGCAGAGAAGCAGAAAATGTTAGCACTGCTCAAAGTCTTGACTGAATAATTGAAGCAAAAGGTCTGCAATGCTCAATTTTTCAAGGCAAAATGATTAGTTCTGCCACTACTTAACTTTATGCATTGGGTAAGAAAGATACCTGCTTGAGCTGATTGAGCTTGAGCTGAATCATGCCATTGAATTTTAGCAGCTGACCAAGGTTTTAAACAAGAGGAAATTTTTTTTTATAGTACGGTCGCAGAGTGACTGTAGTGCCTGAGGAAATAGGGTGATGCGCACTGTTTCACAAGAAATTACCTACTGGCTAATGATAGCCTAATCCTTAACCTAATCCCTAACCCTAACAAAGTATATACTGTAATCGATACAATACAATGGCAACAACCTATCAAGAAACACCTTGTTAAACAGTGCACGTCTACCTGGGGAATGTGCAGAATTGCTTTAAAGTTTGCAAAGATTGCAGGGAAAGCACATACTGTACAGTATAGCTCTGTGGTCAGGAGTTGCTAAATTCTAGCAACTCCCTGATACAAGTAACAGGTAGTTTAGCAGAAGGTGAGAATATTAACAGTACAAAATGCAGAGCAAAAAACTTGGGTTGAGATTTACTAAGTAATGTAGATGTGGTTAAGCATAGCCTTGAGCATGGCACATATTTGACTTTCCACTGAAACACATCAAAATCTCAAAATGGCCTTTTTAAGGAACAGTGCAGTAGCACTTGATACAATCAACTGCATCACATGTGTTGTTCAGCTGATCAATCTGGTGGGCAAAGCAAGCGCCTATTGGTAAGGGCGATTCATGTTTCAGTTAAAACATCTTGGTTAAAAGAAAACTACACAGTTAATATTGTGCAATTTTCGCATCAGGGAGACTATGTTATCTTATCTGTTCTCTATTCCTAACCATCTGTGAGGGTCTTCAATTCTGAACACAATAAAAAGTAACTATAGTTTGTTGCTCTTGTTACAGTTATAAGTTGCTTGATTATAAAAAGAAATCACTCATTCAATGTTTTTTTCATAACAACGCCTAAACTTTCACATCAACAGATTACTCAGATGTTTCAAACTGTAAGAAAAGAAGGGTAACAACCATGTCATAAAGAACAGCAGTTGACAAAAACGATAGTAAGGGTTTCTAAGAACCCTATACAGTCAACCCAAGAACCATGTAATGTAAAAGAAATATCCCTCAAGTAATGTGCCTAAATGTGTAATGAATTTAGAGACATTTTTAAATAAATTATCTGTTTTCATGGATAATGTCTTTCAATTGACAACACTTACAAATTATCAAAACAAAGCACAGAATGAAAACACTGTAACAAGTTCATAAAGCGGCTACTATACTTCACATTTGTTCGTAAAAACCTTCAGATGTCAGAGATTAAAAAAGAAAGAGAGCATGGGGCAAACAACCTTGGCACAGAAGGTTAAATTCAGTATTCACTACTTTGCATTTGAACTTAAGTGTCACTTCTAAAATTGCCCAAATTGGAAGGTGGAGTGCCCCCCCCCCCCCCCCCCCCCCCGGCCTCATACACCTATGCCCAACTTGTAAGTCGTAGGCTTACTGACCCAAGGTCAAATGTAGACATGTATAGATGCATTCTCCTGTTATTGAAAAATACAAAAAAGTGCCACTCAGCATCTGAAATCAGCCTGCTGAGACTGTTGAGGATTCATATATTAACATCATTGCTAGACTAAATCACACAACACCCTAACGTTAGACGCATTACCTCTTGCCTCTAGGTTTCACCTAATAGAAATAGTAACAGGCTACAGTGTAGTCTATAGGCCTAGGCCTAGTCATGATTTTTACCTTTCCTTTTTTTCCAACCTTTAGCTCAGAATGGCAATGTAACACTATTGTCTGACCCAATGATGAATACTATGCTGAATACTATGCAGGTGTTGACCAGGCCTAAACTTAACTGTGTTAGATACACGTTGTAAATTTAAATAGTCCCCTGGTTTGCCACTCCACCATACTGTTCGTAGATGTGTACACTGTACAGTGTCAGTAGTTAGCCATTATTACACAGTGATACTGTGTTGTACTACGGTTTGCTTACCGTGTACATAATACACTGTGTGTATCTGTGGTTTGAGTGGCCTATGCGGATTATCCTTTGATCTTTACATTTATTGCGCTTGTTTCTTACCGAAGTCTTAAAATCACTGCGTCCAGCTTTCATTCGTCTACAAAATCTTCCAAACAGCACATCAGTTACAAGCTGACTATCAACACTTCAAACATATTATCCACGTATTTGGTTCAGAATGTGAGCTCGTTGATGACCTTGGCTAGGCTTGAAGAGAATAGTATGGCAGTTCGGTGTCATCGGTATTATATTAATTCACACAGCTAGCTAGTCAGGTGACTAAAGGTTTGCCGGAAAAAATAGTAAACAGAGATTACGTAATGCGACTACGTGGGATTGGAAAAGGGCCGGGGAACAGAGAAGTTGGAACTTGTTGGTGAATTTTCACGTAAATGTATTTTACGACAGGGAATTCCTCTGCATGAGATTTTCCTGTTCTGAAAAACACGATCTGTAGCACAAGTTAACGCGTTTTTGTCTTTGCATATAATCTACGTACGGTACATACAAGACGGAACTGGTCTATCATCTAACCAGGCTAACAGTGGCGGATCCAGGAATTTCAAGTGCAGTGCAACGTGTGTGTGTGTTGGGGGAGGGGGTTGTCCATGTGGATGGGACATCAAATGTACACTGAGCGAAGCGCCACCGTATGTATGGCTGTTGTTTAGTCTCTGAATTCAGGAAATGGGAAATTGGGGTGGTAGGCAAGCATTAAATTTTACCATTTTTTGAAGTGTTATTACCAGTAGGGGCGTAATTTGCAGAGCTCGGAGCTCGCTGAAATTTTCGCCTTTCCAAATATTTGAAGATATGGAGCTCATTTTGCCGAAAAGTTTGGATGGTGGGTTTCCTGCAAGGAAATTGGAACAGTTTGGAGATTAATGAAGAATTTGCATTTTCTATTGGCAAATCTGAGGTTGGGCGGCGACCATAAGGATCGTTCTTGCTACATGATATTATAATGCCTACGTAATGAGGCTCTCCGACGAATTTTTTTGAGCTTAAATTGGAGAAAGTGTGGAATTTTATGAAAGAAAATATGGAAAATAGCACTGTATATAGTTAACGGTGTCACTTGGTGATCTGGTATCACAAGTGTAGCAAATTTCCGATTTCAATTTGTCTCTTCCAGAGTTCGGAAAGTTTATCAAAGTGAAGGTATGAGCGAGCACTAGGAATTGCAACTTGCGGCGCACGAAGGGCGGAAAAATTTTGCTTTCTTGAATCAAACAATGTCGAATATGGAGCTTATATTAGAGAAAATTGATTGGAAAATTTCGAAATTTCATGAGTTGTCAAAAGTTCTAACTTGAAACCACACAGTGGGCTGGTCTCACAATTGACAAATTTCCGTATTCTTCATTTTCAGAGTCCCCTCCTCCGCCTTGGTGTCTAAGAAAAGGGGGCCGTGAGATGCAACATGGTGCTAAATGTTTCAATATTTTGAGCCAGTGTGAAAATCCCAAGTTTTCAAAATATAGTCTTGAAAGTGTTGCTAATCATTACTTCAACGGATTATACGATCAATGTGAATTTAATACCAGGTGTACTCTGTCACCGTCACACGGTTTTAGACTATATCATGTGTAAACTGTACTTAGTGTCATGTATGGTGCACCCTCCATGACCTTAAACAGGAACGCCATCTTGATTCACAGGGCCCTTCCTGTTTTCCATCACGTGTTACCGGTGAAAGTGACAAACTACCTCGCCCTAGTTCCACTTAGTGTATGCTGTATCCCATATTTTCAAGGTGTGGCCATTTCAACTTCTACAGCCCAGCCTCCTCAGTGGTCATTTTTATATCAGCACATTCCTTAATATTTATTTAATTTTTGGTGCGTCACAACTTTTAACCAATCAGGGGACTGCATGTATTCCGATCTCCCCGAGACATAAACGCTCCGAGCTTGCAAATTTTGGTCACATTCACACACTGGTGCAGCAGACCTTAGACGACGAGCACCTGAGTCAATCTGTATTGCCGGCTGTTAATCGAATAAAACCACCAATCATCTTGAATCAGAACTAAATCTTCTTCTCATCTATTTATTCATATCTCAACTCGTATAGCCTACACACTCTTCAACATCCCCTTAAAAGCCTTCGTATCAACGATCGGCCCATTATCCGACAGTCGTCGTAGCCCCACGTTGACATAGATACACACGCGGTGTCATAAACATCGATACCAACGGCCGTTGGTGGAAACGCTATGCATCCGTCATTTCTCAATGTCTAAACAAAACGGGAATTTACCAAATGAAACGGAAGATATATACATTATAATTTACATTTTTCATTTTTATTGAAGAATATGACACAAAAACACGGTAATCAAATAATGTAACAACTATCACTGAATTTTTAAAAAGTAATTAGGCTTATGCTACAATTAGCCTGGCTATCTTTACAATTTTTACAATCCCGGTGGGGGGAGGGGTATGCATACCCCCCCCCCTTTCCATCCCCTCTCTGGATCCGCCACTGCTACCACTCAATCATCTCCGAATACAAGCAAAGTGCAATGGAGCGTAGTTTGTAGGACGGACCTGATAGAGGAATATAGTCTGACCAAACTAGAAAATGCTGGTGGATCGCCATGCCTAACAAGGGGCGCTTAAAATATGAAACTAGGGCAGGTTAATAAAAAATAAAATAAAAACGAGATTTTTAGTTCAAGTTGGTTTTAATAGTAGGCTACGACGCTCTGCACTGTGAAAAGTGTATCTCTAAATTTACGAAACAAAAAATAAAGGGATACATAGAGATTACAGAAAGATTGCTAGCAGCCAAGTTTCAAAAGTTGCGAGACTGCCAGCACTTTTTTGTAATCTCTTTGTACTCTTTATTCTGAAATGAAAAAAATATTCAGAAATTCATAAAATATGAATCGAGGAAGGAATTAAGACTGCTATTACATTAGCTTAATAAGTTCGCAATGTAAAATGGAGAAAGTTTGTGTAAAGAACTATTTAAATGAACAACTGCATTTTGGGGAGTTTCCTCGGTGCGTTTCGCGTGTACCCTCAAAAGAAACTGACTGATCCAATATAAAAGTTTGTCGATCGTCAAATTTGCTTTCTCAATCACTAGCACCACACTTTTGTCACTTCAAGTGCTGAAATAAGGTCACTGAATTTACAAATGTTCGACACATTAAATGAGCCAAGGTTCTTGCAAAAAAGTACAATATGGGGAGTTACAATTCTCAAAGAAAGAAAAATCGATGTGCTTACATGAGCCTTACATAAATCAATGCCTCACAGTACTGCACTGATGCTATTGTTCAAAGGAGAACTTTGATGCGGGATCGTTAATTCGTCATTGCTCTCGGTACTAGGACAGCTCGCAGTGACATACGCAGCTGCACATAAGGATTCCCCCGACTGACATGTATGGGGGTCTACTGAGCACCGGAAAGTTTTCGTCATCACAACTTGCTGAATACAAAACTGGTGTCTTCTTACGACCAATATAAAGGTTTATAGTGTGCTATGTCGGAACTGTTTGTTGGTGGTTACCAATTGGAAAGGAAAATCCAGTCCGATAGAGGGGGGCGGGGGCTCTTGTATCCAGTCTTGCTCGGTCATACTGATACTGGGATTTCTCATCTAGCTGAAGTGCCACAACCACTTCCAGAGGGATACTGAGTACTGACACCCCCCCCCCCTTCCCATTACTCGTGTTACCAACATCTAGAGCAACTTTTTTTTTAAACTTTCGCTGTATACTCTCCGATCTTTTCCTTCTACACCAACTACCATCTCGGGCAAATTTA
Source organism: Holothuria scabra (assembly GCA_037179385.1). Classification (NCBI taxonomy): domain Eukaryota; kingdom Metazoa; phylum Echinodermata; class Holothuroidea; order Aspidochirotida; family Holothuriidae; genus Holothuria; species Holothuria scabra. The sequence continues at coordinate 53,255,424 of CM074180.1, forward strand.
CTGATAATTATTATTATTTCTGATAATATTAGCCTATTGCATTAGCGCTTCAAACTATACATCTTTGGAAAGTTCAGAATTGCCGAAAAACCGTCGTACTAACTCCCGTCCAAACTCGAGGGAACCTTAACGATAACCCATTCCGTCGTTTTTGGTACAAAGGAAACAACATTTTGTAAGAGTTGGATATGATCCCCTTTTACAATGCCCACCCCAATAAGTCACTTATACCCTTGATGACGGCACCAAGATTTCAGAAAGGGTGTGGCCGATGAAAAGGAAATTGTTGGGGGAAACATTTTGCGTGGGACTCCATAGCAACGGGAAGCGCGACTTCTTGAGGGGTGCATGGGGTTCACATGTCTGTTTTTAGGATCCCAGTGGACTCAGCGTCCGCGAAAACTCTTTGATTTTGAAATGGACACAGGATACTATCGGTTCAGGGGTTGGGGACATCTGAGCAGAAAGTCTCTAGAAAGTGTCAAGGGGTTTGATAGTTTGGATACAGAATCCTAAACTCCGGGCCCCGCGTCTGGGAACTCTACCCCATCTGTAAATTTTCTAATGTCGCCACGGATCCTAAATCCGAAGGATAACATTGGCAATTAAACGACCTTCAATAAATTAGACAACTCGCTCAAAGAGCATATCCTTCGATGAAACGCTCAAATTTCGGAGAAGTTCAATTTTTCAGATTTTTCTAAGAAATGTCCAAATTGTTTCAAACATTTTCAATGCCAATTCAAATTTTCAGTCTAGTTTGTAATTCATTTGTTTCGGCTTCGGGGGCGGAAAATTCATCCTTACTCATATTTTCGCTACGTCTTGTATTTTTCGATCAGTGAGCATATTAAGGCCATCAAGTACTGAAAAGATTCACGGGACCTCGTTACGGTGCTGGCTCCCTCAAACTCTTACGTGTGCCTAATTCAGTTATATGTGGTAATACGTCACAGTTTCTAACCAATTGATTTAAGTCGGACCGGCAACGGCCTTTTTCCATTTGTGGCTCACTGGGCTGGAAGTGACCGTGTTGCCCTGAAAAGTGTCTTCCTTGAATGGAATTTACAGCCTCCGTATCGAACTGTGTGGAAGTTAACTCTGCGAGGTACCGAGTGTAAATCACCTTACCCCAGACCCGTTTTCGTGTGCGAACCCCTCACAACTGGTTTTCCGAATGATGTTGTCATTGTGGTGTTGCTATACAGCAAAACTATGTCAGGGAAGTACCAACACATACACTTACTCATAATGCCCGACTGATTGCTCCACAATCACGTGAACAAACGGAAATTATGGTGAGTAATTCTTACATTATAGAAATTTAACAATATTTCCTTTCTGAAACTGGGATGCTGCCTGTGTTCGACTTACTGCAAGCGATGGTAACTCATCAAGCTATCATTATACTGAAAAGGAAGTTCCTATCGAATCTATTTCATTTAATAGAACGTACGTAGACTGTACTCGTTTGGAGGCGAAAAGTTTTTCTAATCACCGTTCTGGGAAAGAGATTCAATTGGAAGGGGAATTTTAAATTGAGGTTCCTTGGAATCTTAGATGCAATTTGGCGCAACATTTCAGCAAATTTTAAAGAAAGGTGCTGCAATTTCTTTTTTTTTCACAGACCACGACTAAGATTTCGTCCAAGGGTTGAAGAACTTTTGCCCCAATGACCATCTCTCCCTCTTTTGTATTTAGCAAACCGTTGCTAAGAATTGATACTTTTGATAGTTTTAAAGTAGGTTGTGACATTGTTGACGGCCCAAAAATGCAAACAACTTCGAAACTGGAGCACAGTCAGGGTACGGAGGTTCTAGAAGGTCCTTGTGAAACCCCTTAGGCTTACTTTAAAAACGTATTTGACAATTGAACACTTATTTTCCCCCACTCTGTAAACGCATTCTAAACAAGTTTAGTTATTAAACACTAAACGTTTTTAAACGGGAAATAGTTAGGAACTAGTCAAGTGTGTTTAGCATCTAAACGTGCTTATAAAGTGGGGGAAAACTGTTTTAAAAAGAGTTATATTCCTGAAAATATTTTAAGGGGGCTGATCTGAGCAGGAAGTCTGCAATCCCAGGCATATTTTTTTCAGAGCGACTGAGGAAAAATCGTACAAATGGGAGGATTAGCTTTTGAGGAATAGGCCACACCCTTCCCCCTATTTAGTGAAGTTCCGATACCGGATTACGAAAGGACGGGCCAAATTGCTCCTGGGATAAATCATGCTCCGGGTCAAAGGTCGGCTGGAATTTTACGGATGACGGGACAGAAGAGTTTTAGACTAACTGAGATCTTATGACGGTATCCACATGGGGCAAAAATTTCAGAACGATCTTTGCAGAAGTGTAAAAAGCACTTTACACAATGAACTAAGTCTAGAAATAAGTCTAGAAAACTGTGGGCCTTGTTTCAATTGTGCTGGCGGATGTATGTTTTGACGTTGAGAAAAAATTGACATAATTCCGCCCTTTTATATCAGATAGAAGGGGCGTACAACTCACGGAAGTCCGTGACGTCAGTTCAGGCAAGTAGCTAGGTTTGCCGTACTTTCGACGAGTTGTTATTAAAAGAGACAAAAACCTTATGGCTGAAAGGCCTAATCCTCTCATCCCAAACAGTTCCAATTCTCCAAACCTTTCTTACCTTAACCCTTCCCACAACTGTCTAAAATTCCTCCTCTCTAGACACAATCTCAGTTTATTGCTTCAGTGTGAGTACATGCAAGAATCCAATGTGCATAACCAAAGCACTCTCAGTATAGTACATAAAGTGTATTAAGAGCTTCGGTTTATTATTTGAACTACAGCTGTAAATCAAAGAGCTGAGCCAATTGACAATTTCTGTGGACTACTTCAAAAATTGTAGGTTGGGGTGAGAGGGCAAGCCCTTTAAATTTAAAAATTAAATCATAATGTAGTAACACGGTATTATTGTTTTAATTTGGCGCATGGCCAATCTTTTCATGGTTAGTTTTGTAGTTGTGTGAGAAAGATCTCTTAAGTGATTAAAGGAGAAATGCCGCGTCAACCCAACTTCATTTACTTTGTGTAGTAGACTGCACTGTTTGTTGTTTGGCTCTTGGGAGTCATGTGACAACACTTTTCTCCCCAAACATGAAATTCACCAGGAGCAACTGCTTGGTTTAACTTGAATATATTCCTGAAACGTTATGAAAGATATTCTAAAGAAGAAAATTTTGAAATTTAGCTGTTCCTTCAAAATAAGTTTCGGGCGACTGCCTTTGCTCTATAATTAGAATTTTAGTCTGTGATAATTACACTGGAAAGTGAAATAGGAACAGATTCCGCCATGTGACGTTAGAGTTTTTCATAAATGAAGTCAGTAAAAACCCAACGCCACAAAATTAGGAAAGCTGGACGAAGCGAGGTAAAAGTATAGCTGTAACGGGACAGGCACGTGTCTCCGAATTTTCAATTTTTACATGTGGGAGTTCTTTCCGGCTAGGTATGGTGCATCCTTTTTTCTTTTTCTTTTTTCTTTTTTTGTCACAGTTAAAACTGAAGCACCGTAAATGCGTACGAAAACTTTAGGGTGGTGCTGCGAGGGAAGTAATGCAATCTTGAGGTTAGGTACAAATTAAAAATTTAAGTCAATTTGAACATTTACACATAGTTAATCAGTTAATTGAGGAGGAAACTACTCCCCATCTCTGGGATATTGCCCTGATGAAAAACTCACTGGTTCGTTCCCAGAGAAAAGAGTTTATACTAATTTGTTCATTTTGGTAACTTTTTCGACACAAGAATTGCGTAATTTTACGAAGAATTTCATGTCACTTTCAGTTGCTAAATGTATCTCTCCCTTTATGCATTCATTTGCTACCACGCTTCGTTGAATTATACATTCTGATCAGTTTCAATTAATTATTTTCAAAATTGCTGGATACAGTGCGTAAAAACAGACTAGGCTATGATAACATGCATATGTAGGGTCAGGCTGCAGGTTAGTCTACGTAGCGCCTCTGTATCGGCTGCCCCCTTAGGTTAGTTCTTTCGCAGCTATAAGCTGGGCGAAAAAAGTTCGGCCGCCCCGCGGGCTAGCTGCAGGTGTGTATCAACGTTTGGACTAAGTAAAGGTCAAACCGTCAAATTACACCACCGGATGATCGCAAAACCCTCCATCTTACTGCCATTGGCTCTGGGCCAACCGTAAATTCCTCAACTGTCCCGTGCTTGTTTGTCGCATATTCTCCCCAATAGAAGAATTGAAAGTCCCGAATATACCCGAGTAATTTATGAACAAGATGTTTTGAGTTAGGAATGAACTCACCCCAACCCCACCCTCTTAGCCATGATTTCTTTTCATAATTTTGCAAGCAGCCTTTGTTCGGTGCTCCTTTCGTACGTGTGGGTTACCGTAATTTTCACCCATTCTTTTATACGGTATAGATAAACATAAACATTAACAGGACCAACATAACGGGCGTTTTGGCAGCTTAAGGTAAATGTTATGTGACGCCCGTCGTGTGGGCTTGAGTAACTTTATTCAGCAGAAAATTGCAACATGGTTGGGAGAGGGTCCCACCCGTTTGGGACAGTAGGTATTATATGCAATCTGGTGCCGCATATTCTCCATTTTTAGGTGGCATTTGTGTTAAAATAGTTTACGCTGCAGGCTATTGTTAGGCACTTAAACAATTGGCATCAGCATGGCCCAATAGCCTCCACCTGATACGCCATTGCATATGGAAACCGTTTGCTTGCATTAAATAGAATACTCGAGAGACACGTAGAATAAAGGCTGATATTTTTTTTTTTAAGGTTTTAAATTGTCTCATTGATATTCTGAAGTCAACTTACAGCGTTTTTTACATGAATGGATGTCTCAGTTTTGGACTAGATATCCTCATAAAATTCTTTATCCAGTGGTTGTGAGTTCATGGAATATTCTTACCTACAGAGTAATGGCTATGCCATGCGTCTATTAATTTAATTTGCCTAAGCCCCTTTACCCCGAAGTACCGACTCTGCTTTATCAGCTCGTCAGCTTACAAAACCACCTTTTACTGAACAAGGTATTAGGCCATATACCTTCGCTACGAAGGTAAACGCCCTTTCTAATTCAAGTAAACTTAATGAGCAAGGTCATAATACAGGAAGGTGGAAGAGAAGAACATTTAGATGCTCTCGAGGAATTTGAATGCACCATTGCCAAGAGTCAGGGATTCTAGGTGAGTTGATCCAGTTACCAAGAAATTTGTATGATAGTATAGATTAGATTGGGTTAGATGGACTCAAGTTTTACGGCCCAGTTTCCAACCAATTCATTCAAGTCGACCGCCGGGCCACGGCAGTATAAGGCTTGAATTGACGTGGTTGTGTGTGTGTGTGGGGGGGGGGGGCGAATGTTTGTGTGCAAATATGTGTAGAGAAGAAGGCGTAAGATGAGAGTGAAGTGAACAAAAAATCATCCATCTATCATTGCTTTCAAGTTCTATATTAGAATCTGTCTGGCAGTAAAATAGTGGTCTGTACACTTTGACCCCTCCTATCCCGAACGGATCAGTCAGTTCAAAGATTCTGGTTGATATACAAAAGTCTAATCGCTCTCCTATGGCAGTTTTTCATACTAAATAAACCGTAAAACTCCACCTTACTAACCAAGCCATATGAGAGTTTTCCATTCACTGATTATAGTTCAATGTTTCCATTCAGGATGACGTGGTGTTCGCTATTATGACGTCAGTGCATGCCCTTTATACACACAGCATGAATACATGCGTAAGAATCCACAGTAAGTCTGAATCGTGACAAATATTTGACTATCTAGCCAAAACATGACCCAGATTGGTTCATTTTTAATCAAATCCTTCTAATGTTGGGCTACTTTATTTGATATAAATAGCTTGCAAGGTTCGTGTCTCTTTTACTAGATTGTTTTCAGAGTGAATATAAACTTCCATATAAATTTTGGAGGGGTGAGACAACTTTTGAATGAGGGCCAAGTCTAGAAAAAACACAGAACCCCTCACCTTTGTTGGCGTCGTACTCCATTTTGAATAAGAGGTAATAATCCTTAATATCTGCAGGAAATATCCATGCGAATTCTCGACCACTTACACAAAATATTCTCCACCAGTATCTGAAAGAAATCGATCAAGAACAATCAAATTCCCTTGTCCAGTTGTTCGTAGATAGCCGCCACCTGGAAACATCGTGATAACCATAGGGCTAAAATGTATTTTTTGTTCTTTCATTTAAAGAAAGATAAATACTGCCAACGAGATAATACCTGGTGCAAATAGCCAGCTAATACAGGTAGGCTCAAGAAATAGGATGAGTAGGCTGACTCTATACGACCTGCTCACATGGAACAGGAGCTTGCACGGACAAATTTGGAACCAGTTGGCGCCCATGTTACCAAGAAATTGTTTCCCGGAGACTAAGGAGCTTACCAGGCATGATAATACAACATTGCAGACTGCTATTTTTGTTCCGATTTTTAACTGTTGTATAATGTGAAAGGAAAATATGACTCGAGGCATTTACAAACAAGGCGGAATCTCAAGTGAAGTATATGTTCTGACCCTACTTTCATGCATGGGAAGGGGGGGGGGGCGCGGGCTGAACGCTGCCTGACATTTTTAGCACACCTAGCCATGTACGAAACGATAGTGGCGAACATGGAGCATTTGGCGTATGCCCGCTCATTTCGGTTATAAATTGTAGTCTCATCCATGAAAATGAGATAGCTAGAAGAAAATTAACTATAAGGCATGTGCCCCAATTCTATATTTGAATGAATCTGACCAAGAGAATACAACATATTTTTACTCAAAGCTCAGCGAATTTTCATCCCGAATGCAGCTAGTGCTGCAGTCTCCTGGCCAGGACTCTTCTCTCCTACTTTTATGATTATGTCAGCTAGTGGAGATGAAAGATATGACCCAGTAATTTGACAGTGTGGAATATCATATCAATGTGCACTTCTGCTCCCTACAAGTTTTCCAGAACGCTAATGAGGAAATAGCATATGCTCGACATATTATACGCTGATTCAATTGAAATGAAAATTTTGGAGGAATAAGCCATTTGCGCTTAGTCAAAAATTGCTCAGATCACACTCACAGATTATTCATCAGGCTATATTTTCGCCCCTGTATAGGGTAACAACAGGGTCAGTTTTGCAATTCACGCCTGTTGGGGCACATCGCTACTCATGTGTTATTTAATACTTAGCAACATACATTACGTTAGCCAAAAAAGGCTTACCCATTGCAGCCCCTCCGTTCGGAAACACATTGAAAGATATTTGCAGGCAATGGAGGGACGTGTAAGATTCTTTATTTAAAAATTGAAGCCTCCTCCCTCCCCGTCCCCTCAGAAACAGAAATACAAAGGGGCTGCTAATACACTCCTATAACCATCTCAAATGAGCGCAGCCTTTCTGAGAAAAAATAAGCTACCGTGGAATGTTAGACAATAAGCCTAGATATGAGCTTAACAAAGTAAATATGCAAAGATACTTATCCTTCTTTAATACCTTCCAAGTCAGTCCAGTGATTAAATGGTTCCAAATCCGTTTAGGAATGAACTGCCCAGTCAAAGAAGTCATTGCCACATGGAATTACTCGAGATTGGTCATATTCTTCGTTTCTAACCTGTTCTTAATCAAACACTGCTGGCTTTTGTATTCATTAAAATTCCGTGATGCACTCGCATTCGCTTCAAGGGGAGAAAACACCAGTAGTCGATACCATCTTTTGATGGCACAATTATCTCTGTTAGAGTCATTAATCCCCTTATCTGGTTCTTATCTCTAAATGAGCGATCTTTGGACCCATCAGGTCTTTTCTGGTTCAAAGTGCAAGCGATCGCTCTGCTCAGCGATCAGATTTGAAGTATCGAGGTTGCGAAAAAATTTCTCACGGCCGTCGAGATTACAGCGTGTCCAGTATAGATGATAAACGAAATCAACGATTCATTTACAGTCAGTAAGACGGCTATTTAAAAGCAATAATGCCCACAGAATCAAAACAAATACTGAATTGGCAAAGCAAAAGAACAAAAGCACAGGCTTTTATTTGAAATAACCTTAAAGGTCATTTAAAAGTTGGTCGTAAAAAGAAGTGTTGTTAACAAAGATGCATTCCAAACTTGGGTGCACAAAGATTGCGTTGGTGAATTTTGAAAACGTCATTACTTTCTACCATTGCAGTACTTCAGTAAGAAAAGAAACTTTTCATCGAAGGCAACGATGATCACGCCCTCCTGATTGGTTGATAATGGCGAGGGATTTTTTTACAACTCCCTGACTGAAGGAAGTACCGTCGCAAACAGTGGCAAGCGAAAGTGGAAGTATATATATTCTTGTACATAATAAGTAACAAGAGGAACTGCGTGCTATTAATAAATAATAGCTCATAGAATTAAAAGAAATACCGGAAATTTTCCTGATAAGAGTACTTAAAAGTTTACAAAACAATGCGTCATCATACAACGAGCGGAAACATTGGGTGAAATTGCAGGTGCTTATGTTGTGGAATATCAGTTATGAAATTGTTGTTGAAGGGAGCGTAAAACAGAGGGCGCTCTACACACAACCATCTCGTGACAAATATTTTACTGCGCGTTGTTTACCTTGCGATTATCACTTGGCATAAAGCCTTCTACGTAGTTCTCGTAAAGTAAACTCAGAACAGTTTGACTTTGCTAGTTGCTCCGTCTCTTGAATTTTGAGGGCGTCAATAATTTACTTTTGGAAAATTTGCAACTGACCTTGTTTTTATGTTATGATCATATGGACGTGGATCACGGGGGAAAGGGGACACTCCCCCCCCCCACTTTTTCAAAAATGAGGAAAACAAAATTGTATGATGAAATCAGAATTAGGACGATTTAAAATGTAGAGTGCTCTCTTCTTGACTTCAAACGCCGGCATTGTCGAATTTTACTGTGTTCTAATTCAAGTCTGTAGTCCATCGCAGGGGTGGCGACAGCGGGGACCGAGGAGCTCATGCCCCCGTCGGGGATGGTCGGCGGTTCGTCGGGGAGCCCTTACAATAATCAAATAAATTAAAAAAGAACTCCTGCAAGGACTGGAATTACTGGATGGGTGATCTTGAACATTTTTCTTTTGTAACGCTATTTTCAATACGTATCGGAATCAATTTTCCATCACTTCTACGTAGCTCTGTTATACCTCATTCCATGCACTTTGTCCCATCTCTTGCCCCGTCGGGGAAGGACTGCGATTTTTCGGGAGGCCTAAAATGAAAAGGAACTTAAAGGACTGGATGGATGATCACGAACTATTTGTAACGCTATTTTATACACATTTGAATCGGTTTTAGTCACTTCTTCCTAGCTCTGTTTTGCCCCTTCCTATATATTTTGTCCCGACCGTTTGGGTCTAACGTTTGGTCTAGCGCTAGAGCACACGCCTCTCACGCGGAAGTCCCGGGTTCTATTCCCAGGTCGAGTTATACCAAAGACTCTAAAAACGGAACTTAGTGCCGTTGGGCGTAATCCTCCGCATAAGCAATGGAGTAGGGAAAACTAGCCAGTGAGCCACAACTGGAAAAAAGGCCGTGGCCGGCTCAACTTGAACGAAAAGTTTGGAAACTGGACCGTAAAGCTCCCTCTAACCAACTAACTAACTTACTAACCTATGTATTTTGTTCCATCTTTAATTCATGCTCACATGTTCACCCATAACCAAGACTTGCGTTGCATACCAGGAAGCTGGAAGTTCCATGTGCAGACGTAACCAAGAGTGGCACCAGGGGGAACCATGTCCACCCGTCGTTGAGAAGATCCAGTTTCGTCGGGGAACCTTCATCTATAGGCCTATAGTAAGCCCAATAAACTTCAATCCCCCGGACGATCTCCTTAATTGATTTTGCTTAGAAGACCATATTTTTCAAGGAAACTCTCCGAACTGCTAATTTTCTTTACAAAAACAGACGGGAAGTTGTTCAGGGTGTGTAGTACCCAATTGTTCGCCAACTGTCCTGCCACGGCAGCCGAATTCGAGCAACCGTAATAAAAATCGGTCAGGTGGTTTTCTTTTTCAGTTGAACATAAAGATAAACAGTAGTGACGGTGAGAATGTCTTCCCATAAATCTTATTGAAAGTTCATTTGACGACACCTTGTGACGTGACTCATTTTCAAAAACGTTGAAAGTAAAATCATTTAAAGTCGGGAACTCGGGTAATTACATAGAAAATTTCATCAATTTAGCGGAAGTTTCAACTGAGTACGTAAGGAAGAGTCGTAATACAGTCGATAACTTTAGCATGTTTTCAATTCAGTTGCATAAGTAGTTTTCCTCTGAAAAGAGCAAGACGATATCATCTATTGGCAGTGTACCTTTCGTTTGTACATTTTCTAATCACTTAGCAAGTTGATTTTTTCTAATAAAGTGAAGCTTTGCAACTTTTTATTGCAAAAGAAAGCTCAAAATAACGACTACTTCCTTTAGTTACGAGTCTAGGAAATGTTATTTTCGGTTGTCCCAGGGGTTCATTTTTTTTTTATTTTTCTGCCCTCAGTCCCCACCAACTGATGGGCGCTCCGCCTAGAAAATGTTTATGCTTCGTTTTGGGCAATATTATGAAGTGAAATTTTTTTGCGAAAGAAAGCTAAAAAAAATAAACGCCGTTTTGTTTGTAGTTAGGAGCCAGGGAAATGCCACTTCCGACTGTTTGTGGGTCCTCAATTTTTCAAAACTTCCTGTGCGCTCCGTTTGGATAAGTTTTGGGGCAGGATTATATTTTTCGGACAAAAAATCTTCTGCTCGTTCCACTCCAAACTGAAATGATCTCAATGTATAAAATTTAAAATTTAAAACGCAAGGGAAGCAAATCCTTTTCCCCGGAGAAATTTCCCGATATGGCCTGCGGTCCTTAATCTGAATGATATTCAGTACGGTAACCCCAGCGAACTACAGATCACCCCACTACTTGATTTTTGTCAGAAGTATGTATTCTTCCATAAAAAAAGAAAAAAATCTGTCATAAAATTACATCTTTTTCTTTAGTATGAAATTCAGATTTTGTAATATTTGGTAAAAATGGCACAATTTTCCATTTTCAATGGATGCTCCTTGCAATAAAAAACAAAAACAAAAAGCAAACAAACAAACGAATTCTGTCAACCACCCGTGCATTCTACCTTATCTTGACCTTGAAAGGCATGTCACTTAACCAAAAATTCAAATTTTTCATTATGACCTTACCAAAAAACAAATCTTCTTTTATTAAGTTCCAAAATTTCTCAGACATAGTAAGCTCTTAGTTTTCAAATCTTTGTACAAAAAGGCAAAAAGTTTTCGGGAGAATTTCTAGTTTCGTCTGAGAGCCTTAGTTCGTAGGAGAGTAGGACTAGTTCGATAAAATGCCTAACCCCAAAAGAAATCCAGCTCTCTCCCAAATAACGTTTTTTGATTTTGCTTGTTATGAAAGACAGATTTTGCTATAAACACCCCATACCTACTAGACCCCAGGCCTAGGCTACTAGGTCCTACTAGTCCCACTAGGCTACTATCCACAATTATTGTAGTATCGTTTTCAAGACTTGTCCGATCATCACCGACTATCTAAGAGCATGATGCCCGAGGTACGGAGAGTGTTTCCTGAGATTAAACGGCTATTGCGATTGTTGTTATTAGGCCGGTCAGTTCATGCACAGCTGAAGTTTAGTTATTGAAGTGTCAAAATGTTATCAAGGTTAAGTGTTGCAGAGAAAAGTGATGTAGCCAAAGGAGACAGAGGCGATTGCCCCCTGGCTGGAAAAAGTGAAAAATTCGGAAATTTGCCATTTGAGACACCAGTCAAATACAGTGCGGTTTTCCCAACTTTTCCTTCATAAAATTCCGAATTCTTCCAAATCAAAAATCCATATTTGTAATTATTAGTTTTAAAATGGCGAAATTTTCCGCGCTTCGTGCTCCCTGAATTGCAACCCTTAACGCAGTAAATGGTCGCTCATAAAGCATTCATTTTTTTGTTTTGCTTGCTACGCCACTGTGTAAAAATGTCCGAGAAGTGCAATTTTCAGAGATTTGGGAAACATAGGGGACACAAACAAAACGCTTAAATAGTCTGTCCACAAGTTTCTCCTTTCCAATGACAAATGTTTGGCTACACTACGAAGACCACCAAGACTCCCGAGTAGAAAATCGGGGCCACCAAACGAAAAACAAAAATCGCCAGCTGCTGGTGGCGCATTATTGTTTCAAGACCCACTTTAGCCTCTTTTATAATTCTGTAATGTACCACCCGTAATTCGTACTGAAGTGTATCACATACGTCATTAAAGGAACTTCTTTGCCTAGAATGGAACTTCCAACTTTCTGCCTGCTATTGACTGGAAGAAGCTAACGGATCGGATGTTTTCCTGACAAAGGAAATTTTTTAAACCTTTCTTAACTGTGTGTTTATGGAACGCAATTCGTATTGATGTGTTGTGCTTAAGTTTAGTCGTGCTTCATGTGAAGCACTCTCTCTCTCTTTGTTGAAACCGACTGCCAAAAGTAAATGAAACAAACTCCCTTCCCTTGCTTCAATGTTGTTATTTTACCAACATTGAAGTGGGGGAAGGGGGGGAGGGGGAGGCTAGTAGGTGAGGTTGATAAAAGACAAAGTAACATTTGCTTCGGAAGAACTTTGTTTCATAAGATTTGGCAACGATTGTAGTAGAAAATAAAAAACTAGTCGAGAAACTGCCATTTTGTAATATGTAATTTGGCCAATTTCTAAAAAGCCGATTCTTCCAGTAGCCTGATTTGACCATTCCCAGCCAGGGGAAAATGCCGCAGGAAATTCGAAAGAGTATTAAGCTCTCATAAAACCCCATCATCGAAAAGTTTCTCTTGTCATCTAACGCACCTTTCAGCTCGTCCAGGATAGCTGGGTCGAACTTTCTACTGCCAACATTTCCATAGTTTACCCCGAACCCCCCCCCCCCCCCTGTAGCAGCCGCACCTCCCGAACCCCTTTAAAGGTATCAACTCTCATCCTAAATTACAATTTATAACTTTCGTAGCAGTCCATCGAAATTGAAAAATCTCTTAATAAACAAAATATAACATTGTCGTACACAGATGACTTTATGGCTTTGAGAAAACGTCAATTTTACAGAAATCTTAAAGAAATAATACTGCATTTATAATGCGCCATCTATATGTTGTGTACATGCTTGTCAATGTAAGGGTATATTCATGTTTGTTTGTGTGGAAGTGAGTTTCCTAAAGTTCGTGTAGGTGCATTGCTTTCCGATGAGTGTGGTTACGCACACGATCTGAGGTTCTGGCCGTAGGAAAATTTGTGGCCCCTCACATTCAACAAACAACATCTACGCCCATGGTTTCACTATATTTTGACATTTTGTGTTCATAGTTATAACGAAGGTGAAAGATATGTCCGAGGCAAAAAGTCCACCTCCCATGTAACTACAACCCTTTTACTTTGGTTCCTTTAAACTTGTGATCCACCTGAAACTGGTACCAATTCCAGCTGTTTCCTGCTACAACTCTTAGTCTTCTTGTAATAGTGCAGCAGAAAGAGAACCTTTCAACCACCATCACCCATTTTTCACAGAACTCTCCTCAAACGGATCGGCATGAACACCAAATTCATTTTCTTTGATATTTTCCGAACTCCCCCGTCTCCAAAATTACCATTGAATCATGGAATGGGGCGGGTTGGGGAGGGACGCTGACTGACGTGGTCATGGCCTGCCTAACGGTGGGCTAAAAGTTGTTTGAAAATTCGCTACCAGGTAAGTATAAATAAACCCTGCAATTACGGTCTGGGGAAACTAATTTTATAGGAGAAATCATTAGCGGCTCGCCATAGGGGCACGGGGGCAGTTGCCCCCAAACGTTTTCAAAACAGGGTCTTCAATTTTTCAAAAATAACGTTATTCGATATGACATGAATAAAAAGTAGCCCTTTTCTTAATCTGGGCAAACTATCCCAGTCTTCTATCTCAAACAAATGTCATAGTCCTATATTATTTATAAAGTATACACTAATGCGTATAATTGTCAAGAATATAGTTCGTAATTGTATCAAAATTTTAGGCTAGTACAGAAGCGTTGATAGCGCTACCAGCACCAATAGCAGTACTGAATCAGTACTATTATTGGTGCTGGTAGAGTTATCAACGCTTCTGTGCGGCCAGTTCTGCAGGTTTACAGGCTCATTCGACCACTAGTCATATGAATTAATATGATTCGAAAAGTCATGATTTAAACTTATTTTTAGGCAGGTGTGCAGCTCCTTCAAACAAAGAAGTTCAGAACCAAATTTATGTTTGATATTTTGAAGAGGAACATATTCCAGGCATTGCTTACTGGGGAAATTTTTACTCATTCCCCATGTTTGGTTCTCCAAATATTAGAATTGAAGTTGACATATTTTCTACAAAGAGTGAATTTGCAACCAGTAGGCGTGATATCATGTGTTCACATTGATGGACAATGTTTAGTTGTTTTTCTCAAAAATTTAACATCATATTTATACAACTTTACTAAGATATGTTGTTAACATAAGTGCATCCCGATCAATGGAAGTTTAAAAAACTTATTTTTCCTTAGGGGCAAGATAGCATCCCTAATCAATTCAAGTTCAAAAATAGTTCAAGTTATCAAAAACAAATGAAAAACAAAACAAAACATTGACCATCAATATGAATACATGACATCGCACCTGCTTGGTTCAAGTTTACTTTTTGTAGAAAATGTGTCAACTTGCTAATATCTCGAGAACCGAACATTGGAAATGAATGAAAACTTCACCAGAGTGCTTAGAATATGTTCGTCTGTAACATATTAACAAAAATTTGGTTCTGGTCTATTCTTTTTAATGGAGATTCTACTTTGCGACAAAGAAAAGGATAAAAAGTCATATCAGCCAGTAAAGGAGCCAGTACATTTTGTCTGGTAATTTTCTGATCATTTTGCAATTTGATCATTTTCTTTTTATTTTTAAAATGAAGATTTTATTGCAGAGGAAAGCTCAAAATATCAACTGCTTAAATTCTATTTACAAGCATGGCAAATGCAATTTCTGGCTATCTGAGAGGTGGCGATTTTTCAAAATTTTCTGTACGCTCCGCTCCAACTGATGGTGGCGCTCCACGTAGATAGTCTTTCGGGCAGTCAGTCACCACTTCTCATGCCCCCCCCCCCAAATTTTTTTTTTTTTTGGTCGCATGTAGAGTTTGCCCCCCCCCCTCCCAAACAAATTTCCTTATATCCGCCCTTGAGAGCACTATAATTCTATTAAAACAAATTACAATATAATGAAGTGTGAGTTTATTGTTTGAAGGTGAGAAAAAGAGGGTGCCCTTCAATTTCTTGAAAATTTTACTTTTAGGAATAAAATGGAGTTTTACGGCCCTTTTTCTGTCAGAATACTTGGCTATTGGCACCTTGCACAGAAAAGTAAAGTCTTTCAGTAGGGACTTTCAGTAAAGGGCGATGTTTGCATTTGATTTTTCATGTGTTACTGATCTTCTACTCGGCACCAGGGCCGCAGCCAGGGCGCGGCGTTTTTTTGGGGGGGGGGGGCACAACGGATTAGTAATCGCCATCCTGGGGTAGGGGTGTCTCCCCCTCCCCCTTTGGAAAATTTTTGCCTATCTGAGAAGCCAAAGATGCAAAATGGTGGACTTTCTGACATAAATTAACTGTTACAGATGACACAGTGGCATGATAAGATATGTGCGGTACCGGTAGATTGCTCAAGTTGTTTGTGGTGTTTTCAATTTTTCCATAGCAATAAAATTTCAACCCATTCTTTGAATTTTTTTTTTGGGGGGGGGGCACGTGCCCCCCCCCCCTCCCCCATGGCTACGTGCCTGCTCGGCACTGAATGGTTCATCATTCATCGCGTATAACAATCTATTAGATGTAATAATAACTTCGTCTGTATCATGCTGTTTTGTTTTTTTTTCTTTTGGTTATGCTAGGGAGTCCATATTCAAAGCCCAACAGGGTTTTTCGTGTACTTCCCTTCATGTCATGCATATATGCCTCTATTAAGCTTTATCTAATGTTTGTAATTATTTTCTTTTATGTATGATGTGATAAATCAAATAAATGAAACGAATATCTTAAATACGAAGCTCTATTTAGGACATGTAAAAAAAAAATACGTACGTACGTAACAATTTTTTTTACCATGTCCTAAATAGAGCTTCGTAGGTTAAGGATCTCTGTCGGAAATACACTGTCGAATAACATCCCGAAAATGCCGACAGACTATGCTTTTAAGATGGTGTCAGAGAATTTTTCGTGGGTTACAATAAACCCATGTCTTAACTTTCCTCTTCGAAGGAAGTATGGGCCATCCTTCCTGTTTATTCTTACATGTACGTTTCCAATTCGCATGTAACAAACTAGAGACTTTAAGAGGACTGCAGTTGATCCAATAGATCAAAGTCAACTTTGCACAAGTTCACCAGAAAACCAACGGAAGACATCTACGACGTTTAAACAGCAACAAGTTGAAACAAACGAAAAAGATCTTAAAAGAAAAAAGAAACCAGGGATATAATTAGTGGATTCATAATTTCTACTGTGAAAACAAACAAACAAATTTACAAAACAAAAGCCAAATTTTCAGCATAGAAACTATTTCATTAAGGATGTGGAGGCAATAATTACCTAATACCATCCTTTCCTTTAAATATTTTTGCAATTAAAGCTATTTCAATAGATAACATCTTCAAGAAGGCTTGAATAAAAAGACTTTACATGATACAGATTGTTGAACGACGTTGGTGTAGGATACCAAGTCTTTTGTGTGAAATCTTAAGTGGACACAATTGTTGTGCAATACGTTTGAATAAACTGAATATTTAATTACACCCTGTGCATATGTCACACATATTAAAGGTGTCATTTGATATTGTTACTGGCGCTGTCTAATTTTATCGTGATATTTTGTTGTGATACCGTGATATTTTTGTATTTTCTATACCCACTCACGCAATTGCACATGTACACACACACGAACCTACCCATTTGCTTTTCCGTCCGCACTGCCCACCTGCCGCCTGTCAGCTTATACCTATCTACATAAAGTCGCACACTAACTGCACCTGTAGGTAGGCCCATAGTTAGTATACCTTTGCCTGGTTTGGAAACTCCGCGAACTTACTGCTTATGTTGATATTCCGGTTTTCGTCAGTCACGTGACGTTGATAGTACACGACAGCCTTGTTGTCGGACTCTCCAAACGTACTGTATATATGCAGACGGGGTAAACTGATTTCTGCGAGAGTCTCTTGTGAACAAACTGTAATGATTTCAATTTGAGCGTATAATATTGTGAATGGTATAACGTTAGACTAGTTGGGTTACACCATTTTAACAAACGAGTGTATTATACAATATTTATCAGTAACCAAGGAAGTACTTCCATACAGTAACTATATGGGTAGTACAAAATTTCAGGAAGCCCACCTAGCGTAATGAAGTAGGTCTACTTCACCCTTACCGCACACTGACTGCGGTATGATAATCCTGTAGGGCCTACTGAATGTCCTCAGCGAAGGTCTCCAAACGCCAGGCCTCGGAACCAGTATTTTACGCTTAAAAAAGAGAAAATGAAACCCGATAACATAGGATTTCTTCATTCATTTATTCAAAAATCTTAAAAACTTACTGATTAGGAGAGGCAGTTTGCAGTTCCCTTTTAGCTCTTGGGTCAACTTTAATTTCACTTCCCAGCGGAAACAGTACATCAATCAATGGAGCCATATCGCTACCGATCGATCGTGTGCATCTTCAAAGTCACGTGATGAACTTTTTTGAAGAGTTCAACATGCTTTTACGGACAGTTACGGACGCACCTTACAAAAACTATGAACGTACATACAGCTTCTACGTTTGTGCTTACACAGTGTACGTAAGGAGTTTCCCAACCAGGGAAAGCTATAATAAATATGGTAGGACCATGAATAAAACCCTCGTTAGATCAGTTTTTTACATTATGGGTAAATCTTTTTTACATTATTGGTTTACGAGAGTTGTTACATTATCAGTAATCTTTTTTTTTTTACATTTTCGGTCGTTTTTACATTTTCGGATAATTTTTACATTTTTGGTTGTAACATGACCCAGATATGAAATCCGTATCTGGCCTACATCTGGACTGTATATGGATTTGGTGTAGTGTCAGGGAGTTCTGTGACAACCAGGGGCGTAAATCACGATTTGCGGATTGGGGGCGGGAGGGGCTCTCAACAGCCGCCGCTAGAATCTCAGAATGAAGCCGTGAACGACTTGTCTACAGTTAGTTGGTTAGTTAGTTAGTTACTTAGTTAGTTAGTTGGTTAGTTGGTTAGTTAGTTAGTTAGTTGTCAGTCAGTCAATCAGTCAGTCAGTCAGTCAGTCAGTTTGTTAGATGGAATTTTACGGCCCAGTTTCCAACCTATTGGTTCAAGGCGAGCCGGCCCCGGCCTTTTTTCCAGTATTGGCTCACTGGCTTGTTTTCTCTACCCCATCTATAAGCAATAAGCCCACACGAACGCGGGCGCTCACCCATACACACATAAACATGCAAACATTTCTCGAAGCCCTTCTCCTTCTCCTTCTTCTTTCAAAATACGGTGAGATATCCAGTTAAATGCTCAGTTCTCTCACCCCAAACAGTACCAATGCTCCTAACCTTCTTACTGAAGCCCCTTCCACAATTGTCTGAAATTCATCCTCATCCAGAGACAATCTCAGTTTATTGCTTCAAGGTGAGTATAGAAAAACTCAATTTATATAATCAAAATATTCTCAGTACAGTTCATGCTGTGTAATATAGTAAGCTTTGGTACTAGGCTGCATTGTTTGTATTAGCTGCCAATCAAAGAGCTATGCCAATTGAGAATTTCGGTACCCCCGTACCAAAACTGTAGTTTGGGGTGAGAGGTTTGGCTCTTTAAACATTAGTACACCACGTACGCGCCGTGAGATCGGTCAGGCCCTAAGAGAATTGGTTAGTTAGGTGAATTCAAGGGGCTTAGGGTGACTGGGTGACTATTGACCCCCTCGATGAGACTGCTGGGAAGATCATTCCAATCCCGACTGGTGTTAGGGATAAGATCTTTCAAAAGGGCAGTCATTGATCTAACATCACGGGAGTAGTACTCATTGCCTATAAACCGAGCAGATCTTCTTTGTACTCCCTCTTAATTATCTTGAAGTGAAACCTGATTTGGATCCCAAACGGAACAAGCATACTTTAATGAAGGCCTCATTAAACCTTTATAGGCTGCCAATTTAACTTCCTTGGAACAAAAAAGAGTCCATCCTCTTCAGATTAGCACAATGGAGAGTATACATAAAAATTCTGGGGTTATGTTTCCTAGTAACAGACATAACATTGCACTTTGCCGGATGAACTCTTATGCTCCAGGTTTGGCCCATTGGCCCAGGTGAGTAATGTCTCTCTGTAGAACGCTGCAGTCACTTTGATCTTCAAAGACTCTATAACAAACACAATCATCAGCGAACAACCTGGCTTCAGAAGAGGCAGCTTTGACAGTATCGTTTTTATAAGACAGAAACAGAACTGGACTTGGAACAGACCCCTGAGGAACACCAGAAAGAACCGGAGCAGGAGCAGATTTTGTACCATTTACAACAACAGATTGTGAGCGATCAGAAAGGAAGTTATCCACTCAATTAACGATTTTTCTAGTGACCCTGAAGAATATAACTTGTCTTGAGGAGTTCGTGGGGGACAGTGTCGAAGGCCTTCTCGAAATCTAAAATAAAGACGTCGACCAGGCTGTTTGTTTTTATCCAAGGCCGAAGCCCAATCATTAATAACAGTCACCAACTGAGTACCACAACTGTGTTTTCTCTGAAAGCATGCTGCTTAGTGGGAAGTAAAAGGATTTTATTCACTTCAAAGTGATCCATCAAATTTGAGCAGATGATATGCTCCAACAACGTACAGCAAATACAAGTCAAAGAGACAGGGCGATGGATGGGAGAGTGCGCTAATTTTTCTTAAAAATCGGACAAACATTTGCACTTTTCCAGTCCCTGGGAATGTGACCACTGGTAATTGACTGCTGGAAAAGATGGCTGATCGCGTGCTAGATGAGTTGCAAGCGCTGTGAGAACCCACGTGTGTATGTTGTCAGGTCCCATATGGCTTTGCTAACCTTTAGATTTTTCAACAACTTTATTTTCAACCCCCAAAGTACAAATAGAAATATTACTCATTCTACTACAACAGTAGAAGTAGGTCTCTGGAGAGGCACAAAATCGAGGAGCTCTTTTGTGAAAACACAACTACACTAATGAACTGACTGTTAAGGGTCTCGGCCTTATCCCTGTCACTTTTGGCAAATTTACCATCTAATGTCTGTAGAGGGGGAATACTATGCTTCTCTTTCCGCTGGCCATTAATGTACTTCCAGAAAGGTTTGGAATCACAGGTAATGTCATTTATCATTCCATTGATATAATTCCTGTGTGAATTAAACACCTCCTTCTTGATATTAGCACCAAGGTTAGCCCACATGTTGTAAATATGAGCTTTTTTGTTTTCTTACACAGAGCATGGGATGTGTTGCTCCTCTTAATCATCCTACAAATGCTATCATTGACCCAGGGAAGGGATTTCCCAGTTCTCGAGAGTTTTAAAGAGATGTTTCCCTCCACAGTTCTCTCGAGAGAGGATCCTAAAAGGGGAAGGTTAAGCAAAAAATTAACTTTCACACGTGAAAGAAGAAACTCAATCTACTCAGTGTGGTGAAATTTCCATTCAAACCTGACATGCTCGCTGAGATTTCAGCAAATGGAGGTAAGAGACTTGTGTTCCAAAGTGATATCAAGGGTAGCAGAGATTATATCGCTTCCTCACATTGACAAGGAATGCTTTGCTTCCCTTCGTTTTTAGTTGCGGTGACTGCCTTGCAGGCAGCATCGCAGCTAATGTAGTCGTTCGTGAAATGTTAATTTCTGACTTTTCCGGCTCTTTATTTCTGTCTTCTTGTAGATGCTTTCTGGTATCGAAATATGGCTTCGTGTAACTCGTAGGGATGGTTGTTCTCTTTCCGGTTTTTAATTTTTGGTGGAAATATGATTTTTGTGAGAGTGTGTAATTAGGCTTTTTTCATGTAAAATTTACGAACGCCGTCTATTTTTAGAAACAATTTTGCGGAAAAACCAGGTTCGTATCTACTGTGGTGAAAAGTTTGTTTTTTTTGTTTTGTTTTGTTTTTTTTCCTCCTTTTTATTTCAATTCATATACATCAGCATCAGCAATTTCAAGTTTAATTTGGTAAATTTACAATTGATGTTTCCATGAGTAATTTACAGATATATACAAGTTACTTAGCAGATATAAAGTTATAGGAACACATAAGAACAGTTTCATTGGTCAATAACATAATGGTTACAACCGAGCGTCAATGAAATCGCAGAAAGTGTCATATAGATCGTGATAGTTAATTTGTCTTGTAGAACGTACTGGTCTTCTAGAAGAAATAAATTTTTCTATATTAATTGCAAACTTAAACTTGAACATAAATTCTTGAATGGAAAGTTGTGACTTCTTGCATCTATTTTGGTAAATGTAGTTTTTCATATGAAGAATAAGAAAATTGAAGGGATGTTTTTTCCCTTGACTAAAACCGAAAGAAATGTCTTGCTTGGAAAAGAAAAACTGTTTTTTCAAAAACGTATTCTCTACATTTAAAATAAAATTTGATACCATGCTACAATCCCAAAATAAATGTTCTAGTGTTTCGGTTTCAGTGTGGCAGAAGGAACATAAATCACTCTCCTCTTTCCCCATGGCAAATAACAACTTATTAGTACCAATAATTCTGTGGATAAACCTAAACTGTAAATAATGTAATTTTGTTTCATTTGTATTCAAATGTGGCATATCAAAAAAAAAGTTTGAAAAGTTTGTTGTTAATTTTACACAGCGCCATCATTTTTTTAATTCATCATAATATTTATTACAGATTGGTGTTTAGCGAATTTTGTGTATTTATATGAGGATTTATTTGTAGGGATTTATTTTTTTTTTTGAAGTTACGGGTATGGACGGGGTTGTGGTGGAGTAAAAATTTCAATAGTTTAGAGTTTTGTGCACTGTACTTGTGATTTTAAAGAGCTGTGTGGACGGTAATTTTTTTTTACATTGGACGAGAATTTTCAAGAAGTAATTTTTTGTTGGAAGGAAACATTGTTATTGGTAGGTAAATTTCATTTTTATGAGTTGGCGAGTATTGATATTTGTTGAGTAATGATAGTGTGTTATATGAGGTTGTCTGGTTATGTATTTTTGTTATTTTGAATTTTGAAATAATCTGGAGAATATTTTAATGCCTAAACAAGGTCGTTCAAAGATTTAGTTAGAAAGGAAGGGTTGGCAGCAAAGAAAAAGAAAGTATGGGGGTCAATTTCAAGAAAAAAGTTGTGAAGGGGAAAGAAATGATGATATCAGATTAGGGAGCAAAAGAAGTATATGAATATGAAAAAGTCAGAGGTGCAATGATGGTGGAAGTAGGGAACATGACGATAGTGATGTAATATTTATGCGTTCCGAAAGCTCTACAGGTACATTTTATTTTTTCGTTGTTGATAGCTGTTGGAGACAAAAAAAAACATTTAGGAAACTTGTGTCGATAGATTCAAACATGGTTTTTGTGGAAACTGGTAAATTTGATTTGTCACCCAATGAAATTGGAACATGTGTTTCAGTTGAGCAGTTGAGGGTAGGCCGATTTGTGTAAGAAAAGTGCCAGAACCTGGTAATTGTTTCTTTCGGTGTTTGGCATTTTTGATTACAGGGGTAGAAGATAATCATTTTTATTTAAGACAATTCATTGTAAGTTCATTATGTAGAAGTGATTTGCCGGTCTCATTTATGACTAAGGAAGAATATGTTACTTTTACTGTAATGGATAGGGATGGCGTATGGTCTACAGAAGTTGAAATATTTGCACAGCGGCTGCAAGACTTTTGGAAACTGACATATATACGTTTATAGAATATAATGGTAGATGGAAATGGGTACGTTATCCTCAAAGTTGTATTTTAAGTAGTGCAGTTAATCAGGAAAAATGTGCCATTCATTTAGTGAATACAGGTGGAGTACATTATGACGTAGTGTTGGAAACAGACGATAATGAGTCTGTACATAACAGTAGCGTTATAGAGAATTGGTTGAAGAGGGATTGTGAGGGGGCCACAATAACTCAAAGCCCCGTCCAAGGCAATGAATTGCAAAGGAAACATTTTCGAACGAGCAAAACGTGTCATATTTTTTTTTTGCTTGCTTTACGAAAAATATTGAAAATCTCAGTTTTATTGAAAAGATCCTGGAAAAATTTCGACTTTTATAAAGACAAATATAAAAAAGTTGGGTTGTTTAAGGAAAAATTTAGGTTTAGTAAATAAGAAACTTGCCATGTCTATAAACAAAATCACTCATAATGTCGGAGAAACTAAGAATTGTTGTAAGTAATATCATATAATAACGAGTTAACGAGAATCGAAAGAAATACCGATATCTCAAATTTACCATAATCTTTACAAATGATGCAATAAAGTAAAAAAAAAAATGTATAACAGCAAAGTACAAAGGCTTTGTCAGCGTTACACCTACATTCTCTCAACATATCTGTAAATATAATGTTTAACTTTCACTAATGTATTTCAGTAATGTATAGTAACTTAAACGATGTTGTCCTGCACAAATCGGAGAACCGAATAATCCAATAATAAATCATAAAAGATAAATTGCAACATCTATACGTCCCATCATGAAACATAAATACCATAATATCGATGTCCTTAATTTATAGCTATTAGCTGCGATTCCTTTGTCATCACATTATTAAACGGACACTTTTTTTACTACACTCTATATCAAGGACTTCTTGTCGCCTTTTTGCGGCGGTGACTTCTTACTACGGAAGAAAACGGTTGGCATTGACTATTTAAAATTGTTTTAATAATTCCCATGCACTTCTTTTTCGAACAAAAATAATCATGTAGAAAGTTTATGTAGGGCCACGACTCGCAACTGATCAAACGATAACCTAAAATATATACTGTAAAAGCGATCAGTAATACAGGTCTATGAATAAGACTTGCACTGTTGAGTAAGAATCTCCGCCGAAGACAAATTTCATCATTCTAACAAACCATCTGCAATAGCCTAACAAATCACTTTCAAGGCAAAAACGGACTTTACGATGAATAAACGTTTTCCTGAAAACATCAAAGCTCCCTGACATAACTATAACAAATCAGAGAATAACTAGCTTATAAATAAGTGTCTTGCTAATTTACCATTTATTTTGACAGGCAAAAGGATGAAATGAACCACCTGGCTAAAAATTTACAGTTACGAAATGTCTTGTTCCTGTTCAAAACTTCATTCTGTGAACCAACAATCTAAACCCTCTGCAAACGGTCTATATTTAATGTTTACGTCACATTTAACATAAATTAAAAACAAATGATGCGGCAATCATTTTGATGATTGCTTTACAGTGACGCAAATCCCGGAGAGAGCAAGGGGGTCTTCGCCTTCTCAAGTAAAAAAAAAAAGGAAGGCAAACCGTCATTTGGCCTCCCAAAAATTTTGAATAATAATTTTAAAAACAAGACACTTTGGACAGGAGATAGGCTATCCATGACCTCTAAAAAGCACCAAATCACTTGGTTTCCAGAGACTTCGCCTCTGGTCCCCACGAGAGAAGACCCAAAGCAGTCCCTGATTGATTGTGCAAAACCTTCATTCATGCAGACCTCTCCCCAACATCTGAAACAGATCACCGCCCTGCGTAATAAAATACAACTATGAAGCGAGATATGGATGAACATGTGAAAACCCTACCGTAACTAGTCCCTGAACTGGGCTGTGTGTTTACGTTAACACTTCTACATCTATGATGTACTCTCCTCCTTAAATATATAAATATACCCAAGAACATAACCTCAGTGAATTTGCTTTTCAAGTTGAAACAGTCTTCCTTAGTGGGGCTTATGAGACCTAAATATCCACGAGCTTCCAGGGACTCCATCCCCTAAACCCTGCACCGGGACTATACCTCTGGACCCCATCAGGAGCGCTAAGGCGATTGGAGGATGACGTTGAGGGGAGAATTAGCTTTATGACTTGGGGTTTGAGATTTGGTTCAGAATATCCGGTTAGTAATTGTAATTCAGAAATAACTCAACTCTAACCGATCTGTAGTTTAACCTTGACATTAACCCTAACCCGAACCTAAACCTTTAATTGTAACCTTATCCAGGTCGAAATACTTAACTGAAATGATAAGTTATAGTGTTAACTTTCTTTGGCACCGTCGTGTGGATGGGAAGAATCATATAAAGGAGGTCATAAACTGGAGACTTTTGAGAATCGATTTTCGTGTTAAACATAATATATTTTGGTCTTCCAATAAAAAAGAATATATCTGTACATTTGAAACGAGTTAAAGGTGTAACACTTCTTTCTCTGTCTTATGTTTTGGTAGTAAGTTGTGGTGAAAATTGGCGTGGGGTGTAATTTATTTTAGCTAAAAAAATTCTTCACCTGCTCGACTTGAATCAAAAATTTGAAAAAGAAACAAGACAAAATAAAGAAAACAACGACGAAAAATTAACTTCAACATTTCTTAACAGTTTACTCAGTGTTTTCCTATTAGTATTTATTAAATAGGCCTTTAGAAGTGCTATTTCCAACGATCTGCAGGGAACATTTTATGCCAAAATTTCTGGCACTCTGCGCCACCCGATGGTGGCTTTTCCCCCTAAAATTGTTTTGCCTCTCACCTCCTATTTTTTCTGCGGACGCCCATGTTTACTACCACTATTAGATGAAAAACTTTTTCCACCATGGCATATTAAAAGTTGATGCATTTCATCTTGCCATGCTAGCCCCTAGGCTACGGTATAATACCTGTGTGAGTTGCTATGGTTGGAGTAATTCGAACAGTCCCTTGTCCCCTTCCAGTTTTCTTAAAGATGATTGGTAATGATTAAATAGTTATAAATTACAACTACCAATACAATGCATTTGAAACACCCATAACCTAAAAAGTGTTCAACATTTCTTCTAAGACTACTTAATACAGGGAGTTGCAACTCCCTGCTTAATATAAGTTGACCCATATAATGATTCAATACCAAAGGACCAAAATAAAACAAGACAGTAAAAGCGACAGCACCGTAACTGGTCTAGGCGAACCCGTCAGGGTGGGTGCCCCCTACCCAAAACCAATGACGTCGTCAGCTTAAATTTACGCATTGATAAGCAAAATATAACGTTATCAAAATCTACATATTCTAACCTCCCACAACGCAAAACAGGATTAAATGTCTCTCCTAAAACTATATAATATAAGTTAAGCCTTATTACTCATTCAATACCAAAAGAAAAAAATAGCCATGAGTTGCATTGCCGGCATCGCAACTAGTCTAGACGTGTGTCTTGTTCAGACTGTTGTCACGGTGTTCACCTTGACGATTATAGTAACAGGATCTACCCGTTGGGATTGCAAAATATGGAAAGTTCTCATGCCACGTATGCAATCACAGCAGCGGCATAGCCAGGACTGTGTCATGGATGGGGAGGGAGTGGGCCCGGGGGCATGACATGAGGGAAAGTCATATATAGAGAAAAAACGCTGCTTTATGTGTTTTTGCATTTCAAGTTTAGGTCGGAGGGGGGGGGGGTTCTAAACCCCCAAACCACCCCATGGCTACGCCACTAACTCAAAGTGTGATATGAGACCGTTGAGGAGAAAATAAGCTGTAAATTTCAAAGAAAAATAAAAGGCTGTCCATTAATGTGGGGATATGATGTCATAATTAAGTTGCTTCAAGTTCACTGTTTGTTGGAAATGTGACAACTTTACTTGGTCGTTTCTTGAACCACACATCGCGTTTCAATGCAAATTTTACCAAAATGCTTAGATTGAGAACATTTCTAACATATCAAAACTTGACACGACGTTATACCCTTCTTTCGTCATCTGTATAGGCCTAGCTACCACTATGTTATAATTTTGTTTATTCTGTCTGTTGTTTTTGCAAGCCTGCCGGGGTAATAATATTCGGGTAGGGAGCAGGACTTGTTTTCCCCCAATATTTTCATTGGTGGGTGATTGCCCTTTCCCCAGGATCGACGACCCTGGACAGCTCCGGTAGGACGATATATATGCATGCTCAGGTCAGGGAGCTGTAAGCTCCTTCACAGCTCCCTGCTCAGGTATAGCTCAGTGCAAAAAAACACTACGACTTTGCAAAGCTTGTTTGTTTACCGAATACGTCAGTAGTTAAATATAGCCTGCACTTGCGCAGGTGGAATATCTACTCCCCCCAAAAAGTTCTAAGTACTTCCACATTTTTGAATGTACTTATCGATAATGATTTTTCCAGAAAGATGAAGCTTAAGGTATTAGATAAATGAAGGAAATAAATATAATAAGATAAATGAATAAAAAAATTAAAGGTAAATACTTAAAGCTTCCACATTAATATTTTAGGTTTAATATTCAAATTCTTGGGG
Organism: Holothuria scabra; assembly: GCA_037179385.1. Lineage (NCBI taxonomy): Eukaryota > Metazoa > Echinodermata > Holothuroidea > Aspidochirotida > Holothuriidae > Holothuria > Holothuria scabra. Next base: position 53,282,952 of record CM074180.1, read on the forward strand.
AAATTTGTATGTAGAATATGGAAGATATCCAGTAGGTACATAACAACAAGTTCGACGACATACTCGATCGAATGGATCGTAATTGCATTTTGACTGCCAGGTAGTCAACACAACGAGTAATTCTGCAAACACTGCAAAACAAATCACTGACGGATTGTGTTAGCCGTAATCTCGAATTCTGTCCCTACAGTTGCAGTCAAAGATTAAAAGACGTCAATTTTGGAACAAGATGGACCTGTTCACTTGGGCATTGATTGCTGGCTGTATCATCCTTTTTCTCATGTATGTAGTCTTGTATACAACCGGCGCAGGCGTTTTTGTGAGAAGCGTTGGTCACTTTGCCCATATCACTCAGTAGAAATGGTAGCTACACTCGGGCTGAACATAGTGTGTGTTGAGCTAGCTAGCCTAGCCTAGGCACTGACTGTGTGAGCTACTGCACTCATTCTTTCAACTTAGGAATGTACATTTCTCTAGGCCTCGGCTATATCACATTCTGCATTACTCTTGGGCTAGGCTGTATCACATTCTGCAACACAGAACAAGTTTAGCAATTAAACATTCAAGGATTAACAATTTCATCGCATGACAATTTTGGCCAGTATAGGCCTAATCTAGAATTTATGTCCATGCATGCCACAAGTCAGAATGTCAGAAAAGATGGTTAGCCTAACTTGGTCATAGTTTTGGTGATAGTTGAACTAGTTTGGGATTGGAAAAGCCATTTAAGGCATGTAAGTCACCCGGCCTACAATAATTCAAAATCATGTTCAAATTGAGAGTTAATAGTATGATTATGCCAAAGGTACAATTTTATGAAAAGGTTTCATCACTTCTTGGCATTGGTTCAAAATTAATACAGTACCACATTTTTTTTTTCTTGTAATGAATTCATTATGTGGTCATTTCTTCACAAGATTAAATACAGTTGGAATTTGAAAAAAAGATAATGCAATTTCTATGAAAGCTTTGGTGAAAGCTACCATAGGAGAAGTGTCAGGCTAGGGGGTTTAAATCCTGGTAGACTATGTCACTGGACTGATCATGTGATGACTGTGACAACAAAAGAGTGGAAAGGATCCATCTTCGTAACCAAGTCCTGTTTTTATTCTGCATCAACCTATTAACAGACTTAAATGGGAATTTTTCCAAGAAACCATGCTATGTATGGCAGTGTATGACTGGTGTTGACTCTAATTTTTCATTTAAAATGAAATCTTCACAAAGTTACAGAAAATTCATAGTATTAAAGCAGATAGGGCAAGAACAATCACCCAGTTAGTTAGTTAGAGTTTTATGGCCCAGTTTCCAACGTATTGGTCCAAGTCATGCTGGCCATGACCTTTTTTCCAGTTGTGGATCACTGGCTTGTTTTCCCTACTCCATTGCCTATGCTGAGCATCACACACAATGGCAGTAGGTTCCTTTTTTAGAGTCTTTCGAGTTTTGAAAGACTTTAACTGGGACTTAAACCCAGGCCTTCGGCATGAGAGGCAGATGCCTAACCATTAGACCAATCACACCATCAGAACAATCACCTTAACTTATTTTGTAGCAATATTACAGTTCGTAGTACCTCACTAATTTCTTCTTTTTCCCTTCTAAGTACAGTAACTTTCATTGCCTATCCATCACAAAGAAATGTATGTAACAGTACACCAATTCCCGAATTAGTGAGGAAATGTCACAGACCCTTTTATGAAGTGCGGGAAACATTCACTTTATGTCAAGGTGTAGTAGTGTACCCAAAGAATATTTACTGAGAAGCTAATTTAAGCTGTAGTCTTAAGCTATTTTAAATTACAATGACTGCCTTCCTCCTTTAAGTTTTTCTTAAACCTGTCTGAAGTTACATTACTTTAGAAATTTAAAATACCGTCAAATTCACATACTGTCCACACTACCTCATAACCTGAATAACCAAACCATTTTCCAACTTTTGTGCTCTTACATTTCTTGTTCATCACTACAGTACAGTCCTGTCATTTATACATTCCTACCATATCTTCATCTTACAACAAGAACAAAACTCTCTAAAGTTTTGTAAAGTCTGGTTAGGTTAGATAGAGTTTCAGGGCCCAGTTTCTAACCAGTTGGTGGAAGTTGATCCTGTCACACCCTTTTTACCAGTTGTGGCTCACTAGCTTGTTTTCCCTACGCCATAGCTTATGTTGAGCATCAAGCACAATCATAATGGCAGTAGGTTCCACAGATCTGATGCAAGTCGGATGCTCTAACCACTCGACCATGCAGCCTCTGGAATACCATTCCAATTTTTTAGCTCAATCAGTTGAACTATTGTCATGACAATGCATCAGTCTGTCTATCTGTCTCTCTGTTTGTCCCGCTGTTACCATTGGAAAAGTGCTCTTGTCTGCTGGTTTTTACTGATCCTTTTCAAAGGTTGTAACACGTACACAGGTATATCAAAGACTTGTAAAGTACAGTATGATGGTGGCTTCAAGAGGTCAAAGTGTGAAAAACACACCTTCAACTTTTTGTGGTTATGTCTAAATCTTTTCAAATTTGACAGAAGTATTGAGCTGATATGAAGTCATCAGGGTTGAACTTTTGAAATGGTCAATTGTTAGTAGGACATCAAAGTTGAACTGTTGATGTAGGTCAAAGTTCATTTGGGGTCATTTGGAAGTCAAACAGAGAGATCATATAAAAGTCCTCAACTCATTGGTGTCACATTACCAAATATTATGAAAGTAGTAAGAGTGTTCAGAAGAAAATGAGTTATCAAAGTTATAGGCCTACTTGTGATGATGGTCAAAGGTCAATTGGGGTCATGCAGAGGTCAAACAATGAAATTATACAAAAATACCTTTTCCTAAAGGTAATACATATCAAATATATGGCTTTTGTTCAGGTGATGAGGGATCATCAAAGTTGTTCTTTTGGAAGTAGGTCATAGGTCATTTGGGGCCAGAGAGGTCAAACAGTGTGATCGCTCTAAAGCCTTTAAGTAACATTGGATATCCTGATCCTATCAAAGTCCAAGGTCTTTTAAAGGGAAGTATTGCATTTGTTTTGCAAGAAAAATTCATCTTTTTAAAACTTACATTTATTGACATAGGGATGATAGATTATAAAAAATAAGGCGGTAGGGTAGCCTTCTTTTGAAGAAATAAGTTTCCCACAGATAGAAATTCAGTTGTTTGTTGCTTACTTGCTCAAAAATAATTTTTTCACCCAAACTATTAACACTTCAAATGATACAATGTGTATGGCTCTTCTTGTGCATAATATTTTGAAGAGATGTTGGGTTTATGATTAAGACTGAATTGTTGATTAGTGTCTGAGCCATTTTCTTTGTACTCATTGTTGAAGCATTTTAAACACAATATTTCCTTTTAAAAAGTTCAGTCATCATGTTTGCATTTTAAAAGATCAAAGATCATTTGAATGATGGAATTATTTTGCAGCTTCCAGCTTGCATTAAATGTGTCTGATTGTTGTCAAAGTCTGAAGAAGTACTATTAAAGTCTGATGTTGGGTTATGTTGACTGTGTATTTTTGTGAAGGGCAAAGGTTGTTTGAGGAATCAAACATTCTAGTCAAACAAAAGCATTTACATGTGAGGACTTGTGTTGGTATCTTGCCAATGTTGACTATATCGTTTATGATTTGTGGGTAATCACAACTGTCCTGTACATTGTACTGATGTGAAGTGTCATTTGAAGTCACAAAGGGTCAGAGATGGGGACACTCATAGTATTACTTATCCTTTTCCATAAGAATTTGATTTTGTATAATATTGCAATCATTATCATTTATTTTTCTTTTATAAAACTAACAAAGTTGTGTATAAATAGCACAAGTTTCATATTTTCAGAAGAATTTCTCGCAATATTATTATCATTGACACAAGATTTCTCAAGCTGAGCAACCCTGCCATTACTGCAGTATTAAATTGACACGCACAGGTGCTGCAGCACAGTGGATCTAGACTTTCCATAGTTCCTTGTCTCCTACCTTACTCATATCCCTCAAGAGAGGAATTGTGTGTAAGGGAAGTGGAACTGCAGTTTCAAGAGCTATGACATCTTTGATGCTCATGTCTGAAGAGCAAACAACCTCTGCATTATTTAGTAACAATTACACTAGGTATATTGTCAATGATTATCAATGCTGTTATGGGATATGTATGTATCAAATGTCTGATTGATTGTTTAGTGTTGTTCCTATTTTAGAGAGTGCACTGTATCCACAATCCACAGTTGTTTTTACTCTCTCATACAAGCTACTTATTACATGCTAACTTAGTTGAAGTATGTCATTTTAGTGATGAAACAAATGTAATGAAGTTTTATTTGTACTGTACATGTCAGGACACAAAGTAAAATGTCTGCAAGGTTACTGATGAAGAATTGACACCCTGAGAGACCCTGAATTTGGTTTTGTTTTTAATTTCCTTGACAGGTACAGTTATTGGAATGTCAACAGACACTTTAGGCTCATAGGAGTCCCAGCAGACACAGCATTGCCTATTATTGGACACTTCCATAAGTTTATCAAACAGGTTGGTACATGTATGTAAGGTCGAAAAGCTTTAGAGCCCTCTAAAAGTGTGTACAGTAGGTCAAAAAAAGGTAGTAGAAAGTATTTAAAAGTATGCAGAAAACTCAAAGACATTTCTGAACTGAACAACCATTAGTGAAAATGGACCACGGCACACTGCACAGAGCAAATTTGAACTGGTTTGAGTAAATGCAAAGCTGGACAAAATGTGTGTTTGAAAAAAGGTACTACTGGTGAAGAACAAAACAAAAAATAAAGAGGGGAGACTCAACAAAAAGGTACACACTGAAAAACATCACAGTCAGATAAAAGGTATAAAACCTGGACTAGCACAAAGGTACCAGGGTTGTTACCAGGCCGGTCGGCGCAGGTCAGGACTTACCGGCACTGGACATTGCCGACCGGTACAATTCCTAAAATGCAAGGCTTCCGACCAGCACAAAAATGATCTTTTATACTGTAAAATAATGGAATTGACATTGGCCTATAGCTGAAAAATTCAGTGGGTCAAAAATGAGGTGGATTCCATGGGTATAGGGTGAGGTACAAATATTGAGTCAGATGTTTAGCCGGCACTCAAATTGGGCTGGTGACAACCGTGAAAGGTACTGTACTAAGGTGGAAAAGGAGGTTCTTATTTTCACAATTATTCTAGAGTCACACCTTCCAAAGCAGTTTTCCAACTTCCGGAAGCCTCGTAGTTCTGCTGTACAGTCAATTGTTCACCTGCTGTATCTTTCACATGTACATGTGCAGTATGTGCCGAGTGCTAGCTGTTCTTCGTACATAAATATTCACAGTTGTCTGTATGCACAGTGAAAATCGTGAATTGCTAGATTCGAATCTTTACTTGGCAGACAAAAGAGCGGATGCCTGAAAAGCATGCACAATAAATGTGCGACCGCACATAACACAGCAGCATCTTACATTATGTACATAATCTTCTATTTAATCTGGCATGTGTAAGACACCATAAGATTTCCAGGAATCTTGAAAACTACCTGCAACATTGCTTGTGTGGCGAAGCATGGAACAGTATGGTGTTTGTTTCTGGGCGAGAAGAGAAACGTTGGTCTAGCTAGGTGTACATTTTCAAAAGTTAAGGTGAAGGTTGTGTTAAAAATGTTGGCATTGATTGAAGTAGAAATGGATGGATATAATTTGGTTCCTGTTAAGGTTGAGATGGGATAACTACAAATGTGCATGACTGTAAAGAAATGTAGTGAATAAAATCAGAGCAGAGGTTCCTGCACAGTAATCAACTCAATCAAACACCCAACTGCATTTATGTGCAGGATAATTAACATGGGGGCCGTATGTGGCTTAGGATCCTTCCCACCCGACTTCCCTACCTGGGAGTTGAAAACCAGTACTGCCTCAATACCGGTTTGGTGTGTTTCACAGTACCAGTACCAATATTTTCTTGGTATTGTACTGCCCAACCATAACTGCAGCAGTAACTAGTCCTTGAACAGGACCATGTACTATGTTTAATGGTAGGACCTACTCTGTACACAGTCCTTCCCCAATGATACACCTATTGCACCCCAAGCCCAGTGCGCAACTTTACAACTGCCTCACAGCTTCAAAAATGCACCAATAATTACCATACTTGCCATGAATGATCTTTAATACCACGTCTAGGCTTAACAATGTCAGTTTTTTTTCAAAGGGGGCCCAGGGGTATGGAACGCCAAAACCGCCATCGCATATGACGATGTTCTTCCAATTGGTGGCGTTATTTTACATGACGATGTTAGTTCAAATGGCCATCTATCCAGGAATGATGACGTTCTTCCGTTTTTCGACAAAACCAACTCAAACGGCATTCGATCACATATAACGATGTATTTCCATTTGGCGGCGTCATTTTACATGACGATGTTAGTTCAAATGGCCATCTATCCCAGGAATAATGGCGTTCTTCTGTTTTTCGATGTTACCATCTTAAACGGCGTTCGATCAAACGGTGATGTGTATCCAAGACGTGTATCTAAGGCGTGTATCCAAGGCGTGTATCCAAGGGGAGTTACCAATGATGACTATTGATACCTAAAGGATGGCTTTGTAAAAGATGCAGCCAATCACAGAACGTGTTTTATATAACTTGCCAAAATGCGCCAAATCCCAAATAAGAGGATTGTATTTGAGCTGGAATAGCAGTCCTAGTTTCGCTAACGTTACACGGACGGCATCATGGCTTGGGAACTTAATGCCAGCTTGGAAGAGATGGTCCAAATGGGATTTACAAACCGGCAAATGGCAGAAATGTTGAACGTCAGTAAGAGGACGATAGAGAGAAAAAAAAGAGAACTAAATTTGAGAAAGCGGGACATAAGTTCGCGTACAACAGGTGAGTAACCAGGCAGTAGCCTAGGCCTAGATCTCTTTATATGACAACCATTGTGATTGGTTTGATTTTGCTTTGCTGAATATGTACATTTGAGAACAGGAACTCCCCTTGGATACACGCCTTGGATACACGCCTTAGATACACGTCTTGGATACACATCGCCGTTTGATCGAACGCCGTTTAAGATGGTAACATCGAAAAACGGAAGAACATCATCATTCCTGGATAGATGGCCATTTGAACTAACATCGTCATGTAAAGTAACGCCACCAAATGGAAGTACATCGTCATATGCGATGGCGGTTTTGGCGTTCCATACAGGGGGGCATGACTTGGTGAAATTCGGAATTAAAAGTTGACTCTATCTTGGAGTATGTTACACAATCTAGAAATGCCTGTATCTGTAGTGTAAATCATATGACACAGTGCAATCTCTTCACGTAGTCAGGGTAACCCTTCCGTCGAGGTGAGCTTACCTTATCATACATCTGGAGGTGTATAGACAATGCAGGGTCACTGAACGAGAGGGTTACAGTGTGACTGACTACACTTAATGATGTTCCAGAAGAGGTCCATCTTAAAAGTTTCCACTTTATAAAATTGCCCTCATTTACAGAAAATTTGTATAAATGTATTAAATTTAGTAAAAATTCTGGGAAGTATTTTAAAACAATTTTATTAATATACCTGATGGAATTTACATCTTTCTTTTCGAGTTTTGGAAATAGATAATGGATTTTGTGGTAATTATTGGAGGAATTCCACTTTGAAATTGTCCACTGATGTACGGAATGGAAGTACGTGTAGCACCATCATTTCTCAAAACCTCCTCAAAACAGCAAAATAGCTACTGCTCAAACACCCCTATTGCTGAGTGTTTTGTAACATTTTGCCTCAGAAAGTAACCTGAAATTGTATGTATGCATATTTTTTTTAGCTATAAATAAACAAAAAATTGATTCCAATTGTTTAAAGGGCAGGAGCAGTCATCCAAAATTGAAGAAGTGTAGTAGACTGTCCAGTTTCATGATGGCTGTTGAGAGTCATGTGACAATATTTTTTCTCATCAAATGCAAAGTTTACCAGAAATAACTGCTTGGTTTACCTTGAATATGCAATAGTAAAGTCAGTAAATGTAATGAAAGATACTTTGAAGATAAATAAGATGAAAATTGTGTTATTTAGCTTTTTCTTCAAAATAAGTTTGGGGGGACTGCTCTTTACCTTTAAGGATAGCGATGGTAAAATTAGCTGACTAGTGAGTTCTTTATGCCGGGATCAACTTTCCTCTTAAGTCCTGATATTGCAACGGCTGGGTTTGTAGCGCACTGTGGCCAAGGACTCTAATGTGGAGTACGATGAAGTGGACATAGCATAGAGTCCTGTTCAAGTACTAGCTGTAGCGGTTAATTTCCGTATTGAAAAGTATACCATATATATGTCTATGTATTGATATATTCTGCTGTTATACTGGTAGTGCAAGAATTGGTTGAAGTTGTAGTTTGAACCAGTCATGTACTGTATGAAAGCAAACAGAGGTGGTGGGATTGAGAAAGTGAATTAATGTGGCTCTTTTTGCTCTATAGGGCTACTGATTCCCTTTGAGGACTACCCTGAAAGTTACAATGGTTATCCAGACTTCTGGTATTACCTTTTTTCATTTTCCATATGTTTTTAAATCTGGAGCACTTCAGGTAAGGTTACCTGAAACTGAGGTGAATAGACAACTGGAGGTAGATGAATAGACTGAATAGCTTGGTTTATATAGGATAAGGAGGTGTCTATTCACTTCAGTTTGAAGCTGGCTTACATGAAGTATACCTTTAAATCTGGCTTTATCCATTTTCTTTGTTGTCTTTATTTAACTGACCATGGCATCAAACTGATCATGGCATGTAAATTGAGTTAACAAGAGATACAGTACATTGAGCCTGAAAGGCTGAAAGATCACAAAAAGCTTTACCATAGCTGTTTTTATCACCCGTATAGCCAAAATCATTCATAAGAAACAGAATATTAGAAATTGCTCAGGAGAAAAACTAGTGTTGCAAAATATGATTTCTTGCCAACAAAAATGATGTCATATTAGGAACAGCATGGTGTCTCTGATCAATCATGTAACGTATAGGTCCTGTATATACTGTAGCTGTAAGTTCGAAATTTTAATGATATTGAAATTGGCCACAAGCCTGGAAATATCCAGTCAAAAAAATGAGAGCAGTGTAAAGCCTACAGCATAATGTTTATGGGAATGGAGAATCACTGTCACTGATAAATATTCTTGATTACCAAAACACAAAAAATCTTGACTGCATTCAAGTTTGGTTTAAACCACCAGCAGGATTTTAGGAACACTTCTTTTTAAAATACAGCAAGCCTTTTCCATGGTATAATAATACTCTGACTATTATCTAACCATGGATTCCACCAGAAACACAAAAAATAGGTTGGAGAACTATTGATTTCTGCTAAACCCCAATTCCAAATCGATTCTGTCCTAGGTTAAAGTTACAGGTGGGTTAATGGGAACAGCAGCTTGCTTCAAGGCCTCAAGGGGTAAGGTTCAATTTGAAAGGTTTTAAACGACTTTATTTGTGTAAGATCAAATGTTGCTGAAAAAGTGTCCTCTCTTTTTTTTTAAAAAAGAAACCTAGATATTGACAATTTTTTAATTTGGAAATGAAGGGGGGGGGGGGATTTTATCCACCTTCTTTTGGAAGAGGGACAAATCCCCTTTCTCCCCCCACTGTCCTGCTGGGAACACTGCTAACAATGCCAGAGGCATAATTTTACAGTAGCTCCTTTTACCTTTAACCAACTTAAAAATAGTTGCTACAATCCTGGTCAACACTATATGGGACAAATCCCCATGCCCCACCTCCATAGTGGTTTCGAAGGTGAATGCAAGTTGTGAAATGAACAAAAAACACATTGAATAAACGTTTGAGGGTAAATACTGCTGAAAATATATGGTACTGAGGTCCAAAAGTGTCCCAATAATTTGGCCAGGATTGTAGACTGTAGATGTATAGAATGGTTGGACATCTTGTGCAATATATACATTCATACCCCTCTTAGACTCCCAGATATTTTTGTTGCCTTAAAGGGAGATACATGTGAGGAGAACTGTGTCAAGTTTATTCAGTAATTTCCAGGTTTTTGTTGTTTTGTAGGGTTTTGTCCAAGCCCTGCAGGGTATGAGGGAGAGGCATGGACCTATTTATGGGTAAGTACTGAAGTAAATTACTTTTCTTAGCCTTTCACTGTATAAATTGGTCTATAGATTTGCTTGTCTCAATTTTATCCAGTATTGTAATCCTACTGAAGTATGGTATCTGGAAAGTTTTTTTTTTACCAAAATGTTCTATTGGTCAAAGTTTAAACCTACAGGCAGGTAATAAGCCTACTTTACTGACTGAAAGATAAAGGAAATTTTAGGTCAAATGTGTTGGTGAGAGTTCAAATAAACATTCAAAAATGTGATGATGAAACAAATCAAAGTATATACCAGATAAAGTCTCAAATAGGACAGGATGTTCTCTAAAACAAATATCAGTAATAGGTTTAGACAAAGTACTGTACAGTTACTTATTTACCATATACTTTTCTGTCAGGGCTTTGCAGTTTAATTTGGTGTGCAACTGCACACGTTGACAGGGTAACTGATTTTGATCATTGTCAAGCCTGTTAGGTGGGAAAGGCTCAGTACCTAATACCATGCCATGAGTGGGATATTCAGACCTACATTACATACTAGTGAGGTATGTCTGTATCAGTAGCATAGCCAGGATTTTGACTTGGGGGGGGGGTGTTTGGTGTCATGGGGGGACTTTGGGGTATGATACATGGAAAAGTCTAAGGATAGAGATAAAAAAAATGCTATTTTAGGTGTTTTTGCATTGCAAGGTTGGTTCATTGGGGGGTTTCTAACCTCCAAAACCACCCCCGTGGCAACGCCACTGGGGCCCATTCCACAAAGAGTTATGCACAATCTTAAGTTTGATTCTCCATACTTAAGTCAACAGTAAATCATACTTAAGATTGTGTGTAACTCTTTGTGGGACAGGCCCCTGGTCTGTTTCACCAGGAATTACTGTAGCCATAAGGATTGGAGGTACATTAGATGTCATCTAAATGTCACACTGTCCTTTTAAGCAATAGATATACAGCTGCCTCAGGTAAGCTTCAGCTGTGGACAGCAATCTTGCTGGGAGAGGCTACAGTAGCTGGGAGGACATGTCCCCCTCTCCTCAATATTTGAAAAATCACCCACTGGCTTTAGTTTTTCACACAGTAATCATTTTGCAACTGAAATTAATATTGAGACCCTATATACTAGTGTGGCAAATTTATATAACAGCTAGAATTACTGTATTAACCATAAAGATGGCAGACTTCTGTAGAAATCATCTTATGTCAAACTGTTAAGAGTCACATAGACATTTAATTAAGGCTTATACACTTGTATGAACTACAGTAGGCTACTGCTTGTTTTTCCAAGTATGCTAGCAATGTCAGAAAAGTCAACAATCTTTTGGCTGTCTGTGCAGATTATTTAAAGTAGTGTTTATGCTTTCTATGTTCCAGTTGAAGGAAACTTTTAGAACATGCAGTAGGCAGAGAACCTAGATAATTTATCCTAGTCACCTCTGCAAATTAATTAGAAAAAACTGAATATGCTTTTCTCAGAAAACTCTTGTACTGTAAAGCAGTGCAGTTATTTATTATTTTTATTCTGTGCAGCGCTTATATTGGAAGTACTCCAGCCACCATTCTTGCAGATGCAGATATTCTGAAGGAAGTACTCATTCGAAATTTCTCCCACTTTCACAACAGAAGGGTAAGGTAACTTTTTATCACAGTTTTCATGAGAGTGGTTTCCCATTACCAAGTAATTTCTAACCACAACTTAAATACATCATGCTCCTCAACCTCAGTGGTACAAAATCCTGTCTGTCTATAGCTCTCAAATGTACGTTTCTTTGTGCAAAATCAGCCATGCATGTCAGGTTGCTTCACTCTGGTTTTGCCAGCTGTTAAGCTGTGGAGGGGAAACCACAAAGTAAACAGGCCTACTTATGCTTCTCAACCTCCCATCCACCCCCCCCCCCCATGCCAGGCAAAGCAAAAAAGGAAAGTCGGCTAGTCCAGGCTATGAGATGGGGGTATAAACTGTAAAGGCCAATGCATTGCATATTCCTTTCTCAACAGTTTGAGTTCCCTGTGGAAGACATTGAAATGACCTGCTAGATAGTAGTATCTGTTAGTCAGTACACTTTCAGAAACAGAGGGGACATACTAAAAGCATTCTTTGTTAGCATTATGTGGAAGAAATCTTTTGATTGAACATTGACCTTTTTACTGAAGGTCAGAAGTGATTTTGTAATTCTGCAGGTTTTACTCAAGGTACTGAATAATGAGGTTGCACTAACAATGATGGCTAGAGGAAGTAGAATTTGCCAGATTGTGCAGTAAACATATCTCCCAATGGTTGAGGAATCAGCTTTCTGCATTTTGTGCACTGAATTTTTGACAGAAGTGACCATGTGCATTGACCCCACTCATTTTCTCAAATTGTGAGAGGGGGGCATGGCTACTTCTGTCAAATTGTTATGTGTAAAAATTTATAGTTAATAGCTGGATATCCAAATTGTGGGTGGGATATGTCCCTTCTGTCCCCACTAGGATTGTTGGTGTAACTTGTAACATGACTTGTAATATTGACATGCATTTACATATTTTGTTGAATTCAGGGAGTGAAAGTCTTTGCTTTACCTCTTTTGTTTTAGTGATACGATAAAAAAAATACTAAAAATGTGTGTAAATCAAGAATGAGGAGACCTGCAACACTTTGCTTATTTTATTCCTACACAATTTTGGAGACTGTCTAAAGCCTTTTCCCCGAAATGTAAACTTAAGCCTTTTGCTGAAACTACACTGCTTTATCTGTGATATTTTATGCTGTGCAGCAGTTCTGTGCAGCTGGTATGTTTTGTATGGCCCCAATGGTTTGTGAACCTAACTGATGAATTGCAAAGCTTTTCTTTACTTGGTAAGGTTGTTGTTTATCTGTGGAATTATCTTAAAATCTCCTGGCTCACATATTTAAACCAGTATGGTCACTTCATGCAAGGCCTCAACAAAACTAGCAAACAGGTTATTTGTGGAAAGTGGAGCATTCCCTAGACAACCATACAGTAGTTCTATCCAGGTTCTGTACAGCCTGTTGCATTTCATGATAACAATTGCTCCCCATCTCATGGTGGTCCTGTGGTGATGAAATCATGGAACCCAAAAATTGATTGCCATCCTTCATCAACCATTGTATTTTTGGTTTTGATGATAACAAGAACCAATGCAGTCATGATGGCATGTGTGTGTGTGTGTTTGTGACGCTGTGATCGTTGACACAATATCTCAAGATAGATGTGTCTGACATTTTTCAAACTTAATGAATGCCTCATATTAAGAGGAAGAACCCATTGCTTGTGGTGGAGGTCATCTGGGGTCACCAGAGGTCAAAGTCTGAAAACCTTGTAAACACTATATCTCAAGATAGGAATGTGTGTTTTCAAACTTAGTACCTAAATGCCTCATGTTAGAGGAAAAACACTATTGTTTTTAGTGGAGGTCAAAAGTCATTTGGGGTCACTATGGGTTAAAAATTGAAAATGTTGTTACAGTAATGCAATAAATTTAAAGATAGGAAACCTGGATGGATGTCATATTTGTTGTGTGGACACATTATGGTGAGAAGATGGTCTCTATCATTTTTGGTGAAGGTCAGAGGTCATACTTCACTATGGAATACAATATGCTGAGATAGGCTACCTAGATAGATTTCATATTCAGTGTAGATGTGTTATGGTGAGACAATGGTCCCTATTGATTTTTGGTGGGGGTTTTGGGTCATCTGAGGTCACCAGGGGTCAAACTCTGAAAACTTTGTTTACATAATATCACAAGGTAGGATAATTTGATAGGTTTTATATAAATTGGCATCTGGAAGTGTAATGGTGATAAGATAGTACCGTAAGGTTTTGGTGTAGGTCACACATTATTAGGGGTTACTTGAGGTCAAAGCCAGAAAAATTTTTATAACACAATGATCTCAAGGAAGGGAAACTTGGATAGGTTCTTCTTGATGTGTGAATGTGTCATGGTGGGAAGGTGCTTCCTCCTTTTGGTGGTGGTCAAAGGTCATCTGGGGCAACACAGTTTTTTTCTTATAACATGCCTGTGCAATGTTTGACTGACAAGTTATGGGACACCATGGCATTAGTGGAAGTAGATCATATCATGAAAACTTCAATGCATTTATGCATTCTGGTTTAATAAAGCTAAAAAGTAGGTTCTCATGGGTTGTCATGGTGGAAAATGCCCACACCCTCAAATGTGTTCCCTTGATTTTTGAAATCCTATGGCTTGCAGGTGTCCAAACATTTACTCTATAGATACTGTAGTTCTCAGTGATGTCACAACTTACCTGCCATGCCTGTGGGCAAGACTGTGCACACATACTGGGGTGGGGTTTTCTCTCAAACATTACTGATATACTTCGCATGAGAAAGCTTCTGTGACATCCACATGAGAACTATTTATAACATACAGTAATATGTTGCTACAGGACCCACAGCCAAATGCAGCACCTCTGCCGCTCTAGCCACTTATCCCCAGGAAGGCAAAAACTATGTTTTTGAGTTTTTAGAATGTGCAGTATTACAGTAGTGGAGATATGAGTTGCATGAAATGGACAGGGCTGGGTTTAGTTTATGGTAGACCTCCATGGCTGGAATAGTTTGGGGACCCTTCCTCTGTTATGCCTAATCTTTTGTAAGTGGAGTGCCACCAAAAGTTTGCACATAAAGAAAGATTTGCTAGGAATTGCTTTCAGATGCAGCTAAGCATTCTTAAAGCTGAAATCCCATAATTACAAATAAGATACAGAAAAGACCATGTATCCTTTTAGACCCATGTATTCATGGAAATTAACTGGTTGAATCTCTATGTATTGTCTTATGCCTTTATTTTTGGACAGCCAAATGTGCAGGCTGTTTCCTGTGGTCTGGGCCGAGGTGGACCATGCAGTAAGTCCCACTCTGTAAATGGCCCTCTATAATATGACCATTAGTTTCTTTTTGTCTGTTTCTTTTTGTCAGTTAGTGAGATACTGTACCTCTAAAAGATAACCAGAAACAAGTACTGGGAGATTTGTAATATACAGCTGGCATTTAGCCAATGCAGGGCAAATGGGTATTTAAAATAACTCCTTTTACCAAAAGATTTAGAGAAGTCCTTCTGATATGCATTACTTCATGAAAATGGTTAGCAAATCTGCTTTCATGATTTTAATGATTCAGATCTTCCTCAAAATGTGCAAGTTAAACACACTGTGTGTTTGTATGTGGTTTTTTTTTGTTTTTCTTTCCAAAGTCCATACAATTGTGGTATGTCACATGTGAGCTTACATCCCCTAATCATTCCTTTAATTTATGTTAATATACTTGTTGCCTGTTCTTTTGTTTATGTTAGGGTACAAACATAGATGATTACCCATTGAATAAGGCACTCACAAGATTGAAAGGAGCTCGATGGAAGTTTGTACGTAATACCATAACACCAGCCTTCAGTGCAAGTAAAATGAAACCGGTAGGTCAGTTCATGTACCATGTTATTTCTGTAATCAAAGCAACATTACCATTCTGTTGAATGGATCTCTCTATTAATTTATGTTGAAATTACTGCCCTCTGCAATGACAAGGTATCCTTTTGATATCAGTAACATTAAGCTGATGACAGATAATATAATGTTTTGTTATTGCCTGATATTGTAATCTGTGTTCTTAATTTGCAGCCATTTCTGTTGTGGAAAAGTCGGTTTCTGCTATGTTATTCATACTGCAACTTACCCATAACATGCAATTTTTTGGACTTCCAACTACATACAGTAGTGTATATGATGTTGTGAGGGATTCTGCCAAAAACTTAGAAAAGGGAAAAGTGTTTCTGCCCTTGGCCAAAGTTACAGGACCTAATAACCTTTCCTGTTATCCTAGAATGTTTTGTGGAATTCTCTCAAGCCACATGAGGAATTTAGATATTTTACCTGAGTCCCCACCAAAAGGGAGGTTTGGTGGGGTAATCAAATTTTACCCAACTTCCTGCTTAACTCTTCAAGCATGCTCCAAGAAACCACAAGCTTGATAAGAGACGACTAGCAGAAGATGTAAACAAAGGTGGAATAATATACTGCTCAGATGTGCTACTTTTTTGCAATGTGTGAAGGGCAAGCAGTAGGACAACTTCAAATCTGGGTTTTGTTGACCTTCGTTCACTGAAGCAAAAAGGTGGGGATGGAGTTTTCATAGGCAGGAAAATTCAACATGTATGCTCATTTCTAAACAGTAAACTTGCTCTTCTCAAAATTTTTATCTTAGTGCCACAGCCTAAATCAAATAGAGGCAGTGGTGTATTTGTTTTGTCAAAATGATGAAGAGGAGACACACCTAGTTCATTGGACTTGATGAATTTAATTCCCAGACATTATGCAAAAAAACACAAGACCTTTTGTCATTATTTTTCACACTTAATATTATTTCTTTTAAAGACAGCTAAGACTTGTTCAAATCTTTCTTTTCAAAGGTGTTTCTTACTGATGGGAGAATTAGCTAAAAAAATGAGGGATATTTATAGACTTGAAAATGCTTCAAGCAGATGGAGTATCACAATTGTGGGCATATTCATGAATGAGTTCAGTAGTATGTTGTCTTGTGGAATTGTGTGACACAGTGTTTCATACACATGCTGAGCTCATACTGTACTACAGGCTATCCTTGTTTTCATGCAGTATATGCATACAACACAAAGCTTAAATCTAGGTGACCATTCCAATGGAATGAAAAAGGGTACATTAGCTCCACTAAATGGTATAGGAGAGTTAAATGCATTTATTCTACATTAGATAGGCAATGTTTACTCAGGGAATAAGTTCCGGACAAGCCCCTAGGGGTTTTTTAGCTTACTTCCTTCACATCATGTATTTGGATTTTTGAATTTGAAATTAATCTGTACAATACTGAATTAACATGTTGTGGAAACAAATAAATGAAACGAAAATGAAATGAAACGAATTTAGGATAAATTTTTATTGCACAATACCACACTTAAAAAGGTGCCTCCTAACTATGGATAGATTGAGAAAAAATGATTCCTTAAAACTTTCAGATAATCTAAAAGTTTACATGTGTTGAAGGTGCAGGGGCATGTCCTGTATACCAACAATTTGGAGTATGTGGGCATGTGGATAGCCCCAAAGCAAATTACTGAACTGGCTCATTGACATTATTAAACATTTGTTGTAATTGATTTTATCGACATTTTTAAATTTTGATGATAGGCAGAAACAACTAAGTTCACTTTAAAGCATGTTCTAACAATGGCAGTCTTTGTCTTAGGACTATATTGAAAAGGAACCAGGACGTCCTCATTTGAAGGGTTTAGTCAACAATTACAGTAGTTAATACAAAGAGACCTGTCAATCAAGTAGTTCAACCTGAGAATATTCAACAACATACATGAATGGTAATGAATCAAATTTCCAGTATTTTCATTAGTTACTTTTCAGTGTAAAAATTGCAAGTCATGAAATTTAAAGGCTCAAGTTGAATGTTTGCAATGCTTCAGGAATACTGTTGGTTTTTCGTTCTTTTTTACTTTTAATAGATATCTGTTCTGACTAACCGCTGCTGTGACAACCTGATTGTACATATGAAAACCCTCATTGCTACAAACCCTGAATTTGAGGTCAAAGGGTAATTTTTTTTTTTTTTAATTTGCACTTCATATAGACCTTGTGCATAGGATGTCACAGAGCAAAAAATGTGCCCGTCTTTGGGGCAAAACAAACCAATACAGACAAATGCAGACAGCAGACTTGTCAACCAGTCGGATATGTGCAGTCTGCTACATGTGCAGGGCAAATTCTTGTATGTGTGTGGTCATGCGTTCCAGTGTTCTGCTCAAAGGAGGATGTCACTAGGTTGTCAATGCGCAAAGTCTGTTGAGTTTGTGCTATGGAAGCAATGATAATAGACTAGTCAGGAAAGACATCTTCCTGTGTTGTAATGGGAAGTCACATGATGGAATCTTTTATATGATGAATGTAATCAGCCTTTATTAATAGTAATTCATACACATTAACAAACATTAATTGCTTGGTGTGCAGTGACTTTGAGACTTGCCTGTAACTTGCAATTCTTTTAAATCTTTCTATGAAAGGGTGTCCACTAACAGGGATTCCATCAGGAACACAAAAAAGAGGGGATTTATTACTACCAAAACCTCAAGTCTAAATTGATGATGTCCTAGGCTAAAGTTACAAGTGGCTTCAGCGGGACAAAAGCTTTCTTTAAGGCCCCTAGTGAGGTGTAATTTGAAGGGCTTTAAAGTCCATTTATTTGTGTAAGTTTCATTTTTGCTTTAGAAGTGTCCTCTTTTTAAGTAAGAAACCAAGATACGGCATGCACAATTTTCTTCCTTAAATGGAAAGAAAAGGGGGGATTTTACCTACCTTTTTCTGGAAAGGGGGGGGGATAAATCCCCCTTTCCCCCTCTGGCAGAAAGACTAATGTTGAAAGCAGGTATCATATTATTGAAGAGGTCAAAAGTCACTTGGGTCAGCAGGAAATAAAGTATTAAACCTTTTTTAATGTTATATTAGGCAACAGGGCTTTCATTATTTCCCAACTGAACATCTCACCTTTGAAAAATGGAAATTAAATATCTAACTTTGGTTTATCAGACCTGTTCCAATAAGTTCAACTCTCTCCAGCACTGTGAAAAGAAGGATGCCTCTGTAGAAACTTAATTGTTCACCCAACCTCAAAATGGTAAAACTACTTAAATCGTCAGTACAGAAAAAGTCTGTTCAGTGCAAGCCAAGCACGTGTAACCAGAACTGCCTCATTCGGCCAAGACAATCAGCCACTATCCCAGTTGTCCCAGCACTGCAGCTTGATAAATTGGGTCAACAAACATTGGAGAAGTTGCACAGAAGTACCCTCATGCGTCATGATCGTAAACTTCCCTTCTTGCTTTTTGAGACATCCTCCTTCCCTGTCAGATTACATTTTATAGCCTCAGGGAGAAAACAAGCACACTACAAACACACTTGATATAGCCAGGTTTCACATCTGATTGGTTGACAGTGCAAGATATACCAAAATACACAAAAGTTGGGTAGATGCACACTGTTTAACAAAGTGTTTCTTGATTTGCTGTTGCCATTGTATTGTACGGATTGTATTCTTTGTTGGGATTAGGTTAGGGATTAGGGCTATGGAGACGTTTCGTATGACATATGACATACATGCGTTTGTTCAATGAATATTTACACATCGCGCAAACCACAGGGCTCACTGTGCATTGCGTTTGGAATAAAGTCACGTGTTAAAACTAGATGAGTGCATATCAAAACCCTCAAACCTTAAATTTATGGAACCATTTTGTTGAAGACGTAGTTTTGGTTTCGATGAAAAGAGAAGCCTATGCATTCATGATGGCGTGTGTGTGTATGTATGTGTGTATGTGCGTGTGCGTGCGTGCGTGTATGTGTGTGTGTGTTTGTGACACTTTGCTTGTTTACACGATATCTTGAGAAGGGAAGATCTGACAGTTCTCAAACTTGGTACACAGATACCCCATACTGAGAGGAAGAACCCTATATATTTTGCTTGAGGTCAAAGGTCATCTGGGGTCACAGGGGGTCAAAAACCAAAACCCTTTTTTACACAATATCTCAAGACAGGAAACTTGGATTAATTTCAAACTTCATATATTTATGCATTATGATGTAAGCAAGAACCCTATTGATTTTGGTGGAGGTCAAAGGTCATTTGGGGTCACGTGGGGTCAAACCTCGAAATCCTTGTTTACACGATATCTCATGTTAGAAAACTTGGATTAATTTCAAACTTGATATGTTGATGCATTATGATGTAAGGAAGAACCCTATTGATCTTGGTGGGGGTCAAAGGTCATTTGGGGTCACATGGGGTCAAACCCTGAAATCCTTGTTTACACAATATCTCATGGTAGAAAACTTGGATTAATTTCAAACTTGATATGTTGATGCGTTATGATGTAAGGAAGAACCCGATATATTTGGGGATATTTGGGGTCACATGGGGTCAAACTCCGATCTTCTTGTTCACACTATATCTAAAGGCAGGAAGCTTGGATTCATTTCAGACTTGATATGTTGATGCGTTATGATGTAAGGAAGAACCGTATTGATTTTGGTGGAGGTCAAAGGTCATTTGGGGTCACATGTCGTCAAACCCCGAAATCCGTGTTTTCACAATATCTCATGGTAGGAAACTCCGATTAATTTCATACTTGATATGTTGATGCGTTATGATGTAAGAAAGAACCCGATGTATTTTCGTGAAAAATACAATAATAATAGAATTTATAAAAAAAACCGGTCCCTCAAAAAACCCTGAAATCCTTGTTTACACAATATCTCATGGTAGAAAACTTGGATTAATTTCAAACTTGATATGTTGATGCGTTATGATGTAAGGAAGAACCCGATATATTTGGGGATATTTGGGGTCACATGGGGTCAAACTCCGATCTTCTTGTTCACACTATATCTAAAGGCAGGAAGCTTGGATTCATTTCAGACTTGATATGTTGATGCGTTATGATGTAAGGAAGAACCGTATTGATTTTGGTGGAGGTCAAAGGTCATTTGGGGTCACATGTCGTCAAACCCCGAAATCCTTGTTTTCACAATATCACATGGTAGGAAACTCCGATTAATTTCATACTTGATATGTTGATGCGTTATGATGTAAGAAAGAACCCGATGTATTTTCGTGAAAAATACAATAATAATAGAATTTATAAAAAAAACAAAGTCAGTTATAATGACCTTTTGCATGCTTTCTCTGCCTGCCAGGAACTGTTTAATTGAGACCTCTCTAGTATATTTACTGTAATCCAGTACTACTATTTAATATTATTATCATTATTCTCAATTAGGAAGTGTATTATAGTTGTTTCTTTTTTTATTGATGTTTTTTCATTCATATCCATCCTATTTATTAAGGATTAACTTTCGTACATATCGACCTTTATGTTTAGATCCGCGTTTATATGTTAAAAAGATGTCAATAAACGGAGATGATGCATTATGATGTAAGGAAGAACCCTATTGATCTTGGTGGGGGTCAAAGGTCATTTGGGGTCACATGTCGTCAAACCCCGAAATCCTTGTTTTCACGATATCTCATGGTAGGAAACTTGGATTAATTTCGTACTTGGTATGTTGATGCGTTATGATGTAAGAAAGAACCAGATGTATTTTCGTGGAGGCCAAAGGTCATTTGGGGTCACATGGGGTCAAAACCTGAAATTCTTGTTTACATGATACATTATGGTAGGAAGCTTGGATTAATTTCAAACTTGATATGTTGATGCGTTATGATGGGAGGAAGAACCCTATTGATTTTGGTAGAGGTCAAAGCTTATTTGGGGTCATAGGGATCAAACTCAGAAAAACTTGTTTAGGATAGCTCAAGGTATGAAAGGTGGATGGATTTCAAAATAAGTATGTAAATGAATTATGGTGAGAAGATGGTCTGTATAAGGTTCTTTTTTTGTGGCGGTGAAAGGACATCTGGGGTCATGATCGGTCAAACTTTGAAAAACTTGTCAAAATGGGATATCTCAAGGTAGGAAACTTGGATGGATTTCCTAATTAGTGTGTGGATGTGTTATCGTGAGTTGAAAGTACTCTACCTGTTGTTTTTGGTGGAGGTCAATGGTCATCTGTTATCACCTGGCATCAAACTCTGAAAACCTTGTTTGCAGAATATCTTAAGGCACAGTATAAAATTTGGCTTTTTGAATGGAGAAATGTTTTGGTTAAAAGAAAAACCAGTCACTTACAGGTGGAGACAAAGGCTATTTTGGGTCACCAGTTGTTACAAGAAATGTAGCATTTTATTGAAAAGAGCATGTATGTATCATCGAAACCTCAATGCATTTTTGCATTCTGGTTTCTTGAAGACTTAAATTCAGGTGGGCCATGTAGCTGGTTGCTGGACAAATGAATTTGCAATTTGTGTGTATAATTTCAGACCTGAAAGCAAGAGTCCAAAGGTCCAATGAAGTTTTTCCTACTGTATGTATAAGAAAGTTATGATACCTACAGTTCCGTCAAAAGTTGTTTCCAAAGATTTGCAGGGACTGAAACTGCTATATTGGCCAAAACTACTATATTGGCCACAGGTTCAGAAAGGAATAGTGGTTTCCTTATAGTTTACAATGAATACATTTACAATAATGCACATACCAATTTACAACTCACTTTTGACTAACCACTGTCTGAAGGTCAGAAGGTACACCTTACAGAAGGGCATTAACTTGGAATGGCCTAACAAAAGCCTAGCATTGTGGTAAGCTCTTCATACTAGTCACTAAACATGAATGTGTAATACACTCCTCTCTTAATACTTTGCATATATGTAGCATAGAAGTGCAATGCTGGGTCTTGTTCAAGGGCTAGCAGTTCTAGGCCAAGTGTCACAAACCCCAACATTAATACTTGAAACTGGGTTAGTTAGTTACTAAGGTAAAGTTTTATGGCTCATTTTCTTATCAATTGATTAAGTTGTACCAGCCGCAGTACTTCTCCCAGTTGTGGCTCACTGGCTGTTTTCCCTACCCCATGGCTTATGATGGGCAGTGAGCACCAAGTCCAATGGCAGTATTTTTCAGTATGACCTGAATTTATGGTTTGGTAATTGATTTTCAAG
Source organism: Holothuria scabra (assembly GCA_037179385.1). Lineage (NCBI taxonomy): Eukaryota > Metazoa > Echinodermata > Holothuroidea > Aspidochirotida > Holothuriidae > Holothuria > Holothuria scabra. Next base: position 53,305,656 of record CM074180.1, read on the forward strand.
GACATAAGTTTAACTTTCAAAATAAAACCCCTGTGACATATTTATGTTTAATAATTGTCCTTGAAATGAAGATGGCAAAACAAATGATAACATTATGCCATAAAGTATATGGCATGGCCTTCCCAGGCTTCCCTAAACATCAAATATTTGCATATTGAGTTCATCATATGCATGATTAAGTGCAAATCAGAATTGAAATGTTCAAATTCAAATGGAAATTGCGGCAACTTTCTTGGTGTCTAATGCATTTTGCATCAAACTTTGTCCTTTTCATGTTACACAACATTTAAAACGTGATTGCTGTTGAAAGGAAATGGTTTAAAAATCTGCTTTTGTATTTATGCAGGGTGTATGGTAACATGACCATGGACACAATTGCTCAGAGTGCCTTTGGACTGCAGATAGATTCCCAGAGCAACCCAAATAGTCCCTTTGTGAAACATGCAATGGCAATTATGAACATGAAGTTGACCAGTCCTAGACTATTGATGGCATGTGAGTTTTCTTTTTTTACTCTTAAGTTTAAAAAATGTTTGTGGGATTCTCTGCTAAAGGTCAGTATTTTAAAAGGAGACCCCTTTAATATTCTTGTTATCCAGAAACAAGTGCAGAGCTGCCAACCATTCTGTTTTAGCCAGAATAATTCTGTTTTTTTTTTGTTTTTTTTTGAGAAAAATGTGGCATTCTGTTTTTTCTTGTCGAATTCTGTTTTTTCTTCAAGATTCTGAATTATAGGCTCATTTACCATACATAGTGATATGCATTGCTCAATTTGCAGTTTGCACTGCATAATAAAGCCATATATGTCCTGCACATATGATATGTGAACTTCGCAGATGCCAGATATCGCCCACAATGCTTGCATTCCTGTACAAGTGGAGGAAACTCAGTTTGCCCAGACCCCATTATTGTTACCTTGGCACAGATTGCACAGCTTGTCAAAAAATAGTATGCTGTGCAGTTATTGTACCAAGTTGTAAATTTTTTTTTTTGCCAAATTCTGTTTTTTGCTGGAAATTCTGTTTTTTGTTTTAAGGAGATCTGTCATGGCTACCCCAGTGTTTAGGGAAGACACCCCATTTTTCAATAATACAGTTTGTACAGTATTTGCTAAGAGCAAGCAGGTCAAAGGTTGGAGTCAGATAGAACATTGGTCAAACAGTGCGATGAAGCAAATTCATGTTTTATCTCATATGAGCTTATGTTCATATGACATAAAAACTATCGCAATGCTCTCCATATAGCCCTGTCACGGTTGATTGAGTGAAGTGTAAATAATACTCTCATGTCCCACTGACCACTCTGCTCATTGACCGACTACACTGAGATAACAGCACAGAGCTTCCTTATGTAGTCACACTATTTCCACATGGAGAGGAGTCTTCTGGTACCCTACCTGCAATTTCATGGTCCACTGGGCAAGGGAATCTTTGTCTAAATGTGCAATTAATGAAGTAAAAATACTCTGGAAAAGACCTTAAAATCAGGGTTTTTGTAGTATCAGGAAAGTTAGCCTAATGATATCAACTCAAATTGGCCAGGATTTTCCACATTTTGTACTTTACACTGTACCACTAAAGCTGAGGTCACACTTCATTGAATTCCAAGCCCAATTTTGTGAGTTTTTGTGAATGTTTGCTCAGAAAGAATCCATTGCAAAATTTGCCAACCTGTGTAGTTATATGAGTTGCATAGCAGGACTGTGAAAGTTTATAACTTGAGACTATTTATTTCATGACGTAACATAGACAGACGGCTTTACCAGACTATGTGTGTCTGATAAAAGCTGTCTGACATCAAGAAAACTTCAGTTAAAATTTTATTTTCATAGTCTTGTGATGCAATTTACAAAGTTTTAGCTCTTTCAGACCAGAGAAAGATAAGATTTAAATAAAACCTCACAAAAACCAGATTGTAATCCTATCCAAATTGTAATGCACTTAATGTACTGTACATTCTAAAATAGTGATCTTGGAATGGCAGAATTTTACTTTGTTATCATCTATGCCACTACAGTAAGCCACTGAAAATTAGTGCCTGTTAGTTTTATGATATCTTTATTGCTTTTATAACATTTTAAAAGTTCAAATGGCTTCAAATTGTAGGTGTGAATATGAAAAAATATATTAGAGGCATGTTCTCAATGATCTTTGGTCTTAAACTTTTCATACCTTCCTTTTCATACCCATTAACTTTTTCATTTGCAGTTTGGTTTCCACAACTTGCTCCAATTTTTAACTACTTCAGAATTGGAATGATCCCCAATATTCACAAGAAGTTTTTCATTGATGTCACTAGCCAGGCTGTGAGCTTAAGAAAAGATCCCAAGAATAAGGTAAAGATAAATTTAATATCTCTATCACAATATTTTTAGCTTGCCTAGTTTCTCCCTTACAGTACTGGCAAGGCAGTTTTTTTTAGTCTATTTGTCAACGTCAACTCAGTTAAATGCAGAACACATACTTTCCTTTGCAGTAATTAACAGAATAAGTAATCATGGTGTAAATGAGAATGTGTACAGTGGTGTTATGTCAAGGTTGACACCCCTCGGCTATCCCGGCTATAGCCCGCTTTAAATTACTATAATGGCGATCCGGCGGTAAATTTTCCCCCGATGATAAACAGCAGACTTGGGCTTCATTTCACCTTGGCGATACTGGCCGTCTATTCATGAAAGGATTAAATCGATTTCTATTGTTAAATTATTGCCGAGTTAGCATCGGCTAATCCTGATGATAAAGCTGGATGTTGGCAGAGCAGCCAGGCTGCAATGAATACTGAATGCAATGAGTGCCCCGCACGTTCCGTGAGAAGGCTGTACTTTATACTTAACGGCAGAAACTCTTCAGACTCTAACCAATAGTATGAAATACAAGTAGAATGCATAAATAACACAGAGAAATGTAATTAGAATATATTGGAGAGTTTTTTTATTTTTCATAAAACCTCCGATGTAAGTGCGGGCAGAAGGGTGGTCATTTTACGTTTCTGCAGTGAACATGAATTCTCGATGCCTCAGGATGGACATTCATGTCAGAATCAATTTGCAGAAAATGTTAAAAAAAATCCAGCTAAATATATCGGCACTCGCATATTCCTTAGCTTACACCACACGGAATATTGCCAGAGTCAGTTGCGTATGTTCATTCGGTCATGTTGTGTTTTGGTACAAATGAATTTGGGAGAAGCCATTACAAAAAGGTCTGCAATCCCGAAATTGTTTAACATCTCAGGCTGCCCGCTAGCATTGCGGGTTTTGCGTGGTTTCAAATGTTGCAGCCATGGAAATTCAAATTTAAAAATGAAAAAAGCGGCGATGTCACAATTAAAACAGCAGCCAGCCGTTCTAAAATCCATGAGTCATCCTAGAAAAATATTTCTTTATTAACAACGGTTTTTTGTTTAGACTTTAGTGCGTGTAATGTAGGCCTACCGTGAAGTAGCCTAAGCTTATTTGAAAAACCACGACACAGGCAAAATTTCACTCTCGTTTCGTGGAGTCCAACAATCTTGTTGTATCTTCCATTTAACATGTTACCTAGGTACGAATTTTTATTGTCAGTTTACATGTTAATTTCATTTTTTTCTTTTTGTAATGACGCAACTCTTACGTTTTAAAATAGTGGGTTACTGTTAAACAAAATACCGCAATATTTGGTTCTGCCCAACCTAAATTCAACAAAAATGGTACATTGCTAGTTCTAATTTATAAAATCCAGCCAACCAGACTTGCATCTGCTAGGCCTCAACTCAACGCCTTACTTTAAAAGATCCCTGTCATGAGTTACGGAGGCTAGTAGTCATTTTCACATATTTTCAAAGGCAGGTTTTTGATGTTCTGTCGCAAATTAAAAATGCAAAATTCGTTGATTTTCAGATATGAAATTGTATTCCTTGTTTACAAAAAGGAATTTAAACAAGCAACATTACATTGTGAGTGAATGCCTACTAAATTTCAGTTGTCCCAAGTGAACCGATTTATTCAAGTTGTGCATAGAGTAGGCAGTTTAAGTAACGAACCTTTTAATCACTGCCACCTCATCGAGACATGAACACGGGGCACAGTTGAGCCCTGTGCACAAAGGTTAGACCCCAGGAGATAAAGAGCAGAATATTCGGTGAAAACTTCAAATACCTTGCTCAGAAAGGGCAAGTGTTCAACTAAGGAGGTTTTAAAAGGCACACCATCTCTAGTTCAACAGTACTCAGCCGAGTCTAGCTCAGTCTCAGCTAATCTGATTTCATGGAATTAGCTGTTTGCAGCTTTGATGCGTATATTATTGAGACCAATGAAATAAGATAAAGAAGTGGTTGACTTAGTTTGAAAGGATTTAGAATAGAGAGTGAAGTTAAATGCCACACTAGAAAAATCGATTACTTGAGGACAATCATAAAGCGCACCATAGCAAGGCTAAAGAACCTCTACATACAGTAACAAACTTAATAAATCGCAAATTCCATATGACCAATGTGTTAAGAAACAAAAAATAATAATACCAGCAAAACACAATCAACCATTAAAATAAATAAAACTTAAGCTGTTTTTGGTTCCTTGTGTAACAAAGGAACCTATGCAGTCACCTTGGCGTATGTATGTGTGTGTGTGTGTGTGTATGTGTGTGTGTATGTGACGGATTGGAATGCGAGGTATGTGGTGCGATAACTCAATAACCGAGTGATCAATTTTTTTCAAACTTGGTATGTATGTAGATGTTGTGGAGTAGATGTGCCCTATCGTTTTTGGTGGAGGTCAAAGGTCACTGGTGATCCCCAGAGGCCAAAAACTGAATTTCTGTTAGTAGCTGTAACTCAGTATCCGTTGTTCAAGCAGTGGCATCATTTTAGGATAAGTTAGATTGGTAGGAGGTGAAAATGTTGGTACATTAACCAAAATAATTGGAAAGGGTCAAAAGGTCAAAAAGTAATGTTTTATTGATATCTTGCCACTGAAACATTTTAGAGGGGTGGTGTAATGGAGATTTGTGTTCGTCTAAGTGAAATGCACGTGATGACCCCCTTGACCTCACTTGACCTCATTTGACCTTTTGACCTTTGTGACTTTTTTGTGACGTCAAGATTTGTCTTGATCAGACGAACCAAAAAGGCTATTACACTACCCTCCTACAATGTTACTTGAGTTACTGACATTTAAATGACAGGCTAGTGTGTACATGTAGGTCATATGTAGGCCTATTGCAATGCCAGGTATGAGGTGCAATTACTCAATAACCAAGTAACGTAGTGGAAATAATGGAAAGTTGTGTTCGTCTAAGTAAAGTGCACGTGAAGACTCTTTGGGTCTTTGTTCAATTGGTTTAAAAGTCCAGCTGAAGTTTAATGCCTTTAGACAAATGCAATGTATAAAAGAAAAGAAGAATTATAACCCCCTCTCAGTCTAAAAGCAGTTTAGTTAACAATCAGGACAGTAATGCAATTATTATTAAAAACAATCTTTTCCTCACATACAGTATTGAATAAAGTTATTCACAGTGCAAGCTAAGATTCCAATTTCAATAGTAAAATATGAAAGCAGTTTCTCTTCTTTACCTCTGCTTTTACCCTAGGGACTACAATGCTGTTTCTAACACCCTCTTTAGGTTAAAAGGTCAAGTTGAAAGTCATTTATTAGATTCTACAGAGCTATGTTTGTTTCTTGGTCTTCTAGCCAAATTGTGAAGAAGTAATTGGTGGTAATAAATCACTATCGGGCTGCCTTTAGTAGCAGAATTGTGGGCTTTTCCTTATTTTTGCTTTTCAGGCAAACACATTGGGTAGTCTAAAGGACAACCATGACATAATTTCTAGTCATCCATCATAAATTTTGGTGGTCAGGAATGACCAGATGACTGTTAAATTTCTTTGGTGCAGAAGAGACTGTGTTTATTTAAAATCAGTTTTGATCTACTTTGACTGTATTTGACCTTTGTGACTTCTTTTTAAGGTCTGGATTTGCATTGTTGAGATTGACCAAAAAGGCAATTAACTAACCTCCTATACTACCCCAAACTCAAGTAAATGACATTTTAGTGAAAGGTGGTGAATGTATTTGTCGCATGGAAGTGGGCAGTGTGCAGTGTGATAATTTGAAAAGTTTAGTGTTCCATTTCTCTCAAACGGCAAGTGCTTGTATGATTTTGAAATTTAATGTGCCCCTATGTTTTTGGGTGATGGCCAAAAGTCATTGGGGTTAAAGGTGCAAATTATGCCTTACCTTGGGACTACCTTAATACAATATCATCTTTAATGCAAGGAACCATAGTGCCCTTGGGCTCTTGTTTGAACAGCGCAGTAGATTTGGAATTCCGTATGTGAAAAGGAAGAGAGTTAACCTCTTTGGTTTGTCACCTTTTCCGGGATGCAATTTTAAGTTTGCTGTTCATAGCCTATATAAAGTTTGTTGCAAACTTGCCCTAAGCCTATTTTGTTGGAAAACGATTTTTAACTGTATCCACTATGCAGTTTAGCGAGTCCCAACATTCGCCGACAGACTGCATTGTCAAGTGGTAAGAGCATCAGATTTGCAGTCGGGAGTTGCGAGTCCTGGCCAGGTCCTACCGAACGCTTAAAAAACGTTACTTACTGCCATCGTGCTAGGTGCTCCGCATAATTAATGGGGTAGGTAAAACAAGCCAGTGAGCCACAACTAAGTCAAAAGGCCGTGGCCAGCATGAGTAAATCAACTGGTTGGAAACTGGGTCTTGAATTAGTCACCTAAAATTCACACCACAATTGAGAAGCCACTGTTTCTTTTGTGTTTTTGCTCAATTTTCGCCGGCGCATTTGATTAACTCCATAGTTTCACTTTTTGTGTGCCTGACTGCGGGTTAAAAGACCAAACGTTTTACAAAACCGGAAAATATATTTAGTCCCAGTCATCTGCAAACCTTGGTATTCTTGTTATTTTTCCAAAGTAAAATTGGTCGGACGGCCGTTATACATGGTCGATCGGTGTATATTCGGCTCTAGCCAGCCTCTGGGGCAACTACAGTAGGAGAATGGAGGGGACATGCAAGCAGAATAGACCCATTCTTTTCACGAAAGGTTTTTTTAGGAACTTTAGACTAATATTCCAATGGGTAGACTTAGACACCCAATTCGGAAAACTCGGGGGGGGGGGGGTGCACAATCATCACTCTTGTCAACTTTATTCTCGGGCTAATTGTTATTTATACAGTTTCTTCCCCAATACTCTGAAAGATTGGAAGAATCTTCCTGCTACTCTGATAGATGTTATGGATAGTCGCGTGGACCCTGTCCAGTACATAACCAGTTTTATTAGACAGAGAATATGGCACCCCATGACGCATGTGCGGTGTAGTAATGTCTACTGGATGTGTCACCGTAATCCGAAGAGAGAAGAATTGAAGGAGGGGGTATGCTTCGCATTTTCAGTCTCACAAGCCTCTCCCTACCTTGGGTATCCTGGACCCTTTCTCATTTACAGTTTCTCTCTGCAGCCTGACCTGAACAAACAAGGGATGTGATATTATTTAGCGAAAGGTATGGAAAGTGGTCTTACCTTAAGTAAAGATGGTATGTCCCACGCAAGCAGTTTGTATATATCCAACTTAAATCCATTTAATCAAGCCCCGTCAGCACTGATGTATGGTATTATGACAAATGACAAACTTCGATAGCCTACAAGAAAACTGTTTGGCAAGAAGCTACACTCAGAACTTGCTGCTGATTAATTCAATAACACAACACTAAGCATCGCACATGGTTTACAAAACAAAAGCAAGCCCGATTCCCAAGCACATTTCAAGAACATTTTTCATAAACAGGTCATGCATCTGGGCAAGTGACCTCGTTTTCCGCATTGCGCGGTCTTCGCTGCATCCTTTGATATTCACCGCCGTAGACTGGGCGACGTGGTGGCTATTTAGAAACTTCCACTCCTGTCTAGAATTCCAGCCATTGGGGTGCCGCGCTGTGACCTGGTAAGAGTGTGTCCTGTATTTTCATAGGTGAAGTTGCAGCAAATCTTTTCTCACATTTTAGGCCTCGGGGATATTTTTCCGAAGTCCTCCCGACCCTCTGACAAAAAGCCATTCGGTGAAACCGGGGCTATATCACTGTTCCCAAGGTTCAATGTTCCCGGGGAAGACCCCGGCGAAATCAAACTTTAAACTGCTTCCCAAGTAAGTTACATCCGATGAAAGACAACACTTGACCAACCTCACGGCCCGCACACCAAAACCATAGCTTTTTGCAAGCTCGGCGAAAGTAAACACTATTCCTGTACTACCTGTACTAGAAAATCTTTACTCCAATACTAAGTACATATACAGGCGTGGATCTAGACATTCTAAAAAGGGGGGCATGACTTAAGAAAAAGCATGGGGTGTGAGGGAGTTGCAACGCTAATTTCCTTTATGTTTTATTGTGGCGAAAAATGGAGGGCTGAGGCCGTAACCTCCCCTCCCCCTTGGATCGGCTCCTGATATATATTCGATACCTGAGAAGGGTTATGTTATTTTTTTGACGCTGTATTGGAAACTTATGACAACTACACAATGGGCCACATGGCGAAGTTTGAAGTGGAGGGGAGGGTAGTCACTAAAGGTGGCCCAATATATTTAACAACATAACAGCAATATAAGGCGGCTCGAAATGCTTATGACACAAATGGGAGGAACAAAAATCTAGAGCCCCACCCCCTCCAGCGTCGTCAGGGTGGCCCTGCTTCAAGGATATTAATTATTATTTGGCAAAAGTGCGGGTGCGCATGCACTGAGTAGCATGCCAGAAGAGACAGCTCAACTCCAAGCAAAACTGTTTGTCGAAGTTTTAGCGTGAATATTATTTCACTTAATCACTGTAGTACGAAATCGGGTCCAGAAAAAAATTTTTAAAATGGATACAAAAAATTAATAAAACGGGTCAGGTAACACATGCTCTAAAAAGTCTGTAATTGGAATCGGACATGATTGCCGCAACTTCTGGTTGAGCTATAGCCACACGGAAGTTCGAAAAACTTTTACTTGAAATATCATAACAGTAACTAAAACGCTAATATGCATCGAGTACAGTCTTCCCCGCACTGCGAAAATTCACACTTGGAAGTAACTTGCTTCGTGCGAGTCGTACACACGGCCGAAGCTTGAGAGCTCAGAGCTGCGTCACTGGGAAAGAAACAGATTGGTGACGTCATTGGAAACTCCCGCAAATCTTAACCTCTGATTTGTTGTAGGTGATGTCACGACCTAGCACATGACATTTTAGTCCATGGTTATTGGAGGGATAAAGGTGAAGGTGAAAGGTTAAGCTTTGCGGGAGACCACGATAGTCCAAAACATGTTGGAACATGTATTCCATTCAATGCACAATATATTGTGCATAACTATGTTAGCAGTGGGACGGGCCAGCGCTAACAAAAATCGGCAGTTCTAAATTTGCGGCGACTGCCTGTCCAGTTCAGATCTAGGCCAACGCAAGTCTTGGGGGGGGGGGTTGGATCGGGACGAAAGGCTTCAGATTTAAACAGAAGTTTTGTTTGTAATGTGCGGGCAATAAATCCTGCTAGTATTCATTGGCGAACCAGACTGCTCATTGAAAAGAACGCAAAAGCATATTTTCTCCCCAAATTTGGCCTAGGCCTAGGCCTAGTACGCTATTTTAGAAACATGCTGCTAGCCAAAACGTAGCGAGGGCAATCATACCAGCTTAAAAAATGTCTTGTCAAGGGTCGCAACAAGGTAAGCCTACTGTTGCATACAGTAAGATAGGTAAGGGTGAGACATGGCCACGGGAAAAAAATGAAGTGTTCTGTTAGCTGCCTAGCCACAGATATTTTGAAATCACTTTCGAAAGGGATGGTGGATCCAATTAATTGATTCTAAACTCCTTGTTACCGCGCCCATCTCTTACTGGAACGACTGCCACTCTATGGATTTTATTCGGATTATATAACTATTATTTTCTTTGGGCTCAAGACAACGAAATGGTAAGTTTATTTATTTCTTAGGTGTTACAGTACGTATATGGTACATATAACGTATATGTTACAGTATGTATACCGACCTGCCGACACTCGAGTGGGCGCTGGTGTTTTTATGCCCATGGCATTCCGGCCGTGGCCCGGCAGTGTCGTAAGAAGCGGCAAATGGAAGAACTTGCATTGTATGTAAACTGTGTTTGAAACCTTACTTAAACTTAAACATTATCATATTTAGGGCCTTAATAAAACTTTTACTTTTATAGGAGCATAGGAACATTGAGCTGAATGATTGGGCATTGGGCCCGGTAAAGAAAACCAAAGAAAGGAGTGTTGATTCCTAATTACTTGGTCGAGTATTGCATACAGCGATGTTTAAAGGCAAGAGAGTCCGAAGAATAGGACTGTAAACCCTAGCCACACCAACATGTGAAACTTTTTTCATCAAGCAATGGCCCATACATATTTTCAAAGTGATTTTCAAGTCGAACAGTAAATAATTTTGGTTCACATTTCATGGCTCCACATCCTTGTTTTATGGTTATCAGTATATTCCACGGAAGGTCCGGAACGATGTTTCTACCCTGATTACCCAACTCCGTTCCTGAAGTTTCTAGGTCTAGGTCTTTTTCTTTCTTATTTTTTGTTAAAGGCTAGCCGACAGTAATTTAGGCCCAACGTAGACGTCAGTTCTCGCAAAAATTATATTGCCCCAAATTCACCGGAAAGGTGATGCAAATCCATAATATTTTTTCAATGCAATGAAAGACCTAATATATTTTCAATGCAATGAAAGACCTACTTACGAAGAAAATGCATTCGAACACACTTAAAATTTATTGTTACTATAAAAAATAGAAAACGTTGCAACAGATTTTTTAAAGTCAACAATGAGGACCAAGTTACAGTGAAATTCCTTCTAAAGTGTAGGATATAGATCTCCTTTCTTTTTCAGCTCCCAAGAGATGCATAGTTATCATTACTTAGGGGCTATATCGATGTTCTCAGGGTTCACTGTTTCCGAGGTTCAATGTTCCCGAATCTTCGCAATAAACGTCCACACTTCTGGGAACATCGAACCTTGGGAGTAACAAACCTTTTAATCATCTCTAAATCATCAAGATGTATGGAAACCTGGAACAAGGAACCTTGGAAACTTCGAACCCAGGGAACATTGGGTAGACATTACCTAGTACTTATTTACTCGCTATCACATAATCTGACAACAAACTGGTGAGAGACTGAGCCGTAAAACCAATTTAACAGACATCAAAATAGTGAAGGGAACACACATTCTGTGACAGTAACTGTACCCTAGACTTATTACCGTATTGGCTATATACTTTTGAGAAAGAACCGAATGTTTTATTTTCATGCAGTACATCTGCAAAAGGCAAAAAAAAACAATATTTACAGAAATCAATGACAGTTAACACAATGAGTTTTTTGGGTCACCAAAAATAATTCTTCAAGGAAAATGAAAACATGAAGGTTGAAAGGGCAATACGTTACTCTATTTTCAAAATGGTCGTAGTATGTAATCAAGTTAACCTGGTGCCATGAAATTTTGTTGTTTCACGTTAAAGGTCACTTGCAAAGATCGTCATGTGAGTATTAGGTGACAGTAAGATGTCCTAAAAAACAAATGTTATTTTCCATCAATAAAGATTGTTATGTAATGTCCCGATTGCCAAGCCATCTTGCGCAATGTAGGTGGAGCAGTTCTGTTCATTTGCAAGTCACACCTGCAGGTCTGAAACATAAGTTTAATAATCAAGTGTAAACTCTCAACCCATTCAGTTGTACAGTGAATCAAATAGCCGTACGAACAACACAGTCCTTTAATTTTGGTTACCCGTTTAGTCACTGAATGGACTATTGTTACTCCCTATTATTCCTCGCGGACATCGTCCACCGTGGGCAATACCACAAACTATTGTTTGTGTCTATTGAGTTCTTTTTTATCACCGGCGGTAATGCAGATTATCCGACGTTAAAATCGGCGATCTTTTTTCTGCTCGGCGATATCAAGATCTGCAAGAGAACTTTTAGCAAAAAATACTGCTCGGCGATCCGGCCGTTAGTTACTATAACCGACCATAAGGGGCGATAAAGCTTCGGCAATAGTGTCAACCTCGACGTAACACCACTGTAACTCTATACGCAAGTTCGATTTACCACATAATGTCTATGCAATTACTTCGATGTTGACCAACTTATGTACATCTATCCGTTAACACTAAGGACTTATGGACCATAAAAATAAAATGCATGTTTACCTCAGAACCAGTAGGGGAAATATAATCTAATGTATTTTATTGCTATTATTTTCTCCGGTTGTACTGGCGGTATACCGATTTCGCCTTACAGGTCGATCCAGCGTTATATATATATATATATACATTTATTCTTGGCTATGTCCCTGGTTGGCATAGAGCATGCACAGGAACATATGTATGCAAGTCAGGTTTTGTGCTTGCAGCGATCTCCTAATTGCATGCAGAAATGAGTTGAATTGGAATAAAAATGTAAGCTCACCTCATCAACTTTGTTTCCAGACAGCTGTGATTACAAAACAAATTTGTATACATTCCTTACTCAAATCCTACCACTTAACAGCGTAAAACCTGATCTAAAAAAAGCTTAGGTTTTCTTTGCTGTTCACATTTACAGTTTGTAGCTGCTACAAAGCTTTAAATTGTGTAAAATCAATGAAATTATAGACAAAACCTGATACTTGTAATCGTTATCAAAGTTCCTATGCAACAGAGAAAACGGAGGAAGTCTGAAATTTTATCATGATCTTAAAAAAGATTGAATTTTTGTTTGGTCTTAGAAAATAGCCATGTGGTCTTGAAATTCGAAATCTTATCATTTTGGTAGTTGTCATCATGTTCAGTATACATTCATGCTTGGTAAAAGCATGAAGTATAAGCCATTTTGTGAGACATTCTTGATTTAACAATACTAAATATTGTCATTGTATTCTGAAAAAATCTGAAACTTTAGTATTCGAAATGTAGGAACCTTGCCTCAGGGTGGATGCAAATTTTGTTGGATCTTGTTGGCAAAAAGAGGTATATACAAAAGCATTTTAAAATACTGAAAAAGATCTGTAATTGTTATTGTAATGCCATTGCTATTGCCAAGTTTTGATGACATAATTTTGCAAAACTCCTTTGTTTGTATCAAGAAAGTCCACTTTAAAGACTGGATATCATCAATGACAGTGTCCTTCATTTTATTCTTGGCATCCCTGCAATATTTGGGCCTGCATTTATCCCATTATCATGCAGTATTTGGTGACTTCATTTATCCTATAAGTTTGGCATCCCTGCAATTTTTGGTCCTGCATTTATCCCATTATCATGCAGTATTGGGTGACTTCATTTATCCTATAAGCTTGTGGTTCCTGCAATATTTGGGCCTGCATTTATCCATTATCATGCAGTATTGGGTGACTTCATTTATCCTGTAAGCTTGGGTTTCCTGCAATATTTGGGCATGCATTAATCCCACAATCATGCAGTATTGGGTGACTTCATTTATCCTGTAAGCTCGGGGTTCCTGCAATATTTGGGCCTGCATTAATCCCATTATCATGCAGTATTGGGTGACTTCATTTATACTATAAGCCTGGCATCCCTGAAATATTTGGGCCTGCTTTAATCCCATTACCATGCAGTATTGGGTGACTTCATTCAACCTATAAGCTTGGGGTTCCTGCAATATTTGGGCCTGCATTAATCCCATTATCATGCAGTATTGGGTGGCTACTTTTATCCTATAAGATTGACATCAATGAAATATTTGGGCCTGCATTTATCCCATTATCATGCAGTATTGGGTGACTTCATTTATCCTATAAGCTTGGCATCCCTGCAATATTTGGGCCTGCATTAATCCCATTATCATGCAGTATTGGGTGACTTCATTTATCCTATAAGCTTGGCATCCCTGCAATATTTGGGCCTGCATTAATCCAATTATCATGCAGTATTTGGTGACTGCCTTTATCCCATAAGCTTGGGGTTCCTGCAGTATTGGATAACACCATTTATCCCATCAAGTTGATGTTTCTTCAGTATTGAGTGACTGCATATATCCCATAGGCAACACTTGATGTGTAAATGATGTGGTGTTTTTTGGCAATGTTCTGGTAGCCCTGTATTAGATGAGATAATTTAAAGGGTTCTTCTTTTTACTGAAGACACGCCTACTGGCTGGGGCTGGGGCCGGACAAAAAAAGGTTGGCAGTAGTGTTGCGAAAGACTGCTACAGACTTTTAGGGGGAAACAGTGGTTCAATGATGCTTTTTTTGTGGAGATTTGATTGACCACAATGTTGCTCCCTTCTGTTTATTCATATAGGTGAGAAGTAGGCCAAAAGACCATTTTCATTTAAGAAATTCCTCTGTCTTTCTTTGTACCTGTTTCTTCATTTAATCTCTGGTATACTTTGCTAAGGATAAGTGCTTTGACCAGAAATATTCTTATCTGTTTGGCTCCTTTCAACAGAGACTTGATATCCTGCAACTCATGGTAGATGCTCAGGAAAATCCTGACAAATCTGAGTCGGAAGAAATTCCAGATCTTGCTGGGCATAAGGAGAATGATGAGATGAAAAAAGAACTGACCACAGAAGAACTGATGGCACAGGTGAAGCATATTGCTTGTGTCTGTTTGTTTGTCTGCCTGTCTGTCTGTAAATCTGTTCTTCCATTGTCTGCTTGTTCCTCTGTCTCTCTATGTGAATGAGTTTTGCCCTGTGTATGGATGCTCATTCATAGGTAAGGAATAACTAAAAGTTCCCTTAATTGAAGTTTTCATTCCTGGTTATTCATAAACAGTGGTCAAATATATTAAAGTTGGGACAAATCTGAAACATTTTTTTCAGTAAAAATTTGGACCTAATAAAAAGGAAATAAACACATGGATATATTGTGTGAAAATAAGAATACCTTTGGGGATAAATTACAAAATATTTGATGCAAAACTAACTTTCAATTATTTAAAGTCTGAAAGACATTCTCTCTGAGCAATAATTAACTCAATAATAAATGGTTTTTCTTTATACTTCAGAGATCTGTTCAATGTTTCCACTTAGCACATACAACTCCATTATTGCAGTTAAGGAGCCCAGTTTGGGATCTGTCTTGATATCCTGTGGAGTTTAGCTCACCTCATCTTTGCCTCCATTCATGCATGCTGATAGATTTGTTTGCTTGGACAGCTGGTTGGCTGCTAGAGTTTCTTGCCCAATGTGAAATGGAAGAAATGAGCCAGCTTAGGCTCATGATTGCCTTGTCTTGCACTGTGGAAGTCAGGCAAATAATTGCCTATTCAGTCATTTCCAAGTTTGTCAACCAAGAAGTTTGTTGATTGAGAGGATGAAGTTGACTTTCAAACTCTTTTACAATGGTTTTCCTTGTATGATATATTCTGGAAAACAATCAGAATAAAGAGGAAAATTGAGTTGAAGGAACTAAATTGTAACTTTCTTTGTCAAACTATGATTGTCTGTTTATACATGACCATGTGCTTCTTATGTTTAAGGTAAATTTTTTCTTCCTTGCTTTTTTGTCATCAGGCTGTTGTGTTTTTCCTGGCTGGCTTTGAAACCACAAATATTGCCCTCTCATTTATGTCATACTTACTGGCTACACACCCAGAAATACAAGAGAAATTGTACCAGGAGATTCAAGATGTCAGTTCCTCAGCTGAGTCTTTCAGTTATGATGTTGTGAATAAAATGGAGTACCTGGATATGGTTGTCAGTGAAGCCCTGCGGCTTTATCCCCCTGGTTCAGTGTAAGTATAGATATCTCAGGAATCATCCATTTGCAGTGTTTCCTTTACGATCTTATTATTCATTGAGCCAATCCACTCTATAATAGAAAATTTGGCTCACTGCAAATTTCAGTTTTGTGGAATTGTGCTCTTGATATTACAGTATTTTTCCAATTAAGTGGCACAACTGTGGGTCATGTCAAATAGCTTGACTTAAGTGTAAACATTTCTTAATGTTGGGCTCTGTGGATGTTCCCAAGGTATGACCTTACTCCTACACCTTAGACCTAATTTAAACATCAAATCACTGCTACCATTAAAAAACATGAGTGAAATGGTAGAACATAAAAAACTGTGGGAACATTAAACCCTCTGAAACTTGGGTAAACTCGGTATTGACATGGGATCAGTATTAGCCAATATCAAGAATTGAGTTACGTGTTTTAGTAACATTTGCTGCCTCTCATATCAGTAGATCACAGGTGGAAAGTCCTTTTGTTTTATTCCAGAGCAGACCGTGTTTGTACTGAAGACATCACCATTAATGATGTAAAGTTTTCCAAAGGAGACTCAATCTTTTACAACATTTACTCTCTTCACCATGATTCAAGATATTGGGAGGATCCACAAAAGTTTGACCCTGAGCGGTATGTATCTATTTTGATGTTTTTGTTCCATTAAATGAAAATTGACCTGATCATGTGCATGGGTGTACTTTTGAGCTTGGCTTATCAGGACAAAATTTTGAAGAGAGACAGTTTTTGATTCCTTGCCAAAGGCAGGCGAGGAATCTATGCAATGGTGATCTTGTGTTTACTTGCCTGTGTATGTTGGTGTGTGACACTTTGGGCTTGTGTACACAATATCTCAAGAACAGTAGCTTGGAGGATTCTCATACTTGGCATACATGGCCCATATGGAGTAGAAGATTGTTTTCAGGTTTTTTTTGGGGTGGAGATTTAAGGTCATGTAGTATGGTCACCAGGGGTCAAAATCTGAAACCTTGTGTAGACAGTATCTGAAGGTAGGAAGCATGCATAAATTTTGTAATGGGCATGTGGGTGGGTTATAATAAGAAAAAGAAACCTATCAGTTTTGGTGGAGGTCACAGGCCATTTTTGGTTACCAAGGGTTTAAGACTAAAAACTTTGTGGATTTCTCAAGAATTGTAAGTTGTAGTGTCCTCATACTTGGCATGTAGATGGCCCATATTGAATGGATGGTCCCTATTGTTGGTGAAGGTCAAAGTTCATATGAGGTCACAAGGAGTCAATGTCTGAAAACCTTGTTTACACTATATTTGAAGGTAGGAACCCTCCGTATTTAGTATGTGAATGTGTTGTAGTGAGACAAAGAAACTCATCCGTTTTGGCAGAGGTCAAACATCACTTGAAGTCACCAGAAGTCAAAGTGTAAAAATATTGTTAGCAACATATCTCAAGAAGGGTGACTTAGAGGGTTCTCATACTTGACCAGTACATGGTCCGTATTGAGCAGATGATCTCTATTGGTTACAGTGGAGTTCAAAGGTAATATGAGGCCTCCAGAGGTTGAAGTCTCGGTACCATGTTTACACACAATTGCATGTTGGAAACTGGAATATTTTTAATTTCACACATTTTATATAGTTGTAATATAGTGAGCAGAACCCTAGTTTTTGGTGGTCAAAGATTATTTTCAGTCTTGGAGGGTCCATTTCACTGAACCTGATTTGCCCAATGTATCAATGTAGGGAGCTTGGATGCATTTTTGATTCCTTGCTGAAGGCAGGCAAGGAATCTATGGGATGATAAAGTTGTGTGCATGTATTTTGGTGTGTGTTTGTGAAAACTTTGCTGGTTTATCCGATAGCTAAAGAAGGGAAGATCAGACAAAGTACACAAATGCCCCATACTGAGAGAAAGAACCCTTTCCATTTTGGTAGAGGTCAAAGGTCATCTGGGGTCACGGCAGGGGGTCAAAAGCTGGAAACCTTTTTTTAATCAATATTTCAAGGTAAGAAGCCCTTGATTAATTTCAGCTATATGTTGATGCATTATGTTGTGAGGAAAAACTGTTTATTTTGGTAGAGGTCAAAGGTCATCTGGGGTTACAGGGGCTAAAACTCTGGAAAGCTTGTTGACAAAATATTTTGGGATAGGAAACCTGAGGAGATTTCATTTTTGGTATGTGAATGTGTATGGTCCCTATTGTTTTGGTGGAGGTCAAAGGTCATGTGGGGTATCTATCTATCGATCTATCTATCAATCTGTCAATCAATCTATTGATATATCTTTCCCGAGGTCAAAGGTTATCAGAGGTCACTGGAGGTCAAAATGTGAAAACTTTCTTAATACCACTCAAGGTGAGGAACTCAAATAGATACTACATGTGGTAGGTGGATGCACATTATGGTGAGAAGTTCATTAAGTGAAAGCCCTTGGTAAAATTGCCTAACACTACACAGTCTGAAACCTGACTTTTAGGCAGTTAAGTCTAGTTTTTACTTGATGTTTGCACCAACAGTTTATAGCTACTCCAACCTTAAAGTCAGTAAAAATATGACGAAACCCAACAAGCATTGGATTGGCCATAAACTGTGGGTGCTAACAATCAATTAAAAACCCGACTTACCACCCAAAAGTCTGGTTTTAGGCTGTTTAGCCATAGGCAGTTTTAGTAAGGACCATTTCACCTAACGTTTGTCCCTGTTTTTGTTGGTGGAGTTCAAAGGTCACCTGACATAGCATGCTAGTATTATGTTTGAGTGAGATGATATGGTACATTATGGCATTATTTGAAATAGAACATTAAGTTATCATCAAAACCTCAGTGCACTTTTGCATTCTGGTTTCAAAAGTAAGCAATTTATTAATTTACATTGAATGAAATAGAAGTATGTTTTTACGTTGATGTGAAAGTTCATCTGGTGGAAGTCAACATCAAACTTAAGTAAGAAAAACCTGGAAAACTGTTGATCTCTCTCATGGTACAGGCAGCATGAAATCTTTTGTTGCTTGTCATGGGTTCTAGTGTGGGTCCCCCCTGCCCCTTCCAGAAGATACAGGTAAAAAACCACTGTTTTATTTCCATAAGATTAAAAAATTGCCAGTATCTTAGTTTCTCATTTAAGAGAAGGACACCTTTGCAAAAATATACAGTCTCTAAACTCCCTTGAGAATGCACCTTGAAGCAAGCTTTTACTACCCTGAAGTTTGAACCCACCTGTAACTTTGTTCAAAGGCAGCAGCAATTTGAACTTTGGGTTTGGCAGTAGTAAATCTCCCCTTCCCTGTTTGAGTTTCTGTTAGAATCCCTGGTTTGGTATTCAGATGCATCATATTGGTTTAGGAAACTTTCAGTTTCACTGTATAAAGTAGATGGTAAATAAGTTAGTGATGTCCAAGCAAAATCTGATATTAAAGGTGACAATGAAGGGTATTTCCTGAGAAGTTGATCAAACAGAGCAATCAGTCTTACTGTCCAATGAGCACTAGACTATCAGTCAATTTAACAAGTCTCATGGTAAGTCTAATCTAACAGGTGAAAAGGTTTTGTAATTTCTTGCATACTTTTTTAAGTCATTTAAAATGTTTTGGGGCTTGAACATAACAAATTTCACATCAAGACAGGTGTAAATTTACAAAAGAATTTGACTTTTTTAGTAAAATTATTGCCAAATTCATTTGCATTTCAGAAACTCCCACATCATTACACACCCAGTGCAAGTCATTCTTGAAAAGTCTATTAGATAAAATATGAGTGACTGACAAATCTCCCTTTTCATTGTCAGACTTTCTGTGGCATCATATTGGAATGATGGGTAATTTTTATCTCAGTACATAACATGTATTGAGATACTGTCACACTAGCTGGTTGCTAGTTGTAAACTAAAATCCTATTCAGCATGGCCATGTTTCTCAGAATTGGCCTTGCATAAATTGCAAGACTGTATTTCATACATTATGTTGTGGATGAATTCAAATAAGCTTAAATTAAATAATGACAAAACTGAGTTTTTTATAGCTGGTACAAAACAAAGTCTCCAAAAACTTCCTTCACTACATTCAGAAGTTGGACCCAGTTATATTATCCCCTCTAGTGAAATTCGTAATTTAGGAATTATGTTTGATTCAAACTTTAAAATGACGAAACATGTTAACAGCCTAGTCTCATCTTGTAATTATCATCTTAGGAATTTATTTCGTATTGGTCGGTACCTTGTTGAAGAGACTCGTCATTCTGCTGTCTGTGCTTTCCTCCTATCACATTTTAATTACGGCAATGCCCTTTTATATGGTGCTTCATCAAAGGACCTTAATCGCCTCCAATCCTTGCAAAATCGTTGTGCTAAGTTTATTTTCTCGGCAGGTAGATTAGATAGCCCCAAACCTCTCCTACGTGCCCTTCACTGGTTACCTATTCGCGAAAGAATCCAATTTAAAGTTTGTTTATATGTTTACAAATGTTTAAATGATTTGGCTCCTGCCTATCTCTCTAATATGCTCCAAAGGAAAACCACACCTTTATCTGGTCCTGTTACTAGGTCTGCAATGGACGGGGCCCTACCCCTCATACCTCCTTCCAAAAAGCGAGTAGGTGAGGAGGCCTTTTCCATTGCAGGTCCTATGTTATGGAATTCTCTTCCTCCTCACATACAGAATTCCAAATCTGTTGCACTGTTCAAAAAACAGCTTAAGACTTACTTATTTAGTTGATTGTGTTTTGCTGGTATTATTTTTCTTGGTGTCTTAGCGCATTGATCATATGGAATTTGCGCTTTACAAAAGTTTGTATGTATGTTTATATGTATGTAGAGTTTACATTTTGATCATAATATCTTTTAGAGCATACTATTGTACAATTTTTTATTTAGTCAGATTTTTAACTGGATAATCTGATAGGTTGATAATTTAGTTATTTTCTCTCTGACAATTGGTCAAAAGGTTGTGCAAAAGGAAAGTTTCTTTTCTGCCTATTGTCTTATACTCCTTTTTTGCCCACAGTGCAATTGTGTGTGTTTTAGTCTGCTATTTTGTCTTCGACTTCAAGCCCCTATTAAGGCAAGAATAGGGTAACTGTTATGATGATCTTGTTGAGAAGTTTATTTACAGTTGATTGAGTTTCTAAACAGGATTCCAGTAGCTCTCAACCTTCAAAAGATTTGCTCTTCACCAAGAGGTTTCAGTAAGATTATAAGAGTTATAAGGTTGATGTTAGGAAAACTAGGTGGGAAAGTGGTCGTAAGAAAACTTGTTTGTTGGAACTGGTTTGAAAGTTTTTTTTCTTATAAGACTGATCTCCATCTAGCTGGATAATTACTTGTGCTTGTAGTGTTAGTGTGCTTTACAAAGATCATTTTCAGTATAAAAGTATCATTATTGATTTTTTTTTTTTTGTTTGATTGATAACCTTTTCAGTTTTAGCACAAAAATGTACAGTATCAGGATATTATAAATCTCTGCTATAAATATTTGAATGACAGCAGTGTACCACAAAAGCTTAACCAACCTGTACTGTAGACTATGTGATATGGAAACTTTGTGTCATATTTCATTTTATGTATGATACTGTACCTGATCACCAAAAGGATGTTTGCTCTTTTCTGTTGTATCATAAAAACTCATGAAAAACACATCATTCCACTGGATCATGATTACCATTGTTCATGCATGTTTAAGATTCTGCAGCAAAGCTGCTCTAGTATCATCTTGCATTGATTAAAGGAAGGGTTGTGAAAGGTCATGTCTTTCTGCAAACATTAAAATATGATATCACTTATCAAGATAAAGGAAAGATTCATGCCAGAAGTCAAAATCTGAGATCCTTGGGGGGGGGGGGGAAGAAATATGAAGGCAGCAAGGATTGTTGTTTTACTTTCTTGCTGTGTGAAATAATTAACAGGGGTCCTGCTGTTATGGAAAACTGTAAAAGTTATGATATTTTGGAAAAAATTTTCAAGGCTTAGAAACGTTTTGAAATTCAGGATAAATTGTGTGAAGTCCTGGAAAAGTCATGAAAATTTTAACAAAGTGACATCTTTACATTCTTTCAATCATTTCAAAATGTATTCCCATAGGTAATATCAAAGTTAATTGTTCTTCTCACCTCAAATTTTATGTAATTTTATGGGAGAAGTTGAGAGAAAAGTCATGGAAAATCTTCATATGACACTAGGAAAGTTGATCCCTCATAAGGTATGGGAAATAAGCTGCTCGTTGATCTGTACAAGGAATCTGATTATGTTTTTAAAACAAAGTTTGACCACTTATAAATAGACATCCAATGATAGACTAATAAGTTTGGAGTGATAAACACCCCCTTTAATTATGTGGTGAATTATGTAACAACCTACTATTTATAAAACTCCTCAGAACTGCTTCAACAAGTCGCATTGAGACAATATTTTTTATCTTCATCACCAGTTTCAGCAAGGAAAACAAGGACAAGATTCATCCATTTGCATACCTGCCATTTGGAACTGGTCCTAGGAATTGCATTGGAATGCGTTTTGCTGTGCTGGTTGTGAAGACAGCTTTGGCAAGAGTGGTACAGAAGTTCAAATTTGAACCATGTGAAAAGACACAGGTAATCCCGCAACAGTGTTATTATTATAGCACAAAGCCAATGAAAACCTTGGACCCTGACATATAAGGCATTGATGATAAGAGAAACAAATGCAGTCATGATGGTTTATGTGTGTGCACACCTACAAACACAGCACATACCATACTCAAAGCCCTGCAGGGTACAGAAAACAGTTCTCAGCAAGGAAATAATTGGAAATCCCCTTTAGATGGTGACCTAATGTAGCAACCAAATGTCTGGAGGAGGATCCCAATATCATGTGACAGACCTCATTGCAGTGTCCAGATTTTCATGTAGTTATGATGGGTAAGAGCCCAGCGTGAGCGAACAAAAGACCTGGGAGGCTTGAGCTCTCACACGTGGTCTGTACCTTCAAAAGCAGTGTTTGTAGGTGCATAAAATGCTTATCCCTTGGCTAATACTCAGAGTAGGTACACCACATACCTGTAGTCAAAGCCCTATGCACAGAAAACAGTTCCCAGTAAGGAAACCCTTGCAGCATGTGAATGCCTGGAGAGAGGGCAGGCTCCTGGGTATCACATGACAGATCTCATAAGTTTCTCAATTTTGAGGTAGCTATGCGAGGTATGAGCCATGCATGAGTGAGGAAAGATGTGACAGGCTGAGTACTCAAGTGTGCCTGTACCTGCAAAGGCAGTGTTTGGAACTGCTATCTTATTAGGTGTTGGCTGCTTGTGAGAGCTGGAGTCTCACATGTCTTTCCACACTCATGCAGAGCTCATAAATAGCATAGCTAGTACCCCAAACTTTAGAAACTGCATTGAACTCTGCCATGTGATGCCTAGAGTTTACACCTCTCTTTAGGCTTTCAAGTACTGCATGTGCTCCCATTTTAAAGGGGAATTCCCAGTACTTCCTTCCTGGAAACTGTTCTCTGTAAGCCAAAGGGTATTGGGGGTGAGTATGTTCTGTGTGTGTGCATATGTTATTGGTGCAAATGGGGGGCATGAGCAGTTTTGCCTTCACACAAGTGTTGATACAACTGCTAGTGGGGATATCCCCAATTCCCAAATGTGAAATTTGCCATGGAATTGAATTTTTCACCTTCAAAGATGTGTCCCAGTAAGTTTGAAGCATTTTGGAGTTAACATTTTACTTATTGTAAACCCATCATTAACACATGTAGCTATGTGTGTGGTATGAGCATACTGTATCTGGGACATGAGTGTTTTGTCTGAATCAAGTGTAGATGTGTAAGAACACAATACTGGCTTACAAAAGTGGGACATGTGGGTCTAAAGCAAAAGATAAGAATGATTTATGATTTAATTGCTGCAATTTGTTGATAAATGTGCTGGGAAATGTCATCAAAATGTAAAGCATCATGTTTGTTGGATGAAAAAATTTTGTATGTTACAAAAACTGGTTGTAATGTTTGGTTAGTTACATTAAGACACCAAAGTAGAATTAGGTATCAAAAGTAAACTTAAAAGACTTAAATTGGTTTAATTAAACTATCAATTTGTTCATATTACAAGTTGCAATAATATGTTAATATATCTTGACTAAGGATCCTCACATTTTGCATCCCTGACCATGTATGCACCAAATCTAACATTAGTTACATAAGACACCATTTTGTCCCACTTTTGGTGTCCTCGTAACCAACGTTAGTTTTGCATTTAAACTTTCCTGCTCATCCACCCATAGTAAAATGTTAGGAAAGAGTAGTTTATTTACCTGGTAAATTTCTATTCCAACATATTTATAAGCAATTCATATCAAATTACATTATGGACTAGATTTTTGGTGCATAAATATGATTTGGTGCAAGTTTTGGTGTCTTTGTAACTAACGTTAACATTTTGTAGCCATCCAATACAGAATACAAAAGAAAAGGCAAACATGTTTAATGTAGAAGTATAGACCAGCATATCACCAAATCACAGCATCAAAAATGAATCAAAATGAATCATGAAATTATGAGTAACAGTCACATTTAAGCCCAACAAAAGTAAGGAATGTTATGTTTTTATGCCAGTATTGTGTTCTTGCACAGATACACCCATGGTGGTAATATCCACATGGATCTATCAAGGTCCACCTTGATAGATTCCAAAAATGTGTGTGTGTGTGTGTGTGTTTGTGATGCTTTACTCATAAACACAATACCTTAAGATAGGAACATCTGACAATTTTCAAACTTGGTACATAGATGCCCCATATGAAGAGAAAGAACCCAATTGTCCTTGGTTGAGGTTATCTGGTGTCACCATGGTCAAAGTAAAAAAACCTTTTAGTTGCAGCCCATAAGCACTTGTGTTTGCATGGTGACTGTAGGCTGCCATTAGTAGGGTGCTTCAGCCTTAAATTGGTTTCATTAATTGTCAACATAAATTTTAGACCTTCATTTTCTATGAAATTGAGGTACTAATCAAGAGGTATTTTAATGTACAACCATCCATGGGGCAGGTAAGTACAGAAATTGAAAGATTAAAAGGTGATATACCCCATTTATGGCCGACTTAAACCAGACCATCATTTGCTGTCCAGATTCATATGTAACACAACATCTCAAGCTTTGAAATATATTCGAATATGTCATATTTGGTTTGTGAATATGTTTTTGTGGGAAGGTGGTCCCTTTTTGTTGTTCGTAAGGTCAAAGTTCATCTGTAGTATTTCCAAAGTGTTAGTGTAACATTTTGATAGAAAAGGTATGGGAAATCATGGCATTTTTTGGGAAAAGAGCATATGTTGATAATCAAAACCTCAATGCATTTTTGCATTCTGCTTTTCAAGAGCTTGAGAGAAGTTGGTCTCAAATTTTTCAACTGTCTCTTATAAGAATTGGACCTATAGACAAATCTGGACAGATTGTGATGGTCTAATTTTTCATTAGGCATGAGCTACCTCTATGCTGTCTGGGCAATGTTTGTTAACACAATTCATCATGCTTCAGTGCCAGCACAACCAGCCCACATGTGTCCAAAAAGATAAGCCTATTGTCCTAGTCTGCTGAGGCAGCTCTGGTTGCAAACTTGGCTTGCACTGATTAGACAGTC
Source organism: Holothuria scabra (assembly GCA_037179385.1). Classification (NCBI taxonomy): domain Eukaryota; kingdom Metazoa; phylum Echinodermata; class Holothuroidea; order Aspidochirotida; family Holothuriidae; genus Holothuria; species Holothuria scabra. Next base: position 53,330,975 of record CM074180.1, read on the forward strand.
TCTGCCTTTATGAATGAGGTTTTCAATGGGACTCTTTGTTTACATAATGCTGGACATGGCAGCTACTATTGACAGAAAGCTGATCATAGGAAGTCGGGTTGACCTTGCTGTAACGTCACTTTTTGAACAAAAAGTGGGGTGTCGGGTATAAATTGTATAGAGGCAACCTTATGCCTAATGAGTCGGCCGTTACTGGGGTCCATTACCTTTAATCTTTAAATTACCTTACCTGTTCCATGGATGGTTGTACAATGGAGAGTAACTTGATTTTCTTAACTTCACTGAATAAGAAGATTTGAAATTTATGTAGACAATAGATGAAGATTATTAAAGGCTGATGGACCCCACTAATGGCTGCCTACAGTCACTAAAAACAAGCGCTGATCGGATTCGCCTATACAACTTGAAATACATATTATACAGAGATTCACTGAAACAAATCTAACAGCCCAACATGCATGAGGAAAGGTTTGGCAGGAAATTATCAGGTTAAGTTTACTTTTGGCCAGCTGTGCACTCGACATGGTTTTAGTTCAGGAGATTTTGCAAGATTTTGAGTAACATATCAGTGAGTGAATGGCAGAAGCTGACATGGGTCTTGCACTCACACAGGATTCCCTGAGACCTGGGGAACTCCTTTGAAATTCCTCTGAGACCTGGGAACATGGTTTAGTAAACATCCTCTATGAAGGGATAAGGTTTTCTGCCTAAACAAACCTCCTGGCATTGGCGTGGTTTTATTCTTTTTACATACATCATATTTTATTGCTCTTTGATGCACTTAATGTTTGAAGGCCTAAAGGTAATACAAGCACAGAGGAAAAAGAAAACAAACAAATAACACACAAACATACACCAATGAAACAGAGATATGAAATGTTTCTTGAACACTGGCAAGGAAGAGGCTTCTCTTATAGATTGTGAGAGGGTATATAGGGTATTCTGGATCTGAAGGCCTACTACGATGAGAACAGGATCATCACATAATCCATTTGTCTTTGCAACTAGAAGTTTGAAGTTGATTTAGACGAATCTGATCAGCCCTTTTGTTTAGTGACTGTAGACAGCCATATATTGGGTCCATCAGCCTAAAAATGTCTTCATTTATTGTCTGTATGAATTTCAAAGTCTAACATTAATTGAAATTGAGGGAATCAATTCAGTGTACAATCATCCATGATATATAGGTAAGTGTAGTGTTTACCTGTCTTGTTTTACTGAAGCTTTTTAATTACAAGCTTCTAAATATTCCTCCTGAAAATTTGCCATTTACCGAACATTTTGACCAACTGTAAGATGGCGAGACATATCCCTGCTTAATGCTTGCTGTTATTCATTGAAATCTTGCAAGGTATTAATGCATAATGTGCTCATTTCTACTGGCTTGGTATATTAAGAACGCAGCCTTATTTTGAATAAGTTAATTTGGTGATTCTTTTGGGTTATGAAATAAGTTTTATATTTGACAATGTAATAATAAGTTGAAATGCTCTCTCTCTTTTAATAGATTCCAGTCAAACTGGGGAAGCGAAGCATCATGCCAGAGATTGGGATCACTCTTCGAGTTATTGAAAGAGAATAAGACTCACCCTTAAGGAACTTCCAGTAGATTTGCAGTCGAGCTAGAGGCTTTTTGTTTTGTTGTTTTGTTTCCTCTGTCCAGTTTTTGTTAGAAGTTTGGTCCTTCTTTTATCCTACTTTTTTTGGGCAGCAGCCTAATGAAATTCAGGGGTTAATATTCATGCTAGCCAATTTACAGGCTTTGCAACAATGGAAATTCCTTCTGATGGGTCAATTTTTAGGCTTTACACTAATACTTGGAAAAAGCTGAAAGAATCTCCCATTTGTTTGCACAGATTTATCTTTCATGAAAAGAACTTTGTCTACCTTAAACTGCCTTCAAAGTCCATCATTTTTTATCTACTTTTAAAACTGTTGAAGGCACATTAGATTTAAAAAAAATGGCATGAACATTTCAAGTTGATTTGTCTTTTAATTTTGCAAGCAGCTATTTCCTCCATTGTTGCAGATTTTATTCAAATTTGTATAACCTAAACACCCTTATGGATTTCAAGACTAAAGTGATCTTGAAAACAAATCAGAGTGTAGCACTTCATTCAAAGAATAGGACATTACTAATGCTTGTGTTAACATTTTTTTTTCAACGTATTTTCTGTAATTGCAATAATGTCATCTGCTGTTAAATCAAGGATCACTGAATGCAGATTCTTCCAGGGTGTCAAGATATTTAGTTCTCCTCTTTTACATGTCCAAATCAAATTTTGCTGTAAGGTCACACTACAGCAATATCAGATCAGTTTACTTTCCGATTTTTGTGAGTTTTTGTTAAAATCTCCTCCATCCATTGTCGGAAAGAACCAAAAATTGGCCAACCTATGTAAATATGATCAGTATGAAAGAACCACAGAAATAAAGTCTTTTCTACTCATTTCATGACGTCACATTGACCAATAGCGTTTTTCGGCCTAGGCCTAAAAAATAAATGCTGTTTGTGGATGTGACTTCACAGATTAATTAGTATAATCACTATTTTTGTAGTCCTGTGATAAAAAAAAAGAAAATACTTCTACAGGTTGGCAAATTTCTGTTTCCTTTCGACCAAAGAGTTTTTAAGTAAAACTCACAAAAGTCGGAACCGCAATCCGATATTTCTGTAGTGTGACTTGGGCTTAATTCTTCCATAGAGGGTGAACTATCCAATGTCACAGGACAATCACATGCATGTATTATTTGCATGATATTACTTCTTGGTATTCCTTTTTCACTGAAAGTTCAATTTTCAGATAATGCAAAAATTGCTTTGAGGATCTGCAGATCCAGGAAATTTCAATAGAGACACAAGGATTGATTGATCCCTGTCCTGGAGAGGGTGTGTCACCCTTAACTGTTAAAATATTTTTCTTTTAGTTGGGATTTAAAGTGGTGCTATATTTGACACATTTTTTACTTCTCACTTTTTGTCATGTGTGACAACCAATAGGAAGCTGTGCCTGGTGCACCCCTACCAGGATCTCCCAGTGAGATGTTTGCAATTCAGACTGACAACAGATATCATGAGTAATGTGTTATTTGATTTTTATTACATTTTAGAAATCGTGATAGATATATCTGTTTACATTTACTTTTCTTGTATCTGTCTTTCCATTGTGCTAGTATAATTCCTAGACGGTGGAATATGTGATTGTATTAATTAGAAGTAGAATGTAGACAATGGCTTTAATATTGATTTAAAATAATGGCATCATGTCTGTTTTAAAGGGTAATAGTTTGTGGTATAGGGACGGAGAACTACGTATGTTTATTTGGCTTATGCTGCATCCCTGCAGCTATTTGTAACCAACTGTAGGCCCAGCGATAAAGAGTAAAGCATCCACCTCTCAGCTGGGAGTAAGGGGTTCAATTTCTGATCAAGCATAACCAAAGACTTTAAAAAGTTGAATCCGTTGACTTCTCACTTGATAATCAGTTAAATAAACTGGGACAAGTAGTAACATTACTTGTGAAACTGTATCTAGTTACACAGGATATTGGGTAGAACAGAACTTAGGGGCTTGAGAATATTTAGCTGTCACAAGATTGTGATGAATGTCTCTGGTACACTGTGACCATTCTGTAGAGTGGATATATGTGCTTAATGAAACCAAACTATTGTTATAATCATTATTTGTAAAGCACCATAACAAATAGGCAAAGCTGTATCTGCCTCAGGAAAGCAGTAATGGCTGCCATCATCATTAAGGGAGTTAGTTAATTAGATGGAGATTTAAGGCCCAGTTTCCAACCTATTGGTTCAAGTCGAGCTTGCCACGACTTTCTTCCAGTTGTGGCTCACTAGCTTGTTTTCCCTAAGTACTCCATTGCTAATTTGGCTGAGCACCAAGCACAATATGACCTGGGCAGGACTCAAACTCCTGACCTCCCAACTGCAAGTCTGATGCTCTAAACACTGGACCATTCTTTCATCATTTGTTGCATAATAAAAGAAATAAATCTTCCTTTTGTAATGTGTGCTTAGAAAAGATAGTTGCCTTATCAATACTGTATGGGCTGAAGTTGTTCTTTGTTGTTGAATACCATACAAAGTAGATTTATTTAGCTTTAGATTATTTTCAGAGAAAGCATGGCTGCATTCCCTGCAGTTTTGCTTCCAAAGTGTATCTTTGGATGTTTGAAAATTTTTGTTCCTTAGGAGATAAATTTGTTAGTTAGTGAGATGGGCAGAAATGTATAGTGTCATATAGGTAGGTAGGCAGGCAGTTAGTCAGTTAATATTTCTTCCAAGACCAACATGGTGTCATTCCTCAGAATGCACTCATCATGTGACAGGCAGGGAATACTGAGGATATATTCTACAAAACCCAGTTGACAGGCACCTAGAAGATGAAAAATGCCATTTGCGTTAATGCATTTTAGTCCGCTTTACACCCCCCTCCCCCTAAAAAACATTTCACCCCATCAAGCCCATGGACAAGAGACTGCACAGTCCCCAACCTATCATCTTAAGACCACTCTGATCTCCTCTGGGAGATTCTGGCTTTCCACTTGCTCTTAGTTGGTTGGGGCCCCTTGAACCCGCAGGGCTTTTCGACTCTGTCCAACCAATCCTATTCTGCATGGTTTCACTGATAACATCAGTGGGATTGAATGTTGCACTTGTGAAAAATCTTGGCCATACCTTTGTAGCAGGTATCAAATAAATACTCATCTTTCATGTTGGAGTGTAACCAACATAGAGGGGGATAATCCACTAGGCAAGCATCCTTTTGGTTTATTTTATCCAGATGTTGCCAATTGGTGTTCTGCCCTGCCACAAATATATCCCCCCCCCCCTCCTTCATTGCTCTTCTTGTTGGGGGTTAGTCTTTAAGACTGTAGTGAGCAACTTTTATCAAATATTGCATTTCCAATCAATGATTAATTCTTTTTCTATCAAAGAAATATTTTAAATATAGTATTATAGTAACAGAGGCATTTGATATATTTTTGTCATGAAACAAATATATGCATGGTATTGCAAAATACAATAGGTATTACAAGGTTTTGTCTACGGTATTATATACAAATATGGAAGTTTTTGAGTGTTTTCTAATTCCTTGTTGAAAACTTTTTGCGCAGAATAAGAGTTTCGATCCGCGCTTCGTAGACGTTGTGCATTTTGAAGGGAACCACGGAAACACGTGACCGCATGCACTATAGACTTCACCGGCGAACGTTATAGACTAACACGTGTAAGCGATGGCTTACAAATCAGCTGTCAGAATATTTTGGTGTAACTTGCAAGTAATATGGTTTTTCCTCCAAACGGGAAAACATCTTTTACTCTCAAGCATCTTGATGTGGGTTTCACGGCAAAGTGTAAAAATTACACTATCTCTTAAAAGAAGGGTTTAAGGTCATATGAAGCGTTGATTTGTCAGGGGGGTACTCATTATAAGCATTTTGGTGAACTTTGCATTTAAATCCAATGTGTGGTTCTCAAGATATGAGCAAGAAAAGTTGTCACATTTTCAACAAGAAGTGAATTTGAAGCAAGCATATGTAACATCATATCCACACATTAGTCATATGTTTTTCTTTAAAATTTGCAACTTTTTTTTCCTCAACAATCCCATTTTATCGAAATGTGATTGCATATGTGACGTGAGAACTTTACAAACTTTGCATTCCCTAAGAGAGTCTTATTCTTATTAACTTTAATGTCAGCAAAACAGTGTGAAAAATAAAGGGAAACAAAGCATTCCTTTTCAATTTGAGGAAGTGATATAACCTCTGCTGTCCTGAAGTCACATTTGAACGCAACTCTAGTAACTTCATTTACTAATATCTCAAGGAATAAATGTCCGATTTGAATGGAAATTTCACCACACTGTGTAGATTTGTTTCCCCCTTCACATATGAAAATTAATTTTTTTGGCCTAAACTTCCCCTTTAAGCACTGTCACTACAACAATATCTGATATGGTTATGGTCCGATTTTTGTGAGTTAATGTAAATCTGCTCCATCTCTGGTCCGAAATAGTCACAACTTCCAACTAAGAATGGTGCTCGAACAAATCGCTCTGTTGATTAATACGAAGATCGCAGTACAATTTCGGTGTAGCACGGTATCGATATCACTGTAGGCCTAAATCATCAACAACCTTAAGCAACATTCCCAAACATTTCCTAAGCATTCACTTGAAGCAAACCCCGAACATCCCGTTTTCCAGTTTGATGCACATTGTAGATAGAGTTTGCAGTTTTTTAATACAAGTTGTAGGAATGCTTTCGTCGCAGAAATATTTAGGCGAAGTTAACCGTGTATATATTTAGGAGAAAGTCTGAAAAAGAAGCTGTTGATCCAATTTAGGAAAATTCGGACCGTTATTCAGATTGAAAATGGTTGTATTTTGAACCACCCTTTATACCTGCATACCTACAACTACAAATTATTATACCCCCTTTTTTACGAGTCCACTTAAATAATAAATAGTATGTTCTCGAGCATATACTATATTCATCGATGCACTATTTTAATCTTGCTACTAAATAGCAAAAATAATTATAGTACCAGGAACAAATTATTCCCTAATTTACATTTCTATTTGGTTTCATTCCACCTCCATTAAAGGATACATTTATTTTTAATTTTAGACGGTAGGCATCGAAATGTTTCCTTGAAAGTTCTAAGAACATGAAAAATCTGAAAATGGCAGTTCTGGGCATACAGTAATAAGGCTCTGGAAGTGCCATTTCCAGCAATGTGCAGGTATTTTTAACCAAAAAATCCTCCGCGCGAACCAATAATCGCGCTCCGCGTAATTTATCTAACAGCAGATATTACTCTTGAAAAAAGGGCCGTTCTTGGCGTTTCTTTATTACACAACCCTACATACAAGCTGGATTTTCCAATGATTAACCTGCTCTACCTTACGATTCATCCAACGGTAGCGGTTCAGTTTATCTGAAGCACGACGCCCCTCTGTAAAATTGTTTAAAGCAGAATTTTGCCTGCGTTGTTTCACCGTCCTGGGGTGAATGAGTGCTCATACCCCTTCCATGCATGTTGTTAATAAAACAAAAAAGTCCCAATTCCCGAATCCTCCCACAAGTTTGCCGAACAAGTAAAAAAGGCGTAAACGTCTTGGGAAAATTTTCGTGAAAATTCCAAATTATAACGAAATTCATAACACATTATGTCAGCCTTTAAAAGTTAATTTTTCCTCACCTCATACTTCGGGAAAAATTTTGCCCGTAATGTTAAAATATTGTTCCGCAAAAGTTGAAAGTGTGATCTTTTTAGCTGCCAGATTACACAAGCAGACGGGTGTACATATAATCGACTTCTGGTCAGAAAAATTTGAGTGGTACATTTTATGCGGTTATGCAGTGATCGAAAGCCTATTGCAACTTGTTCATTTGGTTTTGCGAACAGGTTATCGTTAACGACTGCTTAGAGTCTAATTAAGTCTAGTGAGTGCCTTGTCCTCGTGTCTGATAGGAGGTGTTAGGTTTCAGAATTTTCTTTTCCAGATCCGCGCCAATCAATAGAGGCACACCGCTTAAAACCTCTGGACAAAGATTGCATATTTTGGCAGATAGAGAATCCTCTGCCTTCATATTAACCTAACACGATAATGAACTGACCCCACTGTTGATGTCCCTAACTTTGCTGCCGAGAAAACATAATAACATGACATTTTCTCTACCGGTACACGATCACCTTCACCTTTCTCTTTTAGACAAAGCCAATCGTTGACTTATGTCGATCATTGATAAACAGATAAAGCACAGTTTCGTAACTATACCTGTTTTTGACAAGATTATGCACAATCACTTTTCATCTTTATTTTCAAGCTAAAACCTGATCAAGCATGTCACCATTTGTGAATCCACCTTCTAAAATTTTATTTTTTCCCCAAAAGTGAATAGACTTTAAGACCCATCGCCCACACCTCAAATCAGTAATGTTTCACATTTGTCCCACACCGTGCTCACTTACCTGTGTATGGCGTTGCCTAAAAAGTTTGCATGGTCAAGTGGTGAGAGCATCTGACCTGCAAACGAGAGACCTGGTGTAAGTTCTACTCCCAGCCCGACGTACATATGATTTTAAAAATGTAACCCATTGACATTGTGCTTGGTGCTCAGTATACAAACCAGTGAGTCAACTGAAAAAAGGTAGTGGCGGGCCCGACTTAAACCAATTGGTGAGAAAATGTGAGCCGTATACAACATCATCAAAACAACTAATCTATCAAACCTGATCTACATACCTGGATGTTAGGTGGTGTCGAAAAAATGAGACAACAGAGTCGCCATATTGTGTGTGACAAAATAGTTAGAGATCCTATCCCACTATAGGATCTCTAAAAATAGTCGTGCAACAGCGCCATACCCACACAGTTATACAGGCAATTTGATACGATGGCTTGATTATTTGATGTTATGGCTTGAAATAAGACAAAATATCTTGTGGGTGTGGATTGTGCGCATTTTAAACAGAAAATGTCAATTACTATGGAAACTGAACAAAATCATATTCTCAGAGAGTAAAACTTCCTCTTAGTCCAGTGATAATTTTACAAGCTAGGACGTCTGCCCCTTTCACCCTGACAACGGTGCGTTTGACTGCGTGGAGTGTTGTACAGTATCTATACAGATCCAGATCCAACTAAGTTCAAGTTCGGTAAATAGGAGGAAGACGGTCACCCCGTAGAAAATCGAGACCGCTAAGTCCCCCATTCAAAATCGTCCGTGTCAAAGTCGCCCTAACGAATTCGTCCCTTATCGCCCCTGACAAACTTGCCTCCCAACAAACTCACCCCTCAACCGCGACAAATCGACCGACGACTTCGCCCTTCAGTTCAACAAAATCGCCCGGCCATGATTCGAAACGCCCATAGTGACTTCAAATATTCCTTTTGTGAATGATATATCTCCATAGCCTAGGAGCGAGCCAATAAACCACGTTAAAAAACTTACTGCTTCTGAAAAATTCTGAATAGTTTACTAGTCAAGTGAAGACATGAAGACCTGCAGTTACTTAAAGGGCAAGTAAGAGCAGTCTCCCCAACTTGAAACAGTGTAGTAGACTATATTGTTGCATGATTGCCTTTTGAAAGTCGTGTAACAACATTTTTTTCTTTTCAACTGTGAAATTTACAAGAAATAACTGCCATCCAATTCGTCGTTCTTAAAGCCTCAGTTTTCTCATTCCAAACAGTACCAATTCTCCTAACCTTCTCCCTGAAGCGCACCCTCCCACAATTGTCTGAAATTCATCCTCATACAGACACAATCTCAGTTTATTGCTTCAGGGTGAGTATAGAAAACTCAATTTATATAATCAAAACACTCTGAGTACCATTCATGCTGTGTAAAATAAGCTTTGGCACTCTGCATTGTCTGAATTAGCTGTCAATCAAAGAGCTGAGCCAATTGAGAATTTAGGTACCCGGGTACCAAAATTTTAATTTGGGGTGAGAGGCATTCTTCTCTTTGGTATTCTTTCTTTAAGCTAGAAAGAATGCATTTCTTACCCGTGATATGTACCGTTCAAGCTTAGTACCTTTTAGTAACGTATCATATTGACGGTACTAAGCTAGAAAGAATGCATTTCCTATCGTACGCATCGGATGTTTGGTTTACCTTGAATATGCAATAGTGACGTCATGAAATATAATGAAAGATGCTTTGAAGAGAAATAAGAGGAAAATTGTGACATTTAGCTTTTGCTTCATGATAAGTTTTTTTTAAGGGGGGGGGGGTGCTCCTGACCTTTAACAGTACAAGTCGAATACCGATGCATCATACAATTTTCGTTTTTGTTTTAAGTTCATTTACTTGTTTTTCGCTTTTAGTATATACAACTGAAGTGCGCAACTTTTAATTATAACGGAATTATTGTACATAAGTAAGTGAAAGGAAGTGAGCAAAAACTTGAGTCTAAAGGTATCGAAAGGAGGCGGAGCCAAGAGATTTCTCTTAGCCTAAGCGCATTCAGTGCGTTGTGCAAATGACATCTCTGAGGAACGCCACTATTTTTTGCTGCACACCGTCTTCTGAAAGTTTTGAAAAATCGTTCAGATGGTCAGAAATTGCATTTTCAAGCAAGGCTGTACACACGCACTTTAACAGAGTGGGTACGCGAAATTTTCTTCGGTTTTCAAGGGTGTCAATAGTCGCAAACTAATGCAATATTTTTGCTTTATCGTGTTTACGCCGGATCTATTGTAACAAATTGCTAGCGGTGAATCAAATGTATTTATCTGAAGCCATCGCTAGGAAAAATTAGTCAAGCCACCAGAAAGCTCACGAGTTTAAGAGTACGGGTTGCTCTTCTTTATAATTTGATATCACGCCTTTAAATTTGCGTCTTAATTTTTCAAATCACTATAGCTTTCGCGGACACCTATTTAAAATTTTTCTTCGTACCCCTATTTTTTCCACGGACCCCCACGGACCCCTTTGCCTTTCGCGAATCCCTAAACAAGCTTCACTGGCCCCGCTTATATTTCTTATAATTTGAGTATAAACATCCAGTGATGTGTTAGTCGTGAGTCAATTAAGAGACTTCCTTGGCCTGACAAGGGTCCCCTCTTGAAACAGCCCAAGGGGTCCGAGGATGCAAAAGGTTGAAAACTTAAGGGTTTAGATTATGTTTTGAGGCTAACATTTGTTTGAAGACAAGTTAGGCGGAGCACCATAGAAATTGGCGCAAAGCGTACCGGAATGTATTGGGTAAAAATCAACTCCCACTTTATTTGGAAATAGCATTTCCGAGTCACTTTGAATAATTGTTTCTCTTTATTTTTCGACATCCCACCCCGTATAAAAGGCACTGAAATGCTTTTAGGAGTGCATTTATATTTTAATTACATGAATTTTGATACTTTTATTTTCAGAAGAAGAGCCATGTCATCATTATTAATTCGCACGTTACACCACTCTCAATTTGCACTTGATAACCAGGAGATTTTCGGATCGAGGTATGCAAAATTTACACGGTGTAGATAGTGGCAACTTTGCCAAAATCTCCCGCAAATCATCTGTGAAGTCGTCAGAGCAACAAGTGAAAGCCAACGAAACAGTGGCGTAACCAGCGGGGGGCAGGGGGAAAACTGCCCCCCGGACGCAAAAAAAGAGGGAAGGGAAGAAAAAACGGGAAGGGAAAGAAGGGAAGGAAAGAAAGGAAATGAGGAAAAGAGAGGGAAAAAGAGAAAAGGAAAAGGAGAAAAAGGAGGGGAAGGAAAGGAAAGAAAGGTAGAAGAAAAACGGAAAAGAAGGGGAAAGAAAAGAGACAAAAATGAAAAAAGAAAGAAAGTGGACCAACTATAACATCAAAAGCAAGATTGATCTGCATTCATGGAACACTATTTTGGTCAACATATGAAAATTTATTTAGAAAAATATATGAACATTCATTTAGTCCCCTAAAGTTAACAAAATAATATCTGACGTCCACTTTATCGGAGGAAAGACTTTCCTCTCTTGCCCTTTGCCAGACCACCGGGAAGACTTTAGAAAAACAATCATTCTCAGATTTGCCACCAATATTTGAAGGAAGTGGAGATTCGTCAGTAATCCCCCAACTCTTTAAACTTCCTCACAGGAAAATAAAAGCTCCATATCAACAAATATTGTTCCAAAAGTGCAGAAATTTCAGCGCGCTTCGCGCGCCGCAATACATAACCAATATTGTGGTGTTCACATTTGCAAGTAAAAGAAAAAATCGGAAAACCTGGCTATTACTTACAAGCCCGAGACATGTCAATTCCGGTTGTTTTAGGGGTCGCGATTTTTAAAATTTTCTGTACGCTCCGCGCCATCTGAAGATAGTCTTTCTAGCAAGACTTCATATTCTAGGCAGGGGAACCATTGGCCTACCGTACTCAAATGCTCTCAGTCATACACACCTGTCGTCAGGTACCTTTCAACCCTGTCAGTTGTGTAGTCTTTGCAGATGGATTTCTTAGTTATTGAAGTGACAAAATTTTATGAATGTTCAATGTTGCAGAGCAGTGGCGTAGCTACAAGAGGCAGGGCGATTGCGCCCTTGATCGAAAAAGTGAAAAATGGAGAATTTGCCATTGGAGACACCCGTCAAATACAGTGCGGTTTTCTCAATTGTTTCTTCATAAAATTCCGAATTCTTCTTAATAAAAATTCCATATCCGAAATAATTATTTTTAAAGAAGGCAAAATTTTCCGCGCGCTTCGCGCGCCTTAAATCGCAACCCTTAAAGCTGTAAGTGATCGGTCTTAAAACAATCAGTGAAAAATTTGGTCCTAGCCGCTCCCGTGTCGTTTCCCTAAAATTTTTTTCAATATCGGCTTTGTCATTTCTGTCCAAAAAAAGGCAACAAAGCTTCGAGAGTTTTCTTAATGTCGTCGAGCAGCCTTAATCCGCTCTCCTGAGATAACACGATCTTCAGTCGACATGCTATCTCAGATTTATGCAAATAGGAAACGCAGATTTTTCGATAGCCCTCCCCCCCCCCAAATGCAAATCTCCTTACAGAAAACCCTAAATCTAATATGGTACATGCAATACAAACTCCATATTTACAAATGTTTAAAAGGACCCAATTTTTCGGTACGTACCTTATACAGTAGTGTTCACACTTAAGAAAAAAATTAGATTTATTAAGAAAAATTGCTCTTGTTCATGGAAAAAGCAAAAGCAAAAAAAAAAAAAAGCATAAAAATGTACCTTTTGGTCAATGGGGTAGGGTGAGCTACATGGTCCAAAACTGTACCCCCCCCCCCTCTCTCAACGCTTCCCGTAAGGTCCTAAGACACCCACAAACCAACACAGCTCAACTACTGCAAAATCGGGAATACTCTATGCTTTTGCCCCCCCCCCCCCCGGACAGTCAAGTCTGGTTTCGCCACTGCAACGAAGCCAATTTAGAAGCAAAAGTTAGTAAAAAGATAGCGTTAGTGTTATACGTAATTAATACTGTGGGATTAAACACAAATAAAAACCGCGAAAACTATAAAAGGAGAAAATTTGAAACACTGAAGCTTTTCCTCAAAACTCTACTAACTTACTGATATAATCTTTTCTTAAACTTGAATTAAAAGAATTCTTCACCTAGATTCCGTTTTACCTCTAAGAAACGACTTCATATCCACTATATTTAAGATACAAAACGTTTGTTGTAGGCTGCGAAATGGACGGATGTTACTAGGAAGTATCGAAAGTCTACATTAGGCCTGCAATCTCTCATGCGTGCTAATGTTGCTGGACTCAAGCGTTCGATGTGCGCGCATATGTGGTGAATATTTACAGCTTAGTTCATGCGCGGTAACAGGCGCGAATTTTAAGGGTGTTCCATCCCACCTGGATTGCTTAGTTAGCCTACAGTAAATAGGCATACAAGGCAAAACAATTGATAGCGTCATTTTAAGTGATAAAGTAGAGTAAGTGCAGTTAAAGTCTTTAACATTAAACGCTTTTTTCACGCACTAATCAAGCAACTTAATGTAGAGGGCTTTATTACGTGTTCCATCGATCCGTCCTAGCAACTGAAGTGTGTACAGTAAACAAAAGGTGTTTTCACTTCAAACTGTTCAAACGTGCAAAGAAAGTCTTTTCATCAAAACCAGTTTTTTGCAATCTTAAATGTATTCCAAAGCGGAAGTTCCGTTCAAGAAAAGATTTACCGGTGGAGTTTCGGTCGTGACCAATTCAACAAGGGGAACATAGAAAGACTTTGGATGTATGGCGCCTCTTCTAGAAATAGTCAATACTTCAAACCATAGATTAGCTCAGTGATCTGCGGGGCTCCAAATTTTGAGTAACTAGGAATGTGCTGGAACTAAACCAGAATCTTTTTCGTTATGTCGTTGGACACACAAGGCCAGGTGTACACTTTTTGGCTCTGGACATAACTAATTGTTGGGCACAGACATTATAACTTTCCTCAAGATCACAGCATCACAAGCCATGAAAAACCCCTTTTGTGGTTACTTCTGTCCTGCCAACATATTCGAAATGAACTTACAGTGGTGAATCCATTATTTAGACTCGGATGGGATGGTGAGATTTGTCGGTTGAAAGACTACTTAAGCGAATTGTCATCATGAATTTGCGAGGAGCGTACGGTAATTTTGGGGCCAAAGCAACCCCAAATTCATTAGAAAATTGCATATCAGAGGCCGTCTGAACTTTTTTTTTACCAAATCTCACCTCTACAAATAGACGTCGCTGAAAGGTCTTTCGAGTGAATTTATGTTTTGGTGGTCAATGTGATTTCGAGAACATGCCGTCTATGCCCCACTTTCTATTACAATCCTATACCCTTTTTAGTTTTTCTTTTTCTTGTCTTCCCCTTCCAGTTTTGAAGCCATTTGGCATTTTGCACCCATAGGTACTAGACTGTGAAGCTTGAATAAATTGTAGTGTGAGAAATGTCAACGATCAACCATCCGCATCCATTATTTACTTTATTTTCTCCAAATAATCGAAGAATTTGCCTCATTTATGGACCAAAAAATCATTAGCAAAAACCCAACGCACAGTTACTTTTAACTAAAGCCCCATATTCCAAGTTTCCCTTCAACCGAGTCCAAATACTTGGCGTGCGAAGAACGACCAAAATGAGCGGTCAATACTCTTATGAGGTCATTTTTGTCGGATCAAAGGCGTTTTATCAGTTGCTCTACCGGATAGCTTGCCCCTTCTTCATCGAAAAATCCTAATGCTACAATGACGGTTACATTCACGGACGATCTCGTAAAAATTGGTGAAAGAAGACATTTGTCAACCAATATTTGTATCCCAAAGCGAAAGTTCCGTTTAAGAAAAGATTTGTCGGTCGAGTTTCGGTCATGACCGATTTAGCAAGGGGAGAATCGAGAGACTTTGGATGTATGGAGCCTTTTCCCCACCAAATTTTGAAACAAACTAAATCATATTCAGTTCTTCCCAATTGGCAACACTTACACATTCACATGTCTTCTTTCATATCCAAAACAAAGCAACGACATCTGATTAGCTTAACTTGAGCAATCCACATTAAATTGACGGTGTACGTTGGAGCTTCTTTTCTCGGCAAGACCGTTCTGCAAATGGTGCTGCACTCCCTACAGATGACCGGAAAAGAGATTTTTAAGCAAGGCTTTATATACCAAAACACATAAAGCAGAGGGTGAACCTGAAATTTTTGAAGTAAAATCATGTTTAGTCCTAGAAATAGTCAAATACGTCTTTAAATTAAACCATGGATTAGCCCAGTGATCTGCAGGGCTCCAACTTAATTTTGAGTAGCTAGGCATCAGTTGGAATTACGCTAACCCAGAAACTACTCCGTTATGTCGTTGGACACGGCTCTGGACTCAATTAATTGTGGGGCACAGACTATATAATTTTCCTCAAGATCACAGTGTCACAAGTCATGAAAAAAAGAGCAAAAACCGTTGGCGGTTACTTGTATCCTCCCAACCTATCCGAAATGAACTTACAGTGGTGAATCCATTATTTAGACTAGGATGGGAACTGGTGAGATTTGTCGGTTGGAAAACTATTTAAGCGGATTGTCGTCATTAATTGGTGAGTGGAGTTCCAATATAAGGAGGGGGACGGGGGGGGGGGGCACCCTTAAGTTTTCTACAAAATTGCTTATCCGAGCGTTTGAGCTTGTTTTCCTTTTTAAATTTTTTAACCCATCTCACGTTTACATATAAATGTCGCTGAAACGCTTTTTCGAGTGAATTAAATTTTTGGTAGTCAATGTGATCCGAGAACTTGCTGTCTCTGCTCGAATTTCTATTACATCCTATATCCATTTTATTTTTTTTTTCATCTTGTTTCCCTCCTTTCAGTTTCGATGTATCTTTACCTCTCATTTTACCCCTTTTCCCCAAATTTTCGCTATTTACATTGCTAAATAAGTAAGCCATCAAAAGGAGTTTCCTTGAGGAACATTTAAACGCGAGCACTTGTTTGGTTTTCATTTTCCGTCATCTCGAGGTATTAAATGTTCATCTCTGTGACAATTTTACAACCATACGTCATACGCTGGGAAGCTTGAATGGTTTCCGTAGTGTGTGAATTTCGACGACAACTATCCGCATCTGCTATTTACTTTATTTTCTCGAAATAATTAAAGGTTTTGCCTCATTTTTGGAACAAAAAATTCATCAGCAGACACCCAACGCACGGTTACTTTTAACTTAAACCCCAACAAATTCCATGTTTCCTTCAACCGAGTCCATATACTTGGCGTGCGAAGAACGACCAAAAATGAGCGGGCAATACTCTTATGAGGTCATTTTTGTCGGATCAAAGGCGTTTTATCAGTTGCTCCACCGGAGAGCTTGCACCTTCTTCATCGGAAAAATTCTTATCCTTCAATGACGGTTTCTTTCACAGACGATCTCGTAAAAATTGGTGAAAGATGAAATTTGTCAATTAATATTTGTCCGAGAGGCAAAAGCTTTAACGAATGACCATTGAATGAATTATGTTTTTCTTCAGGGGGAAACACAGGTCATCATTATCAATTCGTACATTGCACTACTCTCAATTTGCATTTAACAAAGAGGAGATTTTCAGAGGTAGGAAATTGGCACGATATATATATTCGCGAATTTGCCAAGAATCTTCTGCAAAACTTCTGATCACCTGTGAGGTCGTCAGAGCAGCAAGTCAAAGCCAACAAAACGGATATAAAAAGTACAGTTTATCGAAAAGGTACTTAAAGTGTAGTACGTAATTATTACTGTGAGAATAAACACAAAAGAATAAAAACCGCAAAACCCACAAACAGAGGTATTTGAAAACTGAAGCTTTTCTAAAACATTCTAGATAGATAAAACTTATTGCTACTTGCTGCTCGCTACGAAGTAGACGGATGTTGCTAGGAAATATCGAAGGTCTACGTAACAATGCCTTCCGCGTGCTGATGTTTCTAAGCGTTCAATAAGTGCGCAACTCTTATTACGTACAGTTTAGTTCATGCGCGGTGACAAGCGCGAATTTTGCGTGTTCCATCGCGCTTGAATTGTTTAACCTACAGCTTATGGCAAACAAGGCAAAACAGCTGATGGCGTCATATTAAATGACTCGAAAATTAGTGCAGTTTAAGTCTTTTAGCGTGATATGACATGAGACGCTCCATTTCACACACTTATCGAAAAAGTGTTACGCAAAGGGCTTTATTACGTGGACCATCGATACGTCTTAGCAACTGAAGTGTTTACAGTAAACAAAAAGTGTTTTCACTTCAAACTGTCCAAACGTGCAAAGAAAATCTTCTCATCAAAGTCAGTGTTTTGCAATCTTAAATGTATCCCAAAGTGAAAGTTCCGTTTAAGAAAAGATTTGCCGGTCGAGTTTCGGTCATGACCGATTTAGGAAGGGGAGAATCGAGAGACTTTGGATGTATGGAGCCTGTTAAAGAAGCGGTGAGTTACATTTCGCAGTTCTACACGTAACGGCCCTACGAGGTACAAACTTGCGCGCCTAAACAATTGAGTTTGGTAAAATTTAATCAACAATTCACGTCTTTTAAGTTAATTGAAAAATATTCAATAGGTAAATTTTCGTTTGTTTCTATTTGCGGGTTTTGAATTTCAAACTATTTCACTCATCACAATTTTGGCTTCTGTTTTCAGAAATTCTTTTCGATGGCTTTGACTTGCTGCTCTGACGACCCAAGCTCTTTACAGATGTCTTCCCAAAGTTTGCTGAAGGACTTCGGCAAAGTTGCCTCTATCTACTGGATCAAGTACGGACCACTGAAAGTCTCCTGCTTGTCAGATGCGAATTCACCTAAAAGTGTGTACAATACACGAACTGATAATGATGACGCATCTTTCCTTTCGGAAAACCTGATTGCAAAGGAAATTAAAGACAATTTTAAGAAGAAGGATATTAAGCAAACGCTTACTAGTGTTGTCCGTCGAAAACGTCCGAGGGAAGCTGACGTTAATGTTGTGCCGAAAAACACGTTTTCGCTGTAACTAAAAACATCGGTGTTTAAGAAAAGACCAAAGGGACCTTGAATGAGTTTAGCGTGCAATAAGTCCTTGGTGTGACGAAAGAAACCAGCCTGACTGTTTTTTACTTATTAAAATGAAAAGTTAATGCAACCATGTCGGCTATTTTACTTAATGTTTTCTTTTTAATATAAATAAGATGAGTAGACTTGGATTGATTATAATAAATAGAGAAAGCTAGAATAACTATACATTCCTTTCCTTGTTTTGTTTTGTATTGTTCTGTACTTGTAACATTGTTGGGGAGGAATGGACAAATAACCTTAAACTGAGCCTTTAACTGAGCTGTCACCCAGAAGGCAAATAGATCATGAGATGAATGGTGGGGGTGATCTTTCTTGTCCGTCCGATGTCATCAACCTAACTAACTTTGTTTTTAACTCCTAAAACGGTTCTATTCTAATCAGGGCTATCTAATTTCCCTTATTGTGGGTGACGGTCTCTATGCTAAAAATTCCCAACGACTGGATATTTTTTTTTACTGAGAAGAGTCGAAGAGTTGCCAACAAGGCCATTTTCGGGCAGTGCGGATACCGAGTAATTATGTTCTTTCAATTTTAAAAATCAATATAAACCCGATGTCGGATTCTCGTTTTCACCCGTAATTGTCTCTCGTTTCTTCTTTTTCTTTTCCCGGACGAACTATCGCGCCGCTTTTTCATGTGTTTCTTCAAAACCTTTATTTGCCATTCTCCACAGCAAAAACACAGGGCTACATCTTGCAAAGTGAAACAAATACTTGGTAGACAGTTTGATTAATTGCTGTAGTGGTGTCTAAGGTTAGAGGTTTTCCCCTCTCTTTTGAAAACTTTTTACATTTTGAAAAGAGCCGCATTGCAAAATGGTGCTATATTTGTGACACTTTAAAATATTGATCGTTTTCGTTTCAAGTTCGTTTGCTGTCCTATTACTTGAACATATAAAAATGAAGAGTTAGTTAGTTCGATGGGGGTTTTGCGGCCAAGCACAATTCCAGAAGGTTCCATTTTTAAAGTCTTCGGTTTGATCCGTCCAGAACTTGAACTCCCGACCTCAAGAGTGCAGTTCGAGGTTCAAACCACTTGACCATGAAGAGAGCACCTTCAAATTACAAAGGATTTATTTTACATAAGAAAGTGGAAGGGTGTGTGAAAACGCTCTTGTCAAGAGGGATCGAAAATTGGAGGAGCTAGGTTTTTTCTCACGGGGGCACGCAGTAAGTTGTGTGATCGCCCAAATAACATTTCAGACAAGCGCCACCAGCTCTTCGCGAAGACGTACACAGAAAGTTTTAAAAAGTCGAGACCCTACAGGGAGCACACCACCATTATTTGCTCCACTGACTTACACACTATTTGCCCTTCATAACACCCCCTCCCTCCACCACAACCTTGTCAAAGTTTACACCCCACTAAAGCTACACCTTATATAAAAGCCAATGAGTTGGCCAATCATGGCATTACAAATTCACCATAGCATGACCGTATAGATTTTTAGATACAAGGGGATGAAGTTTATGGTCTGTACACCCTACCGTATTAATCCGCAAGGTGACAGAAATAACTTCTTTTTCCCACCAAATTTTGAAACAAACTAAATCATATTCAATTCTTCCCAATTTGGCAACACTTACACATTAACTTGTCCTCTTTCATATCCAAAACAAAGCAACGACATCTGATTAGCTTAACTTGAGTAATCCACATTAAAAGAGGACCTAAAATTGACGGTGTACGTTGGAACTACTTTTCTCGGCAAGACCGTTCTGCAAATGGTGGTGCACTCCCTACAGATGAGCGGAAATGATATTTTCAAGCAAGGCTTTATATATTAAAACACATAAAGCAGAGTGTGAGCAGGAAACTTCTTTGGCTTTCAAGAGTGTCTATTTTCGCAATATGATGCATTTCTTCTTCTTTTTTTTTTTTTTTTGCTTTAACCTGAAATTTTTTAAGTCAAATCATGTTTAGTCCTGGAAATAGTCAAATACGTCTTTATATTAAACCATGGATTAGCCCAGTGATCTCCAGGGTTCCAACTTAATTTTGAGTAGCTAGGCATCAGTTGGAATTACGCTAACCCAGAAACTACTCCGTTATGTCGTTGGACACGGCTCTGGACTCAATTAATTGTGGGGCACAGACTTTAGCCGTGTTCCCATTTGATCCAGGGAGGTGGATCTTGATCTACCGAGGTGGATCAACATCAGTTACCTTGATCGAGATCCGCGTTCCCATTTGAGTGAGCGCGGTAGATCAAACGTGTTTTATGAACACATTGCGCAAGCGCGAAAAGGTCACCGATGTTTACAAGTCGGCCTGCCATGCATTTCGTATCGATGTATCACAAAAACATACATGAGTGTAACCGGAGATCCAGGGTCACTTGATCTACCGGTGTGTTCCCATTACAAACTTTGATCCAGCGCGGTGGATCTGATCTACCCCGAACGGTCGATCAAAATCGGTGGATCTTGATCTTGAGTGAGTGTTGTTGATCTGCGTTCCCATTAGTGTTTGATCCACCTCGGTAGATCAAGATCCACCTCCCTGGATCAAATGGGAACACGGCTTATATAATTTTCCTCAAGATCACAGTGTCGCAAGTCATTCAAAAAGAGCAAAAACAGTTGGCGGTTACTTGTATCCTCCCAACCCATCCGAAATGAACTTACAGTGGTGAATCCATTATTTAGACTAGGATGGGAACTGGTGAGATTTGTCGGTTGGAAAACTATTTAAGCGGATTGTCGTCATTAATTGGTGAGTGGAGTTCCAATATAAGGAGGGGACGGGGAGGGGGACACCCTTAAGTTTTCTATAAAATTGCTTATCCGAGCGTTTGAGCTTGTTTTCCTTTTTAAATTTTTTAACCCATCTCACGTTTACATATAAATGTCGCTGAAACGCTTTTTCGAGTGAATTAAATTTTTGGTAGTCAATGTGATCCGAGAACTTGCTGTCTCTGCTCGAATTTCTATTACATCCTATATCCATTTTATTTTTTTTTTCATCTTGTTTCCCTCCTTTCAGTTTCGATGTATCTTTACCTCTCATTTTACCCCTTTTCCCCAAATTTTCGCTATTTACATTGCTAAATAAGTAAGCCATCAAAAAGGAGTTTCCTTGAGGAACATTTAAACGCGAGCACTTGTTTGGTTTTCATTTTCCGTCATCTCGAGGTATTAAATGTTCATCTCTGTGACAATTTTACAACCATACGTCATACGCTGGGAAGCTTGAATGGTTTCCGTAGTGTGTGAAATTTCGACGACAACTATCCGCATCTACTATTTACTTTATTTTCTCGAAATAATTAAAGGTTTTGCCTCATTTTTGGAACAAAAAATTCATCAGCAGACACCCAACGCACGGTTACTTTTAACTTAAGCCCCAACAAATTCCATGTTTCCTTCAACCGAGTCCATATACTTGGCGTGCGAAGAACGACCAAAAATGAGCGGGCAATACTCTTATGAGGTCATTTTTGTCGGATCAAAGGCGTTTTATCAGTTGCTCCACCGGAGAGCTTGCACCTTCTTCATCGGAAAAATTCTTATCCTTCAATGACGGTTTCTTTCACAGACGATCTCGTAAAAATTGGTAAAAGATGAAATTTGTCAATTAATATTTGTCCGAGAGGCAAAAGCTTTAACGAATGACCATTGAATGAATTATGTTTTTCTTCAGGGGGAAACACAGGTCATCATTATCAATTCGTACATTGCACCACTCTCAATTTGCATTTAACAAAGAGGAGATTTTCAGAGGTAGGAAATTGGCACGATATATATATTCGCGAATTTGCCAAGAATCTTCTGCAAAACTTTTGATCACCTGTGAGGTCGTCAGAGCAGCAAGTCAAAGCCAACAAAACGGATATAAAAAGTACAGTTTATCGAAAAGGTACTTAAAGTGTAGTACGTAATTATTACTGTGAGAATAAACACAAAAGAATAAAAACCGCAAAACCCACAAACAGAGGTATTTGAAAACTGAAGCTTTTCTAAAACATTCTAGATAGATAAAACTTATTGCTACTTGCTGCTCGCTACGAAGTAGACGGATGTTGCTAGGAAATATCGAAGGTCTACGTAACAATGCCTTCCGCGTGCTGATGTTCCTAAGCGTTCAATAAGTGCGCAACTGTTATTACGTACAGTTTAGTTCATGCGCGGTGACAAGCGCGAATTTTGCGTGTTCCATCGCGCTTGAATTGTTTAACCTACAGCTGATGGCAAACAAGGCAAAACAGCTGATGGCGTCATATTAAATGACTCGAAAATTAGTGCAGTTTAAGTCTTTTAGCGTGATATGACATGAGACGCTCCATTTCACGCACTTATCGAAAAAGTGTTACGCAAAGGGCTTTATTACGTGGACCATCGATACGTCTTAGCAACTGAAGTGTTTACAGTAAACAAAAAGTGTTTTCACTTCAAACTGTCCAAACGTGCAAAGAAAATCTTCTCATCAAAGTCAGTGTTTTGCAATCTTAAATGTATCCCAAAGTGAAAGTTCCGTTTAAGAAAAGATTTGCCGGTCGAGTTTCGGTCATGACCGATTTAGCAAGGAGAGAATCGAGAGACTTTGGATGTATGGAGCCTGTTAAAGAAGCGGTGAGTTACATTTCGCAGTTCTACACGTAACGGCCCTACGAGGTACAAACTTTCGCGCCTAAACAATTGAGTGTGGTAAAATTTAATCAACAATTCACGTCTTTTAAGTTTATTGAAAAATATTCAATAGGTAAATTTTCGTTTGTTTCTATTTGCGGGTTTTGAATTTCAAACTATTTCACTCATCACAATTTTGGCTTCTGTTTTCAGAAATTCTTTTCGATGGCTTTGACTTGCTGCTCTGACGACTCAAGCTCTTTACAGATGTCTTCCCAAAGTTTGCTGAAGGACTTCGGCAAAGTTGCCTCTATCTACTGGATCAAGTACGGACCACTGAAAGTCTCCTGCTTGTCAGATGCGAATTCACCTAAAAGTGTTTTCAATACACAAACTGATAATGATGACGCATCTTTCCTTTCGGAAAACCTGATTGCAAAGGAAATTAAAGACAATTTTAAGGAGAAGGATATTAAGCAAACGCTTACTAGTGTTGTCCGTCGAAAACGTCCGAGGGAAGTTGACGTTAATGTTGTGCCGAAAAAACGTTTTCGCTGTAACTAAAAACCTCGGTGTTTAAAAAAAGACCAAAGGGACCTTGAATGAGTTTAGCGTGCAATAAGTCCTTGGTGTGACGAAAGAAACCAGCCTGACTGTTTTTTTACTTATTAAAATGAAAAGATAATGCAACCATGTCGGCTATTTTACTTAATATGTTTTCTTTTTAATATAAATAAGATGTGTAGACTTGGATTGATTATAATAAATAGAGCAAGCTAGAATAACTATACATTCCTTTCCTTGTTTTGTTTTGTATTGTTCTGTACTTGTAACATTATTGGGGAGGAATGGACAAATAACCTTAAACTGAGACTTTAACTGAGCTGTCACCCAGAAGGCAAATAGATCATGAGATGAATGGTGGGGGTGATCTTTCTTCTCCGTCCGATGTCATCAACCTAATTAACTTTGTTTTTAACTCCTAAAACGGTTCTATTCTAATCAGGGCTATCTAATTTCCCTTATTGTGGGTGACGGTCTCTATGCTAAAAATTCCCAACGACTGGATATTTTTTTTACTGAGAAGAGTCGAAGAGTTGCCAACAAGGCCATTTTCGGGCAGTACGGATACCTAGTAATTATGTTCTTTTCAATTTTAAAAATCAATATAGTCCGGATGTCGGATTCTCGTTTCTACCCGTAATTGTCTTTCTTTTCTTCTTTTTCTTTTCCCGGACGTACTATCGCGCTGCTTTTTTCATGTGTTTCTTCAAAACCTTTATTTGCCATTCTCCACAGCAAAACACAGGGCTACATCTTGCAAAGTAAAACAAATACTTGGTAGACAGTTTGATTAATTGCTGTAGTGGTGTCTAAGGATAGGGGTGTTCCCCTCTCTTTTGAAAACTTTTTACATTTTGAAAAGAGCCGCATTGCAAAATGGTGCTATATTTGTGACACTTTAAAATATTGATCGTTTTCGTTTCAAGTTCGTTTGCTGTCCTATTACTTGAACATATAAAAATGAAGAGTTAGTTAGTTCGATGGGGGTTTTGCGGCCAAGCACAATTCCAGAAGGTTCCATTTTTAAAGTCTTCGGTTTGATCCGTCCAGAACTTGAACTCCCGACCTCAAGAGTGCAGTTCGAGGTTCAAACCACTTGACCATGAAGAGAGCACCTTCAAATTACAAAGGATTTATTTTACATAAGAAAGTGGAAGGGTGTGTGAAAACGCTCTTGTCAAGAGGGATCGAAAATTGGAGGAGCTAGGTTTTTTCTCACGGGGGCACGCAGTAAGTTGTGTGATCGCCCAAATAACATTTCAGACAAGCGCCACCAGCTCTTCGCGAAGACGTACACAGAAAGTTTTAAAAAGTCGAGACCCTACAGGGAGCACACCACCATTATTTGCTCCACTGACTTACACACTATTTGCCCTTCATAACACCCCCTCCCTCCACCACAACCTTGTCAAAGTTTACACCCCACTAAAGCTACACCTTACATAAAAGCCAATGAGTTGGCCAATCATGGAATTACAAATTCACCATAGCATGACCGTATAGATTTTGAGAAACAAGGGGATGAAGTTTATGGTCTGTACACCCTACCGTATTAATCCGCAAGGTGACAGAAATAACTTCTTTTTCCCACCAAATTTTGAAACAAACTAAATCATATTCAATTCTTCCCAATTTGGCAACACTTACACATTAACTTGCCTTCTTTCATATCCAAAACAAAGCAACGACATCTGATTAGCTTAACTTGAGTAATCCACATTAAAAGAGGACCTAAAATTGACGGTGTACGTTGGAACTACTTTTCTCGGCAAGACCGTTCTGCAAATGGTGGTGCACTCCCTACAGATGACCGGAAATGATATTTTCAAGCAAGGCTTTATATATTAAAACACATAAAGCAGAGTGTGAGCAGGAAACTTCTTTGGCTTTCAAGAGTGTCTATTTTCGCAATATGATGCATTTCTTCTTTTTTTTTTTTTTGCTTTAACCTGAAATTTTTGAAGTCAAATCATGTTTAGTCCTGGAAATAGTCAAATACGTCTTTATATTAAACCATGGATTAGCCCAGTGATCTGCAGGGTTCCAACTTAATTTTGAGTAGCTAGGCATCAGTTGGAATTACGCTAACCCAGAAACTACTCCGTTATGTCGTTGGACACGGCTCTGGACTCAATTAATTGTGGGGCACAGACTTTAGCCGTGTTCCCATTTGATCCAGGGAGGTGGATCTTGATCTACCGAGGTGGATCAACATCAGTTACCTTGATCGAGATCCGCGTTCCCATTTGAGTGAGCGCGGTAGATCAAACGTGTTTTATGAACACATTGCGCAAGCGCGAAAAGGTCACCGATGTTTACAAGTCGGCCTGCCATGCATTTCGTATCGATGTATCACAAAAACATACATGAGTGTAACCGGAGATCCAGGGTCACTTGATCTACCGGTGTGTTCCCATTACAAACTTTGATCCAGCGCGGTGGATCTGATCTACCCCGAACGGTCGATCAAAATCGGTGGATCTTGATCTTGAGTGAGTGTTGTTGATCTGCGTTCCCATTAGTGTTTGATCCACCTCGGTAGATCAAGATCCACCTCCCTGGATCAAATGGGAACACGGCTTATATAATTTTCCTCAAGATCACAGTGTCGCAAGTCATTCAAAAAGAGCAAAAACAGTTGGCGGTTACTTGTATCCTCCCAACCCATCCGAAATGAACTTACAGTGGTGAATCCATTATTTAGACTAGGATGGGAACTGGTGAGATTTGTCGGTTGGAAAACTATTTAAGCGGATTGTCGTCATTAATTGGTGAGTGGAGTTCCAATATAAGGAGGGGGACGGGGGGGGGGCACCCTTAAGTTTTCTACAAAATTGCTTATCCGAGCGTTTGAGCTTGTTTTCCTTTTTAAATTTTTTAACCCATCTCACGTTTACATATAAATGTCGCTGAAACGCTTTTTCGAGTGAATTAAATTTTTGGTAGTCAATGTGATCCGAGAACTTGCTGTCTATGCTTCAATTTCTATTACATCCTATATCCATTTTATTTTTTTTTCATCTTGTTTCCCTCCTTTCAGTTTCGATGTATCTTTACCTCTCTTTTTACCCCTTTTCCCCAAATTTTCGCTATTGACGTTGCTAAATAAGTAAGCCACCAAAAAGGAGTTTCCTTGAGGAACATTTAAACGCGAGCACTTGTTTTACTTTCATTTCCCGTCATCTCGAGGTATTAAATGTTCATCTCTGTGACAATTTTACAACCATACGTCATACGCTGGGAAGCTTGAATGGTTTCCGTAGTGTGTGAAATTTCGACGACAACTATCCGCATCTGCTATTTACTTTATTTTCTCGAAATAATTAAAGGTTTTGCCTCATTTTTGGAACAAAAAATTCATCAGCAGACACCCAACGCACGGTTACTTTTAACCTAAGCCCCAACAAATTCCATGTTTCCTTCAACCGAGTCCATATACTTTGGGTGCGAAGAACGACCAAAAATGAGCGGGCAATACTCTTATGAGGTCATTTTTGTCGGATCAAAGGCGTTTTATCAGTTGCTCCACCGGAGAGCTTGCACCTTCTTCATCGGAAAAATTCTTATCCTTCAATGACGGTTTCTTTCACAGACGATCTCGTAAAAATTGGTAAAAGATGAAATTTGTCAACTAATATTTGTCCGAGAGGCAAAAGCTTTAACGAATGACCATTGAATGAATTATGTTTTTCTTCAGGGGGGAACACAGGTCATCATTATCAATTCGTACATTGCACCACTCTCAATTTGCATTTAACAAAGAGGAGATTTTCAGAGGTAGGAAATTGGCACGATATATATATTCGCGAATTTGCCAAGAATCTTCTGCAAAACTTTTGATCACCTGTGAGGTCGTCAGAGCAGCAAGTCAAAGCCAACAAAACGGATATAAAAAGTACAGTTTATCGAAAAGGTACTTAAAGTGTAGTACGTAATTATTACTGTGAGAATAAACACAAAAGAATAAAAACCGCAAAACCCACAAACAGAGGTATTTGAAAACTGAAGCTTTTCTAAAACATTCTAGATAGAAAAAACTTATTGCTACTTGCTGCTCGCTACGAAGTAGACGGATGTTGCTAGGAAATATCGAAGGTCTACGTAACAATGCCTTCCGCGTGCTGATGTTCCTAAGCGTTCAATAAGTGCGCAACTGTTATTACGTACAGTTTAGTTCATGCGCGGTGACAAGCGCGAATTTTGCGTGTTCCATCGCGCTTGAATTGTTTAACCTACAGCTGATGGCAAACAAGGCAAAACAGCTGATGGCGTCATATTAAATGACTCGAAAATTAGTGCAGTTTAAGTCTTTTAGCGTGATATGACATGAGACGCTCCATTTCACGCACTTATCGAAAAAGTGTTACGCAAAGGGCTTTATTACGTGGACCATCGATACGTCTTAGCAACTGAAGTGTTTACAGTAAACAAAAAGTGTTTTCACTTCAAACTGTCCAAACGTGCAAAGAAAATCTTCTCATCAAAGTCAGTGTTTTGCAATCTTAAATGTATCCCAAAGTGAAAGTTCCGTTTAAGAAAAGATTTGCCGGTCGAGTTTCGGTCATGACCGATTTAGCAAGGAGAGAATCGAGAGACTTTGGATGTATGGAGCCTGTTAAAGAAGCGGTGAGTTACATTTCGCAGTTCTACACGTAACGGCCCTACGAGGTACAAACTTTCGCGCCTAAACAATTGAGTGTGGTAAAATTTAATCAACAATTCACGTCTTTTAAGTTTATTGAAAAATATTCAATAGGTAAATTTTCGTTTGTTTCTATTTGCGGGTTTTGAATTTCAAACTATTTCACTCATCACAATTTTGGCTTCTGTTTTCAGAAATTCTTTTCGATGGCTTTGACTTGCTGCTCTGACGACTCAAGCTCTTTACAGATGTCTTCCCAAAGTTTGCTGAAGGACTTCGGCAAAGTTGCCTCTATCTACTGGATCAAGTACGGACCACTGAAAGTCTCCTGCTTGTCAGATGCGAATTCACCTAAAAGTGTTTTCAATACACAAACTGATAATGATGACGCATCTTTCCTTTCGGAAAACCTGATTGCAAAGGAAATTAAAGACAATTTTAAGGAGAAGGATATTAAGCAAACGCTTACTAGTGTTGTCCGTCGAAAACGTCCGAGGGAAGTTGACGTTAATGTTGTGCCGAAAAAACGTTTTCGCTGTAACTAAAAACCTCGGTGTTTAAAAAAAGACCAAAGGGACCTTGAATGAGTTTAGCGTGCAATAAGTCCTTGGTGTGACGAAAGAAACCAGCCTGACTGTTTTTTTACTTATTAAAATGAAAAGATAATGCAACCATGTCGGCTATTTTACTTAATATGTTTTCTTTTTAATATAAATAAGATGTGTAGACTTGGATTGATTATAATAAATAGAGCAAGCTAGAATAACTATACATTCCTTTCCTTGTTTTGTTTTGTATTGTTCTGTACTTGTAACATTATTGGGGAGGAATGGACAAATAACCTTAAACTGAGACTTTAACTGAGCTGTCACCCAGAAGGCAAATAGATCATGAGATGAATGGTGGGGGTGATCTTTCTTCTCCGTCCGATGTCATCAACCTAATTAACTTTGTTTTTAACTCCTAAAACGGTTCTATTCTAATCAGGGCTATCTAATTTCCCTTATTGTGGGTGACGGTCTCTATGCTAAAAATTCCCAACGACTGGATATTTTTTTTACTGAGAAGAGTCGAAGAGTTGCCAACAAGGCCATTTTCGGGCAGTACGGATACCTAGTAATTATGTTCTTTTAATTTTAAAAATCAATATAGTCCGGATGTCGGATTCTCGTTTCTACCCGTAATTGTCTTTCTTTTCTTCTTTTTCTTTTCCCGGACGTACTATCGCGCTGCTTTTTTCATGTGTTTCTTCAAAACCTTTATTTGCCATTCTCCACAGCAAAACACAGGGCTACATCTTGCAAAGTAAAACAAATACTTGGTAGACAGTTTGATTAATTGCTGTAGTGGTGTCTAAGGATAGGGGTGTTCCCCTCTCTTTTGAAAACTTTTTACATTTTGAAAAGAGCCGCATTGCAAAATGGTGCTATATTTGTGACACTTTAAAATATTGATCGTTTTCGTTTCAAGTTCGTTTGCTGTCCTATTACTTGAACATATAAAAATGAAGAGTTAGTTAGTTCGATGGGGGTTTTGCGGCCAAGCACAATTCCAGAAGGTTCCATTTTTAAAGTCTTCGGTTTGATCCGTCCAGAACTTGAACTCCCGACCTCAAGAGTGCAGTTCGAGGTTCAAACCACTTGACCATGAAGAGAGCACCTTCAAATTACAAAGGATTTATTTTACATAAGAAAGTGGAAGGGTGTGTGAAAACGCTCTTGTCAAGAGGGATCGAAAATTGGAGGAGCTAGGTTTTTTCTCACGGGGGCACGCAGTAAGTTGTGTGATCGCCCAAATAACATTTCAGACAAGCGCCACCAGCTCTTCGCGAAGACGTACACAGAAAGTTTTAAAAAGTCGAGACCCTACAGGAGCACACCACCATTATTTGCTCCACTGACTTACACACTATTTGCCCTTCATAACACCCCCTCCCTCCACCACAACCTTGTCAAAGTTTACACCCCACTAAAGCTACACCTTACATAAAAGCCAATGAGTTGGCCAATCATGGAATTACAAATTCACCATAGCATGACCGTATAGATTTTGAGAAACAAGGGGATGAAGTTTATGGTCTGTACACCCTACCGTATTAATCCGCAAGGTGACAGAAATAACTTCTTTTTCCCACCAAATTTTGAAACAAACTAAATCATATTCAATTCTTCCCAATTTGGCAACACTTACACATTAACTTGCCTTCTTTCATATCCAAAACAAAGCAACGACATCTGATTAGCTTAACTTGAGTAATCCACATTAAAAGAGGACCTAAAATTGACGGTGTACGTTGGAACTACTTTTCTCGGCAAGACCGTTCTGCAAATGGTGGTGCACTCCCTACAGATGACCGGAAATGATATTTTCAAGCAAGGCTTTATATATTAAAACACATAAAGCAGAGTGTGAGCAGGAAACTTCTTTGGCTTTCAAGAGTGTCTATTTTCGCAATATGATGCATTTCTTCTTTTTTTTTTTTTTGCTTTAACCTGAAATTTTTGAAGTCAAATCATGTTTAGTCCTGGAAATAGTCAAATACGTCTTTATATTAAACCATGGATTAGCCCAGTGATCTGCAGGGTTCCAACTTAATTTTGAGTAGCTAGGCATCAGTTGGAATTACGCTAACCCAGAAACTACTCCGTTATGTCGTTGGACACGGCTCTGGACTCAATTAATTGTGGGGCACAGACTATATAATTTTCCTCAAGATCACAGTGTCGCAAGTCATGAAAAAAAGAGCAAAAACCGTTGGCGGTTACTTGTATCCTCCCAACCTATCCGAAATGAACTTACAGTGGTGAATCCATTATTTAGACTAGGATGGGAACTGGTGAGATTTGTCGGTTGGAAAACTATTTAAGCGGATTGTCGTCATTAATTGGTGAGTGGAGTTCCAATATAAGGAAGGGGACGGGGGGGGGGGGCACCCTTAAGTTTTCTACAAAATTGCTTATCCGAGCGTTTGAGCTTGTTTTCCTTTTTAAATTTTTTAACCCATCTCACGTTTACATATAAATGTCGCTGAAACGCTTTTTCGAGTGAATTAAATTTTTGGTAGTCAATGTGATCCGAGAACTTGCTGTCTATGCTTCAATTTCTATTACATCCTATATCCATTTTATTTTTTTTTCATCTTGTTTCCCTCCTTTCAGTTTCGATGTATCTTTACCTCTCTTTTTACCCCTTTTCCCCAAATTTTCGCTATTGACGTTGCTAAATAAGTAAGCCACCAAAAAGGAGTTTCCTTGAGGAACATTTAAACGCGAGCACTTGTTTTACTTTCATTTCCCGTCATCTCGAGGTATTAAATGTTCATCTCTGTGACAATTTTACAACCATACGTCATACGCTGGGAAGCTTGAATGGTTTCCGTAGTGTGTGAAATTTCGACGACAACTATCCGCATCTGCTATTTACTTTATTTTCTCGAAATAATTAAAGGTTTTGCCTCATTTTTGGAACAAAAAATTCATCAGCAGACACCCAACGCACGGTTACTTTTAACCTAAGCCCCAACAAATTCCATGTTTCCTTCAACCGAGTCCATATACTTTGGGTGCGAAGAACGACCAAAAATGAGCGGGCAATACTCTTATGAGGTCATTTTTGTCGGATCAAAGGCGTTTTATCAGTTGCTCCACCGGAGAGCTTGCACCTTCTTCATCGGAAAAATTCTTATCCTTCAATGACGGTTTCTTTCACAGACGATCTCGTAAAAATTGGTAAAAGATGAAATTTGTCAACTAATATTTGTCCGAGAGGCAAAAGCTTTAACGAATGACCATTGAATGAATTATGTTTTTCTTCAGGGAAACACAGGTCATCATTATCAATTCGTACATTGCACCACTCTCAATTTGCATTTAACAAAGAGGAGATTTTCAGAGGTAGGAAATTGGCACGATATATATATTCGCGAATTTGCCAAGAATCTTCTGCAAAACTTTTGATCACCTGTGAGGTCGTCAGAGCAGCAAGTCAAAGCCAACAAAACGGATATAAAAAGTACAGTTTATCGAAAAGGTACTTAAAGTGTAGTACGTAATTATTACTGTGAGAATAAACACAAAAGAATAAAAACCGCAAAACCCACAAACAGAGGTATTTGAAAACTGAAGCTTTTCTAAAACATTCTAGATAGAAAAAACTTATTGCTACTTGCTGCTCGCTACGAAGTAGACGGATGTTGCTAGGAAATATCGAAGGTCTACGTAACAATGCCTTCCGCGTGCTGATGTTCCTAAGCGTTCAATAAGTGCGCAACTGTTATTACGTACAGTTTAGTTCATGCGCGGTGACAAGCGCGAATTTTGCGTGTTCCATCGCGCTTGAATTGTTTAACCTACAGCTGATGGCAAACAAGGCAAAACAGCTGATGGCGTCATATTAAATGACTCGAAAATTAGTGCAGTTTAAGTCTTTTAGCGTGATATGACATGAGACGCTCCATTTCACGCACTTATCGAAAAAGTGTTACGCAAAGGGCTTTATTACGTGGACCATCGATACGTCTTAGCAACTGAAGTGTTTACAGTAAACAAAAAGTGTTTTCACTTCAAACTGTCCAAACGTGCAAAGAAAATCTTCTCATCAAAGTCAGTGTTTTGCAATCTTAAATGTATCCCAAAGTGAAAGTTCCGTTTAAGAAAAGATTTGCCGGTCGAGTTTCGGTCATGACCGATTTAGCAAGGAGAGAATCGAGAGACTTTGGATGTATGGAGCCTGTTAAAGAAGCGGTGAGTTACATTTCGCAGTTCTACACGTAACGGCCCTACGAGGTACAAACTTTCGCGCCTAAACAATTGAGTGTGGTAAAATTTAATCAACAATTCACGTCTTTTAAGTTTATTGAAAAATATTCAATAGGTAAATTTTCGTTTGTTTCTATTTGCGGGTTTTGAATTTCAAACTATTTCACTCATCACAATTTTGGCTTCTGTTTTCAGAAATTCTTTTCGATGGCTTTGACTTGCTGCTCTGACGACTCAAGCTCTTTACAGATGTCTTCCCAAAGTTTGCTGAAGGACTTCGGCAAAGTTGCCTCTATCTACTGGATCAAGTACGGACCACTGAAAGTCTCCTGCTTGTCAGATGCGAATTCACCTAAAAGTGTTTTCAATACACAAACTGATAATGATGACGCATCTTTCCTTTCGGAAAACCTGATTGCAAAGGAAATTAAAGACAATTTTAAGGAGAAGGATATTAAGCAAACGCTTACTAGTGTTGTCCGTCGAAAACGTCCGAGGGAAGTTGACGTTAATGTTGTGCCGAAAAAACGTTTTCGCTGTAACTAAAAACCTCGGTGTTTAAAAAAAAAGACCAAAGGGACCTTGAATGAGTTTAGCGTGCAATAAGTCCTTGGTGTGACGAAAGAAACCAGCCTGACTGTTTTTTTACTTATTAAAATGAAAAGATAATGCAACCATGTCGGCTATTTTACTTAATATGTTTTCTTTTTAATATAAATAAGATGTGTAGACTTGGATTGATTATAATAAATAGAGCAAGCTAGAATAACTATACATTCCTTTCCTTGTTTTGTTTTGTATTGTTCTGTACTTGTAACATTATTGGGGAGGAATGGACAAATAACCTTAAACTGAGACTTTAACTGAGCTGTCACCCAGAAGGCAAATAGATCATGAGATGAATGGTGGGGGTGATCTTTCTTCTCCGTCCGATGTCATCAACCTAATTAACTTTGTTTTTAACTCCTAAAACGGTTCTATTCTAATCAGGGCTATCTAATTTCCCTTATTGTGGGTGACGGTCTCTATGCTAAAAATTCCCAACGACTGGATATTTTTTTTACTGAGAAGAGTCGAAGAGTTGCCAACAAGGCCATTTTCGGGCAGTACGGATACCTAGTAATTATGTTCTTTTAATTTTAAAAATCAATATAGTCCGGATGTCGGATTCTCGTTTCTACCCGTAATTGTCTTTCTTTTCTTCTTTTTCTTTTCCCGGACGTACTATCGCGCTGCTTTTTTCATGTGTTTCTTCAAAACCTTTATTTGCCATTCTCCACAGCAAAACACAGGGCTACATCTTGCAAAGTAAAACAAATACTTGGTAGACAGTTTGATTAATTGCTGTAGTGGTGTCTAAGGATAGGGGTGTTCCCCTCTCTTTTGAAAACTTTTTACATTTTGAAAAGAGCCGCATTGCAAAATGGTGCTATATTTGTGACACTTTAAAATATTGATCGTTTTCGTTTCAAGTTCGTTTGCTGTCCTATTACTTGAACATATAAAAATGAAGAGTTAGTTAGTTCGATGGGGGTTTTGCGGCCAAGCACAATTCCAGAAGGTTCCATTTTTAAAGTCTTCGGTTTGATCCGTCCAGAACTTGAACTCCCGACCTCAAGAGTGCAGTTCGAGGTTCAAACCACTTGACCATGAAGAGAGCACCTTCAAATTACAAAGGATTTATTTTACATA
Source organism: Holothuria scabra (assembly GCA_037179385.1). Lineage (NCBI taxonomy): Eukaryota > Metazoa > Echinodermata > Holothuroidea > Aspidochirotida > Holothuriidae > Holothuria > Holothuria scabra. The sequence goes on from CM074180.1 coordinate 53,365,233, forward strand.
AGAAAGTGGAAGGGTGTGTGAAAACGCTCTTGTCAAGAGGGATCGAAAATTGGAGGAGCTAGGTTTTTTCTCACGGGGGCACGCAGTAAGTTGTGTGATCGCCCAAATAACATTTCAGACAAGCGCCACCAGCTCTTCGCGAAGACGTACACAGAAAGTTTTAAAAAGTCGAGACCCTACAGGGAGCACACCACCATTATTTGCTCCACTGACTTACACACTATTTGCCCTTCATAACACCCCCTCCCTCCACCACAACCTTGTCAAAGTTTACACCCCACTAAAGCTACACCTTACATAAAAGCCAATGAGTTGGCCAATCATGGAATTACAAATTCACCATAGCATGACCGTATAGATTTTGAGAAACAAGGGGATGAAGTTTATGGTCTGTACACCCTACCGTATTAATCCGCAAGGTGACAGAAATAACTTCTTTTTCCCACCAAATTTTGAAACAAACTAAATCATATTCAATTCTTCCCAATTTGGCAACACTTACACATTAACTTGCCTTCTTTCATATCCAAAACAAAGCAACGACATCTGATTAGCTTAACTTGAGTAATCCACATTAAAAGAGGACCTAAAATTGACGGTGTACGTTGGAACTACTTTTCTCGGCAAGACCGTTCTGCAAATGGTGGTGCACTCCCTACAGATGACCGGAAATGATATTTTCAAGCAAGGCTTTATATATTAAAACACATAAAGCAGAGTGTGAGCAGGAAACTTCTTTGGCTTTCAAGAGTGTCTATTTTCGCAATATGATGCATTTCTTCTTTTTTTTTTTTTTTTTTTTTTGCTTTAACCTGAAATTTTTGAAGTCAAATCATGTTTAGTCCTGGAAATAGTCAAATACGTCTTTATATTAAACCATGGATTAGCCCAGTGATCTGCAGGGTTCCAACTTAATTTTGAGTAGCTAGGCATCAGTTGGAATTACGCTAACCCAGAAACTACTCCGTTATGTCGTTGGACACGGCTCTGGACTCAATTAATTGTGGGGCACAGACTATATAATTTTCCTCAAGATCACAGTGTCGCAAGTCATGAAAAAAAGAGCAAAAACCGTTGGCGGTTACTTGTATCCTCCCAACCTATCCGAAATGAACTTACAGTGGTGAATCCATTATTTAGACTAGGATGGGAACTGGTGAGATTTGTCGGTTGGAAAACTATTTAAGCGGATTGTCGTCATTAATTGGTGAGTGGAGTTCCAATATAAGGAAGGGGACGGGGGGGGGGGCACCCTTAAGTTTTCTACAAAATTGCTTATCCGAGCGTTTGAGCTTGTTTTCCTTTTTAAATTTTTTAACCCATCTCACGTTTACATATAAATGTCGCTGAAACGCTTTTTCGAGTGAATTAAATTTTTGGTAGTCAATGTGATCCGAGAACTTGCTGTCTATGCTTCAATTTCTATTACATCCTATATCCATTTTATTTTTTTTTTCATCTTGTTTCCCTCCTTTCAGTTTCGATGTATCTTTACCTCTCTTTTTACCCCTTTTCCCCAAATTTTCGCTATTGACGTTGCTAAATAAGTAAGCCACCAAAAAGGAGTTTCCTTGAGGAACATTTAAACGCGAGCACTTGTTTTACTTTCATTTCCCGTCATCTCGAGGTATTAAATGTTCATCTCTGTGACAATTTTACAACCATACGTCATACGCTGGGAAGCTTGAATGGTTTCCGTAGTGTGTGAAATTTCGACGACAACTATCCGCATCTGCTATTTACTTTATTTTCTCGAAATAATTAAAGGTTTTGCCTCATTTTTGGAACAAAAAATTCATCAGCAGACACCCAACGCACGGTTACTTTTAACCTAAGCCCCAACAAATTCCATGTTTCCTTCAACCGAGTCCATATACTTTGGGTGCGAAGAACGACCAAAAATGAGCGGGCAATACTCTTATGAGGTCATTTTTGTCGGATCAAAGGCGTTTTATCAGTTGCTCCACCGGAGAGCTTGCACCTTCTTCATCGGAAAAATTCTTATCCTTCAATGACGGTTTCTTTCACAGACGATCTCGTAAAAATTGGTAAAAGATGAAATTTGTCAACTAATATTTGTCCGAGAGGCAAAAGCTTTAACGAATGACCATTGAATGAATTATGTTTTTCTTCAGGGGGAAACACAGGTCATCATTATCAATTCGTACATTGCACCACTCTCAATTTGCATTTAACAAAGAGGAGATTTTCAGAGGTAGGAAATTGGCACGATATATATATTCGCGAATTTGCCAAGAATCTTCTGCAAAACTTTTGATCACCTGTGAGGTCGTCAGAGCAGCAAGTCAAAGCCAACAAAACGGATATAAAAAGTACAGTTTATCGAAAAGGTACTTAAAGTGTAGTACGTAATTATTACTGTGAGAATAAACACAAAAGAATAAAAACCGCAAAACCCACAAACAGAGGTATTTGAAAACTGAAGCTTTTCTAAAACATTCTAGATAGATAAAACTTATTGCTACTTGCTGCTCGCTACGAAGTAGACGGATGTTGCTAGGAAATATCGAAGGTCTACGTAACAATGCCTTCCGCGTGCTGATGTTCCTAAGCGTTCAATAAGTGCGCAACTGTTATTACGTACAGTTTAGTTCATGCGCGGTGACAAGCGCGAATTTTGCGTGTTCCATCGCGCTTGAATTGTTTAACCTACAGCTGATGGCAAACAAGGCAAAACAGCTGATGGCGTCATATTAAATGACTCGAAAATTAGTGCAGTTTAAGTCTTTTAGCGTGATATGACATGAGACGCTCCATTTCACGCACTTATCGAAAAAGTGTTACGCAAAGGGCTTTATTACGTGGACCATCGATACGTCTTAGCAACTGAAGTGTTTACAGTAAACAAAAAGTGTTTTCACTTCAAACTGTCCAAACGTGCAAAGAAAATCTTCTCATCAAAGTCAGTGTTTTGCAATCTTAAATGTATCCCAAAGTGAAAGTTCCGTTTAAGAAAAGATTTGCCGGTCGAGTTTCGGTCATGACCGATTTAGCAAGGAGAGAATCGAGAGACTTTGGATGTATGGAGCCTGTTAAAGAAGCGGTGAGTTACATTTCGCAGTTCTACACGTAACGGCCCTACGAGGTACAAACTTTCGCGCCTAAACAATTGAGTGTGGTAAAATTTAATCAACAATTCACGTCTTTTAAGTTTATTGAAAAATATTCAATAGGTAAATTTTCGTTTGTTTCTATTTGCGGGTTTTGAATTTCAAACTATTTCACTCATCACAATTTTGGCTTCTGTTTTCAGAAATTCTTTTCGATGGCTTTGACTTGCTGCTCTGACGACTCAAGCTCTTTACAGATGTCTTCCCAAAGTTTGCTGAAGGACTTCGGCAAAGTTGCCTCTATCTACTGGATCAAGTACGGACCACTGAAAGTCTCCTGCTTGTCAGATGCGAATTCACCTAAAAGTGTTTTCAATACACAAACTGATAATGATGACGCATCTTTCCTTTCGGAAAACCTGATTGCAAAGGAAATTAAAGACAATTTTAAGGAGAAGGATATTAAGCAAACGCTTACTAGTGTTGTCCGTCGAAAACGTCCGAGGGAAGCTGACGTTAATGTTGTGCCGAAAAACACGTTTTCGCTGTAACTAAAAACATCGGTGTTTAAGAAAAGACCAAAGGGACCTTGAATGAGTTTAGCGTGCAATAAGTCCTTGGTGTGACGAAAGAAACCAGCCTGACTGTTTTTTACTTATTAAAATGAAAAGTTAATGCAACCATGTCGGCTATTTTACTTAATATGTTTTCTTTTTAATGTAAATAAGATGAGTAGACTTGGATTGATTATAATAAATAGAGCAAGCTAGAATAACTATACATTCCTTTCCTTGTTTTGTTTTGTATTGTTCTGTACTTGTAACATTATTGGGGAGGAATGGACAAATAACCTTAAACTGAGACTTTAACTGAGCTGTCACCCAGAAGGCAAATAGATCATGAGATGAATGGTGGGGGTGATCTTTCTTCTCCGTCCGATGTCATCAACCTAATTAACTTTGTTTTTAACTCCTAAAACGGTTCTATTCTAATCAGGGCTATCTAATTTCCCTTATTGTGGGTGACGGTCTCTATGCTAAAAATTCCCAACGACTGGATATTTTTTTTACTGAGAAGAGTCGAAGAGTTGCCAACAAGGCCATTTTCGGGCAGTACGGATACCTAGTAATTATGTTCTTTTAATTTTAAAAATCAATATAGTCCGGATGTCGGATTCTCGTTTCTACCCGTAATTGTCTTTCTTTTCTTCTTTTTCTTTTCCCGGACGTACTATCGCGCTGCTTTTTTCATGTGTTTCTTCAAAACCTTTATTTGCCATTCTCCACAGCAAAAACACAGGGCTACATCTTGCAAAGTAAAACAAATACTTGGTAGACAGTTTGATTAATTGCTGTAGTGGTGTCTAAGGATAGGGGTGTTCCCCTCTCTTTTGAAAACTTTTTACATTTTGAAAAGAGCCGCATTGCAAAATGGTGCTATATTTGTGACACTTTAAAATATTGATCGTTTTCGTTTCAAGTTCGTTTGCTGTCCTATTACTTGAACATATAAAAATGAAGAGTTAGTTAGTTCGATGGGGGTTTTGCGGCCAAGCACAATTCCAGAAGGTTCCATTTTTAAAGTCTTCGGTTTGATCCGTCCAGAACTTGAACTCCCGACCTCAAGAGTGCAGTTCGAGGTTCAAACCACTTGACCATGAAGAGAGCACCTTCAAATTACAAAGGATTTATTTTACATAACAAAGTGGAAGGATGTGTGGAACCGCTCTTGTCAAGAGGAATCGAAAATTGGTGGAGCTAATTTTTTTTCTCACTTGGGCACGCAGTAAGTTGTGTGATCGCCCAAATAACATTTCAGACAAGCGCCACCAGCTCTTCGCGAAGACGTACACAGAAAGTTTTAAAAAGTCGAGACCCTACAGGGAGCACACCACCATTATTTGCTCCACTGACTTACACACTATTTGCCCTTCATAACACCCCCTCCCTCCACCACAACCTTGTCAAAGTTTACACCCCACTAAAGCTACACCTTACATAAAAGCCAATGAGTTGGCCAATCATGGCATTACAAATTCACCATAGCATGACCGTATAGATTTTGAGAAACAAGGGGATGAAGTTTATGGTCTGTACACCCTACCGTACTAATCCGCAAGGTGACAGAAATAACTTCTTTTCCCACCAAATTTTGAAACAAACTAAATCATATTCAATTCTTCCCAATTTGGTAACACTTACACATTAACATGTCTTCTTTCATATCCAAAACAAAGCAACGACATCTGATTAGCTTAACTTGAGTAATCCACATTAAAAGAGGACCTAAAAATGACGGTGTACGTTGGAACTACTTTTCTCGGCATGACCGTTCTGCAAATGGTGGTGCACTCCCTACAGATGAGCGGAAATGATATTTTCAAGCAAGGCTTTATATATTAAAACACATAAAGCAGAGTGTGAGCAGGAAACTTCTTTGGCTTTCAAGAGTGTCTATTGTCGCAATATAATGCATCTTTTTTTTTTTTGCTTTAACCAGAAAGTTTTTAAGTCAAATAATGTTAAGACAGGTTATGCTGTTTGATAAAAAAAACATAACCTTCATCGTTAATCTTCAACCTTGCTCTTCCATTTGATACCATCCCGGTAGAAATCCTTCACACCAGGCTTTTTCCGGTGAAATTTCACTAATTAGAGCGCTTATTACAATAGAAAGAAACTTCATGTACTTTTTCGGATAAACTCTTATGCAAAGACAACGGGCTTTTTTTTTCAATTTGACCGATCACAATGCAAGAAATGAATGACGTAAAATTATGCCTACCGTTTGACACAACGATGTACGTATTGCCAATGTATGACGCATGTTGTGTACATGCATTACAGATACTTTCACGACCGTTCCCAATACAGAATGACAGTAAGTTTCACACATGTAGCCCAAAGATTGTTTTTGAATGCCAAGCCACAGCATCAAGTCAAAGAGAAAATAAACATTATCTTGAAACTTGGGACGGATTAAAATATCACAATCAGCGACAAAATTAAAAACTGAACGATGGAGCCGAAACGAGTGAACAGGAATTTGTCAATGAATCTGGGTTCACAAATGAAACGAACGAATTGCGCAGCCGGTTCGATGCGATGTGCAAATTGGACACGTAAAGGCCGTTCGAATAACGTATGTATCAATCGAACGAAATTTCACTGTCTGTTTTGTTTACGTTTTGCTTTACTCCTTCTCAAAATGACCTTCTGAATATGCATCAAATTCATTGGGCGGAGCTAGAGCCAAATAATAAAGTAGAAAAGCAATTGGAAACCGTTAAAATATTTTCGAATTTTTGCTCATTTTCGGAGAAAAGACTAAGGTACGTTAGTTTTTAAAGCTTTTTACATTTGTATGGAGTACAGCCCATACATTTAAAGGCCCATTTCTCTCACCCCAAACAGTACAAATTCTCCTAACCTTCTTACTGAAGCCCTCCCACAATTGTCTGAAATTCATCCTCATCCAGACACAATCTCTGTTTATTG